>CM071149.1:17170416-18490000 GCA_036417725.1 Clanis bilineata | reverse complement strand
TTCCCCATGACGGGACACCCCCTCCCGCCAGCGGAACGCTGACGAGAGGGACCGGGCGTCCAAGTCCCAAGGGAGAGTGCCGGCCAACACGCAGGCCGCCTCGTGAGAGACCGTGCGGTAGCCCCTGATTATCCGCTGCGCCACCAGACGCTGCGGTTTGCGCAGCAAGGCGACACAGCGGGCGCTCAGGGACCCGGCCCATACGGGTGAACCGTACAGGGCCATGGACCGCACGACTCCAGCGTACAGACTCCGGCAAGGGTTACCGGGACCTTCGAGGTTCGGCAGCAGGCTTCCAAGCGCGCCCGCTGCCCGCACCAACTTCGGCGACAACATCTCAAAGTGGGCGCGGAAGTCCCACCGGCTACTCAATATCAATCCCAAATACTTCATGGTGGTGCCGATGGGAATCCGCACCCCCTCCACTGTAATGTGGGCCCCTGCAGGTGGCCCACGCCGAGGCCCGTGAAAACACAGGGCCTCGGTTTTCTCCAGGGCCACCGAGAGGCCCAGTCGCCGAATCCTGCCCACCACCTGTTCGGTTCCGAACGAGGCGAGCAGGATGGCATCCTCGAAGCATCCCGACGTCGCTGTCACCAGGGTGTCGTCCGCGTAGCAGACAACAGCGACGCCTCGGGGGTTGGTACCACGGAGAACCCAGTCATAACCGATGTTCCACAGTAGCGGGCCCAGAACTGAGCCCTGTGGAACACCGGCAGACACGGCCCTCCGGTGCCACCCAGCGGCGCCCGGATACACTACATACCTATCAGATAGGTACGAGTGCACCAGACGACGCAAATAAAGTGGCACCATGTGGTACCGCAGTGCCTCATGTATGCAGGCCCAGGGCAAGGTGTTGAAGGCGTTGGCGATGTCGAGCGACACCGCCACCACCACCTTACCCCGGGCGACTGCATCCTCCGCGTGCGCCTTGACCCGCAGAATCGCATGCACCGTGGACCGGCCATGCCGGAAACCGAACTGGCAGTCCGCCAAGTCCGGCCCGGCCCCCTCTAGGTGCTCGACGAGGCGAGCGTGCACGATCCGCTCGAAGAGCTTGCAGACCTCGTCGAGCAACACGATTGGCCGGTAGGCCGATGGCGATTCTGCGGGTCGACCCTCCTTCTTGAGCAGGACCAGCTTACCGGTTTTCCACCGGGATGGAAACTGGCCCTGCTCCAGGCACGCGGAGAAGAGGCCGCGGAGCCTCGCTCCCAGATGCTCGACGGCTAGCACCCATGCGCGTCCGGGGATGCCGTCGAGACCCGGGGCGGCTTTCTTGGCCCGCAGCCGAAGCACCGCCACCCTCATTTCTTCGGGTGAAACCTCCGAAATAACCCTTGCCGAATCCAACGACGACGGCGTCGACGAGCGCGACGCCATCGGTGGAGGAGTGACATCCTCCGTGGCCGGGAACAAAGCCGCGACGACCTCCTGGACGAGGTCGCCCCGGAGACTCTGCGTCAGCGGGGGCGCCCATGGGCGGAGCTTTCTCAACGCCACACGGTATGGACGCCCCCACGGGTCGCTGTCGAGAGTGCTCCGGGACTCTGCCTGAGCCGCGGACTTTGCCCTCGCGATGGCCACGTGCAGCGCTCTCTTAGCCTCCCTGTGGAGGCCGTGAAGCAGCCGCTCCTGGTCCTCGTCGCCGGGTAGACGAATCCGGCGACGACGGTGCCTGGACAGCTGACGGAGGGCGGCTACGCAGGACGCGCGCAGCCGCGTGAGCTCCGCCGACCACCAGAACACCTGGCGCTTCTCCGGGAGGCGTCGGACCCGGGGCATGGCAGCGTCGCAGACGCGCGACATCGCCGCCCCGAACCACTTCGCCTCCTCCTCGACCCGTACCGGCCCGTCCGGTACGGGCACCAGCGCCTGGGCCAGAGCGGCCTCCTTCAGGGCCTCAACACCGAGGCGACTTAAAGCCCAGCGTGGGCCGTCCAATCGCGGGACGGTCGGTCCCCCACCCGACCGGGTGGTTGGAGACGAGGTGACGTCGAACCGAATGTATCGGTGATCCGACAACGTCTCCTCGCCCACCAGGACCCTCCAGTCCCGGACACGGCGGGCTAGGGCCGGGGTGGCGAACGTGATGTCCACCACCGAACCGCCGTTATGCCTCACGCACGTGTCCTCGGTCCCGCGATTCACGACGGCCAAGCCGGACGAGATCGCCCATTCCTCCAGGGCCTCGCCGCGCACGTCGGTCGCCGACGAACCCCAAGCCAAAGACTTGGCGTTGAAGTCGCCGGCGACGAGGACGGGGCGAGGCTGACTGTCTTGCACCACCAGGGCCCCCAGCCGAGTGAGGAAATGCTCAAACTCGGCTTGGGATCTATTGGGGGAGAAATACACTCCCACAATCCAGACCCCCCCCAACAGAACCGCCACACATCCCGAACCCTTCGCTACTTTTTCAAAGGGCTGGGAGCCGGCGGCGCCCCGGGTGATGACGGCCACCGAGCCGTCCAGGTCCCCTGCCCAGTCGTCCCTGGGGGGAACAAAGTACGGCTCGGCGACCACAGCCACTTGTATCGACCACTGCGCGAGGCTTTGGACCAGCAGGTCCTGGGCCCTGGCGCAGCGGTTAATATTCGCCTGGAGGAATCGTTGCGCCATATTAATGGGCGATCTCCATGGGTGCCGCGCGGGTGGACGGGTCGGGCCGCGTCACAACCGCCGCGCCCTGACCGCGATTACCGCGGCGAGGACGGGCGGAGGCAACACAGGCCTTGGCGCCCACTCGGTGCCCCGCGGGCTTGCCCGCACCTGCACAGATTGTGCAGTGCGGCTCCGCGGAGCACTCTCTGGCCTTGTGGCCCGACTGGCCGCAGCGGTAGCAGACCCCGCTGCGGTCACATTCGTCCGTGCAGTGCGTCCGCACGTGCCCCCTGAAGAGGCAGCGGAAGCACCGCAATGGCCTCGGCTCCAAGAGCTGGACCCGCGCCGACACCCAACCAATTAGGACGCGTCCTGCCCTAACAATTTTGTCCGCGGCCCTGGCCGGGCACCGCACCCATGCCGCGCCAAGGCCCGAACGGTCGGGGCGGATCTCCCCGACCTTGACGTCCGCCGATGAACAACCGCCTGCCCCTGCGAGGGCCACCGCGATCATCTCCGGGTCAGCGGACGCGTCTAACCCGGAGACGCGCAATTCCGCGGTCTTACATGGGCGGGAGACCCGAACGACGGTCTCCAGCTCCGTGCCGCGGAATACGGCCCTCATTCGCTCGGCGAGGGTGTCCGCCCTCGCCTCCGTCTCTGGGCCGGGCACCTCGTAGAGGTACCCGCCCGTGGCCATTAGATGGGCCCGCATCTCCGATATGCCCAGGTCAGTGAGGCGGACGTTGGCCATCACCTCACGGAGGACCTGGGCATATGTAATACCCTTCGCCAGCCCCTCGGGCGACACTGTCACGGTGACAGCTGCCTTTCGGGGCAGGCGAATTTTGGGCTCCGGTCGGCGCTGCTGCGGCTGAGGCCGCTGCTGCGACAGCGCTGTGGCCGGAGCACCCGATGCGGGCCGGGGAGCCTTTTTCTTCCCCTTCTTTGTTACCACCACCCAACCCTCATCCAAAGTGGTAGGCGGTGGCGGCAACGGGCGGGGCGCAGGGACGGGTTGTGCCTGTGCAAGGCCATTTTTCTTTCTCTTCCCCCCCTTCTGTGGGGGGAGAATCGGCCTGGCCGGGGCGGGCCCAGGCGCGGCGGCAGGGGCAAGCCGAGGAGCTGCTGCAAGGGTAGGCAGGGCAGATGATTTGCCCTTGCCTTTCCCCTTTGGGCCAACTGCGGTAGGTAGGGCAGAGGATGGCCCCGCCACGGCAACGGGTGGAAGAGCAGGCCACTCTCCAGCCCGGTCTCTAGCCCTGTCTCTGGCCTCTCTAGCCCTATCGGCGGCCAGGGGTGGCCGAACGATGGGCTCCGGGGGCAGCCGCATGGCTAAGGCCTCGAAGCGCGCGTCTACTATATTTAGCAGACGGCGCTCGAATTCGCCCAGGCGATCGCTCCGGCCAGCGGTTTCCCCGGATACGGTCCTGGGCTGTGAACCTCCGAGCGACTTCACAGTATCAAGGAGCTCCTCGAGTACCTTCTGTTGAGCCGCCTGGGCGGCCTTTAGTTGGGCGATTTCTCGCGCCAACGACGCCTTTTCGGCCTCCAGGCGGGCCACCTCGACCGGAGCCGGCTCCTCGGCTCTTTTAATGAGCTCGCTGACAGCGAGATTGAGGCCCTGCTTAAAAGTCCCCTTTAAGTTTTTGGACTTCTGGGCAATGTCCCTTATAGATGACGCCATCCGTAGGCGCCAGTCTTGTTGTACGAAAGGCGCCTCATTCATCTCCGATGACTCGGCCTCATCATCGGATACAGCTACCACCTTTTGGGCAGTAGGTCCGTCATCGCTGTCGCTCGAGATCTGCGTTTCAAGGTGATCTCGGCGACTCCTCTTACCTAGAGAGGAGGATGTCTCCACTCCAGCCCCTAGATCAAGAGCTGGAACAGCCGACATTCCCCTCACAGACACCTTGGTCTGTCCAGGGTCGCAAGCGTCCGCCGGAACAGACAACTTCTCCACTAACACTACTGGGGTTTTTGTTTTTGAGAATGTTAATTTCATGTTTGTCCCACGAGTATGGGGGAAATAAGCGTCCACCCAGCCAGAGCCCCCTGTAGCTGGGTAAGCCTATGGTGTAACCCGCCGGAGTGTCGGCCGGTACTCCGACGGGGGTCGCACTAGAGACCGAACTACCCATCGGCCATGCATCCCCTCGCGGTGCGCCGCCGCTTAGGATTCGGGGTGACTTTTTATAGAGGTTTTCTCCCTCGCGGTCCGGGCGGCTAAGCCAAGACCCTCGGTCCGGTCGAAGCGCGAGACATGACCACAGACCTCCGAGACCGGATTACGATATTCGACGGTGACAGTAAAGAGGAGCATCCCCTCCACTGTCTGCTCGGCGGCGGGATTAGCGCACACCGAGCCCGCCGATGCCCCCAGGACAGAACCCAGGGGTGCCCCAAAAACCCTCCCCACTAGACGACGGCCGCCGCAACAGGCGACGACCGCCAACCAGCCTCGTCAGGATATTAGCCGTGGTCACGGATGAAAGCAGACGAAAATTCGAAACCGTCTTCATCCGTGACCGCCGTTGCCCAGGGTGCACCACGTGGAGGTTTCCTGACTTCGCACCCCAACCTAACCTAACCTAACCTAACCTAACCTAACCTAACCTAACCTAACCTAACCTAACCTAACCTAACCTAACCTAACCTAACCTAACCTAACCTAACCTAACCTAACCTAACCTAACCTAACCTAACCTAACCTAACCTAACCTAACCTAACCTAACCTAACCTAACCTAACCTAACCTAACCCTGATCGATTTTTCGAAATTTCGTTGAATATTTTATAGATTGTTATAGAGTGTGGTATATCAAAGTGAAGGGAAAAATTAAGGCTATTATTCGGATTACTTTTTGATTCCTGAAATTTGAAAATCCTGAAATTTTTCAAAAAATTGTGTTTTTTCGGTATTTTTCATCAAAATTTGCATAAGTTGTTATCTATTTCTACATACAGGTGCTAATCTAAGATTAGTATAGTAATTCAGCGTTAGCGCCGTACTTAAATTCCTTAAATTCGGGAATTTAGTGCATTTTTTGGTTTTTTGGCTATTTTCAAAATTTCTTGTATCTAACATATACCAACTGGTTGGTATTATAAATACTGCCCACAGAGGCGTATATTTTGGCTATTTTGGATTTTTGAATTTCCTAAAATTTTCACTGAAAATTGACTTTTTTCTAAAATTTTGACAGTTTTTTGGACATTTTCCAAATTTCTTGTATTGACTGCTACACGGTTCGTTTGTGTTTCGTATAGTCCTCGGCGAGCCGCGTTTTTTGACGTATCGCTCGCCCCTCTGCGACACATAGAAACCGAAATACCTATTCCCCCCACCACCTACCCATACTAAACACGTGTACCGAGGTTACTTAGTAAATCGCAGCATTCAAAAATTTCTGATCGATATTTCGAAATTTCGTTGATTTTACTATAGATTTTTATATAGTGTGGTACATCAAATTGAAGGGAATTTTAAGGGCTATTACTTTGACAATATCTGGATCCCTGAATTTTCAAAAATCCTGAAATTTTTCAAAAAAACTTGTGAATTTTCGGCATTTTACATCAAAAATTACACAAATTGTTTTCGTATTCCGTTTATTGCTGTTGACAATAAAGGATACAGTAATTCTGTGTAAGCGGCGCACAGAAAACTTGTAAATTCTTGCATATTTTCGACTGTTCGGCTTACTTTTTGGTTTTTCGGCTATTTCTCAAAAATTTTATATCAGACGTCTACCTGCTGGTTAGTATTATAAATACTACCAACGAAAGCGTATATTTTGGCATTTTTGGATTTTTGAAATTCCCAAAAAATTCATTAAAAATTGACTATTTTCCAAAATTTTGACAGTTTTTTGGACTTTTTCCAAATTTTTTGTATTGACAGCGACACGGTTCTTTTGTGTTTCGTGTAGACCGCGACGAGCCGCGTTTTTTGACGTATCGCTCGCCCCTCTGCGACACATAGAAACCGAAATACCTATTCCCCCCACCACCTACCCATACTAAACACGTGTACCGAGGTTACTTAGTAAATCGCAGCATTCAAAAATTTCTGATCGATATTTCGAAATTTCGTTGATTTTACTATAGATTTTTATATAGTGTGGTACATCAAATTGAAGGGAATTTTAAGGGCTATTACTTTGACAATATCTGGATCCCTGAATTTTCAAAAATCCTGAAATTTTTCAAAAAAACTTGTGAATTTTCGGCATTTTACATCAAAAATTACACAAATTGTTTTCGTATTCCGTTTATTGCTGTTGACAATAAAGGATACAGTAATTCTGTGTAAGCGGCGCACAGAAAACTTGTAAATTCTTGCATATTTTCGACTGTTCGGCTTACTTTTTGGTTTTTCGGCTATTTCTCAAAAATTTTATATCAGACGTCTACCTGCTGGTTAGTATTATAAATACTACCAACGAAAGCGTATATTTTGGCATTTTTGGATTTTTGAAATTCCCAAAAAATTCATTAAAAATTGACTATTTTCCAAAATTTTGACAGTTTTTTGGACTTTTTCCAAATTTTTTGTATTGACAGCGACACGATTCTTTTGTGTTTCGTGTAGACCGCGACGAGCCGCGTTTTTTGACGTATCGCTCGCCCCTCTGCGACACATAGAAACCGAAATACCTATTCCCCCCACCACCTACCCATACTAAACACGTGTACCGAGGTTACTTAGTAAATCGCAGCATTCAAAAATTTCTGATCGATATTTCGAAATTTCGTTGATTTTACTATAGATTTTTATATAGTGTGGTACATCAAATTGAAGGGAATTTTAAGGGCTATTACTTTGACAATATCTGGATCCCTGAATTTTCAAAAATCCTGAAATTTTTCAAAAAAACTTGTGAATTTTCGGCATTTTACATCAAAAATTACACAAATTGTTTTCGTATTCCGTTTATTGCTGTTGACAATAAAGGATACAGTAATTCTGTGTAAGCGGCGCACAGAAAACTTGTAAATTCTTGCATATTTTCGACTGTTCGGCTTACTTTTTGGTTTTTCGGCTATTTCTCAAAAATTTTATATCAGACGTCTACCTGCTGGTTAGTATTATAAATACTACCAACGAAAGCGTATATTTTGGCATTTTTGGATTTTTGAAATTCCCAAAAAATTCATTAAAAATTGACTATTTTCCAAAATTTTGACAGTTTTTTGGACTTTTTCCAAATTTTTTGTATTGACAGCGACACGGTTCTTTTGTGTTTCGTGTAGACCGCGACGAGCCGCGTTTTTTGACGTATCGCTCGCCCCTCTGCGACACATAGAAACCGAAATACCTATTCCCCCCACCACCTACCCATACTAAACACGTGTACCGAGGTTACTTAGTAAATCGCAGCATTCAAAAATTTCTGATCGATATTTCGAAATTTCGTTGATTTTACTATAGATTTTTATATAGTGTGGTACATCAAATTGAAGGGAATTTTAAGGGCTATTACTTTGACAATATCTGGATCCCTGAATTTTCAAAAATCCTGAAATTTTTCAAAAAAACTTGTGAATTTTCGGCATTTTACATCAAAAATTACACAAATTGTTTTCGTATTCCGTTTATTGCTGTTGACAATAAAGGATACAGTAATTCTGTGTAAGCGGCGCACAGAAAACTTGTAAATTCTTGCATATTTTCGACTGTTCGGCTTACTTTTTGGTTTTTCGGCTATTTCTCAAAAATTTTATATCAGACGTCTACCTGCTGGTTAGTATTATAAATACTACCAACGAAAGCGTATATTTTGGCATTTTTGGATTTTTGAAATTCCCAAAAAATTCATTAAAAATTGACTATTTTCCAAAATTTTGACAGTTTTTTGGACTTTTTCCAAATTTTTTGTATTGACAGCGACACGGTTCTTTTGTGTTTCGTGTAGACCGCGACGAGCCGCGTTTTTTGACGTATCGCTCGCCCCTCTGCGACACATAGAAACCGAAATACCTATTCCCCCCACCACCTACCCATACTAAACACGTGTACCGAGGTTACTTAGTAAATCGCAGCATTCAAAAATTTCTGATCGATATTTCGAAATTTCGTTGATTTTACTATAGATTTTTATATAGTGTGGTACATCAAATTGAAGGGAATTTTAAGGGCTATTACTTTGACAATATCTGGATCCCTGAATTTTCAAAAATCCTGAAATTTTTCAAAAAAACTTGTGAATTTTCGGCATTTTACATCAAAAATTACACAAATTGTTTTCGTATTCCGTTTATTGCTGTTGACAATAAAGGATACAGTAATTCTGTGTAAGCGGCGCACAGAAAACTTGTAAATTCTTGCATATTTTCGACTGTTCGGCTTACTTTTTGGTTTTTCGGCTATTTCTCAAAAATTTTATATCAGACGTCTACCTGCTGGTTAGTATTATAAATACTACCAACGAAAGCGTATATTTTGGCATTTTTGGATTTTTGAAATTCCCAAAAAATTCATTAAAAATTGACTATTTTCCAAAATTTTGACAGTTTTTTGGACTTTTTCCAAATTTTTTGTATTGACAGCGACACGATTCTTTTGTGTTTCGTGTAGACCGCGACGAGCCGCGTTTTTTGACGTATCGCTCGCCCCTCTGCGACACATAGAAACCGAAATACCTATTCCCCCCACCACCTACCCATACTAAACACGTGTACCGAGGTTACTTAGTAAATCGCAGCATTCAAAAATTTCTGATCGATATTTCGAAATTTCGTTGATTTTACTATAGATTTTTATATAGTGTGGTACATCAAATTGAAGGGAATTTTAAGGGCTATTACTTTGACAATATCTGGATCCCTGAATTTTCAAAAATCCTGAAATTTTTCAAAAAAACTTGTGAATTTTCGGCATTTTACATCAAAAATTACACAAATTGTTTTCGTATTCCGTTTATTGCTGTTGACAATAAAGGATACAGTAATTCTGTGTAAGCGGCGCACAGAAAACTTGTAAATTCTTGCATATTTTCGACTGTTCGGCTTACTTTTTGGTTTTTCGGCTATTTCTCAAAAATTTTATATCAGACGTCTACCTGCTGGTTAGTATTATAAATACTACCAACGAAAGCGTATATTTTGGCATTTTTGGATTTTTGAAATTCCCAAAAAATTCATTAAAAATTGACTATTTTCCAAAATTTTGACAGTTTTTTGGACTTTTTCCAAATTTTTTGTATTGACAGCGACACGATTCTTTTGTGTTTCGTGTAGACCGCGACGAGCCGCGTTTTTTGACGTATCGCTCGCCCCTCTGCGACACATAGAAACCGAAATACCTATTCCCCCCACCACCTACCCATACTAAACACGTGTACCGAGGTTACTTAGTAAATCGCAGCATTCAAAAATTTCTGATCGATATTTCGAAATTTCGTTGATTTTACTATAGATTTTTATATAGTGTGGTACATCAAATTGAAGGGAATTTTAAGGGCTATTACTTTGACAATATCTGGATCCCTGAATTTTCAAAAATCCTGAAATTTTTCAAAAAAACTTGTGAATTTTCGGCATTTTACATCAAAAATTACACAAATTGTTTTCGTATTCCGTTTATTGCTGTTGACAATAAAGGATACAGTAATTCTGTGTAAGCGGCGCACAGAAAACTTGTAAATTCTTGCATATTTTCGACTGTTCGGCTTACTTTTTGGTTTTTCGGCTATTTCTCAAAAATTTTATATCAGACGTCTACCTGCTGGTTAGTATTATAAATACTACCAACGAAAGCGTATATTTTGGCATTTTTGGATTTTTGAAATTCCCAAAAAATTCATTAAAAATTGACTATTTTCCAAAATTTTGACAGTTTTTTGGACTTTTTCCAAATTTTTTGTATTGACAGCGACACGGTTCTTTTGTGTTTCGTGTAGACCGCGACGAGCCGCGTTTTTTGACGTATCGCTCGCCCCTCTGCGACACATAGAAACCGAAATACCTATTCCCCCCACCACCTACCCATACTAAACACGTGTACCGAGGTTACTTAGTAAATCGCAGCATTCAAAAATTTCTGATCGATATTTCGAAATTTCGTTGATTTTACTATAGATTTTTATATAGTGTGGTACATCAAATTGAAGGGAATTTTAAGGGCTATTACTTTGACAATATCTGGATCCCTGAATTTTCAAAAATCCTGAAATTTTTCAAAAAAACTTGTGAATTTTCGGCATTTTACATCAAAAATTACACAAATTGTTTTCGTATTCCGTTTATTGCTGTTGACAATAAAGGATACAGTAATTCTGTGTAAGCGGCGCACAGAAAACTTGTAAATTCTTGCATATTTTCGACTGTTCGGCTTACTTTTTGGTTTTTCGGCTATTTCTCAAAAATTTTATATCAGACGTCTACCTGCTGGTTAGTATTATAAATACTACCAACGAAAGCGTATATTTTGGCATTTTTGGATTTTTGAAATTCCCAAAAAATTCATTAAAAATTGACTATTTTCCAAAATTTTGACAGTTTTTTGGACTTTTTCCAAATTGTTTGTATTGACAGCGACACGGTTCTTTTGTGTTTCGTGTAGACCGCGACGAGCCGCGTTTTTTGACGTATCGCTCGCCCCTCTGCGACACATAGAAACCGAAATACCTATTCCCCCCACCACCTACCCATACTAAACACGTGTACCGAGGTTACTTAGTAAATCGCAGCATTCAAAAATTTCTGATCGATATTTCGAAATTTCGTTGATTTTACTATAGATTTTTATATAGTGTGGTACATCAAATTGAAGGGAATTTTAAGGGCTATTACTTTGACAATATCTGGATCCCTGAATTTTCAAAAATCCTGAAATTTTTCAAAAAAACTTGTGAATTTTCGGCATTTTACATCAAAAATTACACAAATTGTTTTCGTATTCCGTTTATTGCTGTTGACAATAAAGGATACAGTAATTCTGTGTAAGCGGCGCACAGAAAACTTGTAAATTCTTGCATATTTTCGACTGTTCGGCTTACTTTTTGGTTTTTCGGCTATTTCTCAAAAATTTTATATCAGACGTCTACCTGCTGGTTAGTATTATAAATACTACCAACGAAAGCGTATATTTTGGCATTTTTGGATTTTTGAAATTCCCAAAAAATTCATTAAAAATTGACTATTTTCCAAAATTTTGACAGTTTTTTGGACTTTTTCCAAATTTTTTGTATTGACAGCGACACGATTCTTTTGTGTTTCGTGTAGACCGCGACGAGCCGCGTTTTTTGACGTATCGCTCGCCCCTCTGCGACACATAGAAACCGAAATACCTATTCCCCCCACCACCTACCCATACTAAACACGTGTACCGAGGTTACTTAGTAAATCGCAGCATTCAAAAATTTCTGATCGATATTTCGAAATTTCGTTGATTTTACTATAGATTTTTATATAGTGTGGTACATCAAATTGAAGGGAATTTTAAGGGCTATTACTTTGACAATATCTGGATCCCTGAATTTTCAAAAATCCTGAAATTTTTCAAAAAAACTTGTGAATTTTCGGCATTTTACATCAAAAATTACACAAATTGTTTTCGTATTCCGTTTATTGCTGTTGACAATAAAGGATACAGTAATTCTGTGTAAGCGGCGCACAGAAAACTTGTAAATTCTTGCATATTTTCGACTGTTCGGCTTACTTTTTGGTTTTTCGGCTATTTCTCAAAAATTTTATATCAGACGTCTACCTGCTGGTTAGTATTATAAATACTACCAACGAAAGCGTATATTTTGGCATTTTTGGATTTTTGAAATTCCCAAAAAATTCATTAAAAATTGACTATTTTCCAAAATTTTGACAGTTTTTTGGACTTTTTCCAAATTTTTTGTATTGACAGCGACACGGTTCTTTTGTGTTTCGTGTAGACCGCGACGAGCCGCGTTTTTTGACGTATCGCTCGCCCCTCTGCGACACATAGAAACCGAAATACCTATTCCCCCCACCACCTACCCATACTAAACACGTGTACCGAGGTTACTTAGTAAATCGCAGCATTCAAAAATTTCTGATCGATATTTCGAAATTTCGTTGATTTTACTATAGATTTTTATATAGTGTGGTACATCAAATTGAAGGGAATTTTAAGGGCTATTACTTTGACAATATCTGGATCCCTGAATTTTCAAAAATCCTGAAATTTTTCAAAAAAACTTGTGAATTTTCGGCATTTTACATCAAAAATTACACAAATTGTTTTCGTATTCCGTTTATTGCTGTTGACAATAAAGGATACAGTAATTCTGTGTAAGCGGCGCACAGAAAACTTGTAAATTCTTGCATATTTTCGACTGTTCGGCTTACTTTTTGGTTTTTCGGCTATTTCTCAAAAATTTTATATCAGACGTCTACCTGCTGGTTAGTATTATAAATACTACCAACGAAAGCGTATATTTTGGCATTTTTGGATTTTTGAAATTCCCAAAAAATTCATTAAAAATTGACTATTTTCCAAAATTTTGACAGTTTTTTGGACTTTTTCCAAATTTTTTGTATTGACAGCGACACGGTTCTTTTGTGTTTCGTGTAGACCGCGACGAGCCGCGTTTTTTGACGTATCGCTCGCCCCTCTGCGACACATAGAAACCGAAATACCTATTCCCCCCACCACCTACCCATACTAAACACGTGTACCGAGGTTACTTAGTAAATCGCAGCATTCAAAAATTTCTGATCGATATTTCGAAATTTCGTTGATTTTACTATAGATTTTTATATAGTGTGGTACATCAAATTGAAGGGAATTTTAAGGGCTATTACTTTGACAATATCTGGATCCCTGAATTTTCAAAAATCCTGAAATTTTTCAAAAAAACTTGTGAATTTTCGGCATTTTACATCAAAAATTACACAAATTGTTTTCGTATTCCGTTTATTGCTGTTGACAATAAAGGATACAGTAATTCTGTGTAAGCGGCGCACAGAAAACTTGTAAATTCTTGCATATTTTCGACTGTTCGGCTTACTTTTTGGTTTTTCGGCTATTTCTCAAAAATTTTATATCAGACGTCTACCTGCTGGTTAGTATTATAAATACTACCAACGAAAGCGTATATTTTGGCATTTTTGGATTTTTGAAATTCCCAAAAAATTCATTAAAAATTGACTATTTTCCAAAATTTTGACAGTTTTTTGGACTTTTTCCAAATTTTTTGTATTGACAGCGACACGGTTCTTTTGTGTTTCGTGTAGACCGCGACGAGCCGCGTTTTTTGACGTATCGCTCGCCCCTCTGCGACACATAGAAACCGAAATACCTATTCCCCCCACCACCTACCCATACTAAACACGTGTACCGAGGTTACTTAGTAAATCGCAGCATTCAAAAATTTCTGATCGATATTTCGAAATTTCGTTGATTTTACTATAGATTTTTATATAGTGTGGTACATCAAATTGAAGGGAATTTTAAGGGCTATTACTTTGACAATATCTGGATCCCTGAATTTTCAAAAATCCTGAAATTTTTCAAAAAAACTTGTGAATTTTCGGCATTTTACATCAAAAATTACACAAATTGTTTTCGTATTCCGTTTATTGCTGTTGACAATAAAGGATACAGTAATTCTGTGTAAGCGGCGCACAGAAAACTTGTAAATTCTTGCATATTTTCGACTGTTCGGCTTACTTTTTGGTTTTTCGGCTATTTCTCAAAAATTTTATATCAGACGTCTACCTGCTGGTTAGTATTATAAATACTACCAACGAAAGCGTATATTTTGGCATTTTTGGATTTTTGAAATTCCCAAAAAATTCATTAAAAATTGACTATTTTCCAAAATTTTGACAGTTTTTTGGACTTTTTCCAAATTTTTTGTATTGACAGCGACACGGTTCTTTTGTGTTTCGTGTAGACCGCGACGAGCCGCGTTTTTTGACGTATCGCTCGCCCCTCTGCGACACATAGAAACCGAAATACCTATTCCCCCCACCACCTACCCATACTAAACACGTGTACCGAGGTTACTTAGTAAATCGCAGCATTCAAAAATTTCTGATCGATATTTCGAAATTTCGTTGATTTTACTATAGATTTTTATATAGTGTGGTACATCAAATTGAAGGGAATTTTAAGGGCTATTACTTTGACAATATCTGGATCCCTGAATTTTCAAAAATCCTGAAATTTTTCAAAAAAACTTGTGAATTTTCGGCATTTTACATCAAAAATTACACAAATTGTTTTCGTATTCCGTTTATTGCTGTTGACAATAAAGGATACAGTAATTCTGTGTAAGCGGCGCACAGAAAACTTGTAAATTCTTGCATATTTTCGACTGTTCGGCTTACTTTTTGGTTTTTCGGCTATTTCTCAAAAATTTTATATCAGACGTCTACCTGCTGGTTAGTATTATAAATACTACCAACGAAAGCGTATATTTTGGCATTTTTGGATTTTTGAAATTCCCAAAAAATTCATTAAAAATTGACTATTTTCCAAAATTTTGACAGTTTTTTGGACTTTTTCCAAATTTTTTGTATTGACAGCGACACGATTCTTTTGTGTTTCGTGTAGACCGCGACGAGCCGCGTTTTTTGACGTATCGCTCGCCCCTCTGCGACACATAGAAACCGAAATACCTATTCCCCCCACCACCTACCCATACTAAACACGTGTACCGAGGTTACTTAGTAAATCGCAGCATTCAAAAATTTCTGATCGATATTTCGAAATTTCGTTGATTTTACTATAGATTTTTATATAGTGTGGTACATCAAATTGAAGGGAATTTTAAGGGCTATTACTTTGACAATATCTGGATCCCTGAATTTTCAAAAATCCTGAAATTTTTCAAAAAAACTTGTGAATTTTCGGCATTTTACATCAAAAATTACACAAATTGTTTTCGTATTCCGTTTATTGCTGTTGACAATAAAGGATACAGTAATTCTGTGTAAGCGGCGCACAGAAAACTTGTAAATTCTTGCATATTTTCGACTGTTCGGCTTACTTTTTGGTTTTTCGGCTATTTCTCAAAAATTTTATATCAGACGTCTACCTGCTGGTTAGTATTATAAATACTACCAACGAAAGCGTATATTTTGGCATTTTTGGATTTTTGAAATTCCCAAAAAATTCATTAAAAATTGACTATTTTCCAAAATTTTGACAGTTTTTTGGACTTTTTCCAAATTTTTTGTATTGACAGCGACACGGTTCTTTTGTGTTTCGTGTAGACCGCGACGAGCCGCGTTTTTTGACGTATCGCTCGCCCCTCTGCGACACATAGAAACCGAAATACCTATTCCCCCCACCACCTACCCATACTAAACACGTGTACCGAGGTTACTTAGTAAATCGCAGCATTCAAAAATTTCTGATCGATATTTCGAAATTTCGTTGATTTTACTATAGATTTTTATATAGTGTGGTACATCAAATTGAAGGGAATTTTAAGGGCTATTACTTTGACAATATCTGGATCCCTGAATTTTCAAAAATCCTGAAATTTTTCAAAAAAACTTGTGAATTTTCGGCATTTTACATCAAAAATTACACAAATTGTTTTCGTATTCCGTTTATTGCTGTTGACAATAAAGGATACAGTAATTCTGTGTAAGCGGCGCACAGAAAACTTGTAAATTCTTGCATATTTTCGACTGTTCGGCTTACTTTTTGGTTTTTCGGCTATTTCTCAAAAATTTTATATCAGACGTCTACCTGCTGGTTAGTATTATAAATACTACCAACGAAAGCGTATATTTTGGCATTTTTGGATTTTTGAAATTCCCAAAAAATTCATTAAAAATTGACTATTTTCCAAAATTTTGACAGTTTTTTGGACTTTTTCCAAATTTTTTGTATTGACAGCGACACGGTTCTTTTGTGTTTCGTGTAGACCGCGACGAGCCGCGTTTTTTGACGTATCGCTCGCCCCTCTGCGACACATAGAAACCGAAATACCTATTCCCCCCACCACCTACCCATACTAAACACGTGTACCGAGGTTACTTAGTAAATCGCAGCATTCAAAAATTTCTGATCGATATTTCGAAATTTCGTTGATTTTACTATAGATTTTTATATAGTGTGGTACATCAAATTGAAGGGAATTTTAAGGGCTATTACTTTGACAATATCTGGATCCCTGAATTTTCAAAAATCCTGAAATTTTTCAAAAAAACTTGTGAATTTTCGGCATTTTACATCAAAAATTACACAAATTGTTTTCGTATTCCGTTTATTGCTGTTGACAATAAAGGATACAGTAATTCTGTGTAAGCGGCGCACAGAAAACTTGTAAATTCTTGCATATTTTCGACTGTTCGGCTTACTTTTTGGTTTTTCGGCTATTTCTCAAAAATTTTATATCAGACGTCTACCTGCTGGTTAGTATTATAAATACTACCAACGAAAGCGTATATTTTGGCATTTTTGGATTTTTGAAATTCCCAAAAAATTCATTAAAAATTGACTATTTTCCAAAATTTTGACAGTTTTTTGGACTTTTTCCAAATTTTTTGTATTGACAGCGACACGGTTCTTTTGTGTTTCGTGTAGACCGCGACGAGCCGCGTTTTTTGACGTATCGCTCGCCCCTCTGCGACACATAGAAACCGAAATACCTATTCCCCCCACCACCTACCCATACTAAACACGTGTACCGAGGTTACTTAGTAAATCGCAGCATTCAAAAATTTCTGATCGATATTTCGAAATTTCGTTGATTTTACTATAGATTTTTATATAGTGTGGTACATCAAATTGAAGGGAATTTTAAGGGCTATTACTTTGACAATATCTGGATCCCTGAATTTTCAAAAATCCTGAAATTTTTCAAAAAAACTTGTGAATTTTCGGCATTTTACATCAAAAATTACACAAATTGTTTTCGTATTCCGTTTATTGCTGTTGACAATAAAGGATACAGTAATTCTGTGTAAGCGGCGCACAGAAAACTTGTAAATTCTTGCATATTTTCGACTGTTCGGCTTACTTTTTGGTTTTTCGGCTATTTCTCAAAAATTTTATATCAGACGTCTACCTGCTGGTTAGTATTATAAATACTACCAACGAAAGCGTATATTTTGGCATTTTTGGATTTTTGAAATTCCCAAAAAATTCATTAAAAATTGACTATTTTCCAAAATTTTGACAGTTTTTTGGACTTTTTCCAAATTTTTTGTATTGACAGCGACACGGTTCTTTTGTGTTTCGTGTAGACCGCGACGAGCCGCGTTTTTTGACGTATCGCTCGCCCCTCTGCGACACATAGAAACCGAAATACCTATTCCCCCCACCACCTACCCATACTAAACACGTGTACCGAGGTTACTTAGTAAATCGCAGCATTCAAAAATTTCTGATCGATATTTCGAAATTTCGTTGATTTTACTATAGATTTTTATATAGTGTGGTACATCAAATTGAAGGGAATTTTAAGGGCTATTACTTTGACAATATCTGGATCCCTGAATTTTCAAAAATCCTGAAATTTTTCAAAAAAACTTGTGAATTTTCGGCATTTTACATCAAAAATTACACAAATTGTTTTCGTATTCCGTTTATTGCTGTTGACAATAAAGGATACAGTAATTCTGTGTAAGCGGCGCACAGAAAACTTGTAAATTCTTGCATATTTTCGACTGTTCGGCTTACTTTTTGGTTTTTCGGCTATTTCTCAAAAATTTTATATCAGACGTCTACCTGCTGGTTAGTATTATAAATACTACCAACGAAAGCGTATATTTTGGCATTTTTGGATTTTTGAAATTCCCAAAAAATTCATTAAAAATTGACTATTTTCCAAAATTTTGACAGTTTTTTGGACTTTTTCCAAATTTTTTGTATTGACAGCGACACGGTTCTTTTGTGTTTCGTGTAGACCGCGACGAGCCGCGTTTTTTGACGTATCGCTCGCCCCTCTGCGACACATAGAAACCGAAATACCTATTCCCCCCACCACCTACCCATACTAAACACGTGTACCGAGGTTACTTAGTAAATCGCAGCATTCAAAAATTTCTGATCGATATTTCGAAATTTCGTTGATTTTACTATAGATTTTTATATAGTGTGGTACATCAAATTGAAGGGAATTTTAAGGGCTATTACTTTGACAATATCTGGATCCCTGAATTTTCAAAAATCCTGAAATTTTTCAAAAAAACTTGTGAATTTTCGGCATTTTACATCAAAAATTACACAAATTGTTTTCGTATTCCGTTTATTGCTGTTGACAATAAAGGATACAGTAATTCTGTGTAAGCGGCGCACAGAAAACTTGTAAATTCTTGCATATTTTCGACTGTTCGGCTTACTTTTTGGTTTTTCGGCTATTTCTCAAAAATTTTATATCAGACGTCTACCTGCTGGTTAGTATTATAAATACTACCAACGAAAGCGTATATTTTGGCATTTTTGGATTTTTGAAATTCCCAAAAAATTCATTAAAAATTGACTATTTTCCAAAATTTTGACAGTTTTTTGGACTTTTTCCAAATTTTTTGTATTGACAGCGACACGGTTCTTTTGTGTTTCGTGTAGACCGCGACGAGCCGCGTTTTTTGACGTATCGCTCGCCCCTCTGCGACACATAGAAACCGAAATACCTATTCCCCCCACCACCTACCCATACTAAACACGTGTACCGAGGTTACTTAGTAAATCGCAGCATTCAAAAATTTCTGATCGATATTTCGAAATTTCGTTGATTTTACTATAGATTTTTATATAGTGTGGTACATCAAATTGAAGGGAATTTTAAGGGCTATTACTTTGACAATATCTGGATCCCTGAATTTTCAAAAATCCTGAAATTTTTCAAAAAAACTTGTGAATTTTCGGCATTTTACATCAAAAATTACACAAATTGTTTTCGTATTCCGTTTATTGCTGTTGACAATAAAGGATACAGTAATTCTGTGTAAGCGGCGCACAGAAAACTTGTAAATTCTTGCATATTTTCGACTGTTCGGCTTACTTTTTGGTTTTTCGGCTATTTCTCAAAAATTTTATATCAGACGTCTACCTGCTGGTTAGTATTATAAATACTACCAACGAAAGCGTATATTTTGGCATTTTTGGATTTTTGAAATTCCCAAAAAATTCATTAAAAATTGACTATTTTCCAAAATTTTGACAGTTTTTTGGACTTTTTCCAAATTTTTTGTATTGACAGCGACACGGTTCTTTTGTGTTTCGTGTAGACCGCGACGAGCCGCGTTTTTTGACGTATCGCTCGCCCCTCTGCGACACATAGAAACCGAAATACCTATTCCCCCCACCACCTACCCATACTAAACACGTGTACCGAGGTTACTTAGTAAATCGCAGCATTCAAAAATTTCTGATCGATATTTCGAAATTTCGTTGATTTTACTATAGATTTTTATATAGTGTGGTACATCAAATTGAAGGGAATTTTAAGGGCTATTACTTTGACAATATCTGGATCCCTGAATTTTCAAAAATCCTGAAATTTTTCAAAAAAACTTGTGAATTTTCGGCATTTTACATCAAAAATTACACAAATTGTTTTCGTATTCCGTTTATTGCTGTTGACAATAAAGGATACAGTAATTCTGTGTAAGCGGCGCACAGAAAACTTGTAAATTCTTGCATATTTTCGACTGTTCGGCTTACTTTTTGGTTTTTCGGCTATTTCTCAAAAATTTTATATCAGACGTCTACCTGCTGGTTAGTATTATAAATACTACCAACGAAAGCGTATATTTTGGCATTTTTGGATTTTTGAAATTCCCAAAAAATTCATTAAAAATTGACTATTTTCCAAAATTTTGACAGTTTTTTGGACTTTTTCCAAATTTTTTGTATTGACAGCGACACGGTTCTTTTGTGTTTCGTGTAGACCGCGACGAGCCGCGTTTTTTGACGTATCGCTCGCCCCTCTGCGACACATAGAAACCGAAATACCTATTCCCCCCACCACCTACCCATACTAAACACGTGTACCGAGGTTACTTAGTAAATCGCAGCATTCAAAAATTTCTGATCGATATTTCGAAATTTCGTTGATTTTACTATAGATTTTTATATAGTGTGGTACATCAAATTGAAGGGAATTTTAAGGGCTATTACTTTGACAATATCTGGATCCCTGAATTTTCAAAAATCCTGAAATTTTTCAAAAAAACTTGTGAATTTTCGGCATTTTACATCAAAAATTACACAAATTGTTTTCGTATTCCGTTTATTGCTGTTGACAATAAAGGATACAGTAATTCTGTGTAAGCGGCGCACAGAAAACTTGTAAATTCTTGCATATTTTCGACTGTTCGGCTTACTTTTTGGTTTTTCGGCTATTTCTCAAAAATTTTATATCAGACGTCTACCTGCTGGTTAGTATTATAAATACTACCAACGAAAGCGTATATTTTGGCATTTTTGGATTTTTGAAATTCCCAAAAAATTCATTAAAAATTGACTATTTTCCAAAATTTTGACAGTTTTTTGGACTTTTTCCAAATTTTTTGTATTGACAGCGACACGGTTCTTTTGTGTTTCGTGTAGACCGCGACGAGCCGCGTTTTTTGACGTATCGCTCGCCCCTCTGCGACACATAGAAACCGAAATACCTATTCCCCCCACCACCTACCCATACTAAACACGTGTACCGAGGTTACTTAGTAAATCGCAGCATTCAAAAATTTCTGATCGATATTTCGAAATTTCGTTGATTTTACTATAGATTTTTATATAGTGTGGTACATCAAATTGAAGGGAATTTTAAGGGCTATTACTTTGACAATATCTGGATCCCTGAATTTTCAAAAATCCTGAAATTTTTCAAAAAAACTTGTGAATTTTCGGCATTTTACATCAAAAATTACACAAATTGTTTTCGTATTCCGTTTATTGCTGTTGACAATAAAGGATACAGTAATTCTGTGTAAGCGGCGCACAGAAAACTTGTAAATTCTTGCATATTTTCGACTGTTCGGCTTACTTTTTGGTTTTTCGGCTATTTCTCAAAAATTTTATATCAGACGTCTACCTGCTGGTTAGTATTATAAATACTACCAACGAAAGCGTATATTTTGGCATTTTTGGATTTTTGAAATTCCCAAAAAATTCATTAAAAATTGACTATTTTCCAAAATTTTGACAGTTTTTTGGACTTTTTCCAAATTTTTTGTATTGACAGCGACACGGTTCTTTTGTGTTTCGTGTAGACCGCGACGAGCCGCGTTTTTTGACGTATCGCTCGCCCCTCTGCGACACATAGAAACCGAAATACCTATTCCCCCCACCACCTACCCATACTAAACACGTGTACCGAGGTTACTTAGTAAATCGCAGCATTCAAAAATTTCTGATCGATATTTCGAAATTTCGTTGATTTTACTATAGATTTTTATATAGTGTGGTACATCAAATTGAAGGGAATTTTAAGGGCTATTACTTTGACAATATCTGGATCCCTGAATTTTCAAAAATCCTGAAATTTTTCAAAAAAACTTGTGAATTTTCGGCATTTTACATCAAAAATTACACAAATTGTTTTCGTATTCCGTTTATTGCTGTTGACAATAAAGGATACAGTAATTCTGTGTAAGCGGCGCACAGAAAACTTGTAAATTCTTGCATATTTTCGACTGTTCGGCTTACTTTTTGGTTTTTCGGCTATTTCTCAAAAATTTTATATCAGACGTCTACCTGCTGGTTAGTATTATAAATACTACCAACGAAAGCGTATATTTTGGCATTTTTGGATTTTTGAAATTCCCAAAAAATTCATTAAAAATTGACTATTTTCCAAAATTTTGACAGTTTTTTGGACTTTTTCCAAATTTTTTGTATTGACAGCGACACGGTTCTTTTGTGTTTCGTGTAGACCGCGACGAGCCGCGTTTTTTGACGTATCGCTCGCCCCTCTGCGACACATAGAAACCGAAATACCTATTCCCCCCACCACCTACCCATACTAAACACGTGTACCGAGGTTACTTAGTAAATCGCAGCATTCAAAAATTTCTGATCGATATTTCGAAATTTCGTTGATTTTACTATAGATTTTTATATAGTGTGGTACATCAAATTGAAGGGAATTTTAAGGGCTATTACTTTGACAATATCTGGATCCCTGAATTTTCAAAAATCCTGAAATTTTTCAAAAAAACTTGTGAATTTTCGGCATTTTACATCAAAAATTACACAAATTGTTTTCGTATTCCGTTTATTGCTGTTGACAATAAAGGATACAGTAATTCTGTGTAAGCGGCGCACAGAAAACTTGTAAATTCTTGCATATTTTCGACTGTTCGGCTTACTTTTTGGTTTTTCGGCTATTTCTCAAAAATTTTATATCAGACGTCTACCTGCTGGTTAGTATTATAAATACTACCAACGAAAGCGTATATTTTGGCATTTTTGGATTTTTGAAATTCCCAAAAAATTCATTAAAAATTGACTATTTTCCAAAATTTTGACAGTTTTTTGGACTTTTTCCAAATTTTTTGTATTGACAGCGACACGGTTCTTTTGTGTTTCGTGTAGACCGCGACGAGCCGCGTTTTTTGACGTATCGCTCGCCCCTCTGCGACACATAGAAACCGAAATACCTATTCCCCCCACCACCTACCCATACTAAACACGTGTACCGAGGTTACTTAGTAAATCGCAGCATTCAAAAATTTCTGATCGATATTTCGAAATTTCGTTGATTTTACTATAGATTTTTATATAGTGTGGTACATCAAATTGAAGGGAATTTTAAGGGCTATTACTTTGACAATATCTGGATCCCTGAATTTTCAAAAATCCTGAAATTTTTCAAAAAAACTTGTGAATTTTCGGCATTTTACATCAAAAATTACACAAATTGTTTTCGTATTCCGTTTATTGCTGTTGACAATAAAGGATACAGTAATTCTGTGTAAGCGGCGCACAGAAAACTTGTAAATTCTTGCATATTTTCGACTGTTCGGCTTACTTTTTGGTTTTTCGGCTATTTCTCAAAAATTTTATATCAGACGTCTACCTGCTGGTTAGTATTATAAATACTACCAACGAAAGCGTATATTTTGGCATTTTTGGATTTTTGAAATTCCCAAAAAATTCATTAAAAATTGACTATTTTCCAAAATTTTGACAGTTTTTTGGACTTTTTCCAAATTTTTTGTATTGACAGCGACACGGTTCTTTTGTGTTTCGTGTAGACCGCGACGAGCCGCGTTTTTTGACGTATCGCTCGCCCCTCTGCGACACATAGAAACCGAAATACCTATTCCCCCCACCACCTACCCATACTAAACACGTGTACCGAGGTTACTTAGTAAATCGCAGCATTCAAAAATTTCTGATCGATATTTCGAAATTTCGTTGATTTTACTATAGATTTTTATATAGTGTGGTACATCAAATTGAAGGGAATTTTAAGGGCTATTACTTTGACAATATCTGGATCCCTGAATTTTCAAAAATCCTGAAATTTTTCAAAAAAACTTGTGAATTTTCGGCATTTTACATCAAAAATTACACAAATTGTTTTCGTATTCCGTTTATTGCTGTTGACAATAAAGGATACAGTAATTCTGTGTAAGCGGCGCACAGAAAACTTGTAAATTCTTGCATATTTTCGACTGTTCGGCTTACTTTTTGGTTTTTCGGCTATTTCTCAAAAATTTTATATCAGACGTCTACCTGCTGGTTAGTATTATAAATACTACCAACGAAAGCGTATATTTTGGCATTTTTGGATTTTTGAAATTCCCAAAAAATTCATTAAAAATTGACTATTTTCCAAAATTTTGACAGTTTTTTGGACTTTTTCCAAATTTTTTGTATTGACAGCGACACGGTTCTTTTGTGTTTCGTGTAGACCGCGACGAGCCGCGTTTTTTGACGTATCGCTCGCCCCTCTGCGACACATAGAAACCGAAATACCTATTCCCCCCACCACCTACCCATACTAAACACGTGTACCGAGGTTACTTAGTAAATCGCAGCATTCAAAAATTTCTGATCGATATTTCGAAATTTCGTTGATTTTACTATAGATTTTTATATAGTGTGGTACATCAAATTGAAGGGAATTTTAAGGGCTATTACTTTGACAATATCTGGATCCCTGAATTTTCAAAAATCCTGAAATTTTTCAAAAAAACTTGTGAATTTTCGGCATTTTACATCAAAAATTACACAAATTGTTTTCGTATTCCGTTTATTGCTGTTGACAATAAAGGATACAGTAATTCTGTGTAAGCGGCGCACAGAAAACTTGTAAATTCTTGCATATTTTCGACTGTTCGGCTTACTTTTTGGTTTTTCGGCTATTTCTCAAAAATTTTATATCAGACGTCTACCTGCTGGTTAGTATTATAAATACTACCAACGAAAGCGTATATTTTGGCATTTTTGGATTTTTGAAATTCCCAAAAAATTCATTAAAAATTGACTATTTTCCAAAATTTTGACAGTTTTTTGGACTTTTTCCAAATTTTTTGTATTGACAGCGACACGGTTCTTTTGTGTTTCGTGTAGACCGCGACGAGCCGCGTTTTTTGACGTATCGCTCGCCCCTCTGCGACACATAGAAACCGAAATACCTATTCCCCCCACCACCTACCCATACTAAACACGTGTACCGAGGTTACTTAGTAAATCGCAGCATTCAAAAATTTCTGATCGATATTTCGAAATTTCGTTGATTTTACTATAGATTTTTATATAGTGTGGTACATCAAATTGAAGGGAATTTTAAGGGCTATTACTTTGACAATATCTGGATCCCTGAATTTTCAAAAATCCTGAAATTTTTCAAAAAAACTTGTGAATTTTCGGCATTTTACATCAAAAATTACACAAATTGTTTTCGTATTCCGTTTATTGCTGTTGACAATAAAGGATACAGTAATTCTGTGTAAGCGGCGCACAGAAAACTTGTAAATTCTTGCATATTTTCGACTGTTCGGCTTACTTTTTGGTTTTTCGGCTATTTCTCAAAAATTTTATATCAGACGTCTACCTGCTGGTTAGTATTATAAATACTACCAACGAAAGCGTATATTTTGGCATTTTTGGATTTTTGAAATTCCCAAAAAATTCATTAAAAATTGACTATTTTCCAAAATTTTGACAGTTTTTTGGACTTTTTCCAAATTTTTTGTATTGACAGCGACACGGTTCTTTTGTGTTTCGTGTAGACCGCGACGAGCCGCGTTTTTTGACGTATCGCTCGCCCCTCTGCGACACATAGAAACCGAAATACCTATTCCCCCCACCACCTACCCATACTAAACACGTGTACCGAGGTTACTTAGTAAATCGCAGCATTCAAAAATTTCTGATCGATATTTCGAAATTTCGTTGATTTTACTATAGATTTTTATATAGTGTGGTACATCAAATTGAAGGGAATTTTAAGGGCTATTACTTTGACAATATCTGGATCCCTGAATTTTCAAAAATCCTGAAATTTTTCAAAAAAACTTGTGAATTTTCGGCATTTTACATCAAAAATTACACAAATTGTTTTCGTATTCCGTTTATTGCTGTTGACAATAAAGGATACAGTAATTCTGTGTAAGCGGCGCACAGAAAACTTGTAAATTCTTGCATATTTTCGACTGTTCGGCTTACTTTTTGGTTTTTCGGCTATTTCTCAAAAATTTTATATCAGACGTCTACCTGCTGGTTAGTATTATAAATACTACCAACGAAAGCGTATATTTTGGCATTTTTGGATTTTTGAAATTCCCAAAAAATTCATTAAAAATTGACTATTTTCCAAAATTTTGACAGTTTTTTGGACTTTTTCCAAATTTTTTGTATTGACAGCGACACGATTCTTTTGTGTTTCGTGTAGACCGCGACGAGCCGCGTTTTTTGACGTATCGCTCGCCCCTCTGCGACACATAGAAACCGAAATACCTATTCCCCCCACCACCTACCCATACTAAACACGTGTACCGAGGTTACTTAGTAAATCGCAGCATTCAAAAATTTCTGATCGATATTTCGAAATTTCGTTGATTTTACTATAGATTTTTATATAGTGTGGTACATCAAATTGAAGGGAATTTTAAGGGCTATTACTTTGACAATATCTGGATCCCTGAATTTTCAAAAATCCTGAAATTTTTCAAAAAAACTTGTGAATTTTCGGCATTTTACATCAAAAATTACACAAATTGTTTTCGTATTCCGTTTATTGCTGTTGACAATAAAGGATACAGTAATTCTGTGTAAGCGGCGCACAGAAAACTTGTAAATTCTTGCATATTTTCGACTGTTCGGCTTACTTTTTGGTTTTTCGGCTATTTCTCAAAAATTTTATATCAGACGTCTACCTGCTGGTTAGTATTATAAATACTACCAACGAAAGCGTATATTTTGGCATTTTTGGATTTTTGAAATTCCCAAAAAATTCATTAAAAATTGACTATTTTCCAAAATTTTGACAGTTTTTTGGACTTTTTCCAAATTTTTTGTATTGACAGCGACACGGTTCTTTTGTGTTTCGTGTAAACCGCGACGAGCCGCGTTTTTTGACGTATCGCTCGCCCCTCTGCGACACATAGAAACCGAAATACCTATTCCCCCCACCACCTACCCATACTAAACACGTGTACCGAGGTTACTTAGTAAATCGCAGCATTCAAAAATTTCTGATCGATATTTCGAAATTTCGTTGATTTTACTATAGATTTTTATATAGTGTGGTACATCAAATTGAAGGGAATTTTAAGGGCTATTACTTTGACAATATCTGGATCCCTGAATTTTCAAAAATCCTGAAATTTTTCAAAAAAACTTGTGAATTTTCGGCATTTTACATCAAAAATTACACAAATTGTTTTCGTATTCCGTTTATTGCTGTTGACAATAAAGGATACAGTAATTCTGTGTAAGCGGCGCACAGAAAACTTGTAAATTCTTGCATATTTTCGACTGTTCGGCTTACTTTTTGGTTTTTCGGCTATTTCTCAAAAATTTTATATCAGACGTCTACCTGCTGGTTAGTATTATAAATACTACCAACGAAAGCGTATATTTTGGCATTTTTGGATTTTTGAAATTCCCAAAAAATTCATTAAAAATTGACTATTTTCCAAAATTTTGACAGTTTTTTGGACTTTTTCCAAATTTTTTGTATTGACAGCGACACGGTTCTTTTGTGTTTCGTGTAGACCGCGACGAGCCGCGTTTTTTGACGTATCGCTCGCCCCTCTGCGACACATAGAAACCGAAATACCTATTCCCCCCACCACCTACCCATACTAAACACGTGTACCGAGGTTACTTAGTAAATCGCAGCATTCAAAAATTTCTGATCGATATTTCGAAATTTCGTTGATTTTACTATAGATTTTTATATAGTGTGGTACATCAAATTGAAGGGAATTTTAAGGGCTATTACTTTGACAATATCTGGATCCCTGAATTTTCAAAAATCCTGAAATTTTTCAAAAAAACTTGTGAATTTTCGGCATTTTACATCAAAAATTACACAAATTGTTTTCGTATTCCGTTTATTGCTGTTGACAATAAAGGATACAGTAATTCTGTGTAAGCGGCGCACAGAAAACTTGTAAATTCTTGCATATTTTCGACTGTTCGGCTTACTTTTTGGTTTTTCGGCTATTTCTCAAAAATTTTATATCAGACGTCTACCTGCTGGTTAGTATTATAAATACTACCAACGAAAGCGTATATTTTGGCATTTTTGGATTTTTGAAATTCCCAAAAAATTCATTAAAAATTGACTATTTTCCAAAATTTTGACAGTTTTTTGGACTTTTTCCAAATTTTTTGTATTGACAGCGACACGGTTCTTTTGTGTTTCGTGTAGACCGCGACGAGCCGCGTTTTTTGACGTATCGCTCGCCCCTCTGCGACACATAGAAACCGAAATACCTATTCCCCCCACCACCTACCCATACTAAACACGTGTACCGAGGTTACTTAGTAAATCGCAGCATTCAAAAATTTCTGATCGATATTTCGAAATTTCGTTGATTTTACTATAGATTTTTATATAGTGTGGTACATCAAATTGAAGGGAATTTTAAGGGCTATTACTTTGACAATATCTGGATCCCTGAATTTTCAAAAATCCTGAAATTTTTCAAAAAAACTTGTGAATTTTCGGCATTTTACATCAAAAATTACACAAATTGTTTTCGTATTCCGTTTATTGCTGTTGACAATAAAGGATACAGTAATTCTGTGTAAGCGGCGCACAGAAAACTTGTAAATTCTTGCATATTTTCGACTGTTCGGCTTACTTTTTGGTTTTTCGGCTATTTCTCAAAAATTTTATATCAGACGTCTACCTGCTGGTTAGTATTATAAATACTACCAACGAAAGCGTATATTTTGGCATTTTTGGATTTTTGAAATTCCCAAAAAATTCATTAAAAATTGACTATTTTCCAAAATTTTGACAGTTTTTTGGACTTTTTCCAAATTTTTTGTATTGACAGCGACACGATTCTTTTGTGTTTCGTGTAGACCGCGACGAGCCGCGTTTTTTGACGTATCGCTCGCCCCTCTGCGACACATAGAAACCGAAATACCTATTCCCCCCACCACCTACCCATACTAAACACGTGTACCGAGGTTACTTAGTAAATCGCAGCATTCAAAAATTTCTGATCGATATTTCGAAATTTCGTTGATTTTACTATAGATTTTTATATAGTGTGGTACATCAAATTGAAGGGAATTTTAAGGGCTATTACTTTGACAATATCTGGATCCCTGAATTTTCAAAAATCCTGAAATTTTTCAAAAAAACTTGTGAATTTTCGGCATTTTACATCAAAAATTACACAAATTGTTTTCGTATTCCGTTTATTGCTGTTGACAATAAAGGATACAGTAATTCTGTGTAAGCGGCGCACAGAAAACTTGTAAATTCTTGCATATTTTCGACTGTTCGGCTTACTTTTTGGTTTTTCGGCTATTTCTCAAAAATTTTATATCAGACGTCTACCTGCTGGTTAGTATTATAAATACTACCAACGAAAGCGTATATTTTGGCATTTTTGGATTTTTGAAATTCCCAAAAAATTCATTAAAAATTGACTATTTTCCAAAATTTTGACAGTTTTTTGGACTTTTTCCAAATTTTTTGTATTGACAGCGACACGGTTCTTTTGTGTTTCGTGTAGACCGCGACGAGCCGCGTTTTTTGACGTATCGCTCGCCCCTCTGCGACACATAGAAACCGAAATACCTATTCCCCCCACCACCTACCCATACTAAACACGTGTACCGAGGTTACTTAGTAAATCGCAGCATTCAAAAATTTCTGATCGATATTTCGAAATTTCGTTGATTTTACTATAGATTTTTATATAGTGTGGTACATCAAATTGAAGGGAATTTTAAGGGCTATTACTTTGACAATATCTGGATCCCTGAATTTTCAAAAATCCTGAAATTTTTCAAAAAAACTTGTGAATTTTCGGCATTTTACATCAAAAATTACACAAATTGTTTTCGTATTCCGTTTATTGCTGTTGACAATAAAGGATACAGTAATTCTGTGTAAGCGGCGCACAGAAAACTTGTAAATTCTTGCATATTTTCGACTGTTCGGCTTACTTTTTGGTTTTTCGGCTATTTCTCAAAAATTTTATATCAGACGTCTACCTGCTGGTTAGTATTATAAATACTACCAACGAAAGCGTATATTTTGGCATTTTTGGATTTTTGAAATTCCCAAAAAATTCATTAAAAATTGACTATTTTCCAAAATTTTGACAGTTTTTTGGACTTTTTCCAAATTTTTTGTATTGACAGCGACACGATTCTTTTGTGTTTCGTGTAGACCGCGACGAGCCGCGTTTTTTGACGTATCGCTCGCCCCTCTGCGACACATAGAAACCGAAATACCTATTCCCCCCACCACCTACCCATACTAAACACGTGTACCGAGGTTACTTAGTAAATCGCAGCATTCAAAAATTTCTGATCGATATTTCGAAATTTCGTTGATTTTACTATAGATTTTTATATAGTGTGGTACATCAAATTGAAGGGAATTTTAAGGGCTATTACTTTGACAATATCTGGATCCCTGAATTTTCAAAAATCCTGAAATTTTTCAAAAAAACTTGTGAATTTTCGGCATTTTACATCAAAAATTACACAAATTGTTTTCGTATTCCGTTTATTGCTGTTGACAATAAAGGATACAGTAATTCTGTGTAAGCGGCGCACAGAAAACTTGTAAATTCTTGCATATTTTCGACTGTTCGGCTTACTTTTTGGTTTTTCGGCTATTTCTCAAAAATTTTATATCAGACGTCTACCTGCTGGTTAGTATTATAAATACTACCAACGAAAGCGTATATTTTGGCATTTTTGGATTTTTGAAATTCCCAAAAAATTCATTAAAAATTGACTATTTTCCAAAATTTTGACAGTTTTTTGGACTTTTTCCAAATTTTTTGTATTGACAGCGACACGGTTCTTTTGTGTTTCGTGTAGACCGCGACGAGCCGCGTTTTTTGACGTATCGCTCGCCCCTCTGCGACACATAGAAACCGAAATACCTATTCCCCCCACCACCTACCCATACTAAACACGTGTACCGAGGTTACTTAGTAAATCGCAGCATTCAAAAATTTCTGATCGATATTTCGAAATTTCGTTGATTTTACTATAGATTTTTATATAGTGTGGTACATCAAATTGAAGGGAATTTTAAGGGCTATTACTTTGACAATATCTGGATCCCTGAATTTTCAAAAATCCTGAAATTTTTCAAAAAAACTTGTGAATTTTCGGCATTTTACATCAAAAATTACACAAATTGTTTTCGTATTCCGTTTATTGCTGTTGACAATAAAGGATACAGTAATTCTGTGTAAGCGGCGCACAGAAAACTTGTAAATTCTTGCATATTTTCGACTGTTCGGCTTACTTTTTGGTTTTTCGGCTATTTCTCAAAAATTTTATATCAGACGTCTACCTGCTGGTTAGTATTATAAATACTACCAACGAAAGCGTATATTTTGGCATTTTTGGATTTTTGAAATTCCCAAAAAATTCATTAAAAATTGACTATTTTCCAAAATTTTGACAGTTTTTTGGACTTTTTCCAAATTTTTTGTATTGACAGCGACACGGTTCTTTTGTGTTTCGTGTAGACCGCGACGAGCCGCGTTTTTTGACGTATCGCTCGCCCCTCTGCGACACATAGAAACCGAAATACCTATTCCCCCCACCACCTACCCATACTAAACACGTGTACCGAGGTTACTTAGTAAATCGCAGCATTCAAAAATTTCTGATCGATATTTCGAAATTTCGTTGATTTTACTATAGATTTTTATATAGTGTGGTACATCAAATTGAAGGGAATTTTAAGGGCTATTACTTTGACAATATCTGGATCCCTGAATTTTCAAAAATCCTGAAATTTTTCAAAAAAACTTGTGAATTTTCGGCATTTTACATCAAAAATTACACAAATTGTTTTCGTATTCCGTTTATTGCTGTTGACAATAAAGGATACAGTAATTCTGTGTAAGCGGCGCACAGAAAACTTGTAAATTCTTGCATATTTTCGACTGTTCGGCTTACTTTTTGGTTTTTCGGCTATTTCTCAAAAATTTTATATCAGACGTCTACCTGCTGGTTAGTATTATAAATACTACCAACGAAAGCGTATATTTTGGCATTTTTGGATTTTTGAAATTCCCAAAAAATTCATTAAAAATTGACTATTTTCCAAAATTTTGACAGTTTTTTGGACTTTTTCCAAATTTTTTGTATTGACAGCGACACGATTCTTTTGTGTTTCGTGTAGACCGCGACGAGCCGCGTTTTTTGACGTATCGCTCGCCCCTCTGCGACACATAGAAACCGAAATACCTATTCCCCCCACCACCTACCCATACTAAACACGTGTACCGAGGTTACTTAGTAAATCGCAGCATTCAAAAATTTCTGATCGATATTTCGAAATTTCGTTGATTTTACTATAGATTTTTATATAGTGTGGTACATCAAATTGAAGGGAATTTTAAGGGCTATTACTTTGACAATATCTGGATCCCTGAATTTTCAAAAATCCTGAAATTTTTCAAAAAAACTTGTGAATTTTCGGCATTTTACATCAAAAATTACACAAATTGTTTTCGTATTCCGTTTATTGCTGTTGACAATAAAGGATACAGTAATTCTGTGTAAGCGGCGCACAGAAAACTTGTAAATTCTTGCATATTTTCGACTGTTCGGCTTACTTTTTGGTTTTTCGGCTATTTCTCAAAAATTTTATATCAGACGTCTACCTGCTGGTTAGTATTATAAATACTACCAACGAAAGCGTATATTTTGGCATTTTTGGATTTTTGAAATTCCCAAAAAATTCATTAAAAATTGACTATTTTCCAAAATTTTGACAGTTTTTTGGACTTTTTCCAAATTTTTTGTATTGACAGCGACACGGTTCTTTTGTGTTTCGTGTAGACCGCGACGAGCCGCGTTTTTTGACGTATCGCTCGCCCCTCTGCGACACATAGAAACCGAAATACCTATTCCCCCCACCACCTACCCATACTAAACACGTGTACCGAGGTTACTTAGTAAATCGCAGCATTCAAAAATTTCTGATCGATATTTCGAAATTTCGTTGATTTTACTATAGATTTTTATATAGTGTGGTACATCAAATTGAAGGGAATTTTAAGGGCTATTACTTTGACAATATCTGGATCCCTGAATTTTCAAAAATCCTGAAATTTTTCAAAAAAACTTGTGAATTTTCGGCATTTTACATCAAAAATTACACAAATTGTTTTCGTATTCCGTTTATTGCTGTTGACAATAAAGGATACAGTAATTCTGTGTAAGCGGCGCACAGAAAACTTGTAAATTCTTGCATATTTTCGACTGTTCGGCTTACTTTTTGGTTTTTCGGCTATTTCTCAAAAATTTTATATCAGACGTCTACCTGCTGGTTAGTATTATAAATACTACCAACGAAAGCGTATATTTTGGCATTTTTGGATTTTTGAAATTCCCAAAAAATTCATTAAAAATTGACTATTTTCCAAAATTTTGACAGTTTTTTGGACTTTTTCCAAATTTTTTGTATTGACAGCGACACGATTCTTTTGTGTTTCGTGTAGACCGCGACGAGCCGCGTTTTTTGACGTATCGCTCGCCCCTCTGCGACACATAGAAACCGAAATACCTATTCCCCCCACCACCTACCCATACTAAACACGTGTACCGAGGTTACTTAGTAAATCGCAGCATTCAAAAATTTCTGATCGATATTTCGAAATTTCGTTGATTTTACTATAGATTTTTATATAGTGTGGTACATCAAATTGAAGGGAATTTTAAGGGCTATTACTTTGACAATATCTGGATCCCTGAATTTTCAAAAATCCTGAAATTTTTCAAAAAAACTTGTGAATTTTCGGCATTTTACATCAAAAATTACACAAATTGTTTTCGTATTCCGTTTATTGCTGTTGACAATAAAGGATACAGTAATTCTGTGTAAGCGGCGCACAGAAAACTTGTAAATTCTTGCATATTTTCGACTGTTCGGCTTACTTTTTGGTTTTTCGGCTATTTCTCAAAAATTTTATATCAGACGTCTACCTGCTGGTTAGTATTATAAATACTACCAACGAAAGCGTATATTTTGGCATTTTTGGATTTTTGAAATTCCCAAAAAATTCATTAAAAATTGACTATTTTCCAAAATTTTGACAGTTTTTTGGACTTTTTCCAAATTTTTTGTATTGACAGCGACACGGTTCTTTTGTGTTTCGTGTAGACCGCGACGAGCCGCGTTTTTTGACGTATCGCTCGCCCCTCTGCGACACATAGAAACCGAAATACCTATTCCCCCCACCACCTACCCATACTAAACACGTGTACCGAGGTTACTTAGTAAATCGCAGCATTCAAAAATTTCTGATCGATATTTCGAAATTTCGTTGATTTTACTATAGATTTTTATATAGTGTGGTACATCAAATTGAAGGGAATTTTAAGGGCTATTACTTTGACAATATCTGGATCCCTGAATTTTCAAAAATCCTGAAATTTTTCAAAAAAACTTGTGAATTTTCGGCATTTTACATCAAAAATTACACAAATTGTTTTCGTATTCCGTTTATTGCTGTTGACAATAAAGGATACAGTAATTCTGTGTAAGCGGCGCACAGAAAACTTGTAAATTCTTGCATATTTTCGACTGTTCGGCTTACTTTTTGGTTTTTCGGCTATTTCTCAAAAATTTTATATCAGACGTCTACCTGCTGGTTAGTATTATAAATACTACCAACGAAAGCGTATATTTTGGCATTTTTGGATTTTTGAAATTCCCAAAAAATTCATTAAAAATTGACTATTTTCCAAAATTTTGACAGTTTTTTGGACTTTTTCCAAATTTTTTGTATTGACAGCGACACGGTTCTTTTGTGTTTCGTGTAGACCGCGACGAGCCGCGTTTTTTGACGTATCGCTCGCCCCTCTGCGACACATAGAAACCGAAATACCTATTCCCCCCACCACCTACCCATACTAAACACGTGTACCGAGGTTACTTAGTAAATCGCAGCATTCAAAAATTTCTGATCGATATTTCGAAATTTCGTTGATTTTACTATAGATTTTTATATAGTGTGGTACATCAAATTGAAGGGAATTTTAAGGGCTATTACTTTGACAATATCTGGATCCCTGAATTTTCAAAAATCCTGAAATTTTTCAAAAAAACTTGTGAATTTTCGGCATTTTACATCAAAAATTACACAAATTGTTTTCGTATTCCGTTTATTGCTGTTGACAATAAAGGATACAGTAATTCTGTGTAAGCGGCGCACAGAAAACTTGTAAATTCTTGCATATTTTCGACTGTTCGGCTTACTTTTTGGTTTTTCGGCTATTTCTCAAAAATTTTATATCAGACGTCTACCTGCTGGTTAGTATTATAAATACTACCAACGAAAGCGTATATTTTGGCATTTTTGGATTTTTGAAATTCCCAAAAAATTCATTAAAAATTGACTATTTTCCAAAATTTTGACAGTTTTTTGGACTTTTTCCAAATTTTTTGTATTGACAGCGACACGATTCTTTTGTGTTTCGTGTAGACCGCGACGAGCCGCGTTTTTTGACGTATCGCTCGCCCCTCTGCGACACATAGAAACCGAAATACCTATTCCCCCCACCACCTACCCATACTAAACACGTGTACCGAGGTTACTTAGTAAATCGCAGCATTCAAAAATTTCTGATCGATATTTCGAAATTTCGTTGATTTTACTATAGATTTTTATATAGTGTGGTACATCAAATTGAAGGGAATTTTAAGGGCTATTACTTTGACAATATCTGGATCCCTGAATTTTCAAAAATCCTGAAATTTTTCAAAAAAACTTGTGAATTTTCGGCATTTTACATCAAAAATTACACAAATTGTTTTCGTATTCCGTTTATTGCTGTTGACAATAAAGGATACAGTAATTCTGTGTAAGCGGCGCACAGAAAACTTGTAAATTCTTGCATATTTTCGACTGTTCGGCTTACTTTTTGGTTTTTCGGCTATTTCTCAAAAATTTTATATCAGACGTCTACCTGCTGGTTAGTATTATAAATACTACCAACGAAAGCGTATATTTTGGCATTTTTGGATTTTTGAAATTCCCAAAAAATTCATTAAAAATTGACTATTTTCCAAAATTTTGACAGTTTTTTGGACTTTTTCCAAATTTTTTGTATTGACAGCGACACGGTTCTTTTGTGTTTCGTGTAGACCGCGACGAGCCGCGTTTTTTGACGTATCGCTCGCCCCTCTGCGACACATAGAAACCGAAATACCTATTCCCCCCACCACCTACCCATACTAAACACGTGTACCGAGGTTACTTAGTAAATCGCAGCATTCAAAAATTTCTGATCGATATTTCGAAATTTCGTTGATTTTACTATAGATTTTTATATAGTGTGGTACATCAAATTGAAGGGAATTTTAAGGGCTATTACTTTGACAATATCTGGATCCCTGAATTTTCAAAAATCCTGAAATTTTTCAAAAAAACTTGTGAATTTTCGGCATTTTACATCAAAAATTACACAAATTGTTTTCGTATTCCGTTTATTGCTGTTGACAATAAAGGATACAGTAATTCTGTGTAAGCGGCGCACAGAAAACTTGTAAATTCTTGCATATTTTCGACTGTTCGGCTTACTTTTTGGTTTTTCGGCTATTTCTCAAAAATTTTATATCAGACGTCTACCTGCTGGTTAGTATTATAAATACTACCAACGAAAGCGTATATTTTGGCATTTTTGGATTTTTGAAATTCCCAAAAAATTCATTAAAAATTGACTATTTTCCAAAATTTTGACAGTTTTTTGGACTTTTTCCAAATTTTTTGTATTGACAGCGACACGGTTCTTTTGTGTTTCGTGTAGACCGCGACGAGCCGCGTTTTTTGACGTATCGCTCGCCCCTCTGCGACACATAGAAACCGAAATACCTATTCCCCCCACCACCTACCCATACTAAACACGTGTACCGAGGTTACTTAGTAAATCGCAGCATTCAAAAATTTCTGATCGATATTTCGAAATTTCGTTGATTTTACTATAGATTTTTATATAGTGTGGTACATCAAATTGAAGGGAATTTTAAGGGCTATTACTTTGACAATATCTGGATCCCTGAATTTTCAAAAATCCTGAAATTTTTCAAAAAAACTTGTGAATTTTCGGCATTTTACATCAAAAATTACACAAATTGTTTTCGTATTCCGTTTATTGCTGTTGACAATAAAGGATACAGTAATTCTGTGTAAGCGGCGCACAGAAAACTTGTAAATTCTTGCATATTTTCGACTGTTCGGCTTACTTTTTGGTTTTTCGGCTATTTCTCAAAAATTTTATATCAGACGTCTACCTGCTGGTTAGTATTATAAATACTACCAACGAAAGCGTATATTTTGGCATTTTTGGATTTTTGAAATTCCCAAAAAATTCATTAAAAATTGACTATTTTCCAAAATTTTGACAGTTTTTTGGACTTTTTCCAAATTTTTTGTATTGACAGCGACACGATTCTTTTGTGTTTCGTGTAGACCGCGACGAGCCGCGTTTTTTGACGTATCGCTCGCCCCTCTGCGACACATAGAAACCGAAATACCTATTCCCCCCACCACCTACCCATACTAAACACGTGTACCGAGGTTACTTAGTAAATCGCAGCATTCAAAAATTTCTGATCGATATTTCGAAATTTCGTTGATTTTACTATAGATTTTTATATAGTGTGGTACATCAAATTGAAGGGAATTTTAAGGGCTATTACTTTGACAATATCTGGATCCCTGAATTTTCAAAAATCCTGAAATTTTTCAAAAAAACTTGTGAATTTTCGGCATTTTACATCAAAAATTACACAAATTGTTTTCGTATTCCGTTTATTGCTGTTGACAATAAAGGATACAGTAATTCTGTGTAAGCGGCGCACAGAAAACTTGTAAATTCTTGCATATTTTCGACTGTTCGGCTTACTTTTTGGTTTTTCGGCTATTTCTCAAAAATTTTATATCAGACGTCTACCTGCTGGTTAGTATTATAAATACTACCAACGAAAGCGTATATTTTGGCATTTTTGGATTTTTGAAATTCCCAAAAAATTCATTAAAAATTGACTATTTTCCAAAATTTTGACAGTTTTTTGGACTTTTTCCAAATTTTTTGTATTGACAGCGACACGGTTCTTTTGTGTTTCGTGTAGACCGCGACGAGCCGCGTTTTTTGACGTATCGCTCGCCCCTCTGCGACACATAGAAACCGAAAAAAATTGCCCCCCCCACCCACCCTGGTTCCAATCGCTAAGGTGGATTTCCAGTCTTTGTAAACAGCAACTGCTACTATCTCGATAAGTATACACTCTATACCCACGTGCGAGGTATCAAACTATTCGTCTCGCTCCCAGGAATAGGGTGACACCAATTTGAGTAAAATCTGGGACAAAAATAAATTACCATATTTTTCCTTTCCGCTACATTACCTATATATGCACGTTGTTGCCGGTGCTGCCAGTCGATCCCGTCGTTCCCGAAGACTCTTCAATCACGAAGTAAACTAGTAGACTGCTGCATCTGTAACAAAAACAAAATAATTCATTAATAATAATCGTATTGGTAGTTGCCCACCATACTTTAGGATCACACTAGATTATACTATAGGACACTAGAATTATATCTAGAACACTTGACATTTATTAAAAGCATTATAGCGCATTGACTTATAGTGAACAAGCCATCTACACTTGTTCACAATTCCATTTTGTACTTTTTGACGCGTTCCCCCCATATATAAACTAAACATGTTTGGTTTCCGAACCCCCGCAAAAACTACCGTAAGGTCGCCCCAAACCAGCCCACTTGAGCAGTCCAGGACGAATGTTGCACAGGCGCGCCGGAGCATAGAATCAAAACTGGATACCTGTTTTGATCCGAAGACCGCCGCGCCTGTGAAACAGAAACCCAAAACCACCACAACAGCAGCTCCGAACAAACCCACGACGAGTGGTATTGTACCCACAAATACTGGATTTAAATCACCCAAGAACACAGTTGAATACAAAAACAGGACATCAGAGGCAAAAGCCTGTCTCACAAAGACACAAATACAAATCAATAACAGCAGAAACTTAAAAACGGAAATAAAAATGGAGGTTTTGGAGGCGACCGAAAGGTTGTATAGACTAGTGAAGGATGCGGAAGAGGGGAAACCCTATAAAGGAAAGGAAATGACAAAGAAAGTTCAAATTGACAGCGAAAGGGAAACTGGAAGTGAAGGAAGAGAAAAAGAGAATAGAGGGCAAGAAGAGAAAGAACTTGTAGACAAATTAGAAGAACACGCAAGGCTGCTTAAGGAAAATAAAGAAGAGATGGAGAAGTTACACCAAGTGATAAGAAGACAAACAGAAGAAAACACGCAAAAGGAAACACAGGCGAACTTGGAAGTTTGTAAACTTTTACAAGTTAACAAGGAGGAAATGGAAAAATTGAAGGAGGAAATAGGAAGAAATAGGGAAGAATGGAAGAAAGTTACTTACGCGAGTGTAACAGCTGGTTCACTGCGCCCGCAGCAATCCGGTGCAGCAAAGGCGTTACACTCGATTAAGATCTCTTCAAAGGATGAAGAAAGTACAGGAGAAGAAGTGATGGAGAAGATAAGGAAAGCTGTCAACGCGAAAGAAGAAGGACTAAGGATTGATAGAATACGGAAGGCCAAAGACAGGAAGGTTATAGTCGGATTCGAAAACCTGGAAGAATTGGAAAGAGTAAGGGAAAAGATCAGAAAGGATGGGAAAGAACTAATGGTAGAAGAAATACAGAACAAGGATCCCATGATAATTCTAAAGAACGTGTTAGAATTCCACAAGAACGAGGAAATAATTAGCGCCATCAAAATTCAGAACAAACACCTATTACAAAAGATAGGAAAGAATGAAGACCGCATGGAAATTAAATATCGGAGAAGAGCGAGGAACCCACTAATGGCGCACATCATCCTCAAAGTGTCACCACAAATATGGCGAGTCTTCACGGAGGCCGGCGCGCTACACGTGGACGTTCAGAGAGTCAGGGTCGAGGACCAGTCTCCCCTGGTCCAATGCTCAAAATGTTTGGGCTATGGCCATGGGAGGCGGTTCTGCCGGGGCTCTCTGGACGCCTGCAGTCACTGCGGGGGACCGCATTTGAGAGCGGAGTGTCCTGACTGGATGGCAGCCGAGTCACCTACGTGCTGTAACTGCCAAAAGGCCAAAATGGCAGACACAAGCCATAATGCATTCAGTCAGGACTGCCCGGTGCGGAAGAAGTGGGACGCATTGGCGCGGTCGGCCACTGCGTACTGCTAAGGTGGTCCCTGGAACCTCGGGCTCAACAACACCTGACTCCGACGTGAGGCCATACCTGGTGGCACAGGCCAACCTCCAGAGGAAAGCCCTAGCCACGCAAGAACTAATGGCGATGGCAACAGAAAAGCGGTTGGCCGTGGCCTTAATCCAGGAGCCATACGTCGGAGGAACAGGCCGGATGAAGGACTACGGGACCGTCAGGATCTTCCAATGCGCGGGCCGGACGGAAGGACATGTCAAGGCAGCCATAGCAGTCTTCGATGACGATATGGATGCCTTGATATGTCCAGAATTCACCACAACTAACATTGTTGTGGTGAAAATCCGCTCCAGCGCCTGGGAGATCGTGATGGTCTCGTTCTACTTCGAACCGGACCAGCCAATTGAGCAGTACCTCGAAGAACTGAGGACTATCACGGGAAGATTCGGGCCGAGGTGTCTATTAATAGGAGGGGACGCTAACGCGAAAAGCCTGTGGTGGAGCCGAGAGATCGATGGGAGAGGCGAGTTGGTGTCTAGCTTGCTGGACGAGACCGGGCTCCATGTGTTGAACGAAGGCAATATGCCGACGTTCTTCACCGTAAGAGGAGGAACGGTCTACTCCAGCCAGGTGGACATCACCGCCTGTTCGATCGATCTCTTGGACAAAATAGACAATTGGACAGTGAAAGAAGACCTGACGAGCTCGGATCACAATACCATAATAATTAATTTAACAGTGAAAAGAGACCAAGGTATTAAAATAAAAAGGACAACACGAATATACAACACTAGGAAAGCAAACTGGAGTGAATTTGGAAATATTTTTAAACAGTCAATAGAAGCACATCAAATAAACAAAACAGAAATAGATAAGATAGAAAGCACAGAAGATTTAGAACATAAAATAAAACAATATACAGAAATAGTAATAAAATCTAGCGAAGAAACCATACCTAAAAATAAAGATATTAATAATAAATTTAACTTACCTTGGTGGTCCAAAGAGCTCGACAGGCTGAAGAAGGAAATGATGAGGAAGAAGCGCAGAACTCGCTGGGCAGCACCTATAAGAAAAGAAAAAGTTATTAAAGATTATAAGGAGGCAAAACTCACCTACGAGGAAGAAGCGAAGAAGGCGCAAATCAGGAGTTGGAAGGAGTTTTGTGGAAAACAAGATAAGGAAGGAGTGTGGGATGGGATATATCGAGTACTGGGCAGGTTGACCAAGCGGCACGAGGACGAGCCCCTTGTCAGGGACGGAAAAGTACTGGGGCGGGAGGAATCTGCAAGATTACTTGCAGAGACCTTCTACCCGGACGACCCTGACAGGGAGGATAATGAGGACCACCGGCGCACCAGAGAGCTAGCCACGCGTGCGAATGACTGGGTCCATGGTGAGGTACATGACCCACCATTCACAATGCGGGAGCTCTCGGCGGCGGCGGCGGCCTTCAATCCAAGGAAGGCACCCGGGTCGGATGGCCTGACGTCCGATATCTGTTCGCGGGCGATCGCCCAGGATCCGGCATCTTTCCTATCACTGGCTAACAAATGCCTGGAGTTGGCCTACTTTCCAAAAATTTGGAAAGAGGCCACGGTCGTTGTGCTTCGGAAGCCGGGTAAAGACGATTACACGGCTCCGAAAGCGCATCGACCGATAGGACTGTTACCAGTGATGGGAAAGATACTGGAGAAGATGCTGGTGGGCAGACTCAAATGGCACATCCTCCCGAGGATGAGCAACCGCCAATACGGATTCATGCCACAAAGGGGCACCGAGGACTCCCTCTATGTCTTAATAAATCATATTAGAAACAAACTAAAGGAAAAGAAAGTGATAATACTGATATCACTAGACATAGAGGGAGCCTTCGATGCCGCCTGGTGGCCAGCCATCAAGGTCCGATTGGCGGAGGAGTACTGCCCACCAAACATCAGAAGGGTGGTCGCCAGCTATCTGGATGATCGGATGGTCAGGGTCCGATACGCGGGTGCTGAATGTGCGAAACGGACTGTTAAAGGTTGTGTTCAGGGGTCTGTTGGTGGGCCAATCCTGTGGAATCTCCTTCTCGATCCCTTGTTACAGGGATTGGAGCGCCGGGGCGACTATTGTCAGGCATTTGCCGATGATGTCGTCCTGGTGTTTGATGGGGATTCCACAGGAGAAGCACAAAGACAGGCCAATGCGGCACTAGCCTATGTTCGGGATTGGGGTATCCGAAACAAACTAAAATTTGCGCCTAATAAGACCAAGGCAATGGTCATAACCAACAAATTAAAGTACGATACCCCAATCCTGCACATGGGCGGAGTCGACATTGGTCTGTCCAACGAAATCAAAATGCTTGGCCTGACAATAGACCGGAAACTGACCTTTAACAGTCACGTGACGCAGGCTTGTGGCAAGGCCATTGGCCTCTACAAGAAACTCGCGAGGTCAGCCAAAGTCCAGTGGGGGTTGGGGCCGGAGGTGATCAGGACGATCTACACAGCGGCGGTTGAGCCCGTCATCCTCTACGCGGCTAGTGCGTGGGCTCCCGCCAGCCAAAAACTGGGCATCAGGAAGCAGCTCGGAGCGATCCAGCGAAGCTTCGCGCAGAAGTTGACGAAGGCATACAGGACCGTCTCCCTCCACTCGACCCTACTGCTCGCGGGAATACTCCCCCTTGATATAAGAGTCAGGGAAAATGCCCTACTCTATGAGGTCAAGAGGGGGTACTCCCAGCGGGTGGTGGGTGATCGGGAGGTGGAGAGGCCTGTGGCCTTCGTCGACCTGCAACACCCAGCGGAGCGGAGGAGCGAGACGTTCCAATGCCTGGTGGACGGAGCAGAACTGGCCCAGCACGTCGGTGAAGGTCTAAGCATCTTCACCGACGGTAGTAAATCCATATGGAATGGCGCCGCCGAGACGAGTACCAGAAAGCTGAAGCTGGAGCCGTACTGCTCGGTCTACCAGGCGGAACTTCTTGCCCTCAAAAAGGCTGTCGAGGAGGCGCTCCGACGCGGGCTTCCTGAGTGCGGCATCTTTAGCGATGCCAGGTCGGCCCTCGAAGTCGTCACAAACGGCGAGTCCCTCCACCCCTTAGCGTTCGAAATTAATAAGTTGCTAAAGCAAGCCGAGGAACGCACCCAGAAAATTAAACTTTTCTGGGTGAAGGCACACGTGGGGTTGGAGGGGAACGAGAGGGCCGACGGGCTCGCTAAAGAGGCCGCACTGCATCTGAAAACTCGTGCGCACTACGACAGGTGTCCGGCTTCGTTCGTCAAACGACAGATCCGACAGGAGTCGATTGACGAATGGAGCCGGAGATACGCGGAAGGGGAGACGGCTTCGATAACGAAGCTGTTCTTCCCGGACGCAGTCGATGCGCACAGAGTGGTCAGGCAGATCGTCCTGGACCCATTACTCACGCAGATCTTCACGGGACACGGGGGGTTCTCCGAGTACTTGAACCGATTCAAGTGCAAGGAGAGCCCGGCGTGCCCATGTGACCCTGATGTGCGGGAGACGGTCCCACACCTCCTCACCGAGTGTCCCATCTACGCCAAAGACCGACATGACCTAGAAATAGAAATAGGAATCAACATTACAGAAGACAATATTAGTAAAATTATAAATAACAAAAATATTAGACATAAATTTATAGCATATAGTAAAAACATAGCAATAAAATGTATAAATAGGAATAAATAAAAATTTGTTGTTAGCTTTATAATTAATATTATATAAGTTTAGCAATAAGAGTAAAAGATAGAAATAAGGATTAGTAGATAAATAGATTTATGTTAGATATTGTAAGATAAACTTGATAGATAAATAGATTAGGTAATACTGTAAGAAACAATTGTAAAGTTTGAAAATAAAGAAATCCTAAAAAATATCCCTTGTCCTGGATAGGGGGAACGAGAGTGGGGCATAGCGCCCCACACTTAAAAAAAAAAAAAAAAAAAAAAAAAAAACCTAACCTAACCTAACCTAACCTTGTTTTTGTTTTTGTTTTTGTTTTTGTTTTTGTTTTTGTTTTTGTTTTTGTTTTTGTTTTTGTTTTTGTTTTTGTTTTTGTTTTTGTTTTTGTTTTTGTTTTTGTTTTTGTTTTTGTTTTTGTTTTTGTTTTTGTTTTTGTTTTTGTTTTTGTTTTTGTTTTTGTTTTTGTTTTTGTTTTTGTTTTTGTTTTTGTTTTTGTTTTTGTTTTTGTTTTTGTTTTTGTTTTTGTTTTTGTTTTTGTTTTTGTTTTTGTTTTTGTTTTTGTTTTTGTTTTTGTTTTTGTTTTTGTTTTTGTTTTTGTTTTTGTTTTTGTTTTTGTTTTTGTTTTTGTTTTTGTTTTTGTTTTTGTTTTTGTTTTTGTTTTTGTTTTTGTTTTTGTTTTTGTTTTTGTTTTTGTTTTTGTTTTTGTTTTTGTTTTTGTTTTTGTTTTTGTTTTTGTTTTTGTTTTTGTTTTTGTTTTTGTTTTTGTTTTTGTTTTTGTTTTTGTTTTTGTTTTTGTTTTTGTTTTTGTTTTTGTTTTTGTTTTTGTTTTTGTTTTTGTTTTTGTTTTTGTTTTTGTTTTTGTTTTTGTTTTTGTTTTTGTTTTTGTTTTTGTTTTTGTTTTTGTTTTTGTTTTTGTTTTTGTTTTTGTTTTTGTTTTTGTTTTTGTTTTTGTTTTTGTTTTTGTTTTTGTTTTTGTTTTTGTTTTTGTTTTTGTTTTTGTTTTTGTTTTTGTTTTTGTTTTTGTTTTTGTTTTTGTTTTTGTTTTTGTTTTTGTTTTTGTTTTTGTTTTTGTTTTTGTTTTTGTTTTTGTTTTTGTTTTTGTTTTTGTTTTTGTTTTTGTTTTTGTTTTTGTTTTTGTTTTTGTTTTTGTTTTTGTTTTTGTTTTTGTTTTTGTTTTTGTTTTTGTTTTTGTTTTTGTTTTTGTTTTTGTTTTTGTTTTTGTTTTTGTTTTTGTTTTTGTTTTTGTTTTTGTTTTTGTTTTTGTTTTTGTTTTTGTTTTTGTTTTTGTTTTTGTTTTTGTTTTTGTTTTTGTTTTTGTTTTTGTTTTTGTTTTTGTTTTTGTTTTTGTTTTTGTTTTTGTTTTTGTTTTTGTTTTTGTTTTTGTTTTTGTTTTTGTTTTTGTTTTTGTTTTTGTTTTTGTTTTTGTTTTTGTTTTTGTTTTTGTTTTTGTTTTTGTTTTTGTTTTTGTTTTTGTTTTTGTTTTTGTTTTTGTTTTTGTTTTTGTTTTTGTTTTTGTTTTTGTTTTTGTTTTTGTTTTTGTTTTTGTTTTTGTTTTTGTTTTTGTTTTTGTTTTTGTTTTTGTTTTTGTTTTTGTTTTTGTTTTTGTTTTTGTTTTTGTTTTTGTTTTTGTTTTTGTTTTTGTTTTTGTTTTTGTTTTTGTTTTTGTTTTTGTTTTTGTTTTTGTTTTTGTTTTTGTTTTTGTTTTTGTTTTTGTTTTTGTTTTTGTTTTTGTTTTTGTTTTTGTTTTTGTTTTTGTTTTTGTTTTTGTTTTTGTTTTTGTTTTTGTTTTTGTTTTTGTTTTTGTTTTTGTTTTTGTTTTTGTTTTTGTTTTTGTTTTTGTTTTTGTTTTTGTTTTTGTTTTTGTTTTTGTTTTTGTTTTTGTTTTTGTTTTTGTTTTTGTTTTTGTTTTTGTTTTTGTTTTTGTTTTTGTTTTTGTTTTTGTTTTTGTTTTTGTTTTTGTTTTTGTTTTTGTTTTTGTTTTTGTTTTTGTTTTTGTTTTTGTTTTTGTTTTTGTTTTTGTTTTTGTTTTTGTTTTTGTTTTTGTTTTTGTTTTTGTTTTTGTTTTTGTTTTTGTTTTTGTTTTTGTTTTTGTTTTTGTTTTTGTTTTTGTTTTTGTTTTTGTTTTTGTTTTTGTTTTTGTTTTTGTTTTTGTTTTTGTTTTTGTTTTTGTTTTTGTTTTTGTTTTTGTTTTTGTTTTTGTTTTTGTTTTTGTTTTTGTTTTTGTTTTTGTTTTTGTTTTTGTTTTTGTTTTTGTTTTTGTTTTTGTTTTTGTTTTTGTTTTTGTTTTTGTTAGTTTTCTTTTGTCTTTTCTTTTCTTGTGTTCTCTTTTTGTTTTCTTGGCACCATCCCATAAAATTGCCATTCTATTTCTATTGATGGCTTTACTCAACCGTGTACAGTGCAGGTGATGATTAAATATTATTCAGTGTGGTATAAATAATATTCAGTTATATTTAATAATAATATTTAATTCAAATGCATTTTGGTTTCGTTCTGAATATAATACAGTGGTGTTATTCTATACAAGTTTTAAAATAATATAAATAATAAAAATTAAATATATGTACTTACGGTCCACCAGTCACACGTTCTCATTCATTTCCTACAGAATGTTTAAAATACATCAATTTATACAAATTAAATGGATATTAATAGATCCAAATTAATTAATTCATTAAAGACAATATAAGTAATATCACGAGAATCCGGCAGTCGGCAAGAGTCAAGGAGGGAGCAGTGGCTCGGATATTTTCAGAAGGCCGAAATTCATAGAAAATTACATAGGATTAACTTGAATTTCTCTCCACACATTATTAAACTATTACATTTAAAATTGGAATTAATGCTTTTTTTTATTAAGTATTAACAAAATCAGGTGGTAACAAATTTAGGTGACAAAAACTAATAAGTGGAAATCGAGTCACTGGGTAGCATCGGTAGTACACATCGACCCAGCAGAAGTTATCGATAGGAATATATAAATATATAAGCTCACGCCTGTATCCCCGAAGGGGTAGGCAGAGGCGCACTAGCGAACTAGTACACCCACGTTTCGCCGAGCTTAGTTTCGTCCCAGATGTGATAGGGGGCGAGCCTACCGCCATATCGGGCACAAATTCTAGACTCCGGGCTGATATGGAAAAATCCAATATCACTGCCCGACCCGGGGATCGAACCCGAGACCTCAGAACCGTAGTTGTACCGAAATACCACCACGCCACCGAGGCAGTCAAAAAAAATATATAAAATATAAGATGTAAGATAATTTTTTAATTAGGAATTAATAAATATGTATATTCCACAAGTGATTAGACACCTGAAGCATTTCTCTATTATGCCCCACTGCCGAGCAGGCGTTAGTTGTTAGTCCATCGCGCTGGTCTAATCTGGTTATTAAAATGACTTATTTACTTACTGCAAAATGCAATAAGACTACTCTTACTATACTAAAAATATATTGCTTTAAATAAACTGCTATGAATAAAGGCGTGATAAAATTAATCTTAAGGCCAAAACTATTTTTTTTTTTAAGAAAGTGAATATTTGCTGTCACACTTACAAGCAACTCACAATTTGCAAGGCGATAGGTTCGAACGTGTTCGGGTGCAAACGGCTCTAACGTGTGAGATAGATATCTAATGCCTTTCCTTCAGCTCAAAATTCGACTGAGCCACTGTTGTCGCCCGAGTCACTGTTCCCTACTTGACCATACTGAGGTGTAAGTACGTTTAGTCACTGTAAGCATGTTAGTGCATTGTGCACGTCAGCACGTACATACATATTAGTGGTCCAGTATAGAGTACCGACTGCAACGGCAGTGAAAACTTCACACACTTACATCACGATTCACAATGCATTTATAATTATTATGTAGGTACGTTCATATTCATAGACAGCCATCCGTATAACACAGCCGGCACAATTTGTTGATTAAATAATTACATAATCCACGCTTTGTACTTGTAATGAGTGGGTAGAGCGACACGAGCCCCTGCGACAACCCGAGCCGGCCCGTTGTCATAGTTTGTATTCAATAATTATTTATTTTAATATTATTTTTCTATTTATATTACAATTTTCACTCATCTTCTACAGTACTAACCATCATCTCATCTCTCATCATATTATCATATTTGTACATTATCTGCCTTCACCACAATGAGAACAAGCCGGCTTTGGTCGTCTTTTATCCGAGCACGGCAACTATAGTCCGATTGCTAATTAAACGGAGTAAACTGACAGATCGAAATGTCACTTTCCAAAATAATGTTGCTTACTTTCAAAACATAGTGATTGATCTAGTTCAATTTTTATCATTCAAAGATACAATAACTCATTACGAGTTTGCAAAATTAGAATTTTATTGCGTATTTTTAGAAATTTCTGCTTAACCCATCGATTAAAAGACGGCGTCAATAATTTTACGTAAATAATCACAACAAATACGTGAAATGGTCACAATGAAAATTACAAATACTACTTTCATTATTTGAGAAAAATTACGTTCTGGACATTCATAGCTTTTGTAAGTTTTGTTTACCATGTTTACCATGAACCATGACTATAATTCCAGTAGACGTCCCATAACTAAGCATGCAGTAATTTACTATGACTATAATTTAATAGACATGCAGTACTAATAACACATTAGCCAGGAATTTCGACTTTAAGTTGGACTTTGGAAAATGAAAGAATGAAATGGTTCACTGAATTGAAATGTTTAAATAATATTCATCTTTTTACCGCAGCACTATTTAAATTTCACGAAAAAATGGCAACATCTCAAATGTCAGATTACTCCGTTTAATTAGCAATCCTACTATACACTACACCTGATGGTAATCATAGTGCAGTCCAAAAAAAAACAGCGAACATAACTTAGTTTATGAATGGTCGCCAGAGTTATGCCGGCCTTCATAAATGCTTGTTCACACTTCGCTTAAAGGTCTTTTAATACAATACTAATAAAGCTTTCTTTTTTTACTGTAAAAGCCGATACTTCTAAATTACTGACAAAATATGGTAACGGTTGTTCGGCATTATTAACCTGTTGGAGGCGGCATAATACAATACACATTACATATATTAACGTCTCGGCCACCGGTGGCCGAGCCGCCCGTCATTATTAACATCTAAAAACATTCTAGTTAGTAATATTTAATATCTCTGTTAACGCCGCGTCGTAATAATGTTAAAATGTTCACAAGATAGTGCAAATGATCGGAGGTCCATTTACTATACTTGGTTTTAGTTTAATGAATGCGACCTACGCAGCTACGGTCACCACTGTATGTAGCATGAGTCAATATAAGTAACTACACCGATCTGATAACCAATAACAATTGGTATCATAAGAAAGATAATTATATTACAAAATCAATCGTATAGGCTTGCCTGCGGTAGATGTGCAACGTTACACGACTCGATCGAATACGTAACGTGTCGGTATCCGGCATCCGCGGCAGTCTTGTGTCCGCGACGTGGCGGATAAACCGCAAGAATGTCGCTTGCGATGGTATGGTCATGTTTTCAGAAAACCACAGGATTTCATTGATCGCAAGTGTCTGTACCAGATCGTACTAGGGGTGCGTCCCCGTGGACGGCCCAAAAAGCGCTGGCACTAGGACGGGATAACGCCAGGCAGAAAGATTTAAAAATAACCATAAATACTTTTCGATATGTAAGCTATTACAGGCGTGTTTGTAAATGATATTTCATAGAAATAATCACAAGTTTAAAAACCTAACTGACCGACTTCCAATTTACCGATCGTGACCAAATTTATATATAATAATTAAATCATTTTGAAAATCGGTCCACATTTGGCGGAGATATCGATTAACATACATTAAAAAAAACGACGAATTGAGGACCTCCTCCTTTTGGGAAGTCGGCCGAAAATATGTCTCATCTGGTAATCAGATGAATGAACGCCAGTGTACCACGATCTCTTAGACCATTAACATTATTGTTGACGGTAGTATCTTCGATCATTAAAATGTATATTATACGGTGTAAGGGAAACGCTTCCGAAAACAGGTAGGAGTACTGCTATTAACATAATGGCAAATAAATAATTGCGATATGGAATAAAATAATCAGCTGACTCGAGGCGTCCGGTGTGGTGCGTGCCGGTCCGTTTGCTTTGTAAGGTCATTGCATCCCGCGCGAGCGACGGCCATTGCAGTCCCGCCTGCGCCCAGTCGACCGTTGCCGTGAGTAGGTAACTAACTATGTACGCGTGCGTCGACACGAAAAAATACTTTGTGAATTTAGCTAATTGGGGTACTTGACTATTTTTTTAAATGGTCACGGGCGGCTCGGCCTCCGGTGGCCCATACGCTTATGTAACATATATATTATGTGCCACTTCCGACGGGTAAAAAGTATACAGGGCTATTTATCAGTTTATCCTAAACATGAAAAAAATATTTCTTAATTTATTTTCATATGTTTAGTTAAAAAATCTAAAATTATTATGTATAATTTAGTTTGCCGCCAAAACGCTATCTATTAACTGTAGACACGGATGACGTCATTGTTCCTTACCATAGATACAAAATAGCTCATTAAAAAAACATTCATGAAATAACATTTATGATTTCAACCTAAAAAAACGGGTCCGATATTTCGTCGATCAGATATCGATCGTCGATCACATCCGCGTTGAAATTAGGTTGTGCTTTAGACAAAAATACGAAAAAAATATACGAAATAACCTGGCAGTATGGCTGGATCTTAGGTCTGAGGCCGTTGTGGAACAAATTTAAAAGAAAAATGAGTAATGTGACATCATGCAACGTGATTGGCGTTTACAGTCACGTGACGCACAGATAAAAAATAAGTATTTAAATTACCAAAGTAAAATTATCCTAGGAGTATTTTTAATAAATTCCTATTGCACACGTTATTTCGATGATAAATCTATGTTCCTACAGAAATTCATTGATATTGTCTACTATAATCAAGTACCGAATTGTTAATTGATTTCTGTTATTGTTTTATTGTTGAGTTTGAATTTTGATTGCGGTCCTCAATGATACTATATGTTTACAATGGTCGTGATAGCAATTATGGAAACTCGTGCATCGACAATTTACCCACAAAGGTTATCAGTCGTTCAGCATCTGTATGATCCTCGTGTGATAGTTTTTCAATAGGGTTTATAAAATCGCCCGATCCATAGTGGCGGACAAAAACTTGACATCAAAATGGCAGAATGGTCTATTAGCTAGAATGTTATGCCACGGGCGCCCCGCGCGCTACACTCGGCGACAAAAAAATCGGCCGGGTACAGGTACAGGTACAGGTACAGGTACAGGTACAGGTACAGGTACAGGTACCTCGGTGCGTTCATTGACCATGTGTTGTGTTCGCTTTACATTGCGCGATTACTAAATATATTGTTCAATTTCGCGATATGAAGTAAACGAAGTTTGTTTTGTCCGCTAGTGTTAAAGTGGTACATTACTGTTTTGGTTTTCGGAAGCGTTTCCCTTACACCCAGTAGGTATAGTATATTGTTATTTTTATTAATTCTGCATATCAATAACATGCTGTCAATCGAAAGCATGCATTGCTCTGCGGCTGGCCACGAGGCTGATCCGTATCATTGTGGTGACAATATACGCCTTATGGCCATGTACATATTATGTAGCTAAAACAATTACCGGACATCGCTTTATGACGAATCCTTAAAGCTCTGGTGTCGATAAACTTGCGTACATCAAAGGAATTCAAAGCGCGTGCGCGTCCGTCAGTCGCACCTACGTTAGTAACCGTTAGATAACCGTGTGGCCGCACTTCATTTGGCGCATAGATCTTTCTTTCTACCTGCCCTTATCCCACCTTAATGTGAGGTCGGCGCAACACACTTTTCCAAGCATGTTGCAGAAAGGATTTGGCAGTTTTTACGACCGGTTGCCTACCTGACGTCAACCCCCTATGAAGGATCCAATCTCAGGCAAGAAAAACCACTTTGTCCGACTTGGGATCCCAGGAGCAGCCGGTCCACAATATTCCACAGCACAGCGTATATACGCTACCAGTGGGCAGTGGCACAATGTAGTAGCATTCTTAACCAAGTAGTACCATGTTTTATGTTACCACGTTGAATTGGAATTATGAGTACATGTCACATAACCTTGCTGGGGGGGTGGTTTTACTCGTGCCGGTAGGATTTCCCATCTATTAGGTAGGAAATGACGTTCTCATCACGTAACCTTGCGGGTCATGTCTGGTGAAAATGGGGACCTTGGCTTCAGCGCCTGAGCCAAGAAGAAGACAGCCTCTCTAATAAATGACCCCAATCCTAACGTGGAAAGCGTGCGGAAAGGATGAATAACTGAGGGTTTCAGTCGCTCGCACCAACCTTGATGGACCAGGCTAACATTATTGTATTGTGCCTCTCTGAAATGGGCCCTACTCATGGGAACAAAATGAACACTAAAAACATTAACTCATCAAAACTAACTCAAGCAATCCTAACACAACATGTATTTTATCCTAGTTTGTTCATCAGAGAAAGATCTTCATCCTTAGTGACCTCGGGCAAACATCTCAAAATAAACCAGCTGAAAACACAGAACCAGAGAAAGAAATGACAACACGAAGCACTTCCAGTGAAACCGACTCTCATTACTCTGCTCCACCACCTTGGCAGCGTGTACCCTCTCCTCGCTATAATAAAAAAGGAGTTCAACGACTCTCTACCACAAGTTGAACACACAAATAAGCAACCGATTCCAACATACATGAATGCCTCTAGACCAGACAGACTACTCTGAGACCGATAATAAACTTAAGAAACCAAACAAACCCCCACCAATTGTCCTTTATGGCATACAAATGTAATTGTCCTAGGTTCGATTCCCAGGTAAGGCGGGATGTTTTACCCGAGTCCCTCATATGAGGGCTGACGCATGACGCCTGAACGCATGAACCATGTCACAGAAGTGTAACAACATGCTTGAACCTGATGACACCTCATTGAGATGCAATAAGAGCAGATACAAAAAAGTCGAAACAACGTAGGAAATTGAATTCTATGCACTACCTACATATACAAGGTCAATCGGAAAGGGTGTAAAAGGCTGTAGCAAACATAATGTATTGCCGGTATATATTTGTATCATACATACGTAAGCTCACGCCTGTATCCTCGAAGGGGTAGGCAGAGGTGCACGAGCGAACTAGAACACCCACATTTCGCCCAGCTTAGTTCAGTCCCAGATGTGATAGGGGGCCGAGCCTATCGCCATATCGGGCACAAATTCCAAACTCCGGGCTGATATGGAAAAATCCAATATCACTTTGCCCGACCCGGGGATCGAACCCGAGACTTCAGAACCGTAGTCGTACCGAAATACCACCACGCCACCGAGACAGTCTTGTATTATGTAGATATTTGTATCATAAGTGCCACATATAATAATGACACATTTTTGTTTTCATACAAAAAACAATTGATTTTACTTAAAAAAAAACACAACCTTATCTCACGATTGCGAAGAGGTGAAACACGCGCCGCTTCACCTCTATGGAGTATATTTACTGTTCTGGGCGCTTCACCCGCCCACGCGACATCGCGCGATACTTTTAATTACGATGTAGGTACCTACTGTGCGTGCCTTCATTATTTTTATCTAGAACTTATGAGGCACACTGTCAGTACCTGGACAATCCACGACTAAATAATAATAATAATCAAAAATTAATAGACACTAAAATAACGATTACACATTAAGCTTCAAAACAATTATTGAAAAAAACAACGTTTCGTAAAGAAATACGAACATCAGTTCAATGACCTCAATCGTATGATCGAGTAGGTAAGGGCGGCATTATGTCAAAGCGCGCGGCCCGACGCGACGGCCTTATCGGGTTTATGACCTACATCGGCGGCGGCACTTCATTTGACGTCGCTTACCACATGTTCGTGACTTTAATAAATATAAAACAGCTGTTCTTATGGTTGTGTATGCGAGTTTTTTACAAAATCTTTAAATTACATTATCTATGAAGTATTAGGTATTTTGAAAATTTTGCAAGTATAAAAGTTGTTCTATATTACGAGTACTATAGTGTCTTTTCAGCTTCTTACATAAATTCCGACTAAAATTGTATACATAATAAGCGAAAAATACCCAACTAGGCATTAACTTTGATTTGTCTTATGACTTATCACAAAAATTTAAAACAGACTTCAAAAATGAACACTTAAAAGTAAAAAATTACAACAATTTATTACTCTCTTTGCAGTATGATCCACTCTCTTTTGAAGTCGGTTTTTAGTCTTCGTTAAACTGTGGTTATTATTTATCTATCTTTAATGTTATAAAACACTCTATGCGTCGCTATAAAATTTGAGGGTTGCCCTCGTTTTTTCAGGGATCCCATCATCAGATCCTGACTTGGTGCCAATGGAACCACCTGTGAAGTATACTCTTTTAAACATGCAATGTACGCGTAACATAAATGCACTCTACGAAGGCGAAGTAAAGCGAACATGAACTTGAATGAATCGGTCTGTACCTCGACCATGAGTTTAAATCGTAAAGTTTCGAAGGATAACCAAGTCGCTAGCGTTTAGGGATGATCGATATTCATCGATGTTTAATAAACATCGATATTTTGTTGCTAAATATCGATGTTTTGATTTCGACAACATCAACACATCGATGTTATGAGAATAAAATATCGAAACGTCAATCTATTCTTTAGGGCCATCTAGCGTTGGATGGACTACCTAGGGACTAGATAATTATGAGTTCAACTATTTAGCACTAGATGACACTGATCAACATCATCGAAGTAAGCCATACGAGTCGTTATTTTTTGCATTTCCTAAGGGATTCAAAAAAACTGTCAACTTCAATGCACAGACTAAAGGGAAAACACCTGAAAAAGTTATTTTTTTACAGAGTGTGCCCAAAAATTACTGGGAATGTTAAAATAAACTTTATTGTGTTTTCAATAACAATAAACACATAAATAAAAAAAAGGAATTAATAAAAAAAATGGGATACATTATTTGCTACAGAAAAATCGATGTTTTGACATATCGATGTTAATCGTACATCGATACTTTTGAATGGATGCCAGCATCGATGTCAACATCGATGTTTTTCTAATATCGATCATCCCTACTAGCGTTGTAACGCGCATTGAAACGTTTTCCATTGCATTGGTACCATAAGCTAAATTCAAATTACGTGACACGCTACAGTAAGTTTGGTTAACAATTTACGTAGAATGTTACTTATCAACTTCATGCGAGTATTGTCCTCCCTTTCTATCGAGAAGAAATAAAAGACATAAATATATTGCTGAACATCCCAAATGCTATAAATTATGACATCGTGTTCGGAACGGTGTCTTAGCAACGACCTTGTAATGGCGGATGGTATCAAATTATCGATCTTTAATTCGAAAAAGTGAGTTTGTTGCAAAGTTACAAAATAAATAAATGTGCATCTCTACTAACATATTCTAAGCTAAAAAAACATTTCCATAAATAATGAAGTCACCCCAAAGCTAAATGTTTAAGATTTTATGTATTTCAGTGAGTTACGTTACTTCCTCGGTGGCGTGGTGGTATTTCGGTATGACTACGGTTCTGAGGTCTCGGGTTCGATCCCTGGGTCGGGCAAAGTGATATTGGATTTTTCCATATCAGCCCGGAGTCTTGAATTTATGCCCGATATGGCGATAGGCTCGCCCGAAATGTGGGTGTTCTAGTTCGCTAGTGTGCCTCTGCCTACCCCTTCGGGGATACAGGCGTGAGCTTATGTCATGAGTTACGTTACTACTATGGTGTTGGTATTGTTCGTTAGTGTGTAGTAATAATGTCTCACGGTGCCATTTTTGTACAACCACCCAATAAAACCTAAGTCGCTATCGAATTATCTCGATAAGTTTTTTACGGGTGAAAATCTGACATTTTTATGGTACCAATTTTAATTCCTCGCGTAAACGCTGGAGGAACTGGGGTGTTTTCCATACAAATATTTTACGTCCTCACTCGCGTAAATACGTTCAACAAAGTCATGGTTGAGCTACTGATTGTGAAAACACGACGCGTAACATTAATACATAGCAGTAGGTACAGATATTACTGCCCAGCGGCCGCATTTGTAAAGTGCTTAGGGTGAGACACGTCACGTCGTAACCGGGCATTGTACCAAATGATTATATCAAATGTCCTCCATATTATCATAGCAGACACGGGTCGTTAATACGAGTATGGGTTTCTTTTCGACGAAAATATGTTATAAATCTACACACTTTAAAGAATGCACATTACGAGACGATAAGCTTTCCGTTTGCAGTTTACAGTTTACACGCAATGTATCGGTGAAGGTGTGTGTCCGTTACACGTACTGGTGGTGGTGCTGCGGCAGCATGGGCTCGTGGTCGCCGGCGGCCCAGTCGCGCGTGCGCGGCGACAGCAGTCCGCACAGCCGACACTGGAAGAAGTCCGCGCAGTTGTTGAGCGGGCCGCGGGTGAACGGCGAGCGGCCGCCGCGCGCCTGGAAGTGACGGTAGCGGCCGCGGTTCAGCTGCTCGTTGGTCGTCATGCCGAGACACACCACCAGGTACAGCTGGCAGCAGGTGAGCACCGTCACCCAGAACAGGTGGAAGCAAGCGTTGAGCAACACCCACAGCATCCATGCGCTGCACGAGCCCCACTCGAGCGGCGCGTCCACCGCGGTGCTGTTGGGCGGCAGCGGGCACTCCTCGCGCAGGTACCGCGCGCCGCCCCACACCATCCAACAGCACATCACCACCAGGCTGACCAGGAACCCGATGAAGTACTGGTGGTTGTTAGCACCGATGCAGTTGCCGACCCAGGGACAGTGGTGGTCGAACTTGGCGACGCAGCGGTTGCACACGGAGCAGTGCTTGGATCGCAGCGGGCGGCGGACGAGACACGCGGAGCAGAACCGCGACGAGTCGAACCCTGTGGCGCCGCTCTCCGAGAGCTCGATGATGGTGCGGAACTTGTCCTGGCGGCTGGCGGTGATGACGCCGGGGTCGCTGCGCCACGACCGCACGAACGTGTACCACAGCAGCGACGAGCACGCCACGAACGACAAGCTCGCCGCCCACCCCACCACCGGGCCCACGAACACCAACCACGTTATGTAGAACCACATCTGTAATTCAATACAAATTCAATTAGACAAACAACAACCTTGACATACCTGATACTTGTTATCAAATAATCACAAGTTTAAAAAACTTAACGGACCGACTTCAAATCTGGTCATAACCAAATTTATATGGGACCACCCTTGAAAGAAGCTCTATCGATCACAAAAAGAATTTTGAAATTCGGTCCACATTTGGCGGAGAGATATCTCCGCCAAATGTGGACCGAATTTCAAAATTCTTTTCGTATGTTGCACGATAGTGCAACATACGAAAAAAAAACACGAATTGAGGACCTTCTCCTTTTTGGAAGTCTGTCGACAAATAGTCCCATGTAGTCATTATTTGTATAAATGTAACTAAGCTCGGAGAAATGTGGATGGGATACTGGCGTGAGCTTATGTGTAAGATTGTCATATTTTATGTTTCAACATGCCCTTGTCCCATTAATGAGATCAGAGCAACACTCTTTTTCAAGCATCTTGCAAAGGATTCATCCGAGTTTTTACGACCGGCTGCCTGCCTGACGTCAACCTTTCTGAAGGTCAGTCGTGGGCCAATCAAATTTGAAAGAAAGCTTTGTCCGACCTATGTATCAAACCAATGACCTTCTGGTCCACAAGACTACAGCCCATATATGCTGCCAGTGCCCTTAGGTAGATGGGGGTTGACGTCACGTTGAGGACCAGCAATAGGTCCGAAAAACTAAGCCAAATACTTTCTGCAACATGCTTGAGGTGTGTTGTGCCGACTCCACATTGAAAAAAAATGGTGAACTCATAGAGTAAGTTGAGCCTTACCTTGGTAGCGACATACACACTCAAGGGGAATATGTTTTTGAGTTCATCATCGAACAACAGATTGCTGATAAAGTGCAGCAGCCCATAGAAGCAGACAAGCAGCAGTATTTTGAGAGGATAGTTGAGCTCCATCTCCAGCACGAGCCCCGTCAGGTAGAACGCCATGAATGGCATCACCACCACACACCACCATCGGAATTTCTGTCACCAAAACCATGAACACTTTTCAAATTACGAATTTACTTACAGAATAGCTGTTGCCCGCGACTTCACGGGATCCATACGTACATTTTTTCCGGATAAAAAATAGTCTAAGACTGAGATCTATGTGAACTTTGAATAAGTCTGAGTCAAAAAAATGAACTCAGTGAGGACTTGGAATTTTTAAATTGAACTAGCCCGAGACAATGGGCATTGTCCATATTTTTTAACCCCTGGTTTTTATATTTTTTTCTAAAAATATAGACCAAATTAAGATACTAATTTGAATATTTTTGTTTTTAGGGCTGTAATTATTTTGTAATATTTTTTTGAAAATATCTTGATGATTCTACGTGATGACGTCATTAATGGCGCGAAAAGTGTTATTTCATTGCCTATATTTTCTGCTATCTGTGATGTCAGCTGACGGATAAAATTACACTTTACACTGCTGTTAAGTAGAGATGCGCGATCATAAATGATGTACTAATCGAGATGTATCTAAATATCTTAATCGATTATGAAATTAGTAAATAATTTACTTTCAAAATGGGCTAGTATTTTTAATTTTACTTATTTGTACTATTAGGGCCGAATGGTCAAACAGTGCTCAATCATCCAAGTCATTTGAGCACTACCCAAAGTTAAGCAGCCAATAATTTTAGAGCGGCATGGTCGTACGCACTTGAGAAGACTTGGCGGAAAAATCAGCTGAGGATCAATCATTTTGCTACAGATAATAAAAGTTTGTTCTCGATTACAAAATTTTAATAAAATTATATTTATGTTTCGTTTCACGTAGAATCATTATATTTAATGAAGTTTTTTTTAAGATATATATAATAAATAATTGGCAGAATACACGATTCAAAAATGTTTATTTAACCTTTTTGCTATTCATGTGCCATTCCGATTATATTTCATCTGTAGTAAATTTTTTTGCAATGTTTATGTTATCTCTGTCTATCTTTTGTTATTGTGAAGGTAAACACATTTTTATATAATAGAAACGAAACTTAAAATGGATCTTTTTTTAATATTTATTATGATGCCAAAATATTTACCATTTGGCAGAATGTTTCTTTCGTCCTTAGCCAATGATTTGTGTGGAAGAAACGAAAAAAAATTGGCAAATGGTGACCTGTTTGTTTATATTTATTTTCGTATTTAAATAACTGTGTTTGTTGTATGTGAAGTGATTTTGTTTTATGTAATAAACATCAACGAAGATGGAGAGATTATGGAAACTTTGAAGTTTGGATGTGGAGGATATTTCTTGGAGCGTTTCAATAAAAAGAGTCTTCTCGAATTTTTCCTGCCGCCCTGAAAAATACTCCGTCCGATCTGAGAATGGAATTCAGGACGTCCCAGTTCACACCGGCTTCATCAGAACCATCTAAAAACCATTATATTGGAGAGGAATTCGGCAACATGCAGTGTTGTTTAATAGGATTAAATAAAATTAATCATTGTCTTTTTGAATTGCTTTATTTGTCTTGGCTTCTTCGAGTGCGCTATATTCTAGTTTAGATAATGATATTGAGGAAAAATACATTTTATTGAAATCAAGGGGTAGGTAAACACTGCACGGAACACGGAAATTATTAAATACAAACCTATGCCCGCCATTCCGTTCGTGTGAAATTTTATTTATTTAAACAAATCTATCCTACGGAAACCATACATTTTTTCGGGCAAAAAAGTAGCCTGTGTGCTATTTCAGACTTTAATCCATTTCTGTGCCAAATTTCATTCAGATCTCTTCAGCCATTCTGGTGTGAAAGAGTAACAAAACATCCATACATCATCACAAACTATACAATAGTTTCATTTGAGATTGGTCGCAGGTACTCTCAAACTAATCTCGATTAAATGCTAGTTAAGCGGGCCTTAAATAGCTGTCAAACTTTAGGCAGTTGTTGACCATGCCGTTTTATGAAATAAGCGGGCCTTAAACTGGGTCCTGCTTACATTTAATGTGAAGAGATAGGTTCTGTTTGACCATGCCAAATCGATGAATAACGAGTGCTTAAATCGGTAAGGCCATCCTAAATATTTAGGGAGCGTTTGACCATTTGGGGGATAATCTTACATCATTATGAAGGTCTTAATTTCTGTTGGTCAAATCGTAAAATGTGTGTGCAGAACGTGGCTTATACGATACATGATAAGGAAATGTGCATTATCCTACGTACGGATAAAGATGTCAGCTTAAGTATGTATGTGACTAAGGGTGACTTGCAGCTTTGCGATAAACGACGTTTAATCGTAAAATAAACTCCATTTTGGCATCATTTCAGTTCAACGTCTTGCACGTCGTGGTTTTACCCTTCATCTCGATTTAAATAAACGTTTAACTTAAATGGACATGGCCGCCGGTTTAAAGTCGCTAATCTTGATTATAATGACAAATAACATAACCTTTTCACATTATTTATTGTTGTTTAATGAAAATCTATGATAAAAATGGCTTTGTTTTTTACACTGAACACGATTTGGTATCAAACAAGAATGATGAATTCGTAAAATATATAAAAACTCAAGGTTTTTTTACGAAGAGTACTTTATTATCAATAACCCATACATATACCTTACAAACTAACATTGTATGTACATAATCTCTTGAAAAACCACATAATTACAACACTTCACTATTATGCACGATATTTGTGTGCGCACGTGTGGCACTAGTCCTTGGAAGCGGTGGTATACCACCCACGCCCGACCCGGCACGGCAAAAGTTTTCCTCGATGTCTCGTCGCACCTCGGTGCAGGATAGGTTTCGGCACACGCATCACAAACGCCTTAAAACTGGCGCAACTCCACACTTAGTTCACCACCACCAGCGAATACCTTGTTTTCTTGTGCACGCTCGCACTCCGCAATGTTCTTCTATTACAAAGTACATTAGTTATTCTATTTTCTAGGAGAGCGTTGTTTTCGAGATGATAAATTTCACTTAAGTTAACGAATTGCAAAGATACTTCTCGATACAATTTTATTATACCTCTATTATAGAAATTACCATTGTTGACAATATACTTGTATAGTCATGTATAGTTCGCGAACGAACTAGTGCGGAGGACAGCTCCCACAGAAGAAATGAACGAACTAGTTCCCATAACTCTCCTTCTTTAGTTCCCATAACTCTCCTTCTTTAGTTCGTTAGTTCGTTTGATAAGTTAGATAGATTCTAAGTCTTGAGTATCGTCCAAAGTAAGACCATTGGTCCTCATATCATTCTCTAAAAAGTCCAGCCAGCGCTTTTGGGGTCGTCTGGATTTTCTTAAAATAACGCTGGCAGACCACGTATCGTACATATACACAGAAGTACTGGCCAAATGATGGTCTTGTTTTCGTAACGTAGTCAATAACCACTTGGGAAATATGGTGCTTTTTCAAGCTATATTCAAATATGGTGCGCAGCACTTTTTAGTCTCACAGATGGCAACAAATCATAATATTTTCTTTTACTTTCTTCGATAAAAAATATTTGAAATCATTTATAAAATACTACGTGTACGCAACTCATGTACTTGATCTTTAGTACATTTCCTTTCAGTCGGCCATTTTCAAGCGGCCCCTAGACGCTGTTTGTCTTAGACATATGCCTACATGAACACCCACGGTGGTTGCTGAACCTCCATAGTGAATGGGAAGGGTTTGGTGACACCAAAAGCAGTCCGAATCAAAGACTTTGATCGGAAGAACATGTCTTCGATAACGTCAACATAAGCTTCTGGCACCCCTTTGAACCTTAGGGCCCACCAGACCACCCGTCGGGACACAAAGTTAAAAGCCTTCTGCAGAACCAGGAAAGCGATATGCAGAAGCTTCTTTTTCAACATGCATGCCTCACAATACGATCTAATGGCAAACATTTGGTCCATGGTCTGTCCCCCATACCCTGCAAGGCAAGAACCCAGGTTTCGCCAGCACCTAGTCCGTTACTCAGAAAAGTGTACCACATGCAGATAAAGTTGGCTTAAACCTAAAGGTGTTGGTGACCTACTGTGTAAGTAGGCCACCGTCATCGTTGGGTTCGTTTGGTAAGGGTTGTCCCTTAGACGATGTCACTACTCCCCAAGTATGTACAAGTAAAAAAAAATGCAGCATATTATGAAAGAATAAAAAAAAATCGAATCGGCCCAGGCGTCTTCGAGTAATCCGGGAACATACATAAAAAAAGATTCCAACGAATTGTTAACCTCCTCTTTTTTAAGTCGGTTCATTCACCTCCTTTTTTTAAGTCGGTTAAAATTCGTGCAAATAATATTATTTTAGCCTTTCTTTGGTTCGAGACGAGAACTAAAAGAACGAGCTAGTTCGTTGAGGAGCCGCGAACTAAAGTGACCATTCCTTATCGCGAAATATTATACGTATGTCTAGTTGACAAGGCGTAATCCAGACAACTGACACTGATTTATTTTTTTCAATTTTGCCTTTTATCAGTTAGGCAAAGGAAGCAAGCACATACAGCCTCGTCGTATGTGTGTTTATATTACATGTATTCAAACTGAATTAAAACTAAATATTTGACAACTATTGACACAAGAGAATTTATTGAAATATCATATAAAATAAAATATAATTCTTTCTACGCGAAATTGTGATGATAGATGTTGCGAGACGGCACTATAGAGAATAATATGAAATTTACGGAACATAAATAATGAGTAATTGTTGGGATTTATTTTATTTTAAAATGCTAAAAATATTTTTTTATGCGGAATTTTGAATGTTGTTATATATATTTTGTGAAACGGAACTTATGAACTTGGAGTAGTGGAGACTTGCAGGCATCTTGCCCGCGTTGCAAAAGTTCCCGATTTATCGGGATATCTACTGATTTTGGTCATTGTCTCACGATGTCCCGATGTAGCAGTCCTATCTGCCGAATTTTTGAATTTTCAACTAATGTAAAAAAATATTCTTATAAAAAATGGAAAATAATATTATTAATACGGCAAAACTAAAAGAAACCTGTTATACAATACAATACAACACAATACGGCCTATACGACAATACTACATACAATAAAATACGGCAATTCAACTTCGCGGTACATTAAAGCAAATTGCACTGAAATACCTTATAATAGAGTTTATTATTGTCTGGTGAGTATACAAGGGAAAATAAATAAATAAATAAATAATCAAACTATAAATGATTATATAACTTACTGATTATAATTAAACAAATTAAAGCATTATTAACATAAAATACTTGTGTTTCATTCCGAATAAATATCGCCCGATTTAAAGATGCCAAATCTAACGATTTTTAATTTTACACTTTTGCAACACTGCATCTTACTCTATTCGCCGTTTTATTAATACACGAGTCAGTCCTAAATGTCATTTAAATCAAATGTCCCATTAGTTGTATTGCACATACACATTTCTGGTTCGATTTAAGAAATCCGAGTGTAGATTAATGATCCGCGATTTCATTACTACTACTCATTCTTTACGTTCCGTTAGATTCATATCTAAAGTTCCGTCTCAAAACATCTATCATAACAATTTCGCATAAAACGAATTCTAGTTTGTTTTATATGATTTTTCAATAGATTCTCTTAAGTCAATAGTCGTCAAATGTTTACATGTAATACGAACACACATATGATGAGGCTATTTACCAGGAGTAACTTTTCACTTTGTTAGCTCAAGCGGAATTTATCATCTCGTAAACAACTGCAGGGTTACAACAGATTCCGGGCTGATATGGAAAAATCCAATATCACTTTGCCCGACCCGGGGATCGAACCCGAGACCTCAGAACCGTAATCGTACCGAAATACCACCACGCCACCGAGGCTTAGGTAGACTTGACATGAGGAAATGACATAAGGTTACGCCCCATTAGCGTACTCCTCCGTGCCGTGGCGACGCGACGACCACACAGCCGATAGCCTCCGTGGCGCAGCGGGCGAGTAGCCGGCTGTGAAGCGAGAGGCCGCGGGTTCGATCCCCGCACCGAGACAAATGTTTGTATGACCTACAGATATTTGTTTCGGGTCTGAGTGTTGAGACCGAAAGTATCTCGTAGTTCTTGATACCCACGACACAAGACTCGATCTTAGTGTGGGGTCAGGACTATGTTTGTGACTGTTGGGTGTTATTATTTTCATAAAACAACAAGAAATAATATGAAAATGTTATGTTGTTTGACATTCAATAATCGCGATTAGCCATTTAAACCGGCGGCCCCGATGATTTAACTTTGTCGTTTATTTTAATCCAGATAAGGGGTAAATCGACGACGTGCAAGACGTTAAACTGAAATGATTCCAAAATGGGGTTTATTATAAGATTCATCGTGGTTTACTGCGGAGCTGCGAGTGAATTCGAGACAACTAATATGACATTTGATTTTAATCAAGTTTAGGACTAAGTCGGGGACTAATAAAATGGCGATTATAGTGAAATCCCTGCAAGTCGCCCTAAAAAAGTTATAATTTAAATAAAGGTTATAATCGAAATATCTCACTGCAGTTTTAAAATCGAATGATTTGATTCGAAATTATATTTCAGTCCAGGATCGTCCACCTCTATCGGCCATTGTGTACATGTGTCGATCGATTGTAAACAACAATATTAAATTCTATAATATAATATTGAAAAATCTAGTGTTCGACAGTTTTTTAGACCAATAAGATATTGTTATTTAATTACAGTCGTGTTTACGATACAAATATAATAGATATCATAATAATATCTATCAATAATTATGACATCTATAACATTCATTATAAAACTGATTCAAGGATCTTTCCCAAAGCACTTACCGTAATGATATTGGAATACATCGCTATTAATAGCCTCCACAATAAGATTTATGTAAGTTAACTTCATAATTTACCTATTTACATGGTTTATTTCATGTAAGTAGTGTGTGTATTCAACATTTATTTATTTATGCTTGTTTCAGGTCACATATTGTTGCCAGAATAGAACAGTCGTTGAAAACCTAAGTTGCATCAATATGACTACATTAATTATAAAACTGACTCAAGGATCTTTCCCAATGCAGTCACCGTAATGTTATTGGAATACGTCGCTATTAATAGCCTCCAAAATAAGATTTATGTAGGTTAACTTCATAATTTACCCATTTAGATGGTTTATTTAAAGTAAGTAGTGTGTGTATTCCACATTTATTTATTTGTGCTTGTTTCAGATCACATATTGTTGCCAGAAATGCCAGAATAGAACAGTTGTTGCAAACCTAAGTTGCATACATGTATCTAATGTCAAATTGATGAACAGAATAATGTCATCAGCTCAGATTGTGATGACTGGGCTGTTTCATGCTTCACAATAATGATGGTGTATTGATGCAACAAACTCAAGGGATTATAGTGACAAAAAGTTTATATATTTACTAATACTTACCTAATAGGCTATATAGTAGTACAACTACATAGCATTGTAACAAACAAACAAGTAATAACTATGAGAAAAAATACAGGTATACATTAATCCGTTGGGAGGTGGCATTATATATATTACATAAGTCACTATTTAAGAGATTTTATGGATCCTATATTGCTTTTTATTATTGTATTTAAAATGACTGGTGCTACCAAATAAATCATGTATTGTTATATTTTCTCATATTCATTGTTTGTGTTTTAATATATGAATTTAAATAAAAAAAATGTGTAAATTTTAAGCTTTATTATTTATGATGCGGACATCTGCATTCACACAGACAGGTGATCAGCTCACCTATTAGAATGTTGTCACCCTTAATCCCAGTCTGGTTGGTATTCCACTTTGGCTTCGAAGATGACCAAGGTACATAGCAGCTCCCAAGAGGTGCTTCACCATTTGAGATTTTCTGTAGCTCTCAGATTAGCCTTTGAGCACTTAGAGGTTCTTCAGGTTTACATATTTCAGATCCACCCACGGCTGCCCAAACACGCCCTGCCAAGCCAGTTGGTTAGGAGCCCCGGGCTAGGGCCGGAGCATTGATTTTACTGGTGATCCTGCAGTATGCCTCCTACAAACCCTCCGAACCTTTTTCTGGGCCTTTTAATTATTTCAGCTCATATAATAATCATCCACAGAACAGAGAAACCAGTAATCATCCCACAAACTATGATGGCAATTTTATCTAAATGTAGCACATATTTATAATCACAGCACAAGGTTTCAATAACACAAAATTCCCAAGTACACGTTTAATTACATGTTCAAAACAAAATAACTCTTAAACTATCTATCACTTTTAAGTGCTTCTGTGAGGCTTTGAAAATTTGCTTGATTCTTGAATGCACACTTGGTGGCCTTGAAAGTCCAAAATTATGTGAATAAGTAGATTATCAGTTTCCTTAAAACCTCTGTCCGCTAGTCCAATAGGATTTGGTTGTAAAATATAACGCAGATTACTTTTTTACACGCTTTATTCCACTGAAGTTATATTTGTATGCCATGTCGTGTCTTCAAGCTGAAAGTTATTTTTTCATGTTCGATTGAAACACTTCTTATAATATAACTTGTTATATGTATCTTTTGTTCTTGCGTGGTTCTATAATACGATGATTTACTAGAAAAGTATTTATTATTTACTCGTAAAGGAAGAGGTTATGTTGTGTAGGTACTAGTCTTGTGTAGTTCTCGAACGAACTAGTTCGGTAGACCGCTTCCACTGACAAAATGAACGAACTAGTTTCCACATTTCTCGCTCTTTAGTTCGTTTTATATGTTAGATTCTAAATTGTATAATTGTATGTAATAGTGAACGTGAGCGAGAGCGCGGCGCTATCCGATGTCTTTCTTTCTGCCTAGCGTTATCCCGCCCTAATGCCTAATCCACCTTCCTATTTAAACGCTTCCACTTAGCGTCGTCTTAAGCATCCTCCACAGTAAGACCATTGGTTCTCATATCATTTTCCAACACGTTCAGCCAGCGCTTTTGGGGCCATCTGGATTTCCTTAATATAACAGACTACTTATCGCACCCATACAGAAGGACTGACTAAATGATGGTCTATGAGACCTTAAAGTCTTAGGTAGTCTAAAGTCTAGTCTAAAGTCTTAGGTTTTCGTCACATAGTCAATGTCTTCTAAGGAAATCTCGTGCTTTTTAGAGCTATATTCAAATATAGCCTGCAGCACTTTTTGACTCACAGATATTTTTTCTAATCTCTTTAGCAACACATATTTTTTCTAATCTCTTGGATAAAAAAAAATAAAACATATTTATAAATTACTACGGAAAACTAGAGTGGGATGGGGGTCTTGGCATATACTACGGGTTTACTGCGAGGGGGGGTATAAAAATTAAAGCAAGTAGCCCATGCTGCGCCACTTCAAACCCTGACGTCGAAGTTGATGTTGCTAGGTACTTAAACTTGTCTGTTTTCACGTAAAGCTCGTCTGGATACTATTCGGCGGCGGAAACGAACATAACAGTTAAAAGAGTCTGCAGATCCAGAAAAGCGATATGCAGAGGCTTTTTTTCCGCCCTGCATGCCTCGCGCAACGATCTAATGACGTACCTGGGTACATGGTGCTGTCTGTCCTCCACAACCTGCAAGGCAGGAACCCAGGTTTCGCCAGCGCTTAGTCCGTTACTCAGAAGAGTGTACCATTTGCAGATGAGATTGGCTTAAACCTAAAGGTGTTGATGGCCTATCGTGTAAGTAGGCCACCGTCGTCGTCGTCGTCGTCGTATAAGGAGTGTCCCTTAGACGACGTCACTACTCCCCAAGTATGTACAAGTAAAAAAATAACAGCATATTATTAAAGAAAAAAATGCGTGCGAATAATCTTTTTTGAGCCTTTCTTTGGTTCGAGACGAGAATTAAAATAATGAACTAGTTCGTTGAGGAGCCACGAACTAAAGTGACCGCTCCTTGTCGCGAACTATTAAGCGCACGTCTATAATGTGTACTTGACAAATGACAACTGACATATAAACAGTCGTCAGATTCTAAAAAGAAATCAGGCAATGAAACAAACGCATGCCATTAATGACGTCATTAGAGGTCAAACAAAGGGCAAATATATTTTGTTAAAAATCTTGGTAAATCACGATCCTTTTTCATTAAAAATAAATTTTCTGCAACAAGCTAAAGAAATTCTCCAAATGGTTTTTGATTTACACGTAATTAAAAAAAATGGACAATGCCCATTGCCACAATAGTTTTCACTGCCGGTCATCCTGTGCCGTTCTAAACATTTCTGTTTGTTCCGGTTAAAAATGCCAGTTTGTGCAGTTAGCACATACAAAAAAGTCCAATACATCCAGGTGACAAAAATATGGAGTTATATTTCATATGTGAGAGTTATATTTCTATTTTAGGAGTAAACATTTCCATTTCCCATTTCCATTTTTGTAATATATTACTTCATAAATATATAATAAAATAAATTATGGTGATTTTATTGTTTTTGATAACAGAACAGTGACCAACCACCTCCCGATCCATAGCCCATACATGCTGCCACTAGACCAAGGAGGCGACCGTTACTAACTGTTACTTAAATCTATTTTTATTAGACATCATTTTGAGTGTATAGTCCATAAACTTATATCTACTACCTGTTTTACATAACTAACAACTTTATGTAAGTGATATTGAAAATAACTTGTACGATTTTTTTCTTTTTACTTTGGTCGTCTATTACTCATTAACTTGTAAAGCCTGGTTAGCTGCTATAGTTTTCCTTTGAAATTCATGATATATAGGGCATTTTACATGAAGCGGGCAACGAAAAAAAAGTGAGGTTCTGAAATTCGTTCATATTAGGCTTATTTATACTTCTAGAGAACATGCACATGTACACAAAATATTTTTGTTATATGAGGTCTAATTGTCAAATTATGGCCTCCTAAAGAACTGACCTGACTGATGGAAGGGGTCCTTTAGGAATTATTTTTCGTATTGGAGTAACTTATAATAAAATAACAAATGTTGTGTTTTGTGTAGAAAATTAAATGTACTTTTAGATTTTTGATGCAGATTCGAAGTTTAAATATTTTATACTGTGAATTTTTCATGAATCCAAAACCAACAATTTCGGAAATAGAGGGGGGGGACGCCCTAGTCTACCAAAAATGTTCACTTTAAAGCTTAATATAATATCGAAAACATAGCCTCCAATCGAAAAATAGTTTTAGTAAACCCTCGTTGTTTTACCTATGCAACAATACCCCACACCATAGGATAATTGAGAAAAACAATCACCCCCACTTTACATGTGGGGGAGGTACCCTAAAAAAATTATTTTCTGAATTTTATTTCAAGCTTTTCTGAGTTTGGTAGACATGTATACTCGTGCCAAATTACAGCACTCTAGTACTTATGGTCTCTGAGATAAATAGTGGTCAGACAGACAGACAGACAGACAGACAGACGGACAGACATGGCGAAACTATAAGGGTTCCTTTTTTGCCATTTGGCTTCGGAACCATAAAAATGTACAATACAAGTATAACACAAGTTTGTGCTTATTAGGATCTGTAGAAAGATTGTTTTCTTTTGCAGGTTTTATTCACTCTCCAATAAGAGGCTGTTTAACATTACATTTAAAAAACTAGTGTTCATGAAAAGAAACTCTGGTTTTACTGATTAATTAATCTTGTTTGCCTCTACTTTACTACTTTTGTATTTCGTATTTTAATTACTTGCAATACAATATTTTTAAATTTGTATTTCAATTAAAACAAAGCATGCATTTCGCCCAGCCCTGCTTAGGGCCTTACTTATTAAAACAGTTTAACTGAGCAAATGGTTAAGAAAATGGTTTTACCCTATATTAAACACTTTTATTTTCAAACAATGTCACACAAGGACAAAAGTTACAGACTATTCTTAGCCATTTGCTCAGCTAAACTGTTTTTATAAGTAAAGCCCATAATGTTTATATTTGAACTTTCACGATTATGAAGTTCCCTTTCTTGTTACAGTAATACTTCTATGCATTTAGTCATAAGATGGTGCTGATATTGTTAGAAAACACAATAATATTTGAATTTATAAGCAAGTGCTGATCTTATTGTGTGCAATAATCAAAACAAACTTTGTGTATATGTGCACTGTATTGTGTAGTCAGGTGCTCCAAACCACAGCATGTTCTGCTTGGTATATCATAAAAAACTTTTAGCTACTGTTTGTTACATTCACTAATAATTAATACTGTAACATCACACAGATTACCTTGTCATAGGTGAGCCTTCTAAAAACAGATAACCTCCCAGTTGGTACTGAACGCTCCTTGATTTTGTCAGACACCTTAGAGCCCACCCACAGTGAGTCTGCACTCGCCTGCAACATTGCCAGCGGGGTAACTCCACGCAGATTAGGCACATCGAGGCTCGCATCACCCTGTGTACAATATGTGACATCACTCATAATGTGTACTCTGTGTGGAGTGTAGAGCGGTGTGTGAGTGTTTACTCACATATAGTATGAGCGTGGAGATGGCGGTGGTGTTGCGCGCGAGGATGGCCCAGTGCAGCGCGGTGTTGCCGTGCGCGCGGTCTGCGGGATGCGGCGCCGCGCCTAACGTGAGCAGCAGCCGCGTCGGGTCCACGGCCGACACCTTCCAGCAGGCCCACATGAGCGCCGTCATACCGCCCGCGTCCGGCGCGTCCACGGGCACGCCGCGCGCCACGAGATACGCCACCACCGCCGTGTGCCCGAACTGCGCCGCCAAGTGCAGGCACGCGCACCCCTCCGCGTCCCGAAGCGAAGGGTCGGCGCCGGCGCGCACCAGCAGCACGGTCGCGTCTAAATGGCCCTGCCGCGTCGCCCAGTGCAGCGGGGTCGACTGCAGCTCGCCTCCGATGGCGTCCACGTGCGCGCCTTTCGCGAGCAAGTACTGAATGATCTCGCGGCGGTTGTTGATCGCTGCCCAGTGTAACAGCGTCACGGTTTCGCCGTCGGGCCTGTTGACATCCCACCCGGCCTCGACTAACTCTTTGACGCGCGCGTACGCGCCGTACTGGGTCGCTTTTACTATGTCGAAGCCGCTGTAGTCTCGCTCGAGGGGCGGCGGCGGCGGGTCCCGCGGCGCCGGTGGATCGCGATCAGCTTGGGCCGTGCCGCATTGGCCGGTAGCAGCGGCGCCGCATGTGCTGTCGTACATATTTCAATCTGTGCCCTCGTCTTTCTTCATTTTATAATTCACATCCACAAAGATCCTAATCACGATTCTTGAACCCCGGTGAAATCTCTTCATCTAAAACCTGACTACGAGCCGAGTAAATCGAGTCGTAGATTCCTTCTACGACCCAAACACTTTTATTGACATTCAGTTTTTTTTTGTACATTTTTTTTATTTATTTTTTTACATTTGTTCCACAGGGAACCGGCTAAGGTCGGAGACCATGCTGCCAAGTCATAGGATTATAGGGTATTTGACACTGGTGGAAATAAAATATGAAGATATTTACCAGTATTTTTTTAAATAATAATCATAATTTCATTTTCCTCAAAGAATTTAAACGCCTAGAAGGATAGCGTCAAACAAAATGTCAATGTGAAATGAGGCAATTTTGCATATCGTAGTGTGCGTGACAGTGATACCAGGTTTCACTCCATTTTCCTAAATATGGGTAATTTTCTTTCTTTTATAAAAATAAAATTTTCACAATAAACAGGGAGATTACTTTTTAACCATTTCGGAAATTAAGAAGATGGTTCTTTACACATTCGTATTTTTAAGTACACGATATTTCTGACAAAGGATATGGGGAACCTTGGGCCAAAATGTAATGAGTTGAGATATGGCTTAAAAAATTGTCATTTTTTTTCTATTTCAAGATATAAAAAATCAGCCCAATTCACAATCTAGAAAATGAGATATCTGAAAAATAAGTAAAGGACACTAAATAGAATCGAATACTTAATCGGTTAAGATGAAAGAGTTAAAAAAATATATAATACTAGATCCGGATGATTAATTCAAGTAAAAGTAATTTAGCACATTGGAACTAACATACTAAGCAGTTCTAAAAAATAAAATAGTAACTGAATAGCTTGACGGCATGCATTCACCTTAGCTGGTTCCATATGGAACAAAACTATGAATTGACATTTTAATAATAGTTTTCATTTGCTTCGTTTTTTATTGTTTTGTGCGTGTGCGTTTTGGGTGTTTTCCATCGTTTTAATAATTTTCTACTAGAACAATGTACTCAGCTATAAAAATATTTTGTTCCTGAGAATAATCGTCTTTGTGACCAAAATTTAGTTATCGAATGTGGGTGTTCGAGTTCGACTCCTTCGGGGATATAGGCATGAACTTATGTTATCTACAATTAAACATATCAATAGGTAAGATTTGTACTTATAAACATCGGTTTTTTGCGTATAGTTTGCTCCATAACCTCACTTTTATTTAAGTCAAAGTGAAGTGAAGTGATAACTCTGTTCTCAGATTACAAAAAATCGCCAAATTTTCAGTAATGATGTCATAATATACTATATATTCATTGACACCACTTTCATCCTTTTACAATCTAGGCCCAAGATTGTATGGAAGCGTTTCCGTCTCCTTTAGACCTATTTTGACAATTCTTTTTCAGTCGTTTTCAAATTAAGAGGTTTGTGGATGATTTTTCAGAATTCATTTCAAATTAAAATTTAAAGTTTACAAAAACTGACCACATCTAATTGAAAATTAAATTCTGTCTTTGGAGTCAGTCCCAGGTTCAATGGTCAAAATGAAAAGGCACAGACTAACTTATACTTGCCGAAGTCGTTCATTATAGTCCGTTCATAGAATTGCATACACTTATCATAGAAATATAACATATAGAACGACAGTACACGGCCGCGGAACGGCGTGAAGGCTTTCTAAATAAGACATTATTGTCTCATTACGTCGCACGGCGCGGCATGTCATTGTTCAAGGTCAAAACTTAGTATGAAGAGCTCGCACAAAAACAAAGAAATAATCTTTCCACTAATTCAATGGTATGTCTTCTACACCAAAAAATATATATGTATATGAGACACTAATCAATCTTTTTACAATTTTAATATAGATGAGAAAATGTTCACGAAAATAGCTAATAAGAGGTGGTAAGACGAAAATGATTAATCAATATACAATATATCAAACAATAAATCATTTTATGTAAATTATTGATTATAATTAAACAAATGAACGCAATATATTAACATAAAATACTTTTGTTTTACTCCGAATAAAAATCTCCCGATTTCTCCCGATTTTCAGGTGCCAAATCTACCGATTCTTAATTTTACACTTTTGCAATACTGGTTTCTATGACAACTGTGGAACCAGCGACTGAAGGTGGCTAAAGTAGGTCTACATGAATGTCATGATTTTTACGCGTGGATTAGGTATCTATGACTTTATTAATCTAAGATTTTCCTATTCAAAAATTTGTTAATAACCCTATTGACAAAATTTCGAAAAGGGCTAAAATTAGGAGAATATTATCTATATTAGTTATAAAAAATACTTTTAACTCAATTAAAGCATTTATTAATTAATTGTAAGCTGTTTAATTTCGTATTTTAAATAACGGACCAAAAGGCGGCAAATGACGGCGCCTTTTTGTGACGTCAATAATCAGTACTATGACAAGACTATGACACATTGTGACAAAAGTTGACAGACGGAATCTGTCATGGACAACTAGGGAAAGGATTTCAAACTAGGTTTCAAACTTAGACTAAATATAAGGTTTCAAATCAATGATATCGATTTTAGAGATCGATGCTATGATTTGTAACATATCGAAAAAAAAGATTCCTTATAAATGTTGAATTATAAGTAAGTATTTTTGGCAGTGTCTTGTATCGGGTAATGATTTAGTGTATGAAAGACTTAGGTGCCAGTAAAGTGTGAGCGATTCAGAGAGGCAACTTATGCGTGCGCGATCAATGCAAATGGAATACTGTCTACTGAATTTTCTAACACCGTATTTAAGGTAACTAGTCTGAGATTGCTTTACTGCTCTATCCCGTAAGGAATCGCTGTGCCTCTCGCTCTCACCAAATATTTATTAAAATAACAAATCAAATACAAAGGAATGCATAGAGAACAAAGAATACGTTGAAAATACCAAACTTAACAATTAACAAATCATATTAAGTACCGTGCATAAGTCGGTACTTGACGTGGGAAAAAACAAATCCAAGTTAGTTCACACATATTTTTGATATGCGTCATTGTTCAAGAATGCACTGTGCTGCTACATATTGATGCGTCAATATAATACATGTATATTTTTTAGATGTTAATATTATACACATATATTTCATAGAACAATGGACCATAGATAAAAAATACATGTTTTGTGTAGTGTTTTGTTTCGAAAAAGCTCGCAGTAGACCGGGCTTTCTTTTTGCCGAGTCTATTTTCCGTCCCATAATGTAACAGCAGTGACCGTATCACTGTCCCAAGTGATTCAACCGACATAATAATCTGTCGGTTTTATTATGTGTTGCCACATGTGTGCCTAAAAAGTGCTAAACGCTGCACGCCGTATTTGAATATAGCTCGAAAACAGAATATTTCTCTAGAGGATATTGACTACGTAACGAAAACCTAAGCCTCACCCACCCTGGCCCTGTGACCAAGCGTGGTATTTTGCAGAAAGAACGGATCACGTAGTATGGGTACGTTCCCTTAGATTAATCAATTCGTCCATTTTTGTCTTATATGGTATTTTATGCAAATTACATAATTACTAGCTGACCCGCGCAACTTCGTCTGCGTATGAGAGAGAGGGTTGAAAGAGTGAGTCGTAGGCACCTATAGCACAATAATTCTAAAAGAGGTAATGGGATGATCTACTTCGGCCGTCAGTCACCCCGTCTCTCACACCGTCAGTCACACCGTCTGTCACCCCGTCTCTTACCCCGTCAGTCACACCCTCTGTCACCCAGTCGGTCACCCGTCTGTCACCACATCCGTCACCCCGCCTGTCAAGTGACACCTGTAGACATCTGGCGGGGATAACTAATTAAATGACGATTGATCAGTTTTCGACCGGAGAGGAAAAATGATAACATTACTAAAATGGCTATTAAAATATTATGTCAGGCTCCTTATGTCAGACAAATTATATCGCCTTATCAACATGGGTTTCTCGACAGACGCTCCACAGAAACCAATCTCTGTGAAATGGTTGACATAGTGACCAAAATTTTGGATAGTGGTGGTCAAGTTGATGCTATCTACACTGATTATGCCAAAGCATTTGACAAAATTTCACATTCACTATTAATAACAAAGCTTGCGAATATCGGTATACACGGTGATCTCTTGAGATGGCTTACATCTTATCTTAGGAATAGAACGCAAGCAGTTACAGTAAAGGGTTATACATCTACTTTTGTTCCTATCACATCTGGTGTACCCCAGGGGTCTCACCTAGGACCTCTCTTATTTAATATTTTCATAGACGATGTTGTTAAGGTTCTAAAGCACTCACGTTGTATTCTTTATGCCGATGATGCTAAAATAGTAGCAAGTATTAAATCCTTTCATGATTGTAACCTCCTACTAAATGACTTAAACTCTTTTGGTATTTTTTGCAATAATAATAAACTTTCTCTCAATATAGATAATTGTTGTATTCTTACATTTACACGAAAACTTAACCCACTAATATTTGACTACAAATTAAACGGCACAAAATTAAAAAGAGTCACTGAGATCCGAGATTTGGGGGTAATGCTTGACAGTGAATTAACCTTTAGGACACATTTTGATTATATTATTAACAAGTCGTTTAGAATGCTTGGTTTCATTATGAGACAAGGCAGAGAATTCAAGTCTATGCGTACCTACATGATGTTGTATAATGCTTATGTCAGATCCCACCTTGAATATGCTTCTACTGTTTGGAACCCTTACTATAGTGTACATAAAAATTGCATAGAACGTATACAGAATAAATTTATTAAACATTTAGAATACAGACAACAATTAGACAACAATTTTAACTTTCACACCCGATTAGTATCTTTAGAAAAACGTCGTGATATCAGAGACATGATGTTTCTGTACAAAATATTACATAATAAAATTGATTCTTTGTACCTATTAGGTAGTGTGGGGTTACGGTGTAGAAGACCATCCTCTCGGTGTAAGGAGGTCTTAGACGTTCCTTATGCAAGAACTTTGCATGGTAAAAATAGATTTATTATTCGGGCCTGCAACTGCTACAATAATAAGTTCAACAATATAGATATATTTCATGAGAATATAAATAAATTTAAAGTTTTACTCTTTAAGTATTTAGAGAATAAGTAAATTCATTGGTAACTGCTTATTTTTGAATACTAAATTGTTATGGGAGAAACTACTGTAGGATATTGTAATAGTTGTTATGTAGATTGCTGTAATAGATTCTGAATGTTTTCATTTTAGAAACTTTGTATGAATTTGTATAAATTATTATGCCGTTAAAAGTAACGGCAACTTGCAGCTCTTAGATAAATCTCGATTTATCCCAAATTTCAATTCAAATATACGAATGATATAAATAACATCTGACTGTTACCTGAATGAGTCACGTATCAGCCAGTGCATAGCCGAAACTATTGGAACAGTCATCGTAGAATGACTAACGGCATAAATCTGATCATGCAAGCGAATCTGCGGACAAAAACTAGTTTATATTATAATTGCAAATCGGAGGATTTAATGTTTTCATTATTAGTTTTATTGACAGATTTGTAGTATAAATTACCGTATTACACCCTTGATTTTAAAGAATATTGTTATTTATAACTGGAATAATCAATTATTAATCGATTAGGTTCTCGGAAAATAATCGATTAATCGATTGTGAAAAATTATTATCACTAGCTCTAGTAAGGCTGCGTTCCACTAAGCGTTCACAACGATCAAAATGCTCCTTTAACCGTTCCACATAACGACCGCGGTCGTTGTGGTCGCGGCGAAAACATCACTTATGATGTCATGACTTACGCTCACGCGAAGCTCACGACGACCCATCTAAAAAGGTGGGTCGTCGTGATCGTTGAGAAAATTAGCGGCGTTTTCAAAAATCAATGCATCAAAAATGGCGACCGTTAAGCTTACGTTATTTCATGCGGAAAGATATATTTTAGTAGAAGTGAATGTTTCTGCAGTGGATAAAAAAAATTAAATTATATTTTTTTTTCAATATAAATCGATTTAAACAATAGTTAATTAAGTTTATTTTCATGGCTTAGAGATTATAACCAAACCTGATAAATATTTTGCATTCTTTTTATTAACTCGCCGTTTGTATTATTTACCTCCAAACTCAAAACGCTCTATAATCCATTCCACTTGAGTTTACGACAGTAACGCTCACAAGCAAGTGGAACGGGAAAAACTGCGGTCGTGAGCGTGATCGTTGTGAACGCTTAGTGGAACGCAGCCTAAATGACATGATAATTTACAGTATATGACAGCAGATGACAGCATGTATTTTCATTGTCACTTGTCAGTGCATTTGACAAACTGTCTTTGTGCTGAATATCGACCACAGAGTACTTTGTATATACTGAAAATATCGACGTCACACGAACGTGATTTGATTTTTGAGTCACATGTTATATAGATTAAAAATCATAAACTTTAAACGTAATTATTTACATTTACGCTGCATTATTATTATTTAAAAAAATACTGGTAAATATCTTTCATTAGAGCCATGTTCATTGACTTATATGTATACTACTATAGTAGGATTGCTAATTAAACGAAGTAAACTGACATTTCGAATGTTGCCACTTTTTCATGAAATTTAAATAGTGCTGCGGTAAAAAGATGAAGATTATTTAAACATTTCATTTCAGTGAACCATATAATTCTTTCTTTTTCTAAAGACCAACTTATTTTCGTAATTCCTGCCTAATGTATGATTAGTACTGGATGTCTACTGATTTATAGTCAAAATAAATTACTGCATGCTAAATTACGGCATGTTTACTGGAATTATAGTCATTCATATAGTCAGGTTCATAATAAACAAAACTTACAAAAGCTATAAATGTGCCGAATGTAATTTTTCTCAAATAATAAAAGTAATATTTCTAATTTTCATTGTTATTATTTCGCGTATCTGTTGTGATTATTTACGCAAAATTATTTACACAAACGTTTAGTCGAAGGGTTAAGCTGAAATTTCTATATAAATACACGATAAAATTCTAATTTTGCAAACTAGTGCTGAGTTATTATTTCTTTGAATGATAAGAATTGAACTAGATCAATCACTACGTTTTGAAAGTAAGCAACATTATTTTGGAAAGTGACATTTCGATCTGTCAGTTTACTCCGTTTAATTAGCAATTGGACTATAGACAAGGGCTGCGTTCCACTAAGCGTTCACAACGATCACGCTCACGACCGCAGTTTTTCCCGTTCCACTTGCTTGTGAGCGTTACCGTCGTAAACTCAAGTGGAATGGATTATAGAGCGTTTTGAGCGTGGAGGTAAATAATGAAATGAAATGAAATAATGAGTTAATAAAAAGAATGCAAAATATTTAACAGGTTTGGTTATAATCTCTAAGCCTTGAAAATAAACTTAATTAATTATTGTTTAAATCGATATAATATTGAAAAAAATATAATTTATTTTTTTATATCCACTGCAGAAACATTCACTTCCACTAAAATATATCTTTACGCATGAAATAACGTAAGCTTAACGGTCGCCATTTTTGATGCATTGAGTTTTGAAAACGCTGCTAATTTTCTCAACGATCACGACGACCCACCTTTTTAGATGGGTCGTCGTGAGCGTAAGTCATGACGTCATAAGTGACGTTTTCGCCGCGACCACAACGACCGCGGTCGTCATGTGGAACGGCTAAAGGAGCATTTTGATCGTTGTGAACGCTTAGTGGAACGCACTGCTGATCAGTACATAGAACTTGCGGACTAGGTCTGGGTCAAACGACCGCAACTCATTTAGTAGACAGCGAGAGAGCAACAGAAATAGTTGTCATTTGTGAAGCCGTCAATATTGAATTGGACAAATTATTTCGTATTAATTGTGTATTGTGTTCCTTTAAATATTATTATTATATCTTGTTGATGTGATTGGAAGATATTTATGGTTAGTAACTATTTAATTGTTTGATTGTTTTATAAAATACAATTGTGAATTTCAAATAATAACAGCCATGCCATTATTACTATCTCGCTTACTCTTGTTTAGAATGACTTAGAGTGAGCAGAGCAGCACTACCGAAACGTTGATATAGAATATAAGAACGCAGATATGACAAAAAGTAGAAAAGTTAGTTAGTAGTTAGTAGTTGTTGTCGTCGGTAAATTGTATGCAAAGGTTTTTATTAACAGAGTGATGAATGTTACGGAGGAAAAGATGTGGGATGTGCAAGCAGGATTTAGAAGAGGAATGGGGTGCATCGATCAGGTATTTTCTATAAGGTGCATTACTGAAAAATACTTGGCTAAGTCCGGAAAAGTGTTTTGCGCCTTCATAGATTTGGAAAAAGCCTATGATCGTGTGCGGAGGGATAAACTGTGGTCAACGCTGTCTCTAGTGTATGGGGTGGAGGGCCGCCTGGTGCAGGTTTTGAAATCTCTATATGAGAATTCCAAAGCTTGTGTCAGGGTGAATGGAGCGTACTCAGACTGGTTTAACATCTCTAGGGGTGTTAGACAGGGATGTGTCGCGTCTCCATGGCTCTTCAACCTTTACATGGATAGCTGTTTGACAGGTTTGAAAGAGATGGAATGTGGATTAAGAATGGATGTGTTACAAGTCAAGTGTCTCCTTTACGCTGACGATCAAGTATTACTTGCGCCGTCGACGGAGGAGCTACAAGACATGCTAAATGTTGTGAATGACTCGTTTAAGGACAAGGGAATGAAAGTGAACGTAATTATGACGAAAATTATGGTTATAGAAAGAGAGGACGATGTTACTGAGTGTAACATTAGTATAGATGGTGAAAGAGTGGAACAAGTGGATGAGTTTGTGTATCTGGGAAGTATGTTAACGAGAGATGGAAAGTGTGATGCGGATATTGAAAGGAGAGTGATGGCTGGTAATAAAGTAAACGGTGCCTTGCGCTCCATAGTGGGTAGCCAGGCAGTGTCGCAAAAGGCGCGAATGGCTGTCCACAATGGAGTGCTGATACCGACGCTTACATATGGAAGTGAGTGCTGGGTCTGGCAGAAGAAACATGAAAGTCGAGTGAATGCGGTGGAAATGCGTTCCCTGCGAAGTATGTGTGGAGTCACCCTTGCCGATCGTATGAGGAATAGCAAGATAAGGGATTGTTGTAAGTTGAAGAATGATGTGGTGACTAGGATTGAGAAAGGGATGCTGAGGTGGTTTGGACATGTTGAAAGGATGGATGAAAGGCGACTTACGAAAGGTATTTATCGTGCTAAAGTGAATGGTAGGGCCAGAAGAGGGCGCCCGACACGATCCTATATGGATCAAATAAGCGATCTCCTTCGTAAAGGGCAAGTTCGGAGTACCCTCAACCGGCGGAAATGTATGAAACGATGCATGAATGTGGATGAGGCAAAAGAGGTGTGTCAGGATCGTAGCTTGTGGCGCTCAATTGTCTCTGCCTACCCCTATGGGATACAGGCGTGAGTGTGTATGTAATATATGTATATAGAAAAGTTATTAAGTAATTTTTAATAGGTGAGAGGTGAAGTTGTGTTTCAAATATTGTATGTAAATAATAGAGACAGGTGCTGTTTATGTTTCAGATATTGTACACATTGTATGTAAATAATACTTTTACGAAAGTACGTACGTACGTACGTACGTCTCGGCTACCGGTGGCTGAGCCAAAGTTGCGAAAGTTGTTTTTGATGTCAACTAAATGCTCCATTGAAAAAAAATATTCATCATCATCATCAGCCACAGGATCTCCAATGCTCAACATAGGCCTACCCCAAAGATTTGCAGTTCAACAGATATTTTATTTGATTTTTTTTTTATTACTGCCTCCGTGGCGTGGTGGTATTTCGGTACGACTACGGTTCTGACCCCTGCAGTTCACCAAAGGGAAAAAAAAAGACTACGGTTCTGAGGTCTCGGGTTTGATCCCCGGGTTGGGCAAAGTGATATTGGATTTTTCCATATCAGCCCGGAGTCTGGAATTTGTGCCTGATATGGCGATAGGCTCGCCCCCTATCACATCTGGGACGGAACTAAGCTCGGCGAAATGTGGGTGTTCTAGTTCGCTAGTACGCCTCTGCCTACCCCTTCGGGGATACAGGCGTGAACTTATGTTTTTTTTAAAATTACGTATGTTAAATTTTATTTCTTTGTGAACGATACAGATTTGTTTTCAGATTCTCTCGGCATGGATACGAAATAAATTGATATAATTTGTATAAAACAATCGAAACGAAGGCTTTTATGGGTACCATCAGAACATATAATTATGTTTATTTGTTCTGAACTCTTCTGAGAACAAGATTGATATTAAACTAAAACGGAAGGATAGTATCTTTAGAAAGACGCTGTACTAGTGCCAAACTGTAAAGTATTCTAGAAAATTCTACCACATCGCCGCTTTGTGCCACGCGGGATGTGAACGCAGTGTCTCCCAGTTCACAATCCATATACGCTACCACTAGCATATGGAGGCGACGATATTATTTTTGTTGTTGTTGAAGTAATAGCAAGTTTCAGTTAAATCAATTAATAGATAAAAATAATAATTAGCTTTTATTTATTTATCGTTTTCCTCAATAAATATAGTATAATAATAAAACCTAGAATATAGTAATTGAAGTTCACATACTACGCAGAGACGAACTGAAAAGGCAAAATTCCTTTTAATTGTCACATCTGCGTGAGCCTGCTTGGTCACTAGTCACTACAGAGTTCTGCTCTTTTCCTTAACCGTCAAACGTCAAACGCTTGCCGTAATATGACACAATTTTTCTTCTAAACAGCTTGTCTAGAAGTATACAAATAAGTCAATGGCCATGTTTCATATTTTATTTCCACCAGTGTCAAATACATATTAGCACAAACTACATACGGCCGGTCTCAATAACTTACTATCATTTAATTGGAGGTTGCTATCCCAGCTCAATAGCAAAAGTTACGCTAACTGTTACTGTCGTCTCAATAACAAAAATGACGGATTTCAAAGATAGGTAACTTTCGTAACGTTAGTAACGGCATCCCTCCGTGGCGTTTTATTTTTATTTTGAATTATAGTAATGTTATCTTTAAAAAAATGTTAATGAGTACTTTTATGCTTTATTACTGTAATAAAATTTCGATATTTTTATCATAAACTGCACATAAAGTAATTTAATAAAAATGAATAATAGCTCTAGATTTAACTTTTGCAAGAACAAAACGCACTAGGGACTGTTTTTGTCATTTTTTTTTGGGATATGGATCTAGCAATAGCAATTTTGCCAACATTAACTATGATTATATCTATGACTTCGTCTATATTCGTCGTTTACTGTAACTTTGTACAGCCGGAATCTATACGCAAATCCTGATTCCAATAGTTGATTTTTTTATAACTTATTCCAGCGTACATTCGATGTTCTCCATCCTTCGTTCAGCAATACTTGCCCGCTTCATATAATTCGTTATCACTTTCGTCTATGAATTAATCAATTCTAAATTAAGAATTTTAAGCTAAAAAGGCTTACGTATAAAGTTATCTATTGATTATCTTCCAATAAAGCATCCAAAATCACTTATTTCAAAGTTTCCACATACTTTCCCTCTTCGTTGATGTTTATTGCTTAGATACACATTTAAACAACAAACATAACTTTAGACTAAAATATGAGATCATTAAAACAAGCGACCACCCGACTGTCAGAATTAAAGAAAAACATTATCCTCCTTCAGGATCAGTCGGTTATCAATATAAAATTAACTGTAAATATTATAATCTATATATACAAAAATGAATCCCTATTTCCCGTGGTCACGCCATCACGTGTGAACGGCTGGACCGATTTCGCTAATTCTTTTTTTTTTAATATTTCTCGAAGTACGAGGATGGTTCTTACGGAGAGAAAAAATTTGAAAATTGCCTGAAAAAGTCTAAAAACAACACTTTTCTATACTCCCATACAATCGATTCGTAATAATACTTAAAAGTCAATTTGAACTTTAATACGAAATCACAAAGTTCAAGTGTTAGTGGAGAGGTTCCAGGAAGGCAAAACAATTGAGGGACGTTAGTATCGTATAAATATTAATATTGTTACGGGCTAACGGGGTTCAGGACAAACAATTAAACGCCGACTGTTCTCGAAACTGACTCAGCACTTTATTTAAAAACCCAACACTGTATTGCACACAATACGCGTCGAAATAATCGCTCCGAATATTCGCTTGTCGCTCGTTGTTCGCACTCGATCGCTTCCGAAGAAACACTGTGTCCCGCCAACACACACACACGCCTTTTATATTCGTCGATCTCTTATCGGCGCGTGACGTCACGCGGCCCGACTCGGCGCGGCTGGAACGCACTAGAACACTCGGCACATTTATGGATACAACGCGGCGCGTTCGGTTAGAGATTATTCTAGTATGTAGGCGTAACACTGCCCCCTCCTAAGACATGCTCGTCCCGAGCATTGTTACAGCCATAATAACGCGCTAAACGGTCGACGTGAACTATCTTAGGTGCAGATCGCTGGCCTTTCTGGATTCGGTAGGTGACATCATTAATTTTGGTGACAACTCTATAGGGTCCGTCCCATTTCGCTTGTAATTTGGGAGACTTGCCTTTGCATCGAACTGGGTTGTGCAACCATACTAGTGAACCTTCGTCGAAACCGCTGTTGTTCATTTTTCGGTCATAGCGGGTCTTCATCCTCTCGGACATTTGCTGACCTGATACTCGGACGTGTTCATATACGTCATTCAATCTCTTGCGCAGATCGTCCGCGTAGTCTGTTACACTACGCGGGGTGTCAGGAGGGATACCAGTTATCAGATCAGCAGGCAGTCGTAATTCTCTTCCAAAGTTAGCGAAAGCTGGTGTCACCGTCGTATTCTCGTGAACCGCACTACGATATGACAGGAGAAACGGCTGAATGTGCTTGTCCCAGTCTTTTTGCCTGCTTTCTACAACTTTTGCCAGGTATCTCTCTAACGTTTGAATAACTCGTTCCACCATGCCATCAGATTGCGGGTGGTAGGAGGTCGTTCTGGTTTTGTGAATGCCCAATACTCGACATGTTTACTGAAATACTTGGGATTCAAAATTACGTCCTTGATCGCTGTGAATTTCTAAAGGTACTCCAAACCGGCAGAATACTTCATTGACCAATTTATCTGCGACTGTTGAAGCTTCCTGGTTGGGAATGGCAAATACTTCCGGCCACTTCGTGAAGTAATCCATGACCACCATGAAGTACTTATTCCCACTGTCACTTACAGGGAAAGGTCCTGCTACGTCCAGAGCAATCCGCTCCCATGGAGCTCCAACATTGTAAATTTTTAATGCTCCTCTACTTCGAGTATGAGGACCCTTTACAGCCGCGCAAGTTGTGCATTTACGACACCATTCCTCAACATCGTCTCGGCAGTGGATCCAATAAAATCTTTCGCGGATCTTCAGCAGAGTTCTTTTGACCCCCATGTGAGCTCCTGATAATCCATTATGGTAGAGCTGCAAAACTTCTGGGATCTTAGCTCTAGGGACTACCATTTGCAGATGACATCGATCGCCTTTTGCATTTTCCCATTTACGGCACAGTACTCCATCGTGTATAACCAAGCTGTCCCACTGGGCCCAGTAGCTCTTCGTAGTAGAACTTAACGCTGCAACTTCATGCCATTTAGGTTTCGCGGTACCAGCTTTTAACCGCTCAAAGATCGGTTTAAGATCTGCGTCACTATCCTGTGCTTCCAGTAGCGTGTCTCGCCACTCGTTACTGAGGTCTGTCCTTATTATTCGCACAGGCACTGTTTCCTTAACCTCTTGTTTGACGCAGTGCTTGCAGTTCTCTGCACAAGGTCTTCTTGATAGGGCGTCTGCATTACCGTGAGATTTCCCACTGCGATGTTCTATCACATAGTCAAACTCTTGTAGCAACTCAATCCATCTTGCTACTTGACCCTCTGGATTTCTGAACTGCAGTAGCACTTCAAGGCAGCATGGTCTGTTCGTAGGTGGAATTTCCGCCCGAGCAAATATTTACTAAAATGTTGCAGTGATTTGACTACGGCTAGCAGTTCTCTTCTTGTGACGCAGTAATTCCGTTCAGGATTAGATAAGGATTTGCTGAAGTAAGCTATCACAACCTCTTTTTCTCCTTTTCGTTGTGACAACACACCGCCAATACCAGTATTACTTGCGTCTGTGTCAACTATAAACTCGTTTGTAGTGTCAGGATAACCCAATATAGGTGTATTACACAGACGGTCTTTTAACGTTTGGAATGCGGTGTCGCAATTTTCATCCCAGCAAAACTGTCTCTTCTCTTCTGTAAGCTTATGTAGAGGCTTGGCTATGTCTGCAAAATTCTTCACAAATCACCGGTAATAGGAGCACAAGCCTAAAAACGCACGTACTTGTGTCTTGTCTCTCGGAACTGGCCATTCCTTGACTGCCACAACTTTGTCGGGGTCTGTTTGTACGCCAGCTGCTGAAATAATGTGTCCTAAGAAGTTAACCTGCTTCTTGAAAAGTGAACATTTCTTGGGACTCAGTTTAAGATTAGCCCCCCGGATCTTCGATAAGACACGTTCAAGATTGCGAATATGGTCTTCGAATGTGCGGCCCACTATGATGATGTCATCCAAGTAGACAAGACAAGCGTCCCCAATCAGTCCGGTAAGTACGAGTTCCATCAGTCTCTCAAAAGTCGCACGAGCGTTGCACAATCCAAATGGCATAACCTTAAATTGCCAGAGACCTTTACCAGTAGAAAAAGCAGTTTTCTCCTTGTCTCTTGAGTCAATTTCCACTTGCTAGTAACCGCTCTTCAAGTCTAGCGTGCTAAACCACTTCATTCCGGTAAGCGTGTCTAGAGTGTCATCAATCCTCGGTAAAGGATAGCTGTCCTTCTTTGTTATGTCATTTAATCGACGGTAGTCTACACAAAACCGCATATTGCCGTCCTTCTTTTTTACTAAGACCACTGGGGAGCACCATGGACTAGATGAAGGCTCTATGACACCATCCTTCAGCATCCCGTCAATCATGGTATCCACTTCTTTCTCTCTGGCAACTGGCAATCTTCTTGGTCGCTGACGAATTGGTAACTCGTTGCCTGTGTTAATCTTGTGCTGGACCAAATTAGTTCTTCCTATGTCAGAATCATTAGAAGAAAAGATGTCGGCGTACTGTGTTAACATTTTCTTGGCCTTCTTCATCTCTTCTGAAGACAACTCACCACAGTCTTTCAAAAGTGATGACACGTCGACTTTCGCAGGTGCCATGCTCGTCACCGTGGGTAGATCTTGGCATTTGCGCATCCAAGCCACTTCCTCGCAAGAACCCATTACCACACCTTTTTTTATTACTTGTGGCTCGGTACTGGGGTTGAGTACGCGTACAGCCGACTTATTTGCAGACCTTACCAGGGTTCTCGCTATTTTCCATGGATGATCATTGTCAATCTTCTCAATGAGGACACACCTTTCTTTTGGACCAGAATTCCGTGGCAGACTAACTGGTACAATTACTTCTGATCTAGGTGGGACCACAGTCTTCTTCAAGCAGTATGCTTTTCCAGATGGTGCTCCTTCCATAAAAATTTCTTCTGAGCCGCATTTCAGCACGCCCTGTTTGACGTCGATTTCACATCCATGTTTTCGCATGAAGTCCAGGCCCAGAATGCAATCGTCAACAATATCAGCCACGATGACATCATGCAGATAAATTACTTCACCTAGTTTTAGCCGTACACTCTTCTCACCCTGGACGGATATGTGCTGACCGGTGGCTGTTAACAGTTCTATATGTCCACGGCTACCTTTATAGTCCCCAAGGAACCGATTTGCAAGTCTGATACTAACAACCGTGCGGGAAGCTCCAGTGTCTAACGTCAGCTTACAAGGTGTTCCGTTGACTTCGCCTCTAATGGTTAAGCTATTTCCATCATGTGCTTGTGAGATCAACACCCTTGGGGCTTCATGGACCCCGGCCAGCACCCGCCCCATAGTCCTGGCCTTTACTCGTTTCCCTGCTGCTGTTCGGCGGTGTTAACCACCCTCTCCTCAGGTCTATCTTCTCTTTCATCTCGTCGTTTTCTACAGTTCAAGCGAAGGTGGCCCCTTTCACCGCAGTTAAAGCAACGCGGACTGTAACCCTGAAACCGATTGCGTGGAGATGATGCCACCACCTCTCTAATGCGGTGAGCTCGATGGTCTTGTCGTACAGCCTCCACTTCCAGCGCGTGAGCCAACGCATCTTTCAGGATCTCGTGATGCCTAAGCCTCACAGCAGCCCGCACCTCTAGGTCGCGGATTCCGTCGACGAAAGCCTGCACTATACCTATAAGAGCACAGTTTGAACATGACTCCGCCAAATGACTTGATTTGATTGGTTCATAATCACGATTTATCGTCACTCTAGACTGGGATCCTTTAGTGAAACTAGCGACTTGGTAAACAAGCCTTCTTTCCTTTTTTAATGTGTATTACTATCCCTTTCTTTCATCGCTTCATATTTACTTTTGAAATATGTTTATGCATGCCGTTATAGTTATTCCATAGTTTTATAAGTAGGTACATATAAGATTATTTGTTTGTCACGCGCTTGGCGATCGTCCGTGAGATTCACTCACTTACAGGCCCTGGCAGAATATCAGTGTCAGGTGGAAATTCCTACCTGGCGAATGCTGAGCCCGTGGCCTTTTTGTTCATTGCAAGGTCGCAATGATTAATTGGGTATATCCCGTTAAGCCTTTTGCCTTTTATATATGTAATTTATTGTAGTAACAGTATATTAGCTCGAATAAATTGTACTTGTGCCTTGTATATGGACAAATAAAATTTCTTTCTTTCTTTCTTTCTTCTTACACTAGAATTCCATCAATCAGTGCAGGTGTGGACTGGTAAGCTTTACGAACCAGCTTCTCAACTTCCTTAAGCTGAGCACGAAAGACGTGTTCTAGGTGGGCATCACCATACCTCGACTCCAAGGCCTCGACCAGCTGGTCATATGTAACATCTCCGCCAAGAGCCTCCAGGACGGTTAAAGCCTGCTCACGTAAACCTAAGGTTAGAGCAGTCTTGGCTTGTTCCTTGGTCCACCCGTTTGCCTGCATCACGGCCTCAAATTGAATTTTGTAGGCCGACCAAGATGATGTGCCATCAAATGGTGGTACTTTAAAACCACGTCCTGACGGTGCAGCCACCACAGAACTTGCGGCACTACACACACGTGTTTCTACAAGTTGTTTGACGTCGGCGATTTGGGCTTCGGTCTTTGCAATACGCTGCTCATGCTGGTCCACTTGGTCTTTGATGATTTTTAATTCCTTTCCGACCGTAGCTTGCAAATTCTTCATAAGTACGACCTGCTCTTCTTGCCCACGTTGGAGCTGCTCCTTCAACTCACGAGCTTGCTCTTCTTGACGTCGAGCTTGCTCTTGCAGCATCGACATAATGGCCGATAATTCACTAGGTGCCCACGTCGGCGACACCGGCTCTTGTGCCGGACTATCTTCGAAACGCCCTCGGTCCATCTCTTGCTGGCGCTGGCTTCGGGTACGGATACCTTCGTCGTCTTTCGGGAACACCGGCATTTGTCCTTACTTCTGACACCAAATGTTACGGGCTAACGGGGTTCAGGACAAACAATTAAACGCCGACTGTTCTCGAAACTGACTCAGCACTTTATTTAAAAACCCAACACTGTATTGCACACAATACGCGTCGAAATAATCGCTCCGAATATTCGCTTGTCGCTCGTTGTTCGCACTCGATCGCTTCCGAAGAAACACTGTGTCCCGCCAACACACACACACGCCTTTTATATTCGTCGATCTCTTATCGGCGCGTAACGTCACGCGGCCCGACTCGGCGCGGCTCGAACGCACTAGAACACTCGGCACATTTAAGGATACAACGCGGCGCGTTCGGTTAGAGATTATTCTAGTATGTAGGCGTAACAATATCAATATTTGTCAATATTTATACGATGGTAACGTCACTCAATTGTTACTATATACTGACCCGGCGCGGCGTCCCGAATGGGAGCGGAGCAGAAATGAAAAATGTTGAAAAGCGGGGAAGTTGATATCTCAGAAACTACTGGTTCGAATTGAAAAAATATTTTTTTGTTGGATAGCCCATTTATCGAGGACGGCTATAGGTTATATAAAATCACGCTATGACCTAGGTGTGACTGACGGGGTGATTGATGGGGTGACTGACGGGGTGATTGATGGGGTGACTAACGGGGTGACTGATGGGGTGACTGACGGTGTGACTGAGGTGAGGAATGACGGGGTGACTGACAGGCTGACTGATGGGGTGGCGGACGGGGTGACTGACGAGGTGACTGATGAGGTGACTGACGGGATGACAGACAGAGTGACAGACGGGGTGACAAACGGGCAGACAGACGGGGTGACCGACTGGGTGACAGACGGGTGACAGACTGGGTGACAGACGGGTGACAGATGGGGTGACAAACGGGATGACAGATGGGTGACAGTCGGGTGACAGACTGGGTGACCGACGGGTTGACCGACAGGGTGACTGTCGGGGTGATGGACGGGGTGACTGACGGGGTAACCGACAGGGTGATGGACGGGGTGACTGACGGGGGTACTGACTGGGTGACTGACGGGGTGACTGACGAAACCGGACCGAAGTAGATCATCCCATTACCTCCTTTAGAATTATTGAATTATAGGTGCCTAGGACTCATTCTTTCAACCCTCTCTCTCCTACGCAGACGAAGTTGCGCGGGCCAGCTAGTCATACATATAAAGGAGACTTCAAAGCAATTTTACTGTGTGTATTTCTTTTTTACGCAAAATAGCCGACTTTAGCAAGCGTTAGGTACTTCGATCAGTACGACATGTACGTACTCGAATTGATATAATTCCTAAACGAATATAGCACCCATTTTCAGCAAAATGTTTATATTTTCAAGTATTTTCAAGATTTTTAACGAGACACTTTCAAAAGTCAAGCAAAAACCTCGAATTCACTGAAAAGCGGTAAAGCCCTCTTAATCTCTTTGGTATTTATTGGTTTGTGCGTAACTGAAAAAAAAAACTCTCTAAGATAGCCATGTTATAGCAGAGACTAGCAAACGAGCAGGTAGGTCACCTGATATTGATCAAACCAATACCATGATATCAAAAGATTATAGATTAGCTAGGTAGTTTCCTAACCATAAAGTACCTGGCATGATAAATATATAAGGGCCAAAACGAAAAACAACAAACAAACGCAACTAAATTAATATACATTTTTTTCACAAAAAATAGCAAATGTTTCCTAATACTGTCCCAGTTAAAACGTATTGTATACTAGCTGACCCGCGCAACTTCGTCTGCGTAGGAGAGAGAGGGTTGAAATAATAAGTCGTAGGCACCTATAATCCAATGATTCTAAAGGAGGTAATGCGATGATCTACTTCGGTCCGGTTTCGTCAGTCACCCCGTCAGTCACCCAGTCAGTATCCCCGTCAGTCACCCCGTCCATCACCCTGTCGGTTACCCCGTCCATCACCCCATCGGTCACCCCGTCGGTCACCACGACAGTCACCCTGTCGGTCAACCCCTCGGTCACCCGACTGTCACCCAGTCTGTAACCCGTCGGTGACCCAGTCTGTCACCCGTCTGTCACCCCGTCTGTTACCCAGTCGGTCAACCCATCTGTCTGCCCGATTGTCACCCCATCTGTCACCCGTCTGTTACCCGTCTGTCAGCCGTCTGTGACTCCGTCTGTCACCCGTCTGTTACCCGTCTGTCACCCCGTCTGTCATCCGTTTGTCACCCGTCTGTCACTCCGTCTGTCACCCCATCAGTCACCCCGTCAGTCAACTCGTCAGTCACCCCGTCCCCCACCCCATCAGTCAGCCTGTCAGTCACCCCGTCATTCCTCACGTCAGTCACCCCGTCAATCACCCCATCAGTCACCCTGTCAGTAACCCCATCAATCACCCCGTCAGTCACCCCTTAGGTCATAGCGTGATGTTATATAACCTATAGCCGTCCTCGATAAATGGGTTATCCAACATAAAAATATTTTTTCAATTGACAAATATTGACATTAATATTTATACGATACTAGCTGACCCGCGCAACTTCGTCTGCGTAGGAGAGAGAGGGTTGAAAGAATGAGTTGTAGGCACCTATAATCCAATAATTCTAAAGGAGGTAATGAGATGATCTACTTTGGTCCGTTTTCGTCAGTCACCCGACGGGGGACTGACGAGTCACCTAGTCAGTACCCTCGTCAGTTACCCCGGCCATCACCCCGTCAGTTACCCAGTCTGTCAACCGACTGTCACCCAGTCTGTAACCCGTCGGTGACCCAGTCTGTCACCCGTCTGTCACCCCGTCTGTTACCCAGTCGGTCAACCCATCTGTCTGCCCGATTGTCACCCCATCTGTCACCCGTCTGTTACCCGTCTGTCAGCCGTCTGTGACTCCGTCTGTCACCCGTCTGTTACCCGTCTGTCACCCATCTGTCACCCCGTCTGTCATCCGTTTGTCACCCGTCTGTCACTCCGTCTGTCACCCCATCAGTCACCCCGTCAGTCAACTCGTCAGTCACCCCGTCCCCCACCCCATCAGTCAGCCTGTCAGTCACCCCGTCATTCCTCACGTCAGTCACCCCGTCAGTCACCCCATCAGTCACCCTGTCAGTAACCCCATCAATCACCCCGTCAGTCACCCCTTAGGTCATAGCGTGATGTTATATAACCTATAGCCGTCCTCGATAAATGGGTTATCCAACATAAAAATATTTTTTCAATTGACAAATATTGACATTAATATTTATACGATACTAGCTGACCCGCGCAACTTCGTCTGCGTAGGAGAGAGAGGGTTGAAAGAATGAGTTGTAGGCACCTATAATCCAATAATTCTAAAGGAGGTAATGAGATGATCTACTTTGGTCCGTTTTCGTCAGTCACCCCGTCAGTCACCTAGTCAGTACCCTCGTCAGTTACCCCGGCCATCACCCCGTCAGTTACCCCGTCAGTCACACCGTCCATCACCCCGTCGGTCACCCCGACAGTCACCCTGTCGGTCAACCCGTCGGTCACCCCATCTATCTGCTCGATTGTCACCCCGTCTATCACCCGTCTGTCACCCAGTCTGTCACCCGTCTGTCACTCTGTATGGCACCCGTCTGTCACCCATCTGTCACCCATCCGTCTGCTCGATTGTGAAATCTCTAATATCTGGAAAATCTTTTTTCACGCACCGGCGCCATCTACTTAAAATATTGGTTTGTAGTACATGCTATGTATCAGAGATACACTGTATGTGAAAAAAGATTTTCCCGCTTTTCTGTTGAAATTTTTCCTGAATTTTCTTTGCTATAAACCTCACGGAGCCCGAGACCTTTCCAACGAATGCAAAACCGTGGAAATCGGTTCGTGCGTTCTGGAGATATAGCGTCAGGAAGGAAAACCAGACTTATTTTTATATAGTAGACTAACGTCACTCAATTGTTTTGCCTTCCCGGAACCTCTCCACTAACACTTGAACTTTATGGAATGGTATTAAAGTTCAAATTGACTTAAGTATTATAACGAATCGATTGTATGGGAGTATAGAAAAGTGTTGTTTTTAGACTTTTTCAGGAAATTTTTCAATTTTTTCTCTCCGTAAGAACCATTCTCGTACTTCGAGGAATATTCTAAAAAAAGAATTAGCGAAATCAGTCCAGCCGTTCACGCGTGATGGCGTGACCACGGGAAATAGGGATTTATTTTTATATATATAGATAATGTTGATACAGCCTACATAATAAACTTGGTGTGTGAGTAGCATGTGTGTAATTTTAAGACATATTATCTATTACGTAGTAACTATTAGTTAATCTGAGGTTCCGTTGCTAACGCCGTCGGGTAATTGCGGCTTGGGGATGTAAGGAAACTGACAAAAATAGTCTCTTAAAGCTTTCAGTTTATTAGTTAAACAAATATCACTTTTATTTACAACCAAAGCAATCACAAATTATAATTAAAACTAATTGTAATCACCTAAAACTACTTAACAGATCGAAATATTTACAATAGAATTAACAATTGATCAAGTGTCGCTCGTCTCGTGTCCACTGTTCAGTGCGACAGTGCGACAGTGCCAGTGCCAATGTGTCGGTAAGCAGTAAGTACTGGTCAGTGTCAGTGTCAGTGTCAGTGAGTGTCACGCGGCGTGTAGCGGTTGCGTGACGACCGGGTGTCGGCGCGGAGAGTGGTCGGTCTCGGCGGGCGGCGCCGGCTCGGCGAGTCGCAGCGCCACCTCGAGGTCACGCAGCACCTCCGTCTCCTTGTGGTCGAGCAGCGAGAACCGGCGGTCGAGCGCGGTCAGGTGCGCAAACGTGAGGTGCAGGTGCGCGTGCAGCCGCAGCAGCGCCAGCTCGCGGAAGTGCGCCGCGTACATGTGCGCCACCACGTGGAACAACAGCCGCACCACGCGCCGCACCACGCTCTCGAACTGCGCCGGAAACTCGTTCGCTGCAATCAATACATATAATAAGAACTAGCTGACCCGCGCAACTTTGTCAGCGTATGAGAGGAGGGTTAGAAAGAGTGAGTCGTGGGCACCTATAACACAATTCTAAAGGAGGTAATGGGATGATCGCTACTAAACTAAACTTCGAGAGAAAGTACGTGACTTTAGTCAGTCTGTCAATTACCCCGTCCATCACCCTGTCAATCACTCAGTCAGTCACTCCGTCGGTCACCCCGTCAGTCACCACATCAGTCACCCAGTCGGTCACCCCGTCAGTCACCCTGTCAGCCACCCCGTCAGCCACCCCGTCGGTCACTCCGTCAATCATCTCGTCGATCACCCCGTCCGTCACCCCGTCAGTCACCCCGTCAAGGAAGCCCTGTGTAAAATTTCAGATTCCTGTTTTGACACCGGTTCCGTTGTTTGCAACCACGAGGCGACCTAAATATCTTTGGTATATAACGACCCAAATATAATCCGACGTTTGGAACCACGGAGTAACCCGGATATTGATTTTGAAGTCAATCGGCCTAAAAACAAAATGGCGGTCACTTTTGAAAGTTTTGATACCGGTTCCGTCGTTTGCAACCTCGGGGCGACCCAGATATCGATTTTGAAGTCAATCGGTCCAAAAACAAAGAAATACAAAATGGCGGCCACTTTTAACAGTTTTAACACGGAATTTGTTGTTCGGAACTACGGCTCAACCCAGATATCGATTTTGAAGTCAATCAAAATCCAGTAAGTGGACCTACAATCCCCATAATATCTTTCAACCCTTATTTCATCCCTTTAGGGGTTCATAAAAAATGAAGTACATTATTTGTGTCCTTAGAGTTAAAAGTATCCTCATACCAAATTTCATCAAAATCCAGTAAGTGAACCTAAAATCCCCATACAAACTTTCAACCCTTATTTCATCCCTTTAGGGGTTGATAAAAAAATGAAGTACCTTATTTGTGTCCTTAGGATCAAAAGTATCTTTTCTTTCTGCCTGGCGTTATCCCGGCCTTCTGCCAGGGTCCGCTTTCCCACTTAAACGCTTCCACTTCGCCCGGTCTTGAGCATCCTCCCTAGCGAGGCCATTGGATCTCATATCTTCCTCCAAAACGTCCAGCCAGCGCTTTTTGGGCCGTCCACGGGTACGCACCCCTGGTACGACCTGTGCTAGACACATGCGACCGACGTACTCCTGTGGTTTCCTCAAAACGTGGCCATACCATCTCAAGCGACATTCCTGCAGTTTATCTGCCACGTCGCGGACGCCAAGACTACCGCGGATGTGCACGTTACGAATACGATCCAGTCGTGTAACATTGCACATCCACCGCAGCATCTTCATTTCCGCAACGTGGATTTGCCTAACATGACGCTTAAGGGCAGGCCACGTCTCACACCCATACAGAAGTACAGGCCGAATGATGGTCTTGTATATGAGACCTTTGAGTCTCATCGGCATCTTCCGGTCACAAGTGACGCCCGTGACCTGTCGCCACTTAGCCCAGGCGGCGCCAATACGTGCCGTAACGTCGGAGTCGATGTCACCCGACTCGTGCAATACAGACCCTAGGTACTTGAACTTGTCCGTTTTCACGGCAAGCTCGTTCCCTATCCGGATACTATCCGGGTCTGCACTCCCGCAGCCCATGTACTCGGTCTTCGTTACATTTAGTTTCAGACCACCGTTCTCAAGCGTCTCCTTCCACAGGTTTACCCTCTGTTCTAGGCGCTGTTTGTCCTCATCTATAAGCGCTATGTCATCAGCATACATAAGCACCCACGGGGGCTGCTCCTGTACCTCCGCTGTTGTGACATCGAGCACTAGGTTGAATAGAAGAGGACTCAGCGCCGAGCCCTGGTGCACCCCCACGGTTATCGGGAAGGAGTTGGTGTCGCCAACAGCAGTCCGAACCAGAGACTCGGATCGGAGGTACATGTCCCTGATAATGTTAATATAGGCTTCGGGCACTCCTTTAACCCTTAGTGCCCACCAGATCGCCTGTCGGGGCACACAGTCGAAGGCCTTCTGCAGATCTAAAAAGGCGATATGCAGAGGCTTCTTCATCGCCCTATATGCCTCGCTTAGCGATCTAATGGCAAAGATTGGGTCCATAGTGCCACACCCAGGTTTGAAGCCATATTGACATCCAGAGACATCACACTCTTGGCGGAGCCTGGATTCGAGGACGCGTTCGAAGAGCTTCATGGTGTGGCACATGAGCTTAGGATCAAAAGTATCCTCATACCAAAGTTCATCAAAATCCATTAAGCAGTTCCAAACTTTCATCCCTTATTTCATCCCTTTATGGGTTGATTTTAAAAAAATAATGTACCACATTTGAATCTCTAGGGTCAAATGCATCTTCATACAAAACACCAAAATCTATTAAGGTGTCAGAATCCCCATACAAACTTTCAACCCCTATTTCATCCCTTTATGGGTCGATAAAAAAATAGGATCAAATGTATCCTCATACCAAATTTCATCAAAATCTATTAAGGTTTCAGAATTCCCATACAGACTTCCATCCCCTATTGCAGAGGTTAGGGGTTAATTTAAAAATAATAAAGTAGCCTATGTGTTATTCCAGGGTGTCAGCAACCCCTATACCAAATTTCATCAAAATCAATTCAGTCATTTTTGCGTGAAAAAGTAACAAACATACACACACACACACTCACTCACAAACTTTCGCATTTATAATATTAGTAGGATAGGATAGGATTTTAAAGTCGTTTAGTGATCCGGGGTCGAAATCTAAAAAAATGACCGCCATTTCGTTTTTCTTTGTTTCTGGGCCGATTGACTTCAAAATCGATATCTGGGTCGCCCCTCAGTTCCAAACGACGGAACCGATGTCAAAACTGTCAAAACTATAAGAGCAGATTCAAATCAAATCAAATCAAATTGTTTATTAAATCTAAAATGTCAAACATTGTTTAGATTCCGTCTAAAATGTTTACTCTACCGCCAATTCGGAAAGCTGGTTCGTCAGAGAAGAACGGGCAAGAAACTCTGACGTTGCTCTTTTTAAGAATAATAACCAGTTTACAGTCAGATATTAATACACAACCAAAATAAGAAAACAAAAAATTTCAATAATTTACATTAAATTAGAGCAGCCAATCTACAACAAGGTAACCTCCATGTAAAATAAAAACAATAAAACGTTGAAAATATATATAATACGCTCGGTTCATAGTTGTGTAGATGAACATGCCATTTGTAACAGTACTCACCATACTTAGTCGGGAAGACGGTCTCGTCATTGACGGTCTTCTGCGTGTATGTCATGACGTAGTCGACGTACTGCGGCGCGGCGACGCGGGACTTCTTGCCGCGCTCGTCGTACCACGCGTACGAGCGGCCGCCGGGGCCCGTCATGTCGGGACACGACGCCGCCGTGCAGAACTCGGAGACCGTGCCGTACAGCAGGTTCACGTGGTCGAACAGCGCCAGGGCTGTATCATACATACATACATACATACATAACACACAATATTAGTATTACACTAAGGACTAAACCACTGTGCATGAATCACTGGAGTTTGTGAATCGGGTAGCGCCCACAATTGGGTACTTGACTCATTTTTTTAAATTAATTTTATATGAAATTTACGTCGTCTAAAATACAGAACGGAAAAATATTGAAATATTCTCAAATATATGAATTACTGCCTCATCGACCGACTTCCCAAAAAGGAGGAGGTCCTCAATTCGTCGGTATTTTTTTTATGTATATTACGCGATATCTCCGCCGAATGTGGACCGATTTTCAAAATATGTATGTTACGCGATATCTCCGCCGAATGTGGACCGATATTCAAAATTCTTTTTGTGTTCGATAGAGCTTATTTTAAGGGTGGTCCCATATATTTTGGTCACGATCGGATTTGAAGACGGTTTGTTTAAAAGTTTTTAAACTTGTGATTATCGCATTAAGGTATGAATATATCTTGTGTCAGCTATAATATCTATGATGGGCACTTGAGTCACTTTGCCTAAATCTAAAAATTCTTTCAGTTGATGCATTTTGGGTGAAGCGACACTTATTTTTGAAAATACAACTCATATAAACAAATTTTATATTAACCATCGATAGTATGTTTAATAGATAATTATGTTGTTTACTATGGTTAAATTTAAAGCGAAAATGTCTTAAATACATTGATTGTTTAAAATAATAACTGCAAAAATTATTTAACCGGCAAATGAAATTAATCAAGTAAAAGCCTTAAGTCTTAAAAATCTTAAGTGACCGAGGACTGAAAGTGGTAAAATCTTGTGTTATTTCAATCAATGAACGTCAAAATGGTAGCTATTTTACCTGTTGTGTTAAGCGCCAAAAAAGTCGTCAGAAAACCTTGAAACTACTCCTCTACCACACCTAAGATTAACTTCCTTTATCTTGAATGTATCTTGAATCTACTATAACGATTTTGATGATCTATAGCACGAATGGGCCGGCTCGACCGGTTAGATACCACTGTCTCACAGAAAACCGACGTAAAGTGGCAGCTTGCTGTCGCGTTTCGTTCGGTGAGTGAGATTTCCGGTGGCCCATTTCCCTACTTCCTTTCCCAATCCCCTTCCCTTCCCTTCCATTCCCTCCTTTTAGGTTGGTAACGCACCCATGATTATTTTGTGTCTTGGGTGTCTATGGGCGGTGGAGATCAGTTACCATCAGGTGACCCATCTGCTCGTTTGTCAATCTCTGCTATAAAAAAAAAAAAAAAACTTGCACAATTCCTCAAGTTGGAAGATAACTAACATAACATAACATAACATAAGCTCACGCCTGTATCCCCGAGGGGGTAGGCAGAGGCGCACTAGCGAACTAGTACACCCACGTTTCGCCGAGCTTAGTTCCGTCCCAGATGTGATAGGGGGCGAGCCTATCGCCATATCGGGCACAAATTCCAGACTCCGGGCTGTGGCCTTACTCTTGAAACCGATACAATTCCGATCCCATGCGCAAAAATTGTCCGATTATAATCTTAATGTTGATAAATACCGTACTCTCGACACCACATTGGTTAGAGATTGTTATTAGGCGCGAATTGGCCAATACTTTCGTCGTTACTTATGAAGTTGGTTGCACAATGCTCGACATTAAGGATGTTCTCTGCTGACGAAAACCGGTAAAACACTAACTAAATGCCTAATAACTCTAAAAATTAGCCTCTTTATTTATAAGTAAAAATAGATATTAATGTATTTCAGCATATAACTTAATATTTCATACATTTTTAATAAAAAATGTTTTGGTATACCAACATTATTATATATTTTTGGCTGTATGCGGCATGGCCTTTGCCGGTTTCAGACAAAGAAAAAACTATCCGATAACCAAAGTAGGTTATAATATTTCGAAGAAGTTTTTTTGATAAATCTTGAATTAAATTATTGAATGTGACTATTGTGAGTGCATTAAGTGTAGTGTAACTAAAAACTTTCTGGATTTGGTGACTTTGACACAGTTTGAAATAGTTGTGCGCCTTAGTAACACTAAAATGGCCAGTCGCACAACTCTGGCAAAAATCGAAACGTTGTTGTTAGTATTCCTACAGCACAACCTCAGAATTGCAAAAGGTTCGCTTCAAACCAATCAAAGTTACGTTGGAAACGACGGGAAAATGGAAATATTTAGTTACAACGATAAACTCACTTGGAGCAAATAAGAACAGTCAAAAGTAAGTGAATTCATTTATTTCCAACATGATTATATACCTATCTTACTACCTCTTGTTTTCTCCACCACTCGCATATTTGTATTAGAGGATAGTTTTGTTTTTTGTTATATTTTGCCCTTAAATTATGTAATATAAAAGTTTATTTACATTGTAAATAATGCAACACTCCTATTTATTTATATTACCATCATGGATTAAATTCTAACATTTCTGACCTTCATATTTAGAATACTTTGTAATCAGTCTTTTATTATGTATGAAAGATATTCTTGTATTCTTGGAGAAATGGTGGCATTTGGAATAAATTTATATCTATTATTGTATTTGTTGTTTATGTTTGATTTTGAGTTTGGGCAGAGAAGAAATATGTACTGAAGAAGCTGTTGAGTCAACATAATGCATCGGCAAGAAGGACTGGTGGTGGACCTCATCTCATTGTGTTGCATTGGTGAGTGAGATTTCTTTGGGCCCAATTCCCTCCTCCGTTTTACATTCCTTATTGTTTTCTTAAAGGTTGGCCATGCACACATGATTATCTATGGGTGGTGGTGTTTACTTCCCATCAAGTGACCCACCTGCTTGTTTGCCAGTCTGTTATATAGAGAAAAAGTCTTAATTTATATGAGGGTACTATATTGCCTATAATATAGATAGATAATGATTCTATATCATAATCACCATTATCATCGGCCACAGGATGTCTACTGCTAAAAATAAGTCTCCCCAAAGTTTTCCAAAGATTTTGATTGTCTATACATACACTAATATAATGTGGTATTTATTACTTTTTATATGTTTGGGGGGTAATTTTAGACATAAAGACAGTTTATTTAGCTGTTGAATTACAATTCTTATTTACATTATCTTGCACATGCACAGTCAACAAATAGTAATTATACAAGGAATGTGGCTTTCAAGTGGTATGGGACTTGCAATAAGTAGGTGTGCATGATACTCAAGTGGCATAAAAAAAGACCAGCTACAACTGTTTTTATCGTGACTGTTGAACTTTGTCAAAGTTTTAACATAATTATATTTTTTTTTGTTTCAGAATCACAATCACAAGCACAACCACACTTTGTACCCATCTTCGTGGTCAACAACATCGTACATCGATATCGACACTTATAGCTCACTTATATACCTATACATATAGTATATGATACCTATAATGGATTAATAGTAATAAATGAATATTTTACCAATTGTGTATTTACTATATTAACACCTTATTTAACTGCCTCGGTGGCGTGGTGGTATTGCATGTGCGGTACGACTATCGTTGTGAGGTCTAGGGTTCAAATTCCAGCGAGAGGAAAGTGATATTGGATTTTTCACCACAGTGACTGGAATTACCGGTACGTGGTCTCCACTCGAGAACTTTTCTGCCCCATCGGCTATCAGTTCTACGAGCTATGTGCCCTGCCCACTGCCATTTCATTTGCGCAGCGTAGGACGTCCACCTACAAGGTGGACCGACGACCTGATAAAGGTCGCAGGAAGTCGCTGGATGCAGGCCGCTTCCAACAGGTCGATCTGGAAATCTTTGGGGGAGGCCTATGTTCAGCAGTGGACGTCCTGTGGCTGATGATGATGACTGGAATTAGTGCCCGATATGGCGATAGGCTTGCCCCTTATCACATTTGGGACGAAATTAAGCTCGGCGAAATGTGGGTGTTCTAGTTCGCTAATACGCCTCTACCTACCCCTTCGGAGATACAGGCGTGAGCATATGTTATGCTTTTTAAACTACGAATTAATATTATGACTGTCTCGGTGACTCAGTTGTATTGTGGGCACGGTACGACTATCATCCGAGGTCTCGTGTTCGATCCCCGGTCTGGGATAAAACCGCGGTAATTGACCCTGAATTCATAAACTTGGCGAAGAATTTCAAAAACTAAACTAGCTAAAAATGCCATTTATTGTCAAAAAAGTTAAGATAAAACTACTAAATTAACTAATAATCGATGCTCAATTCCGAAAAAGTTACCATTTTGCTATTGTGTAAATCTCAATACCCACGCAATTTCAAAGGCAATACGCCGCTGTCAAATAATCGCCCAGAGTGCCAAATACTAGCTCTAACGGATTGGACAATGTATAACTTAATTCCCATTAGTTCAATTAATAGCCACGTAATATTGGGATAATACGGCGCTAGAGTCGCCGTCAAGAGTACAAAATGTCATAATTCCAATACCGATCCATTGGAATTGGCGTCCGTGGTAAGGCCACTGATATGGAAAAATCCAATATCACTTTGCCCGACCCGGGGATCGAACCCGAGACCTCAGAACCGTAGTCGTACCGAAATACCACCACGCCACCAAGGCAGTCCAATTAAACTAATTAACTAGTCCAATTAAAAAATAATTATGGAAATACGATGAATACTTTTCGAGATATATGTGGACAAACATACACACATACATATTGTGTACATACCTATACACTTATGAAAGGCACGTCTATTCAGAAGCCCATATAGACTAACATATCCGAATATAAGCTCCTTTTTTTGGAAGTCCGTTAATTAGGTAGGTTTGTGTGTGTGTGTGTCTGCGAGTGTCGTGAGTAGTGGGTACTGGGTAGTGAGTGAGTACTGACTGTGCGAGGCAAGCCACTCGTTGTAGTCGAGGCCATGCGGCAGGTCGACGAGCTGGCGCATGTCGAGCTCGGGCAGCTTGCGCTCGAGTAGAGCCTCCTGCAGGTACAGCTTGGGGTCGCCGGCGGGCTCGCCCTCGCGCTCCTTGCGACGCGCCTTCCTGTAACAATATCACATAATTACTATAGATACCAGTCAGTACATATATGTACATATACACCTGCACCACCACCACAAAGCAATATACTCCTAGAAGAGTAAGTAATGTACGTGTCAAATATAGTCAAGTATCGAACTTTGATCTTTAGTTTAAACAATGTAGGTCACGGCCTATACCATATATGTACATGCTAAAACTTGATTTTGAGGTATCGAGACCTGGAATGAGATTAAGATTAATTGGTTATCTTATGCATAAAATTCAACGTCCAGTTGATAACATACGATATTTTTGAGGCCGAGGATCAGAGTTATTAAAACGTTTCTACCTATTGAGGTTATGATTTCACAAGTTTAAAACTACATCATAAAACATAAATGTACGTTATCTACGGTTCCAAGCACAGAGTTAGTAAATACCAAAGATATTCAATAGTACATCAATACATAGACGGGACAACAGCGTGAAACTTGTGATCCAAAAGTTGTAACCTCGTAGTCATAAGTCACTCAAACACTGTCGTACGTACGTACGACGTCGTACGTACGTGACGCGTGCAAGGTAATAAGCGCTCTCGAATTGTAATAAGTGGTAGATGGGGTTATTTCAGGCAGACGGTCGTAAAAATTTAGCAAATTATTTCTGCAACATACTGGAAAAAGTGTGTTGCGCCGACCTCACATTATGGTGAGATAAGGGCAGATAGAAAGAAAGAAAAGTTGGCGTTACTGACATTTGAGATCATTTTTTATGGAAACTTGCTTGCGCCTCTTTAATTAGTAATATTTAATCTATTTGGTACATACTAAATACTGATTACTAACCAAGAGTTCCCAATATCAACTATTATGACTATGGACGCCTGCGACCTCCTACGAGCTTTGCCGTGCGAAAATAACATACGATGACAATATATAAACACTTTGCTTTCCTTACGTCCTTCCTATGGTACCTACTTCTATATACGTAGTTGTTGCCAGTTTTGGGAGTTAGTCGGGAAGGAATGATGTGGGGGGAGTTGTCGGCGTTATAGTTTCTATGTTTCAGATCGAACAGGGTTTCCGTAACTTCTCAATGTTTTATAATTATAACCAGAAAACTAAATACGTAGGACTTTATTGTACGTAGGTATAACTAATGATCTGAGAATAGATACATACATAATAAAACTAAACACAATTATACTTTTCTCTTCTACTGATTACTTATTACTGATTCTAAGAATTGAAATATAAACTAGGTATATGTATCCACGTCTGTGACCCTTACAGCTAGTGTTGCCAGATTTATTGTGTGAAATATCGGAACACAAGGTTAAAATGATCGGGACATAGGTTTTAAAATTGGGACGTTACCGGCCGGTTAGTAAAACAAAGAAATCAAACAATAATAGGTATTTTTTAGGGTTCCATACCTCAAAAGGAAAAACAGAACCCTTAAAGGATCACTTCGTCTGTTTGTCTGTCAAGACCCTTTTTCTCAAGAACGTGTGAAGGTATCAAGCTGAAATTCATATCATATACTCAGGTCTAATACTGTCCCTCAGAGCTGTGAAAAAATCTTCTAAGCCAACGCAGTCAAAAAATACAGCCGTTTATGCCGCAAATTTTCGACACTCGCAAGGGAATGAAAACCTACAGGGTACTTCCCCTGAACTCAGAATTTTGAAATTTAGTACGAAGCAAAGTCTTATAGTACAGATAAAGGAAAAATTGCGAAATTCATTATAATGTTCCTACAAGTTTGTACGGAACCTAGGGTGCGCGAGTCCAACGCTCACTTGGCCGGTTTTTTTTCTAAAGATACCTATGGTCGATTTATGGTCGAATCTCAGCATTGGCGAAGTTTTTTAATTGCAGTTGTATATCCCACACTTAGAGGATTCGATCCCGGGATTGAGTTCATATTTCAACTCTACCTACACTCAAAATATTCCCAGCCTAGGACAAAGAGTGCACCGTTCTCAGAGCAGTCACGTCGTTGTCGCAAAAACCTCTCGATGCCAAACATGACCCGAACCATGGTCGGGATCCGCGGGGCCTAGCCTGCAGGGGCCTACTTTTACGAGATGACCATCTCAAAGTAGGAGAGTACCGAGAGAGATCGGAAATGATCTAATCATTGATTCTCTGATTTTATTTAATCTGATCCCTCCAGCCTCCAGAGGAGACATAGGAGGCGCAACTGACCCTCGTCTCCCACTCAGTGGTTGAGGGCATTAGAAAAATTTCATCCCAGTTTCGTTTGCCCGTTGTAAGCTTCGACTTATAGGGGATCGTAGCAGGTGGCTGTCGTAAGAAAGAAAGAAAGAAAGAAAGAAATTTTATTTGTCCATATACAAGGCACAAGTACAATTTATTCGAGCTAAATATACTGTTACTACAATAAATTGCATATATAAAAGGCTTAACGGGATATACCCAATTAATCATTGCGACCTTGCAATGAACAAAAAGGCCACGGGCTCAGCATTCGCCAGGTAGGAATTTCCACCTGACACTGATATTCTGCCAGGGCCTGTTAGTGAGTGAATCTCACGGACGATCGCCAAGCGCGTGACAAACAAATAATCTTATATGTACCTACTTATAAAACTATGGAATAACTATAACGGCATGCATAAACATATTTCAAAAGTAAATATGAAGCGATGAAAGAAAGGGATAGTAATACACATTAAAAAGGAAAGAAGGCTTGTTTACCAAGTCGCTAGTTTCACTAAACGATCCCAGTCTAGAGTGACGATAAATCGTGATTATGAACCAATCAAATCAAGTCATTTGGCGGAGTCATGTTCAAACTGTGCTCTCATAGGCTAATTTTGCAATGCATCTGCACACTCCAACCGAGATCGCTTATTGGGACCGGGCGTAAGTCAGTACTCAGCAATGACTATTTACTAGCGATGGAAACAACGGCTGACTTTTGCCATTAGGTTATGTCGCTTAGGCTATTCTTACAAAGCTATTACTCTAAATCGCTATTTAAAGCTACCAGCGATTCTCCGCCGCGCGGCTTTAGTAACTTATAGGTTACTTTTTTGATAGCGGCTTCTTGAATCGCCGCAGCTGTCTTGAATCGCCGCAGCTATCTACAATCGCCGCAGTTGTGTTCATAGCAGTAAGCTTTATTACGAAACACGGTTTTCTCGTTCTAATATTATTTTGTGAATCGCGGTAATTTTATTGGTGCCCGCGTTTTGTTGATGTGCTTGTCGTATTTTGGATCGTAACGTGTTCTTAATTCTTATTTGGATATTTAATAACATAATTTTGTTTTAATGAAAAAGGTAGTTTTATACAATATTAATTTAAAGTTTTTATTAGCATCATTAAAGCGAGTTATGAAACAATTGACGTTTTTAAGGAATAAATTCTTAACCGGGAATCTCCGAGTTTCGAGCAGTGCTCAAACAAATCTGCGTAGAAGTTCATGAAGCAGTGTCAACAAACTAACTGCTAGCGATGGAAACAACGGCTGACTTTTGCCATTAGGTTATGTCGCTTAGGCTATTCTTACAAAGCTATTACTTTAAATTGCTATTTAAAGCTACCAGCGATTCTCCGCCGCGCGGCTTTAGTAACTTATAGGTTACTTTTTTGATAGCGGCTTCTTGAATCGCCGCAGCTGTCTTGAATCGCCGCAGCTATCTAGAATCGCCGCAGTTGTGTTCATAGCAGTAAGCTTTATTACGAAACACGGTTTTCTCGTTCTAATATTATTTTGTGAATCGCGGTCATTTTATTGGTGCCCGCGTTTTGTTGATGTGCTTGTCGTATTTTAGATCGTAACGTGTTCTTAATTCTTATTTGGATATTTAATAACATAATTTTGTTTTAATGAAAAAGGTAGTTTTATACAATATTAATTTAAAGTTTTTATTAGCATCATTAAAGCGAGTTATGAAACAATTGACGTTTTTAAGGAATAAATTCTTAACCGGGATTCTCCGAGTTTCGAGCAGTGCTCAAACAAATCTGCGTAGAAGTTCATGAAGCAGTGTCAACAAACTAACTGCATCGCCGTAATAGCGACTAGCATTTACACACATATTAAATTATGATGGTCATCACTTTCTAGTTGAAATAAGAATAAAAAAGTATTTTTAAATCAGTATCATTACATAGCTTTTTCGTCTACAAAATAATAAAGGTCGTAGGTTGCAATTCGATACGACCAAAAATACGCCTTATTATCTAGAAAATAAAGATGTAGTATCCAATGTTTATAAACCGAATTGTCGGCTTTTTAAATGGATTTACTTACCTTGACTGCAAATAGTTTCCAAAAAAATCACTAGATGTTGTTAAACAATTTGAATTACGTAATAATTTAACACTAAAATTACTAACCCATGATTCATAATAGTTCCAGCTTATTTCTATAGATGGCAATCGAAAATTGTGTCTAAAAGTCGCTAGATGTCACTATAGCAAATTGATACACTCTTCAAACGTATTAGACATTAGTTTTAGCAAATTCTTATAGATGGCGCATACAGTCTCTGTCTCTGACTGTATGCGCCATCAGAGTTCAATAACGTTAGTAGTGATTTCCAAATCACCACTAATGTCGTTTTAAAGAAATAATACTATTACTTAAACGGCGATCGTTGTAACGACCATGACTACTATTTACTAATTAATCAGTACAGTACAACGCGACGCGGCACGACAGGCGGTCGACCGTTCTGTGTCCACCATGAGCCACTCCGCTCGGAACGCTCGGCTAGAAAATTCACTCAGTGTGTGCTACGCACCGCGCGCCCTCGCCCCGCCGCGCCGAATGCGACAACGACGTGCCCTGCTATACAGTACCTATTGTTATTAAAGTATTTAAGTAATGACAACAGAATAAGTACAAGATTAAGGCTGCGAATTTTCACCAAACCTCTCAACAGGATAGCGCTTGTATGAAATAACGGTAAGTACAGATTCAATGAAAACCTCAGAATATCTAAGTGTTATTGTTATTTTACATTTTTAAATCCTTAAATATATACATACATTGTTATTATTGTAATGTTGCATCATTGGACCTTTATAACTTGTTTACAGGGTAACAGAGTTCCCGGGCCTGATTGCAGTTACAATTAATATAATTAATATAATTGTGGCTCCAGACAAGACACATGGTTCAGACGGAATCACGAACGAACGATGAACGAATCCATCATCCCCAGGTTCGATGGCATGTCCTCATCGATAACTTGGTGCGAGGTCAAACCCATACCGGTACGTTCAAAATATGAGTTGAGATATAAGAATATACATACATCCACATATACAGTTAGCTATTCGCTTTCTTTTACTAGATGTGATACGGTCGCCTCTTTGGTCCAGTGGCAGCATGTATGGGCTGTAGACCGGGAGGTCCTGGGTTCAATTCCCAGGCAAAGTAAACCTTCCTATCTAATTCGCCCGGGACTGGATCCCTCACAGGGGGCTGACGTCAGGCTGGCGGCCGGTCGTCATACATCTCGAGATAAAACATTGGGACAAATGCAAGCTACAACTTTTGATTATTTCAGACCTCAGCCAACGAAGCGAAATGGACTTGCCGCAGAGACAACAACAACGGTGTGGGGTTCCGAATACTGAGGCCGCTGCCACGTGTCCTATATGAAGGATGTGTCACCCCGGATATTACCATTTTGTTTCGCCTCGTTCTGTCATTGACGCCAAGGGCGTCCAGAGACTGGGGTTTACGAGCGATCTGCGATCGGAGAGCCACAAGGCGGCACCGCTCAGAAGCGATTCCAGCCAAAGCCTGGGCGCTTTTTGCCTAGCGAAATCTGGAGTCGTTCCTAATCGCCACCACGCTTTTAGTCGATATAGCTAGTGCAGGATGTGTTAGGGATTCGGCCCAGTGGCACCCGGATATTTTCCATTTCTCCCAGGTATTATGGCCCTGGACCATATTATGACCGGAGACTCCGATGTAATCGTTACGTGTCTTCCTAGAGATGGCGTCAGCAGTAAAACACCTTTCCCCGCGAAAATTTTATTTCTAAGACTTTCCGATAAGTTCGTTGAAAGTAGATAAACAGACAACCTTTGACGTGACTTGGCCTGCCTGTAAGGGTGAGGTTAGCGAAAACCACGCCGCGGAGATGAAGATGTGGCGGTGGTTGCGCAACGTTACACGATTAAACCGAATACGCATATTGGTGTCAGATAAACTGCAGGAGTGTCGCTTAAAAGATATTGTCACATTTTGAGCAAACCACGGTCGCAAGTGTCTGGACCAATCGTGCCAGGAGTGCGTTCCCGTGGACGACGCAAAAAGCGGCTAGTCGTTTTGGAAAAAAGTATAAGAGGTAATGGTTTCATTGGATGCTCAAGACTGGGTGAAGTGGAAACATTTACACAAAGCAACCAATTAGCTGGGAAAACGGGACACTTTTTTATCCATGGGGAAAAATTTACTCTTCACGGATATCTCGCAGCCTGGGGTCAATGTGGGGGATTATGCCCAACTCGTCGGCCTTCCGAAGACGGGTCCGTAACCAAAATACCTACACCGACACTACCGACTAAAAAACCCGTGGGTACCTTCAGCGCATGTGAAATGATCCCGGTGGATGCGGAGTAACCTCTAGATTGTTGACGGAACCAACTTTGCACGTTGCCTTTCGGTCCATCTCTTTGGGGCGGGAGCGCCCCAGAAAATTATGCCGCCTTTGGCGAGCACGATACACGATGTTTTCGTGCCACCGTGCTGTAAATCTCCTGAGATGCATCCTTGGGTGGCATTAATCTACTATATAAAAATAAGTCGGGTTTTCCTTCCTGACGCTATAACTCCAGAACACACGAACCTATTTCCACGGTTTTGCATTCGTTGGAAAGGTCTCGGGCTCCGTGAGGTTTATAGCAAAGAAAATTCAGGAAAAATTTCAACAAAAAACGGGAAAATCTTCTACTTAAAATATTGGTTTGTAGTACATGCTATGTATCAGAGATGGCGCTGTATGTGAAATTTATTAGAGATTTCAGATATTAGAGATTTCACAGACGGGGTGACAATCGAGCAGACAGATGGGGTGACCGACTGGGTGACGGACGTGGTGACAGACGGGGTGATAGACTGAGTGACTGACGGGGTGACCGACTGGGTGACAGACGAGGTGACAGACTGGGTGACCGACTGGGTGACAGACGGGTGACATACAGGGTGACAGACGGGTGATACACGGGTGACAGACGGGGTGACAGACTGGGTGACAGACGGGTGACAGACGGGGTGACAATCGAGCAGATAGATGGGGTGACCGACGGGGTGATGGACGGGGTGACTGACGGGGTAACTGACGGGGTGATGGACGGGGTAACTGACGAGGGTACTGACTGGGTGACTGACGGGGTGACTGACGAAAACGGACTAAAGTAGATCATCTCATTACCTCCTTTAGAATTATTGGATTATAGGTGCCTACAACTCATTCTTTCAACCCTCTCTCTCCTACGCAGACGAAGTTGCGCGGGTCAGCTAGTGTAATATACAAGTGCCGCACATCCCCTGCTGTACGACCTTGACGCCAATCTGCAGAACTAGAGGCGCCAAGCAACGACCAGGCGCCTCCCTTCTTGTTTGGCGACTGGAATCTAAGCATTCACAATACCATCCAGCGCTCCCATTGTGCAACATAATAAATACACAGAAGGAGGCCTTACCACGCCACGAGCTCTGACTACCGACCATGGTAGCTACTATTGCCGGCAGAGAGAAGCCGTTACCGGGTATAGCTCTGAGAGCGCTGTGTTCTTATCCAACCAAAGCACCCATATCCAGTCAACACGTGCGTCAGACAAAATGTCGATGCGCCATGGCGCTTGTCGCCATTCTTGTCGCTCTCTCCGCAGTATTGTCGAGCCATTATCTCCTCGGTGCCAGCCTCAACCCGCGTGAAGACGCCTCCTCCCGCCAGAAGAAAGCAGATGAAAGAAGAGAGCGATATTTGACTGTAACACTCTTCTCATTTTTTCCCGTTGATACCCTGCTAGCATTACAGCTTCCATATACCATTCCCTTTATTGCAAATCACAACCCCTTATCTAAACCCCATCCTTGCTATTGTGTCATTATCTGCCTGCTTGTTTCTAAATTGATAGCGTTATAATATAAGTTATTATTTACATGTACCTAGACCTTGTTTGTTGTGACCAATAAAGTTTTTTATTTCATTTATTTATTGTAACAAAAAATAATTAGCACTTAGGTTAATATTATGAAAACGGACACTTGAATCGAAAAAGGTTTAACCCACCACCGTAATATTTACTACCTTATCGGTAAGCGACTACGAGCTATTAAAAACTTCTACTTAAGTACATGCTAAGAAGGATAGTCAGAAATGGGGACATTCGGCGTCCCGATTAAGGGTAAATCGGGACATCTGGCAACACTACTTACAGCTGAAGTAGAAATGTCCCTATTATTAGGCTAAATAAACACCAGGCACAAAGAAAGTTCGTGATTTTTCTAATCACTTTACAATTCTAAAAACTTAATAATGAATAAGAATATTCAAGTAATTATAAAAAACAGCTATGAGTAAATAAAAAGGCACATAAGTATTTCTTCAATGTCTTCTGTTATAACTATGTAGTCTAATAACTCTTCAAGAACCTTTATATTGTTATCATATCGAGTCAATGCAAGGTACCCCACTAAGGTCATGAGCTCAGCATCCACCTGTGCCCCATCCCACCAAACAAAGTGTAGCTTGAATTATATTGGCAATGTTCCGTTGTACCTCAGAGGCATATATTCTTAAAACAAGGTTATTTCATTGCTTCAATAAATATAGACCACAGATTATGCATACTAGTTTATGTCCCTTGACTCTCTGGAGAGATGAACCAACCACGTGTTTGTGCACCACCATCATTGACTGTTTGAATTGCCATTTCCCACCAAGCCTCACAAATGTTATCATTATCAGTGGTCTGAAACAAGCATTATATACTTATAAATATGTAATATATAGGTATACCTATCCTGGAGCTAAACTGGTCCATGTGACAATTCTATAATGTGGGGAAAAATGAAAAAACGCGTTTAAGTTAGTATGTACCTATGAATGTATGTTTTATATATGGGGCATTTCACGACAAGCGGGCAACGAAAAAAAAGTGAGGTTCTGAAATGCGTTCATATTTTGCTTATTTATACTTCTAGAGGGTATGAACGTGTACACAAAATATTTTTTTTATAAAAGGTCTAATTGTCAAATTATGGCCTTCTAAAATATTCACCTCATCGGTGTAAGGGTTCTTCAGAGAGGTATTTTGCGTATTGAAGTAATTTATAATAAAATAACAAATATAGTGTTTTGGGTAGTAAATTTAATGGACTTTTTGATTTTTTGAACGGATTCGAAATTTAAATTTTTTATCTTGTGTTAAACCGGAAGTAAAGATTTCAAAACGAAATTGTAATACTTTGGGCAACAACATTTTTATTTCTTTTTATTCGAAAATAAAGCTTGACATACACAGATTCTACCATAAAAATTGTAACATGGGTGCTACATTCGTTTAGGAATTATATTAATACGAGTACGTACATGTCGTACTTGTCGAGGTACCTGACGCTTGCTAAAGTCAGCTATTTTGCATAAAAAGAAAAACACACAGTAAAATTGCTTTGAAGTAACCTTTTTATGCATGATTATAATATTTACAGTTAATTTTATATTGATAACCGACTGATCCTGAAGGAGGATAATGTTTTTCGAGTATAGGTTTGTATTTATGTATGTCAATTTCTTTCGGACGCTCTTCAGCCTAAACGGCTTGAAGAATTTTAACATATGAGATGTCATTTCATTCGTCTCAGTAGTGGGAGTAAAATAAAATATAATAAAATGTTGATAGTGTTGCTATCTGACAAAAAGTGTTGCGAGCTTACAATAACGATATAATAATAAAAAAACTTTTTTATTCTCCTTTCCCATTTTAATGCGCAGGCGCAACAACTGAATATTACATACTATATTACTCTCATTACTTAGACGAATGAAATGATATCTCATATGTTAAAATTCGTCAAGCCGTTTAGGCTGTAGAGCGTGCGAAAGAAATTGGCATACATAAATACAAAACCTATACTCTAAAAACATTATCCTCCTCTAGGATAAGTCGGTTATCAATATAAAATTAACTGTAAATATTATAATCATACATATAAAGTTGACTTCAAAGCAATTTTACTGTGTGTATTCTTTTTTACGCAAAATAGCCGACTTTAGCAAGCGTCAGGTACCTCGATCAGTACGACATGTACGTACTCGAATTGATATAATTCCTAAACGAATATAGCACCCCATTTACAATTTTTATGGTAGAATCTGTGTATGTCAAGCTTTATTTTCGAATAAAAAGAAATAAAAATGTTGTTGCCCAAAGTATTACAATTTCGTTTTGAAATCTTTACTTCCGGTTTAACACAAGATAAAAAAAATAAATTTCGAATCCGTTCAAAAAATCAAAAAGTCCATTAAATTTACTACCCAAATGTAGTGTACATTTGTTATTTTATTATAAATTACTTCAATACGCAAAATACCTCCCAAAGGAACCCTTACACCGGTGAGGTCAATATTTTAGAAGGCCATAATTGAACAATCAGACCGTTTATAAAAAAAATATTTTGTGTACACGTTCATACCCTCTAGAAGTATAAATAAGCAAAATATGAACGAATTTCAGAACCTCACTTTTTTTTCGTTGCCCGCTTGGCGTGAAATGCCCCATATGTTAAGCTTTTATAAGCTAGCTTAATAATATATAACTTAACTATCTGCATTAAACTCATTTGCAAATTAAATACCTAAGTATAATAAGAGCCTATCAAAATATAGGGCACAAATTTTAGACTCCGGGCTGATATGGATAAATTTAATATCACTTTTCCCGACCCGAAGAACGAACCCAAGACCTCAGGACGGTAGTCATACCGAAATACAACCACTCAACCGAGGCAGTCTATAACTAACCGCTAATAATATAAGTAATCAAATCTTTATAGTTATGAAAAAATATTTATTTTTAATCCATGAGCGCAAAACATAGTGTAACAAAATGTAGTTTTACTTTTGGATTTTACAGGAATACCAATAAACCAGTTTCTTTGTAATACTATTTCTAGGATATTTTTCTTTTTGTGTATTAACTAACACCAGAATATATAATATTCTCCTGCTAATATATTATGTGGATTTATATTCTTTTCAACCACACATGTTTTTCTCGAAACAAAACACAAATCTAGACGAAACAATTGTTTCGGTGCCTCCTACCAACTCATGGAGCTCATAATGTGTAACGAAATCATGTTTTGTCTAGGTAGGTGTTTTAAGTGCACGAGTCAGAAGGTACGGCTTACAATTTTTTTTACTATTTTATTGAACATCTTGAATTCAAAGTTATTGTAAATGTTCAGGTATTAATATAAGAAACCATTTTAAGATACTTTAATGATGAGTGTGAAATAAAACTTCCTTTATAAATATCGGTATTTTTCTCGGTATTACTGGTGGGTGAATCAGTATATTTCAGTAATTTTTCGAGGCAAATATGTATTTTCCAAAAAAATGTGGTCACGACACGTGTAATGGGTGTTTTCTGGCGACTTTTTAGCGCTTAACACAATAGGTAAAATGGCTATCATTTTGACGTTCATTGATTGAAACGACACAAGATTTTATAATTTTCGGTCCTCGGTCACTTAAGATGTTTAGGTTTTTACGAGATTTCATTTCATTTGTCGGTTAAATCATTTTTAATTATTTGGAACACCCAATGTTTAGCGCTTTAGTAAAATCTTTCCGCTCGATTTTTGTATTTTATGAGAGCGCTGCGCTGCGACGCACACAGGTTCGAGTTGCAATCCGGCACGTAAACCCAATGTAGAATTGGATTAAATAATCTTGATCCTTAGTAGTTACAGTTCAAAATATACTTCAATGTCGGGTCGACGCATCATATTATATAAACACGCTTTATTTCAAGCATGTTGCAGAAAGGTGCTTTCTAACTGATTATTGTACTCGGTCTGGGTAATCATGCTCGTTTAAATGTCTAGGTTTGCGATGCCTATAGGCACAATAAATAAATAAATGGTAATTATTTCTGAGGTTTACGCGAATGTTATTCATTGAAATAAAACTAGTTTTTACGTCGAAACGTCGGGACTAAAAATAAAATAAAACAAAACAAATCGCGATAAAATGCGTAAAAACTAGTTTTATTTCAATAAATAAATTGTAATTTTTATAAAATGAATGAATGTAAAATGTTTTTTTCCGAGCCAGACAAACTAAACGGTGGACCAAAAACCTTCGCAAATTTGAAACATGAATATAATTAAAACTACAAATGTTACAAATGATTCCTTCAACGTAACAAACATTAAAAATAAATATTTTTAGATGATGTCTCGTCGTCGGGACTCTTTTGGAAAACTCACTGACACATGCTGCCGGGGACCTTTTCGTGGATGTTTTATTTTAATCGAGATATTGTCGTCGGTTTATTAGATATACACAACTTTTCAGATATCCCCACACGAAAACGCAAGGTGTAAGGGCCGGGCTCCTTGGAGAGAATGGAATATTTTGTAGTTGGTATTGCCGGAGCCACCGAACGCTTATGTTCCTTACGAAAATTTCAACCTCCCAAATGTTCTATTTGCTCCTTGTTGAACATGGCTGCCTTGTTTAATATTCGTTATAGAAACAGTTTGTTCGAACTTCTTGCTGGGTCAAGTTTTAATTAAATTAAGATTCACTTACACAGGGTAATCCATATTCAAATCTAAACAGGCGTCGTCCAGTAACGTAGGAGTCATTGTTTCGTTAAATTTAATAGCTGTCTCACAGGAAACCGACGTAAAGTAGCAGTTTGCTATTGCGTTTAGTTCGTTGAGTGAGATTTCTGGTAGTCAAAAAATCTTATCGATAATATTCATAAAAAAAAGTTTAATAGACAATAGACACCACGTCACAAGTCCGCCATTTTAAGTGGTACGTTACGCTATGCTTTGGCGCGTTGCAAAATGTAAAGTGATAAGTAATTTTCTTGCCACGTGGACTGATTTGCTTCAGAGGATCAAAATATTAAAGATGATCTGGGCGATCTAAACTTCGATTTAAGTTTAGATCGCCCAGATCATGTTCAGTTTCAGAAGGTAACTAAGGAGTCATTTCCTAAATGTATAAAGGCTTACAGATTGTCTCATTGGCGGCGTCAAATTATTCCAAATTTTGGCCGCAGCATACAGAAAAGCACCCCCGAAAGCGGCAGTTTTATGCCGCGGAATACTTATATTTGACTTATTTGCTGCGAACATTGCCTTCGTACGCCATATCGGCCACCTGATACCCACTGGAGTTTCTTGTATAAGTATGAAGGTTCCTTATGTTTGATAACCCTAAAGAGAGACATGCAAAATGTAATTTGCAGCATAATGTTATGTTTAACAATGAATGCTGGTTTATATAATGTGTAACGTGAGATCTCCGAAGGATTGTGAAACAGAATCGGGCAAGCATTCTGTACTCTCTGACTAAGTGGATTTGTGCGAGCTAGTAATAGCGGTCCATAAACGCTACCTGCATAATTAAGTCCGTACAGTAAGTTTCAACGAGTTGTATACTTAATTTCTCGGCTAGATACGCATTTATCCTATACAATGTTTTCAAACGATATAAAACAACAATGTACTATTACGTTAGCGATATGCCGTTCAAACCTCAGAGTGCTGTCCACGAATAATACGAGAATACGTGTTTCATGTACTCTTTCAATTGATTTGTCCAACAAAGTTACATTAAATGGGTCAGGTAATGTAGCTAACTGTTTCATTGTTCCAAATTGCATGTATTTGGTATTTTTAAGATTTAGGAACAGGCAACTATTTCCGAACCATTCTGCAAGTTTTTCAGGTCTTTATTCAAGTCGGCGACAGCCTCCAGAAACATATTTGGTTTGAAGGATATATAAACTTGGATGTTATCTGCGCGTACCAGGTATTACATAAATTTGGCACCAATAACAATTCCATATACGGGTAGATTGATTTAAAGCGTAATGGTAACGTTAAAAAATAGTCTTTCTTTCTAACTGCCCTTATCCCAGCCTAATGTGGGGTCGGCGCAACACACTTGTTCAAGCATGTTGCAGAAAGGATTTGGCTAAGTTTTTAATATCGGCTGAATACTGCCTGACGTTAACCCCCTCTGGGGATCCAGTCCCGGGCAAATTAAATAAGAAAATTCGCTTTGTCAGACCTCGAATCCAAGAACCTCTTGGTATACAGCCTATATATGCTGCCACTAGACCAAGGAGGCGACGTAACGTTAAAAAATTATAATTTAACTAAAAAATTTTGATCGATTATTTAGAATGGGGATATTTAAATCGGAATGCGACCTCTAAATCGTCACAATTAGCACAGGAATGACATTTTGTACCTATGCTAAATATAATTAATTACCCTAGGGAGGTAGTTTGTAAATGTACTGCAGCTGCAGCTGACCCAATAAGCTACAAAAAAATGTTTCCGTCATAAATTCAAAACATAACATAAGCTCACGCTTGTATCCCCGTGGTAGGCAGTTATAGCCATAAATTCAAGTTCCAATTATTCAAAAACCATGAGCCTTACGAAACTTAAATTTTTACCACTAGATTGTTAGCCATCACCTCCTTAAGTGTAGTTATTATTGATACAAACTTTATGGAACACTATGTTTATGGTAGCTACATGTATGTAAACAGTTCATTATGTCGGCACAGTACAGATTGAACAAAATAGACCCCAGAATGGGGCCCTGGCCCCTGTGATACACCTCTTTGCACTGCGATGACCTGAGATGAGCTGAGATGATCGTAAGCTGCTATCTGCTAGCCGTAACTCAACACGCTGTTTTCTGTCGATGAGATAGCCATGAAACCAGTGCAAAGTATCATCATCAAAACCATGATCGTGCATATAACAATAGAGAGATATTATACAGTCAAAAGGGCATGAAAAATCTACCATGAGTGTGCACATACCGTTATCTTGGGCAGCCAATATTATCTGTTACGTCCAGAAGAGCTGTTGTGGTACTGCGCTGTCTTCTAAATCCAGACTGTAATGCAGGTAGAATTCAGTTTTGCTCAAAGTTCTCAGTGAGCTGAGGACATACTATCTTTCTATGACTTTAGATAGTCATGGAAATATGCTAATGGGACGTAGGTCAGCCATATGTCGCAATCTTCCAGTTCTAGTTTGGCATCTGTCGGACGCCAAGGGATCTAGATGAAAATCAGCGTCAAGCACCTAGTGCTTGACATAGTATGCTGATCTAGATACTTTTGCACTGTTGTAGTGGGACATATATCATCATCCACATTGTGGATGATCTGAGAAATCTATAACAAATAGGTAGTAGGTACATAATAAAATAGCTGTATAGTTATACATGTACCTGCGTCTTATACCTGTTCAATTTTATGGCCTACCGGCTACCACCCAATTAGTGTCAGTAATTCTTCGTTCTTTCTTTCTGAAGAATGAAATTGTTCACTGAATTGAAATGTTTAAATAATCTTAATCTTTTTACCGCAGCACGATTTAAATTATATGAAAATTTAATATTCGAAATTAAATTTTCATATAATTTAAATCAACATTCGAATTGTCATTTTACTCCGTTTAATTAGCATTCGGACTATAACTTAATTTTCATATAGTCATATTGAAAAATATTTACACGGTGGCTTTTATTAGCATTAATTATTAATTTGATACACTACATGTTTTTATAATTCACTTGAAAAAAATATAATATGAATGACAAGTGACACTTTGTATGGACGTGAACATTGTTCTTTCCCGAGAATTCTCAAGCAGAAACCCCTAACTACCCATGGTACAAGCGCGCGGCACGGGCCCATGGCACTCGAGACCCCAGTGATGAGTGAGCCGGGTGAGCGCAATTCTTTTTCCCTCACATAATACTATGCATCGTATCTAGACCAAGAACGTGACGTATCGTCGGTTGTGCGGAATGTGCATTGTGCATACTCGTGTATTTATGTTAGCGATACTAACTTTCCGAGAATGGTGTCCACGAGTATAGAGAGCCACAGCACCAGCACCTCCCAGCACCGATCCATGCCGGAGCATCACCGCAGCGAGGCGCGGCGGTCACGCGCGGTGGCGCGGCGGCGCGCGGCGCGTCACCGACGACTCACCCACACGGCATAGGTACCTCGTGACCACAATCATCAACAGCACAATTTGTATGCGCAGTGCGCACCACGCGACTTTACTCATCAGAAACTCATCACCCTACCGCCATAATGGGCTAACTATAATAATTTAACGTTAGCCGTTATAATGAACGGTATCGTCATCGGTATGCTCAGTGATTATGTCGAACGCTACACAAACGGGAGCACTCGGCGGTGCCGCGCCGCCGCATCGTATTATAGACTGGAAACTGGACCGATACAAAACTAAGCCGCAGCCCGCTCCGCGTGCGGCGCGAGTGACGCGACACTGGACCCGAGATCTGCCCTGATATACACAGTACACACGTCACAACTCACACACGGACACGCGCAAAACAATCACGAAACGTTCACATGCGAACACATGTTATCAAGGGTGAATGCAGGAACACGCGGGACGAGCGTACCTCACCTGAACGGGACGACCGAGTACAGGTACGACGGCAAAGAGAACAGCACCCCAAGGACTATCGCGTGACACATCACAACGACGACTGTTGTAGACCGACAGACAGACTGCGCTGTGTGCGCCGCGCCGTTCAGTGAGGAGCCGACTGCGGAGTGCGGAGTGCGGACTGCGGACTGCGGAGCACGGACGCGTGCGCCTTTCCCCCGCTCCCACCTCCTCTTTGCACGTACAACTACGCACACGCCGCCCGTAATCTCTCATAGAGGTATAGTCTCTCTCGCACTTGTGACTTGTTAGTCTTTACTTTACACAGCCATCGCATCGAGCAATTTGTAAGCCCATGCGAAGAACGTCCTGTTTTATTCTGAATGTAGATTAAATCATTAACGTCGGAGATTAGATTACTATACCTACTGAGCTGCGAGTGTTCGCAGGTGCGGCATGCACGGGTCTAATGCCGGGACATAGAAATATAACACATAGAACAGCAGTACATGGCCACGGCGCGGCGCGGCGTGAAGGCGTTCCCGGTGAGACGTTATAGTCAGTGTCCAAGTTCAAGCTTTAGTACGAAGAGCTCCCACAAATTTAATTATATTATGACGAACTGCGCTATCAAAGGATGTCACAACACAACGAACATGCACGAAGGAAATATGTATAAAGATCACATTTCACAAGTAAATAATTGCTGACATGTTTTAATATTAAGTAAAACATTCATCAAAACTATAAATAAAATCGTGAGTGACAGACGCCATGCCAACCAATTTACCCATTTTTTAAAATACTATTACTATTAGGAATAATGTAATTTGGTAACTTTTTGTCGAGATTTTACGATAATGCAATAATAATACAATCGAGGTAGAATTATGATTTTTAAATAATTACTGTGCTGAATAGTCTAGTTAAAACGCAATCTATATTCATATTGAACTAAATAATTCTACGATAATGGCTCTGTGCAGTGTCCTTATAGACAAAGAGACATATTAATTTATTTTGCCGCCAAAAAGCCATCTGTTAACTGTAGATACAGATGACGTCATTATTCCATACCATATATACAAAATCGCTCATAAAATACATTGAGGAAATAACATTTATGATTTCAAACTAAAAAAACAGGGTCAGATATTTCGTTGATCAAATATATTAATTGTCGGTCACATCGGCGTTGAAATTAGGTTGAGCTTTAAACAAAAATACAAAAAAAATATACCAAATAACCTGGCAGAATAAATACCAAATAACTTTGGATCTTCGATCTTAGACCCTTGTGTAACAAATAAATATGCAAGAAAAATTAGTAATGTGACGTCATGCATCGTGATTGGTGTTTACGGTCACGTGACTCACAGGTAAAAAATAAGTATTTAAATTACTAAAATAAAACTATTCTTGAAGTATTTTTAATAAATCCGATTTTGATGTCATTTGATATAATACTTCAAATCTGAAGGGTTTTCTGGTTTATTACATTTTTGACAAACAACCTTTTTATTTTGACGTCTGTTCAAAACAATACAAATGATTTTTTTGAGTCTAAATTAAAACAAATGTATCATTATTATTTCCCTATTTTGTTGATAAGATGTCTTTTACTGGCAACACTATTCACGCACGTATGTGTGTGTCGGTACTCGGTGCAAGTATTTACGCGCCGCCAATGCACACATTGAATCGTTATCGGCTTCACTTTTAGGCGGCATTTTGTATGAGACTATGGGCCGAATGGTCAAACACTGCTCAGGGCCGAATGGTCAAACAGTGCTCAATCATCCAAGTCATTTGAGCACTACCCAAAGTTAAGCAGACAATAATTTTTGAGCGGCATGGTCGTACGCACTTGAGAAGACTTGGCGGAAAAATCAGCTGAGGATCAATCATTTTGCTACAGATAATAAAAGTTTGTTCTCGATTACAAAATTTTTATAAAATTATATTTTTGTTTCGTTTCACGTAGAATCATTTTATTTCATTTAATTTTTTTTAAGATAATTATAATAAATAATTGGCAGAATACACGATTCTATAATGTTTATTTAACTTTTTTGCATTCCATGTGCCATTCCGATCATATTTCATCTGTAGTAAATTTTTCTGTAATGTTTATGTTATCTCTGTCTATTTTTTGTTATTATACATTTTTATATAATAGAAACGGAACTTAAAATGGATCTTTTTATAATTTATTAGTATCTTGTTAAAATATTTACCACTTGGCAGTATGTATCTTTCGTCCTTAGTCAATGATTTGTGTGGAAGAATTGAAAAAAAATATTTGGCAAATGGCGACCTGTTTGTTTATATTTATTTTCGTAATTAAATAACTGTGTTTGTTGTATGTGAAGTGATTTTGTTTTATGTAATAAACATCAACGCAGATGGAGAGATTATGGAAACTATGAAGTTTGGATATGGAGGATATTTCTTGGAGCGTTTCAATGAAAGAAGTCTTCTTGAATTTTTCTTGCCAGGAACTGTGTCTGACCGTATGAAGAAAAATACTCAACCCGATCTGAGAAAGGAATTCAGGACGTCCCAGTTCACGCCGGCTTCAGCAGAACCATATAAAAACCATTATATTGGAGAGGATTGAGGAATTCGGCAACATTCAGTAGTGTGGATCGGATTTAATAAAATTAATCATTGTATTTTTGAAGTGTTTTATTTGTCTTGGCTTCTACGAGTGCGATAAATTGAGGAAAAATACATTTTATTGAAATCAAGGGGTAGGTAATAGGTATATATTATTAAACACTACACGCAACACGGAAATCATGAAATACAAACCTATGCCCGCCATTCCGTTCGCGTGAAATTTTATTTATTTAAACAAATCTATCCTACAGAAACCATACATTTTTCCGGGGAAAAAAGTAGCCTGTGTGCTATTTCAGACTTTAATCCATCTCTGTGCCAAATTTCATTCAGATCTCTTCAGACATTCTGGTGTGAAAGAGTAACAAAACATCCATACATCATCACAAACTATACAATAGTTTCATTTGAGATTGGTCGCAGGTACTCTCAAAGTAATCTCGATTAAATGCTAGTTAAGCGGGCCTTAAATAGCTGTCAAACTTTAGTCACTTGTTGACCATGCCGTTTTATGAAATAAGCGGGCCTTAAACTGGGTCCTGCTTACATTTAATGTGACGAGATAGGTTCTGTTTGACCATGCCAAATTGAAGAATAAGGAGTGCTTAAATCGGTAAGGCCATCCTAAATATTTAGGCAGCGTTTGACCATTTGGGGGTCAGTCATCCAAGTCATCTGAGCACTACCCAAATTTATGCAGCCCATAATTGAGAGCGGCATAGTCAAGCGCACTTGAGAAGACTTGGCGAAAAAATCAGCTGAGGATCAATCATTTTGCTACAGATAATAAAAGTTTGTTCTCGATTACAAAATTTTAATAAAATTATATTTATGTTTCGTTTCACGTAGAATCATTATATTTAATTTAGTTTTTTTGAGAGAATTTCGGCAACATGCAGAAGTGTTGAATCGTATTTTAGTAAATTTAATCATTGTATTTTTTAAGTGTTTTATTTGTCTTGGCTTTTTCGAGTGCACTATATTCTAGATAATGATGATATTGAGGAAAAAGAGATTTTATTGAAATCAAGGGGTATAATATTACTAAACACTACACGGAACACGGAAATTATTAAATGCTAGCCTTTGCCCGCGATTCCGTTCGCGTGAAATTTTGTTTAATTAAACTAATCTATCCCACGAAATCGTACTTTTTTCCGGGGGAAAAGTAGCCTATGTGCTATTCTAGACATTTACATGTAAATTGTCACCGTCTCATAATGATTAAATAACGTATAAATACCTATTGATTTTATTGTAAATACGGTGTTTTATGTACAATAATACTAATTGTGGAATATGAAGAAGATGCCTAACTGTTATATTAATAGGATCTTTCTTTCGCAAAGTCGCCATTTTGGTTTCGTTCCATACATTAGGAATGCTTCATTTTTCGTATTTATGCCCTGTTTTGCCTAAGGTGTGGACGCAACACCGAATGGCACGTACACACCGGCCGAACGCAGCCGAAAGTAAATAACGTAAATTTTATAATATAAAATAGAGTCGAGTGTCCTCACCCCTTAGTTTCTAAGGACACTCGACTCTAGCAAAAATTAATACTTTATAAGTTTAATATTCAGTAAACGTAATATTAAAAAAATATTTTCACAAACCTACAATATTTTTGAACGACCGGATAGGTCGTACCCCAATACTATTGTAAAATAATAAAAAATCATCCTCACTTTACCTGTGGGGAATATATATATATAACGAAAAAAAATCAAAATTTTATTTTACCATTTTGTTGAAGTGGTATCATCGCTTCACTTTAAAATACTCAACTTCAAAATGTCCACCGTAAGTACGTGTGCACGTACTGGGCTACGGCCAAATGTATGGTGGGCCTGTAGCGGTACTGCACTACTGTCACTTAATATGGTGGTACCGTTTAACTTTACAAGACCCACTGACCACCAGGGGTACGGCCGGTACTACGGTGGGTCTGAAACGCTATATTAGCATTAAATAATCGCTAAATATTAAATGACTCTTCAGTACAGCGGGGCTAAATGGGTTGGTGGTTTCATACCACTATCTCACAGAAAATAGACGTAAAGTGGCAACTCGCTGTCGCGATAAGTTCAGTGAATGACATTTCCAGCGTTGCCATGATAATAATTATGTAACAGAACCATAAAGAAACATAGAAAAGGATAAACAATCTAAGGAAAAGAATAAACGAAATGCTGATGTTGCCATTATTATGAAGAGTACTCATCGAATTTTAGTAAAACTTTTTATTTAGACCATTGGATACTACGGAAATTGGTTTAAACCGTCGATCATACCACCATAGAACCGTAATACAGTTGAAACATTAGATTTAGGGCCGAATGGTCAAACAGTGCTCAGTCATCCAAGTCATTTGAGCACTACCCAAAGTTAAGCAGCCAGTAATTTTAGAGCGGCATGGTCGTACGCACTTGAGAAGACTTGGCGGAAAAATCAGCTGAAGATCAATCATTTTGCTACAGATAATAAAAGCTTGTTCTCGATTACAAAATTTTAATAAAATTATATTTTTGCTTCGGTTCACGTAGAATCATTATATTTAATTAAGTTTTTTTTTAAAGATATATATATAAGAAATAATTGGCAGAATACACGATTCAAAAATGTGTATTTAACCTTCTTAAGTGCGTACGACCTAAAATTATTGGCTGCTTAAATTTGGGTAGTGCTCAAATGACTTCGATGACTGAGCACTGTTTCACCATTCGGCCCATAGACCTACAGTATAAGAAGGACTGAATGTCGGCTATAGTTTAAACGGACAACACCGTACTTGCCACGTATACAAACGCGCCTGTACGAACAGTGCAAAACACAAACGTGCTTCACGCACACACTAACAGTTATGTTATGCGGTTATGCCGGGTACACAACAACCGAATGAAGCCGAAAAAACGTTCGCGAAGGGCCATCGGCGATGGAGACCGAATGTTACCGCATATTCCACACCAACGAACGCTAGCGAATCGCACAGAAACTTGATGAACAACATTTTTGGCAACATTTTTTGGGTTTCACAGCCAAATTTTACAAATTTTAAGGTTCCGTTATTTCGTCACGCCGTTCTTTCGCCTTCGATCAGGTGGTAGGTGTGTACCCGGCATAAGCATCCAAAATAGGTGTCTGTGTTGTCAGAAAATGAATGGGTGATTTTCTCCAGATATTTGTGGAATAATATAGTAATTGGGTACTAGAGGTAGACTATTTTTTAAAAGGTATTCAGTGTTATTGATATATTTATCCTAGATAAGTAATAAATGAATTCATGATTTATTTTGATGGTTTTAATTATCAATATATTATACCCTAGATGCACAGTTCTTTGCAAATATCCTCCTAAAAAGTTGTCTCAGCAATAAAACAAAGAAAACGATCACAAGTTGTAATTAAATCAACACAAATATAACCCTAAGCACGTGTTATAAAGTATTTTATAACACGTATACATAAAGATGATACAATAAAAAAACTCTTCCTTTTCCAAGATAGGTTCAAAAACTTAAAAGTTTTATTTATAGGACTAATAGTACTACGCCCTAACCTTAATTGTAATTCCCTACAATTACACAAAACAATCAATTCTAATTAGTGCTTATAAAGTATTTAGTGTAAAGCAAAAAGTGGGGAAATTTTGTATTCATCGTGCATCCCTTTGAGAGATCGATTGAACGGAAACCGTGCTTCACTATCAATGTTCCTAGCATTCAATACTTCTTATTCTTTAGGTTCATGTTTAGTAACTATCGATAACATTTAAAATGCCCGTAATATCAAATGGGTCTAAATAAATGGTTTAACTAAACTTCTATGAGTACTTTCATATGGTAACATTAATAATTAAAATTGTTCCTTTTTTTTGTCGCGGGGAAAAGTTATTTACTACAGCCGCCGCGCCCGGGGAGGGTGGATGCTGCGGGTGTGTCGGGTTCGCTGGCCTCACGACCCAGAGCCGTGAAGCCTGGGAGAGATGTTCGACATCCGGGCGACGATGGGTCACGTCCCTATCAAATGCCCTACACCGGCAATACCGATTAAAAATCCCGCGGTGGCCTACTTCGGCGCTTGAATGAATCGGCCCCGGAGTATCCTGAGATAGACTCGCGATTGCTACGGAACCGCCCCTGCGCGGTGCTGCCTTGCGGCCCGTCTCCATGAGAGGGGGTCGGCTCAGACGCCTTCGTCGCCGAAAGACGCCTTCGGCGTCTACAAGAGCACGAGGCCGACCAATCATGCTGACGTCCGTCCTGGAGTCGCAAGTACAATAGTACTAACTACTAAGAAGGGCGCACAGCGCCCCGCGTGGATACGGCACGCATTGCGAGCCTCACTCCGAGCTCCTAACCGCCGGTGGCTTGGGTCCCAAGCCTTGTCATCGGGAGGGTGAAATTTTATTTTTATATTTTTAAATGTATTTTTTGTATTATTTACATTTTAAAAATGATGACATGAGAGCAAAACTCGTGAGCCAAACGTTTTGACCACTTGATCATAACGACTCGGTACAGTTTGATACACCCATGTGACAGATCGTGCATGAAATAAATGATTTTCGAAGAAATTACGCAGGGTTGAGCAATACAATCTTGCAAGTCGCGTTAGGGGAAAAAAGATGGACCAAACTGTAGTTTTATCTTCGCAGTTCATTGTATATTTACCATTAAATAAGAACAAAACATATATTTTTCTTTGATGTTTCAAAAATTTTTTTTTTTAGTAAAAGCTCTCTGTTGTCAAATAGCGTTATTATAGTTACAGTTCATGTTATCAAGGTATGTCGTATGGCAAGTCACCGTAGTGCTGTGATAGCTAAACTACATGCATTTATGAATAATCGATTGAAAACACAATATTTTTAAATACAATAAGAAATGGTATTATCCAAAGAATTTAAATGCCTAGAAGGATAGCGTCAAACAAAATGTCAATGTGAGATGAGGCAATTTTGCATATCGTAGTGTGCGTGACAGTTATACCAGGTTTCACTCCATTTTCCTAAATATGGGTAATTTTCTTTCTTTTATAAAAATAAAATTTTCACAATAAACAGGGCGATTACTTTTTAACCATTTCGGAAATTAAGAAAACGGTTCTTTACTCATTCGTATTTTTAAGTACACGATATTTCTGACAAAGGATATGGGGAACTTTGGGCCAAAATGTAATGAGTTCAGATATGGCTTAAAAAATTGTCATTTTTTTTTCTATTTCAAGATATAAAAAATCAGCCCAATTCACAATCTAGAAAATGAGATATCTGAAAAATAAGTAAAGGACACTAAATAGAATCGAATACTTAATCGGTTAAGATGAAAGAGTTAAAAAAAATATAATACTAGATCCGGATGATTAATTCAAGTAAAAGTAATTTAACACATTGGAACTAACATAATAAGCAGTTCTAAAAAATAAAATAGTAACTGAATAGCTTGACGGCATGCATTCACCTTAGCTGGTTCCATATGGAACAAAAACTATGAATTGACATTTTAATAATAGTTTTCATTTGCTTCGTTTTTTATTGTTTTGTGCGTGTGCGTTTTGGGTGCTTTCCATCGTTTTAATAATTTTCTACTAGAACAATGTACTCAGCTATAAAAATATTTTGTTCTTGGGAATAATCGTCTTTGTGACCAAAATTTAGTTATCGAATGTGGGTGTTCGAGTTCGACCCCTTCGGGGATATAGGCATGATATTATCTTATCTTATGTTATCTACAATTAAACATATCAATAGGTAAGATTTGTACTTATAAACATCGGTTGTTTGCGTATAGTTTGCTCCATAACCTCACTTTTATTTAAGTCAAAGTGAAAGGAAGTGAAAACTCTGTTCTCAGATTACAAAAAATCGCCAAATTTTCAGTAATGATGTCATAATATACTATATATTCATTGACACCACTTTCATCCTTTTACAATCTAGGCCCAAGATAGTATGGAAGCGTTTCCGTCTCCTTTAGACCTATTTTGACAATTATTTTTCAGTCGTTTTCAAATTAAGAGGTTTTTGGATGATTCTTCAGAATTCATTTCAAATTAAAATTTGAAAATTTAAAGTTTACAAAAACCGACCACATCTAATTGAAAATTAAATACTGTCTTTGGAGTCAGTGCCAGGTTCAATGGTCAAAATGAAAAGGCACAGACTAACTTATACTTGCCTAAGTCGTTCATTATAGTCCGTTCATAGAATTGCATGCACTTATCATAGAAATATAACATATAGAACGACAGTACACGGCCGCGGAGCGGCGTGAAGGCTTTCTAAATAAGACATTATTGTCTCATTACGTCGCACGGCGCGGCATGTCATTGTTCAAGGTCAAAACTTAGTATGAAGAGCTCGCACAAAAACAAAGAAATAATCTTTCCACTAAGTCAATGGTATGTCTTCTACACCCAAAAAGATATATGTATATGAGAAACTAATCAATGTTTTTACAATTTTAATATAGATGAGAAAATGTTCACGAAAATAGCTAATAAGAGGTGGTAAGACGAAAATGATTAATCAATATACAATATATCAATCAAACAATAAATCATTTTATGTAAATTATTGATTATAATTAAACAAATGAACGCAATATATTAACATAAAATACTTTTGTTTTACTCCGAATAAAAATCTCCCGATTTCTCCCGATGTTCAGGTGCCAAATCTACCGATTTTTAATTTTACACTTTCGCAACACTGGTTTCTATGACAACTGTGGAACCAGCGACTGAAGGTGGCTAAAGTAGGTCTACATGAATGTCATGATTTTTACGCGTGGATTAGGTATCTATGACTTTATTAATCTAAGGGTATTATCAATATTAATACTGTTACGGGCTAACGGGGTTCAGGACAACAATTAAACGCCGACTGTTCTCGAAGATGACTCAGCACTTTATTAAAAACCAAATACTGTATTACACACAATACGCGTCGAAATACTCGCTCCGAATATTCGCTTGTCGCTCGTTGTTCGCACTCGATCGCTTCCGAAGAAACACTGTGTCCCGCCAACACACACGCCTTTTATACTCGTCGATCTCTTATCGGCGCGTGACGTCACGCGCACCGACTCGGCGCGGCTCGAACGCTGTAGAACATTCTGCACATTTATGGATGCAACGCGGCGCGTTCGGCGAGAGATGGTTCTAGTGTGCACTATGCAGGCGTAACAATACGATATATTCGCGTGTTGTTTTTTTAAACTTAATATATATTGTTATTTTTGTCAATAAGGTGACATATTTCATGTTACAGTATTTATAATAGACTAGCTGACCCGCGCAACTTCGTCTGCGTATGAGAGAGAGGGTTGAAAGAGTGAGTCTTAGGTAGGTACCTATAATCCAATAATTCTAAAGGAAGTAATGGGATGATCTACTTCGGCCGTCAGTCACCTCGTCTCTCACCCCGTCAGTCACACCGTCTGTCACACCGTCTGTCACGCCGTCTGTCACCCCGTCTCTTACCCCGTCTGTCCCACCGTCTGTCACCCCGTCTGTCCCACCGTCTGTCACCCCGCCTGTCACCCCGTCTGTCACCTCGTCTGTCACCCGTCTGTCACCCATCTGTCACCCAGTCGGTCACCCCGTCTGTCACCCAGTCTGTCACCCGCCTGTCACCCCGTCTGCCACCTGTCTGCCACCACGTCCGTCACCCCGTCTGTCACCCGTCTGTCACCCAGTCAGTCACCCCGTCTGTCACCACGTCGGTCACCCGTCTGTCACCCCGTCTGTCACTACGTCTGTCACCCCGTCTGTCACCCGGCTGTCACCCCGTCTGTCACCCCGCCTGTCACCCCGTCTGTCACCCAATCGGTTACCCCGTCTGTCACCCAATCTGTCACCAATCTGTCACCCGTCGGTTACCCCGTCTGTCATCCAGTCGATCACCCCGCCTGTCACCCGTCTGTCACCCCGTCTGTCACCCTGTCTGTCACCCAGTCGGTCACACCATCTGTCACCCCGTATGTCACCCCGTGAGTTACCTCGTCAGACACCCCGCCCGCCACGCCATCAGTCAGCCTGTCAGTCACCCCGTCATTCTTCACGTCAGTCACCCCGTCAGTCATGCCATCAGTCACCCCATCAATCACCCCGTCAGTCACCCCTTAGTCACCCTACCATTCATCCCGTCGGTCAACACTAAAATATTTTTTCAAATCGAACCAGTAGTTTCCGAGATATAAAATTCCCCGCTAGTAGCATTATTCATTTTTGCTCCGCTCCTATTGGTCATAGCGTGATGTTATATAGCCTATAGCCACCCTCGATAATTGGGCTATCCAACACAAAAAGAATTTTTCACATCGAACCAGTAGTTTCTGAGATATACATTTTCACGATTTTGCAACATTTTTCATTTCTGCTCCGCTCCTATTGGTCATAGCGTGATGTTATATAGCCTATAGCCATCCTCGACAAATGGGCTATACAACACAAAAAGATTTTTTCAATTCGAAGCAGTAGTTCTGTCTGAGATATAAATTTTCCCGGTTTGCAAAATTTTTCATTTCTGCTCCGTTCCTATTGGTCATAGCGTGATGTTATATAGCCTATAGCCATCCTCGATAATTGGGCTATCCAACACAAAAAGAATTTTTCAAATCGAACCAGTAGTTTCTGAGATATCAATTCCACGTTTTTTATTTCTCATTTCTGCTCCGCTCCCATTGGTCATAGCGTGATGTTATATAGCCTATAGCCACCCTCGATATTTGTTATCTAACACAAAAAGAATTTTTCAAATCGAAGCAGTAGTTCCTGAGATTAGCGCGTTCAATCAAACAAACAAACAAACAACAAACTCTTCAGCTTTATAATATTAGTATAGATAGTATAGATAAACCCCGGAATTAAGCCATTATAACGCCAGTACCATAGGAATATAACATCGGATTCATCATTTTGTTATACTTTGGGTTGACCTGATAAAACATGATAATAATAAAAAAAAAACATAATAATGAATAATAATAATTGTGATTTGTTATGAACATAACCGATTACCAATTTTTAATAATCTAAATCGATACCTCTTAACAATCGTATATTGTAGAACTCGATTTTATAGACCCACATCCTTAGTGACATCTGTTATAATCACAAGTTTAAAAAAATAATTGACCGAATTCCAACTTACCGATCGTGACCAAATTCATATGGGACCACCCTTGAAATAAGCTCTATCGAACACAAAGAATTTTGAAAATCGGTGCAAAGGGCATGGCCGGAATTTGTATGGAGCTTTGACAAGGCATCGGACACTATACACGGACATATGTTACGTCTTTTGAAAGCTTACAGGCCCGCGCTTATAATAGTATAAGATTTACTTTGCAAAAACCTGCGAGGGAAAATAAAACGAGAGTGCAAAACGGGCCTAAACTTTTTGAATAGCAATTATATTTTTAATGAAGGCAGATTTTCATCACCGTCTATCATATCCGTAGTACTAACACGTTGGTACTATTGGTATCTGGATAATCTTAGGTCTCGGATGGCTCCCTGACAAACAAAATATTATACAAAATCTTGTTTTCGGTTTATGTTTCGTGGCCTGTGACTTTGTGAAGTCTAAATGGCGAAAATAGCAAATCATTTTATAAGGCCGCCTATAAACATAAGACTTACTAATAAAAAATCAGAAAGGTACATAAATAAATAGTCACATACAAAGTCCTGACCCCACACTAAGATACTAGTCTTGTGTCGTAGGAATCATCAATCAGGTCTCACAATACCTAGACCCGAAACAAATATATGTGGGCCACTAAAACATTTGTGTCGGTTGGGGAAGGGAACCCGTGGCTTCTTGCTTCATAACCATTCACCTGTGAAAGCGAGTAGCCACTCGCACACTGCGTCACGGAGGCTGCCAAACAATTGAAACCAAACCAAAATGGCAGTTTTTTTTAAGTTCGTAAAAAGCCGGGAACACACTAACCGAACGAAGGCGAAAGAATGTTCGCGAAGGGCCATCGGCGATGGGGATCGAACGTTTTCGAACATTCACGATTCTTCGCTGTTGCGTTCACACAACGGTTATCCTGCGCACGATGAACGGGACAGAACTCTTTCGTACGTTCGCTCGGCTTTAGTGTTGCGTCCACACCGACCCCTTCGCAAACATTCTTTCGCCTGCGTTCGGTTGGTGTGTAGTGTGTACGCGCCAAAACACGTTTTCCCCGGCTATGACTTTTCAAATCGATTTCATAAAAGATACTGATGAAAATTATAAATGAACAGAAGAGAAAAATTAAGATTATAGGAGTGAAAACTCATTTAGGCGCGCTGAGCACTTTATTTTTGAGTATTGAATGAGTCTGACCGTCACGCTCGGCTATATAACGCTTTTTTTAGTAAAGTTGGCTAGAGTGTATTATGGGCTACGGGTGCCATAGAGATACATTATAGTCAACGCGATATAAACACTGTGTCAGCTGTCGTGCTTATGCGTTTTATTTAATACGTTTGAAGATGTTTTGTTTTGAATTTGTGCATACACCGATTTTCTTATTTATAACGTCCTTTGCTTTTTTTTTATAGCAGAGATTGGCAAACGAGCAGATGGGTCACCTGATGGTAAGTGATCTCCACCACCCATAGACACCCATAACACAAAAAGAATCATGGGTGCGTTGCCAACCTAAAAGGAGGGAATGGAAGGGGAGGGAAGGGGATTGGAAAAGCGAGTGGGGAAATGGGCCACCGGAAATCTCACTCAACGAACGAAACGCGACAGCAAGCTGCCATTTTATGTCGGTTTTCTGTGAGACAGTGGTATCTAACCGGTCGAGCCGGCCCATTCGTGCTATAGACGTTACTGTCTACAGCGTGGCTCTACCACTTTTGCTTCCTTGGTTTAGTGGCAACCATATATGGACTAGTACAGTATTTACTATTACTGAGAACAAAAATTATCGATTTGTACCTCTAGTTGTTAGAAAGATATTAATCTTGAATTATATTGTTATTTAAGAATATAATTTCTATTTTTGAATTTCGAGGTGTATGAAGCCTGCCTTATGCAGAAATGCATTAAAACGCAGAAACGTTAAATAGGCGGCTCCAACGTCATTATCAAAATAGCTAGAACATTCGGATATACAATCTAAAATATTATTGTCGATGCAGTTAATTAATTAACATCATACAACACGACAGCATAAAATATCTATCGTTAATGGTAAAAAAGTTGACTTTTATGTTTATGTTTATGCTTTGTACAGTAGAATTATTAGTTACTAGCTGACCCGCGCAACTTCGTCTGCGTATGAGAGAGAGGGTTGAAAGAGTGAGTCGTAGGCACCTATAGCACAATAATTCTAAAAAGGTAATGATATGTTTTGCTAAACTTCGAGAGATAGTACGTGACTTCTGTGCGGTTCCGTCAATCACCCCGTCTGTCTCCCCGCCTGTCACCCAGCCTGTCACCCGTCTGTCACCCCGCCTGTCACCCAGCCTGTCACCCGTCTGTCACCCCGTCTGTAACCCGTCTGTCACCCCGTCAGTCACCCCATCAGTCACCCTGCCTGTCACCACATCTGTCACCCCGTCTGTCACCCTGTCTGTCACCCCGTTTGTCACCCATGTCTGTAACCCGTCTATCACCCCGTCAGTCACCCCATCAGTCACCCTGTCTGTCACCCCGTCTGTCACCCCGTCTGTAATCCGTCTGTCACATCGGCTGACACCCCATCACTCACCCTGTCTGTCACCATGCCTGTCACCCTGCCTGTCACCCCGCCTGACACCCGTCTGTCACCCCATCAGTCACCCTGTCTGTCACCCTGCCTGTCACCCCGTCTGTCACCCTGTCTGTTACCCCGTCTGTCACCCCGTCTGTCACCCATCTGTCACCCCGTCTGTCACCCCGTCTGTCACCCCGTCTGTCACCCGTCTGTCACCCCGTCTGTCACCCGTCTGTCACCCCGTCGGTCACCCCGCCTGTCACCCCATCTGTCACCCAGCCTGTCACCCATCTGTCACCCCGGCTGTCACCCGTCTGTCACCCCGCATGTCACCCGTCTGTCACCCCGTCTGTAACCCGTCTGTCACCCCGTCAGTCACCCCATCAGTCACCCCGTCAGGTATCCCTTAGTCACCCCATCATTCAACCCGTCGGTCAACACTAAAAGAATTTTTCACATCGAACCAGTAGTTTCAGAGATATCAACTTCCCCGCTTTAAAACATTTTTCATTTCTGCTCCGCTCCTATTGGTCATAGCGTGATGTTATATAGCTTCTAGCCATCCTCGATAAATGGGCTATCCAACACAAAAAGAATTTTTCAAATCGAACCAGTAGATACTAACGACACTCAATTGTTTTGCCTTCCCGGAACCTCTCCACTAATACTTGAACTTTATGGTATGGTATTAAAGTTCAAATTGACTTTTAAGTATTATTACGAATCGATTGTATGGGAGTACAGAAAAGTGTTGTTTTTAGACTTTTTCAGACAATTTTTCATTTTTTTCTCTCCGTAAGAACCATCCTCGTACTTCGAGGAATATTCTAAAAAAAGAATTAGCGAAATCGGTCCAGCCGTTCACGCATGATGGCGTGACAACGGAAAACGGGTTTCATTTTTATATATATAGATTAGCTGACCCGCGCAACTTCGTCTGCGTATGAGAGAGAGGGTTGGAAGTGAGTCGTAGGCACCTAATCCAATAATTCTAAAGGAGGTAATGGGATGATCTACTTCGGTCCGGTTTCGTCAGTCACCCCATCCGTCATCTCGTCAGTCACCCAGCCAGTCACCCGTCAGTCACACCGTCTGTAACCCCGTCTGTCACCCCGTCTGTCATCCCGTCTGTCATCCCGTCTGTCACCCGTCTGACACCACATTTGTCACCCCGTCTGTCACCCGTCTGTCACGCCGTCGGTCATCCAGTCGGTCACCCCGTCTGTCACCCCGTCTGTCACCCCGTCTGTCACCCGTCTGTCACCCCGTCTGTCACCCGTCTGTCACCCCGTCGGTCACCCCGCCTGTCACCCCATCTGTCACCCAGCCTGTCACCCATCTGTCACCCCGGCTGTCACCCGTCTGTCACCCCGCATGTCACCCGTCTGTCACCCCGTCTGTAACCCGTCTGTCACCCCATCAGTCACCCCGTCAGGTATCCCTTAGTCACCCCATCATTCAACCCGTCGGTCAACACTAAAAGAATTTTTCACATCGAACCAGTAGTTTCAGAGATATCAACTTCCCCGCTTTAAAACATTTTTCATTTCTGCTCCGCTCCTATTGGTCATAGCGTGATGTTATATAGCTTCTAGCCATCCTCGATAAATGGGCTATCCAACACAAAAAGAATTTTTCAAATCGAACCAGTAGATACTAACGACACTCAATTGTTTTGCCTTCCCGGAACCTCTCCACTAATACTTGAACTTTATGGTATGGTATTAAAGTTCAAATTGACTTTTAAGTATTATTACGAATCGATTGTATGGGAGTACAGAAAAGTGTTGTTTTTAGACTTTTTCAGACAATTTTTCATTTTTTTCTCTCCGTAAGAACCATCCTCGTACTTCGAGGAATATTCTAAAAAAAGAATTAGCGAAATCGGTCCAGCCGTTCACGCATGATGGCGTGACAAAGGAAAACGGGTTTCATTTTTATATATATAGATTAGCTGACCCGCGCAACTTCGTCTGCGTATGAGAGAGAGGGTTGGAAGTGAGTCGTAGGCACCTAATCCAATAATTCTAAAGGAGGTAATGGGATGATCTACTTCGGTCCGGTTTCGTCAGTCACCCCATCCGTCATCTCGTCAGTCACCCAGCCAGTCACCCGTCAGTCACACCGTCTGTAACCCCGTCTGTCACCCCGTCTGTCATCCCGTCTGTCATCCCGTCTGTCACCCGTCTGACACCACATTTGTCACCCCGTCTGTCACCCGTCTGTCACGCCGTCGGTCATCCAGTCGGTCACCCCGTCTGTCACCCCGTCTGTCACCACGTCTGTCACCCCGTCTGTCACCCGTCTGTCACCCCGTCTGTCACCCCGTCGGTCACCCCGCCTGTCACCCCGCCAGTCACCCCCTCCTGTCACCCGTCGGTCACCACATCTGTCACCCGTCTGTCACACCATCTGTCACCCCGTCTGTTACCCGTCTGTCACCCGTCTGTCACCCCGTTAGTCACCTCGTCAGTCACCCCGTCCGCCACTCCATCAGGCAGCCTGTCAGTCATCCCGTCCGCCACTCCATCAGGCAGCCTGTCAGTCACCCGTCATTCCTCACGTCGGTCACCCATCAGTCACCCCGTCAGTCACCCCATCAATCACCCTATCAGTCACCCCTTAGTCACCCCACCATTCATCCCGTCGATCAAAACTAAAAGAATTTTTCACATCGAACCAGTAGTTTTTGAGATATAAATTTCCCCGCTTTTGCAGCATTTTTCATTTTTGCTCCGCTTCTATTGGTCATAACGTGATGCTATATAGCCTATAGCCATCCTCGATAAATGAGCTATCCAACACAAAAAGATTTTTTCAATTCTAACCAGTAGTTCCTGAGATTAGCGCGTTCAATCAAACAAACAAACAAACAAACTTTTCAGCTTTATAATATTAGTATAGATTCTGGGGGTAAGTAAATATCACGATTGAAGAATATTACAGATATAATCATAATTCATATTTTTCCTAAGCGTGTATCCGAATAATCATCGATAAATAATCTTTGAAATCAAAGTTAAAGGAAAACAATTAGTATACATATTTATTCGGCATATTTTTGTAGCAGGTTCTAGACAAATATTAATGGTGCCAAAATTTATATGTAATTTTGTAGTTAATTTTAAGATATCAAAAATGACAGTATATTTCAGTTGATTTTTCTATATTTAGGGCAGGATTCGGCCATGTCCTTTGGCGGAGATATTAACCCGTCGGAGGAGGCACATATATACATATATTACATAAGCGTATGGACCACCGGAGGCCGAGCCGCCCGTGACTATTTACCATACAAAAAAAAATACAAACGAATTGAGGACTTCCTCCTTTTGTGGAAGTCGTTCGAAAATGTTGACAGAGTATTGGTTCGACATCTTGTTATTTTCCGTCATGTTGCCATGGTATCAATTAATTATTAAGTATGACATCTAGCACCATCTACTGTGTTTTATCCGGAAAAATGTCCTTAAGTTGTTTTGTATCTTTTTACTACTCTACGAAAGATGTCGTTAATGAAATTTGAGATCAAACATTTTGTATGGAAACTGACTTAAAAGCCTCTCTATGTATGTAGTGAAATCTCTTGGTTAAAAGTACTTACTAACATTTTTTTAACCCTGAGAAAACTAAAACTAAAAAATCAAAACGGTGGGATGCCCTTATTAAATAATCACGGGCGGCTCGGCCTCCGGTGGCCCATACGCTTATGTAACATATATGTGTGCTGCCACCGACGGGTTAAAGTTACGGATGTAACTATCCTGGAACTCAGGAAATTAAGGCCCGTAAGATCAATGGCAGATTAAACCATGAAAGCGTATTTAAACTCTTGATTTTGATTATTTTGTAAGATCATAACAGAACATAACAATCAATGATAGTTTAATCCACAGATGCTTGTCCAACAGTCGATTCCTTTAAACCGTCCCAATAGTAGGGTTAAACTCTCTCTGTGGTTGAATCTGTGTATTAATTGACGTTGTCAAATACTTTAAATATCATTGACCACCATAATATAGTTTTGATTTCACAAAATAACTTTACATACAAATGTATTTATTATGTATACTAATATCGTCAGTAAATTAGTTTTGGTAGTCGTAAAATTAGGCATACTTTATTTAATTTCGTCCATTCGTCCATGACTATTTTGATAAAACACCAAACATACATATTTGTTTCGGGTCTGGGTGTTGTAAGACCGAAAGTCTCTCGTAGTTCCTGATTCCCACGGCACAAAACTCGATCTTAGTGTGGGATCAGGACTATGTGTGTGACTCTTAGGTGTTATTTATTTATTATTTGTTCATCTAAACATGATGATTATGAGATATGGTCATACGTGTGATTTGACAATTATCATTTTATACCGATATGATACCAGTGTCTCACAGGGAACCAGCGTTAAGTGGCAGATCGCGTTTCGTTCGATGAGTGAGATTTCCGATAGCCCAATATTCCCCTCTTTTTTCCAATTCCTATTTCCCTCCTTTCAGGTTGGCAATGCACCCATCGCTGCAATAAAAAAAAGCGGCCTTTGAATAATATACCATCACGGAGATCAATATTTTACACAAGATCAGTTTAAGATAAACAAAATGTACTTAGGTCACCACCCCAGATCATATGACACATCCAGTACTTAAGTATAGGTGTTTCAATCTGTGCGTATGACACTATAACGTTGCCATGGCAGTGATTATGTGACAAAACCATAAACAAACATAGAAAATAATAGATGAACTAAGAAAAAGAATGAACGAAATGACAATGTTACCATATCATCGAAGTTTAGTTAAAGTTTTTATTTAAACCATTTGATATTAAAGTCATCGGGTTAAACCTGCAGTCATATGTTGCCGACGGTTACTAAATCGGAAGTTAAATCTGTATTTGATCTTACGGCCCTAAGGGAAGTCTCACCGAAGTTTAGTTAAACTTTATTTAGACCATTTGATATTATGGTTTAGACCTTCAATCAAATCTTGTCGACGATTACTAAATCGGAAGTTTAAACTGTATTTGATCTTACGGCACTGAAGCATTCTTCGTTTTTGTTATTGAAACGACAGTAACAGTTAGCGTAACTTTTGCTGTTGGTTGAGCTGGGACAGCAATCTCTAGTAAAGTGTTTGTAAGTTATTGAGACCAGCCGTAAGCGTAGTAACTAGTAACTATTAATTAAGCTATGGTGACACGAAGAGTCGACGATACGTTTTATTTAACACGAAATCCTGATGAAGGGTTAAGTAGCGCCCTTGACATTTGCTGTCGGCTGGCGGGCGCACGGCGCGGTGCGGTGACACACAGTGTCCGAGTGTGGAGACTTACCATAAGCAGTCGAGCATGATCGCATGCGACGACGCGCCAGCCTTCACTCACCTGTAACAAACAATCGTTCGCGTCAACCGACAAAATATATATTACTTATATTAAATCTCGTTTAAATACCGCATACTATATCGCGGCATGCGATGAATAATAACATCTGTTGCCTAGACCCTAGATCATTAGCGGTAGAGTTTAAATAACTTCCGTATATTATATACTACATAATGCGAACGTGGCCGATTTTTAAATTTTTCTGTAGTTTTGGAGTAAATTACTTTCGGTATCAATCTTTTGAGGCGATTTTCTTCTAAGCGGAACAGTCGAACACGGTCGCAAGTCGACCGAAACACTCTGATGAAAAGGCCCCAATTCAGCTATTACAATGCTATGTTGAAGTTTATTGCGTAAAAAGAACTTGTTTTATAGATAGGTACAACCAGCCTATAGCCAGATTTTTTTTCTATATCAGGATTCAGGAAAGTGATAGGCCATCCGGCCGGGGTTCTAATATCTCTGATGCCGCGTACACACCAACCGAACGTACGTTCGCGAATTTATGCCTGCTACATTCACACAACAAAGAATTTTTTTTTGTATGAATGCAACAGGCATAAATTCGCGAACGTTCGTTGGGTTGGTGTTTACCCGGCAATAGAAACCTAACTTGTAGTGGCAGATTTGCTTAATTATATTGTTCTCACATTAATTACGACACGTAAGAGTCAGTTTTGTCCATATCATGTTATGTATATGATGAGCATGTATCATATAATTATGATGACCAGGACATGACTGTTATACAAAATGCTTGCTGCAACGTGCTTCAAAAAGTGTTACGCCGACCCGCCATTGGAGTGGGATAAAGGCAGGTGGTATGAATAGCGCCCATCGTATACTCATGGTGTTAAAAACTGCCACAGCTATCCATAATATACCTTGTTTAGTGTGCATTGCGTACCGGGTCCGGGATCAACCCCTCTAATATACTATACTATATAGAGGTATACCTACATATACCCACGATAGGCTTGCGATTTGACTCGAGGGTTTGTCGGTATATGCTATGGGGATATATTGCCCTGCACTTACCACCAGGTGTACAGTGATATAGTCAATGATTGACAAGTCGGTTTTCGGTGTTTGTATAAATAAAAAATATGGAAAAAGATAGGCCAAAAATAATACGCTGATAATACACCGAGTCCCATTCCCTTCACACAGTCATTTTTGAATTCTTGAAAAATCATACGTGTATCAATTTGAAAAATCATGAGTGGTCAATTCGGGAAATTGTTTTGTGAGCTAGGTAATTTTGCCCGCTGAGTTTGTTTCGCCGGGTCTTCTCAGGCAGGGCTGCGTTTTGATCCGGTGGTAGTTTTAAAAAATCGGAATCTTAAATTCGCAAAAATAAACGAGGCCGCTGCGGAGCGCGCACCGCCTATCAACATAGCCGTATCGGCGCAAATCACAGCTTATTTAAAAATCCCGTGCTATTTCACTCGGCGAATTGACCGAACAAAGCCAGCCAACGCACCAAGGAAAACTCATCGAAGATCACCGATTAAATTAAGTTAAGTTTCCATATTATACTGTCCATCTTCACTGAAGTTTGATGCATTAAACCACAACACTTAAAACCAACAAATACAGCTCTAGAGAATAGTATGAAATCATTTTAACAAGCGACGCCCACCCTGTCAGACTTCACTTCAAAATCCCATTCTACTTCTAAAATATTAAAATATCGATATAATTATTTATTTGACATTCAATATTTGGTAACTAGTAGGTATGGCCCGGACTGTCAACATCTCCAATTGGGTACTTGACTAATATTTTTTTATTAATTTTATATGGAATTAACGCAATCTAAAATATAGCACTGGAAGAATTATTGAAATATTCTCAAAGATAAAAAAGTTATAAGCATTTGAAATTTGGTGTAACCTTCAAACTGCGGAAAAGAAGTATCAGTAAAATCACGTCAGGGCCATAACGGTACGTGCGTTAGAAAGGGAAGAGCAAGATATCCACCCAGCCACCCACTACGTCCCCACTCTTGCTCATTGCAGAATTTAAAATATGAATTACTGATACATTTTTCAACCAATTTCGATACAGATTTTACAGAAGAGTTTCTTTGTTGTTTTATTTGCGAGTACATATAAAAATGTGTACGAAATTAAACATAGTCAAGTACCGAATTAGAGTGTGCTGTTGTGCACTGTTAATAAAGAAATTTAGTGCATTGCAGTGTTTAGTGTTGATAAATGAGTAATCATCACAATATAAAAGTGACGTCCTGCACATTATATAAAATTATAATACTATTTGTGGGATTTCTCTATTCTTGGTACTAAAGCTTGACCTTGGACACTGACACACCGTGCTGACTATAATCCGACGAGCGCTCGCGCGCGACTGATATTCGAACGCAAATACATTGCAATTAGGTTGTTTATAAAACAAAGTTTATTTTGATACTTTTTATTTATTTACTAGCTGACCCGCGCAACTTCGTCTGCGTATGAGAGAGAGGGTTGAAAGAGTGAGTCGTAGGCACCTATAGCACAATAATTCTAGAAGAGGTAATGGGATGATCTACTTCGGCCGTCAGTCAACCCGTCTGTCACACCGTCAGTCACACCGTCTGTCAAACCGTCTGTCACCCCGTCTCTTACCCCGTCAGTCACACCCTCTGTCACACCGTCTGTCACTCCGTCTGTCACCCCGCCTGTCACCCCGTCTGACACCTTGTCTGTCACCCAGTCGGTCACCCGTCTGTCACCCCGTCTGTCACCCCGTCTATCACCCCGTCTGTCACCCAGTCGGTCACCACGTTTGTCACCCGTCTGTCACCTCGTCTGTCACCCGTCTGTCGTCCCGTCTGTCACCCCATCTGTCACCCCGTCTGTCACCCAGTCGGTCACCCCGTCTGTCACCCTTCTGTCACCCGTCTGTCACCCCGTCTGTCACCCCGTCATTCCTCACGTCGGTCACCCCGTCAGTCATCCCATTAGTCACCCCATCAATCACCCCGTCAGTCACCCCTTAGTCACCCTACCATTCATCCCCTTGGTCAACACTAAAATATTTTTTCAAATCGAACCAGTAGTTTCTGTTATAAAATTCCCCGCTAGCAGCATTTTTTATTTCTACTCCGCTTCTATTGGTCATAGCGTGATGTTATATAGCGTATAGCCACCGTCGATAATTGGGCTATCCAACACAAAAAGAATTTTTCAATTCGACCCAGTAGTTTCTGTCTGAGATATAAATTTTACCGATTTGGTAACATTTTTCATTTCAGCTCCGCTCCTATTGGTCAAAGCGTGATGTTATATAACCTATAGCCATCCTCGATAAATAGGCTATCCAACACAAAAAAAATAATTCAATTGGAACCAGTAGTTTCTGAAATATAGTCTTTTCAACATTTTTCATTTCTGGTCCGCTCCCATTGGACATAGCGTGATGTTATATAGCCTATACCCACCCTCGATAATTGAGCTATCCAGCACAAAAATAATTTTTCAATTCGAACCAGTAGTTTCTGTCCGAGATATTAATTTTCCCGATTTTGCAGCAATTTTCATTTCTGCTCCGCTCCTATTGGTCATAGCGTGATATTATATAGCCTATAGCCACCGTCGATAATTGGGCTATCCAAAACAAAAATAATTTTTCAAATCGAACTAGTAGTTTCTGAGATTAGCGCGTTCAATCAAACAAACAAACTCTTCAGCTTTATAATATTAGTATAGATGTATAGATTTAATTATATCAATATATTCATAACAGGATTTACACCCAATGCGACGTATATTCAGTACTAGCTGACCCGCGCAACTTCGTCTGCGTATGAGAGAGTGGGTTGAATGAGTGAGTCGTAGGCACCTATAGAAAGAAAGAAAGAAAGAAAGAAATTTTATTTGTCCATATACAAGGCACAAGTACAATTTATTTTCGAGCTAATATACTGTTATAGCACAATCATTCTAAAGGAGGTAATGAAATTATCTACTAAACTTCGAGAGATAGTACGTGACTTCGGTGCGGTTCCGTCAGTCACCTCGCCTGTCATACCGTCAGTCACCCCGTCAATCACCGCGTTGGTCAGCCGTGGGTCACTCCGTTGGTCACCCTGTCGGTCACTTCATCGGTTACCCCGTCAGTCACCCCGTTAAGTCACCCCGTTGGTCACCCCGTCGGTCACCCCGTCGGTCACCCCGTCTGACACCCCGCTTGTCACCCCGCCTGTCACGCGTCTGTCACCCCGCCTGTCACGCGTCTGTCACCCCGTCTGTCAACCCGTCTCTCACCCCGCTTGTCACCCCGTCTGTCACCCCGTCTGTCACCCCGTATGTCACCCCGTCTGTCATCAATTGCTGGCATTTTCAAAAACGAAAACTCAACTGTAAATCAAATAAAACTATTGTATTCTTCTTTATAACCGAGTATATCACTTGTTATGTTAGTAACGTTCATGTCATTCTATCCAAACTTACCATAACTCCATATTAAATTAAACTTTTAGGGTGACTTGCAGCTAGGCGATAAACGACGTTTAATCGTAAAATAAACTCCATTTTGGCATCATTTCAGTTCAACGTCTTGCACGTCGTGGTTTTACCCTTCATCTCGATTTAAATAAACGTTTAACTTAAATGGGCATGGCCGCCGGTTTAAAGTCGCTAATCTTGATTTTATTGACAAACAACCAAAGAATTTAAACACAAAAAACATAACCTTTTCACATTATTTCTTGTTGTTTAATGAAAATCTATGATAAAAATGGCTTTGTTTTTTACACTGAACATGATTTGGTATCAAACAAGGATGATGAATTCGTAAAATATATAAAAACTCAAGTTTTTTTACGAAGAGTATATAATTATCAATAACCCATACATACACCTTACAAACTAACATTGTATGTACATAATCTCTTGAAAAACCACATAATTACAACACTTCACTATTATGCCCGATATTTGTGTGCGCACTAGGGCATGCAAACCGGTTAACCGAAAACCGAAAAAACCGATTAACCGACCGTTTTTGAAGACCGGTTTTCTTCGTGTAAAAAACCGGTTACTTCGGCGTTTTCGGGTTTTTCCTCCTTACATCAATAGTGAGTAAATACGTACAATTAAGTACATACACAATTATAAGGAACGAGCTTGCTGTAAAAACGGACGAGTTTAAGTATCTCTACTGCACGAGTCTGGAGACATCGACTCCAACGTCAAGCCCCGTAGTGGCGCCGATTGTGCTAAATTGCAAGAGGTGCGATACTAGCGATTAAGATACGACTAAGATGAGACTTAATGGTCTTGAGATCTTTTATATGAACATCATTCGGCCTGTACTTCTATTTGGGTGTGAGACGTAGCCTGTTCTTAAGCGTTATGTTAGGGAAATCCACGTCATGGATATAAAGATGATGCGGAGGATGGGCAACGATACACGACTGCATCCAATACGTAACGTTTACATCTGAGGTAGTATTGGTGTCTGCAACGGGGCAAATAAATTGCAGAAATGTCGCTTGCAATGGTATAGTCACTTTTGAGAAAACCACAGGAGTACGTCGAACGCAAGTGTCTGGACCAGATTGTAACAGGAGTGCGTCCCCGTGGACGGCACAAAATGCGCTGGCTAGACGTTTTGAAAGAAGATATGAGAACCAAGTATCCTATTGTAAACGATACTCAAGACCGGGCGAAGTAGAAGCGTTTAGGTATGAAGGCAGACGCTGACACTAGGCTATGATATTGTCAGATAGAAAGCAAAATAAAGCAGCCACACTATTGCCATGTTAATGTAATAGCAAAATGGTGGTCCATTTTTCATATCTTACATTGTACGTATTTATATATGTTTTTATATTATTTATTTAGGTTAGACGCAAAACAGGATACATTAAAATACATTAATACAATTTTAAAGTTATACATTACTTAAAATTATATTGTATCCAAAGCATGCGCCCTTCTGTAGAATATTGCATGAAGTGGGGACTACAATAAATAAACTATTTCTTATTACAGATCCCCTATTTCACTGATTTATTTAGGGCTGATTTAAAATAATAAAGTACACTAGATTCGTCCGCAGAGTTTAAAGTTGTACTCACATGAAACATGAATATCGGTTCAACGGTTTCGCCGTTAAAACTAGAAAGACAGACAGACTTTTTTTGCATTTATAATATTAGTATGAATTAAACTGTAGCTTAACTAGGGTCACTGAAAAGTCGGAAGAGAAATGATTGCATGCAGAAGAAATGAGAATGTTGAGATTGATGTGTGGAGTGAATAAGGTGAATAAGGATGGACAGAGTTAGGATTAAGCACAGATGAAGCTTGAAAGTGACACCTGTGGTAGGTAGATTAGAAGGAACCAGTTTGTCTTGGTATAGGCATGTTATGAGGAGAGAAGCGACATAATAAGTGGATAAGAAAATGATGAATGTGAATGTTGATGGATGGGTAGAGGAAACCCAAAGAAAAGGTGGATAGAGTGTGTGAGGGAGGACATGAAAGATAAGAGGGTGAATTATGAGATGATTGTGCTTACAGAAGTCGAAGACATGTTGCGCCGATCCCAAATAAAATTGGGACAAGGGCACGAGGATGATGGTGGAATAACCTGTCGCGCCTTGGTCTAGTGGCAGCGTTTATAGGCTGTGGAGATGAAGGGCATAGTTGTTTACTATGTAATACGATTTACTCGAAGCTGGAGCCCCCAAAGAGGGTTGTCACTTGACATCAGACAAATAGCCTGGCCAGTTGTCAAAATTACAGCTGAATCTTTTCTGCAACATGTCTGAAAAAGTGTTGCGCGGAGCATATAATGAAGTGGGTTGAGGGTAGGTAGAAAAAGAAGAACAATCAGTGTTTTTCCGGCTGGATCCTGGACGCTTTAAGTGCAGGGAAACCCAGGGCCATTCCAATGCGCCGAAGAGGGCCACGGCGGGGTTTTTATTCGGTATTGCCGACGTAGGGCATACATAGTGTTAGGGACTCGACCTAAAGGTCGCCTAGATGCTGTCCATCCTTCAGGAACGGCTTAACGTTGGGTTGTAAGACAAGCGAATTCGACATAACCATCACGTCTCCCCCCAGGCGTGGCGGTAACGGTAAAATACTTTTCCTCGCGAAAACAAAAAATAAACGTGAGTTTATTTTTACTTTTCTCGCTAGTGACTCCGACTACCTATTTGTATGACAAACATCCGAAAACCCCTAGCAATTACGTTAAGAATTAATATTTATCATATAAATTATATATTATAGGTAGTCGCTAGCAAGAAATGTCAAAAACTCACGGTAGAGCCTCTGAACTGAAAATAATTACGTGCAGAAATTCAACTTCATCTCGTTAATCAAGATTTAAACTAAAAAAACGAAAATATAGACCGAAAACCGAATAACCCGAAAAAATCGGTTAACCGGTTTTTTTAAAATACAAAAACCGAAAAAACCGGTTTCCAAAACCATCCGGTTTTTGCATGCCCTAGTGCGCACGTGTGGCACTAGTCCTTGGAAGCGGTGGTATACCAACCACGCCCGACCCGGCACTGCAGTTAAAAGTTTTCCTCAATGTCTCGTCGCACCTCGGTGCAGGATAGGTTTCGGCACACGCATCACAAACGCCTTGTAACTGGTGCAACTCCACACTTAGTTCATCACCATCAACGAGTACCTTGTTTTCTTGTGCACGCTCGCATTCCGCAATGTTCTTCTATTACAAAGTACTTTAGTTATTCTATTTTCTAGGAGAGCGTTGTTTTCGAGATGACAAATTTCACTTAAGTTAACGAATTTCAAAGTTACTTCTTGATAAAATTTTATTATACCTCTATTATAGAAATTACCATTGTTGACAATAGATTTATATAGTTCGCGAACGAACCAGTGCGGAGGACAGCTCCCACAGAAGAAATTAACGAACTAGTTCCCAGATCTCTCGTTCTTTAGTTCGTTTGATAAGTTAGATAGAATCTAAGTCTTGAGTATCGTCCAAAGTAAGACCATTGGTTCTCATATCATTCTCTAAAAAGTCCAGCCAGCGCTTTTGAGGTCATCTGTATTTCCTTAAAATAACGCTGACAGACCACGTATCGTACATATACACAGAAGTACTGGCCAAATGATGGTCTTGTTTTCGTAACGTAGTCAATAACCACTAGGGAAATATCGTGCTTTTTTAAGCTATATTCAAATACGGTGCGCAGCACTTTTTAGTCTCACAGATGGGAACACATCATAATATTTTCTTTTACTTTCTTCGATAAAAAATATTTGAAAACATTTATAAAATACTACGTTTACGCAACTCATGTACTTGATCTTTAGCACATTTCCTTTCAGTCGACCATTTTCAAGCGGCCCCTAGACGCTGTTTGTCTTAGACATCAGCGTACATGAACACCCACGGTGGTTGCTGAACCTCCATAGTGAACGGGAAGGGTGTGGTGACGCCAAAAGCAGTCCGAATCAAAGACTTTGATCGGAAGAACATGTCTTCGATAACGTCAACATAAGCTTCTGGCACCCCTTTGAACCTTAGGGCCCGACTACCCGTCGGGACACAAAGTAAAAAGCCTTCTGCAGATCCAGGAAAGCGATATGCAGAAGCTTTTTCTTTCAACATGCATGCCTCGCAAAACGATCTAATAGCAAACATTTGGTCCCTGGTCTGTCCCCCATACCCTGCAAGGCAAGAACCCAGGTTTCGCCAGCACCTAGTCCGTTACTCAGAAAAGTGTACCACATGCAGATAAGGTTGGCTTAAACCTAAAGGTGTTGGTGGCCTACTGTGTAAGTAGGCCACCGTCATCGTTGGGTTCGTTTGGTAAGGGTTGTCCCTTAGACGCCGTCACTATTCCCCAAGTATGTACAAGTAAAAAAAAACAGCAGCATATTATGAAAGAATAAAAAATAATTAATCCGGGAACATACATAAAAAAAGATTCCAACGAATTGTTAACCTCCTTTTTTTTAAGTCGGTTAATTCACCTCCTCCTTTTTTGAAGTCGATTAATTAATAACCTCCTCCTTTTTTAAAGTCGGTTAAAATTCGTGCAAATAATATTTTTTTAGCCTTTCTTTGGTTCGAGACGTGAACTGAAAGAACGAACTAGTTCGTTGAGGAGCCGCGAACTAAAGTGACCATTCCTTATCGCGAAATATTATACGTATGTCTAGTTGACACGTCGTAATCCAGACAACTGACACTAATTATTTTTTTTCAATTATGCCTTTCATCAATTAGGCCAAGGAAGCAACCACATACAGCCTCGTCGTATGTGTGTTTATATTACATGTATTCAAACTGAATTAAAACTAAATATTTGCCAACTATTGACACAAGAGAATCTATTGAAATATCATGTAAAATAAAATACAATTCTTTATACGCGAAATTGTGATGATAGATGTTGCGAGACGGCACTATAGATAATAATATGAAATTTACGGAACGTAAATAATGAGTGATTGTTGGGATTTATTTTATTTTAAATTGCAAAAAATATTTTTTTATGCGGAATTGTGATTGTGGTTATATATTTTTTGTGAAACGGAACTTATGAATTTGGAGTAGTGAAGAGTGTAGGCATCTTGCCCGCGTTGCAAAATTTCCCGATTTATCGGGATATTTACTGATTTTGGTCATTGCTCACGATGTCCCGATGTAGCAGTCCTATCTGCCGAATTTTTGGATTTTCAACTAATGTAAAATAATATTCTTATAAAAAATGGAACATAATATTATTAATACGGCAAAACTAAAAGAAACCTGTAATACAATACAATACGGCCTATACGACAATACTACATACAATAAAATACGGCCATTCAACTTCGCGGTATATTAAAGCAAATTGTACTAAAATACCTTATAATAGAGTTTATTATTGTCTGGTGAGTATACAAGGGAAAATAAATAAATAACACCCAACTGTCACATACATAGTCCTAACCCCACACTAAGATCGAGTCTGGTGTCGTGGGTATCAGGAACTACGAGATACTTTCGGTCTCACAACACCCAGACCCGGAACAAATATCTGTGAGTCATACAAATAATTGTCTCGGTGCGGGGATCGAACCCGCGGCCTCTTGCTTCATAGCCGGCTGCTCGCCCTCTGCGCTACGGAGGCTGTCAAATGTCTCTGAAGATAACTTCGTTCGGGTTGTTTCCCAAATTGGATAACTTATACTTGCTTTAGTCGTTCATTATAGTCCATTCATAGAATTGCATGCACATGTCATATAAATATAACACATAGAACGACAGTACACGGCCGCGGCGTGAAGGCTTTCCAAGTGAGACATTATTGTCTCACTACGTTGCACGGCGTCAGTATCCAAGGTTAAAACTTAGTTACGAAGAGCTCGCACTAAAATAACGGATTAAACTTTCCACTAAGTCAATGGTAGATCTTCTGCACACAAAATGATGTATAGAAAACAACAATCAATGTTGTTACAATTTTAATAAATATGAGAAAATGTTCACGAAAATAAGTAGTAAGAGGTGGTAAGAAGACGAAAATGATTAATCAATGTACAATATATCAAACTATAAATGATTATATGTAACTTACTGATTATAATTAAATAAATTAACGCATTATTAACATAAACTACTTGTGTTTCATTCCGTATAAAAATCTCCCGATTTTCAGATGCCAAATCTAACGAGTTTTAATTTTACACTTTTGCAACACTGCATCTTACTCTATTCGCCGTTTTATTAATACACGATTCAGTCCTAAATGTCATTTAAATCAAATGTCCCATTAGTTGTCTTGCACATACACATTTCTGGTTCGATTTAAGAAATCCGAGTGTAGATTATTAATTCGCGATTTCATTACTTCTACTCATTCTTTACGTTCCATTAGATTCATATCTAAAGTTCCGTATCAAAACATCTATCATAAAAATTTTGCATAAAACGAATTCTAGTTTGTTTTATATGATTTTTCAATAGATTCTCTTAAGTTAATAGTCACCAAATGTTCACATGTAATACGAACACACATACTATGAGGCTAGTTATTTATATTTATTAAGGAGTAACTAGGAGTAACTTTGCACTTTGTTAGCTCAAGCGGAATTTATCATCTCGTAAACAACTGCAGGGTTAACACCACCTCATATAGCAGTATTATTATAATCGTTCTTCGTTTGTTTTGTATGGGAATCGGTACAAGTAAGATTATAATAAGACTGCTATAAGAGGTGGTGGTAACCCCCTATCTCCTAAAAATAGGAGAACATCGCGGAGTAGGCACATGACATGGTAGGCATAGGACATGGTAGAAAACATAATATAAGCTCACGCCTGTATCCCCGAAGGGGTAAGCAGAGGCGCACTAGTGAACTAGAACACCCACATTTCGCCGAGCTTAGTTCCGTTCCAGATGTGATAGACGACCACACAGCCGATAAGGCTATCCGATAAGCGAGAGGCCGCGGGTTCGATCCCCGCACCGAGACAAATGTTTGTATGACCTACAGATATTTGTTTCGAGTCTGGGTGTTGTGAGACCGAAAGTATCTCGTAGTTCCTGATACCCACGACACAAGTGTGGGGTCAGGACTATGTTTGTGACTGTTGAGTGTTATTATTATCATTATTTTCATAAAACAACAAGAAATAATATGAAAATGTTATGTTGTTTGACATTCAATAATCACGATTAGCCATTTAAACCGGCGGCCCCGATGATTTAACTTTGTCGTTTATTTTAATCCAGATAAGGGGTAAATCGACGACGTGCAAGACGTTAAACTGAAATGATTCCAAAATGGGGTTTATTACAAGATTCATCGTGGTTTAGTGCGGAGCTGCGAGTGAATTCGGGACAACTAATATGACATTTGATTTTAATCAAGTTTAGGACAAAGTCGGGGACTAATAAAATGGCGATTATAGTGAAATCCCTGCAAGTCGCCCTTAATATTAGGCGTAATAGCTTTGAACTAACCGTGATGTACACTAAGAAATTCAGTTTTCTTACATACTTTTTGTGGGAAATAATAAATTAATTATTTTACATATATTTTCTATTAATAAAATAACTTCGATCGACGCATTTGTATTAAACGATATTCAGTTTTTATTACATTCTCTTTGATGATATTTGAGCACGCATTCTGTCAATTCTGTATCAAATGTCATAATGTTACATTAAAAAAGTTTACAATTTACATTGTCCAAAGAGCTAAATTTAAATTAGAATTAATAAAGGAAATAATATTATATGGTTGTTAAGTATTCTTAAATTTTCTAATTTACCGCGCAATTTTTAAATTTTTTCTTCCATATGAACCTTCTCCTGATAATAACAAACACAACAAAAAAAAAGTGAAACCGCGTGATGGCGTGACCAACGGGAATAGGGATTCATTTATATATATATATACAAATTCTTTCATGGAATTTGCTTTTCTCCTTTGCAAAAACTCGTGGTAAACTTCGGAGTTCGGATATAAATCGTAAAAATCGTCAGGCTTTTTTTACAATTAGTGTGATTAATTATCGATATTCTGTTTTACAAAGAGTCGACACTTTTATATGCTTGATATCTAAGATTTTTCATGTCCATTTAATAACTTTTATAAGAGACTAGCTGACCCGCGCAACTTCGTCTGCGTATGAGAGAGAGGGTTGAAAGAGTAAGTCGTAGGCACCTATAGCACAATAATTCTAAAAAGGTAATGATATGTTTTGCTAAACTTCGAGAGATAGTACGTGACTTCGGTGCGGTTCCGTCAATCACCCCGTCTGTCACCCCGCCTGTCACCTCGTCTGTCACCCGTCTGTCACCCCGTCTGTAACCCGTCTGTCACCCCGTCAGTCACCCCATCAGTCACCCTGCCTGTCACCACATCTGTCACCCCGTCTGTCACCCTGTCTGTCACCCCGTTTGTCACCCCGTCTGTAACCCGTCTATCACCCCGTCAGTCACCCCATCAGTCACCCTGTCTGTCACCCCGTCTGTCACCCCGTCTGTTACCCCGTCTATCACCCCGTCTGAAACCGCGTCTGTCTTCCCGTCTGTAATCCGTCTGTCACATCGGCTGACACCCCATCACTCACCCTGTCTGTCACCCTGCCTGTCACCCTGCCTGTGACCCCGCCTGACACCCGTCTGTCACCCCATCAGTCACCCTGTCTGTCACCCCGTCTGTCACCCTGTCTGTCACCCCGTCTGTCACCCCGTCTGTCACCCGGCCTGTCACCCATCTGTCACCCCGTCTGTCACCCCGTCTGTCACCCGTCTGTCACCCCGTCTGTCAATCCGTCTGTTACCCGACTGTCACCCCGCCTGTCACCCGTCTGTCACCCCGTCGGTCACCCCGCCTGTCACCCAGCTTGTCACCCATCTGTCACCCCGCATGTCACCCGTCTGTCACCCCGTCTGTAACCCGTCTGTCACCCCGTCAGTCACCCCATCAGTCACCCCGTCAGGTATCCCTTAGTCACCCCATCATTCAACCCGTCGGTCAACACGAAAAGAATTTTTCACATCGAACCAGTAGTTTCCGAGATATCAACTTCCCCGCTTTAAAACATTTTTCATTTCTGCCCCGCTCCTATTGGTCATAGCGTGATGTTATATAGCTTCTAGCCATCCTCGATAAATGGGCTATCCAACACAAAAATATTTTTTCAATTCGAACCAGTAGTTTTTTCTGAGATATCGCCTTCACCGGTTTTAAACATTTTTCATTTCTGCTCCGCTCCTATTGGTCAAAGCGTGATGTTATATAGCCTATAGCCATCTTCGATAAATAGGCTATCCAACACAAAAAGAATTTTTCAATTCGAACCAGTAGTTTCTGGGATACCAACTTCCCCGGCTTTAAACATTTTTCATTTCTGCTCCGCTCCTATTGGTCATAGCGTGATGTTATATAGCCTATAGCCACCGTCGATAATTGGGCTATCCAACACAAAAAGAATTTTTCAAATTGAACCAGTAGATACTAACGACACTCAATTGTTTTGCCTTCCCGGAACCTCTCCACTAATACTTGAACTTTATGGTATGGTATTAAAGTTCAAATTGACTTTTAAGTATTATTACGAATCGATTGTATGGGAGTACAGAAAAGTGTTGTTTTTAGACTTTTTCAAACAATTTTTCATTTTTTTCTCTCCGTAAGAACCATCCTCGTACTTCGATGAGTATTCTAAAAAAAGAATTAGCGAAATCGGTCCAGCCGTTCACGCGTGATGGCGTGACAACGGAAAACGGGTTTCATTTTTATATAATACTAGCTGACCCGCGCAACTTCGTCTGCGTAGGAGAGAGAGGGTTGAAAGAATGAGTCGTAGGCACCTATAATCCAATAATTCTAAAGGAGGTAATGAGATGATCTACTTCGGTCCGGTTTCGTCAGTCACCCCGTCAGTCACCCACTCAGTACCCTCGTCAGTTACCCCGTCCATCACCCCGTCAGTTACCCCGTCAGTCACCCCGTCCATCACCCCGTCGGTCACCCCGACAGTCACCCTGTCGGTCAAGCCGTCGGTCACCTCATCTTTCTGCTCGATTGTCACCCCGTCTGTCACCCGTCTGTCACCCAGTCTGTCACTCCGTCTGTCACCCGTGTGTCACCCGTCTGTCACCCTGTATGTCACTCGTCTGTCACCCAGTCTGTCACCTGTCTGTCACCTGTCTGTCACCCGTCTGTCACCCGTCTGTCACCCCATCTGTCTGATCGATTGTCACCCAGTCTGTCACCCCGTCTGTCACCCGTCTGTCACCCCGTCTGTCACCCGTCTGTCACCCGTCTGTGAACCCGTCTGTCACCCGTCTGTCACCCGTCTGTGAACCCGTCTGTCACCCGTCTGTCACCCCGTCTGTCACTCGTCTGCCAAACGTCTGTCACCCCGTCTGTCACTCGTCTGTCACCTGTCTGTCACCCGTCTGTCACCCGTCTGTCACCCCCATCTGTCTGATCGATTGTCACCCAGTCTGTCACCCCGTCTGTCACCCGTCTGTCACCCGTCTGTGAACCCGTCTGTCACCCGTCTGTCACCCATCTGTCACTCGTCTGCCAAACGTCTGTCACCCCGTCTGTCACCCGTCTGTCACCCGTCTGTCACCCATCTGTCATCCGTCTGTCACCCCGTCTGTCACTCCGTCTGTGACCCCGTCGGTCACCCCGTCAGTCACCTCGTCAGTCATCTCGTCAGCCACCCCGTCCGCCACCCCATCAGTCACCCTGTCAGTCACCCCATCAATCACCTCGTCAGTCAGCCCTTAGGTCATAGTGTGATGTTATATAGCCAATAGCCATCCTCGATAAATAGACTATCCCACAAAAAATATTTTTTCAATTCGAACCAGTAGTTTCTGAGATATCAACTTCCCGCTTCTTAACATTTTTCATTTTTGCTCCGCTCCCATTCGGGACGCCGCGCCGGGTCAGAGTGACGTTACCATCGTATAAATATTGACAAATATTGACGTCACTCAATTGTTTTGCCTTCCCGGAACCTCTCCACTAAAATTTGAACTTTATCGTATGATATTAAAGTTCAAATTGACTTTTAAGTATTATTACGAATCGATTGTATGGGAGTATAGAAAAGTGTTGTTTTTAGACTTTTTAGGCAATTTTTAAATTTTTTCTCTCCGTAAGAACCATCCTCGTACTTCAAGGAATATTCTAAAAAAAGAATTAACGAATTCGGTCCAGCCGTTCACGCGTGATGCCGTGACAACGGAAAACGGGTTTCATTTTTATATATATAGATAGATTTAGGAGTCTGAAGATTACCTGTTTCGTTATTTTCAAGAAACAAGGTACAAACGGGAGATTAATTGCTACAATAAAATCAAAGTAGTAGTAAATTTTTTCTACAATTTGTCAACAATTAGAATTGATCTATATTTTGAATGTATTCAATAGTATTCAACCTGTTCTTATGATGGTAAATTAGGCGTTCAAAATCTTGCAAATCTTGTATAAAATGTGAAATGCCTCTTAAGTTTATCAATGTAAAGCGGGCTTATTGTTTGGCCACTGGCATCACGTGCTAAAGCCTAAAGCTACGATGAGCCGCTTCTCACTGAGCGTCTGAGCTCTATGAGCCTGTCTCACTTGTAACTTGTGAGTTGTGACTACTTGTGAGGTAAAATATAATAACATGTTTGAGAGGAAAGAGTCAGTCAGTCAGTGTGTGTGTCAGTGTGCTCGCCACTCGACGTATCGCACAATCATATCATTTTGGGTGTACTGTTTCCATACAAAAAGATCTTAGGTATTAGAGGTACACAATAGGTATGTATTATAAGCACTCCGCACTAGGCAGTGACCAGTGAGTGGCGATTGCGCGCTCGACGCTACGCTCGACGCCACGCTCGTCACCACGCTCGTCACTCACTCGCAGTACTCACTCGACTCGACTCGCCTACGCCTACGCAGTTTAACATAGCCATGCACTGACCGAGTTTCATGGCCAGCTTTCTTGTTACCTTGAAATATCGACATTAGTTTACATATAATAAAACATAATATAACAACACGACACACATACATTGATATGAATGTATCGGTTTTTCTTAGATGGTGTTCAAGGTTAAAGCGCCACTGAACGAGTCGAGGGGCGAGAGGCGAGAGGCGAGAGGCTAGGGGCGAGCGCCTCGCGCCTCTCAAGCGCCGTAATTAACAATGCACCCGAGTCAAGTGGAAGCAATCAGTAGTCAACCTCCACCGCCGCGCCGCATCGCCACGTACGGTCGATGGAGCAGGCCGAAGTAAGTACATCAAAGACATCAAGCATGTACCCAATAACTCGTCACTCTCACTGAAACGAGCAGGGTGCAGGGCTGAGATCCGTGCTTCAGAGTTCGTACAGTTATGCTACGTTATACAGGTGTCGTTGTGATAAGGAGACTCACGATAAGCGATCACATCGCGCCGCACCGCGCAGCGCCGGTGTACATATGTATGTAGGTCGATGCTGCGTCAACACTCGACAGTCAATAGTGTCAACATGACTGAACACATTATGTACATTGTACACAGTTACACACCGTCCGCGGGGCAGCGGGGAGCGGGGAGCGGCGCGGGGAGGCGCGGAGCGGCGCGGGGAGGCGCGGAGCGGCGCGGGGAGGCGCGGGGAGGAGGCGCGCTCTCCGCACCGTGCGGCGCACTCGTCACTTGCACAAGAAACATGGCCGCGCGCGCATTTGGACACGCTCCGCTGCCTGTCGACGTCACAGGATCGCACTACCATCACGCCGCATCGCCATCAGTCACCACTCACGACCTTCCTCGTCCATAATGCTTCCTTTACTCAAAGCAAGTCATCGGCAAGTTGTCGATACTCACCCGACGGAACAAAACAAACGCACACATTCGGGCACACACCTGCAGAAACACGAGACGGTGTCGTCTATATCGCCGCGAGACACCGGTGGTACGGGGCTGGGAACCGGCGAGGGTGGCACGCTGCGGTACTTGACGTGCAACACTCGGCGGGCAGCGCGCGCCCCGCTGCGCCGCAGGATGCCCACGGGCCAGCGCACGGGCGCTCGACCCCCACCCTCGGCGTCGGCGCCTGAACCGGCATCGGCACCGGCGGGCGGCTCGCTCATGCTGCGCGCGCGCGCCCTCTTCACGCCGCGCCGGCTCCGACGGCACTTTGATTTCCGTGGCGAGGACACGTCACGTTCGATATGCTCGCAAAAAAATGCGGCGCTCACGTTTACGCGCAGCGGTCGACTGACGACGACGACGACGACGGCGGCGGCCGCGGCGCGGCGGCGTGAGAGGCGCCGCGGCGGCGGTCGGTCGCGTGCTGACATCACGCCTTATCAGCGCGCTCGGTGCGGCTATGCGCGCCGGCCCTCCTGCACCGAATGCCGCGCGACCTACACGCTACCGTCTACAGTACACCATGCACGCAGCACGCCTCTCACGTCGTCACCTGACCAGTTCACCACGTTACACACTCAAGACACTACACAACAGACCGGTGCGGTGCAGTACACCGCGGCACCTATGAGTTATGTCACAAGTTCACAACACGACAGACAACTCACAAACCAGAACTGACATCTTGTACCAATACTGTGATCCTAGGTTCCTAGTGCGAATTGGTGTGAATTTATACACCAACTTGATCGCGATTCGCTAAATTCGAAAAAACTGGTTTCCAAAACCATACGGGTTTTACATGCCCTAGCATTATAAGACATATTTTAATGGTAACGAAAATCAAAACGGCGGTTACTCTTCAATTGCAGTACTAGATCCATCCTTTGGAACTTCGGGGCGATCCAAATATTGATTTTGAAGTTCAAATCAAAAATCGGATAATCGGATCAAAAAGAAAAGAAAAAAATGAAGTCCAATCTTTTCAGTTTTGACTCCGGAGTCCGGATTCACCCGTCGGAACCACAGGGCAACCCAGATATCGATTTTTAGGCCTATCGGGTCAAAAACAAATAAAAACGGTGAATCGGCCTTAAAACCCATACTATGTCTCAAGCAGACTGCCCGGTACTATACAGATAGAAAGAGACACCGGTCTATGATCTTCCCCCACCACTTCGACTCAAAGTGAGTGGAGGAACCTTCAAAAAGAAATACAAATCAGCCTTGCTAAAAAAACAACTTGCGACAGAAAACGTAAAACACTGGTACATGAAAAGTATAAGCGTAAAACCCTACTTTCATGAAAAATGCTCAGAAAAAGTAAGTTACTAGTAGTAGAGCAACACACACACACACACACACACACAAACACACACACACACACAAACACACACACACACACACAAACACACACAGACACACGCACGCACACATACACCCACACACGCTCGCACACATACACCCACACACGAACGCACACATACACCCACACACACACAAACACACACATACACCCACACACACACACACAAACACACACATACACCCACACACACACAAACACACACATACACCCACACACACACACACACATACATACACCCACACACACACACACACACACACACACACACACACACACACACACACACACACGCACAGACACTCACACACAGTAACTCACACACACTTATCACACTTTTATCTGGAAGATTTTATATTGATTTTTATTTTTGTTTTTATTTTGCTACTTAATAATCTTAATATAATATAAATATAAAGTTTGGCACATGTTGAGCCAATTAATACAGCGTCATCTCAGTAAGGTGCGGCTGAAAATCAGCGCTGTGCAGAATTACATGTCTGCACAGCACACGCTGAGCCGTGACCTTTTGCCGTTTTAGCATCATAATAATTGTGATTATTTTTGTATGATGTTTAAATTCCAGGCTCCTTTCTCTCTTGGTCTACCTGTTATCAGTATGTGCTTGTAATCGTACAGCACATAAATGAATGATGATAATTTTTGTAGTTGTGTATTTTTTGCTTGGTGCCTGACCAAGTTGCTGGTTGTTGGATCCAGGGAGGAAGATGGGAGGGGAATGTAAATGTATGTATTTAATGTGTGTATGTGTATATATGCACATGTGTACACATGTGGGTGTGTGCACATACACATGATAGTGTTTTTTTTTAATTTTTAATTCTATTTTTTTTTCCCTCTGTGTAATTTAATAGACCTAAGTACCTAATTATGTAACAGCTAAAACGCAATAAATGTCATTTTCTTCTTCTTCTTTTCTTCTTCGTCTATGCTTGCTCCTTGGACTTGTCTAAAGCTTTCGACTTGGTGTCCTATGATGTGATACGACAAAAATTAAATCTGAAACTAGCATTCCTAACGAAATCACGGACAATAAGGCCATTGAGGGGGGGCGCAGGGCGTTGGCTGTAAGAAGCAATATGTTGGCTTGCAGATTTGCACGATGTACTAACACTGTTAAAATTACTTTAATATATATATGTGCAGCCTCCGACGGGGTTTGCAATTCATGACATCTTGTCTTCGCAACCGCCTATCAGCGCCATCTGTAGTCGATCGGTTCACTCATTTGAATGCTATTTACGCTAAACTAAGACACTAAAGTTAATGGTCAAACACTGCTCAGTCATCCGAGTCATCCGAGCACTACCCAAATTTAAGCAGCTAATAATTTAGAGCGGCGTGGTCAAACGCACTTGAGAAGACTTGACGGAAAAAACAGCTGAGGATCCAAAATTTTGCTACAGATAATAAAAATTTAAGTTACGAAATTTTAATAAAATTACATTTATGTTTCGTTTCACGTAGAATCATTATATTTCATTTAGTTTTTTTTTGCCTAATTAAAAATAATAATTTGCAGAATACACGATTCGGAAATGTTTATTTAACCTTTTTGCTTTTCATGTGCCATCGATCATATTTCATCTGTAGTAAATTTTTCTGTAATGTTTATGTTATCTCTGTCTATTTTTTGTTATTGTGAAGGTAAACACATTTTTATATAATAGAAACGGGACTTAAAATGGATATTTTTTATAATGTATTATAATCTCGTTAAAATATATACCACTTGGCAGCATGTTCCTTTCGTCCTTAGCCAATGATTTGTGTGGAAGAAATGAAAAAAAAAAAGGAGTTTTGGCGGGAATTCTGACGGTGTGGGTGGTCGCTTGTTTTAATGATTTCATATTCTAGTCTAAAGTTGTGCTTGTGGTTTAAATGTGATGTGAATCTAAGCAATAAACATCAACGAAGATGGACAGTATGTGGAAGCTTTGAAATAAGTGATTTTGGACGCTTTTTGTCGGGTGGATGTGTCGACCATGTTCGACTCCTCCGCTGCGAGAAAATCGTCTAAAAAGCATCAAACTGGAAGGAATTGACGCCAAAACTTCAGCTGGGCCTTGAATTCGAACACATCCGATTTCATGGCACTTGCGAAAAATTAGGAAATGAAGAAAAAAAGCACTTAAGACGAGGCTGTATGGGCTAGATCCCTTTGCCTTCCCGAAAGGGAAAATTAAAAAAAAAATGAAAAAAAAGTTGGCAAATCGCGACTTGTTTGTTTATATCAGAGATATTTTTTGTGAGGTTGCATCCACAATATTTCAATATTTATTCAGAAAAGATAGGAAGAAATGAGAGAAATAAATTTAAGCTGCGGCGTCCCAAGTTTCAATTAGATATATTTAAGAGGAATTTATAATACGTTCAATCAATTGATGTATACAACAAGTTACCTAATAAATTTAAAGAATTACCTTCAACTTTGTTTAAAAGCAGACTGACAGCATGGCTAGCAGAAAACAGTTTTTATACTTTAAATGACTTATGAAGAAAATAATGTAATTTTAATCCTTCTAATTTATAAACACCTTGTGATAATAATAATGCACCTCAATGACATTTTAATTATTACAAAATATATTCTGACATTTAAAACAAAACTTTACATCCAAAAAAATACCTAACTTTTGAATTTATGATTAATGTACTAATTATATAAAATATTTGTAATATTCACACACCATTGTTATGGTATAATGTACTTGGACTATTTATAAGCACTATCACAATTTTACTACATTCTGGTGAATAAATGTTTTAATTTGATTGATTTGATTTGAGAGATTCAATATTACTTACTATAGTGGATTGCTAATTAAACGGAGTATACTGACATTTCGAATATTGCCACTTTTTATGGTAAAAAGATTAAGATTATTTAAACATCTCAATTCAGTGAACCATTTAATTCATTCATTTTCTAAAGTCCAACTCAAAGTCGTAATTCCTGCCTAATGTGTGATTCAAAGACTTCTATGTATTACGAGACAAGCTGTATAAAAGGAAATTTGTGGCACATGACGGCGAGTGTTTGACGTTTGACGGCTTAGTGGGAGAGCAGAACTCTGTAGTGAATAGACAGGCTCACGCAGATGTGACAATTAAAATTAATTTTGCCTTTTTCCAGTTCTCAGGTAATCTGCGCGGTATATGAACTTCAATAATTATATTTTAGGTTTTATAATTATAACATATTTAACAATAAATAAATAAAAAGTTAATTATTATTATTATATGTATAACATAATATCGGCGCCTCCATGGGCTGCTGGTAGCGTATATGGACTGTGAGAACTGGGAGACACTGCGTTCAAATCCCGGGTCGCACAAAGCGGCGGTATGGTCGAATTTTCTAGAAAACTTTAGAACTGGTACAGCGACTTGTTATATAAGTAGTAAGATACTATCTTTCTGTTTTAATTTAATACCAATCTTGTTCTCAGAAGTATTCAGAAAAAAAAAAATATTTTTGTTTGTTTTGCACGAATTCGATAAATTTAATTCATATCCCCGCCCAGGGAATCTGAAAAAAAAATACAATGAAATAAAATTTAACATACGTAATTTAAAAAAAATTAACATTTCTGTCGATATGGATATATTTGGAGTAGGCCTATTTTGAGCATCGGACATCCTGTGGCCGATGATGATGATAAAATATTTTTTTTCTTTGGAGATTTTAGTTGATATCGAAAACAACTCTCGCAAAAGTTATCCTGGCCTTTCGCCAGGGTCCGCCATAATTAGTAAATTTTGAAAAAGAAAAACAGAATCGTAGATTGAGAATGGTAGACAGGGTTGTGGTGGGATCATCGTTATATGTATATTGAAAATTACAAACAGTCATCGTGAAATTATATATTTCGACGTATAGGTTCCACAATGAAATTCTTTTTTAAACACTGCGGAAATAGCTCAAACCAGTGCAGCATAAAAAAAAAAACTTAATCACCTCGAACTAAGATACTCGTTCATAGAGAACTGAATGAACCCACATATTTTTACAGTACCTACCTACCGGCACTTTCGTACAAGTATTATTTACATCCAATATCTGAAACATAAACAGCACCCGTCTCTATTATTTACATCCAATATTTAAAAAAAAAAAATGCACCCAACAGTCACATACATAGTCCTGACCCCACACTAAGATTGAGTCTTGTGTCGTGGGTATCAGAAACTACGAGAGACTTTCGGTCTCACAACACCCAGACCCGAAACAAATATCTATAGGCAACACAGACATTTGTCTCGGTGCGGGAATCGAACCCGCGACCTCACGTTTCACAACCGGCTCCTCGCCCGCTGCGCCACGGAGGCCGTCGAAACACAACTTCATCTCTCTCCTAATAAAAATTACTTTTCCACTTTGTCATATCTGCGTTCTTATAATCTATATCAATGTTTCGGTAGTGCTGCTCACTCTAATCTCATACGGAACAAGAGTAAGCAAGATGGTAATAAAGACATGGCTGTTATTTTTTGGAACTTCAAAAACAATTTATTTTAGAAAACAATCAAGAAAATTAATATTTACTTACTCAAAACGCCTTGAAATCACATGAATAATATATAATAATAATATTTACGGGTCGCAATACAAAATTAGTACGTGATAATTTGTCAAATTCAATATTGGCGGCTTCCCAAATGACAACTGTTTTCTCTCTTGCTGTCTCTCCGTCGACTAAATGAGTTGTTGTGAATAGACCCCAACCTATTGCGCAGATTCTTTGTACTGATCAGCTTGTCTAGTAGTATACATATAAGTCTCTGGTGTGATTAGTACTGCATATCTACTGAATTATAGTCATAGTAAATTACTGTCATATCAGCCCAGAGTGGAATTTGTGCCCGATATGGCGATAGGCTCGCCCCCTATCACATCTGGGACGGAACTAAGCTCGGCGAAATGTGGGTGTTCTAGTTCGCTAGCACGCCTCTGCCTACCCCTTCGGGGATACAGGCGTGAGCTTATGTTATGTGATGTGTTAAATTACTGTATGTTAAGTTATTGCATGTCTAATGGAATTATAGTCATGGTTCACTAAAAACAAAATTTACAAAAGCTATGAATGTGCCGAACGTAATTCTTCTCAAATAATGCAAATAATATTTGTAATTTTTATTGTTACCATTTCGCGTATCTGTTGTGATTATTTACGCAAAATTATTTACACATTTAATCGAAGGGTTAAACTGAAAATTCTAAAAATTCACATTAAAATTCTAATTTTGCAAGTTAGTGCTGAGTTATTGTTTCTTCGAATGATAAAAATTGAACTAGATCAGTCACTATGTTTGGAGAGTAAGCAACATTATTTTGAAAAGTGACATTTCGATCTGCCAGTTTACTCCGTTTAATTCAGGTTAATTAGATGTCTTTGGTTTATATTTCCTTTTTATTCAAATAACTGTGTTTGTTGTATGTGAAATGTGAAGTGATTTTGTTTTATGTAATAAACATCAACGAAGATGGACAGATTATGGAAATTTTGAAGTTTGGATTTGAAGGATATTTCTTGGAGCGTTTCAATAAAAGGGGTCTTCTCGAATATTTCTTGCCAGGGACTGCCGTCCGTGCCAAGAAAAATACTCTACCCGATCTGAGAATGGAATTCAGGATGTTCCAGTTCACAGCGGCTTCAACAGAACCATCTAAAAACTATTACCTATATTGGAGAGGAATTTGGCAACATGCAGAAGTATTGAATCGGATTTAAAAAAAATAATCATTGTATTTTTGAAGTGATTTATTTGCCTTGGCTTCTTCGAGTGCGCTATATTCTAGTTTACATAATGATCTTGAGGTATATATTGATATATACGACTACGGTTCTGAGGTCTCGGGTTCGATCCCGGGTCGGACATAGGCAAGTGATATTGGATTTTCCAATATCAGTCTGGAGTCTGGAATTTGTGCCCGATATGGCGATAGGCTCGCCCCCTATCACATCTGCGACGGAGCGAAATGTGGGTGTTCTAGTTCACTAGTGCGCCTCTACCTACCCCTTCAGGGATACAGGCGTGAGCTTATGTTTATGTTATGTTATGATATTAATAAAAGAGAAGCCACGGGACGAGATATGCTTCGGAATTTAAAAACTTAAACATGGCATTGTACCGATAAAGGTCCTTGTTCTCACAAGTGCATTCGTGGAGTCCTTGTTCATGATAGTTAGTGCACGTAGCAGAAGCCATTTAATAATCATATATGTATCATACCAACCCAGGGTTGGAGCTAGCTGGTGGATACTAATTTGTAACAGCTTCGAAATTTCCAGGTGAGTGGCTTAAGGTTCAGTTGGTTTGCTGTTTGGTTGGTTTGTGAGGCAAGGTATTATTTTGCTCCATTTTGTAGGTAATTATTGAATGTACTTTAAAAAATTTTACAGTTAAAAGATCCTGGGTGGAGCTTGGTCTACACGCCCCTCCACTTCCTTATCCTTACTAAATAATAAAAGCGAAAGTAACTCTGTCTGTTTATCCATCTATCCATCTGTTTGTGTGGTGTTTACACAGCTAAACTGCTGAACCAATTTTGATGAAATTTGGTATGAGGGTACAAAAGTATCCTCCACTAAGACCAAGCTCCACCCAGGATCTTTTAACTGTGAAATTTTGGTTTTAGTTGGGGTTAAAAAACCCCAAGGACATACATATGTAGGTGTAGGTTACTTTATTTTTTAATTAACCCCTCAAGGTATGAAATTGGGGATGAATGTTTGTATGGGAATTTTGGATCCGCTTAATTTATTTTGAAAAAAGAACAATGGCCAGATTTGACCTGTCAAACGTGTTGATGGGAGATAACAGATTATATATTCTTGTTTTATATCACAATGGGTAGGTAATTTTCTGCTAAGTACATAGTACTAACTTATAACAAGATTAGTTATGTGGAAAAAGAAGAAAATTAATTTTAAGCTCTAGCTCTGCACTAAGCCACGAAATTAGATAATAATAATAATAAGAATTTTATTGTTTTTGGAAATATAAGCTCAATCCTTTGCCTTATATTTATGAAATAAAGCCTTTATAGCTAGATCCCTGTCCCATTTAATAAAAACTAAAAATAAATGATTATTTGCTTTGCTCCAAGGAACAGTAGACCTGAGTATTTGATATCAATTTCAGCTTGATATTGATACCTCCACGCGTTCCTGAGAAAAAGGGAACAAGAAAAAAGAAGAACCCTTGCTTGGGACTTGTTAGTTAGTACTATATAAATCTATACTAATATACAGCTGAAGAGTTTGTTTGTTTGTTTGTTTGATCGAACGCGCTAATCTCAGGAACTACTGGTTGTATTTGAAAAATTCTTTTTGTGTTGGATAGCCCAATTATCGAGGGTGGCTATAGGCTATATAACATCACGCTATGACCAATGGGACCGTAGCAGAAATGAAAAATGGGGAAGTTGATATCTCAGAAACTACTGGTTCAATGTGAAAATTTCTTTTAGTGTTGACCGACGGGATGAATGGCGGGGTGACTAAGTGATGACTGACGGGGTGATTGATGGGGTGAGTGGCTGGGTGACGGGCGGGGTGACAGACAGGGTACAGACGGGGTGACCGACTAGGTGACAGACAGGGTGATTGACGGATGACAGACGGGGTGACAGGCGGGGTGACAGATGGGGTGACAGTCGGGTGACCGACTGGGTGACAGACGGGGTGACAAACGGGTGGCAGACAGGGTGACAGACAGATGGCAGACTATGTGATCGACAGGGTGGCTGAAGGGATGATGGATGGGGTGACTGACAAACCGGACCAAAGTAGATCATCCCATTACCTCTTTCAGAATTATTTGATTAAAGGTGCCTACGACTCGCTCTTGTAACACTCTCTCTCATACACAGAGGAAGTTGCGCGGGTCAGCTAGTAATAAATAAAATTATACTTCATTAAAATCATTCATTTCATTCACTGGTTCTCTGTTAGGACGATGTCTGGTCTATTACTGGTACAGTCTAGACCACACTTAGGCACATTGCGACTTTACACATTCATTTTTAAATAAAAATAAACTTAATAGCTATTAAGAAAATCGGTATAAACTACATGGTTCTATGGTAAGTAAGGAGTATGTTGAATTATTTTTGCAATGATTGTCTCAGTAATTGTGTTACTTACAACATTAAAATATGTTTCAAAATGTCACTATTTTAAGTGTAAAGATAAGTCCTTGGAAGTATCTATCACCTTTTCACAATGACAGCATGTCAGCCTTTTGTCAACAGTATTGCTATTATGAAACAAAAATTCTAAATATTGTTAGCAGAAATAATTATAACATTGAAAACATTCACAAAAAAATTACTCAGAACTTAATGGTACTGAATTATTTAATGATGAATGTAGAATATCTACCTCCATATATGTACATATACATATGTGAAGAGAAAGCATTGTAACCATTTTTAAGAGAATTGAGCGAACTGATGATAGTGTTGAATATTAGCATCCATATTATCTGACATGAATAAATGGCGAAAGAATTCTATGGGTGTATACACCCATAGAATTCTTTAGTCTATAGACTATAGTGATTTTGATTTGATTGTGTGTTTTCATGTTACCGCACCAAAAAACACATTTGAGACTCAGCTTAAAAAAACAGACCAAGATGACAGATTATTTTAAAAACTATGTGTTATCTATACACTGTATATTTTAATCTGTAGGTACTGCGAAAATAATATAAGGTGTAGGTTCTGCAAGTTATTTTAAAAGAAACATTTTAAATTATTTTTGCAACATTTTTATTAGAAAACAAGTTCATAAGCATAACTTATACCCATATTACGTACATATTTATATAAAATATACATATGACAATGAATATGACTACATGTAATATATTGCTTACAACAACTATCAGATATAACGTCTGAATTTTATGGTCCCTTTAAGGCTGTTATATCCAGTTTTGACTGTAGTTTGATTTTGAAATAATATTATATCATTGTAAATTAGACTTGTTTATTTTTATTAATTTTATTGTACATACAGTAGAACCCTGATTATCTGGACTCATATGACACCAGCTTGCATAAAAATATTTTGGTTTGACGTATACTCCTACTCCCAGCAATATTTATGTGAACTGTGAAAGATTATTATAATTTATTTTTATGTAATATGTTTTGTCTAAGGCCTAACCCCGCTCATTACTAGACATTGGGACAGTAATATTACAGGCCTATATTATTTTTTATTATTATGTTTATGTCTCACAAATTATATATTGTTATAATAGATAAATATCCCATGTGTTCAGCAAACTACCAGGACTCTATTAAATTTTGTGTGACCATGAAATGAAATTAAACAGTTGCCTGGCAACAGTTCCGTGTTGCTTGATATATATATATTATTAATAATCACGTTTAGACTAACAAATATGTATATTCGTTGATAACGTACATTTTTATATATTAAGATAATGACATTGTCAAATCTAGGAATGTAATATTTTTCTATAAATGATTTGAATTTAAGAACATCAATGAAGAGCCAAGGAGTTTGATATATTCGTAAAAGACTTTACTACATTCGCCCCCACTTATCCCATTTCTTCAATGAGACGTCTTGGTGGTCTTATTGTTCGCCGACTATGAGGTAGCGATGGAACAGTTAATGATGGTGGTTGTATTTCAACTATTTCTGGCGATGGTGAATTAACAATAGTGGCTGGCGTAGAAAAGGGTGTAGTAAATGCTGATGCTATCGGCGGGCTTGAAGTTTCATTCTGAGATGTAGAAGGTAATATAGGGCTTATCGGCGTCTGCTGCATGTGGCACGGTGATGATGGCAGTGATGTCAATTTAGGTCGAATGTGGTCTGCATGCCGACGGATGTTAACTCCTTGCGGTGTCGTAATAACATAAGAATAACGATGCTTACGCTGGTTTATGACTCCAGGTTGCCAATTTCCCTCCAATTTCGTTCTATGAAAAACTGAGTCACCGGGTGCATATTCGCCCTTTCCTTCTGCATTTATATTGGCCTGCACTTGTTGATATTGTAAATATCTTCTTTTATTGGGCCGAATGTTGGATAATAAGCAATTCAGTTTCCGCCCAAACATAATTTCAGCTGGCGATTTGCCCGTAATATTATTGGGAGTGTTTCTATAGGTAAATAAAAATTCTTGCAACCGTTGTTTTTGTGAGGATCCTTCTGAAGCCGAAAATCTTGATTTGAAAGTTCTTACCAATCTTTCTGCTAAGCCATTTGTGCGAGGGTGATAGGGTGATGATCTGATGTGTAATATACCCTGACTTTTACAATATTCCTTAAATTCCGAAGATGTAAATTGAGGACCATTGTCAGAAACTATCATTTGAGGAAGGCCAAATGTACAAAATATGTCATCTAATATAGCGCAAAGGTTTCTGGTTATGATATTTTTCATCGGTCTAATCTCAATCCATTTCGATAAGGAATCACATAAAATTAACCAATATGTGCCTTCAAAAGGACCTGCAAAGTCTATATGTATGCGTTCCCAAACTTGTTCTGGAATACTCCAGGAGTAAATAGGAAGTTCTGGGTTGTGTGTCCTGTTTTGTTGACATCTATGACATCTTTTCACATAGTTATCAATATCTTCATCAATAGTCGGCCACCATACATAAAAGCGAGTCAAAGCCTTCATCGCAGAAATGCCTGGATGGCCCCTATGAAGATATGTGAGCACTTTTTGCTGAAGATTGTTTGAAATTACCATTCTTCCTTGCCACATGATAATTTTGTTTTCTATAGAAAGTTCTCCACGCTTCCTAAAATAAGGTTTAATATTGTTAGTATATTCTACATTCCTCCAGCCTGTTTTCATATACTCAATAACTTCTGACAGTGTCGAATCTTGGCGAGTTTTTTCTCGTATTAGAGCTTCAGAGAGATGTAGATCAGCCATTCTAGTTCCTAAAAGGTGCGATTCTATTTTGTGAACCCGAAGTTCTATATTTGATGGTTGAGTTTCACCATTGGGCAATCTAGATAGACAATCTGCTAAAATATTGTTCTCTCCCTTTTGGTAACAAATCTCATAATTGTAACTGCCGATAATAAGTGCCCATCTCACTAGTCTATTATTCGCTAGCTTGGGAAGATTCCGGTTAGGACCCAGTATGTATATTAAAGGTTTGTGATCAGTAATTAAAGTAAATTTGGTTCCTCGCAAATACTGATCGAATTTTTTAATACCGAATAGAATAGCAAGTGCTTCACGATCTATTACAGAGTATTTCATTTCAGCTGTGCGTAACTTCCTAGATGCAAAAGCTATAGGTCTTTCAGTGTTACCACTTTTATGGTATAACACAGCTCCCACACCTTTTTCCGAAGCGTCACAGGCAAGAAAAATCGGTCTCTTTTCGTCGAAAGCCGCTAAATGCTTTGATAACGCGATATAATCTTTTGTCTTTTGAAAAATGTGTTGTTCGTGACTCGTCCAGTGCCATTGTTGTTTACCACTGGTTAGTTCATAAAGATCTGCACACAATCCATGTAAATGAGGAATGAAACGTTCATAAAAGTTGACAAGTCCTAAAAATGATCTTAGTTCCTTAGGATTGGAAGGTTCAGGCGCTTTGGAAATTGCTTCTATTTTTTTATTCATTGGACGTATGCCGTTCTCGTCAATTATATGTCCAAGGTATTCTATTTCTTTACTAAGAAAAGAACATTTCTTCAGATTTACCTTAAGTCCTGCTTTCTGTAGACGTTCAAATATCAGATTTAGTGTATGTAAATGTTCATCCATGCTTTTACCAGCCACTGCAATATCATCAAAATACACAGCAACATTAGGTATGTCTTTTAGAAGTTCATCTAAATAGTGTTGAAAAACAGATGGTGCAGTAGAAATTCCGAAAGGCATCCTGTTATATTGAAAATAACCCTTATGTGTCGAGATTGTGAGATATTTCTTGGACTCTGGTGCAATTTCGAATTGAAGATATGCGTCCTTAAGATCAATTTTTGAAAACATTTGGCCATGTGCTAGGTTCTGTCGTAGTTGATCAAAGAGTGGAACTGGGTGCAGATGTTTTATTAAGAAGGGGTTCAACGTGCTTCTGTAATCTCCACAGATTCGAATATCACCATTGGGTTTTACAACATTGACCGTGGGTGTGGCCCACTCAACACATGTTATATTAGGGTCTATTTGGCTAATTATGCCTTCAGAAACAAGGCGATCTAACTCTTTCTCGATGTTTCTTTTCATTCCGAATTTAATAGGTCGTGCTGGAAGATGTAGTGGTTCTGTCCCTTGTTTGACGTGGATGTTGACTTGATAGTTATTAACTTTCCCGAGTTTGCCATCAAAAAGCTGCTTGTGTTTGTCTAATACTTGATGTAGCCGTGTTGGTACTTTTTTTTTAATTGAGTAAACAGGTTTAGGAAATTCCATACCAAAAGATTCGCTCCACTGTAGGCCAAAAAGCATTGGGTTAGCATTTTTCATCACAATTACTGGAAGTATTTTTTTCTGTCCATCCACTTCTACAGTAACGTCTGTGAGACCTTTTGACTTAAGTTTGTGACTACCATATGCCTGTAATTTAGGAGCTTTGATTAATGTTGGAGCCCCTATATGTCGCCAAAACACTGTACTTATGATCGAGTAAGCTGACCCTGGATCCCAGTCCATTGTGCAAGATATTCCATTGATAAGCGTGTTTATTTTTTTGCAATCCCTGTTTTGTCTACTTGTGACAGAGCAAACGACTTCGTTATCAGAATCGCTGTATTCTGAATGGTCATCATTAGAGAATGATGAAGAGGATTTGTTATTGTCTAGTGTATGGGAAATTCGTTGTAGTTTGTGTTTGTACGGTCTGTTTTTGGAAATAGATGCTCGTCCAGTTTTAATACAACAGTTTTCGTAGTGTCCATTTATGTTACATTCTTTACATATATGATTTCTAGCTGGACATCTAGTGAAGTCATGTTTGTCATGTTCACCGCAGCGTAAACATTGGCCAGTTTGTAATTGTCGAGGGCTCCTACTATTTGATGACCGTTGATTATTCGATTTGTAAGTAATTTTCTTTCCGATTCGTTTTATATTAGTCAACGGTGTGTCGTGTTCAGCTTGTTCTCTGGATTGTGCAGTAACAAATAGTTGTGCAAACGTAACTTCCATCGTCTGGCCTGCGTGTGTTTCTGTTAAATCAGGCCATTTCTGTTTTAAGTCTGTTTCTAGTTCCGTGTGATTCAATCCAGTTGCGAATCTATCACGAAGTTGGCGTTCTAATAATTTATCATCGTATCCACAGTCTTTGCTCAATTCTTTTAAACGATTAGCATAATGTTCCATTGATTCGTTAGTATCTCTTATACAACTCCAAAATTCAGTTAGAGCTCGATATCTCGTTCTTTTGACGTGATAGAGGTCTAAAAGTTTAGCATGTATGTCGTCGTATGTGCTATTGTCAAAATTTGGAGTCATTGCAGTTTTAACCTCCATGTATGTAGTTGGTGTAAAACAGTTCAAAAGAAGATCTTTCTTTAGTATGTCGTCTGTAGTTACTTCATATATTAAGCATTTTTGCTCAAAATAATTTATAAAATCACTAACTCTATGTTCTTCGGGGTTAAATTTTTCCATATTAAATAATTTCAACTTTTTGATTTTGTTTTCTTGTGGTGTTGCACTAGTGCTCGTCATACTCGTATTATTCTGTAATGTTGAAATTGTTGTCGATTGTTTTGTAACCAACTCCATCATCATTTTGAAAAGCTGATTAATTTGATCTTGTTGTGCCTGTTGGGCCCTTAAAAATTGAGAAAATTGTTCTGTGTCCATTTTCCTCGTCGCCAATGATATATATATATTATTAATAATCACGTTTAGACTAACAAATATGTATATTCGTTGATAACGTACATTTTTATATATTAAGATAATGACATTGTCAAATCTAGGAATGTAATATTTTTCTATAAATGATTTGAATTTAAGAACATCAATGAAGAGCCAAGGAGTTTGATATATTCGTAAAAGACTTTACTACATTGCTTAACAGGACAAGGTATGATTTTCGACTTCAGAAGCGTAATTATTTTTATTTTTCATACAATATATAAGTAAACATATCAACATATTCACACCTGCTACAGACTTATAGTGAATGACACATTTAGAGCATCCTATTTTGGAATTGCTGACAGCTCAATAAGCATTCATATAAAGGTTGAAGAGTGTGTACTGTGAAGTGGTTGGTGACTTGGTGGCCAGTCGCGAGCTGGAGGCTCTCCTCCTAGAGGTGCAGATAGGTAGGTACTCACCCCATAAACCAGTCGACGGTGTCGCGCAAATACTCCGGTAGCCGCTCCAGCTTGACGGATTGTCCTCGCCACGCTCCTCGACAATAAGACACAACTCTGCTGCCTGGAGGCCGATCGGAGCGATAAATCCGCACCTTGGCACCACAAACACACACACACACACACACCGACTGTCTCTTCACATTACTCGATAATAATAGACAGATTTAAGTTAACAGTACTCTTTTAATCTAAATGTTAGATGCTAAGTAGAGAGTGTCGCAGACACAAAAATATCATTTAAAATGTTCACTTCTTCAGTAAACGATTAGACCCCGAGACCGAGCAGCTGAGAGATACTCGCCATGTTGCGCAACTTCAACGTATAGTTTTTGACCACAATGACTGCTAGATTAAACATCCCGCAACTATGAACACTGTCAAACGAAGTTCTTCACTTAATGCAGTCACAGATATTTAATTTAGATACAATGTTTTCCTGTACTGGTACTGACACCATTTTTTCTGAAACAACAATGAACGACGACGATCAAGTATGACAAAATTATTTCTGTTTGCATTTTGCAATTGCCAATTGGCATTTTTTAATATTGCAACATTTATTTATCTTATGTCATAGTGGAGTTTTGGCGAGAATTCTGACGGTGCGGGTGGTCGCTTGTTTTAATGATTTCATATTCTAGACTAAAGTTGTGTTTGTGGTTTAAATGTGATGTGTATCTAAGCAATAAACATCAACGAAGATGGACAGTATGTGGAAGCTTTGAAATAAGTGATTGGATGATTTTCGTCGGGTGGATGGGTCGACCATGTTTGATTCCTCCGCTGCGAGAAAATCTTCTAAAAAGCATCAAACTGGAAGGAATTGACGCGACAACTCCAGCAGGGCCTTGAAATCGAACAAATCAGATTTCATTGCACTTTCGAAAACTTAGATGTAGGAAACAAAGTACAAACAATAATAAAAAGTATACGGCTGAAGGATATTGTATCCATAGTAATGAACTAGTTAAAAAAATATCAGACCGCAGACGTCAAGCCGGCTCCACTGCACTATGCACTGCACCTTAGACTAAATACACTGCACTGTAGGTTGCTGTAGTAAACTTGCGCTGCTAGGATAATCTAAGTGCGCTGCACATATTTCGCGTTATGGAGCGTCACTTTAGTTCGCCGCTCGCCGGCGAACAAGTTCGTTCTTTTAGTTCTCGTCTTGAACCAAAGAAAGGCTAAAAAAAGATTATCCGCACGTTTTTTTTTATTTTTAATAATTTGCTGCTATTTTTTTTTATTTGTGTATGTACTTGGAGAGTAGTGACTTCGTCTAAGGGTGTAAATAGGTCACCAACACCTTTTTGTGCAAGCCAACCTCATCTGCAAATGGTACATTTTTCTGAGTAACGGACTAGGCGCTGGCGAAACCTGGGTTGTGGGGAACAGGCAGCAACCATGGACACAGTGTTCGCTATTAGATCGATGCGCGAGGCCTGCCAGGCGAAAAAAAAAGCCTTTGCATATGGCTTTCCTGGATCTGCAGAAGTCTTTTAACTTTCAGGCGGGTGATCTTTCTGGTGGGCACTAAGTTCAAAGAAGTGACTCAATCTTATGTTGACATTATCGCAGACATGTTCCTTGGATCGAAATCTCTGATTTGATCTGCTTTTAGCGTCACTAAACCCTTCCCGATCACTATGAAGGCTCACCAGGGATCTGCATTGAGTCCTTTTCTATTTTGTGTTGTGCTTGACGTCACGACGGCGGAAGTGCAGGAGCAACCACCGTGGGTGCTGATCTATGCTAATGAATAATGATATAGCATTAGTAAATGAGGACAACCAGCGCCTAGAGAACGCTTGGGAACGGCGAAGTGAAAGGAAATGTGCTGAAGACCAAGTACATGGACTGCGGGAGTGCATACCCTTAGGTCGCGGACACGAACTCAGCAGGCGCGGAGCGGAGAGCGGCGCGTTTCATTTTCATGCATAGATTTTAATGGAACTGGTCTCGAAGGCAGCGGCGCGGAGAGCGGTGTACGAGTACGTTACCGCGCCGCTCTCTAATTTAAGGTCTCATATATACGAGACCATCACTTGACCAGTACTGTCAGTAGGAATGATCGATATTAGAAAAACATCAATGTTGACATCGATGTTAACATCGATTCAAAAGTATCGACGTACGATAAACATCGATAGCAAAACATCGATATATTTGAAACATCGATGTTTCGGTAGCAAGTAAAACAGTCTATTCCAACCCGTGACCACGAAGACTGCAAAGTGCAAAGCCTTCGAAACGTCGGGAATAAAAATTAAAACCAAATCGTGATAAAATCCGTAAAAATAATTTTATTTCAATGTCTATTCTATTTATTTTTTCTTATTGTTTATTTATTGTTTACTGTTATAATACAAGAAAAAAATTAACATTCCCAGTATTTTTGTGTACACTTTGTAACAAAATTAACTTTGTTAGGTGTTTTCCCTTTACGGCCGGTTTCAATATACGATCTCAGTTTAGAGTGCAGATAAATCGCGATTGTGAACCAATCAAATCAAGTAATTTGATGGAGTCGTGTTCAAACTGTGTTCTGATTGGCTAATTTTTGAAATCTATCTACACATTCGAACTGAGATCGTTTATTGGAACCAGGCGTTAGTCTGTGTGTTGAAGTTTACAGTTTTTTTAATCCCTTAGGAAATGCAAAGAAATAATTATTCGTACGGCTTACTTTGATTACGTTGATCAGCATCTCCTAGCGTTAAATAGTTGAACTTAATGGCAATCTAGTCCCTAGCTAGTACATACAACGCTAGATGGCCCTAAAAAGGATATTTTGACTTTTCAATATTTTATGCTTATAACATCGATATGTCGATGCTATCGAAATCAAAACATCGATGTTTTCCAGATAAATATTCATCATCATTCATATTTATTCATCATCGATGAATATCGATCATCTCTCACTGTCAGTAGTATCATTCGCGATTCTTCACTGTCGCATTCACTCAAAGAAACATTCGCTGTTGTGTGAATGCATCAGTGAAGATTCGCGAATGATCGGGAACGTTCGGGCCCCATCGCCGATAGCCCTTCGCGAACGTTCTTTCGCCTTCGTTCGGTTGGTGTGTACGCGCCATTCATGGATTTTATGAAAATCGAATATAAAAAAAATCGATTTTAAAAAAATGATAATTTGTTCACATCCCTAATTAAAATATTATTTTATTCTGTATTTTAATTTTACAACGTGCAAACTGCATATATCTATTTTAACATCGCAATGTTTCGTTTGCCGTTTGGTGAAAGGGTGGATCCTATGGAAGAGAAACGACAGGCACGAGAAAACACAATTAACAGTGTCATAACTTTCTGTGTGCTTTGTGCTGCTATAAGATTAGGTAAGAGAATATCTTATTGGAACCCTCTAATTAGTTTTCAATAAAATTAAAATGATGGGGCGCACCACACGACATACGGCTCGATCGTCTACGATTGAGGTTTGGCAATAGGCTAGCGTAGCCCTATTAGGAAATCTGGATTTAGAGGTTACCTCATAATTATTTTATATTTGTTTCAATATTGACTTCGGAGATACAAGCGTGTGTGCGTTTGCAGAGAGCCATCACATGTATTGTCAGCCTGTAAATAAAACCCGAATTTAGATATTTTCTGGGTAGTATTTCGCAGTTATTTATCAGAGTTTCTACACCTACTATTATCATATTCGATTGTGTATATGTAACAGTTAATTATGAATTCAAAAAGAATACAACATTAATATTATTCACAAATATTTCATCCCGAATAAAAGGCGACCGATGTCTTCAAGTGCTCCAGAAATTATGACATCCGAGTACAGATTGAATAAAATAGATGAAAGTATGCATCCCTGTCTAACACCCCTACATATCGCGATTTTTTCTGTTATCTTCACAGTGTAGCACACAGTAGTTGTATCAAAATACAACTATGCCACCGAGGTGGTATACTCAGCACTCAGTTAATTTGTGTTCTTTTTTTAGGGTTCCGAAGCCAAATGGCAAAAAAGGAACCCTTATAGTTTCACCATGTCTGTTTGTCTGTCTGACCACTGTTTATCTCAGAGACTATAAGTACTAGAGTGCTGTAATTTGGCACGAGTATACATATCTATTATACTCAGAAACGCGTGAAATAAAATCCTGAAAAATATTTTTTTTAGGGTACCTCGCCTACATGTAAAGTGGGGGTGATTTTTTTTTGCTCCACTATCCTATCGTGTGGGGTATCATTGGATAGGCCTTTCAAAAACAAGGCGGGTTTGAAAAAAAACATTTTTCGTTCAGAGGCTCTGTTTGCGAAATATTTAGCTTTAAAGTGAAAACACTTGGTCGAGTAGGGCGTCCCCCCCCCCCCCTCTATTTCCGAAACGGTTGGTTTTGGATACGTGAAAATATTCACAGTATTAGCAAATATCATGAATTTCAAAGGAAAACTATAGCGGCTTAGCAGGCTTTACAAGTTTTTGAGTAATACATCACCAAAGTAAAAAGAAAAAAATCGTACAAGTTATTTTCAATATCACTTATATGAAGTTGTTAGTTATGTAAAACAGGTAGTAAATATGAGTTTATGGACCATACATTTAAAATTATGTCTAAAAAAATTATATTTAAGTAATAGTTAGATACCCTTGCTTCGGAACCCTGTACTGTGCGTGATCAGTATGCAGCATGCACTTGCCTGGTTTTTATAGCAGAGTCTGGCACACAAGCAGATGGGTCACCTGATGATAAGTGATCTCCACCGTCCATAAATACCCAAGACACAAAAATAATCATGGGTGCGTTGCCAACCTAAAAGGAGGAAAGGGAAAGGGAAGAAAAAAGAATTGTGAAAGGGAGAAATAGGCCACCGAAAATCTCACTATTCGAACGAAACGCGACAGCGAACTGCCACTACGTCGATTTTCGGCGAGACAGTGGTATTAAACCGGTCCAGCCGGCCCATTGGTGCTGTAGACGTTACTATCTACAGCGTGGCTCTACTACTCAAAAACTCGTTTTTGTTTTGTCTTATTGAAGGGACGCCAGAGACTCGGGGCTGTGATATTCTCAGTTTTATTCATAGTGGTATGGTCAGAGTTGACAGACTAGGGAAACTAATGATGGTGGTATCCTGTTGCCTTCTTATCACTAGGTGGTCTGTCTTTCTTCATAGCCAAATAAAATAATAGGTACATTATAATTTATAAAACAGCATTTCGGAGGCAGTTTGTTAAGATTTTAGTGACTTGTGCATTTAATATGAATTATTGTTTTTTTGATATTTACATGTAAATTTGGCTCGTCATATTTCAGCCCCCTTTATCCTGGAGCACAGCGGGCTGGACTAACCAGGTGGATGGTGGTTGGTTCAGAGTGCGAGGGTCACTCTGACCGAGTGCCGAGTGCGAACCGTGTTGGAGCTGCACACACACACACACACACTCATACGACACCGCGCTACTAGCACGAACTTTATACTTTAAATGATTGTAGATTAATATGTTGTGCTTATTACTCAAATTCTCAAGTTATGTAGATGAATATCTGGGAATGGAAATCCAAGTAAATAAAATAATATTGTAATAAATTACACTGAAGTTTATTTTTAATCCTGAATACATAATACATATTGACCAATGTTACTTATTTAACGTTGCATTGCATTATTTCACAACTTTATTACAACTCACTCCACATACATTCCTTATGCCCGAGGGAACTGTTTTGTATTTAACTAGTTACAAAATTCTAAAATTTGATAATACAATGAAATTTAAGCATTCTTATATTTATTCACTAAGTCCATTTAGCATTGAAATAAATCATGATAATAAAAATTGATTTAGGTTCTTCACACACATATAATATACAACATAATATATGTATATTTATACAATTATTTTAAATAAAACGCTCCTGTATGCCTGTATTTATGTTTGCGTGTGTTGAGGGGCCAGGTGGAGGGGTGGGAGGGGGGCAGACAGTGGTGCAACCATACGTCCAAACGAACACTATACATTGTATACATTTGTAAAAAGTATCAAAATTGAGTAAAAGGCCTACAAAAAAATTATCTCGAGATACTAATATTCGTTCACATAGTAACCTAAAAATTGTCCTATTTAACACTGGAGTCGCCGATCGCCGATCGCCGGCCGCGACAGGCGAGCGTATGCGTATAGGGTAACAAACGTAGGTATTTTAACTATTTGGCTTAATTATATTTATATAATGAGATGAGCGCGAAATAAAAGCGGTGTGGCTCGTGGGCAGCCGATTTCCGTCGTGACTCGTGTGTAGAGAGGGCAGCGGCGGGCAGCGGCGGCTCTAGTCCTCCGCCTCCTCGTCGTCGGACTCCTGCTGCTGCAGCCACGTCAGCCACGTGTTCACCTGCAACCACAACGCGCCACACACTTGACACTACACACCAGTTATATAGATTTAAAATAGCAGTGCTCGGATTGTGTTTTAAATCGACACAGAGATGATTATCACTATGATGGTGTCCCGAGTTGAACAAAATAATTGTGTAAGTTTTTTTGTCTACCCTGATCGGAATGTTAATGTCATGTCACTGCTTCACACTACTGACTACTGAGTACTGACTATTGATCATTTATACAATGCACCGCAGTGGAATATGTTAATAAAGCTGGTACGCATTTTTCGGTAAATGTTTCGAGGAAACTTCAAAATTGCAGAACACTCATTTTCGATTGCCTAAACACAAAATATACAAGACTGGTTACATAAAAGTAGGGCGATTTCGCCGAGTTTAGTTCCGTCCTAGATGTAATATGGAGCGAGCTATCGCCATATCGGTCATAAATTCCAGACTCCGGCTTGATATTGAAAAATATCCAATAGCACTTTTTCCGACCCAGGGATCGTAATCATCGTCTAGGATGTCGTATCGTGCGGTAAGTGTTCCTAATTAAAAAATGCGAAAATCAAAGGCTTTGCATCGAGATCGTCCCGGTGCTCTGGAGTTGTCTGCGCTACGACGTAAGCGTACTCTGGCACTTAATTCTTTGAAAAAGGTTGTAAAAGTTGCTAATTTAGCAGAAAATTATGAATCAAATTTGGTTTTATTTAGTGTTCATTCTTCCCCGTTGTCGGGAGTGATCAAACATGTTGAGATTGCTCATTCGGAGATTTTATGAATATATTATCGAGGGATGATGATTTCGAACATGATAAAATTCGTACCAAGTTTAACGATATTCGTTATGAGATTTTAATAATCCATCGCAAGTTACTTCCTGAGCCTAGCGATCAACCTTGCGATAAGAGCGAGTATCATTCATCCGGGTCAAACGTAGTTACCCAAAATTAAATTACTCTCATTTTCCGGGGATATAAAAGCATTCAATTCTTTAGTTCATCATTACAGATCGCTTTCGGATACGACGCGAATGCAATATCTCGAGACATGTCTTTGTAGGGATGCCCTAGGTGTTATTCGTTCTTACCCCATTCAAGGCAAATATCGCGGTGCATATGAAGCATCATTTGCTCGATATCGCGACACGCGGGAATTGGCTTTTACGTGTTGGAAATAAATATTAAATGTGAACTTAAAATCACTTGTACCCGTTGACTTTCGTCGAAATTTAGATTTGATAAATGCGAATTGAAACGTGTTATCTACTTTCGTCAAATCATCGACATTATTGTTTAAAGGTTGATTCAGCGTTTAATTACGGAAAATGATCTGTTCCTTGCAGAATACAAATGTGCGTTGAATTTAAAGATCCGAGTTAAACAAGGTAAAATCAAGTGGTAAAAAATAAGGTCAAAAATCCAGCCATTTAGGCGTTAGTTTTATATGGGATTGCTATAAATGTGCTGTTTTAGAACTCAATCCTACTCATTTTAGTACATTCTCATACTTCATTATCAATATATTCGTTTTAATAATGGAAAAACCAAATGGCTAGTCTGAAGCTAAATTTAGCTGGGACCAGTTGGTCCCAGTGACTATTTTGGACAAATCCAGATATTTTTTGGCATATTTTCGGTCAGAAATATGTGCAGCTTAAAAAACATGTTAAAAATATAGTTAGCTAGTGTTGATTTTCAGTTGTTCATTTTATTAATATTTTTTGTTTCCCTCATAAATAGTAATATTATAATTGGGTACTTGACTATAGTAACCAATATCAATGAATTTCAGTAGGAACATAGATTTATCATCGAAATAACGTGTGCAAAAGGAATTTACTAAAAATAGCCCCAGGATAATTTTATTTTAGTAGTTTAAATACTTATTTTTTTTATCCGTGCGTCACGTGACTGTAAACGCCAATGATGTTCCATGATGTCACAATACTCATTTTTTTTTAAATTTGTTCCACAAGGGCCTCAGACCTAAGATCCAAAGTCATACTGCCAGGTTATTTGGTATATTTTTTTCGTATTTCTGTGTAAAGCACAACCTAATTTCAACGCGGATGTGATCGACGATCAACATCGGATCGACGAACTCTATGACCCGTTTTTAACCGACTTCGAAAAAGGAGGAGGTTAACAATTCGTCGGAATATTTTTTTTTATGTATGTTCCCCGATTACTCGAAGATGCCTGGGCCAATTCTAGAAATCCTTTTTTGTTTAAAAGGATATACTTCCCAGATGATCCCATTGGCACCAAGTCAGGATCTGATGACGGGATCCTAGAAAAATCGAGGGCAACCCTCAAATTTTATAGGTGACCCAAAGTGTGTTTTATATTTTTCCTAAAACTATTCAAGTATTTGCGTCTGGTACAAATCATCTCATGTTGCTGAGCTGATGATGGAAAATATAACTCCTTAACTATTAGAAGTTGGTGGATAATTCTTTCAATAATACACTAAAAATATAGATAAATAATAATTAAAGTTTAACAAAAACTTAAAACTGACTTAAAAAACGAACACTTAAAATAAAAATTAACAATTTCCCTTTTCATTTAATCTGCTTCGGCTTCAGCGCCGACTCCAAAGAGAATAAGAAATTGTTGTTATTTTTAATTTTAAATGTTCGTTTTTAAGTAGTTCTTTTTTTAGATTGCAATCATAAATGTTATTTTATATTTAACTAGCTAACCCTCGCAACGCCGTCTGCGTCACATATGAGAGAGAGAACGAGAAAGAGTGGGTTGTAGACACCTGTAACACATTCTAAAAGAGGTAATGGGATTATCTACGTTAAGTGTTTAACATAGGCCACAAAACTAAACTTCGAGAGAAAGTACGTGACTTCGGTCAGTCCTTCAGTCACTCCTTCGGTCACCCTGTCAATCACCCAGTCAGTCACCCCGTCGGTAATTCCGCCAGTCTCCCCGTCCTTCTGCCAGTTAGTCACCACGACGGTCATCCCGTCAATCACCCCTTCGCGTCAATCATTTCACCCGTCACGTCGTCGATCACCCCGTCTAATAGTTAAAGAGATATATTTTTCATCATCAGCTCAGCAACATAAGATGATGCTATTCATTGAAATAAAACTATTTTTACGGATTTTATTACGATTTGGTTTTAATTTTTATTCCCGACGTTTCGATGGCTTTGCAGTCTTCGTGGTCACGGGTTGGACTGAGATGTCATTTGTCCAAGAATGTTAGTATTACAAAATCTTCCTTCATTTTAGACTTATACAAATTTAAAAAAGTTAACCGTTTATGTTCCGATCTACGCAGTACGAGCTCACAGTGTCTTGAGGTCTGGCCGCTGGTGTTTTGGGTTCCGATTTGATTAAATGTATAATTGGATCCCAGGCTTGTGCAAGCTTCCAACCATCTTCTCTATTGAAATTAGGATGTTTTTTAATTTCAATAGACTCGCGTATCATTGATCTCAGTCCAACCCGTGACCACGAAGACTGCAAAGCCTTCGAAACGTCGGGAATAAAAATTAAAACCAAATCGTGATAAAATCCGTAAAAATAGTTTTATTTCAATAAGATGATGAGCACCAAACGCAAATACCTGACTAGTTTTAAAAAATACATAAAACCCACTATGGGTCCCTATAAAATTTGAGCGTTGTCCTCGATTTTACTGGGATCCCATCATCAGATCCTGGTCTTGGACTTGGTGCCAACGGGACCATCTGGGAAGTATGCCATTTTAAAAAAAAAAAAAAGAATTTCTCGAATCGGCCTAGGCGTTTTCAAGTAATCGGGGAACATACATAAACGATTCCGACGAATTGTTAACCTCCTCCTTTTTTTGAAGTCGTTTAAAAAGAAACTTAGATATGTACACGATCTGTGTCGCGGGTTTAACTGTGTGAGATAGAGTCGAGAGATGAGAGCATTCGTAATACCTGAAAGAGCGCCTCTCCCTTGCCGGGGTACGCGTCGGTGACGTCCTCGCGCCAGCGCAGGAACGCGTCCTCCTCGCACACCTCCAGGTTGTAGAGGTACATGAACCAGCGCAGCAGCAGCCCCTTCGGGTACCGGTGGCGGTGCGCGTGCAGCTGCACCGCGTACACCGCCGCCAGCTGCAGCTCCGCGCGCGCCTCCAGCAGCGCCGTCAGCAGCGGCGCGTACGTCTCCACCAGCGCCTTCTCGCGCTCGAGCGCCGCCTTGTCCGGGGCCGCCGCACCCGCTCCGCCGCCCGTGGTACCGGCCGCGCCCGTCACGTGCGCCGCCACCAGCGCGACCAGCGTCGACACGAACGCGCCCGTCTGGCGCACGCTCGGCTCCACGTTCGCCTTGATCCAGCGGTAGAGCGGCTGCGGCGCCGGCTCGGCGGCCAGCTGGCGCGCGAGCTGCGCCTGCACACGCAGCTGCGGCACGAGCGCGCCCAGCCCGCGCGCCTCGAGCGCCTCGAGCGCGCCGCCGGCCCCGCCGGCCCCGCCCGCCCCGCCCCCGCCCCCGCCACCGCCCCCGCCACCCTCGGACGACGCGCCGGAGCCGACCTCGCGCTCGGCAACGTACGCGCACAGGTTGATCTACACCAGAAAGTTCAAACAATTCATTTATTCACATCTGGGACGGAACTAAGCTCGGGGCAATATGCTAAGTTCGCGAGTTCGGCTCTGTCTACCGCTACGGGAATATAGGCGTGAGCCTTATATATGATATTCATTAGCATGAGGGACATTTCACTTGAAGTGTGGAACGAAAAAAAGTGAGGTTCTGAAATTCGTTCATATTAGGCTTATTTATACTTCTAAATATGAACCTGTACACAAAATAGTTTTGTTATATGAGGTCTAATTGTCAAATTATGGCCTCCTAAAGAACTGACCTGACAGAGAAAAGATTCCTTTAAAAATATTTTACGTATTCGAGTAATCTATACCACTATATAAAGAGGAAAGATTTCTTTTTTTTGTATTTTGTTTGTAACGAATAGGCTCAAAAACTACTGACCCGATTTTGATGAAATTTGGTATGAGAGTACCTTTAACCCCAAAGACGGAGGAAGTATGTATGGGAATTCCGGAACAGTTAAACGGATTTGGATCAAATTTGATATTGGAGAACTCTTTAGCCTATTGGAAGCACCTTATGGAATACTGATTTTTAGAAATCATCCCCTAAAAGGGTTAAATAGGGGATTTGTTTGTGTTCTATGTTTTGAGGCCAATTGACTTTAAAATCAATATATAACATTACATTCTGTGTTCTTAAAATCAAAGCCGGCATCAAATTCAAAAACATCTTTAATTACAATTACCAAGATATAGAACTAATCTGGAACGAAACTCCCCATTTTCGAGACCCATCATTACCTATAACACTTGGCATAAAACTCTTGACCTAGACATATTTTTTTTTTTTAATAAATAACACTCAACAGTCACATACATAGTCCTGACCCCACACTAAGATCGAGTCTTGTGTCGTGGGTATCAGGAACTACGAGAGACTTTCGGTCTCACAACACCCAGACCCGAAACAAATATCTGTAGGCCATACAAACATTTGTCTCGGTGCGGGAATCGAACCCGCGGCCTCTCGCTTCATAGCCGGCTACTCGCCCGCTGCGCCACGGAGGCTGCATATTACATGATCGCTCCACCAGAGTATTTTATTAAGTTTTAGTACTTGTAATGTTAAATTTACATCTAATAAGGGAGCATGGTAGAGACACAGTGGGGAATTTTCAGATTCTGGTACTGTCTTTTTTGTCTTCACTTCCAACTGCTTTGTATGCATGTTAAATTTCACTACACTTGATATTTTTATAATTGTAATTTGATATATTTTAATAACACGTCGTAAATTCATTGTTTCATTATTGTATTTAATTTGTCTTATTTTACATGATGGTCCTTCCTATACTTTATTAACACGGACTTTTATGCATGTTGTGCATTACTGTTAAAAAATGTAAATGTAGCTATTAAGGTTTTATTATTATTAATTTGAATGTTTGATTTTATGTAGTTGATATGTCTTAATAAATAAATAAATCTGGGTCGCCTTTTAGATACAAACGACGGATCCGGTGCTAAAACTGAAAAATGTGGTCGCCATTTAATTTTTCTTTGATATAAAACCGATTGACTTCAATCGATATTCGCGTGACTCTGTAATTGTAAAGGGTGAATACGACGCTAAAATTGAAAAAGTATACGCAGTTTTTTATTATTATTAATTAAATCACACGGCAACGCGTGACCTTGCAGCTAGTTATATATAACATTTGGTCGCCTCGGTCATGGGTTGGATTTTGCTTTGCCCGGGACTGGTTCTCCCAGAGTTTACCTGTTAACAAATAACACATAATATAACATGTCGTATACCTTGCTCTCGTCGTAAAGTTGCCGCAATCGATCGAGTCCGAGGACGTTCCGGAGCTGCTGCAGCACCTCGAGCAGCAGCGGGTGGTGCGCGCCCCCCTCGCACCAGGCGCCCAGGTCCGCCAGCGGCAGCAGCTTGTGCGCGACCGCGTGCGCCAGCAGCGCCGGCAGCCGCGCGTGCGGGTGCGCCGCCTGCACCAGCGAGCGCAGCGCCTCCGCCTGCGGCGTGCGCTTCACGCAGCGCACCACGCAGCACGCCGGGCCCAGCGCGCCGCCCGCCAGCGCGTGCTCCAGCACCGCCGCGATCGCGCGCCGCAGCACCTTGTCCGGCAGGTGCAGCTCCTGCAGCCGCTTCAGCGCGCCCGCGGCCGGCGCGAGCTCCTCGCCCACACTGTCGGCGCCGCACTCGGCCGCGACCGCCTCCACCGCTTCCACGGCGAGCTTGCACGCCTCCTCCTTGTTCACGCCCTGACACACACACACGCGCACGGATCACGGATCACGAAAACCGAAAACGTCCACGGACTCGACGAATCGATCGCGATTCACGACTCACCTTGTCCTTTCTGGGTTTATCTTTTTTGTCCGGCGCCGATTTGATGGTGATCGCCGGTTCTTTCATCAGCGGCGGCGTGCTCGCGAACGTCGGCGACAACACGTCTGGAAGAAAAAACGATCGGTGAACGTCGTGTTGCGTGTTCGCGTGCGCACGGAGAGCCGACGGTGGACACTCACTCTGCTGGACGGGCGCGAGCGGCAGCTGCGCCTGCGGCTTGGGCAGCCGGTTGGCGGTGAACATGAGCGAGTTGGCGGCGGGGCGCATCTGCACGTCGGCGAGCGCGGTGGCCGGCGGCACGCGCGCCTTGTTCGAGCGCGGCTCCTTGCCGGCGGGCGGCTGCGGCTTGTTGTAGTGCAGCGGCGGCTGGCGTGCGTACGGGCCGGGCGCCGAGCGGCCGCGGAACAGGCCGTTGCCGAAGAGCTTGTCGGGCGGCGGCACGAGCGCGTCCGCCGCGACCGGCGCCAGGTGCAGCCCGGCGAGCACCTCGTCGAGCGGCCGCGCGCGCCGGAACAGCGGCTCGCGGCGCGCGGGCGGCGCGTCGTCCTCGCGCAGCTGCGCCATCGGCACGGGCCCCTCGCCGGTGACGGCGGCGCGCGGCACCCACCCGCCGCGGCGCAGCTCCACCACGTCGCGCAACATGAACCTGATGCGCGGCGCGAGCTCGCGCGACTGCGACAGCGTGTCGATGCGCGCGAAGTACTGGTCCATGAGGCCGCGGCCGCGCTCCGAGTCGAGCACGCGGCCGCAGGTGCGCACGAGCTGCGCGAGACACTCGAGGTCCTCGTGGTGCTCGGCGGCCGCGCGACGCGCCAGCAGGTTCTGGATGCATCGGTGCAGGATCGACTCCGCCAGGATCTCCAGTTTGCCCAGCTCGCCGATAAACTTGATGTTGCCCAGCATCTTGCACTTGGCGAGATGCCGTTTCTCTTCTTCATCTGGAGTGAGAACTTTGTCTTCGTAAGCGGCGAAGGCCTGCGATCGGGAATTATTGAATTTGTAAAATACAGAATAGGTCGCGGGATGTCGCTGGATACAGGCCGCTTTTAACAGGTCGATTTGGAAATCATTGAGAGACGCCTCTGTTCAGCAGTGACGTCCTGAGGTTGATGATGATGATTGAAAATAAGCATGTGCCTGCCATTATTTACGATTTCATTACATTTTTTTATATGCAATAATAATAAAATAACGACTGCCTCGGTGGCGTGGTGGTATTTCGGTACGACTACGGTTCTGAGGTCTCGGGTTCGATCCCCGGGTCAGGCAAAATGATATTGGATTTTTCCATATCAGCCCGGAGTCTGGAATTTGTGCCGGATATGGCGACCCCCTATCACATCTGGGACTGAACTAAGCTCGGCGAAATGTGGGTGTTCTTGTCCGCTAGTGCGCCTCTGCCTACCCCTTCGGGGATACAGGCGTGAGCTTATGTTATGTAAAATAACGAAATAGAAAAAAATTAAGTAGGTATGTCATTCCTATCGTCAGTTATGAGTTATGATCGAAAGGAGGTGCATATGTATTATATAGTTTACACAGATTATGATTTTTTTCTATTATTTTTAGATTGACCGTGCTTTTCGACTTTCCTTCGTATTGGTTGATACTAGCATTTTCCGTGACTTAATTATACCGAGTGGCGCCAATTTAACGACATTAAATTTGATGATGAATAACATAGGTACTTTTAAATGTCGCCGCACCAATAAAAAAAACTGTATCATCACTAAATAAATAAATTTTTCGAACAAAATAAGTAGCAAAAGTTCGGTTACTAAATGTAATAAATGTATACTGTGTAAAAGCGGTATAATGCGCGGTAATCTACATGTGCGTAAACTTCAGTAGGTACGCGGCGCGATCTTCGCATCCAAGTCGCGCCCGACAAGTTCGTTAATGTTATTACCGAAAATCGCTAATATCAGCTGTTTTAAATCGTCCCATAAGTACATCATGTGTAAAAATTGAGAAAATTAAAAATCAATCCTAGCGGCAGGATTGATTTTCACCTATTCGACTGTTTTTCGGTAAAAGGCCATGCAACGTTGTAAGGTATGTCTGGGGTGATATAATGTCGTTATGTCGGCGCCACTCGGTATGTAATAACTAATAATTAATTGATATAGTTGAAAATAAATAAATACCGATGACAGCTCCATGAGGGCGATTTAGTGACTTTTATGTAACGTCGTTAGTCAGTCCGATTAACTACAGTACTTGTAAAAGAATTATCCCCTAACTCCTAACTAACAGGGAGTTTTACCGTCCATCATCAGCTCACCTGAATAACTTATAGGAAAAAAGTAGCAGTCTATACTAGCCTATAATATTTAAACAATTATCCAACAACTAATACATAGTTAAAGGAATTACTTTCCGTCATCAGCTCGGCAACATGAGATGATAAGTACATACCAGGCGCATACACTAAATAGTTTTAGAAAATATATAGAGGTATTAAACACATTATGGGTCCCTATAAAATTTCAAGGTTGCCCTCGATTATTCGGAGATCCCATCATCAGATCTTAACTTGGTGCCAATGGGACCATCCGGGAAGTATACCCTTTTAAACAAAAAAATAATTTCTCGAATCGGCTCAGGAGTCTTCGAGTAATCGGGGAACATACATAAAAAAATATCGCGACGAATTGGTATGCCACGTACACACACCAACCGAACGAACGTTCGCGAATCTATACCTGTTTTATTCGCACAACAGCGAAATTTTGTTTGCATGAATGTAACAGGCGACGATTTGCGAATTAACATTAACCTCCTCCTTTTTAAAGTCGGTAATAATTGAGACATGTTATAATCACCTGCGCGCGATTTTCGAATTCTGTACGGCATTTGTTCAGCAATAAGAGCTTGAAGGTGCACGGTTGTCCAGGCGGCTCGAAGTTGGGCGCCTCCTCGCTGAGCCGCTTGCACAGCTGTGCGTACATCGACGAGTACTTGGGCTCATCGAGTGCCTTCTCGAATATCAATAGTATCACGCCCTTGAGCACCTTGTCGGAGTCGAGCTCGAGGCCGAGCAGGTCGTCGCTCAGCTTTTGGAACTTCTCCGGCGTGAGCTTGTTGAGTATGCCGCGGACCTTACGGAAGATGACGTCGTGCTTGGCGTCGCCGTCGGGCACTTCATGGTGTCGCAGAGAGGAGGGCGGGACCCAGCGTCGCCTCGGCGGGGGGACGGGCGTCCGCCCCGAGGCGCTGCGCGCGGGCCCCGATTGCCGCGCGCTGTCCGTCTTGTCGCCGGTGGTGCCGCCCGAGAGCGTCTTGCGCTCCTCCACCGCCGCCGCTGCAACTGTCGCCGTGTGCGCGCCGCGACCGCCTCTCTACACTGCGCCAGACAACACACAACATATGTACATACCTACTTACACATTATTATTGTTCTGAACATTCGACCACTCGCTCGTAATCAAAGTACTCCACGATCACCTGGATAACCTTAGCTCAAATTATAAAGGTGTTCAACTGGTCTAGGTATATTTATTTATTTTATTTGATTCTGATATATTTTGCTTTCGTTTAATTAATTACACTAGTACTCCCGGCTTCGCATCCGTCATAAAACGTTTACCATGATAAACATCTTTCACTTAGGAACCTCTGCAATATGGAATAATCAGAACCTTCATGATCCTGCCCGCGCCGCGCTGCGCCGTGCGTCAGCACTTCAATTATAGTCTAATTGCGGGTACACAACAACCAAACGAAGGAAAAGAACGTTCGCGAAAGGGCATCGGCTATGGGGACCGAATCCAATCCAAACCCGAATCCAAATTCCATGGTGTCCTCATGTCCTGTTACTCAACGTCAAGCGGGCACCAAGTGAGAGAGTATGTTATATGGTATAAGTTATACCTGCTCTGGGAAAAATAAGAAATCAAATCCATGTACTTAATTCCCAATACAATATTTTCCTAATTTCACTGCTCCTTTAGGTTGATCGTTACATGACGATATTATAACGGAACCCTTAAAACATGTTTTAACATATGGCTGTGAAACCCAAAAAATATTGCGTTCGCCAAACTTTTGTACGATTCGCTAGAGTTCGGTTGGTGTGGAACATGCGGGAAAGTTCGGTCTCCATCGCCGATGGCCCTTCGCGAACGTTCTTTCGGCTTCGTTCCGTTGGTGTGTACCCGGCATAACTGAGCGTGTTATAAGTGTTAGTGTGTGCGTGACGTACGTTTGTACAGGCGCGTTTGTGTGTGTGGCAAGTACGGTGTTGTCCGTTTAACTATAGGCGACACTCAGTCCTTCTAATTTTTTAGGTCTATGCGGGACACCCTGTATACAAAGATAAAGAAAATGATATCGTATTATCATGAAAAATAAAGCATGAGAGACATAATGCCAGGTGGCCGGTGTGCAGGCGCGACGCGACCCCCGAGTTTGCCGCGCTATGTGCCGTGCAACGCCCCCATACGACGGGATAGGTTGTAGCGCACAATTATTGTAAAAAAAATTTTTTTAACCCTTTTGTCGGACACATGCTGAACAGCGTCGCTCTGCGCAGCTTTGACTTTGACAGCCTGCGACTCGTCTGTCGCGAGCGAGGCGGTGACGTGACCGTCGCGTCGCAGGTCGATACCGTCGCGGCGCGGCGGTAGCGCGAGGTCGATGTCCGACCCGCCGGAACCTTGGCGCTGTCGCTGCAAGGTCGCCTCGTTCGAGGCGATCTCATCATTTTTTTATCTAAGCCACCCTACGCGGGATGCTACATATTCAATCATTAACATCCCTTACATATTTTCTCGGTAGCAAAACGTAATTTCATGCAAAAATAAAACCTATTATTAAAATATCATGTACAAATATCGCACAACGAGGCGCCTCCTTGGTCCAGTGGCAGCATATATGGGCTATGGACTGGGAGGTCGTGGATTCGATTCCCAGGTCGGGCAAAGACAAGACAGGTCGGCAAGGTCGTAAAAACTTAGCTAAATCCTCTCTGCAACATGCTAGAAAAAGTGTGTCGTGCCTACTCCACATTACGGTGGGATAAGGCCAGGTACAAAGAAAGAGGCGTCGCGCGACCGTGCGTCATCGTGCGGTGTGCAAATTCAAAGCAAATTCGAGGCTCCCTTTCATAGAAATTTAGTTTTTTCTCAAATTAACTATCAGGTTACACGAGGTGACCACTAAAAACCACTGTCACAGTCACGGCTAGCTATTACTATCATATAAATAATATTAATCTCTTTGTAATTTCAACTTAGTGTATGTGACAAATAAAGTGATTTTCTTTCTTTAGATCAGAGACCGTCGCGAGGCATCGTGCCGAATTCGTACGTTGAGTTGGCAGGGGTGTGGAACTGTGGAGTGTGAAGCGAGGGGCCCGGACGGACCGGTCGAGTCCAGTGACTAGTTGGGTGGAGGGGCCAGGCGCGGCGCGGCAAGGCGCGGCGGTCCGATCATCACTGATGTCGATTGTCGATACATATTGCATTGTATGGATGGAGCGCGCGCGGTATCGGTATTCAATACGTCAGTTGCACGAATGCTCCCTGAATGTCGACTCCCGAGTGACGAAGCGAGGTGAGGCGAGGTGAGGCGAGGTGAGGCGAGGTGGTAAGAACACGCGTGTCGTCGGTCGACCGCGGCGCGACGCGGCGTGTCGGTGACCCCGCAGTCCGCACCCTAGGTGATGTTCCGCGTGAGGAGCGAGCCCGAGACTCGAGAGCGGGCCGCATCCCGCCGCGGTCGACGACCCCGCTGCACACCCCCGCACCAGCCCCCGACCAGCGCCACACCGCGCTGCGCCGGCCCCACTCACCCTTAACCGTGCTCACCAGTCAAAGCTGACCGCACATAATAACTACCTAAATAAGTTTCTTAATAGTATAACAGCTGTATTAATAAGGACTAATTCATTATTGAGTTAATCGTACTTCTTCTTGGTTAAATATCTATATCTTATATCTATATATATAAAAATGAAACCCGTTTTCCGTTGTCATCGCATCACGCGTGAACGGCTGGACCGATTTCGCTAATTCTTTTTTAAGAATATTCCTCGAAGTACGAGGATGGTTCTTACGGAGAGAAAAAAATGAAAAATTTTCTGAAAAAGTCTAAAAACAACACTTTTCTGTACTCCCATACAATCGATTCATAATAATACTTAAAAGTCAATTTGAACTTTAATACCATACCATAAAGTTCAAGTATTAGTGGAGAGGTTCCGGGAAGGCAAAACAATTGAGTGTCGTTAGTATCTACTGGTTCGATTTGAAAAATTTTGCAAACCGGGAAAATTTATATCTCAGACAGAACTACTGCTTCGAATTGAAAAAATCTTTTTGTGTTGGATAGCCCATTTGTCGAGGATGGCTATAGGCTATATAACATCACGCTATGACCAATAGGAGCGGAGCAGAAATGAAAAATGTTGCAAAATCGTGAAAATGTATATCTCAGAAACTACTGGTTCGATGTGAAAAATTCTTTTTGTGTTGGATAGCCCAATTGTCGAGGGTGGCTATAGGCTATATAACATCACGCTATGACCAATAGGAGCGGAGCAAAAATGAATAATGCTACTAGCGGGGAATTTTATATCTCGGAAACTACTGGTTCGATTTGAAAAAATATTTTAGTGTTGACCGACGGGATGAATGGTAGGGTGACTAAGGGGTGACTGACGGGGTGATTGATGGGGTGACTGATGGCATGACTGACGGGGTGACTGACGTGAAGAATGACGGGGTGACTGACAGGCTGACTGATGGTGTGGCGGGCGGGGTGTCTGACGAGGTAACTCACGGGGTGACATACGGGGTGACAGATGGTGTGACCGACTGGGTGACAGACAGGGTGACAGACGGGGTGACAGACGGGTGACAGGCGGGGTGATCGACTGGATGACAGACGGGGTAACCGACGGGTGACAGATTGGTGACAGACTGGGTGACAGACGGGGTAACCGATTGGGTGACAGACGGGGTGACAGGCGGGGTGACAGACGGGGTGACAGGCGAGGTGACAGACGGGGTGACAGACGGGTGACAGACGTAGTGACAGACGGGGTGACAGACGGGTGACATACGGGGTGACAGACGAGTGACCGACGTGGTGACAGACGGGGTGACTGACTGGGTGACTGACTGGGTGACAGACGGGTGACAGACGGGGTGACGAACGTGGTGGCAGACAGGTGGCAGACGGGGTGACAGGCGGGTGACAGACTGGGTGACAGACGGGGTGACCGACTGGGTGACAGATGGGTGACAGACGGGTGACAGACGGGTGACAGACGAGGTGACAGACGGGGTGACAGGCGGGGTGACAGACGGTGGGACAGACGGGGTGACAGACGGTGGGACAGACGGGGTAAGAGACGGGGTGACAGACGGCGTGACAGACGGGGTGACAGACGGTGTGACTGACGGGGTGAGAGACGAGGTGACTGACGGCCGAAGTAGATCATCCCACTACCTCCTTTAGAATTATTGGATTATAGGTACCTAAGACTCACTCTTTCAACCCTCTCTCTCATACGCAGACGAAGTTGCGCGGGTCAGCTAGTGACCTTATAAATATCTATCTTTCATTTGGCAGTTTAAAACCCACGAGGCAATGGCTTTGGTAATGGCGATTACAACGTGTTGGTCTATGAATTTTAGCATTTTTGTGACATTTTTAGTTTTCTTTTCTATAATCTATCTTGAAAACTGTATTCAAGAAAAATGTGTCATCCAAAATTCATTATTCTAGGAGTTTATTGTAACGTAGGCCATCGTAACGTCGAGACGACGTTAAAACTCTTTGGTCGATAACCAACGTAACGCAGTTTTACAAAACCAAGGTCCATATTATCAATGAACATACGAACACTTACGCATTCACATCATGTTGTCTTGACGTTTTATGGAAAAGTATTCTTTATATCATTCTGTTTAAAGTTTATTTTCATAAATGCGATGAGTTGCGTTGCAGTCTCGTTTTGATCTGTGAGCATAGAGAATCAGGCTCCAGCTCTAGATTTTTTCACAATGCGCGTAGTTTTAATAATATATAATAATAATACTTTTTTATTTCGAGAAATAATGTTACATAATTTTTTTAGGTCTGACTTACCTAAACCACGCCATATACATACCGCACGAGCGACAGCCTTAGAGGAAAATAATATAAGATAATGGCACTTTTAATGGCCCCTACACTAGGCTGTAAAGAGTGCCTGCTTGTAAGTGACCATTATTATCCTAACAAGTTACCGAAAATTGTGTAACGTCAATGCAGTCGTGCGTGCGTGTGTGCGTGCATGTGTGCGTGCATGTCTTAATATTGGTAAATTTTCATAATATACAATACAAAAATTTCAAAAGCCTTTCAAAAGAGAAAATGACGATGGTCAAACATATTCCGTAATAATTGCATATTATTTATAAATTTCCCTTTTTTTTATAGCAGAGACTGGCAAACAGATATGACAGCCCATGTCTCACGCTCATATAGAATTTTAGGCCGAATGATGGTCTTGCATATGAGCGAAAGCATTGTCTATGGTACCATATCCGGGTTTGAAACCATACTGACACTCAGAGACAGGGCAATCATGGCGGAGCCTTTATTCAAAGACGCGTTAGCAGAGCTTCATGGTGTGGTACATCAGCCTCATGCCGCGGTAAATACAACAACCTGACGACTATCCTTACCGAAGTATGTGGGAGTTATAAAGCGGAGTCGTCAAGGGTTTGGAATATTTTTGGTGTTCAGTACGTGGTTGAACAGGGCGGCAAGAAGATTTACACCATAAAAATCATCTACCACGCCTTGATAGGGATTCTTCACGCCACGGAAACAACTGAAAACCTCATCAGGTGAAATCAACAGGGCAACCAATATCTTCTTCAGTTCATGAATTCGGAGGTACCTCAGGAAGGGTCATGTCTATATGCACTCAACATTAGGCCACTGTATACCTCACTCAACGAACGAAACGAAACAGCGAATTGTCACTTAACGTCAGTTTTCTGTGTAAGGAGGTCATGTCTTCGTTAGAGCACTATCCTCACAAACTAAAACATATCGGGGGATCCTCCACTCATTAACATTTGGTAAAGTGTCGCTTTCTTCCAGGCCTTTACGCTGCTATATGAGCTTTTGTCCCTTCACGGTCTCTAGGTTCTCATCAAAAAGATGATCGTGTCGGGCTTTAGCTACAGCTCGCTTTGCATTTTGCATTGAGAAGGTTGGTGATAACCTCGTCGATCAGCATTTTAACCCGCTTAAATCGGTCGCTCCCTCCGTAAACCACCCCGATAAGAGAGCAATTGTTCCAGGTGGCGAAGTGGGATTTTGGCACCAGTCCTGGTCCACTTGTTGCAGGTTTAGGGCGATGTACCTACCCGTAATTTTTCGCTGATGCCCTATTCCTACCCGTTTTTGCCATCTGATTTGACGAAGTCGAATGTTATATGGGACGAACCTGCTGTCTGATCCCCACCATCTGCAGAACAAGAACTAACGTCTCGACTGTTGATTAGCAGAGTGTACCACGTCCAGATGAGGTTGGCTTTGGACCTAATGGTCAGTAATGGTGGACCACTTACACCCCACCTACCGTAATAACAAAAAATCTTTAAAAAGGTAATTTAGTCGATAAGCAAGCAACCATAGGATGTTTACTTCATGCAGTATTGGTTATTTTCGTTTTAACATGGCCCGTCATAAACCCACGGTTAAAGCGTGAGAATACTTTGAATACTTTTGGCGCCATTCGTAAATGTTGGATTGAAATATTTGTATTAAAATTAAATATGGGAATAACCCCTACCCCAAAGAATTTAAACGCCTACCCTCTATGATATTTTACGAGTTACACGAAAATATTTTAGTTGGCTCAACGACCGCCCATCGGGGCGGTGAATCACCTGAGTGTTGCATCTGTCTGCGTACTCCGTCCAACGTCACAGTGTAGTCGCGGCATCAGTGCTATTGATGCACACCGCACATCGCACATCGCACATGACCACGCTCTCACATCTAATTTCAACAATGTTTGCTCATATTGAACGATATTAGTTACTTGGACCAAACTACTTGCAATGCCTAATTCGAGCAGATGTTAATAAAAAAAACTTAATATTTAATGTTAGCATAAATACTCAGTAGTTTAATATAGAATATATATACATTTGCAGCAACATTTGGAATGATTTATTTTTATGGTAATTATACACATAGAGGTCGAAAAATTAAACAGCGTTACCTTACTACAAAGGAGAATTCATAGAGACCACCGTTGCGCAACAAATAATTTTGTTTGATAGTAAAATTTGATATAAAATTGGAATGATATCTTACTTTCATAAGAAATAAAAATTATCGTTTTATTTTGTGGGATTTTTCTTTTATTTTAGTTTTATTGTTCAGTGTTTAGAGGTTTGTTCTGAAGCAAACTTTTGATCACAAAAGCAGTCCTTTCATTATACAATATACATCAAACGGAAAGCTTCCGTAGCACAGTGAGGTGACCGGCTGTGAAGCGAGAGTCCGCGGGTTCGATTCACGTACCGAGACAATGTTTTTAGCCCACATTTTTTTTAGCCTAGAATTTTTTTTACTGGCCTTAGCAGGTCGACGAGCAGACGACCAACCTGATGCTAAGTGGTTACCGCCGCCTATAGACATCGGCAATGCCCAGGGAAACAGCCAAGCCGCTGCCTACCGTGAAAATGCTTTTATAAGCCTCATTTGCAGAAGGACATGTCATAACGCTGAGGGAACACCCAGGAGGGAAGTTCGTTCCAGAGTTTGCAGGTGCGTGGGAAAAATGATCTCTGGAAGCGCACTGTGCTGGTAATAGGTGGCCCCAGGTAGAATGGATGAACTTTCCTCCGGTGACGAGTGATGCGATAGTAGAAAGGAGACGATGGTATCATCTCGAACAGTTCCTCAGAGCACTCACCATGGAATAGTCGGTAGAGCACTCAAAGAAACCTAATATCCCTCCGCATGGCCAATGGTTCCAGACCATCCGAGAGGCTAGGGCTGTCAATAATTCGAGCGGCTCGCCTCTGTAGGGAGTCAAATGGAAGCAGTTGGTATTTGGGCGCTCCAGCCCAGAGATATGAGCAGTACTCCACGTGAGGCCGGACCTGTGCTTTGTAAAGCACAAATCGTAGAAGAAGAAGCCTGAAGAGGAACTCCTTGGAACTGTGGCGGCATGGCAAAAGGATCCTTCTTCGCGGTGAACACGCAAACCTGTGTCTTCGTGAGGTTGAATTGAACTAAGTTCTGACGACCCCACTCAGAGACCCGCCCCAAGGTAGTAGAGTACCCCCCCCCCCATTAGGGACCTCGGACACTAATTTCAATCGCCTGTCATGCAATAAGCTCCGTGGGGTACTGTGCTGGCCGGTATATTGCGCATCACCCGTGCTATGATGTTGTGAGACCGAGTTTTGTACATAGTTCCTGATATCTACGACACAAGAATTATTACTCTATATCTCTATGGGGTCAGGACAATGTGTGTGATTGTTGAGTGTTATTTATTTTGGTAATATGAATTTAATTAAACAAAAAACACAAAATACTTTCTAGAAACCTATTAATAACTCAAAAAAATAATTGCTTATGTGGGTTATGCTAAATGTTGGCTTATAATATAATGCCCGATAGACACCAATCGAACGAAGGCGAACGAAAGAAAGCGGAGGGTCATCGGCGGTGGAGACGGCATGCTCGCTCACCTCGGTCGATGCGTTCACGGAGGCTATCACCACGTCTTTTAGCAGTTTTATTGTAAACTTACTTTGTTTTTTTGTACGGGTATCGGTACAAGTAAGATTATAATAATACTACTGTAAGACTTGGTGGCAACCCCCTAGTTCACACCAAGCGAACGCCAAGAGTTCGAAGCACGGCTCAACGGGATCGAACACCTACGTTCATTCGTTCGGTTTAGGTGATACATTCACATTAGCTCCCTTACTTCCGTTCCTGCGCCTTTATTTGTTTCGAACTAGTCGAAAATAAAAATTCTTCAACATCGGAAAAAGTTTTTATTGGTCCCTATCTTCACATACATAAAATATGTCGTCTAAAAATGTAGCTGGTGCTTCGACAGACCTATATCTATTAATAAGTACTCTGTGTGTGTTGCTCCTAATATGGAAGAAACACAAATAACGCATACTTGCTGATGTCAATAAGTTCGTACAACTGCTGATCCACTAGATGAGTTTAGAGACGCTCTTTTTAGTATTACATTCGTCATAGAGAACATATTCAGTCGATATCTAAAAATAAATAATAGTTATACGAGTATGTATGTACAATACGTTCTGTTGAGAGGATATGTGAATAAAATAAGTATTTTAAAACCCTTAGACATCGTAAAGTACTAAGGTTAGGAATGTAATTTATGGAAATGTATTAATAGACCATATAATCGAAATTCTGGCGAGAGCCAATACACAATTACTATAACTTTTCTCTATAGAAAAAAAATCCAAAGTAACCTCTCATTTGTTCTTAAAATCCTTGAATCTCCCGTACAGTGAGATAAGAGATGGTGGTAACCCCCCTTGTTTCTTTATGGGAAATCCGATTAAGTAAAAAAATAAATACTACTGACGTAGTCACTATCCAACCCCCCCCCCCCGTCCTTATATCTCATATCATCAGCTAAGACTGCCTCGGTGGCGTGGTGGTAGTGCGCCTCTGCTTACCCGTTCGGGGATACAGGCGTGAGCTTATGTTAATGTATGTTATGTTATCCGTATTTATAAGAAAAGACATCCGCCTCCCCGTAGTGATTACGTAAAGGTGGGTCTCCTGCACATTTTTTTAAACAAAACACAAAAACCCTACCAATGGACTATAGACAAAAATACAGTGTTTTGTGTAGTGTTTTAGTGCAGGAGACGCGGCTTAATACCTACTTGAACGGCCCCTATTTGTGGGACTGTTGGGTGTATTTATCTAATAAATATTTTGATTTACATGTTGCGGCTTTTAGCAGCAGCAGTGATGCTACGGGAGACTACCGATAACCGCGGGTGGAGTAACATTGCGGTTGGCAAAAGGGCGCATAAATAGGGGCGAGGGCGGTGGCGAGTGTGACCCAGTTGGATCGGCCGGGACGGGCCGGGCCGGGCGGCCCCGAGACGGGCGTGCGGCGCTGCTCGATGAGCGGCCCCGCTCCGTTACCATTGACCCAGATAGCAGCCCCGCGCCCGCGCACCGCCCCTGTGCACAAAAACCGCCACGCAAAGGCCCCGGCCTGACCTACTGAATCACCCCGCCCGACTGATATCGACTATACTTCGACACGCTGAAAAGGTGAATCGCCAGGATAATAATATGTACGTCACATTCAGACTACAAATGAACACACGACCACTGATTATAATACTTATACCTAACATACGCTGTACGCATCGAACATAGTTTGCGTCCATAGTATGTACATAAGTTTTCGACCGACTTCCCAAAAAGGAGGAGGTCCTCAATTCGTCGGTATTTTTTTTTATGTATGTTACGCGATATCTCCGCCGAATGTGGACCGATCTTCAAAATTCTTTTTGTGTTCGACAGAGCTCCTTCAAGGGTGGTCCCATATAAATTTGGTCACGATCGGATTTGAAGTCGGTCCGTTGAGTTTTTAAACTTGTGATTTATATGCAAAATCAAAACAATTGATTTTGTAAATACTAAGGATAAGGTCAGAAAATGCATGTAATTTTATTTGCCAAGTGTGGACATAAGGTGTTTTTCTAACACTATTTGCCCAGGACTGGATCCACTAAAGGGGGGTTGATGTCAAGCAGGCAGCGACTTATAAATAAACTGAATCACTTCTGTATTATGCTTGAAAAAGTGTGTTGTCACTTGTCAGTTGTCCCAAACCCCATAATGAAGTGGGATAAGGGAAGGTGAACAGAAAGTTATTATTGCACCATTTTTAAAACAACAATTTGGCGTGATGTGAAACACTGAAAAATTGTGAGTGTAAAATGAAAATCTAGCAGATAATATGACGAATATTATGCAGTGAACACATTGCTTTCCAAATAAATATTTTTTATACAAATTAACTTGACATAATATACAGAAGCAGCGATAGCTCAGTTGGGCATGGCACAGACTGCCAAGCCGAGTGTCGGAGGTTCGAGACCGACTCCTATAAGGAGCATACATCTCTGACTATGTTAAGAGTGTTTTCCCTGTGAATTATCGCTTGCTATAAAAGTGAAGGAAAACATCGTGAGGAAACCTGCATACCCGAGAATTGGGTACTTTACAATTTTTGAGAATTTATAATGAAATAAATAAGTAAATAATCTCAAAAATAAAAATGTGGTAAGCCTTTTAGGGTTGGTGTTGAAATTGCGGTAAAGAAAAGTATCAGTATAATCACGTCACCGCCATAATGGTTCGCAGTTGCCTTCACACCCTCCCCAACTCGAATTTCGACTGCCTCAGTGGCGTGGTGGTATTTCGGTACGACTACGGTTCTGAGGTCTCGGGTTCGATCCCCGGGTCGGGCAGTGATATTGGATTTTTCCATATCAGCCCGGAGTCTGGAATTTGTGCCCGATATGGCGATAGGTTCGCCCCCTATCACATCTGGGACGGACCTAAGCTCAGCGAAATGTGGGTGTTCTAGTTCGCTAGTGCGCCTCTGCCTACCCCTTCGGGGATACAGGCGTGAGCTTATGTTATGTTATGTTATAACCAATACTGCATGAAATAAACATCCTATGGTTGCTTGCTTATCAACTTAATTTAGCTTTTTAAAGATTTATAGTGTGAATCAAAATTAAATCACGGGACCTTATAGGACCACTTTGTTGTCCATCTGTCAACCATTGGGCATGGTATGATCCTCGTATGACAATTAGTTTGTCTACGGGGCTTATAAAATTATCCGACCCCTGTCGCTGCCCTGATAATAACTTGACATCCAAATGATCAATGAACAATGTGTCTAGTCTAGTAAGAATGTTGGGCGCAGAAACTCAGTCGCCTTGCGAACGACAATCGGCGACAAAGAAAGTGTCCCCGGTAAGTAGACACCTTGCTGCCTATGTTCTGTGTGTTCATCAACCACTGTTGTGTTCGCTTTACATTGCAGGTTTACCAAATATCATATTGTTCAAATTCACGGTATGAAGCACGAATATTGTTTTCCGCTAGTCTTAAGATAGTATATTATCAGTATTTTCGTTTTTGAAAGAGTTTCCCTTACACTCAGTATTTTTGGTCATTTTTATTAATTTTCAAAGGTAACTTACCCATGACCAATTATATTCACAGAAAAAGAGCAAATGATTCCTAAGACAATTTCTCTGTATCTCCTATAGTTTCCGATTTCCCCATAGTGTCTCAGATTTTTTTTATCCCAGTACAGCAAAATGACTACACTACACCTGATGGTAAGCATAGTGCAGACAAAAAAACAGTGACTATTGATAAAGATAGTTAAAAAACACATTGTATAGAGCTTCATGTGTAATGTATGTATGTGTGTGTGTGTGTGTGTGTGTGTGTGTGTGTGTGTGTGTGTGTGTGTTGTGTGTGTGTGTGTGTGTGTGTGTGTGTGTGTGTGTGTGTGTGTGTGTGTGTGTGTGTGTGTGTGTGTGTGTGTGTGTGTGTGTGTGTGCACGCACATGCACAGACATATTATCACCATAACATGGAACCACTCATTTGGCCATTATTCAAAGCATGATAATAATTTCATCATGGAAATGGAATCAAGATTGCTATGATTGTTCTTACAAAAATATTCCATATTGCCATACATTGCACTTTCATATCTCTAGCAATTGTCTGGACTTTAAATAGTGCCATAGTAATTATAACCAAATAACTGCATTAGTAATTTGATATGTTAACTAACTAATGTATATAATACTATTAAATAAAAGTCTAACTTAATGTAAAGTTGACAGAAATAAACATCCATAGAGGTAATCATTCATTTCCCAGTTTTTCTTATGTAAACTGGTAAAAAAAAACATACTAACTATATAAATGTAAGTTGACTTGTCAACATATTCAAACCTGCCAAGGATATAATCTATATTAAATAATGACTCATTGTTAGTAAATATAATGTGTAAGGGATGTGAGGGTGGCCAAATGGATGTCTCAGGCAGGTCATGTGGTATGCAGATGTGTGGGTACAACAGGTCTGTTAAACCATCCACTGTACATAACAACTAAAATGATAACTAAGTGCCTGATCTTTGTTAGAAAAGCTTTGTTATCAACTACCTAATATATTATGATCGCAACAAAGAATATAAAGAACACAATAGATTAACACGTATCATATTGATTTAATTCGCTTGGAAAATGTTTATATATCCTTAAGAATTACATTTTTTCGAAAAGACAGATGTGAGACGAGTCGAGGACGGTTAGTGGTGGGCGAGCCAGCGACCGCCGCGACCCGCGACAAACGAGAACCGACATTGGCCTCCGGATAGGTTAGGACAAGCGTATAACTCAAAATCAGACAGTTAAAACATCGTGATCAATCCGAACATGATTTTAATAGCGTTTAACTATGAACACGTCTCGTTAATGCCATTTGCAACATATAAAGTTGTGTAAAATGGTTTACAAAGGTGACGCATCGACACGATCCAATCGAATGATTTTAACAGATCCTGGGATATATTTCAAGCCCAATTTTTATGGCAGCCGCACTCACAATAGTCAATTTGATGATTGAGACCACTTGATGCACTATAGTAAATAAAATACACAAACTTACGAGGCGATGAAAGTCAATTTGTAGAAAGCACACGCACTGCAACACGACAAGCAAGTTCTTTTGCACGCACACAACTGACCGGTGTTGCCAGTTATGACAAGCGTTGGCAACCATAACTTAGAGAAAGAACGGATAGAGTAGCCATGCGCGTATAGTGTATACCCGTAAGGGACGGAATATAAGACACAGGGATACCATGGTGGAGAAATGTACCTGTATTTTTTCATTTTTCTTTGGTAATAAACATTTAGAAGCGTCAGTACAACAATAACTAACGAATTTATGTTTGGTTAATAATCCCTCAGAATGGGTTGTCAAGCAGGCAGCCGGTCTTACAAACTAAGTCAAATCCTTTCTGCAACATGCTTGAAAAAGTGTGTTTTTCTCGAAAGAAAATACAAAAACACATGCGCAAAACAATTAATTTCGTTGTCACTTCCTCAAAGAACAATGGACCATAGATAAAATGTGTAGCGAAACCATGTTTTGCTTAGGTGTTTTGTCATTTTTTAATGCAGGAGACGCGACATAATGTAAACTTCCCGTTAATTGGGAAATTCAGTTTTTGTTTTCTTGGTAACCCTAAATTCTATTGATGTTGTATACGTTTTTATTGTCTGACACCAAATCCGAGTTGGTGACAGATCATAAAAACGCATACGCAGAACGAGATAAAAATTATTCGTCTGTCTCTATCACTCACATTGTAAACTGTATTTATCTATCTCACTTATGCTTGAACACTAAAAACACATACGCAAAACAACGATTTTAGCTGTCACCTACTCGTAGAACAATGAACCATAGATAAAAAAATGCATGTTTTGTGTAATGTTTTAGTGCAGGAGACCCAGCTTAACGGAAACCTTAAAAAAATCATTTGTCTATGGAACCCTAAATGTTGCATTCTGGTGCGTACACACTAATCGGACTAAGGGCGAAGGCAAAAAAATGTTCGCGAAGGGTCATCGGCGGTGAGGATCCAACGTTTCGGCATTTTTGCGAATGTTCGCTGTTGCGTCCACGCTGCCCGAACGCTAGCGAATCGCACCCAAGGTTGGCGAACGCAACATTAGGGTTTCACAGGCAAATATTAAAAAATTTAGGGGTCCGTTATAATTTCATGTCGTTGAACCCAAAGGTGGAGTGAATTTAGGAAAAATATTGTATTGGGATGTGTATAAAAAAATCTATATTGTCTAGATTTTTTTTTACTGTGAACAGATACGCACTTGTTTATAATGTGTTGTTACCTTTACCTTCGAAAGTTAATTTCACGTTTACCTTTCTCGAAAAATAAGAGTTGATATTGAAATTTATAGTATTATGCATTCAGTATAATTTTCTTACTCCTAATTTCAGAATCCTTTACCGTGATTTATCCTTAAAAATCATTTTTCAAGTTTGTCATTGGACCACTCCATTTTATTCATACCTTAGATTCATACAGTGCACGCGTCCGCTCTTTATAATCGTTGTCGCTATATGAGCATTCGCGAACATTCGCCGATTCACTATATTTTCCTTGATGTACCGACAGTTGCCTTAGTTGTCCCGCGCACGACCGAACGGGACAGAACGCTTTCGTTCGTATTATACATTTTTACCTACATTTAACTTTCACAAGAGCAATTAAATCTGTTGTGGTCGATTTCAAGACCCTGCTGAAGTTTTGGCGTCAATTCCTTCCAGTTTGATTTTTAGACGATTTTTTCGCAGAGGAAGAATTCAACACGGTCGCCTACCGCCCAAAGAAAAAGCATATATCATCACTCATTTCAAAGCCTCCATACAATGGGTATGCTGAAGGACACCTCCTCGTGTACGGCGGGATAAGTAGTCCACGCGGACACGTCCTAGTGAAATGCCGATCCCTCACCGCCGGTATACCTGGGCGACAACGAGTGACTCTTCTTAGGGGGTCTTACTCGTTATTGGTAAAGTATCTTCCAACAACCACCGGAGTTTCTTCCGAAGAGGCTTCATCAGCGACTTTGCGGCTATGCAGCAAAAAGGACTGGTAGGTCGTAACCTGGGGGCGTGTCTGACCGGCCTCTCTGTCGTGAAAAGGACTGAGCCCACCTACGTGACGTGATACGTCTTGTGTGGTGCGTAGTAGATCGTCGTATGGTGGGATAATGGAGTTCTGGGGGGCTGGGCCTATCACAGGTCGGCTTGTTGTTACCTGGGGGGGGCAACACGCTCTCTCTGGTCCGGCATTCCACTTAATGACAGCCTCGGGAATTAGCCAGCCTGACGTAAACAGTGTCCCGTAAGGGGTGCCCCTGCCGAGGGTTGCAGGGTCATGGGGTACACAGTCGGGGAGCGCGGGGTCTATGGTGAGTACAGGCTAAAACTTCGACCTGACAGTCTTGGCCCTCCTCGCACTGTGCGGACTCTGGACCCCGTGGTAGGTCCTGGTGCTCGAATGAGCATCCCCATCTGCGGGCTCCCAGGAGGATCGCCACCATGGGGAATGAATACATAAAACCACCTAACACCATGAATCAACAAAAGAGTGTCAAACGCAATGTGTGTGCGCATGAAACAAACTTAGTCACGGCATTCGACAACACAACGGAACGCCGCAACAGAAATATCACTGTTAAATGCAAATCGCCATTCGTTGCTGAACATGCTCTTTGTTGCTGAGTACATACGAACGCGCGTTCTTTTTTTTTTCTATTGTTCATAGCCATGGATACAATGTCCTTCAGCCGTATACTTTTTATTATTTATTACTCTTTGTTTCTTATATCTAAGTTTTCGCAAGTGCATTGAAGTCGGATGTGTTCGATTTCAAGGCCCTGCTGGAGTTTTGGCGACAATTCTTTCCAGTTTGATGCTTTTTAGACGATTTTCTCGCAGCGGAGGAGTCGAACATGGTCGACCCATCCGCCCGACAAAAAGCGTCCAAAATCACTTATTTCAAAGCTTCCACATACTGTCCATCTTCGTTGATGTTTATCGCTTAGATTCACATCACATTTAAACCACAAGCACAACTTTAGACTAGAATATGAAATCATTAAAACAAGCGACCACCCGCACCGTCAGAATTCCCGCCAAAACTCTCGCGCGTTGTCGTTTCTTTTTTTTTTTTTTTTTTATTTTGTTCATAGCCATGGATACAATGTCCTTCAGCCGTATACTTTTTATTATTTATTACACTTTGTTTCCTATATCTAAGTTTTCGCAAGTGCATTGAAGTCGGATGTGTTCGATTTCAAGGCCTTGCTGGAGTTTTGGCGTCAATTCTTTCCAGTTTGATGCTTTTTAGACGACTTGCTCGCAGCGGAGGAGTCGACCATGGTCGACCCATCCACCCGACAAAAAGCGTCCAAAACCACTTATTTCAAAGCTTCCACATACTGTCCATCTTCGTTGATGTTTATTGCTTAGATTCACATCACATTTAAGCCACAAGCACAACTTTAGACTAGAATATGAAATCATTAAAACAAGCGACCACCCGCACCGTCAGAATTCCCGCCAAAACTCTCGCGCGTTGTCGTGATTCACGGATGTTGCCGGCGTTGTCGTGATCACGACCGTTGCCGGGTTGACGGTTGACGGTTTTTATAGCCGCGAGGTCGTTATTAGCTGTTAGCTAGTTATGTTGAATTCCAACAACTAGCTACAGGTAATTCTTGATTGTCCTTAAATTATTATAATACGGCTTTAAACCAAATGTATGTATTTTCGTACAGGGATAAAGATGAATGTATTTAAACTGTAACCACTTACAGATCTTTGCGATACAGGCATGCGAGCCTAGTGCAAAGATAGCTAGTAAGCAAAATGTAAAGTAATTCTTTGATAATTTAATAAATACATTACATGATTAAATATTACACTTATCAGGCATTATAAATACTTATACAACATTTACATAATGCATTTCTATTGTACAAGATTTAATTTTCAGTTTAGAGTTGCTATGATAAGCTGTTTATTTTGTCCATAATATATGTCAAATAATAATAATAATATTGATTTAATTATAATATGGATATATGTAAAGTACAAAAAAAATATGCAAGTTCATATTTGAAATTTTGCAATGATCAAAAGCAGCGCGTAGTAGGGAAATTTTCTATACATTTCCAACGTTTTTTACGAACCTTTAACATCCGTCACTGTATATACTGATTCTTCTCTTTTCTATTGTTACACCAAACTTAACCTTAAAGTTTATAACTTTTTTATTTTGGAGAATATTTCAAAATGTTTTCTCTGCTATATTTAAGATGACGTAAATCATACTTTATATCATACTAACTTAGCATACTAATATTATAAATGCGAATGTTTGTGAATTTGTGTGTGTGTATGTTTGTTACTCTTTCACGTAAAAACTACTGAATGGATTTTGATGAAACTTTACAGTTATATAGATTATATACCAGAATAACACATAGGCTACTTTTTATAGAGGTAATAAATTGTCAGAAACTATGAGATACTTTCGTTCTCATAACACCTAGACTTAAAACAAATATCTGTGGGTCACACAAACATTTGATTCAATGTGGGAATCGAACCCGCGTCATCTCGCTTCACAGCCGGCTCCTCGCTCACTGCGCCACAGAGGCTGTCGAAATTCTAATACGTAATGGCGGTAATGTTCCTAGCGCTCCGTCCATCTTTTTTTTACGTCCGTGGTTATACTCTGCACAAAGATAATCCCGTAACAGATATACAATGAATGTTTCTTCACTGGTGGGTACTTTTTATAAAATGTTGTTTCATCATTATCATCTGTCACAGGACGTCCACTGCTGAATATAGCCCTCCCCCAAATATTTCCACATCATCCTATTGGAAGTGGTCTACATCCAGCAAAATTTTGTTTAATGGTTCTCAAGTGGTTCGTACATAAAGCAAAGAAAGTTTCAGCTTCATTCGAATTGGGTACTTGCCTATAGTTACCAATATCAAGGATTTTTTGTAGGAACATACATTTATCATAGAGATAACGCATGCAATAGGAATTTATTAAAAATACTCATAAGATAATTTTTTTAGTAATTTAAATACTTACCCCCTTATTCATAATAAAATTCTGGTCTTATCGAACGCATAACCCTACTTCTGCCTAGTTTAACTAAAAGAGAACAAAATATGTATATCGAATACAATGTTGCTGATTACAGAAAAAAACTTAATTTTTATCTCTGGCAAGCTTTGAAACAAATATGAAGTCTTGACTGGAAACAATAAATAAAAAATATATATCAATCTTAGATGGGGTTAGGACCCCCCCTCCCAGGATAGTTTAAGGACTATAACAAAATTAATGTCATTAAGAAAGAATATCAAAGTTGAAACAGCTGATCGGAATCGGCCATGTTTTCACGTCACGTAACTATAAACACCAATCACGTTGCAAAATGTCACATTTCTCATTTTTCTTTTTTATTTGTTCCACAAGGTCTTAAGACCTAAGATCCAAAGTCATACTGCCAAATTATTTGGTATATTTTTATCGTATTTTTGTTTCAAGATTAACCTAATTTCAATGCGGATGTGATCGAGGATCGATATCTTGATCTACGAAATATCTGACCAGTTTTTTTTAGTTGAAATCATAAATGTTATTTCCTCAATGTTTTTTATGAGCGATTTTGTATCTATGGTAAGGAACAATGACATCTACCGTATCTAGCTAACAGATAGCGTTTTGGCGGGAAATGAAATGACACAATATTTTTTATGAACATAAATTACGAAATATTATTTTTCCATGTTTAGGATAAACTAATGAATAGCCCTATATACTTTTAAAACAATAGTCAAGTACCCAATTATACATGCCTACGCTCGACTCTTTCTAACCCTCTCTCTCTCTTATGTGATGCAGATGAAGTAGCACGGGTCAGCTAGTTTTATATCAAATTAATAATACAACAATAGACAACTAGCCAATTATTACTTTAACGTGGGTGGATCAATTACGATGAAAAAGTTCTAATTCATGCGGATCTTTAATAATTTTGTTTATAATTAGTAACCACATACTGACATACATACTTCACTGAACTGAGACAATGACAATGGGGAACTTGCACGAAAATTATAACGAGCATTTGTGTTGTTAAATCAATAAACAAAACCTTGAAATGTGCTATGATGAAATTTGCAGGATAAAATACTTGATATTTTACAAAATATTTTAATTATAAATTACGTATAATGGAACGTTATTGCAAAACCCAAGTGACGTCGTTGCATTAGGCAGTGTTTCCAGGTTGGGGTATTTTTCACAGTTTTGCGGAAAACAGTTATTATGTTTAGTATGGTGATTGATGAATGAGATTTCGAAGGTCCTCCTCTTTCCAAATTATTTTCTTTGTTTAACTTTCCCATGGCTCCGCTCAAGATTCAAGAGTGCAATTAATTTTTACTTCGTTATTTAATGAAATAGCTTTTGGGAAATTTTTGTTCGGTTTGGGGAAATTTTAAACGATAGGCAATTATAGCGGTTTAAACGTCATTCAGGCAATGTTCAAACGTCATTGTAGCCGTCAGTGTCAACTGAGATGTCAATAAAAAGCAATTTTAAGCAGTGACATCACATCCTTTTTTGGCGCGGGGTTTTGAAAGTCATATTTTGACTTGCAATGATTTGTGCATATTTTAATGTTTTTCTTTCTGGTGTGTTTATTCGAGACCTAGTTCTTAACAATGAACTAAAAAGAAAATTACATGCAAGTTCCCTATTTAACAACAAGTCACATAAAGATTAAAAAAAAAAACTTTATTAATGTTTCGCATCCAATATACATACACCAGTGTTACAAAATTGTCAAATTCTTACATAATTTTATAAATTTTTTAAATAGTGTAAAATCCGAAAATTCCGCCAAATTTATATTGACTCGGATTTATAACAGTGGTGTGGCTCCTGGTATCGTTTAAGCGTCATTTTGTGTTCAAAACCAAATCACATTTTGTTCGAGATCCTACTCCTAGATCCTAGGTATTGAAATTCTTTGATGTTGTTATAAATGGATTAAGCCCAAAGATTAAATCGAATGAATGCATTCATCATCATATTCGTGAGCGTGATTGACGTCACTGGAAGTAGCTGCGACACAAATGACAAAAGAATAAGGGCGTGGCATGACTACGAAAAAAGAAGCATGACTAATGTATGAGGACAAACCCAAATGGCGACTTGGCGAAAGAAATATCCCAGTAATATAGCAATCAGGCATCCTCTTCATATTCCGAAATATTTGTTTAAAACTTTATTTAAGAGTTTTATTGCTAATGCGATTATGGCGCCATCGAAATCGGTATTATTATAAATAAAACACCGTATTTATAATAAAATCAATAAGTATTTATAAGTTATTTAATTCTTATGATACGTTGATAACTTAATGTAAATAGCTCGCAAAACTAAAATAGCGGAACCGGCTTCAAAATAAACATGTATTTTTCGTAGTTATGCCAAGTCTTTATTTTGCTTTTGTAATTGGTCCGACGCGATGTGACACTGCGACGTGACGCCGCGACGTCTGCGACGTGACGCCGCGACGTGACACTGCGACGTGACGCCGCGACGTGACACTGCGACGTGACGCCGCGACGTGACACTGCGACGTGACGCCGCGACGTGACACTGCGACGTGACGCCGCGACGTGACACTGCGACGTGACGCCGCGACGTGACACCGCGAGGTGACGCCGTCGTCATATATTTACATAACGTCCACACCACTGTACTCTTCCACACGTCCATTTGAACTCGTCATAAACAACAATTAAATTCGTAGTTTGAGCAGGTAATATTAAGTTGTCATTTCATAACAGATTAAGTACAATTTTTGAGATTCCAATATTGGTCAACACTTATGATTAGAACAGAGTAAAATTAAAAATACAACATGAATATCAAAATACATTCTATAAATATTACAGTTGCGTACGTACAAGCTAAAGGGCGAACGAGGAGTACAACACCCCCACCCCTCCCCGCCCCACTCCCGTTACCATCAACATTACATTATATACAAGACACTATCGGTCCGGTTTATTAATTACAATATAATCTTATAAAAATAGGTTAATAGAATACTAATACAATTTCATTAATGTACAAAGATGAGCACGTCGAATTGAAATGTTAAACATTTTCAATATGCTTTAGTTAAGTGTATGCCGTGTGGTCACCGCGCATGTCGCGTCGGTCTGTACGTGCAGCGAGCCACCGACGCGTTCGATATCGTTCAGTGTGACGACACGGCGAGTTGCAGGTACGGATTGGACGGAAACTGGGGCCGGACACGCCGGACACGCCGGACGAACCGGACGCCTCACATGCCGGACTCCGCGATGCCTTCGTCGTCTGAAACGTGACAAGTCAATGAGGCGCAAACACTTACAATGGCGACCGGCGACTGTTAACGACGCACACAAACACACAAGCGTTATTAAATAAAGAAATATACCCGACAGTCACACACACGGTCCTGCCCCACACGAGGTCAACTTCGAAACACTTTCGGTCTCAACAACACCCAGATACTAAACAAATATCTGTGGGTCATAAACATTTGTCTCGGTGCGGGAATCGAACCCACGCCTTCCCGCTTCACAGCCGGCTACTCGCCCGCTGTGCCACGGATGCTGTAAATATTATGTCGAAGAAAAATGTCACACACTTCTCAGTTCAATTCTTCAGAATCCCTAGCACGAGTTTATTTTGACAGTTCTCAGACAGTAATTCTCAAAATCGACGATAGTTTGAGTTTTGTCCATACATTGACTAGCAGCGCCACTTTTCGGAAACTACAACGAACTAAAAAAAATTATGGAGAAACTGTAAGCTATCGTCGATTTAATACATCGAGAAAAACTCGTACTAAGGGTACAAGGTCACCATTAATATGTTAAGCATTTATACATTCACCATAGTTTAATCATTAAAATACTTAGTGCGAAATTGACGCATTAAAATATTGTGATGGTTCATATTATTATGATCTATAAGACAAGCCGACAGGGTGCATTTGCCAGTTCGTGACGAACGCCAGATATGTTACCGACTACATAACTAACTTGAAGCTCTCATAGCATTTGTTAGCAAAATGGTATTGATTGTGTGAGATTTGAATGAACATTATATAAGGAATCTTGCGTGAATTTTGTTATATGAGTGTTGACATGGTGCAAGGTGATCGCATCGAGCAACACACACAGTCACACACGGTCACACACGCAGACATCAGGCGAGGTGAGACAGATAGTAACCGGAGAGCGGCTGGCGGTGTGGAGTCGGCGCGGTGTCGGTGTCGATGTCGATGTCGAGCAGGTTACCTTCGAACGCGGGGTTCAGGTGGTGCTGGTGGTGCATCGGCTGCGGCGCGGCGAGGTCCTGCCCCTCGAGCACGGCGACGAGGCACTGGTGTATGCAGATGTACTGCTGCTCGGTCTGCACCATCCAGACTCGCTCGCGTCGCATCTGGTGCACCATGCCGAATATGTCGAGCGCGTCGCGGTGCGCGGCGAGCTGCTGCAGCGCGGTGTCGAGCGTGATGAAGGTCCCCGAGCGGCCGACGCCCGCGCTGCAGTGCACCACCACGGGCCGCGCGTCGGGCGGGCAGCGGTCGCGGAACGCGCGCACGAACCGCGCGAGCGTCGTCGGCGGGTCGGGCACGCCGAAGTCGGGCCACGTCGTGAAGTGGAAGTGCTTCAGCACGCGCTGCTCCGCGCCGCGACACACCATCAGCTCGGTCACCGTCCAGTCCGGGTAGCGGCTCTCGTTGAGCGCGGTCACCGATATGTCGCCGTAGTAGACGGGCCGCGTGTCGTACGGCCAGTACCGGTCGCACTTCTCGCGGCCCTTCTCGACGCACCGCGTGAGCATCACGATCGCGCGCGAGCCCGACTCCCAGCACATGCGCCAGAAGTCGTCGCGCGTGCAGTGCAGCGGGCCCTGCGTGACGATGAACTCGCGCGGCGAGTTGTGTCCGGGCACGTAGTTCGCGTTGATGTAGTCGGAGCCCTCCTCGTCGTCGACCGGCTGCAGCTTGTAGCGCGAGTGGTCGTACGGCAGGATGTTCGTGAACCTGTTCTTGGGCCGGTTCACGGGCAGGTCGGCCGCCGTGCACGGCTGCTCTCGACCGACGTGCTTTAGTTCTTCGAATTCTTCGCTAAATCTGTTTAAATTAAGTGAAAAAAAAATCGTTATTAAAATATCATTATGACATCTCAACGACACAACTATGCTAATATATAAAGCTAAGAGTTTTTTTGTTTGTTTGATCGCGCTAATCTGAGGAACTAACGAATCGATTAAAAAATATTTTTGTGTTGGATAACCCATATATCGCGGATGGCAATAGAAAGAAATAAAGGTAATAATATCATGCTATGACCAATAGGAGTGGAGCCTCAATGAAAAATGTTGCTAAAATGCGGAAAAATTATCCCTTTTTAGAGTTGACTGAGGGAATGACGGATCCGATAAATCCTTTCTTTTGAAGTTAATTTTCTAAAGTGCCACTTCGAATCGTATTCTATGTTTGCCGACGCCCGATTCTTTCTAATCCTGTCTCTTTCTTTCTCTCTCTTATGAGACGCAGAATAAGTTACACGGGTTAGCTAGTTAACTAATAAATAATGATAGTAGTAGAGTTTTAAAGTACCATGTGAAATCGGTCACAAGTTGATAACGCGCTTCTGTCCGGGAACGGTTCCACGCGTAGGTTCGGTGATCGTACCTGAAGTCGGAGTCGGCGGACATGAGCCTGTAGTGGTCGATGAAGTCTGCGACGCGCACGGGCCGCGAGGAGGGCATGGCGGGGGGCGCGGCGGCCGCGGGGGGGCGGGCCGCGCGCCGCCTGCGCACCGCCAGCGCGCCGCCGCCCGCGCCCGCCAGCAGCGCCGCGCCCACGCATGCGCCGATTATCCACGCCGTGTTGTCCACCTCTGTACACACACACATACACACATACACACATACACACGCCGCATATATTACGAACACAAATATTATTGTATTGCCCAAAAACTAATGAATTGGGTCTATCATCCCACTGCTAGACAAAGGGCTCCCTCTGTCCTTCCATTCCTCACGATCGCGCGCAAATGCATCCAGATCGTCTTGCCACGCCACGACCACGTCGTCGCCGTCCACCAGGTACCCCCACAGTTACGATCTGTGCCCATTTGAGATGCGCTGTCTTTTGTCCCACGTCCGCTATGCCCATTTTTGAACAGTTACGAGCGAGCGAGGAGCGGTATGAAGATACATGGTCATGGTTACGAATATGGAAAGTAAATCGAATGCTGTTATTAAAAGACGGTCAAGTTAATAAACTTGCTCAATAGAGCAGGTCTGCAGGTCAAAATAGCACACGTCCCCATAGTCGAAGATAGGAAAGATTAGGGTCTGCACAATCATTATATTGGTTTTACATGGGAGAAAGTTCTTCAGGCGATAAAGTGCGCGAAACATACCTATAACTCTTTGGCAATTAATTTGAAATAAAAATTAATTTTTAATTTAAACCTGCCAGCTGTAAAGTTTTCAAAATATCGGAACTAAAAATAAAATAAATACTACACAAATCCGTAAAAACTAGTTTTATTTTAATGGGGAAAGGGATGCTGTGTCCAGTCTGCTAATCAACCGCGAGCTACAGTTACCGGCATGGATCTTGAGCGCTGACCTTAACCTGCGCAGATGTGAATTTTTAGGTCCCTTTAGCGGTATGAGGTAGCGGGTGGGGTGAGGGAATCATGGCGTCGGCCAGCGATTGGCTCACTACGCGACGCCATATTGTCGCCATTCAAGATTCATTTACTACGTTCGCTGCATTTGCTTTACTATAACAAAATACACTTGCGTACAATTCAATTGGCCCCGATTTAAGAATTTCTACTTTCTTTGAATCCAAGGCGTCTATGTTTGAATCAATATACATATTTTTTGGTAAGTTACAAATTTAAATAGTGATAGTGACGACTTCACTGATGATGAGGTAGATGATAAAAAGATGGCCATCGCAAGTCCCAGTACCAGCATTATTCAAGAAAGTTATTTTGATAAAAGGTGTAACTCCTATTCCACCCTAATAGTATTATAAGGAAATAAAGTTGAACCAAAAAAAGTGCTTTTTATCATAATTTTAATTAAAACCATTCCCTTCACCCACACAATCAATAAGAAGTTATGTGGGTAACTGAGAATAAATAAACAATAATAAATCGGTGTGCATTTTATTTGGCCCTAAGTGCACGATGCGCAAAGCGATCCCCACTCTGTCACCGAGCGCTCAAGATCCATGCCGGTAGCTGTACCTACATTGACCGCTTAAGATTTAGATAGATTCACATTCAAATGTTCACATATTTAAGCCCATATCTTCAAAACTACTGAACCGATTTTGATGAAACTTGCACTTCTTAAGTTGGAAAATACAAAGTCTAATAAAAAATCCGACGCAATCCGATTTGTTGTTTCCGAGATATACATGAACAAATATACTATATACATATATTATGTATACATACATCATCATCATCATTATTATCAGCCATAGGACGTCAACTGCTGAACATAGGCCTACATACATACACACACATATACACATGCATACATACATACGCTTATGAAATTTGGCACATTTGATCAGAAGGCAATATAGACGAACATATGCAAATATCGTGCAATTCTAACAATATAACCTCCTTTTATTAAAGTCGGTTAAAAATAACAACAATATCTTACTCTCTTTGCAGTCGGTGTTGAGGCCGATGCAGATTAATTAATGAAAAGGCCGACTCCAAAGACGAAATGGTTGTTATTTTTTACCTTTGAGTGTTTTATTTTGAAGTCGGTTTTAGGCTTTTGTTAAACTTTAATTATTTTGTAGTCACAAATACTAGATATAAGGGATATAAGATAGGGTTTGGGTATTTTTTCTATAATTTGATTTAAAATGTGAAGTTGGTTTGTGGTGGAATAGCCAGGGCGAAAACCGGCCCGTTCTGGGGGTCGATGCACTTGATTATATGATGTAAATGTTTCGCGCGCACCACCCGCGTACAACTCATGACCGACTTATTGTTTTGATGCAATGTTCCCAGTGTCTTCCCACAAAACATGAAATCTATTCAGTTCCGACAATAAAATAAATTGTTTTATACACATACAAATTATATCGTACAGTACGCACGTACAAGTTGCAACTGCATACTAGTTGGTACATGTAACACGTTTTGAAAACCAATAATTTATCAACAGCATGATCAACAGGAGGAGATCGGAGCGACGCCACATTATAAGCAATACAAGGGGTTTTACATATCACATGAACAAAACACACACACATGCACACAGAGTGTAATGTGCGATACTTCAACAATACGCATACCATATAGAATTAGAACACGATGTTATATCACGTTTAATAATCTATAAGGAAAAATGTGGACTATATAACTTGTATTTATTATTTCCAGCGATAATTTTATACCGACTTCATAAAATGCAAAAGAATTCTACAAAATAATTGTACATTGATCACATTTGTCCACGTATTCGATATGGCCCTATGGATAAAATGAATAATAATAATACAAGAGTAAACTGTGAAAGTTTCCACAGACGTGAAGTGTTTGTGGGAGTTACCCATGTGAATGTGCGGTGTCCAGTGACTGTAAGTTTGGAGTCTCCAGTCGGCACTCTGTCACTTTGTCACTCTGTCACTCCGCTACTATTCGATACGTAAACACTCGGCTCCTCGCGACCGGACCGTGACTCACTTGATAATAAATAAATAATCGATTATTTAGTAATCGCGATATATTGCCCTCGACGAGATTAGATTGTAATGTCTCCATAAATCTATACATCCTACCTATAGATAATGGGTGAATTATCAATGACAATTTATTATTGGACTATTAACTTTAATATCTAAATGTGTCGGATATTGAATAATACCTAATGACGCCATTGTTAACTACAAAAAATATAATACCAACATAAAGTAAATACTACCTACAATAAATCCATATTAACATTATAAAAGCGAAAGTTTAGATGGATGTTTGTTACACAATTACTTACACCAGGATGGTTGAACGGATCTGGAATCTGGATTTTTGTCACAGAGATAGATTATAGTTTGGAATAGCACGTGGTTATTTTTACTGCGCGTGGGGGATGGGTATGTATGGTATGTATGTGTATCGGATAGATAATGAAGCGATAGTATATGTACATACCGGTGGTGACGAGCGTGTACGCGGTGTCGGTGAACTTGTCGGCGGCGGTGAAGGCGCGCAGCTTCACGTAGTACCTCGTGCCCGGCTTCAGCGGGCCGTTACAGTACGCACGGCCGCCGCCGTCGCACCGCTCCGAACCGATCGTGAACTCCTCCACCGGCGACGAGTGGAACGGGTAGTACGGCTCCGTCACCTGTCGCATCACGTGACATGTCACACGACACACTACACACTACACACTACACTCGGCAGCAGGCGGGACACGCACCTGGTAGGGCGGCCACACCGGCAGGCGGTGCACGTCGCGCCAGGAGGGCAGCCGCGCGGGCGTGTCGTTGCGCGGCTCCTCGCACAGCACCAGCGTGTACGCGGTCACGTTGCCGTTCGACGCAGAGAAGTAATCCGACTTGAACCTGACGACGACCGTGGTGGCGGTGCGGCGCACGGGCGCGGGCACGGCGGCCGGCGGCGGGCGCGGCGGCGCGGCGATGTCCATGTGCTGCGTCCAGCGCGCCGGCTCGCCCGCGCCCGCGCCCGTCTCCGCGCGCAGCCAGAACTCGTAGGTGCCGCCGGGCGCGAGCCCCGCGACGGCGCCGGCGCGCGCCTGCGCGTCGAACACGAGCCGCGAGCGGCGCGACGGATCTGCCGTCGGCGCGTACTCGAGCACGAACCGCGTCAGGTTGCCGTTCGCCTCGGCCGGCGACAGGTCCCACACGAACGAGAGCCGCGAGGGCGCCGCGTCCGCCGGGTGGAACGAGCGCGGCGCGGGGGGCGGCGCCTCGCGCGTGCGCACGTCGCGGCTGAGCGCGCGCGACACCGTCTGCGGCGTGCCCACCGTGCCCGAGCGGACCTGCCGACGACGCCGAGCCGTCACGTCACTCCCTGTGTGCGTACAGTGCGTGTGCGTGTGCACGTACACAGGGAGTGTCATCACTCACCACGACGGTGAACGTGTACGGCCTGTTGGGCTTGAGGTCCGCGAGCGTGATGGTGAGCCGGTCGGTGGTGTGCGTCTGCAGCTGGTCGGGCGCGGCGAGGTACTGCACCTCGAACTCCGTGTAGTCGCCGGCGGGCCGGTCCCAGGCGAGCGTCACCTCGCGCGCGCCCACGTGCGTCGCGTTCAGTTGGGTGATGGGCCGCGGAACTGACGATCACATATTATTCAACTACTCAAGACAATTTTATTTGTAACAATTGTTGTTTAATAGATGAAATGTACATACATGTTAATATAAAAAAATTAATGAAATCCAAGTACTTATATTATACCTATGAAATACGGATATGTTGCAATTGGGTTCTTGACTATTTTTTTTTTAATTATCAAGTATTTTTATTAGTTTATCCTAGTCATGTAAAAATTAGACAAATAAAAGACATGTGATCGCATACATACATACATAAGCTCACACCTATATCCCTGAAGGGGTAGGTATAGCCTAACGTTATAACGGGCATAAATTCCAGACTCCGGGCTGATACTGAAAATCCAATATCACTTTTCCCGACCCGGGGATCGAACCCGAGGAGACTCGAGACAGAGCGACCAGTATATCGTAATGTACGTTCTCACAGAGCCTCGCCTGCCGCTGCACGGGGTGCGAGGTGACGTTCCTGGAGACGGTCCACATGGTGAGGTTGTAGAGGCGGCCCGGCGTCAGCGCCGCGAACCGCACGTGCTGCGCGTCCGCGGGCGAGCGCGCCGCCTGCCGCGCCCGCTCCCCCGCGCCCTCCAGCCGGAACCGGTACTCGTCGAACTGCGACGCGCTCGCCGGCGTGCGCGTGTACACCACCTGCGACGCGTCGACACGTGACACACGCTACACACACGACACACACACACACACACACACACACACACGCACGCACTCACCCTGATGCTGGGGAGCTCGTCGCCCTCCTCGTCTTCCGGTTCGTTCACGATCGTCATTTCAGATTGTATCAAAGGACCTGTCCAAGAAATCTGTCATCAACGTGGTGCAACATATTGAAGCATTGTTAAACATGGATTGTTTTGACGTATTTTTTTTATTTTATCTATTAACTGGCAAACCGACAGACGTATCGATTGACGTTAAGTATGTTATTTCCAATGCTCACAAACACCCATGATACTATAACAATCACAAGTTCGTCGCCAACCGTAAAAGTCATAATGTTGGAAAAAGGGAGAGGTGAATTTGAACCGCAGAAATCTAACACAACGGCGAGCTGCCATTTACGTCGCATCGGTTCAATTTGTGGCACAGTGGTATCATCGATAATATTTTTTGAATGAATAAGGTGGGGTGGTAGAGTGTGAAGCGTTACGAGTGCCACTGACGCGTGCGTATGTCCATGGTGAAGAGGTCGCTGGTGAGGTTGTAGGAGTGCGCGGCGATGGCGATGCTGTACCCGCGGCCCGGCTCGAGCGCGTCGATGAGCGCGCGCACGCTGCGCCCGCCCGCCGGCGCGGTGAGGTTGCGCTCGCGCGCCCGCGGCTCCGCCCCCTCGCCGCCGTCCCCACCGTCCCCGCCCTCCCCCTGCATGCCGGCCCACCGCAGCGAGTACCACTCCACCCGGCCCTTCGGCCGCGGCCACTCCAGCGTCATGTTGCGCGTGTCCACCAGCGGCGCCACATTCGACACCGGGTTCGGACCTGCGAACGATCATGACGTCATCTGACGGTTTGTGCTTTTATCCATATTGTGAAGAATGTAGCTTGAAAACGAAGATAAGGAAACTATTGGTTTTACTCGAAATATTTTTTAAACCGCGCCTCCAAGAAGACGCGTCGCACTCGATGTATATGAATAATGGTAAACAGTAAACACTGACGGACGGTATGCTCGGTGGAGAGCGGAGCGCCGCTCTCCACGGTCTCGCCGGCGGCCGTTTCGCTGCCCGTGTCCAGCTCGATGATGTATCGTTCGCCGTGGGTCATGTTCGCGATCTACAGAATGAAACACGATACAGTAAGGGTAACCGGTAACGATATGTTCGTTCAGGCAGCAGTATCCGTGTAGGGTACCTCGGCGCGGTCGCGGTGCGGCGGCAGCGGGTCGAGGTGCGTCCAGCGGCGGTCGGCGAGCGTGCGGTACCGCAGCAGGAACGCGCCGACGACGCTGCGCTGCGGCGAGGGCCCGCGCCAGCGCGCCGCCGCGCTGTTCGACGTGGCGCGCTCCACCGACAGCGCGAGCGCCGGCAGCGGACCTGACGTGTACACACACACATACACATACACATACACACGGATTCATAAATACATCTATCTACACATAACGATGTGTCTGTTTATTTTTTCTTGACAACTCTGGGTTCAACCGTCTGCCGTGCCATAGTTTTTCTTTGGAGAAATAAATATCTTTAATCGTAATTTAAATATAACTATTATACTATGTAGTGATAAGATTATCACAAACTCAATGAAACAAAAATGCAGACTATTTCAAGATCTTGGTAATGCAACAAAGAAAATATACTATGGAATCTTTATTACACTATACATTAAAATAAGTTCTTTGTGATAGATTAAATTCACAAAAACCTGTGCGAAGGTGAAATATGTATGTAGATTTTTTCCATCAGACATGGAAAGCAAAAACATTATTTCGGTCTAAACAAAACAAGGTTTCATCCACAAAAACGCGTAGCGAAACTATATTTCGTGTAATGGTCACGGGTCTGAGAAAATCACGAACAGGAGACTCAACTTAATATCCTATCACAACACAAACTATAAATTCAACAGTATCAAAATCGAAACACTATTGAATGTTACTTCGATCACCCATTCGGATATCAGGGAAGGTTTAATAATTATTATTTGCTATGTTGTTTGTATGTAGATAATAAATATTCGGTACGATGTCTGTGGACCGGGAGGATCTGGGTTCGATTCCCAGGTCGGGCATAGCGAATTTTCCAATTTAATTTGCCCGGAACTGGAACCCTCAGGGGAGTTGACGTCAAGCAGGTAGCCGGCCGTAAAAGCTAAGAAAAAAAATAAAAAATAAATCCTTTCTGCAATATACTTGGAAAAGCGTGTTGCGGCGACTCCACATTAAGGTGGTATAAGGGCAGGTAGAAAGATAAGATTCACTATAAAAATAATACATAACCAAGTTCACAAAAACACCGATGTTCCTGTATCGAATATCGACGAAATGAATATAGAAGGACATGAACGTTCGACGCTAATGTTTGTCGATTCACGCTTCCATTCCCGAAGCACGTAGGCGTGTGTGGGTGTGTGCCAGTGACGAGTGACGGTCGAGTGACGGTCGAGTGACGGTCGAGTGACGAGCGACGGTCGAGTGACTCACGGACTGGTTTGTAGAGCGTGTGCCACTCGCTGAGCAGGCCGTGGCTGACGGCCGCGAGCTGGATCTCGTACACGGCGCCCGGGAACAGCTCCGAGAGGGTCGCGTTCGTGCTCTGCGTCTCCAACTGTATTCACACATTACACTTGACACTTTCCGACAAAGGATCACTTCCCACGCACATACTGCATGGGTATTATAAACTACTGCCTGTTATTATGTCGATAAATATCACCTTCCAGTATATTAAACACAGTAGCATTTTTTTAAATTCTCAAACCTTATGTGAGCACAATAACTAATAAAACATCTAAATTATTCAAGTCATTACATGTATGTATTTTATATATTTGTATTAACATTTTTATTGCAACTTCTTTTAATATTTTCTTTATTCATGTACACAAAAGTACACGATGCTTAAGATAATCATAATATTATTATGTATTAGTTCCTTCTATGATAAACGTAGTATTAGTCATTTTAGCAGTGATTATTTTGTCATCATAAACAAGTCACTACATGTACCGTGGTCGTTGCAGTTTGATTTTTAAATATTCCTGATCTGATCCTTTATGCATCAGCCACAGGGTGTCCACTCCTGGACATAGGCCTCCCCCAAAGATTTCCACATTGACCTGTATATCCTTTATTAATATAATAATATTATACAATTATTTATACAAGAAAACACATAAGTTTTTATTGTGTCGGAGTCGTGTTCGCTGACAGTTTTCATGTGAGCGGTGTGGAGCGTGGTATGGAGAGGTTGACAGAAGCTTACCTTCTTATATTCAGTCTGTCCCTGTCGCCTGTATCGCAGCTCATACGCGTCCTGTCGGCACGTGACGTCAGAGTGCCACGCGAGCCGCAGCTGTCGCCGAGTGGGAGCGGCGTCGTCGTCACTGGTGTCGGCGGTGTCGGCGGTGTCGGCGGCGGTGTCGCTAGTGTCGGCGGTGTCGGCCGCGGTGTCCGGATCGAGCACGGCGACGACGACGGGCGCGAGCGGGCGCGTGGCGGCCCACGTGGTGGTCTCGTTCGACTCCACGCCGCGCGAGACCGCGCACACCTGCGACGGCACGTTATATTATTAACGATAATTATCGTCATTATTATGTGTTTCTGTTATGGAATTTGTTTCGCATGACCACATAGTCAACTTCATTGTCGATTTACAGATGTTAAATAAAAGTGTGTACGGCAGAGGTTACTTCTATAACATATTCACTAAGACTATGCGCGACGACGTGATTTGTGTCTGATAGTCACCCTACTGCAGCTTTAATAATATTAGGTTATAATTTAAATGTTTTTTTAAATAAGCCGCTAATGGATACACAAGGCGAATTGAACGAATGTACCATCGTATGTAACTCCAAAAACGATAATATTAGCCAGTTCGATGCAGTATTTTAAAAGATATGGACAATTGTAAAGGGCCGGGCTGAAATATTTACAAGAGGTCATATTTTTGTAATTACATAATGTAATTGAAAATGAAGTAAGTACATATGAACTATATTCAGGGTACATTATATGTACGTAGATAGTTCATATCTATATCTTGTACTTTTTATGTACAGAGCTACCAAAATAATTTCAGCCCGGCCCTGATTCCCTAATTTCTTGATCCAATATCTCGTAAGATATTGCATTTTATTATTATATTAAGCTGTACATATACGTAATTTGGAGAGTACATTTTATCAGTACGTTTTGTAGTTTTTGAATTACAGAGGGGCCGGGCTGAAAAAGTCTGGCTGGCCCGGCCACCAAAAAGCGCTTGTAATTTAAAAATTGGAGAGGTACATTGAAAATGAAAGCGGTACATATGATTTTCGCAAGGAGTACATTCGTTTGGTATACCTGTTACCGCTAAAGGACGCGGGGCCGGGCGGGCCTGATATACGTTATTTATTGCCATATAGCTGTGAGCTAGAAATAGCCAAGTAAACCAAAGTGATCCAGTTTGTTGATATCATATTTGGTACGGTAAGGTATAAATAAATAACACCCAACAGTCACACACATAATCCTGATCCCACACTAAGATACTAATCTTGTGTCGTAGGTATTAGAAATTACGAGATATTCGGTCTCACAAGACCTACACCCGAAACAAATATCTGTGGGTCACACAAACATTTGTCTCGTTGCGGGTACCGAAGCCGCGGGATACCGCGCGATATCGCTTCACAGTCGCCGAGTCGGCCACTCGTCCGCTGCGCCACGGAGGCTACGGTATGTAAGTATAATGTACCGTGATGGTGTAGTTCCGTCCGGGCAGCAGCGCGTCGAGCGTGATGTTGTCGGCGGTGGTGGTGAGCGTGTTGCTGTCGTCGCGCTGCGGGCCCGCCTCGTGGTACGACACGCGGTACTCGTCCTGCGCGCTGCCCTCGGCCGCCGCCCACCGCACCGCCACGCCGCCCTCCGTGTCCGCCCACCGCAGCGACCGCACCGGCAGCGGCTCTGTGTGTCGACACATCACCACCACGTCACGTCACGTCACCGACACATGTCACATCTCACACTCACACACACTACACACACACACTACACACACGATACATACTGAGCGTGAGCTCGGTGACCGCCGGCCAGGAGGTCACCTTCCCGGACATGGTCTTGACGGTGACGGTGTAGTGCGCGCCCGGCTCGAGCCCCTCGAACCAGCAGGCGGGCGGCTCGTCGCGGCCGCGCACCACCGGCGCGAGTCGCCGCGCACCTCCCCCTCCGCCGCCGCCGCCACCCCCACTCCCACCGGAGCCCCCGCTGCTCACCGACACCTGGTACTTCTCGAACTCGCTGCACAAGTTAAAGTTCTACGTCACGATCGATAACACAGATGAACGCGGTGGCAGAAAATTTCTAATTAACACTGAACTGCCCCGGAAAGGAGGGAAAGTTTTTTCACAACGTCCGTGGCGCGAAATAAAACACTGCGGGTTCGATAATCACACCGAGAGGAATGTTTTTAAAATTTACAAATATTTGCATCGAGACTTGTTATCAAATGTGATCTAGTCTCGTATGTGAGTCGTGAGGGGTTCCGGTTACCTCTCATCGAGCGGCGGCAGCCAGGTGACCCTGAAGGCGGTCTCGCGCAGGTGTTCCTTGGGCGCGGTGACGTTGCGCGGCCGCAGCGGCACGGTGCGGTACTGCGCGGTGGTGGGCGCGGAGATCTCCGGCTCGGAGACGGTCTGCACGGAGATGTTGTAGGCGCGGCCCGGCACCAGCCCCTTGAACGCGGCCTGCGCCGGCCCCGGCGGCTCGCCCTCCTTCTCCACGTACAACTCCGAGTCGCGCGCGTCCGGCGGCACTATCGACACCTGCCGACACGAGACATCACTCACTCACTCACCGTGTCACTCACTCACTCATCGTATCACTCACCACTCACCACTCACCTTGTAGTGCGTGTACGCGCCGGGCGGGTACGGCGGCTGCCACAGCACCAGCAGCGTGGTCTCGTTGCGGAACCACACGATGAACTTGCCCGGCGTGTTCGGCTCTGCGACACCACACACGTACACGTACACATACACGTACACGACACGAGCCACAACATAGCACACAACACGTATGTACATGCACATACTCAACCAGCTCAGACGGTTCATGTGCGACTATTTAAAGTTGCATTCGACACGTTTTTTCCCATTTCTAAGCAATGAATGAATGAAAAAAAATACTAAACTGAACCGTTTGACCTTTTTTAAGCAAATTTTACTATTTATTCAACTACTTGAATGAATGAACGAATAAACTAGATATGTTAGCGCTCATTACATACATGAACAAAGGCGTTTCATAGGTATCGTCACTGGCCATATTGATGCTGGTCATACACACAGTTACACCCGCACGGTGCACCTGTACAGTGTACAGTTCTGCACGATTCAGTGTACTCGTAGAATAGCATTATCGCCATCTCTTCGTTATTCAGTATTCAGGTGTCACAGTAAGCAGGTGACCAGCTCTTGTGCGTATACTCTAACAGTGTCTTGCGCACGTACGAGACGATACAAATAAGGTCTCGTCGAGCAGCGGACCTGTAGTTCAATCCCATGTTTTTTTTACGTTTCTCGCTAGCTATTACATAAAAATATTTGTATAACAAACATCAAATAACTCTAGCGTTACGTTACGTTGGGTATTAATATTTTTCATACAAATTATCTTACGTTGTCGCCAGCGAGAAACGGTAAAAAAATGCACAGTTGCCCTTCTGATCACTGATACAAACTATAACATCAACATTAGACATCACATTTGCAGCACGGTACGTTAAGAACATGCTGACAGTGAACAAATTATATGATAATAAAATGTTGATAGTATTATAAGACACACAGACATTACTCAGACGAGTTTCGTTTATATTTTTAGTGTGATTACTATTTTACTCCAATATAATATTACGGCACATTTCTCAACATTTCGTATAACTTATTTATTTTTATGAAGTAAGCTGTATGTGTACTCAGTGAGGGTAATGTACGAGTTTGTAAACATGCAGCATGCGACAATAAGCCTCATGTCCGAGACGAACAAGCCGGTGAAGTGGGAGTGAGGAGTGAAGCGGGGAGGGGCGGGGACTACACGCTTCACGATACTTACCGAGCTCCTGGTCGGCCACAAACATTAACAAAATATTAATAATGCATCACTATTATTTGTTACATATTTGTTACTATTTGCTTATTTGCATTTTTGTCATATATTATAGTAAATAATCTCTAAAAGTAATCTATCAACAACGACAGCCTACGCAGTTCAACCAGCGAGCAGCCGGTTGTGATAAGGGAGGCCGTTGGTTTGATTCTCGGTACCAAAACAATATTTTGTGTCATCCACAAATTGTAATGTAATTTTTAATTAATATTTTAATTTCCATTTTGTTTGAGTGTACCTATACTCGATGAGATGGGTTAACACTCGCTTCACGGTTCGAACTGTTGTATATTCATGTTACATAGAGGTAGTATAGCGGTCTACGCTCTCGTACTACGAGTATGTGAGTTAATGTTCGATGTATACTTAGTATGTATATACATTTATCCGCTCTGAATATATATAATTTAGTATTTTGAGTGGATAAGTGATTTAGCGTAGAATCGACGACCTGATAAAGGTCGCAGGAAGTCGTTGGATGCAGGCTTCCAACAGTTCGATCTGGAAATCTTTGGGGGAGGCCTAAGTTCAAAAGTGGACGTCCTGTGGCTGATGATGATGAGTGGATAATCATTATTAGTGGAAATATTGACCAAATTTATTTGAAATATAATCCGAAAGGATAATAATTTTGAGTTTTTGAGTGGTAGAGCCACCAGGTGTCTGAGCGGTGGAGATCACTTACCATCAGGTGACCCACCTGCTCATTTGCCAGTCTCTGCTAAAAAAACAAATAAAAAAAAAATATAGGACTTTAAAATAGTTACGAACAATATTTTTAAATAATGAAGTAAATACAATATGTTCGGCACGATAACGAATAATTACATTACCATACGATCACAATACGTGACCGTCAGCCGTGAGGTGTGTTTTGAACATTGTGCTCTGCCAATATTGATAATTGAGTCTATAATATGTGCACTGTCATTTGTTACTGTGTGTAATGGCGTTACTGTGTGCTAGCGTGCTAGCGTGCTAGGTATCAACTGGTTTCTCAATGGGAGATCGAATAAACTTTCAATGAACAGTAGCTTGACCATGAGGTTTTTTTGACATTTCACTAGCTACTACGCAGAATATTTTTATGACAAATCCCCGAACGCCTTTAGCGGTTACGTAGGGAATTGATTATATTCATAAAAAAATAGTTTACATAGTCGCAACCGAGACATGTCAGGGATTTTGGTTTCGAAAACATCATGATTTCGAAACCACGTTACGCTTGATACATTTCACAGAGCGATCGATTTTTTTATATAGCAGAGATTGGCAAACGAGCAGATGAGTCACCTGATGGAAAATTATATCGTCCATAGACACCCAAGACAAGAAAATGATGGGTGCGTTGCCAACCTAAAAGGAGGGAAATAGGGATTTGGGGTTGTAATTGGGTCACCGGAAATCTTACTCACGGAACGAAACGCGATAGCGAACTGCCGCTTTACGTCGGTTTTCTGTGAGACAGTGGTATCTGCCCGGTAGAGCCGACCCATTCGTGCTGTAGACGTAACTCTACAACGTGGCTCTACCACTCAAATGAATAGATAATAGATGTATGTCATTGGCAGGTTTCGCGTAGTTTTGTAGTGACCGTGACCGCGTGACGCCGAGCGGCGACGCTGAGCGGCTCGGTCGGTGTGATCGTGTCGGACCTGTCGCACTGTCTGCTTGTACACTACTGAGTACTGACTACACACTGTACTCTACGACTCGGTGTCGTATCGATACTTCTTGCGATTTCGGAAACTCTATATCGAACGGTAGCCTCTATACTTCATGTATGTAGATATACAACATACACAATGCCATGCTTGTGTCTGTATGCCAGAAGGCGTAGTTTTTTTATACACACCAACCGAACGAACGATCTGAACCTATGCCTGTTGCATTCACACAACAGCGAAAGTTTGTTTTGTTTGTATGACCGCAATAGGCATAGATTTGCGAACGTTCATTCGGTTGGTGTGTATACGCCATGACAGGATAGATAGGTGCCTATCGGAAGGGTAGTAAGGTTGTAAAACGATTTTATTAGCGTTAAACTTTATTAATTAACTACTTTGGGATTTGTTTAGTGATCTGTCCGTGCGATGTTTATTGATGTAAATACAGCTTGAATACTAAATAAATATTTCGATTGCGCTATTATTAAGGCGTAAGTATTTTTTAATGATATCGATATCGGCCATCGATCTCTGACGAAGTAATTCTGTCAGTGGTGAGACGTGAGACGCTGAGTGACGTCACACCCGTCTGGTTGTACAATGAAGCGACGCTCAGTACCTACTACGAGTACCTACTCACTCACTCAGAGGCCGGAGCTAACGTTAGATGTCAAGGCGACCGACTGACACACCTCGGACCTCGTGTCAAACAATTTCCTTGTCGTAACAGAACTCGAATTGTTGGGTAAAACCGAAACGCAGATAAAAATAATTACATGATAATTTTTTCCTGTTCATCGAAATGTTTAAAGATTTTTCCTGATATCTGTCTGAGATCAGTTAGATCTACGTATTAGACTAAACAATAACGCTGTCGGCTCGCGAGCTGCGACCCGCACATACATACATACTCGTGCGAGCGTCGAGCAGTTCCGCGTGTCGTAAATCGTGACTCATGACTCGTGAGTCACGAGCTCACGAGTCACCGCATGGTAATGTCAAATGGACATCATACCGAGGATGCTTATCTGACGGTATACAAGAAACTTCGCGGACTACACCCATAGGAGAACTCTTTTTTAAGATTCTGTAGCTCTTACTCGTGGCTCCACTCCCGTGAAGTTTTCTTCCGATATAATGTAATTCACTCATTTTCAGAAACTTACACACATACAAACAGTATAGGAGTATTTATAAGCAATACAAATGAGAGTCAGATTATATGACGTATAATTTTGAGTATAAATGTCCCCTTCACACGGAAGTTTGTGATCCGAAGACCAACAGAAATATCGACGATAATCGATAATTTTGAAGATGAAACGTTTGTGAAAGTGATATCGAAGGTGTTGGCCTTCTAAGGGTTCCTGCAGCCTCGTGTACCACGCTTCCCAAGAGGCGACGGTCGCGCTGTTTGGTACACAACGCTCATTCAAGATAATAAAGTGAATCATCGATGCAAATTCATTGTGAAAGTATTATAGTAAGGTACGGTACTCGGCTGTACTGGGTAGGCTGTCCTTGTACTGAACAATGTTAACCACGCTTAACAATCATCTGGGCGGTAGAGACTAGAGAGTAGATACAAAAACGGAACATACAAGTGTTTTAACTCGATCTCTTTAACTGTAAACAAGCGGCCTCGGCGCACGCGCTGTATAGTTTTAATTCAGTGATTGTTAAGTGTGTAATGTGATGTATAGTGTGTTGTGTTGTGTCGTGTCGTGTCGTGGTGTGGCGTGTTCGGATACCGACTGGTGGTGAAGTTCCTGGAGGCGTAGGCGGCGGACTCCTTGTCGTGCAGCAGCGTGAACGCGTGCAGCTGGTAGGTGGCGCCGGGCGAGAGGTCCCGCAGCGAGTACGTCCAGTTGCTGGTGCCCTCCACCGTGATGTTGCGCGCGCCGCCCTCCGCGCGCTCCGTCAGCGGGATCACCTGCTCATCACACGTCACCTCAGAACCAATGACCAAACAAAAACAACGTGTTTACTTTGAAGCTAGTTCTGCCATTTTAGTTTGGCGATCTATTGACATGCAAGTTGTTACTGTATATAGTACCGCAATAGTGACGGGCGGCTCGGCCACCGGTAGCCGAGACGTTAATGTAGTGTGTGTTACACCGCCTCCAACGGGATAACGTATAAATACTTATTTATTTTATTATAAATACGGTGTTTTATTTATAATAATACTAATATCGGAATGTGTAGAATAAGCCTCATTGCTATATTACTCGGATCAGTCTTTCGCCAAGTTTCCATTTTGGTTACTCGGCATTCATAAGGCATGCTTCTTTTTTTCGTAGTCATACCAAATGCAAAGTTCTCATTCTTCTTTTGTCATTGATCAGGAAATTATACAAAACTAGCTGACCCGCGCAACTTCGTCTGCGTAGGAGAGAGAGGGTTGAAAGAATGAGTTGTAGGCACCTATAATCCAATAATTCTAAAGGAGGTAATGAGATGATCTACTTTGGTCCGTTTTCGTCAGTCACTCCGTCAGTCACCCAGTCAGTACCTTCGTCAGTTACCCCGTCCATCACCCCGTCAGTTACCCCGTCAGTCACCCCGTCCATCACCCCGTCAGTTACCCCGTCAGTCACCCCGTCCATCACCCCGTCGGTCACCCCGACAGTCACCCTGTCGCTCAACCCGTCGGTCACCCCATCTATCTGCTCGATTGATACCCCGTCTGTCACCCAGTCTGTTACCCCGTCTGTCACCCGTCTGTCACCCTGTATGTCACCCGTCTGTCACCCATCTGTCACCCAGTCTGTCACCTGTCTGTCACCCCTCTGTCACCCAGTCGGTCACCCCATCTGTGAAATCTCTAATATCTGGAAAATCTTTTTTCACGCACCGACGCCATCTACTTAAAATATTGGTTTGTACTACATGCTATGTATCAGAGATGGCGCTGTATGTGAAAAAAGATTTTCCCGCTTTTCTGTTGAATTTTTCCTAAATTTTCTTTGCTATAAACCTCACGGAGCCCGAGACCTTTCCAACGAATGCAAAACCGTGGAAATCGGTTCGTGCGTTCTGGAGTTATAGCGTCAGGAAGGAAAACCCGACTTATTTTTATATAGTAAGATGAAAAGAAAGAAAGGAACTTTACGATGATCGTCCCTCAGACCCTCAGAGGACGGATGTGACTATTGGTTTACATTGTGGTTCTGATAATAATATAATATTATTCAACCGATGCCAGTGTCAACATCATATGGATAATACTTAATTTAACAAGATATCTTTAAAAATTGGATTTGCAATCTCTGGCAACGTTTATCTTCCAGTTAGATATTGTTGATTGAAACATAGGATTGGATTAAAACCGAAGGGTTTTGATTAGTATTGGTGTAATACAATGCGCGTTACATTGTCCTCTTGTGAAAAGCCCACATGTGCGACACAGCTGATGAGTGATGTCGACTGTCGTGTTGTGTTATGACGGTGACGTAACGTTGCGTCGCATCGCGTCATGAGTCGTGACTTCACTGTGTCGAACTCGAGTACGCACGCTCAGTTGCGTAACACAAGCGTTTGGGCCCTCAGAAGCACACAACGCGTCATGGTATACACGTGTGTAAATCAACTACAGCGATACCGGGTTCACGTCACAATTTCTACTTCAGTTTTTTAATTCGGATCCCATGAGTTGTTCAGCGTCAGAATTGAACGACTGGAACGGCCCAGTGACTCCCACTACACCTGATGGTAAGCGCAGTGCAATCGAAAGCAAACAAACAATAAATTTAGCAGTAGTTACCAGAATCATGCCGTGCATAGACGCTCTGACGAGGAAAGAAGCAGAACGGGGGGACCGAGAGTGTACAGGTAGATGACAGATGCAGATACATGGTCACGGCAGTACAAGAATGTGCCCCCGTACCCGACACTAACTACTAACCATCAAGTCATGTCGCATCTCTTCGGAAACATCGCAATGAGCGAGTGTGTTTATCGCAGGTGTTAACACCCAATGTACGGTGGTCGTTATCCGGGCTGATTTGAATTACCTAATTATTGTGAGCAGCAGTGGTCACGTAACCGTTATGTAGTCGGATTAGTTAGAATTTACTTTGTTAGTATGTATATAATATTCAGAGCAAGAAATTAGTCGTCCAATGTTCAGATTCCATCGAAATTTTCACCGGTTATTAATGTAGCCCCGTTTGTGACGTATCATGTGGCCGCCGTGGCTGCACAAATGTCTCAATCATCGTAATTTGGCGGTTAGATAAAGTGAAAGTATGCAAAGTACTGCGTAATCCAGACAACGTACGATTATACTAGTTGTAGCACTTGTAGCACACCACGAACTACGAGTCGAGAGATCGAGAGATCGAGACTCACCACACAGACTACCAGCTCACGTGGTCGCGTGCCACGTGACACGTCATACCTACTAACACGCGACAAATAACTAATAATAATAGGGACTGACTGACATTATTGATTTGAAGATAATTTAAGATAGCACAAGCCTAAAGGCATCTTTCGAAATTTTAAAGTTTGTTGACAATGTTGCGCCGAAATTATCCAACCCGTAGGAAAACCCCAAAAAGTAGTTATTGATGTCAAGATAAATGCCAAAAACTATTCAACACATTAATAGATCATAATATTAATGTCATCATTTTTTGTGGATTGGCACCACCTACGTGTCTTCACAACAAGGACCAATTCTAAATTACAGCTTGGTTTAACGCTACAGGATTCTTGAGAAACCTTCCAACACCTGAGAACAGTTCCGAGTACATCAGTTTTCTCCCACCACCACCTCTTATAGCAGTATTACTATAGTCTTACTACGTTTTTTTTGTACGGGAATCGGTACAAGTAAGATTATAATAATATTGCTATAAGAGGTGGTAGTAACCCCTGTACATAGGTATAACACATAGATGTCGGTGTACACTGTACAGTACCTTGAATCGGAAGCCGGTGTAGTCGCCGAGCGCGGGCGGCGACCACGAGATGGTGGCCTGCTTGTTGCGGCCGAGCGTCACCGTCAGGTTCGTCGGCGGCTCCGGCGCTGCACACAGTACAACATATTATACACATCGACCATTTGCAACGATGCGACTCGGTCATATCACGAAAAATACAATTTTACAGAAAACGCTTTGAAAATAATCATCACCACTAAAACGACACAACTGCACACTGAACTCACACTGACACAACGATTGCATTGCTTCGAGACATTCTTCAAGTGAATAATTGATTCATCGGACTTTTGACGAGTTGGCTTTTATGATGCCAGCAGACTTAGACTAAGATCTAGTATAGAGCGAACTTCGACTAAGTCTAAATCAAAGTAACAAACTCAGTGAGGATTTTGACTTAGTTCGAGTCATTTTTTACAAGAAAATCTTTGCTTAGTCTGTCTGTCAGTATGTTTTTCTTATAAAAATGACTCGGACGAAGTCAAAGTTGGATTTACCAATTCGAAATCCTCACTGAGTTTGTTATTTTGACTTGTTGACTTGTTGACTTAGTCGAAGTTCGCTCTATAGATCTCAGCCTTATTACGCGCTTACGCGAAAGCAGACGAGCACGGAGCAACCACTTCGTTACCATCGTCATCGTTTATAAACATCGACAACACCAGGGGAATGACAAATGGCCACAGACGTTGGGACGGGGTTTTCTGTGATACATACAATGGTAATAACCCAGTCGAGATGGCCTCTCTATAATAAAAATATTATTATGGCTCAATTATTTGCAACGAATGTACCTGTCCCACCTAATCCTTACTAAATAATAAAAGCGAAAGTAACTCTGTCTGTCTGTCTGTCTGTCTGTCTGTCTGTCTGTCTGTCTGTCTGTCTGTCTGTGGCGTTTTCACGTCTAAACCGCTGAACCGATTTTGATGAAATTTGGTATGTGGGTACCTTGAACCCCAAGGACGGACATAGGGTACTTTATTTTTTTTAATTCAACCCCTAAAGGGATGAAATAGGGGATGGAAGTTTGTATGGGAATTTTGGAACCGCTTAATGGATTTCGATGAAATTTAGTATGAGGATACTTTTGACCCTAAGGACACAAATGGGGTACGTCATTTTTTTTTATCAACCCCTAAAGGGATGAAATAAGGGTTGAAAGTTTTATATGGGGATTTTATGTCTAATTAATGGATTTTAATGGAATTTGTCATGGGATAGTGGACATCTTTGAGTTCAAAAACACAAATGGGCTACTTTTTTAAAATCAACCCCTAATGGCATAAAATAGGGGATGAACGTTTTTATGGGAATCCAGAAACCGCTGAACGGATTTTTAAGAAAGTTGGTATGAGGATAGTTACATAGATAGTAGCGCTAAGGACAGAAATGGGGTGTGATATATTTTTATCCTACAAAGGGATGAAATAGGGGTTGAAAATTTGTTTCTTTGTTTTTGGGCCGATTGACTTCAAAATCCATATCTGAGTCGCCCCGTGGTTCCAAACGACAGAACCGCTGTCAGAACTGTCAAAAGTGGCCGCCATTTTGTTTTTCTTTGTTTCTGGGCCGATTGACTTCAAAATCGATATCTTAGGCGCTCCGTGGTTCCGAATGACAGAATCGCTGTCAGAACTATCAAAAGTGGCCGCCATTTTGTTTTTCTTTGTTTTTGGGCCGATTGACTTCAAAATCGATATCTGAGTCGCCCCGTGGTTCCAAACGACAGAACCGCTGTCAGAACTGTCAAAAATGGCCGCCATTGTGTTTTTCTTTGTTTCTGGGCCGATTGACTTCAAAATCGATATCTGAGTCGCCCCGTGGTTCCGAATGACAGAATCGCTGTCAGAACTGTCAAAAGTGGCCGCCATTTTGTTTTTCTTTGTTTTTGGGCCGATTGACTTCAAAATCGATATCTGAGTCACCCCATGGTTCCGAACGACAGAACCGCTGTCAGAACTGTCAAAAGTGGCCGCCATTTTGTTTTTCTTTGTTTTTGGGCCGATTGACTTCAAAATCGATATCTGAGTCGCCCCGTGGTTCCAAACGACAGAACCGCTGTCAGAACTGTCAAAAGCGGCCGCCATTTTGTTTTTCTTTGTTTCTGGGCCGATTGACTTCAAAATCGATATCTGAGTCGCCCCGTGGTTCCAAACGACAGAACCGCTGTCAGAACTGTCAAAAATGGCCGCCATTTTGTTTTTCTTTGTTTCTGGGCCGATTGACTTCAAAATCGATATCTTAGGCGCCCCGTGGTTCCGAATGACAGAATCGCTGTTAGAACTGTCAAAAGTGGCTGCCATTTTGTTTTTCTTTGTTTTTGGGCCGATTGACTTCAAAATCGATATCTGAGTCACCCCATGGTTCCGAACGACAGAACCGCTGTCAGAACTGTCAAAAGTGGCCGCCATTTTGTTTTTCTTTGTTTTTGGGCCGATTGACTTCAAAATCGATATCTGAGTCACCCCGTGGTTCCGAATGACAGAACCGCTGTCAGAACTGTCAAAAGTGGCCGCCATTTTGTTTTTCTTTGTTTTTTGGCCGATTTACTTCAAAATCGATATCTGAGTCGCCCCGTGGTTCCAAACGACAGAACCGCTATCAGAACTGTCAAAAGTGGCCGCCATTTGTTTTTCTTTGTTTTTGGGCCAATTGACTTCAAAATCGATGTCTGGGTCGCCCATGTGTAGACTAAAACGACAGGGCCGATCGACAAATCAAAAGATTTTTCCATTGGCCCTACAAAATACGCGTGCGGAGCCGCGGGCAAAAGCTAGTTCTCTATATTGTGTAAAAACTCTGTCTGTAACGTGTGTAGCCTGTAGGAACGGTCTTTGTTCCAATACAACAAACTGCTATAGCCTGAAGGCTCTATAGTTTCGGTATGAGGATCATCCGCTAGAATCAAACAATCGAATAGATTGGCAAGTGCCAACAATTTGAAGAATAGAAACACGCACTACTCACTACCCACTTAACACTACAAATCAAGTTTCATTATTTCAACACGTGATAATGATCTTACGAAAGAAGACATTAGGTGCGAAAACAACTTGCTCGCTCAACACAAATATTACAAATTACCTGCTTGAAATAAATATGTAATCGTTTTTTATGTTATGTTGTTCTCCGTTGATCGATATCTAGAAGTAACATATATGTAAATACGAGTATGTATATTGTACATATGTGTACTCTGAGTCTCTGACGTTTGAGGTGTTGGGATCGAGTCTCGGGTCGGGCGACATTGTGTAGTGTGTCTGTGTACGTTTAATACACGCACGGTCATGAAACATCAGGCAACATCTTTTAAAAGATAGATGTAGAGACCACACGCCAGGCTGAGCCGTTCGGGTGGCCTTTTTGATAAGGATTCAACGTCTCTACAATGAAAAATTAGCGCCAATATTATGCAAAATAATACGGGTTGACCAACATGATTATTAATTCTTTAAAAAACCCGATGTCCTCGGCGCGGCGCGGCGCGGCGGGAGACTGCGCATCTGTCGCACACTTTCGGTGCCATCTGAAGGTTGTCGCGGATAGTTCCACGTACAATTGGAAATTAATAATCAACATAACTTCCTTAATCTGCGCTACGTGACATTATTTCGTTACAGATTTCAGTATTCTACTTAAAGTATATTGCGTGAGTCAGTGTAAAAATGCTACAAGTAATTTCACGCCGTATTGTGAGTTGTCACTTGTCACCGCATTGTAAATTGTAATGTAGCGCATAACGCGCGAGACGATGGCGACAGTTGGCGACCACCGGAGCAGTGGATCAGTCAGATCAGTGGCACTGATCGACCGAGCATCATTACATACAATGCAACGGGCCACTATGTCATATAGGCTATTGGCGCGTACACACCGGGCCGAATGAAGGCGAACGAATCATGCCTGTTTCATTCACACAACAGCGAAAGTTTGTTTGTGTAAACGCAACAGGTATATTGACAGCCTCCGTGGCGCAGCGGGCGAGTAGCCGGCTGTGAAGCGAGAGGCCGCGGGTTCGATCCCCGCACTGAGACAAATGTTTGTATGGCCTACAGATATTTGTTTCGGGTCTGGGTGTTGTGAGACCAAAAGTCTCTCGTAGTTCCTGATACCCACGACACAAGACGCGATCTTAGTGTGGGTTCAGGACTATGTATGTGACTGTTGGGTGTTATTTATTTATTTATTTATTTATAGATTCTTTCGCCTTCGTTCGGCCAGTGTGTACGTGCCATATCATGAAATACATACAGCCTTATTGGCGAAGTGTTATTACGTACGCGTTGTAAATTTATAACCTTTATGTCTCCGGTTTATTCGATCTTCAGGTCAAGTAGTGATACTGGGTTGTTCTGTTCCGTATTAGCTGTATTTCCAAAATGTTATGTTGTTGTTGCGATCATTGCGGCATCACACCTCTCCACCACTGAAGAATAGCCATCAGCTACACACAAAACGCTATTTACATTACTTATTGGCGATGGTAAGGACATTAGCCGGAAAGGTGGATCCGGATACATAGAGGTGGAAATAAATTGTGTCGCCATTTTTTTTGTATTTTGGGTCTCTAAAGATATGTGGAAACAACTTGTTAGCTTTAGTCGAGAGTTGAGGCTATAGAGTGAGCGCCATGTCCATTATCATATCTCACCAGTGATGATGGTCTGGTTCCATGTGAGCAGGTCGGCGAAGGTCGCGTTGGAGTAGTAGAGCATGAAGTGGTACTTGGTGCCGGGCAGGCCGCGGAAGTTGATGGTGGAGGCGCGCGCGTTGATGGTGTGGTTGGGCTCCGGGTAGCCGTCGCGCGGCCAGTAGTCCAGCCGGTAGTGGCCGCCGTCCGCGTCCTCGCCGCCGCCCGAGCCCGGGATCTCGATCACCAGGTCCGCGCATCGCACGTCGCTGCACCAGCACTGCACACACAACACATGCTGTAGCTGCACCCATGCACCCACCCTTCTCGATGGTGCGGTACATGTGGAAAGTGGATGCCTTTCTCAAAAGGGGTTGTATTAATGTACTACAGAAAACCTGTCTGAAAACGCCGCTTTGCTCTTACATTAGGAGCCTTACTTATAAAAACATTTTCGCTTATCTTTTCGCTAAGAATAGCCTGTCACTTTTTTCCTTGCGTTACATTGTTTAAAAATGAAAGGGACAACCTATGGTTAAAGATAAGCAACGCCTACATATTTTTATAATTAAGGGGCTAGGTATGTACGGGCACTCGGCAAAGCGCTAACCAGTCTTCAAATCGTCAAGGGCACTAGGGTCTAGGTTCTTAGAGGCCTTTGGCCGTGGTGATCAATTTGCGCTGCGTTTACAATACCTTTTTACTTTATTTATTTTCATTTCGTCACATGTCGTACATGTCTTTATTCTTTATAGGTCATATAAGGTCAAATTATTATAGGCTCGTCCTCTATCACATGAGGGACGATACAAGCTCGGCGAAACGTCGGCAGATCTAGTTTGAACACTGGACGTTCGAAGACGAAGAAACATAATATTATAGTGAAACCTCTAGTCTTGTCTGCTAGTTGACACTGTCGATCATATTTATAATAATAACACCCACGGTGGCTAAGGCACTTGACGGGTAAGGAAAAGAACAGTTTTCTATAGTGAATTGCGGTCAATTGACGGAAACTTACTGCTCAAATTCTATGTACCGAACAGCCTGTCTAATAGTATAACATAGAAGGCTTTGGTGTAGGGATACTTTTGTATAGCATGGAAGAAGCACAGGAAACTGCATTGGTAAACACTATCCAAGTATGGGAAACAAATGAATATATTATCTACTAATATTTAATGTTTGTATTGTTACTAATTGTTAGCAGACTCCCAGCCAAGGACATTATAAATACTCTAAGCTCTCAGCCAACATTTGTAGATATGCACATCGAATGTCAATGTTCTTTGCGTGGTAGAGACACTACTTGTTAGAAATAACTGACCGGATATCAGTACCATCAGTACCACCACCTGGTCAGTGGATAGGTACTACGATAGACTTTGGTAAGCATCAGCTGCGAGTGGCAGTTGGCACGCATTTTGGTACACTGAACACTGAAGTTTCCACAAATCTCAAGTCGCTAAGATGATTTTATAGCGCAACCACGCGCAACGTAATCACGAAGCCAGGGAGAAGGTTGAATTGAGATATAATAAATAATCAAATAGAGTTAGAAATGATAGCTCAGTTGGAAATGGTACGGAGTGCCGAAACGATTGTCGAAAGTTCAAGACCAACATCAAAACGAGCAGGACCTCTGACTTTACCATGTACGATAATTTTGATTTCATTGAGAATTATCACTTGCCATAACGGTGAAGGGAAACACCGTAAGCAAACCTGCATACACGAGAATTTTTCCACGAAAATTTCAAAGGTATGTGAAGTCTACCAACCTGCATTAGGCCAGCGTGGTAGACAAGGCCTTACCCTTCTCATTAGTAGAGGAGACCCGTACCCAGCAGTGAAACAGTAATATTAATGGACTATTATTTATTTATTTTTTATTATAATCAAATGGCATCAAACAATACCAACCAACACTTTTATGAGGTACTCAACACCCCAATTTTGTTTCATTAATCTGTGTATGTTCAGCGGAGAGCCTCCTGTGGTTCATGAAGAATCAATGTAAGTTTACGAGCTATACATCTAATGTAAATGGTTACCATAGTCCGTGGAAGTCCATAATGGCACAAGGGTTCAGCTGAATTGCTGCCTACTCAAAAATCCAACTAATTTTGTCAAAGAACTTGTCACATATCATAATAAAGAAACATTCAGTGGCTGATGTGCTCTGTGAATGTACAGTACTTGTAAGTCTAGTTACATGCTTATATTTCGATGGTTACAATGATGAAAAGTATTTACCCAGCACTGAAGTAGAGGGGCCATTAAAAAATGAGCCAAAAAAGTAAGTATGTGTGTACGAACAACAAGCGTGTGAGAAGACAATAACATTGACAATATTGCGTTGATAATTTGCTGTTTAATTCAATTTCGAAAGGATGTTGTGGCCTTGAAACAAACTTTTAAGGAAATTAAAAATCTTTATTCGTGATGTATTGTAATACCAAAGTTTTTAATGAATTGGTTGAATTGGTACATACTAGTATATATATACACGGTACACCTATATCCATGAATGGGTAACATGTACAACTAATCTACTCAGTCAAATGACATCTGGCATAACCCGCAAACACATTTGTATGGTTATAAAAGTTTGTATGGGAAATTTAGAAACTGCTAAACAGATTTTGAACAAAATTGCTAGGAGGATATATATGGTCCTAAGGACAGGCATGGGCTGCTTTATTTCTTAATTAACCTTTAAAGGGATGAAATAGGGGATAAAAGTTTGTATGGTAATTCAGAAACCACTAAACTGACTTTGATGAAATTTGGTATGAGGATACATTGGGCCCTGACAACAGAAATAGGGTACTTTTTTATTTATCATATATATAAGGAAATGAAATAAAGAAAGAAAATTCTAAGAGTTCAGGAACCACTTAAGTGATTGTGATGTAAATCAGTATGAGGATAATATCTTTGGTCTGTGTACAGACATAAGTGTATTTTATTTTAAATTAACCCTTATAGGTATAATGTAGTTGATGAAAATTTATAAAGGAATTTAGAAACTGCTAAATGGATTTTGATAACATTGGGTATGAGAGAATACATTTGGCCGTGAGTATGGCCATGGGGTACTTTATTTTTTAAATCAACCCTTAAAGGGATGAAATAGAGGATGTAAATTTGTATGGGAATCCAGAAACCACTGCACTGACTATGAATAAAATTATAAAATTAATATGGAGAACTTTTAACGCTAAGATTGGATACAATCATTTATTTAACTCCTAGGAAAAAATGTTATGTTGTATTGTATTGTACACATAGCATACATAGAGGCACAGCCCAATAAGTGTCTGTAACACAACCAATGAAACATGGTGGTCCACAGCTGGCAGTAGTTACTTGTTGTTTTTATATTGTGGTCTCAGATTGGAAGTGCACGTGCTACATGTACGTTGTACAATACATATTTGTATCTCACACAATGTTGTATAACTAACATAATCATATTTGACATACCATGAAATTTTATGCTGTTTGTTACACTCAAAATAGAGTATTTTGTTGCTTTATTTTTACAGTGTAATCAATGTATCCATGTTTGTACCTCAAAGAAAAATGGTACATTGGAACCTTGGAAACAAGTGGTACACCTTGTGTTTCCACTGGTAATAAAACCCTCTGTACTGGAATAAAAGGACTTGTAGGAACTTAGGAAATATAAAAAATGCATTGCAGAGAGTATGGTATATGGCATATACCGCAATACTGTCAGTCATGCAATCAATTATAATTTATATTCTCTTCAACAGAAAGATTACCAAATTCCTAATAATATTATAAATGTGAAAAATTGTGAATACATGTTTGTTAATTCTATCACACAAAAACAAGATGGATTTTGATGAAACATTTACAGTTACAACAATTACCCTTATATCAATGATAAATTAGGCCACTTTTAATCCCGGAAAATAAATTTCTAATCAAACAGAATCACAGGACACAACTAGATATAATATTTTGATTGCAGAATATGTTGACAGGGATAATAAATTGAACATTTATTGTACATAATTCATTCTATTTCTTGAAGATATATTAGATAGTACTTCACAATGTTTCAATTATAGTTTCATCTTAATCTAAAACAACAATAGTCATCTTAACATGCTGAGGTAGGTGAAACTAGATTGAAACTAGTGAAAATCACCAATGTTAACATTGTTTATTTACCTAATGCAATAAAAAAAAAATACTAATGATAAACTACAACTAACTAAACGAACTCCATCTATAGTAGTGGGCGCTGAAGCCGTGGCCGTGGCCTCCGGCAGGGGACTGGGGCGGACACCACCGAGTACTCACCGCGAGCAGCAGCAGGAGCGGCGCTGCGGCGACGGCTGCGCGCGCGCACCCAATAGCTTGCACAATCGACCTCTTCCACATCACTGAAGGCAACTCTCTCATTTCGCAAAACTTTCTCTTCGAACCACCCTGAGAATTAACGTGCTCACCGAGGACACATGATTCACTCGTCTCCGCGGAGTCAACACTCATGTCATCGCATTAAATAAATTTTGGCTAGCGTATGTTACGACGATTTATTATTAAAAAACATTGCAAACTACCAGTTTACAAAGTTGTCACAAAACTGTTTTAACGTCATTTTGGCAGTGTTGCCATGTTAATTTTCTAACAGGCATAACCAAGCAAACCCTGATAGCTCATTACAATAACTTTTATTTCATATATGTACATTATCATTTACAATCCAAGGACGTTTTAAGAATGGTTCCGGCACGCGCCTATTACTCTGAGGAAAAAGTCTGTCAGTTTTTGATAGGGAAGGGCGACCGAATAACGAATGGGGACACACTACAGTCGATAGTTGTAACGATAGTCTGAATATAAATTTAAACATTTATAAAAATAAAGAATTGTTATGTAAGAAAAATCTACACACGAAAGCACCTACTAGCACCTAATATATAAATCCTAAAAAAAACTTACCCAATAGAAAGGGAATAAGGAACTTCCTATTAATTTGAAAAAAATAAAAAACCGGCAAAGTGTTTGATCAAGATCTCACCAGATGGAAAGTGATGATATGATCTACGTTGTAATTTTTTTTGCTTATAGCGCCTATTCACTTTAGATTTTAACGAATATAGTAGGAGTTTGTTCAATTCGTCCATACTTCACTACTTTTTAGTGTTTTCTGATCTGAATGGACACTTGAAATTAGATCCTTATACTTAATAGCGTAGTTAAATATGATATTCAATCTGCTTAGACAATTTATGACTGGAGATGCCAGTCATAGCATTTCCCCTCTGCCGAGGCACAAGATTCAAAAGTCTACCACGTTTATAAAAACGGTTTCTGGAATCGTAATCGTAAGCGTAATGTATATTACAAAAACTGAAATGGGAAATGGCTATAATTTACTTCTAAAATAGTCACGTATGAAATATAACTCCATATTTTTGTCACTAGGGGGTTTACCACCACCTCTTATAGCAGTATTGTTATAATTTTAGTTGTACAGATCCCTGTACAAAAAAAAGAAGTAAGATTATAATTTTGCTATAAGAGGTGGTGGTAACCCCCTGGATGTATTGGCTTTATTTGTACGTGCTAATTGCACAAATTGGCATTTTTAAAGGAGAATGACACAGGACGACCCGCAGTGAAAACAATTGTGACAATGACTGAATCGATTCGACAAACAGATTTTTTATATGTGGTAGGGTTTTCGAATCTTATACCTCGGCAGAAGCGAAATGGCAATGCGTCTCCAGTCATAAATACTCTAAGTAGCAATCAGACTATAGAAGTTTATAGTTCAGGCATAATAAAATTACTCAGTAGTGCCAAATAAATTCTTACTAAATAATGGAAGCGAAAGTATCTCTGGCTGTCTGTCTGTGGCGTTTTTACGGTTAAACTGCTGGACCGATTTTGATGAAATGTTTGGTACCTTTAACCCCAAGGACGGACATAGGGTACTTTATTTTTCTTAAATCAACCCCATAAAGGGATGGAATAAGGGATAAAAATTTGTATGGGGGTTTTAAGACCACTTAATGGATTTTGATGAAATTTGTATGGGACAGTGAATAACTTTAAGATTAAAGAGATAAATGGGGCACTTTTTTAAATCAACCCCTAAAGGGATGAAATAGGGGATGAAAATTTGGCTTCAAAATCGATATCTGGGTTGCGCCGTAGTTCCAAACGACGGAACCGGCGTCAAAAATGTCAAAAGAGGCCGCCATTTTCTTTTTCTTGTTTTTGACAAGATTGACGTCTAAATCGATATCTGGATCGACTCGTCGTTTAGAACTACAGGGCTACCCAGAGATCGATTTTATTATTATATTTTGATACAAGCACATATATGTTTTAGGCACTGCAACTCTGATAATATTTGTCATGACTTTAAACCAAATAATGTTATGTTAAAGAAAGAATTCATGCCTGGTTTAATAATCTTTAAAAAAGCGTCTTTGATTAAATAATAATAAAATAACTCAATGTTGTTTAAAACTTATTTTAGTTGCTCTAACTAAAGCCGAAAATTGAAAAGTAATACTTTAATTCTATCGTTTTTTTTTTGCTGAAACACCGTATTTCCGGTAATTTTGACCTATTGATTACCGTAATATTGCTTCTTATACAAGGACTTTATAGGTCTGGACTCGCCACGCACGTATTACTCAGAGGAAAAAAGTCCTCCCTACAATGTCCGTATGTGCAGTTAGCACTTACAAAAAAAAAACTCAAATACATCAGTTTACAAAAAGATGGAGTTATATGTTTAACATGTAACTATTTTAGAAGTAAATAATTTCCATTTTCCATTACCATTTTGTAATAAGTATTTACGTAAAATCGTAACCATTTAATCGATATTCAATTGTGCATAGAACAATCGAATGCCATATCTCCCCACAATTTTATAGTGATGTGTATGGTGTAATGGTATCTATAAATCGACATCGATAATATATGTTATTTTAAAGCCGGGTTTTGCCCTAAAACATTACACAAAACATGAATTTTTATCTATAGTGCATCATTATTATATTATAGACCCGCATCCGTCAATATGCCACGCCCCCGCGCCAAAGTAATAATAATACGGCAGCAGGAATGGCGGTCTAGTGACGATTGCTTATATTATCGATATCGATAAAATGTATTATTCCGCTATTCACAAATTGACGTTCCTATTCTTAAGCCAAGAGACCCTCTTGCACAAGTTTTATCGAAACAAAACACTGAAAACACATACGCAAAACAACGATTTTAGCTGCCACCTGCTCATAGAACTTTGTGTAATGTTTCAGTGCAGGAGACCCAGCTTGATTTGAACCGCGTAGTACATACATATTATCACACCTATATACCATAATAGTAGGCAGAGACTATAATTTTCTAATTAGTATAATTAGAAAAGCTCTAGTGTGCTTAGATATCAATTTTTATAGCAGAGATTAGCAAACGATTATTTGAGTTGTTCGCATGATAGATGTCATTGAGTTAATGTTTAGAAGTGGACATTCCGTGGCTGATGATTATATCATTGAAACGAATCGTGCCAATAATACTCTAATATTTAAACTAAATAATGAACGTGACGTTGATAATCTTATATAAATCAAATAAAAGCAAGTAATAAATAATAAACGTATAAAGCTATTGACTTTTGAACATTTATGTACTGCTTTGTAAAAACAATACAAAAATGTTTATCGACAAATCATCGACTATATTAAGCCTGGTCGCTGCACTAAAACATTACATAAAACAATCTAAAAACACATACGCAAAACAACGACTTTAGTTGTCACCTGCTCCTAGAACAATGGACCACAGATAAAAAAATGCATGTTTTGTGTAATATTTTAGTGCAGGAGACCCGGCTTTACTTAGACGCTCTAAACTTTCCGCCATTGTTAGCAGCCAGAGTCTGGCCGATAGGGATGATCGATATTAGAAAAACATCGATGTTGACATCGATGCCAGCATCGAATCAAAAGTATCGATGTACGATAAACATCGATAGCAAAACATCGATATGTCAAAACATCGATGTTTTTTGTAGCAAATAAAACTGTGTATTCCATTTATTTTTTATTCATTTCTTATTTTTTTATTTATGCGTTTATTGTTATTGAAAACACAATACAGGATATTTTTTAACATTCTCAGTGTTTTTTGGGCACACTCCATAACTTAATAACTTTTCCAGGTGTTTTCCCTTTATGGCGGGTTTCAATAAACGATCTCAGTTTAGAGTGCAGATAGATCGCGATTATGAACCAATCAAATCAAGTTATTTGACGGAGTCATGTTTAAACTGTGTTCTTATTGGCTAATTTTTGTAATCTATCTGCACATTCGAACAGAGATTATTTATTGGAACTGGACGTTAGTCGTGCATTGAAGTTGACAGTTTTTTTTAATCCCAATGCAAAAAAATAACTATTCGTATGGCTTACTTCGATGATGTTGATCAGTGTCATCTAGTGCTAAATAGTTGAACTTATAGTTATCTAGTACCCAGCTAGTCCATCCAACGCTAGATGGCCCTAAAGAATATATTGACGTTTCGATATTTTATTCTCATAACATCGATGTGTCGATGTTATCGAAATCAAAACATCGATGTCAAAACATCGATATTTTCCAGCTAAATATCGATGTTTATTAAACATCGATGAATATCGATCATCCCTAAGCCAGACTGGTGCCAAGGTCATGGAGATAGAACCGTTCTCCTCTCTCTGTTTACACTAAGTTGCTCGTAACTGGCATTCCCACAGGGGGCCCCCCTATTGTCTTTTACAACCTTTCGAGTATAAATTTTGATAGAATTAGCAAAAAATAAATCTCTTTTTTACTAATGGATGTCAACTCACTTAAAGAAAGATCAATATACAAGTGTGTATTCCTATAGGCCCACATCCGTCAATAAGCCACGCCCCCGGACAAGGTAATAATAATACGGCAGCTGAAATGGCGGTCTAGTGACGAGGGGCGTGATTCATTGCGTATGATATCAATATCGATAAAATGTTTTATTAAGTTATTTCACGGTATATTCTTTTGCATTACATACATATTGTCACACCTGTATACCATAAGAGGAGGCAGAGACTATAATTTTCTAATTCTAATTATTAGAAAAGCTCTAGTGCGTTTAGATAACGATTTTTATAACAAACGATTTTTATAACAAACGATTTTTTTGAGTTGTTCCTAAGATTGATGTTGTCAATGAGTTAATGTTAAAGTGCACATTCTGATGCTGATGATTATATCATTGAAACTAATTGTGCCAATTATAGTATACTAATCTAATATTTTAACGAAATAATAAACGTAATGTTTGATAATCGTAAATAAATCAAATAAAAACAAGTAATAAATAATAAACGTGCAAAAATATTCACATTTGAACGTTTATGTACTGCTTTGTAAAAACAATACAAAAATGTTTATCGACAAATCATCGACTATATTACTTTAACGCACTAAGCTTTTCGCCATCTTTAGCTGCCAGTCTGGTGCCAAGGTCATGGAGGTGGAACCGATCTCCTCTCTCTCTCTTTAATCTAAGGGCATTACTGGCAACCCTGGACTGTCAATGTCAATTTTGGAACAACGCGGGCTGCGGACATGTTGTAAATATTGGCGGTCTATTGAAGCATTATTTGTGTTTTATTAAAACTGTGTTAATACGGCAAAATGGTTGAAAGCGACGTGAACGCATGGTCGCCGGAAGACACACTAAGGGTACTGATAGCATCAGATATTCACCTGGGTCACCTGGAAAATGACGCTATCCGTGGAGAAGATAGCTTCATTGCGTTCGAAGAAGTATTGTCACTGGCGGTGCAGTACGACGTAGACCTGGTGCTGCTGGGCGGCGACTTGTTTGACCAGGCTAAGCCCACGCCCAGCTGCATGTTCAAATGCACAGAAATAATCCGCAAATACTGTTTCGGTGATAAACCGGTCGGTGTCGAACTGTTGTCAGACCAGCTAGACAACTTTTCCAGAGTCATTAACTATGAAGATCCAAATCTAAACGTGTCATATCCTATACTTTCTATTCATGGAAACCACGATGATCCAGTGGGACAAGGTAGTATAAGTTCTTTAGACATCCTGTCCATCACAGGCCTGGTTAACTACTTTGGTAAGTGGACCGACTACACACATGTGCGCATATCTCCCGTACTGCTACAGAAAGGCATCACAAGACTCGCTCTTTACGGCCTCAGTCATCTCAAAGACCAAAGGCTTTCAAGGCTTTTTGCTGAAAAAAAGGTGGAGATGGAACGACCAGATGAAACACTAGATTGGTTTAATTTGCTGGTATTGCATCAGAACAGAGCTGACCGTGGACCGGGGAACTATATCAGTGAGGAAGTGTTGCCAAAGTTCTTAGATCTTGTTGTATGGGGTCATGAACATGACTGTCATTTGTTTGATATGAAGGGTAACAAAAAGGAAAATGATAGTTTTTCAGTGATTCAGCCGGGCAGCACCATAGCCACCTCTCTGGCAGCAGGTGAGGCACTGCCCAAGCACTGTGCACTGCTCCAGGTGCACAAGGGTGACTACATGCTGACACCGATCCCTTTGCAGACTGTCCGTCCGTTCATTTTTAAAACTATTGTTCTTTCTGAAGAAAACTTAGGTGATGAAGAAGTCAATGAAAATGAGAAAATACAAGAATTCCTAAAGGAGCGTGTCAATCAAGCGATAGAGGAAGCTTCTAAAATGAGGAGTGGTCATGAGAAGCAACCTGAACTGCCTCTCGTGAGGTTGAGCGTGTTGTATGAACGTGAGAGTCAAGACTTCAATAGAATGCGCTTTGGGCAAAACTTTAACGGTCTCGTCGCCAACCCAAATGACGTATTAATAATGAAAAAAGAAAAAAAGGTGCGTGAACGAAAAGAGCGGGCTCCCGACGAGGAGGCGGACATGACCGGCGTCGCCGCCGCCGCCGCCGACGTCGAGTCGCTGATCCGCTCGTACTACGAGGCCCAGCCGCGGGACAAGCGGCTCGGCGTGCTCTCCGTGCGCATCGTCACCGACGCCGTGCGCGAGTTCACGCTCAAGCACAACGACGAGGCGTTGCGTCGCGCCTTCGACGCGCACAAGCGCCGCTGCATCGCCGCTCTCATGGACTCCACCGCCGAAACCGAGGAGGAGATCGTCGAACGTCTGCGCGTCTGCAAGGACGAACTCGACGGCGCCGACGACGACCTGTTGCACACGCTCGTCGACACCAGCGTTAGGCCCGCCGCGCCCGCCGCTCAGCTCATCGTGCCCGTCGTGAAGCTCAGCGCGCCGCTCACGAGCAAGCGCACCATCGTGGTGGTGTCCAGCGACGAGGAGGAGGCACCGGCGCGCGGGCGCGGGCGCGGCGCTCGGGGCCGCGCGGGTCGGGGCGCGCGCTCGCCGCGTGCGGGTCGCGGCGCCGCGGCGGGTGCGGCGAGTGCGGCGAGTGCGGCGGCCGCCACGAGCACGCGGTCGCGCGCGCGCCGCTCGGAGCCGGAGCCGGCGCCGTCGCCGCCGGAGCGCCGGACGCCGCGCCGCTCGGCCGCGCAGAAGTCTGCCACGTGGCTGCAGAGTTTCGCCAACTCGAGTCGTCGCCGCGGTTCGTCAGACATCGAGGACGATTCGGAGTGACGGTCGGCGTCTCCGCCCCGGGCTCGTCGCGGCTCCTCTCGAATGCCAATTAATCCGAGCTACCGCTCCGTTACTGTATTTCGTAAATTGATATATTAAATAAAAGATTTATCACAGTTCTTGTTTGACTTCTTACATCCTGAACCCACAAACGTGGACCGGAACCCTCACTTAATATTTGTTATTTTTTAAGATTTCGTAAAATGACGAAAATGGAACCTTTATAATATCACCATGTCTTTCTGGCAGCGGTTTAACTCTCGAGACTATAAATTCTAGGAAGCCGTAAGGCTTTACAGATGTTACTTACGCTGAGGGAGTACTAAAATATTAACAAAGTTAAAAAAAGAATCTCGGGGTATCATCGGGTAGGTTGTTCAAAAATATTGCCGGTGTGTAAAAACGAACAAGTTTTGCTGCCCAAGCGCTTTTGTAGGCACGTCTGAAAGGGGACGCGGGTAATCGGGTGCGTATGCTATTCCACAAGCTGTACGAATGTGGCCTTCGATGTTCATTTCTGTTCTCGTATCTTACTCATTATTAATTTGTGTCCTAAACCTTAAATAATTTGTTAGATTGTGGCAAATAAAAATCGTATTGTTTTTCTATTTTTATTAATAAGAAGATATCGCAAAAGTAACAATATATTATTTTAATCTAAAAACATTGTATGTGCGTACTGGTGTCGGAGGAGAGGGCGTCGCCGGCGGGGTCGGTGGTGGTGCGCGCCAGGTGCAGCGCCGCGCGCAGGTACCGCAGCGCCGCGTGCGCCGCGCCGTCGCGATGCTCGGCCGCGAACGCGAGCGGCGGCGAGGCGGGCGTCAGCTGCACCACGCTCAGCGGCTCCAGCTCGCAGTACTCGAGCTGCAGCCCGAGCGCGGCCGCCGCCGCCTGCAGCGCGCGCTCCGGCGACGAGTCCCGCGCCGACCGCAGCGCCGCCTCGGCCGCGACCCGCCCGCTCTCCTCTGCGACGAAACAGACGACGGTGAGCCGACAGTCGACACCCTCCCCACCGGACCGCCGGATCTGATCACCGATACCACCGAACCTGTCTGCGCGCCGATGCCGAGGTGGTACTCGGAGATTTTCTGCGCGAGATCGGGCCGCCACGGCGCGTCCTTTTCGACCTCCATGTATCTCTCCTTCGCCTTGTCGAGTGCGCGCACCAACGCGGTCTCCTGCAATGGCAGTCCGATCGGAGCCGTTAGTGGCATCGGGACGAGGTCTCGTCGCGGCGGCCGCTCCGAACGAGACGGCGGTCGCGAAACGTGATCGTGAACCGTCAACGAATGTACGTGTGCACGTCGGAGCGGCGGCGCCGCGTCGAGTCAACGGAGCGTGTGATCGGTGAGTTTGCCGCGGCGCAGCACCTCGACGAAGTCGGCGGTGAGCGTGGCGAGGTTCTCGCGCAGATAGCTGTAGAGCTGCTGCGCGGCGAGCTGGCGCGCGGTCTTCTTGGCGGTGGCGGTGGCGCAGCGGTCGAGCTGGCCGACGCGCGCGCGCACGGTGAAGTGCCGCAGGTGCGGCGGGCCCGTGTCGCCCACCAGCTCGAACTCGGCGGCGGGCAGCTTGTACTCTTCGCACAGCTCCTTCAGCAGCGCGACGTAGCTGCGCGGGTCGCACGTGCCGCCTTCGCCTGTCTCCATCGGACACTGGACAGAGGACACGAATCGACACTTTTATTGTTAATTATTTTTTAGGTTTACGTGAATGGTATTCATTGAAATTAAACTATTTTTACGGATTATATCACGATTTGGTTTATACAATTTTAAAATGAAAATTGTATAGTTGAAATGAAGGTAGTTAATGTAATATTAACATTTTTGGACAAATGATACCTTAGTCTGACCCGTGACCACGAAGGCTGCAAAGCTTTCGAAACGTCGGGCATAAAAATTAAAACCAAATCGTGATATAATCCGTAAAAATACTTTTATAGTTAACAATAGATTTCAACCAATAATACTAATAATAGAATAGTAACTACATTATTGTTTAAAATATAGGTTCACAAATGCAACACAACCTATGTAGATATCAAAATAATCATGGGTGCTTTGACAACCTAAAAAGGAATCGGAATGTTATTTGGGCCATTCAGAAATCTTATTCACAGAACGAAACGCAACAGCGACTTTTAACGACAACACACTTTACTTACATCGGTTTTCTGTGAGATGATATAAACCAGTCAATCCAGTATCCAACTCATTTGTATTGTAGATGTTTACTGTCCACAATGTGGGTGGATCCAGCACTCAGAAATTATACACAAGTTACTATTTTATGGTGAACTTTGATCAATTATAGTGTTGATAAAAGAAGGTGAATCTATTGTTGTAACAATTACATTGCTGTATTTTCATTTTGATTCAAGATCACTTGCCATGGAAGCTATGAGATCGAGTATAAACATACAGAACACAGCAAACTAGATGATTCATAAGTCATAAATAAATAATAGTAGTACCTGGGTGTGTAGATGTGTGGCGAGCGAGTAGGGCGGCGGCACGCTGTGTCCGCGCAGCGCGAGCTGCTGCAGCATGAGGCGCGCCACCTCCTGCTTGGCGTCCTTCTTGGAGCGCGCGCTCGCCGTCACAGTCACGTCGCAACACGAGCAGCGGTACTCGAACGTCGATTGGTGTTTCGGTCCTGACTGTTTGTTGTGGAAATATGAACACTTATACTACTATGCTTGACAACATTCTCTTTAAATAAATCAACCACATGTTGATGTCGTATTGTACCTCTACATATTGGTTATTGTTATTAAGATTGTATTCTCAAGATGTTTCATCATGATGGAGCCGTCAAGATGTATTACTTCACAAGTATATTTCTTTTCACCAGCTCTTATCCCACCCTAATGTGGGGTCGGCTCAATACACTTATTATGTATCTTTCAGAAACTGAAAGGATAAAGTTTTTAAGACCGGTTGCCTGCTTGACCTCAACACCCTTCTAGGGGATCACTTCACAAGTATGTTATATATATTAACCACCAAGCCCTAATAAAAAATCCGGGATTCAAACCGAGGGTCTGCAATCTCCAGGTCCACAACCATTATATTATGCTGCAATTAGAACAAGAATACGATTTTTTTGATTTTGTTCAATCTACTGCACAAATGTTCCAACCAAGTATTTTATATCACACAATATATTTTGTTAGTAGTAACGTTTAAAGTTCATTACAAATACTGAGATGTCAACAGTAAGACACTGTGTATAATTGCAACAATTCTCATTACCATTCATAGATTTAATGGGTGGTAGATGTATGCTGTAGACATTACGTCTACAGTATGAATGGGCTGGCTCGACGGCTCGACCAGTTTGATACCACTGTCTCAAATAAAATCAACGTAAAGTGGCAGCTAGCTGTCCCGTTTCATTCGGTGATTGTGATTTCCGGTGGCCCAACTCCCGCTCCTATCTTTTCCAAACCAAAATTTTGTAAGGCTCTTATTTTTATAATAATGGAAACTTGAATTTGTGACGATTTTTTTTTTATATTTTATTTTTCATTCCTATCCACAAATATTGATCTAAGATCCTATATCCACATTGATATTAATTAAGTATATGTAACAATTTTCCTACTTGGTCTAGTGGCAGCATAATTATATGGGCTGGAGTGGGAGGCCGTGGGTTCGATTCCCAGGTCGGGTAAAACGAATTTTCTAATTTAATTTGCCCGGGACTAGATCGTAGCCGGTCGTAAAAACCTAACCAAATCCTATCTGCAACATGCTTGATAAAGTGTATTGCGCCGACCGCACATTAAGGAGGGATGAAGGCAAGGAGAAAGAAAGAGGTACATATAACTATTATCTACTGATTGATGTAATAATAACTTTAATGATGTATAAAAATCTCTGATATGGCTGGACCGATTTTGACTGGACTTTTATTGGCAGGTAGCTGATGTAATAAGGAGTAACTTAGGCTACGTTTATTTTAGAAATAATAAAAAATAATTACAGAATCGACTGTTAGGCGGAACGAAGTTCGCTGGGTCAGCTAGTAGATAATAAAACAAACAAAACAACTAAGCCTTTTTAAGTACAAAATCATAAACTATGCATGAAAATAAATAACTTTGAACTAAGTCAGCAGAAAGTCCAAGTGTGCTATATAAAGACATACATATATTGAATGCTGATAAATTCAACTTATGTTAAAGGATGTTGGCAATGCCTTATATAAAATATTTCCTGATTAAAAAACAAAGATTACTTAACTTAGGAGGTGCAGGAAGAAACTGAATGAGTGGTTCCATTGTTGGCACAACATAGAAACAACAATTAGCTAATACAATCATGTTTTATGTGAACAACCATCGTGCACAATAAGACAACTGCAATATACATAAGACACTTCTATTAGTAAGTTATATATTATATATGAAAAATTATAATTTAATATCAATCTATCAAACTGCTTCGGTGGGAAGAGAGCCTCTTATTATTATATTATTATTATTGAAGTTATACTTCTTTAGGCGCGTTATGAAAAAATGATGAGAGTGAAATTTTCAGATGCGCGCGCATCTGTGAGACAAAATTAACAGTATGAAGTTGTCTACAGTATGAAGTTGTCTGCTTAACCGCGTACACGTACACGCACCCATTTGACTTCGATTGCAATTTAATATTGTTGAAATTCTTTGATAATATTAAATATATAATAATAATTAATTAATATACTTTACTTGTGACTAATGTAAGGATTGGACGTTCTGCGAATTGGACGTTTTGCGAATTGGATATTTTACGAATTGGACATTTTGCGAATTGGACATTTCGCGAATTGGACATTTTGAGAATTGGACATTTTGAGATTTGGTCATTTTGACAATTGGACATTTCGCGAATTAGACATTGTGCGAATTGGACATTGTGCGAATTGGACATTTCGCGAATTGGACATTTTGAGAATTGGACATTTTGAGACTTGGACATTTTGAGATTTGGACATTTTGGGAATTGGACATTTTGCGAAACGGACATTTCGCGAATGGGACATTTTGGGAATTGGACATTTCGCGAATTGGACATTTTGAGAATTGGACATTTCGCGAATTAGACATTGTGCGAATTGGACATTGTGCGAATTGGACATTTTGAGATTTGGACATTTTGAGGACTCGACATTTCGCGAATTGGACATTTTGAGAATTAGACCATGTGGGAATTGGACATTCTGCGCCTAAACGAACAAAACATGCATCTTATACCATGGGCCATTGTTCTACGAGCAGGTGACAGCTAAAATGGTTGTTTTGCGTATGTTTTTAGTTTTTTAATATAATTAACACTAAATATTATTAAACAAAGAAGTATAACTTCTCACGCGCGTACATAAGTACACGCACCCATTTTTAATTATAGACATTAAACAGTAGGTATAGCGTATGTAGTGTTGAATCACTTTGTTAACAAAAGGTAAAAATATTAATTTTTTATCTAATCTTTGAGGCTATTGAACATTGGACAGTGGATGAGTGAATGTAAGAGATGGTGTAAGTAATGTGTTGTGGTGATTACTTGTGAGAGGCACTCATACTCGGGAGTCCTGCCCAGCTTCACCATCAGCTCTTGGAGCACCGTCACAGCAGTTTTTGTGGTGGGCTCCATGTTTATCTGGAAATTACATGCAAGTTCTTGTTATTGACATATTATTACATTTTACTATAAACATGCATAATTTATTTTACCTTATGTTTGCATAAAATAAGCTCATACCAGTATCCCTGAACGGGTAGGCAGAGGTGCACTAGTGAACTAGAACACCCACATTTCGCTGAGCTTAGTTCCATCTCAGATGTGATAAGAGGTGAGCCTATCACAATATCGGGCACAAATTCCAGACTCCAGGCTGAATATGGAAAAATCCAATATCACTTTGCCTGACCTGAGGATCGAACCTGAGACCTCAGGACCGTAGTCGTATTGAAATACAACCATGCCACCGTAGCAGTCTTATGTTTATTACATCACTAAAATTGTTAAGATTGATGCTCACTCTGATCCGGTGGTATTGGCTACCGCTATGTTTATAATCTTAAATTATATTTTACTTACTGTTCCCAAAATTAAACTGTACTTGGTATACCTCTGTCCAACTTGTAAGTAATACTATATACTATACTATACTACGTATAGGTACCTACTGTAACTAGGTACTACTGATCGGTGTAAAAAATACATAAAGTCACTAATCTCTGATATTTAGAAATAGTAGGGGTCAGTGTATAAAACACACTAATAGGTACCTACTAGTGAAATCCCATACCATCCCATTGTGTGAAATTAACACAAGTGACACAAATAATAATCTATGCGAGTCCTGTGTAGTGACAAGACCAAAGATATAAAACCAGGTTACCTGGGTAATCTGTGAGTAAGACCAAATCCACGAAATAACTTTGGACAAGATTGATGAGCGATGACTGCACACTGCACAAGTTTTGTTAATACTTAATTTGTAGGCCAACCACAAAGACAGAATTTGCGCACTATCAGTCAATTGTCCACAACTCAGCTCCAGTCCAGTATGATAATGGTCTAATAGGCTCAGCTCAGCTTTTTTCCAGTCTCCTCCAAAGAGCATAAGAGCATTTCTTCTTCTTCTTCTTATCTTATTTGGATGGCGAGGGTAAGAGCATCTAAAATTGTAAACTTAGATTAAAGAGAGACGTCAGACGTCAAACACTCGCCGTAATGGCGGGTACACACCGGCCGAACAAAGGCGAAAGAATCTATACCCTAACAAACTTTCGCTGTTGTGTAAATGAAACATGCATAGATTCGTTCGCCTTCGTTCCACCACCTCCGCCGGTGTCTCCTACTCTAAAACATTACAAAAACCATATCTCAGGATTTGTCCTGATCTCTTAAATAAAAAGTTTAACTAAAAATAATCTTCCTTTCGTAATAATTGTACAATTAAAATCAATATTTATTTATCTATACTGTAAAGACTTTGAAATCATCTATGTCACCGTGGTGCCGCTGCCGCCCACTCCCCCCCGCCCGCTTTAAATGTGATGTGCATCGCACGGGCGGGATCCGGTATGTTTAAAGGCGATAATATAATATTACGACTGCCAAGTGCGTTTGAGACAAAATTCTCAAACTGTAAAAAATTTCAGGATTTTTCAATGGAAATCAGGCCTTTTCTCCGGACTTTTGATTTCTTCACCAGGTAACCCTACACTCAGCATTTCCCCCATAGATTATATACTGGTAATTAAATAATCTAAGGGTAATTACCTTTCAAAGAGAAAGAATGAATAGAGTAGCCATTCGCGTATACGATACCCGTAATGGCGCGTACACACGGGCCGAACGAAGGCGAGGGTATCTAGGCCTGTTTCATTCACACAACAGCGAGTCTATTTGTGTGAACGCACAGGCATAGATTGTTTCGCCTTCGTTCGGCCAGTGTGTACCCGCCATAAGAGAGAGAGAGAGATAGAGAGAATATATATATATATTTTTTTAATTGTTCATAGCCATGGATACAATGTCCTTCAGCCGTATACTTTTTATTATTTATTACACTTTGTTTCCTATATCTAAGTTTTCGCAAGTGCATTGAAGTCGGATGTGTTCGATTTCAAGGCCCTGCTGGAGTTTTGGCGTCAATTCTTTCCAGTTTGATGCTTTTTAGACGATTTTCTCGCAGCGGAGGAGTCGACCATGGTCGACCCATCCACCCGACAAAAAGCGTCCAAAATCACTTATTTCAAAGCTTCCACATACTGTCCATCTTCGTTGATGTTTACCGCTTAGATTCACATCACATTTAAACCACAAGCACAACTTTAGACTAGAATATGAAATCATTAAAAGAATAGACCACCCGCACCGTCAGAATTCCCGCCAAAACTCCAGAGAGAGAATATAAGACACAGGGATACCATGTTGGAAAAATGTACCCATCATTTATTTGAAATGTAGTTTAGTAACATTTTTTTTGTCTTTGGTAATAAACATTTAAAAGCGTCAGTACAGCATTATCATTTATTTAACGAGTTTATTTTTGGTTAATAATCCCTCAGAGGGGGTTGTCAGGTAGGAAGCCGGTCATAAAAACTAAACCAAATCCTTTCTGCAACGTGCTTGAAAAAGTGAGTTGCGCCGACCCCACAAAACATGCATTTTTTATCTATGGTCCATTGTTCTACGAGCAGGAGAGTGGTAACAACTAAAATCGTTGTTTTGGGTATGTGTTTTTAGTGTTTTGTTTCGAAAAAGCTAGTGCTGGAGACGCGGCTTTAGGAACACATGGTATTTGGTCATGGTCCATTGTTAAGCCGGGTCTCCTGCACTAAAACATTATACAAAACACCAATGCAAAACATGGTTTCGCTACACATTTTTATTTACGGTCCACTGTTCTTTGAGCAAGAGACACCGAAATTAATTGTTTTGCGTATGTGTTTTTGTGTTTCGTTCTAAAATTGTCACTTAATATGAAATATAACTCAATATTTTTGTTACCTGGATTTATTGGACTTTTTTTGTACGTGTAAAGCCGGGTCTCCTGCACTAGTTTTTTCGAAACAAAACACTAAAAAAACATACGCAAAACAACGATTTTAGCTGTCACCTGCTTGTAGAACAATGGACCATAGATAAAAATGGATGTTTTGCGTAGGTGTTTTGTGTAATGTTTTAGTCCAGGAGACACGGCTTTAACTGTACAAACTGGCGGAGAACGACACAAGACGACCCGCGGCCGCAGTGAAAACGATTGTGACAATGAATGATTCGATTCCACAAGACCACAATAAATTTTTATAAACGTGGTAGATTTTTGAATCTTGTACCTCGGCAGAGGCGAAATGCTATGAATAGCGTCTCCAGTCATCGATATAATAGTATATTATTATATCGATGTCTTCAGTGATAAATGCTTTAAGAAACATCTACATAAAACAAGTTTTTTCATTGTCGCCTGCCCGCGTCTCCTGCACTAGGTTTTCTCAAAATATCACTCGGTCAAAACACATAGGGTCAAGTAGGGAACAGTAACTCCGGCGAGAACAGTGACTCAGTCGAGTACTTCTTATAAAGTACGCCTAAACCAATTTAATTTTGCAAGGTTTCTTTAACGTATTTATTTTCAGATTAGGTCTATGTGTTTATATAAATATTTTAAAAATGATGTAGAGGTGCACTGTGGTTCATTTTGAAAGAGTACACAGTGGCTCAAGTACCACTGCACTATATAGTATCAAATTCATTTGATCCGTGTCAATCAAGTCAATATATCACTATTTATGTATCTCAAAGATAGGAGTGACGTGTAGGATAAATCGAAATAAGGTGTAAACTCTTGATTGGTAATAGTTCTATGTATATTACTCAACTTCAAAATGTCCACCGTAAGTACGTATGTACGTACTGGGGTACGGCACCGTACGGCCATTTGGTCCAAATGTACGGTGGGCCTGTAGCGGTACAGCACTACTGTCACTTAATACGGTGGTACCCAAAGAGGTGGTACTGTTTAGTTTTAAAAGACCCACCGTACCACCAGGGATACGGCCGGTGGTACGGTGGGTCTGAAACGACAAAAACTAGTACAGACGCGCCTTTAGATTTAAAGAGTCTTTCTAAAGAGTTATAGAGTAAGAGCTTGTGGCCGCCAGACTTCGTTATTTTATAAAAGCTGAAAGTTTCTCAGCACCTGCCCCTTACACAGATAGTATCTGTGGCCAACTATGAAATTTAGATTATGGTGGCTTTGGCAGTTATCAAGTAACAAAAGTGTGTAATATACTAGGTTTTTTCTACTTTGTACAACCATGTTGTAGAAAGGATTTGGCTTAGTTTTTACGACCAGCTGCCTGTCTGACGTCAACCCCCTTTGAGCGATCCAGTCCCGGGCATATTAAATTAGAAAATTAATTTACGCGACCTGGGAAACAAACCCACGACCATCCGGTCCACAGCCCGTATATGCTGCCACTATACCAAGGAGGCGACATGATTTCGACTTAGTTGTCCGAATTTGATTTGCATCGAATATAGTTGGAGCTTGCAAAAATAATAGCGTTTGGTTTGGGTGATGATACCTTCATGTAATTGAGGCCAGCAGGAGAGAAACGTGCGGCGTGCCACATCAATCAGCGGTGATTACGAACGCAGCAATATGTTTCCACTGATTCACGTTTCATATCTCCGCATTCCACACATTACTTAAATATAATAAGTAGGTAGGTACATTTATTTATCCAAGGCACATGGTTATTACTATTCAAACTGTCGATATAGATAAATGAATAAATGTTTGTCAACCTATCTGTAATAAACCAGCGGACTGGTGCACAAGTTCCAAAGTCGGTCAGCGTTTAGGGCGCTAAAATAACAATCGTTGGCATTTCTCTGTCTAAAAGGTCTTAAGTCTTGACACCTGTGGATGACATAAACGGTAAGTTTAAATTGTTGAACAATACATTTTCATGCAGGTAACAGATTATATAGACTTGAGAAGGCGCCAAGTGGGGTCTGGTGAGTCCTCCACGTCGCGACTCGTGAGTCGTGGACCGTGGTCGTATGCGTAATGCGCCTCGCATCGCACTCTTGAGTCTTGACTCATCGCTGGGCCGTGTGCTCACTGCTGCTGCAAATACCAGAATCCAGACCCCTCTACATAACAAATGTACTATAAATCATCCTAGTTATTGGCAATTCGGAATTGTTTATAATAGTGACGTCATATGTTTACGTGCGTAATTATCCCGCGGTTTAAATGCAACATATTATCTGGTGATATTTGGTACTAGTATCGCAGAATAAGGGGAAAATTAGAGGGTTCAATGGTCAGTTCTTTGTCAGTTTATACCTACGTACAATTTTTATCAATGGTCCATTGTTATATGAGCAGGAAACAGCGAAAATCATAGTTTTGTGTGTATGTGTTTCTGTGCTTTGTTTCGAAAAAAAAAAACAGGTGCTGGAGACACGGCTTTAGCTACATTATTATGTTTATAGTTCATACACATCGGCCGCATCGCCAATACTCTCGGTCGTTCAACATTTCATAATAAAGATATTCATATGGCGTCATGCGTCGATTATTATAATGTTATAGGTACCTTACAAAGGAAAGGATTGTGTTCGAATATGACGCTGGACCTATGCGGCCTATAGGACCTCAATGTTCATTCTACCTATGACGTGGGTTTCAGAGTTGAGTTGGGAACACCTAGTCGACCTCGGCGCCATCACCTAGGCACTAGGCAGCAGTCAGCACTCGGCAAGGTACTGAAGCCGCGCGCCGCGCCAGCCGCGGGCAGCGGGGCAACGACCGCCACACGCAAGCTTTTTCACGTGATGCGATTAACGGCGTCAAACTGGGTCAACAGAACACTGCACCGCACCCCCGCCGCCACAACTCCCGCGTACACCCTCCACGATGACCGAGGTGAACTGCACCCTTTCGTGTTGGTACCTAACTACCTACCACTACTACGACTACTACCTTTGCGACGAGCACTCGTTGGGGGCAAGCAGGTGCAAGGTTGTCGGCAAAGACTTTAAACAGTATCTTTGGTTGTCTGGCTATTGTTTCAGATCCCGGTGCCGTCCGGTGAACAATTCATTTGTATCTGGAGCGGCGATGGGCGATTGGCGAAGTGCGAACTGCGTACATCCGATGCGATTTCATGCGATACGACGCGACGGTCATGTATCTACTCATGTAGGACCGCGCGACGTTGCCGCGCCGCGCCGCGCCGTGTTGCGCCGCGCCGCGCCGCGCCGCGCCGTAGTGCCGAGCACTGCGGCATCGATCACACGGACACCCCGTGGAAAACTATTGATTTGACGTGCCGCCCGTGGAATTTGCCGAATAGATGCTCACGGTAAAGTCAGTTGCACAGAAACGTAGGAAAAATAAACGGTCCTTGTTTGTAATAAAAAATGTTTATGTCAAAAGTATTCGTTGTTGAAGTTATCAGCGCAATGAGAGACATTTCGGTGATTAACGACGTCGGAGCAATCGAGTGAAGATTTAAATTGGGCCCCTCTTAAATGCTCTAAGACTGTAAGCCATCAATATACACAGCAATGGCTACACGCCTTGCAGTGATGAGTCATGAGTCATGAACACAGTAGGTAGGTACTTTGTATAATAATATTAATAATATTGTAGGTACTTATGTACTGAGTTATGAGTTGACGCTGCAGACTGCAGTGTGTCACGCCTCACGCCTCGCGGCCCGGCCCGGCGCGGCGCTCGCCCGCACCTCCTGTCGACAAGAAGCAGTCGAAGTCGGGACCATATGTGCACGGATTTGTTTGATATAATTCTGTTAGTTATGACCAATGCTGTGTGTGTGACCTACTATTTTACAAGCTTTTATTTAGTTTCACCTGTCCCCTATGCCTGTCCCGTTGTGTGTAATCAAATCTTGCCACCTAAATTACACTCGCTTCCCGTTGTCCGATTGGATTAAAATTTGATGTACTTATGTATCTGACAATACAATGGTATGGTACCATGAAGCTGTTCTGATGACGGAGACGGTAGATAACTTTAGGAACTTTTATATTAAACAAGATAAATCCATTGAGTTTGGGCTCGATTGATTCGTCTTGAGGAGCACTTTACATATCCGTAGAATATTTTAAAACATCACGCTTCTCTAAAATACTTAATAGTAATAACACCCAACAGTCACACACCTAGTCCTGACCCCACACTACGTATAACTAGTATCGTGGGTGTCAGAGACTATGAGATACTTTCGGTCTCACAACATCTAGACTTGAAACAAATATCTGTGGGCTACACAAACATTTGTCTCAATGTGGGAATAGAACCCGCGGCCTTTCGGTTCACAGCCGGTTACTCGCCCGCTGCGCCACGGAGGCTGTCAAACTTAAATATCTACCTATGGTTACCTACACTACACAGTAGTAGTACACAGTGATTTGTGTAGTTTCCTGCGATTTGTAACAAATAAAATCACAATAACTTTTAAAACACATTTTGTTATATATTTAGAACCTGAATTATCTACTACATGAATTTGCTGTTCGCTGACTTTTACGATATGTAAGTATTAAAAGCGAGGTGATTTATGTCTTTGTTTTGGATAGTGGGAGCCAGGCGGGCCCGCGGCACTGACAACTCCTCATTCGCGCCGTATCGGTGTCGCTTCAAATACGCGGTCATAAGTCATAACTCATTAGCTAGGTACATCGATAATTTACTTAGATAGATCGTTGGTAGTCCAATTTCAATCGATCGTGTTAGATTTAGTTGTTGTTCTTATTCATAGTATAATAATTGTACAGATCGATTTTATTAGGTAAATAAACAATTTCTTTCTTGCTTTACTTATGTGCCTAAACAAGCATGAGAAGCAATCATGGCATTCATGACTTATTATGCTGTACATAGTTTAGACAAAATGTGATAAGTTTATTTTCAGTTGTCACACTTGGCGACACACATAGGTTTAACCTGTATAGTAGGTAGGTAATTATTGAAATTTACGTAGGATTCCACAACACCTACGTGTTTTAGGGGTCCCTCCCCCAAACATTTCTCTTGGTGTAGGAACCAACATGCAGTTTCGCTTACTTGCACGTTCGCCACAAAGTTATTTTACCACTGAGATTTGTCTTTTCCAGAAATTACAGCTTTCTAGAACTGTATAGTGTCTGAGGTCTGAGATAATAAACAAACAGATGAAACAGACGGACATGGCTTAACTATGACATAAGCTCTCATGGCCTAATTATAAAAGTTTCAATTTGGACATTTATGACATTACATTGGCAGCAGCGATAGCTCAGTTCGAAACGGTTTAGACCTTGGACTGCCGAGACTAGTGTCAGAGTTTCGAGACCAACCCCCAAAAGGAGCATACATATCTGACTTTTCTATGTTAAGTGTGTTTTCATTGTGAAATATCGCTTGCTATAACGGTGAAGGAAATCAAATATACGTAGACGTTTCATTTATTAAAAAAAAAAAAAACTGCCTCCGTGGCGGAGCGGGCGAATAGCCGGCTGTGAAGCGAGAGGCAGCGGGTTCGATTCCCGCATTGAGACAAATGTTTGTGTGGCCCACAGATATATGTCTGGGTGTTGTGAGAAAGTCTCTCATAGTCTCAGACACCCACGATACAGGTTATTTTACCTAATGTAGGGTCAGGACTAGGTGTGTGACTGTTGGGTGTATTTATTTTATTTTTACGTTTCTGGCATTTATATTATATTACATTTTTACACACTTTACAGTACCTACAGACAACATTTCTATATAGCTCTAGAAAGCTACGTTATCAAGTGGTAACATAGGCTATATGCTAAGGCTATATGTTTTATATATTTTTTGGGGAAATGACCTAAAATTATAATAATATTTGACATTAATGCTCGTTTGCCCCGTCTTCTAAAAAAAAGGAAACCTGCGTCGGAAAATATCTTGCCTATTGAGAACTTCCTCGACGTACTACGCCGGAGCCATAGCAAAAGATATGTGATAATAATGAGTGGAAGAAGTGTTCGTCTTAAAAAGATTTAAACACGTCCGCGATACCATAATATGTCTATCTTGTAAGGATAATTCACAGTAAACATGTTTATCTTTACAAACTTGCAAGGATATTTTAATCAACGTGATGTTAATCTATGTATGTCTAAATAATTATGTTTTTTTACAATAAGTATTAAATTTAGAACATATCAACCCTTTTCAGGAAAAACATCATAAGCGCCAAAAACGTTTTTTTAAAAGCAACATTTAGAACAATTGTATTTGCACCGAATGCACTCACTCCTGTGTTCATATTTATTTTTTTTCAGTTTTTATTAACACAATAGGTTTTTATAGTACACATAACACATAATCAATCCCCGAAGGGGTAGGTAGAGGTGCACTAGCGAACTAGAACAGCCACATTTCGCCGAGCTTACTCCCGTCCCAGATGTGTTTCAAATTCCAGACTCGGGGCTGATACGGAAAAATATCATATCGCTTTGCCCGACCCGGGAATCGACCACGAGACCTCAGGAAGGTAGTCGTACCGATATATAGTCAAACCACCGAGGCAGTTTTTATAGTAAGCGCTATCAAATACTTTTTGTCATTAAAGATAATCTTGATAACTATTTCATTTAAATTTATAAAAGTGGTTCTAGTAAGTATAACATTGCGTTAGACCAGACTACATGCATATGTAGCATCACCGCGGACTTGTAATAAATAAAGAGAGCTTAGCGCCGCGCCGCGCTGCGCCGCGTGGACTGTGGCCGCGTGGAGGTGACAGCCGATAATGAACCGCGTCACGTGTTTTCTTGTGTCATGCCACATGTATCTACTGTCTGCCTGCAGTAGCGTCCTCGTGAGTTGCGTCACTGGCGTCACTCGCGGCGCGGCGCAACGCGGAGCGGCGACAATAGCGCTCGCAGACAACCTCTATACAACCTACTCATAAGTTCGCAACACTGCGCCGGCTGGCTCCAAGTTTTTCCAGTTACATAAATAACTATAACCAGTGCCGTAGCTAGGCGTGGGCGAAGTGGGTCCTCGTCCGAATCGAAGCGAAGCGAAGCGCCTTAAATGCGATACCCTCAGACTTTACCACAGATGACTAATTAATTGCACTTTCACTTTTACGCTCGAAAAAGAACGTCACAAAAAACTGTTTATGTTTGGGGCCTCGCAAGAAGCCCCTCTTATTGCGTATACCTTGAGAACGAAAGAAAGACGTCTCGCTGATGCGACTTCGTATACGTCTATATTAATCGACGTTACGCATATGACTATAACTAGGTAGTTTACAATGTAAACTTTACATGCTAATATTCGGTAAAAACAATACGTGAATTCATTGCTTCGCATAACTTGAAGGCATTTGCAAACTATGAAATTGCGGTACCTAATTAAAGTTTAAAAAAATTTAAAACCGACTTTAAAACTGAACACATAAAAGTAAAAAAAATGCCAAAATCTTACTCTATTTGGAGTCGGTGCTGAGGACGAAGCAGATTCAATGAAAAGGTACCGATTCCAAAGAGAGTAAGAAACTGTTGTAATTTTTTAAATTTTAAATGTTCAGTTTTGAAGTCCGTTTTACGTTTTTTACACTTTAAATTATTATTTATTTTTATTGCTCTTTCGTGTTCAGTAGTATCAAATTAAGACTCCCGACTCCGAAATAATTGTCTATACGGTACTTCAAGAATTATTCCTGAACCCCTAATTAACAAAGAGTTTTACCTTCCATCATCATCCAGCTCACCTGAATAGGTCAAAAGAACATAACTAGAGGTCTATACGAGCCTATTATATTGAAATAATTGTTTCTTTTTGTGTTCGATAGAGCTTATTTCAAGGGTGGTCCCATATAAATTTGGTCACGATCGGATCAAGTTAAGTCAGTTAAGTATTTAAACTTGTGATTATTTAATGGATCAATTGCTTTTTTGCTCTAAAATGGGGTCAAAACAGTTGTTTTTAAGTAGTTTATACATCAATATATTATAGTTTATAGTATAATGTCGTCATGTATCCTAATTGATATGTAATGTATTGTGTATGTATCATCATCATCATCATCATCATCATCAGCCATAGGACGTCCACTGCTGAACATATTTGTGTATGTATACCTTACATTAATTGAAAAAAAAAACTGTGGTATCGTACTTACGCGGAAAAAAGAAGACCTAGTAGAAATATAAATTTATTTAATGAAACCGAATCGTAGTCGAAATCAAATAGAGTGTCAAAAGTTATCCTGCAGGTCCAGTTGGAACTTGGAGGGCTGTAATTTCTACCCAGAATGAAATCTCTAGTCCTCTTCTGGAATAATAAACGTGAGCGTATATTATATAAGTACATCAATAAAAAGTTGTAGAGAGTGGATCTATGTAACTTATAAGCTTTGGATATTTAATTTTGGACAGGCTGGATAATGACTTGGTCAATTTAGCGCACACTCTGCGAAGGAAAGTCTGTTCATTCAGGCCCTTCTATAACAAAAGGTGCTTCATATCAAGTGTTATAATATAAACGGGTACCTACTAATTTAAACAAGGTATTGATCCTTGCGCAACCGGCAAGAAACTTCACGAGTTTGCAAGGTTTATCTTTGGGCCATTCTGTATTTCGTTATATAAACTTATAACAAAACGAGCTTTTTTGAAGCTTGTTTAAAGCTAAGTATTTACATATATTAACTGCCTCGGTTGCGTGGTTGTATTTCGTCCTAAGATCTCGGGTTCGATCCCCGGGTTTCCCCGAGCTGGACGGTTGTTTTTGGGAATGTGAGGAAATTCATGTAAGTAGCATATATAACAAATTTAAAACTTAAAAATATAACGGCTACAAGTTAACTAGTACCCATGGACCTAAAGAATCTACCCTACCAAATAGTCCAACAAAGTAAAAAGCAATGTTTCATACAAATTCTATTGAATACCACTTATACTTTATGAAGTTGTTATTTATATAAAACATATAGTAAATATAAGTTTATAGATCATGTACTTAAACTTAAAATTATGTAAATTATAAATACATCCATCAGTCACACAGATAGTCCTGAGTCCCTGACCCCACACTGGTTATAGCCTGTACCGTGGGTGTCAGAAACTACGAGGGACTTTCGGTCTCACAACACCCAGACCAGACAGATCATTCATTATAATGGTAATAATTATTTTTTAAATCTATTTATTCAGACATCGTAAGTAAGATGTGCATCCGCAACCTATATAATAGTGCCTATACTCACAGAACAGTTGAATATTGTATATAATATATATATATATATATATATATAATACCTCTAATAATAATAATACAAAACATTTGCCATGGAAGTATGCCACATTACAAAAAAAAATCATGAAATTACATCAAACACAATATGCATACCTAATTGATAAGTGGGTAGACGTTTGTTTACATTTTTGGAATAACGACCATGAATACACTTTATACTTCTATCTCTGAACAAATGCTACGGAAATGTGAACAAATGTGCCACTGCCGAGGAACGCAACTAATAAACACTATTTTGTTTACATCAGTATTGATTGAGTAGGTACTATGGCTGCGATCTATAAACCGAACTTCGACTAAGTCAGTGAGGATTTGGAATTTTTAAATCGAACTTCGACTTAGTCCGAGACATTTTTTACAAGATAAACAGACTGAGGTACAGACTCAACAAAGATTTTTGTAAAAAATAAGTCGGACTAAGTCAAAGTTCGATTTAAAAATTCCAAATCCTCACTAAGTTCTTTTCTTTGATTGAGACTATGGCAGCCTATGACATTCACGCTTTACTTTAGACCCTTTTTTTCGCGGAGAAAAGCGTTTTACCGCTACCGACACGCGTGGGGGGACGTGACGGTTATCTCGGATTCGCCGGTTTTATGACCCATCGTTAAGCCACTCAGGAGAGATAGAAAGCGTCTAGGCGTCCGTTGGGCCGAGTCCCTAACACTATATACATCCTACACCGGCAATACCGACTAAATACCCCGCGGTGGCCCTCTTCGGCGCTTTAGGGTCCGCTCCGGAGATCCCTAGGCGAGAAGCGTCCTGGCTTCAGCCGGAACCGCCCTGCGCGTGCCGCCTTGCGACCCGTCTCCATTGTGGGGGTGGGGGGGCTCATAAGTCCCCGCCGCCGAAGGACGCTCTCGGCCTCAACGGCAATACGGAGCCATCCACCCGTGCTGCCGTCCATCTCGAGGCCGCATATACAAAAGTACTAAAAGGGGCGCTACAACAGGCTCCGGCTGCGCATCCGCGACCCCCGATGGCCCCTATAAATCGCCTCTTACGTCGGACACGGGATACCGTGGTGGAATTCTCCAAACGCCCCCAGCCACAGGCCGGGCTTTACTTCAGACCTTAGCTTCAGACTTGCAAATTGCAGTAGGTTAGAAGCAAAATATGATCACCAATAAAAGTACAATTCCTGTGATATCGCAGTTATTTTACCGACCACAAAGAATATGTACTACCAGTTTTTCATAGTGATCTTTTTCAGATAAATTATCTGGTACTTTTCTTTACGCAAGTACTTACTGCAGAATGAAAGCAAGCGTGATATAATACCTACCTCTTATATTTTTACCTGCCATGACGTCACTAGACCAATTAAGTGATTGGAAACTGTCTTCTCTCCTATAATTTTTGAACAGGTTTTATATTTAGCGCTTCGATAAGATACTGGGCAACATCGGCAGCGTCGAGAGCAACGAAATAGTAAATTAGCAAAAAAATTTACCGTATTTCATTTCGATTTCGGCGCACTCGCGACCGTCTAAGTACTAAGTAGGTACCTACTGAAATCTACGTAGCATACATGTTACATACATCCATAATTATTCGTACCTACATAGGCTCACATGACACATCATCTATCGCCATATCGGTTACTTTCAAATTCTGGGCTGATAAAAGTAAAAAAGGCCAATATTTGCCTGATTGATTTTTTTATAATATTCGCTACCTACCACATCTGGAACGGAACTAAGCTGGGCGAAATGTGGATGTTCTAAATTCTAATTCGCTAGTGCGCTTTTGCCTACTCCTTCAGGGAAAGAGGTGTGAGCTTATGTTATGTGTTTTTTATAATATTGCCACGTACGCCATACAAAATCTATGTAGCGAATAGCGATATAATAAAATATAATAGCGATAGATCGCATGCCGTAGCACCGTAGTAACTATTAGGTAATCTGTGGTAGTGTGTAGACTGTAGCTGTAGGTAGTGTAGCCGCTCACTTGTCCATTGTCCACTGTCCGCTGTCGCACACGGTACAAGTCGTTAGCTGTAGCTCAATCATGAGTTTGTTGCACGTATTTACGCGAGCGAGGACGTAAAATATTTGTATGAAAAACACCCCAGTGCCCCTAGCGGATAGGCGAGGAACTAAAATTGGTACCATGAGAATGACAGAATTGGACCCGTAAAAAACTTATCGAGATAATTCGATAGCGACTTAGGTTTTATTGGGTGGTTGTACAAAAATGGCAACATGAGTCATTATTACTACACACACAAACGAACAATACCAACACCCCAACACCATAGCAGTAACGTAACTCACTGTCCTGATTTAATTTGTCGTGAAATACATCAAATCTTAAACATTTAGCTTTGGGGTGACTTCATTATTTATGGAAATGTAATTTTAGCTTAGAATATGTCAGTAGAGATGCACATTTAGTTATTTTTTCGAATTAAAGATCGGTAATTTGATGCTATCCGCCATTACAAGTTGTTGCTAAGACACCGTTCCGAATACGATGTCGTTATTTATAGCATTAGGGATGTTCCAGCATATTGCTGGATGCTATTATATTTATCTCTTTTATTTCTTCTCAATAGAAAGGGAGGACAATACCAGCATGAAGTTGGTAAGTGACATTCTACTTTTTAAATCGTTAATCGAACTTACTAGTTACTGTAGCGTGTCACGTAATTTGAATTTAGCATATTGTATGAATGCAATCGAAAACGTTTCAATGCGCGTTACAACTAGCGACTTAGGTTATCCATCGGAACTTTACGATACCAAGTCATGGTCTGGTCTGGAGGTGCTGGGAAGACGGGGTCGCGGCGTGTCCTCCCGGCGCGGCGCGACGGCCATAGAGTAACTTTAATATACTGGCAGCGACGGCCGACACGCGGCACACGTGTCGTACCGCGTACGTCATTATGGATGTGCTGCCTGTCCCACCTTTCCCCTTGAGTTGTCCAGCGACGGGACTAGTGAGATTAATTCATCACACTAGTCCCGTTACTGACATCTTCGTGTTATCTCTTTATCCTTTCATACGTATGGTTACTGTGGGTTTATTATGGACATATGACATATGGACAACTCAACGGGAAAGGTGGGACAGACAGTGGATGTGCATAGAATTTCCATTTTTTTAAGTTATTTGTGCCTGCCGCCTCCCGCTCGGTACACTCGAATCAATCAAGCGAATCACCCGAATTAAAAGGGATGAATTTGAAACCCAGTATCAACCACGATCATCGCGTCGCGTCGCGTTGGGTCGGTCGACAGAGGTCGCGGGGCCGCCGCGGTGCACCGGGGCACGGGCCTCCACTTCAGACAAATATCAGGTCAAATCGATAACAAATCATGTGCGCGCCTGCCGACGACCTTAATTTCCTTCAGCCCGCAAGGAACTACCACCTCTTGTGGTGGGGGTCCGGGGTCGTTTGATCGAATACCTGCTAGCAGCGGTGAAGGGTGAAATAAGGATTAACATCCAATAGTGTCACACATAGTCTTCGACTCTTGAGCCTGACCTCACCCCACCGCGAGCCCACGAGTCACGACCCCCTAACACATTTATTTAGGTTAGGTACGCCCATTCAGATACGAGACTTGACTGCTGTGTCGTGGCTGTCGGAGGTACAGGTACCTATCAGGAAATACGGAAGATGCACGGTCTCAGAAGTCGGAATACCTAGATCCGAATTAGGAACCTTGTGATTTAAGTTTACGCGAATGTTATAAATTTATATAAAATTATTTTTACGGATTCTATCACGATTAGACTGCAAAGTCTTCGAAACGTCGAGAATAAAAATTAAAACCAAATCGTGATAGAATCCGTAAAAATAGTTTTATTTCAATTCTAGTGTTTTAAAGGAAAGTCGATCCCGGATTTTTCTTCACAGGTACATTTTTATTGGGAAGCAGTAACAAGTTCGTACCTTCCTAATGGTAATTCGCGATTGCTCTCTATCTATCGATCGTGACCAAATTTATATGGGTCCACCTTTGAAATATGCTCTATCGAATACAAAAATAATTTTGAAAATCGGTCCACATTTGACGGAGATTTCTCGTAACATAAAAAATACAGACGAATTGAAGACCTTCTCCTTTTTGTAAGTTGGTCGAAAATGTTTAAATAGCATACATAAGTTCACGCCTGTATCCCCGAAGGGGTAGGCAGAGGCGCACTAGCGAACTAGTACACCCACATTTCGCCGGGCTTAGTTCCGTCCCAGATTTGATAGGGGGGCGAGCCCATCGCCATATCGGGCACAAATTCCAGACTCCGAGCTGATATGGAAAAGTCCAATATCACTGCCCGACCCGGGGATCGAACCCGAGACCTCAGGACGGTAGTCTTACCGATATACCACCACGCCACCGAGATAGTTTGAAATAGCAGTATCAATTTTTCTATAATCGTCAAGTAACAAGTTTAAACCTGTTTCAAAATTAACCTCTAAAATATGATTCACTTTAGTCTTTCTACTTGCCCTTATCCAACCTTAATGTGGAATCGGTGCAACATACTTTTTCAAGCATGTGGCAGAAAGGATTTGTCTTAGTTTTTACGACCGACTGCTTGCCTGACGTCAACCCCTATCTCGTTATCCAGTCCCGGGAAAAACACCCCGGACCTGGGAATCGACGCCAAGACCACCCGGTTCACAGCCCATATACACTGCCACTAGACACAAGGTGGCAATTAATTATATTTATATATTTGACTTCACGTGTTTCCAATTATTTGTTATGGTGTTGCAAAAAGGTAGAATCAATAAGAACTACACTTAAGAGGCATTTCACATTTTATGCGAATCTTCCAAGATTTTGAGCGCCTAATTTACCATGATAAGAACGGGTTGAATGCCATTAAATACATTCAAAATATAGATCGATTCTTTTTGTTGACGTATTGTACAAAACATTTACTAATACTACTTTGATTTTTTAGTAGCGATTAATCTCCCGTACCTTGTTTCTTGAAAATAACGAAACAGGTCATCTTCAGGCTCCTAATTCTCTTAATAAAAGTCATTAAATGGACTTGAGAAAAATCCTAGATATCAGGCATATAAAACTGTTGACGTTTGGTAATCAGAATATCGATAATTAATCACACTAATTGTAAAAAAAAATAAAGACTGTGACGATTTTTACGATTTATATTCGAAGTTTATCGCGAGTTTTTGCAGGGAAGAAAAGCAAATTACAAGAAACGATTTGTACCAAAATAAACTTTGTTTCATAAACAACCTAATTTTGTAGGTCAAATGGAAATATTTTTATTAATAACTTTTTTATTACAAAAAATACATCGCACAAAATTGCAATGAATTTGCGTTCGGAAATCAGTCGCGCGCCAGCGCTCGTCGAAGCAGGACCTGTGTCGATTATTTTCGTGCTGCTCCCGAACACTATAGAATTCGTAATTACAAAATATACCACAACTGACAAGTTTTGATCCATGAGAGTTTATTTTTTTTATTACGTTATATAATTTTAATTATTGTACCTCATTGTACTGTAATTGCATTTTATTAACCGACTTCAAAAAAAGGAGGAGGTTAACAATTCGTCGGAGTCTTTTTTATGTATGTTCCCCGATTATTCGAAGACGCCTAGGCCAATTTGTGAAATTAGTTTTTTGTTGAAAAGGGTATACTTCCCAGGTGGTCCCATTGGCACCAAATCAGGATCTGATGATGGGATCCTAGAAAAATCGAGGGTAACCATCAAATTTTATAGGGACCCATAGTGTGTTTTATATATTTTCTAAAACTATATTGGTATTTGCGTCTGGTACTCATCATCTCATGTTGCTGAGCTGATGATGTAAAATATAACTCCTTAACTATTAAGAGTTGTTGGATAATTCTTTCAATATTACACTAAAAATAGATAAATAATAATTAAAGTTTAACAAAAACTGAAACGCGATTTAAGAATTGAAGACATTTTAAGTGTTCGTATTTGAAGTCGGTTTTCAGTTTTTGTTATAATCATCAGCGAAGTAATATAAATGCGAAACTTAGTGTAAGTGTATGTGTGTGTGTATGTTTGGTACTCTTTCACGCAAAAACGACCAAATAGATTTTGATGATATTTAGTATGGGGTTTGCTGACATCCTGGATTAACACAAAGTCTCCTTATTTTTTAAATCAACCCCTAATGTGATAAAACCCCGCGTAATAGATTTTGGTAAAATAAGGATACCTTCGACCCTAGGGACTCAATAGAGTTTATTTCAACCCCTAAAGGCATTAAATATGGGATGAAAGTATGTATAGGAATTCAGATACCGCTGATCAAACTGTTTTTGATGCAAGTTGGTATGAGGATACCTTTAGCCCTAAGATCAGACATAGGTTGTGAAATTTTTTACCCCGAAAAGGGATAAAAAAGGTTTGAAATTTTTATTTTTTTGTTTTTGATCCTTAGTGCGACATATTCTGTCATATTTTTTTTTTGTTGTCTCCCACACACAACGACGGATCTGGTGTCATAACTAAAAAGGTGGTCGCCATTTTGTTTTTTTTTGTTTTTGACCCGATTTACTTCAAAATCGTTATTAGGGCCACCGAGCAAGTCCGAAGGGCGGATACGGGGTCAAAACTAAAAAAGTGGTCGTATTATTGCGTTGTATTATTTGGCAGCTAGTAATCTATATAAATAAAATATATAATACTAGCTTTTACCCGCGGCTCCACACGCGTATTTTTTAGGACTAAAGGGATTCTCTCTCAATAAATAAATACACCCAACAGTCACACACATAGTCCTTACCCCACACTAAGATCGAGTCTTGTGTCGTTTGTATTAGAAACTACGAGAGACTTTTGGTCTCACAACACCCAGACCCGAAATATATATATGTGGGCCACACAGAGATTTGTCTCGGTGGGGGAATCGAACCCGAGACCTCACGTTTCACAGCCGGCTACTCGCCCGCTGTGCCACATGCGCATGTAGAATATTCAAATTAAAATGATAGATCAGATCGACAAATAATAAACTTTTCCCTTCAATCTTACAATTTTAAGCATGTGGAGCTGCAAGTAAAAACTAATTGACTTATATTAACTATTTTTAGCGCCCTCATGATGAAGTATTATTAGAATAGTTAGTTTTGTTGTTTCAAAAATAGTATTAATTTTTAGTTCAATCAATGGGACGCCTGCAAATAGCTTCATCTATTTCGACAACACGAAGATGTAATAATAATAATGGTGATATAAATGCGGTATATAGTTTAAGAAAGTTGGTATCAAGAACAATTAAAAGCGTAATAGTAAAGTTAAAACATAAAAATTGAACCTAATTTTGTCAATGCCTTTATGCATCAATATAATATACCATAGATTCACAGTTCTTTGCAAATATCCTCCTAAAAAGTGGTCTCAGGAACAAAATAAAGAAAAAGATCACAAGTTCAAACTCAATCAACACAAATATAACTATGCGTGTGTTATAAAGTAGCTTTTTAATTGACATGAGCAAGCGTTCTTAAATTTGAAATTTGAAATTTAGAATTCTATCGGCGTCCGACTGCAGGCAAAAGAAGTTCTTAAGCACTCCTTTGCTGTCCCATTTTCCGAGCGTCGTATATCGATGCCTTTACGGGATAATTTATATAAATTTTAAATTTGATATTACACTATGTTGTAATAAGACTGGCTTGTTTTAGTATACATCTACATATTATATATAATAGTTTACAATACATATATTATTATGATAAATAATAAAATTAAAATTCGGATGACTCGAGTTTAGTGAGATGCAAAAGTATCAAAATGTTTTAGTCGCGCCATGATCTCTTATCTTCATTTTTTTCTATTCGTACGCGGCTCGGGTGTTTTTTTACCTATTCTGGAGCAGTCGAATTTTGTGAAATGGCTCTTAAAGGGAGGCTGGCTACTGGCTAGCAATTAACCGGTAAAGTTTAAAACTGAGTAAAGCTCATAGTTTTCGAATAATGGCAACTTGAATTTGTGACAAAAAATATTTCTAGCCCATTGGGTCAGTTCCAGCTGTATATTTATAAACCATCTATGCAGCAATTAATTATTTATACGTAATTACTCTAAGATTATGTACTACAAACGGCCGGTTTCAATAAACGATTTCAGTTTAGAGTGCAGATAGATCGCGATTATGAACCAATCAAATCACGTCATTAGACGGAGTCATGTTCAAACTGTGTTCTTATTGGCTAAATTTTGTAATCTATCTGCATATTCGAACTGAGATTGTTTATTGAAACCGAGCGTTAATGAGACGATTTACAGGTGGCATTTCGATTTTAAATTCTTTATGTTTAGTAACAGAAAAGAAAATTGTTCCACATTATCTTTTAACTTAATCGTTCTCCCTGTAGGTGGGTATGTGGCATTAATATTGGGATCACCTTTCTGTAACACATGGTATACCCAGTGTTAGCTTAATGGCGGGTACACACCAACCGAACGAAGGCGAAAGAACGTTCGCGAAGGACCATCTGCGATGGGGACGGAAAGTTCGCGATCACTCGCGAATTTTGGCTGTCGCATTCACACTAACAAACCTTCGCTGTTGTAACACATTGTTTCATAACAACGCGAACATTGCCGACAATGTAAAGCCTCTTGTTGTTCAGCACTTCACACTTGGTTGATACGTAAAGTAGTTATGGTAAACAAAGCTCATCCATATACCTATCATTCATGTTTTAAACACTACGAAAGAACCAGCGGCGACCGCTGCACCGGACTCTACCATTTACAGACATTTAACAGAACACCTTGTTAATACATTACGGAAGGGACTGATTGATGGTGTAACTAACGAAACGCATCAATGTAAGTACTAAATATATGTTTGACTCGTGTCCATGTGATATGTTATAAGTCATAAATAACTTAACTCATTGTGTCGCATAATGCTGTGCCGAATAAATATTTTTTCTTTCTTTCTTTCTTTCTAATGGTTGTAACAGAACATGTTTAGTTTTCCTTATGGTGTGACAATTGTCTCGTTTAACATTTGATAATGTGTGGAAAAGTGCAAGGCGGGCGGAGTGCAGGGAGCGCGGGTTGGGCGGGTGGGGCTGGTCGGGCGGGCGGCAGCGCGGGTGTAGGCACTAGGCAGTAGGGCGGCGGGCGGGCGGCAGTGCGCGGCGCGCGCGGGCCTCGATCAGCCGCCGCCGCTCCGTCGCCTCGCCGCGCCACGTGCGCCGCCACTTCATAAGTTTAGTCTCCGTTGCCATCGGCGTTTTACTGCCGAAATAGAATATAATACGAGCGGTCAGTGTGCCAGCGGAGCGGTCTTGCGATAGGCTGTAGGCGCTGTAGCGGCCGACGGCCGGGCTGGATCGCGCCGCGGCGATCCCGAGCGCGTCCATCCGCCTCCCGTCACTGCTCATTCGTCGACCCGTCCGTTTGTGCACGCGGAAGCCTATCGAGGGTGATTAGCTTATTTGCCGTTAGTAGTTAGGCGAGCAATAAAGGGATATTCCGACGCTAGCAGACGTAAACAATTTGTCGTTATTAAAGTTTACTAGCGGGAAACGCGCGGTCAGCGCCCAACACCCGAGCATGGACGAGCACTCAGTACATCGTTTGTTCACTGTGTGTCCGTTCGTCAGGTAGATTGTGCAGCGTGTCAGACACTCGCACACTAATACAATTTGTGCCTTTACTTCGATCACTTGCACATTATTACGTACCTGTCTGTGATCAGTGAGAACTTATCGTAGCATCCACACGCGTAACTCGGGACGTCCGATCAACAGACATAGAAGAGTTTATAGTGAGACTTTCGTCGTTTGAATCGTAAGAACGAACAGAAACTTTAATTATTCTGGACGAGCACGGTGCGTTGCACAAACTCATGGGCGGATCAGCACAAAAGACAAACTCGGCCATAGATTAAACAGATCTGAGTTAATGCATATTTTTTACGACACGGCAACGCGTACAGTGTACACAAAACATTTTTACGACGCAATAACAATAAATAAGGAGCTTTGAACCGGCGCGCGTACTTTCACAGTGAGGCGAGTCTGTAACGAGTACTGACTACTGAGTAGCGAGCGGCGACCGTGTCCGGGGGCGCGCTGGCGCGGGCGGCACGCTGGAGGCGCTGCGCCGGCACTCGCGGCAGATCGCCGCGCGCCGCGTCCGCCGCGTGCAGGTGCGTCATCACACTCATCCATCACTCATCTCACTCATGCCGCATGCGTGGCGGCCTGGCGCGGACACGGCGCCGCCCGGCGGACGCTCGCAGCACTCACGAGCTCGCGAGTCACGTCACTCACGCACGGCGGCACGACACGAGCCGCCCGCTCAGGCTCACCTCGCGCGCTTTGTTTCAGTTCACGGAGCGGACGCGGGATGGCGCGCGCGGCGGAGACGGCGCCGGTGAGTGGTCGCGCTCTCGTCTCGAGTGGTGTGTCAGTAGCGCGCGTGGTGGCGCGTGGCTGCGCGTGGTGGCCGCGCTCGCCGCCGCCCGCCCTGCGTCAGTGACTTCGTCGCGAGTCGCGGTCTCGGCAGCGCCGCCGGCCGCAAGCCGCGGCGGCTGCGCCCGCGACCATCGCTCACTCACGCTCTGTGTGCACAGAGAGCGGCGGCTCCGAGATGTCGGCCGGCAGCGGTGGCGGCGGCTCCGGCGGCGAGGGGCGGCGCCCCTCCACCTGCCGCGTGGAGCTGGGCGCGCTGCTGGCGCCCGAGCCGCGGCCTCTCGACAACAAGGTCAAGGTGCGCTACCTGGAGTGTGTCCCTGCGCGGCCGTCACGTGTCTGGCGGCACCAGCTCGTTGGTAGGGCGCGGAATGAAGGTGTTGCGCGACCCCCGCTTCATACATACAATACTACGCTTGGAGCCGGACAACCTTCACTGGAATGTTTCGTTCGCAGTTTCGCGCGCACCTCGATTACAACTAATGCAATGATAATTTAAAAATACACCGCGATTCGCTTAAAGGCCGTTAGACGGATTCGTACGTAGAATTGTTTGCTACCTGTGTGCGAGGTCGCGCACTCTCTTGCAGTTCCGTTTCCCGATACTGATACCACTGTTCCGGATATAGAGTCCCTAGTGTGTGGTGGAGTGTAGACTCTGCACTAGACGCAAGCCACCTCGCATACATACGCCCATTGCCATAACTGTATTGATTTGTCGTTGTGTCCGCTGGTGGACAGCGTAATGGCTATGTGTTTCGCCATTCGCTGGCTGTCGGTGTCTCTATGGCCACGATCAATCGATAACACATTAAAACATATTACCGTCTCACGGCCATCTCTGGCTCTCAAGTTCTCAACTGACTGTTTACGAGTGAATAAATTCGCGGGACACTTGTCCAACCAGACGTGTCACCCCCAGGCGCCCCGTCGTATAAATTGGCTCTCGACTTCTGAATTCTAGTGGAATGGACACAAAAACTAATCAAAATGTACAAATAGGCGATTGTTGCAATACTAAACCATTAAAGAAACGATAGAGTTGTAAAAGGGCGGCACTGTGAGGAAGATCGGGCGCTCCACCCTGCGACCTCCGCGACCCATTTGCATAATGAGCGGGGGTGGAGCGGCACCCGGCCCGGTCCCGGCCCCGGCACGCGCGACACACTGACGTGTCCGTGGTCGCGCCGCTCTCACCGTGACCGTTTCGTCGCGTTGCATCGCTCGTCCTATATGACGCTGTTGGTGGTTATCTGTCCGTGCCACTTTCACTGTCACTATTATTTGCATATTATAATAATTTTGTAATTTTTTAATCATTCACTTTCGATGTTACGTTGTGTTTGAAATAGCTTTAAAATATCAATGGAGGATAAATATTAACGTATCAATCGTTTAAATTCTTCGGTATCAATGTACCCACATATTATTATATTTTATAGCCATCTACTGGGAGATTATTGGCCGAGTTAATAGCTATTGGTTTTATTATAATGGTAGTCGGCGCGGCATAGGCGTCGGCGGGACGGCATAGAAACACTCCTTAGGGAGGTTTCCGGTAATTGGTGTCATGTGGCCGATAACATTTTGCAACGTATTGATTTTATGATATCGTGTGCGCCAGTAATAGCAATTTCCGAGCGATCCCCGACTCATTTCATTAGCCGCGCACGCCGAACTATTCCCCGGCGATGTCGATGGAATAATTTATTTGGCCGCCACGTACGAACACACGCGGGGTTCATCGTAATAATGTCCCCACTTCCCCTGTAGAGTGGTGGGGGTATCTTATCTCTGAACATGTACTAACGAGGACCGGCTCCGAACCGAACCTCCATCTCTCACTCATTGCATCGGTGGGTCACTGACGACACGCGCCTCGTTCACAGCGGCACAGCATCCATGGCATGACCGAAGAGGAGAACGTGGTGCGGCCGCACCAGGAGATGGCCGTTCTCTCTCTCGAAGAGAAGAAGTATCTGTTGGGAGTGGAGCGCGGCGACGTGGCGGGCACGCGGCGCGTGTTGCAGCGCGCGCGCGACACCGGACACATCAACGTGGACTGCGTCGACCCGCTCGGCCGCAGCGCGCTTCTCATGGCCATCGACAACGAGAACCTCGAAATGGTCGAGCTGCTTCTCGAGTTCGGCGTGGAGACGAGGGACGCGCTGCTGCACGCCATCTCCGAGGAGTTCGTCGAGGCCGTGGAGGCGCTGCTCGACCACGAGGAGCGCACTAAGAAACCGGGTGAGCCCAACGTGAGTGTCCACATCGCGCTGCCGCCGACGGCTCAGGGCGCGACGCCGGTCGACGGTACTCGCTGAGGTGATGTTTGTCGACAGAGTTGGGAGGCGCTGCCGCCGGAGACGGCGACGTTCACGTCGGACATCACGCCGCTGATTCTGGCGGCGCACCGCGACAGCTACGAGATCATAAAGTTGCTGCTGGACCGCGGCGCATCGCTGCCGGTGCCGCACGACGTGCGCTGCGGATGCGACGAGTGCGTGCGCTCCCGCCGCGAAGACTCGCTGCGCCACTCGCGGTCGCGTATCAACGCGTACCGCGCACTCGCTTCGCCCTCCTTGATCGCGCTCTCCTCCAAGGATCCCATTCTGACGGCGTTCGAGCTGTCGTGGGAGCTTCGCCGCCTCTCAGCGCTCGAGCACGAGTTTAAGACCGAGTACCAGGAGCTGCGCGCGCAGTGCCAAGAGTTTGCGACGGCGCTGCTCGACCACACGCGCACCTCCAACGAGCTGCAGATCCTGCTCAACCACGAGACTGGCTCGCCACAGGCGCCGCTCACCGAGCCGGGCGCGCCCGAGCGGATGCGTCTCTCTAGGCTCAAACTGGCCATTAAGCTACGCCAAAAGAAGGTAATGTTCACTATTCGGTGGATATTCTTAGGTCGATCGGTGCAGGTAGACTAATATGTGCAATCGCGTGCAGTTCGTGGCGCATCCGAACGTGCAGCAGCTGCTGGCGTCGATCTGGTACGAGAGCGTGCCAGGGTTCCGGCGCAAGAACATGCTGTTGCAAGCGGCGGAGATGGTGCGCATCGGCGCCATGTTCCCGCTGTACTCGCTCGCGTACATCGCGGCGCCGCACTCGGCGCTGGGCCGCACGCTGCGCAAGCCCTTCATCAAGTTCCTCTGCCACTCCGCCAGCTACTTCATGTTCCTATGTAACTATGTCATTCTATATTTCCTCTTGCCCTTGTTTCACTCGACATTGCTGTGGCGTATATCTGCTAAGACAGATATACTTATCGTCAACGATATTTAGTATATCGTGTGATAATCTTTCGTGATAATTTTTGTTTCATGTTTGGGTGTCGTGAGACCAATTACATTACTGTTACATCAGTGACAAATAGCTGATGTATCAACTTTCGAGTCCCATCACATTGAATTTCAAACAAACGCCATGAGCTCGATTTCGAGTTCGATTCGCATACGTAGTCGAAAGTTATCCGTGCTAGGGCTGCTCTGGAGTGTGTTCATTATGAGTGTTATGTATGTGACAGTTCTGCTGATCCTGGCGTCGCAGCGCATCGAGACGGCGGCGGGCGGGTTGCTGTGGGGTGCTCCGCCCGGGGAGCCGCTCTCCCGCAGAGGGGCGCCGCCCTCGCTCGTCGAGTGGCTCATACTGGCCTGGGTTAGCGGTACGACTCCCTTATCACATGTTTTCCAAGTATCACATTGACATAAGACGCTACCATATTATTACATCTTTATTTAACCATTTCACCAATAAACATATATATATGTATGGTCGTGTAACTAACTCACACCGAAAATATCGTGGGTGTAATGTTGATTGTTGTACTCAGAGATATGGGAAAGGTGTGCCGTGTGGACCTTGCCATTGATGTCGTACTCGTTTATTGGCGACGGTAACAACTTAGCGACTAAAACAGAGGTTTTTACTATAAATACCTTCATCATCATTATCATCAGCCTATACTCGTCCGCTGCTGGACATAAGCCTCTCCCAATGCACACCATTGAGCTCGGTCTTTAGCTCTTTGCATCCAGTTTTTGTCCCCCGCTTTTCGCAACTCGTCTCTCCACCTAGCCGCAGGACGTCTCACCCTATGCTTGCCTAGGCGCGGCTATCCCAATAAATACCTTATTGGGATCATAATATTATATTGTTTAAGTTTTTTTACTGGCTTACGAAGGCGAAAGAACAAATGGCCCACCTGATGTTAAGTACTTATTGATCGTCGTGGCGCCCAAGTATATTGGCAATGCTAAGGCAAGCCAAGCCGCTGTCTAATATGGTAAGAAATGGGGCATGATAAGGGAAAACATATGTTAAATTAACTAGATACGTTACTAACATAATGTCAGTCAAGTACAATAGTACGACCGTGTGGCCAGGACTGATATGGAGCGAGGTGAAGCAACTGTGGGACATGGGGCTGCGGGAGTACGTGCACGACATGTGGAACGTCATCGACTTCGTCACCAACTCGCTGTACGTGGCCACCGTCGCGCTCAGGATCGTCTCACACTTCCAGGTCATTATGTTCGTTTTGAATAATCATTGATTAACCGCTTTGCAACGTATGTATAGTGTCCGAGTGCCGAAGCGTCAAGCAGGTAGGTATAGGAGGTACAGGTAAACTGTGCACCACATGGACCTACTACCTACTCTGATTGAACTAATACTAACTACTGTGTATGTACGTGTGACACTTGAGTGGCACGATGCTACACTTGCATTGCACTCACAGAGCTTTCGGGCAGGTCCGTCGCGAGATGGCCATGGGTCAGCAGTGGAACCAGCCTCGCGAGAAGTGGGATGCGTGGGACCCGATGCTGCTGTCCGAGGGGCTTTTCTCCGCCGCCAACATTTTCAGCAGCCTCAAGCTTGTGTACATCTTCAGTGTCAACCCTCATCTCGGCCCGCTGCAGGTCTCGCTCAGTCGGATGGTGCTCGATATATTGAAGTTCTTCGTGTTGGACATACTCGTCATCTTCGCTTTCTCTTGTGGTGAGTTTTTATATTGTAGAAGAGGCAACGAAGGCTCGACATCTCAAGACGATTACTCAACACATTACTGCTTGTAAATTGTGACCATCAATAATGCCAAAAATCATAAAAAATATTACGACTTCAGGCAAAAATCGATCAGGGGTGGGTGTTATCACTGCACTTGAACATAGGAGAGCAGCGACCGCAGGAACGTTTCTCTATCGGAAATGTGTCTGCTAGTATGTACGTATCGTTCAGGTCTGAACCAGCTGCTGTGGTACTACGCGGACATGGAGAAGAAGCGTTGTCCGACGGGCACGGGCGCGGGTGCGGGCGCGGGCTCGGCGAGCGCGGCCAGCGGCACGCTGCCCGACCCCGACGCCTGCGTCGTCTGGAGGCGGTTTGCCAAGTACGTACACATCATAGCGATCATCACTCGACTAACCTCCGGTTTCTGAAACGGTGCTCAAAGTGACATTCAATTCACACCACTTTTTGCGTTATATTAAAATTGTTTGACCACTTTTTCATAGTCGATTTTGCGTGATATGATATTTGGCAGATGTTTCAATTTGAGCACTAATCCGCCTATGGGAAACCGCGCGTATACCGATATAACCGACGCGACGTGCTACGTCAACTTCGATCATGATCATACTCTACTTATTGTTAATAAACTAATTTTATTTTAGCTTATTAGCTAGTTTTGATTTTTCTGGAGTTTATTTGCAGTAATTACTCGTATTGATTTATTTTGTGACTAAACGGGGTGACTTACAAGTATTTATTCGATCCACAATCTGCGAGGTATAACGACGGGAAAAAGTTCTGGTAATGGCAATAGGATATTATGATTTGCTTACAGTAATAAGTATTAATAATATAATATAATAATATTAGCCCTGTAATATTACTGTCCCACTGCTGGGCACGGGCCTCCTCTACTAATGAGAGGGGTTAGGCCTTAGTCTACCACGCTGGCCTAATGCGGGTTGGTAGACTTCACATACCTTCGAAATTCCTGTGAAGAAATTCTCAGGTATGCAGGTTTCCTCACGATGTTTTCCTTCACTGTCATAGCAAGCGATATTTCACAATGAAAATACACGTAACAGAAAAGTCAGAGGTGTATGCTCCAGTTTGGGGTTGGTCTCGAACCTCCGACACTTGTCTCGGCAGTCCGTACCATTCCCAACTGAGCTATCGCTGCTTTTTTACTAAGTATTACTATGTATCTAATTTAGAATTTTACACTAGAAATCTTGCTAATTATTCACAGGAAAAATGTATTCCGCCTTCCTTGATAAAACAAATAATGCGTATGTTGTGAGTTATGTTCGGATTTGTGATTTTTTTTAAGCTTTATATACAAAATTTATGATATAAATGCGCACTAAATACTAGCAGCATTTTCAACCAGTGTCTTTCGGTGTAATTTTCAAATTGTTGTTTGTTTATTTTCGCGAGATAGCGCCTCGTCTCGTCGCGGCGCGGCGTGGAGTCGCGACTCGCGTCTCGCGTCTCGCGTCTAGCGCCAGACTCCTTTAATAACAACCATATTACCATACGATTTACATAATGTGCATCGTAATTCGTTCCCTCACGGCCCGTATGCCCGTTGTACTGAATATAATGCTCCAGCGCTTGGCTCCCTGCCATCTCTTTTTATTATGCATTATTCCACGTTAATATTCGATTTGTGTTTATGTTCCCATTCAGTAACTCTGATATTGTTGACAGTAAAGCGAGTCACTCGGCACTCCTGTAAACTATCTGCGACCATTAACAGTGTTTATCACCCGTGAGGTGTCACGGACACGTGGCGCCGGCCATCAGCCGCCCCGCTCGCGTAAACATGCCAGCTCAATGAAAACCAGACTCGCGTTGCTCTCTCAACAAAACAAACGGTTGACACTGACGATGGGATGGTGTGTGTGGTCAGCTTGTTCGAGACGATGCAGACGCTGTTCTGGGCGGCGTTCGGGCTCGTCGACCTGGACTCGTTCGAACTGGACGGCATCAAGATCTTCACGCGGTTCTGGGGCATGCTGATGTTCGGCACGTACGCCGTCATCAACGTGATCGTGCTGCTGAACCTGCTCATCGCCATGATGAACCACTCCTACCAGCTCATATCCGTCAGTACCCGCGCACTCTCGCACTCTCGCACACTCGTACACCCGCACACCCGCACACCCGCACGTTGCACTGCACTGCACTGTATGTAACGCCAGCACCACGCTCTATATGTACATAATAATATTATGTTGTATAGGTACTAACAGTAACCTGTGTAGTGTGTAATGTGTAGTGGTCGTTGTACATAATATAATGTAGAATGTGATTGGATGCGAGTGCGGTGGAGTGACTGTGGTACGACGTCGACAGGAGCGCGCCGACGTGGAGTGGAAGTTCGCGCGCAGCAAGCTGTGGATCAGCTACTTCGAGGAGGGCGGCACGGCGCCGCCGCCGTTCAACGTGGTGCCCTCGCCCAAGTCGCTGCTGTACGCCTGGCGCTGGCTGCAGCGCAGGCTCTGTGGACACGCGCGCGCCAAGCGGGAGCACATGCGCACCATACGGGTACTCACCGCTCATCACTCAACACTCATACCCGACATACATACATGATACGATCACCCAACACTTACTTACACTTACCTTCAAACTCATGACTATCTCTGTATTTTCTTTTTCCAGAGAAAAGCAAAACAAGCAAATGAAAGAGATTTCCGGTACCAGGTACGTTTTATTGTTGGTACATTTAAATTTCCTGTAGTTATCAGTGTAGTGTCTGCGCAGACCGACGAAGAGCTGGAAGAATTATCAAATACAAATTGCGAAATGTTTTGATCAACGGTGAACCTTGTAGTGTGTTTATTGGTGATCTGATCTGAGTCTGTAGACATGATGATCGTTGGTGAGATGAGGTGGATGCCGTGTATTGTGTTGCAGGCGATCATGCGCAACTTGGTGCGTCGGTACGTGACGGTGCAGCAGCGGCGCGCCGAGTGCGGCGGCGTCACCGAGGACGACGTCAACGAGATCAAGCAGGACGTCAGCGCGTTCCGCTGCGAGCTCGTCGAGATCCTGCGCAACTCCGGCATGAACACCTCCACCGCCAACGCGGGCGCGCCCGGTGCGTGACACACGACACACGACACACGACACTCGACACTCGACACTCGACACTCGACACTCGACACTCGACACTCGACACTCGACACTCGACACTCGACACTCGACACTCGACACTATGTAGCGTAGACACGTCGCGTGACTGGCAAACACGATCTGCTACCATGTTGATGTTCATTGTTCAATCCCCAACTTATCTTAATGCTATTTTCCTCTGTGTTAAATGTAAATTGAAAGCAGTTTTAACTCATCATAAATACTGAACATATCCATTCCAATTTTGCATGTCATGTAAACTCGATTTGATGTAATTGTTTTATGGTCCTCATTGTGTGAAAGTGTCATACACCGGTGTAAAGGTGGTGGTGGCGGCAAGAAGAACCGTCAGAAGGAGCGGCGCCTGATGAAAGGGTTCAACATAGCGCCGGGCGGGTCGCTGGCGCCGGTGGATGAGTTCCTGGCGTCGCTGCACCACGAGCACGGGCCGCACGTGTCGCACCACGCGTCGCTGTCGGCGTTACTGGGCGGCCGGCTGCGCGCCTCGCAGTCCAGCCTCAGCGACGGCGCCGGCGCGGGTGTGGGCCCGGGCGCGGCTGCATCGGGCGCGCTCGGTCGCCGCAAGCCGCCCGCGCACAAGCGCCGCTGGGGCACCATCATCGAGGCCGCGCGCGCCGCGAGGGTCTCCCGGCTCATCGGACGCTCGCGCTCGGAGGACTCCGTCTGCGATCACGCGAGACACTCACCCAGGTACACGACACGCACGCAGTCGCCATTGCAGTTTTCGCCATTGCAGTTGGCGACATTCACACATGACACTTTGTGCAGTGGCAGCGATCGTTCCGAGTCCGGCAGCGACTCGCAGCGCAGCCCGGAGCGGTCGGGCTCTCGCAGCGGGCCGCTGCACCCGCTGACGGCGCTCGCTGCGCTCAAGCGCAAGCGCAAGAAGTTCTCCGACTCGCGGCGGCAGGAGGCGGCGGCGCACGTGTCGCACGTGTCGCAGTTGTCGCAGTTGTCGCACGTCCCGCGCGCGGCCCGCGTGCCGGCGGGCGGCGACGCGCTGCAGCGCGCGAGCTCGGTGCCGGCGCGCGTGCCGCCGGTGCCGCCGCCGCCGCGCGCCGCGCCCGCGCCGCCGCCGCCCGCGCTCGTGTCGCCCTCCACCACGGCCGAGAGCGTCGCCACGCGCGGCGGCAGTCGCGAGCCGCTTCTCGCCAGTCTCGACGACGATGCGCACAAGGTGAACACTATATATACACCCAGACACCCTCTACACCCTGCTATACTACAGTCTACACCCTGCAAGTCAACATCATCACGACACGACACGCGACTACGATCATTAACCAAGCAAATTATATTATTAATTACATTATAATAACTCAAGCTTTCATTTATTTATACTTAATTAACTACATGCTACATGCCAAATTGGATAATAGCATATATTTAATTACCAGCAGCCATGGACATGAATCATTTAAATAAAGAGGACTATTTTAATGATCCTTCGAACCAGATTTAAACATTCTAATAGGAAATATAAAACGTAGATGAAAATGAATTTAGATGATAATCGATGGAAATTACGCAGTACCAATAAAATTTATATATATTAGGACCATGAATAACTTCTCGCTGTTTTTTGGCAAAAAAAATACTTTATTTAAAAAAGGTAAAAACGCATTTCAATAAAAGTATTGCCCATCACAAGAGACTAATTATTCCCATCTGTCGGGTAGTAAATGAATTCGATATTGGAAACATTTTACGTATTTTGATGCTATCCAAAAATCGACCAATTTTTTGCTGTCTTTATAATAATGTAATATGGGTCAACCAGACCATAGTCCACTAAACAGAATAGGTATTATTTGGAAAGGGTCATGTCCGGTGAATACAGCGGGTGGGATAAAACTTTCTAATTAAGGTTTTCACTGGTTTTGCAACATGTGGCCAAGTGTTGTCATGTAATAAAATCACTTTTTCGTGTCTCTGCTCATATAGCAGACGTCTTTCCTTTAGGGTGCGGCTCAAGTGCATCAATTGAAGTACATAGTGATATTCTGGAGTAGTCTCATTAGGTTTGAGCAGCTCATAATAAAGTACACACTGCTCATCCCACCAAATACGTTTTACGAACGATACATGGCCGGGCGTACCTCGCGATCTTATCCGCTTTAGACTATCGTACTGTATCCACTATTCATCGTCAGTTATACCGCAGTGCAAAAAACCTTTGCTTATCTGCCGTTGAAGCAGTAGCTTACACGTCAGAAGACGTCGTTCTACGTCTCCCGGCAACAACTCATACGGCACCAAATGACCTTAATTCTGGATCATTCCTAATGGTTTTTGGGATCGCTAGATGCGGGTTGTTGCGAGCACCGTCTTGAGATTTGTGACCAATAATTGAAACACGGTCTTCGTTTCGCAGGGTTTAATAAACATCACAATAAAAACTTATCATACACTATTTTATGATAGTTATTAAAATTTTATCGGGAATATGTGCTTATGTTATGTGTGTCTGTCCTCTGCCCTTGAGTGTCGTAGACAAGTGGCGTATAAGTGTAAATAGACAAGTGGCGTTCGGATACGCTACACATTAACAATTGAACAAATAGCATTCGGATACGCCACTCATTCACATGTTTCGATACTCTTGACTCGTCTACTTCTCATGATTTTTCAAGTTCAGCTAGCGTATAACATGTGTCTTGATCCACGAATTCCATATATTTTTGTCTTTCAGCCTTTTTGGTGCACCAGAGGGTTCTGGTTCATCAAGTCTAAGGTCATTATTTTTGAACCGTCGACACTAGTTTCTGAGCATGTCGTTTCCGAGAGAGTATTGTCACCGTCTATTGGTTTGTCGCTGTACATTTGGATTGTGTCATGTGTGGCAGGAGGCGTGTGGGCAGTGCGGGTACGAGCCGGGCGGGGGCGGGGGCGTGGAGCCACGCGCCAGCAGCGCCGACTCGACGGAGACTGTCGGTGGTGGCGGCGAGGCGGGCGGCGCGTCGTCGTGCGGCTCGTGCGGGCGGTGCGCGGCGCTGGCGCGGCTGGCGGGCGTGACGCCGCTGCACGGGCACGCGCCGCACCACTCGGCCGGCTGGCTCTAGCGCGCGGGACACTCGCACACCACACGCGTGCGGTGCCGGTGACTGCCCTGCAGGCTCCAGACACATGTTCTACCGCCGTAGGCACCAGTGTCGGTTGCAACCATATTATGAACATTTGATAGTAGATATACCGTGTGCGGCCGCAGCACGCTGCACTCTTCACTCATGCGTCCGTCGCATGCTCGTTGATACCGTGTACTGAGTACTCGGTGGTTGTCTACTGTCTGCAGTGGGTAGCTCTTCCTATGTTATAACGAAGACATATTTTATCGAACACCAACTAGTTAAGTAGATACAAGCGAAATTTTAAATTAGACATAAATTATGTATTAGCTTGTAAGTGTAATATTTTATATACATAGATAATTGCATACGGTCCTAGAGGAGCCACATAACGGAATGTTGACTGCGGGACCTACACAATTTATTTATACGAAACGTTTCGGAGCACTGTTCACACGATGAATCCAAAATGTTTTCTTGGTTTCGTTGAACTATCATCATACTTTTCGGGTTTCGTAAGTTCGTAACCAAAATGCAATGAGCCTTTATAATTCTTCATGTCCGTCCGTATTTCTTAATCACAACTATTTTATTCAGCAATTTGGTGTAGAAGCGATTCGATCAGTTTTGTTACTTTTTATATATATAAACAAGAATGATGTATTACATCACATAATAGTTTGGACGAGATAATCCGTGTCGATCAACTAGATGGGGAATCTCACCTTAATTAACATAGCGATTGTGTACTTAGGTATCATCACATCAGGCGCATGCATATAGGCAGTACTGTAGTAGGTGCCTACGTTTAGTACGGAATTAACAAGCGATGCATGATGCGTCTTAACTCTTAACTTATGTTTCTGTAACTCACTTCGGAGCTTAGCTTGATGTTTACTGGACTGGCTGTAGTTTATAACATCTTGTAAAGTCAACATTCCGCCACCGCATCGTGATCTAATGTATAGAGTCTAAGTTACTAAGCATAAAGATGTGTTCCATTCAAGTTTTCCAATAATAAGTTACTGTATTTGCGCACACTACAATAGCTATATTAATATGTAAGTAAGATTGAATAATGCAAAACAGGGATTTTTAACACGTACCTATATCCTAACGGCAGAAAGGAAGCTCCTCCGAGTCCCTGACTCGACATGTGTGTATGTGTATGTGTGTAGTGTAGCCTGCGCAAGAGGCGAGACGACTTGTGCACACTCCACACAGTACACACCTTGGACCCGCGTCCCGACCACCTAGCAAGAAGCTTCATCGTATATGAGAACTAAAATATGATTTACATTATAAAATACGCACAACTAAGTAAAATATTGGATAACTGGCATATGAAAGAATGTACCGAAACGAGTGGAGTACCCGTGTACCCGTGTAGTGTACTGCGTGGTGATTTGTGGTGCATGTCCCTCGTCTCGGCAGTAGCGGGTAGCAAGTAACAGATGATGCAATATTTTACAATCACATTTACTACGCGTCCACGCGACCGATACGATTTACAAGATATTTTCTATAATTTGGTATATGTATAGAAGCGTACCGTGCTATAGCACGCCTAGTGTTAGCCACACGTGACGTTCACGTGACACGAGTCACGAGTGTCACGACACTCGACACTGCGCACCGCGCCCGACATCGCCCCCGACCTGCCCCACGGCACACAGAGCTTATTCCCACCCATTTTATGACACGAAAATAGCAGAATCGCATCTGTATGTAAACAGTAAACGAGTGCATAAGTTCGAATAAAAAAAATCTCAAACAGTAATTTTCATTGCTCGATTTGATAATTGAATCCCGAACCTCACTGAATTCATAGTCTTATATGAGATACACACTAAGTCTACAACATTGTCGTGTCTATCGTTGCGATGGTCTAAGCCTTAGACTAGGATAAGGATAGATACGACCTCAGTTAGAATGTCCATTTATTACATAAAGTGCACTTAAATACAATAATTTTCAATGTTAAATTAAGAAATGTAAAGTCTTACTCAAAGTAGTTGTTATATTTTAGTTTAAATCATATCCTGAAAACCTTAATTAATACTGAAAAACAAACAAGTGGCAAATGCATAGTAGTTCGCCCCTGCTGCACATTACACAATGGAATTACAACCTTAATCTAGTATCTTTGTGAAAACTCGAAGGTATATTGCATCGCTTATCCATTCGTTCTATTATTTTTGAAGGTTTTATTTTTATTTCATTGAATGACGAGCATGCCATGTCATTCACCTAATGATACGACCACCCATATATAGTAGCAATACCATCCAGCATCTTGAATTATTTGTACTGTGTGGCATTCCACTGCGCTTGTCTTCCTGAGATATAAGGTGTTAAGTGAAAGTCTTATTATGTCTACTAGTTCCACTGGCTGCGCCCAAGAGTATTACCATGAGACCCACATGTAGACGATTTCAAAGCCCTGCTCGAATCTTGGCAGCAATTCCTTTACGTGTGATGCCCTTCAGACGACGTTCCTGTAGCAAATCAACCGAACACAGCCAGCCAACTGGCCAAGACATTTCTCCAAATTCACCAATTTAAAAGGATTCCATATATTACTGTTCATCTTTGCTTTTTCTTCATCTTCTTCATCAAGTTTAGTGCATAACACCACACCACTTTTAAATAACAAACACATCTTTTTCCTTTAGACAATAATCTTTCTTTTTTTCTTTCTACCTGCCCTTATCCCACCTTAATGGGGGGTCGGCGCAACACTGTTTCAAGCATGTTGCAGAAAGGATTTGGCTAAGTTTTTACGACCGGCTGCCTGCCTGACGTCACCTACTCTGAAGGATCCAGTCCCGGACAAATTAAATTAGAAAATTCACGACCTCCGGTCCACAGTCCATATGTGCTGCCACTAGACCAAGGAGGCGACTGTAGACAATAATATGAAATAATTTTAACCAGCGGCTCCCGCCCTGTTAGAAATTTAGTTTTCCCTCTGGTTCTCTTCCTAAAACTCGGAATCCACACGTACTGAATGTACATGTAGTTGTCATGAATCATTGCCGGAGCGGCAGCAGTCGTGGTCGTGGTCGCGGTCGCGTGTCGGTTAGTTTGTGCAGCTCTATTAGTAGGTAGTAAGCGTGTCGCGCTGGCACGCCGCGCATATCGTCCTTATGTGTACGCTGTAACGTTCTAACGTAACATAGTACCACTGTGTAATGTATATCATTGTTTATCTAAAGCTGCGAACTTTCGACGGCGCGCGTAATTCTCGCATTTCTCGCTACTGGATATACTATGTGTATTTTCTATGGCGCTTGCGTGTATATAAACATTTTATTCCATATATCACAATGACTTTTCGTAAATACATACCACACACATCAATATAATATACCCTAGATGCACAGTTCTTTGCAAATATCCTAAAAAGTGGTCTCAAGAATAAAACAAAGAAAAAGATCACAAGTTCTAATTAAATCAACACAAATATAACCCTATGCACGTGTAATAAAGTAGCTTTTTAAACGAAATGAGCAAGTGTTCTGAAATTTGAATTTTGAAATTTAGAATTCCATCGGCGTCGGACTGTATGCAAAACGAGTGCTTAAGCACTCCATTGCTGTCCCATTTTCCGAGCGTCAACTGTGTATCTAGGTAAATAATATATCGATGACCACACACCATAAGTGTCTTAAATGCATTTTGATCTTGCTGAGAATTGATGTGTATAAACTGCGAAAAGTGGAGGGTTATTCAAATAGACGGTTTGTTGCAAAGACCGAATGGTATGTTCTATTGAAATACTCTACACACGGACGTAAAAAAAAGATGGACGGAGCGCTAGGAACATTGAAAGTTAAGCAGGGTTTTCGGCTCATTCGATCAGTCGCCGCCATCATGTGTCGATAGATTGAATTGGTCGAAAACCCTGCTTCACTTTGAATGTTCCTAGCGTTCTGTCCATCTTTTTTTTTATCTACATTTGTGTATCCTTACTTCTTGTGATAAATTCATCGGCAATATCTGCTACCGTTTGATAATATTTGAAAACGGAATCAATTGAAACGAACTCAAACAATACACCGACCTACCCATCACACCATTCTGTTATTATTTCAGTCGATATTCTTTCGATTCTAGTCTGTGTTATGACTTATGTAGTGTATGTAGTCTACGCGCCGTTGTAGTTTCGCGCCTTTTTACTCGTATAACGTATAATTTGTCGTTCGACTATTACTGGATAATGTTTTGTATCTAGTATGACCAGAGGCCTTCAAGTGTTTAGTTGTGTTGTCCGAGGCCCGAGCACTCGACGCACGATTATAATATTTTGTAAAGAGTTGTTATTTATTTATACATCGTATTTGTATATAACGGTGCGAAGTTTAATAAAATAAGCACTAATTGGATATTAGTTTTATTCCATTAATCATCTCAGCCGCATTGTAAATACCTTCTTATTCTTCCCTTATTCCACTCCTCTGTGGGGTCGATGCAATACATCTTGTAGAATTATTTTCGGCTTCAACCTCTCCTAGTGATTCAGTCTCGGCCATATTGTGATTGTGTAAAATTGATTGGGTCTCCTGCACTAGCTTTATCAAACCAAAACACTAAAAACTCATTGTAATACAACGATTTTAGCTGTCAACTGCTCATAGAACAATTGACCATAGATAAAAAATGCATGTTTTGTGTAGGTGTTTTCTGTAATGTTTTAGTGCAGGAGACGACCGGCTTTAGAGAAACCGCTATATCGGGCTTGCGATTTGAACCCAGGACCTACTTGATCACACACAACGTATATATTCTGTTGAGATACGATAATAATAGACAATCCAACATAAACATACCTCCAGTATTTTTGTTTATTAATCCTGAATTTTTTCGACATGAATCTTCGCTGGATCCAGAAACAAACTCGAGGTCACAATCCCGAAATTTTCTGAAAAGGGGTGGAAAGGTGATAAATCCAATAGTGAAGAATACATAATATATTGCTTATGGCAATGTAAATTTGCTCCCACATAAGATTTGTATTATATACTTATTACGGTAAACAAAATATATAACATAATTCTTGTAACTCCAGAACCATTGACTTATATGTATTACATAGAAGTATTTGCTCCAGAATGACGAATCTGGGAAAATGGCTAATGGGTAACTTGCACGAAAATTATAACGAGAAATTGTGTTGATAAATTAATAAACCAAAACCTTGAAATGTGCTATGATGAAAGTAGTAGGTATGAAATAATTGACATTTTACAAAATATCCTAATTAGAAATTACGTATAATTATAATAGTGGTTTAAACCTTAGATTATAGAGAGAGAGGAGATCGGTTGAGACTTGAGATCGGTTCCATCTTAGGGATGATCGATATTCATCGATGTTTAAGAAACATCGATATTTAGCTGGAAAATATCGATGTTTTGACATCGATGTTTTGATTTCGATAACATCGATACATCGATGTTATGAGAATAAAATATCGAAACGTCAATATATTCTTTAGGGTCATTTAGCGTTGGATGGACTAAATAGGGACTAGATAACTATGAGTTCAACTATTTAACACTAGATGACACTGATCAACATCATCGAAGTAGGCCATACGAATAGTTATTTTTTTGCATTTCTTAAGGTATTAAAAAAAAACTGTGAACTTCAATGCACCGACTAAAGGGAAAACACCTGACAAAGTTATTTTTTTACAGAGCGTGCCCATAAAATACTGGGAATGTTAAAAAATTTCCTGTATTGTGTTTTCAATAACAATAAAGACATAAATTAAAAAATAAGAAATGAATAAAAAATAAATGGAATACAGTTTTATTTGCTACAGAAAACATCGATGTTTTTGACATATCGATGTTTTGCTATCGATGTTTATCGTACATCGATACTTTTGAATCGATGTTAGCATCGATGTCGACATCAATGTTTTTCTAATATCGATCATCCCTATCCATCTCCGTGACTTTGGCACCAGACTGGCACGGTGGCAGCTAAAGATGACGGAAAGTTTAGTGCATCTAAGTAATATAGTCGATGATTTTTCGACAAACATAAATGTTCAAATGTGAATATTTTTGTACGTTTATTATTTATTACTTGTTTTTATTTGATTTATTTAAGGTTATCAAACATTACGTTTATTAATTAGTTAAATATTAGACTATTATTGACACAAGTAGTTTCAATGATATAATCATCAGCAACAGAATGTGCACTTTAAACATTACCTCAATGACGACATCAATCATAAGAACAACTAAAAAAATCGTTTGTTATAAAAATCGTTATCTAAACGCACTAGAGCTTTTCTAATCATATGAATTAGAAAATTATAGTCTCTGCCTCCTCTTGTGGTATACAGGTGTGACAGTATATTATGTAATGCAAAATAATATACCTTGAAATAACTAAATAAAACATTTTATCGATATCGATACCATACGCAATGAATCACGCCCCTCGTCACTAGACTACCATTTCAGCTGCCGTATTATTATTATTTTATTCTGTAGCGTGGCTTATTGACGGATGCGGGCCTATAGGAACAAACACTTGTATATTGATCCTTCTTTACCTGAGTTGACATCCATTAGCAATCCATAGCTTTATTTTTTGCTGATTCTATAAAATTTTATATTCAATAGGTTGTAAAGGCAATAGGGGCCCCTCTGTGCTCGCTACTCACTAGTCATTAATGTCAAATTGTCAACGGTCAACAAAAAGCAATTTCTACGCGGTGACGTCACGTCCTTTTTTAGCGCGGGGTTTTGTAAGTCAATTTTTAACTTACTATAATAATTAAATGATTTGTGCATATTTTAATGTTTTTATTTCTGGTGTGTTTATTTGAGACCTAGTTCTTTAGAATGCACAAAAAAAAACATGCAAGTTCCCTATACTGAACAATCTCGGTATGATATTAACCTATTACCAAAACAACAAATCCTACGGGGACAATATTGGACCTCCTGTATTTTGTAATATTATTCGCTTTGAGTTGGACTCCTCACTAGTAATTATATTTTCTTTATATCGAAGTCGATCCGGTATTCGCAACCACTCACCGCTCATTGCGTCCTAAATTTGGCTTTGTAGGCCAATTCGATTGTTTCCCCATCAGCGTCGTTCCATTTATAGTTCATCGTAGTTTATATACACATACATACACAAGATGTGCGCTAGCAATGCGCAATGTTTATTTATTATTATAAACGAATGAACATTAATGGTACATGAAATATATTTTTAATGTAACTTTCGACTATGTATTGGGATCGCGAGCACGCAATGCAGCGTATTAACGCCTCTATGGGCCTTACTTATAAAAGAAGTTTAGTTGAGCAAATGGCTAAGGATAGGCTGTCAGCTAAACTGTTTTTATAAGTAAGGCCCTATCGACGGTCCCTACGTACAAAGCGACATGTCAAAAACTGAGGTTTTTAGGAGAACGAAATTAAGTTTTTTTATAAGTGTTCGATTAGTATTTAAAGTACAATTATTACAATACAAAATAATAAACAAAATATATCGATATAGTTATGAGCGTATATGCAATCTAAAGCCATATATGCAATAAAAAATAAGACATTTTGACTTATCTTTATATACGTAGGGACCGTTGCTATGTTTGTATCACGTGTTCAGCGTACGATTCGAATAGTTCTCGAATTCGAAATGTGTTCGTGCGCGAACTTAGTTTAGTACTTGCATACGTTCTAGCGCACGTATTTGTGTTGGATATTACAAATAACATTCCACATTGAACCATTTTTAATCAAAATAAAACACACAGGTCGTTTAAATCATTTATTTCTACCCGTTTAATCGATCTTTCTAAACAACTCTTAAAGAAATAAATAAATGTTTTATCACAGTTCTATAACTTTTAACGTAAAAGCGTGCACATGTTATCAAATAAACATCGGTGTTAACCCATCACTATTCATGGAAAAACTAGTTTGTTGTGGAGTTGTACTCATTCAATGAGTTGTTTGTTAAAATGTTTGATATTTATTTGTAGCGCTAGTGGTAGTGTGGTAGTGGCGTAGTGTATAGCGTCAGAGGTCTGCGAGGTGTATCGGCTCGTAGTCTCGGTGCTGCGAGGCGCGCACGGCGATGGCGACGCGTCCGTGGCGCGCGGTGAGCAGCACGCCGCAGCCGCGCGCCAGCACGCCGCGCTCGGCCGCCAGCGCGATCTGGTTGACGACGCGCCGCTCCACCTCGTGCTTGATGGAGCGCGCGCCGTAGTGCACGTCGTACCTGCAACAAAACACACAACCGGTGGCGTGACTACAGGGTGGCATGCCGGACAAAATGCCGCGGACCCCCGACCGACGGGACATTCTTATAATGTTGGAAATAATAATAAAAGTTTCACAAAAACGAAAACTTAAAAGTAAAAAATAACAATTTCTTACTCTCTCTGGAGTAGGTGCTGAGGCCGAAGCAGATTAAATGAAAAGGCACACTACACAGGCTACATACTACACAGTACACACGTCACATATTACATAACAATGTAAATAACACTCAAGAGTCACACAGTCCTGACTCTTGACTCCAAACTAACATTCAAATTTTATATTGTGACTCATGAGCATCAGGATCTAAGATACTTTCGTTATCACAACACCCACACCCGAAACAAATGTTTATGGGTGACACAAACATACTCATATTGTTGAGTACATATATTAACTGACCCGTCAGCTAGCGCCCCCAGGACTCCACCCTCCCACTGCAGGTCGACCGAGTGCTTCGCCTTCGCCTTCTCAGCCCAGCGGCTCAGCTCCATGTTCACGAGCGTGAGCAGCTCCTGACGCGAGAACGGCAGGAAGTACACGATCTCGTTGATGCGCCCGAGGAACTCGTCGCGACCGAAGTGCCGCTTCAGGATCGGACGGACCACGTTGTCCTATAAATATTGTCGATAAATATTAGTGTTCAGTGGGAAAATACTCGTATCAACTTTAACTCGGCGACATTTTGTGTTTTTCTGGTATCGTTAAATTATTAACGACGATAATTCGTAGATACCTTGAAGTGTCGCGATATCTCGACGAGCTCGTCGTCATCGTCTGCAGGTGCGTCACCGTCAGCCGTGGGTGCGGCGGCGAGGTGCGTGGGGGGCGTGGTGGGGGGTGTGGCGGGTGTCGGTGCCGGTGTCGATGCCGGTGCCGACGCCGGTGCCGCGTCGGGCGGCGGGAGCGGCGGGCGGGCGCGGCGTGCGGCCCGCGCGTCGGCCTCGCGCCGCAGCCCCAGCCCGTGCTGCGCGATCTCGTCGGCCGCCAGGTTGGACGTCATCACGAATATCGCGTTCTTGCACTCGATCAACTTGCCCTTCCCGTCTGTCAGTCTACCCTGAAAGCCGAACTGTAATTTAATGGTGGTCTGATGTATACGATAATAGTGTAAGGATATTATAAAAGTATTGTAGCAGGCCGCTTCCAACAGGTCGATCTGGAAATTTTGGGGGAAGCCTATGTTCAGCAGTGGACGTCCTATGGCTGATGATGATGTTGATGAATATTATTAAATTAATTGAGGACTTTAACAGGTGGGCACCTCGTCGAACAGTTGCAGGAGCACGGTGAGCACGTCAGGATGTGCCTTGTCGACCTCGTCGAACAACACCACGGCGTCGGCCCGCCGCGACAGCGCCCGCGTCAGCTGCCCGCCCTCCTCGTGACCCACGTACCCGGGCGGAGCGCCGATCAACTTCGCCACTTCGTGCTTCTCCTGGACATAAGTTTTGTTGACTTGTAATCTTATGCTATCCTGCTAATATTATAAATGCGAAAGTTTGTGTGTGCGTGTGTATATTTGTTTCTTTTTCAGGCAAAAACTACTAGATTGATTTTGATGAAACTTTACAGTTATATATAATTGTATCTGTATAATTATATGATACCGACCTGGTACTCGGACATATCGAGTCGTATGAACGCGGCGGGGTCGTCACGGTGCATGTACCGCGCCAGTTGTTTCGCCAGTTCAGTCTTGCCGATACCGGAGCTGCCGAGGAAGAGGAACACGAGCGGGTGCTCGTCGTCGGCCCACCCGTTCTCCTTCCTCCTGACGGCGGCGGCGACGGTCTCGATGGCGGCGCGCTGTCCGACGATGTGTTTCCGCAGCCGCTGTTCGAGCGGGAACCGGCGGCGCTCGTCGGCGGCGGCGGCCTCCTCCCAGCGGCGCGCGTGCAGCGCGAGCAGGTCGCGCGTGGGCGAGGCGTCGCGCGCGTACTGCAGCGCGCGGCGGCCGGCGTGGTCGCGCGCGGTGGGGTCGGCGCCGCCCTCGAGCAGCGCGCGCGCCGCGCCCGCCGAGTCCGCCAGCGCCGCGTAGTGCAGCGCCGTCCACCCGAGGAACGACGCGCGCGCGTTCATGCCGCCGCAGAACTCCTCCTCGCGACGCTGCAGCGCCTCCAGCGGGTGCACGCCGGCCGCGCCGCCCGCTGCACTCGCACCCGCGTACTTTTCCTTTGTTGTTTTGATAGTTTCATGAAATTACTGATGTTTTTCACAAATACGATCAAAACTAGTTACGAAATAAATAGCGAGGAGATGAGCGACGTAAAAGTACCTGCACATACTACATTATATTATATATTGATGACTACATTATTTCCCTCTTTCGTCATAAGCAGCCGAAAGTGCATACCTGCAGATCTGGTTTGGCACCCAGCCGTAACAGTTCGGCGACAGCAGCAGGCTGATCATTCGCGGCCGCCACCATCAGCGCCGTCCAGCCGAGACGGTGTCGATGGTCCACCACGCCACCCTCACTGTCTTTTTTACTACGCTGATCCTGGTTTGCCTTGGCGGCGTCAATTTGCCTGATACATTCGAAATTCAGTGATAATTTCCATTTATAAGCTACAAGCTAGTAAACCTTGAATATCATCTCATATTGGTCACATGATGATATTTTATGGTGCTACATACTGCGTTGTAATGGATACCTGAATGGTTTATTATAAAAATTGTACTGTACTCAATGCATTATGATGCAGTGGTTTATGTTATGCTAGTGTTTTATCATAATATGAGTTTATTGTATACAACAAAACTTGTATTAAAACATACTTTAATTTTGATAAATGAAATAGAAGAAGAAATTACATTTAACATTATGAAATTCACACATCGATCACTGGCATAGTGAACAAGTGGAGGGTGATTGTAGGTAGACCAAGCGAGACAGTAAGTCAGTACACGAGTTGGAGGATTAAGTGAAGATGTGTACTCAGTTTAGTCGACAAATCATGATGTAGCTAGTAACTTTCACACCACAATGGCCAGCTTAGCAATCAGCCGAGCACACATCAGTGTTAAACCAAGCATTTAGTTCAGAGTACTGTTTCATCATAGACTGTACTTGTTATGTGTTATGATAAACTTGAGGTGACTACTTGTAAGCTAAACATAATTACAGAAACAGTCATTGGCTACATGTAAAGTTCGATTTAGAGTACTTACCTCCTCAACTCTTGGATGTTTCCCACTTGAGCAGCTTTGAAGAACCTTTTTTCTGTAGCAATAAAGGTGTCTAGATAGAGACAGTTTGCCTTTGCAAATGTGTTATTAAGACATAGATAGCACCTAGTTGATAATATGATGAAGAAGTGATCAGGGTGGTCCAGGCTTGCCTTTCAATGGGCAGTAAGTATGATAGTCAAATATTATTAACATGAATTTAAAAGGAGGTTTTACCGTTAAAGACATGGTCAGCCGCGATGAGCGCAACCCCAAGGGTGCCGGCGCCAATCAGAACGCGGCGAGCTGAGGAGCGCGGCTGCTCCGAGCGACCTTCGTGCCCGGAAGTAGCGCGGCGGAGCGCCACCGCCGACAGTCGCGCAGTCCGACGGAGCGTGCGTATCAAAACCAACGAAGGTCTTGCCGACATTGAACTTATTTCTTTACCGATATTATGTTGTATATTATGAGCTAAGCTGTCGCCGATCCCGTTATAGTACAGACGCTTCAGGCATTATTACTATTTTTTTATGTGATTATTTCTTAAATGGTACTGTAAGTTTTTCATTTTTGATGTAATTTTCCGATGTTTTCCATCACTTTCGGCCAGTGCTGTCAAAATCAGTCAAAATGTGATTGATATGATTTTTTTATCTATAATTATTTTTTATACTTTTTTTAGTAGCTGTCATTCTTTTAGTCGATTATGAGGAAGCCAAAAACTTAGAGCATTATAATCAAAGTTTGGAGCAAAAATGGCTCTATTATTAGTTGTGTATAAATTCGAAGGAATATTGATAAAATAATGAAATTACTCTGAGAAAATTATATATATTTAAACATCTTATAGTCTTACTTAATTAAATGCTAGATCTTACTTTTTTTCCTAATAAACCACACAATTATCTTTTTGACCAAATTAGTTAATTATCGTGTGGACTGTGGATGTAGTCGATTAGCGACGAAGTATCTCTAAATACATATGTGCAACATTTTCATTCACTCCTTGTCACTGTATTCCAATCCATCTCCATTCCTTGATCTGTTTAGTCTAAGCCTTGACCCTTCTTGCCAGTGTTGCCATATTCACCGTAATTACGGTAGATTTGTCATAATTTTTTACTTTCGAATTCAAATCTGCCACCTACAGTAGTCAAAAATTAGGGTGTATGAAAGTTACCGTTCTGGCGAAATAGTCGAATATTGTGCTCCTCACCATCCAAATAAGATAAGAAGAAGTTACCGTATTGTTTGGAATGCGCCATTGACTACTATAATATCCACCAAAAAGCATAAAAATGCTAATATAAATTTTTTTTTTTTATTTATATCTATCAACCATTGTTTTTATGATAATACTTTCTATAATTTATTAGCAGCAGGGTCTTTTGCAGTTGCGTTTCATGTTGTGTGTGTGTGTGTGAGATTTCCGGAGGTCCAGACACTTACCCTTCTATAACAATTATTTATTTTCGTTTAACCGGCAGCTGCTATACAAAATTGCTTTTATAAAATATTGTGGAAATAACATGTATGATTTCAAACTAAAAAAACGGGTCACATATTTTGTCGATCAGATATTGATTGTCGATCACATCAGCGTTAAAATTAGATTAAGCTTTAAACAAAAATACGAAAAAAATATACCAAATATCCTGTCAGTATGACTTTGGATCTTAGGTCTTAGGCCATTGTGGAACAAATTTATAAGAAAAATGAGTAGTGTGACATCATGCGTCGTGATTGGTGTTTACAGTCACGTGATGCACATATAAAAATTAAGTATTTAAATTACTCAAATAAAATGATCCTTGGAGTATTTTTAATAAATTCCTATTGCACACGTTATTTCGATGATAAATCTATGTTCCTACAAAATTTCATTGATATTGGTTACTACAGTCAAGTACCCAATTGGTCTCCTCAATTATATAAAATTGAATAAGCTCCATTAACGGTTTATTGAATTGGCCAAGTAAGCCATTAATAGGAACGATGATATTTGCTATGACTTTAAACGAAATAGTATTATGTAAAACAAATAAATGCTTGTTTTTATATAAAAAAATCGTTATGAAAGCGTTTTCGTTTTAAAAATAACAAAGTGAGTTAAATGTTGTTTAAAAGTTATTTTAATTGATGTAATTAACGCCGATAATTGAAAAATTTATACAGTAATTCTAACGTATTTCTTTTGGCTGAATCACCGTATTTCAGGTAATTTTGACCCAGTATTTATTTTATTTATTTATTTGGATGCAGGCCGCTTCCAACAGGTTGATCTGGAAATCTTTGGGCGAGGCCTATGTTCAGCAGTGGACGTCTTATGGCTGATGATGATGATGGTGATGATGATTTACTGTAATATTGCTCTAACCATCTGGCAACACTGCTTCTTGCTGATTGAATGGATTGAAAGAAGGCCGATTTATGTGAATGGTTAAGATTGTCAAGAAAAGTCGAAAATGGTAAATGGATTTTCATTCCCTAAGCATGTAACAAGAAATATTCCGGTTTTAAATGAAAATCGAATGATTTGTAGTTCGTAAAATTAGTAAACGCGCCCCATTTCGGGTAATATGTGCCTTGACTGTAATGAAATAAGTTTGTTTAGGAAAACCGTGCGGGCTCGACATGACGTGTTGATAGTGGTTGGTGTTTATTTGGGTGCCGCGAGGATTTGTTCTATGAACCATGGCTCTGGGTCTGGGTGGGTGCACATTCCTGAAGAGTGCCACTATGTTGGAGCAGCTGCTAGAGGAAATCAATTTCCAGAGGACGAAGGAGATGCGGCAACTCATGAAAGATGGTGAGTGACATTATTTGATAATTAGCCTGTTGGTTTTTCACAATTCACTGTCTTTATTTAAGGTTCTAATTGGTTAAGCTTCACCATAGTCCAGCCTACCATCAATCCAGTCGTTCCCTCAATGCTGAGGATCCTGACCATAATCAATTTTGTCCATGTCAACCCATAAATAAAAATGTTTTGTTCCAAACTTTCATATGCACACAGAAGTAACATTTCCCTAATTTGAATAATTTCATGACTACCTCAGGTTGAATTCTGTAGAAATGGTGTGGTTACAGTCCACATTGATATGCTATGTATTTTGTACATAAAAAATTGATAAAATAGTCCAGTAGTATGTATGAAAATAACATAATGTTTAAATATGTGAATTTTTTGGTACTATATTGTATTAGCAGTATCAGTCGCCTCCTAGGTCTAGTGGCAGTATGTGTGGGCTGTGGACCGGGATGTCCTGGGTTTGAGATGTTGACCTCAGGCAGATGGCCGGGCGTAAAACTAAGCAGAATAATTTCTGCAACATGCTTGAAAATCTCTCATTAAAAATATTGTGGAATAACAAACTAAAAAAAAAAAACAGATATTTCATAGATCGGATATCGAACATCAATCACATCCGCACTGAATTTAGGTTGAGCTTTAAACAAAAATACGAAAAAAATATACCAAATAACCTGGCAGTTTGACTTTGGATCTTAGGCCTTAGGCCATTGTGGAACAAATATATAAGAAAAATGAGTAATGTGACATCAGGCGACATGATTGGTGTTTACAATCACATGATGCACAGATAAAAAATTAAATATTTAAATTACTAAAATAAAATTTCCTATTGCACACATTATTTCAATGATAAATCTATGTTCCTAGAGAAATTCATTGAAATAGGTTACTACAGTCAAGTACCCAATTGTAACATACATTATTTTCATTAACAATCCATATATCATTTGGTTGACTGAATTCCTGTAATATCTCTTAAGGTTGAAATAAAACTATTCTTACGGATTCTATCACGATTAGGTTTTAATTATTATTCCCGACGTTTCGAAGGCTTTGCAGTCTTCGTTGTCACGGGTCAAACGGAAATAAAACGTCGGGAATAATAATTAAAACCTAATCGTGATAGAATCCATAAGAATAGTTTTATTTCAATGTATAATATTCGCGTAAACTTAAGAAATCAGTATCTCTTAAGGTCTGGAATTAAACAGAATTTCCTGGCATACTGGCCTAATGCTGGTTGGTAGACTTCACATTCTTGTGGTGAAATTCTCGGGTATGTAGGTTTCAAAATTATGTTTTCCTTCATCATTATAGCAAGTGATAATTCACAATGAAAAAACACAACATAGACAAGTCAAAGGTGTTTGCTCCTTTTTGGGTTTGGTGTTGAACATCCGACACTCGTCTCAGCAGTTCGTACCATTTCCAACTGAGCTATTGCTGCTACTATAGAAAAAAAAGGAATCTTTTAATTTTGTCATGTCCGTCTGACTGTCTGTCTGTCTGTCTGTACGCAGTTTAGCTCATAGTTATGCCTTTATCCCAACTTAATAAAGTGTAGGCACAACACAATTTTTCAAGCATATTGCAGAAGGGATTTGACTTAGTTTTTACGACTGGTTGCCTGACTGAAGTCAACCCTCCTCGGGGAAACTCAGTCCCGAGTAAATAGTGTTATAAAAACTTTCCGCCCGACATGGTAATCGAACCCAGGACCACCTGGTTCACAGCCTATTTAAGCTGCCACTAGACCAAGTAGTTGACTTATTATATTATTATGAATAATTATTGTAAAATTATTGTATGTTAGTACAGTAATACTCCGACTTACGCTACCCCGTTTTACGCGAATTGGGAGATACGCGGTTTTGCTTTTTGATGGCCGCACGCATCAGCTCTCCCACTCTGCCCTGTTGATGTTCTATTGACGACAGTTTCAAACGTGTTCCGCGTTGCTTTTTATTGATAATCTAATTATATCATAAAAATAACACAAAATGAGTCATTTGAAGTTTCAAGTGAACCCCGATTTACGCTAATTCGACTTACACAGTTATCTCTCGGTCCCACCTGTCCCGTACATAAGTCCGGGATATTACGGTATTCATTAAATCAGTTAATTGGCACTTTGGTGTATTCATACTATCTGTTGTCAAGTAATGTTGATACTTCTCAAAAACTTAATCCTTCTCATGATATAGTGGACACATTTTCTTGTACTCTAGGTATTTAAAATAATATCTAATAATCTTGTTTGAGTTTAGACAATGTCATTAACCTGGTCGTGACTGGGAGTAATATAATTTGGACATGCCGCCGGGCGAGGGCACAACCTACGCGTCCCCCGGGGTAGGACGCCGCCCTAGTCCGCCCTACCTACGCAATATAGCGGCGCGTGCACGAACTAGGGTTGACAACACTCGTATTTAATATTTCTACTGTCTATAAAGGTCTTCGATGAAAATAAATAGTACCTTTTTCCCTAAAAGAAAGAATAGCAATATCGCACCATTAATTTTTGGTCTCGGAATCTGCCGCTTAAAAGTCGAACTTTGCGAGTACATGGGCATGTATTTTTTCCCACCAGCCTTTATCCCACTCCAATGTGGAGTCGACGCAAACTTTTTTTATAATCCTTATGGCGGGTACACACCAACCGAACGAAGGCGAAAGAACAAAACAAACGCGACAGCGAAGATTCGCGAATGATCGGGAACGTTCGGTCTCCATCGGCGATGGCCCGTCGCGAACCTTCTTTTGCCTTGATTTGGTTGGTGTCTACCAGCCATTCAACGCAACATACCTATAGAGAATTCGGCTTAGTTTTTAGGCCTGACTGTCATTCCCATGTGGGGGTCCTGTCCCGGTAAAATCGAGTTCCCAAGATATGGGTTGAAATTTAATCCAAGATTTCGACCACAGTATTGTCACACACACGCAGTTTTTTCGCGTAATGTACGTATCACGCCACCTAAAACGCAACCTCACTCATGAATCACATCGTTCATTGTTGAAAACTGTATTAAAATCCGTCCGGTAATTTTCGAGTTTATTGCGTTCAAACGGATACGGTGGGGGTCTTTCTTTTACTTTATATATGTAAGTAAGGATATCGGTGTGATACACAGTGTCAAGCGGCGACCCTAGTAAAGACGCCCCCGCGTCTCGCGGACCCTCGCTCTCCGAATCACGAAACCCTCCCAGGCAACGCCAGCTTGCGGCGTGACACGGCGTGAGTCGTGACTCATTCTCAATACAACCTACACCTTTAAATTTGTTTACATATTATGTATATAATAATATAATATTAGCCCTGTAATATTACTGTCCCACTGCTGGGCACGGGCCTCCTCTAACAATGAGAGGGGTTAGGCCATAGTCTACCACGCTGGCCTAATGCGGGTTGGTAGACTTCACATACCTTCGAAATTCCTGTGAAGAAATTCTCAGGTATGCAGGTTTCCTCACGATGTTTTCCTTCACCGTTATAGCAAGCGATATTTCACAATGAAAATTCACTTAACATAGAAAAGTCAGAGGTGTATGCTCCATTTTGGGGTTGGTCTCGAACCTCCGACACTTGTCTCGTCAGTCCGTACCATTCCCAACTGAGCTATCGCTGCTAAGAAAATATATATATATTATGTATACGTTGCCTTAAATCTCACTGTATTTTATGCAAGAGGTCGTCTAAGTAGGCACTAACGTTTTGTCTACCAGAGTTGTGTTATGTAGCTTATGCATGCATATACGGTAGGCGACCGGCGAACTCGGCATAACCGTCGCGGCTCTCCTCAGGCGCGGTGGTAGCGGTAAAACTCTTCTCCCCAGTAAACAAAAAAACGGTTCTTGGCTGTGCTTTGGCATTGCTAAGTCCATGATGGCGGTTAATGCTTACCATTAGGCGAGCCGCTAGTTCGTCTGCCCTCACACCTGTGGCACCCATATCCCGCCAAGCTAATTTCCGTTTCTTCATGTGAAAGGGAGTGAAAGGCTAGCAACGCACCGGGAACAATTTCTAGTTTCGTGCTCCTCATTTGTGATTCTACGAAATTGACAACTCGTAACTCAACCTGGTATTTGAAGCCCAGAATTTACGGTTTCAGATCATTTAGATCAGCAGTCGGCAACACGCCCTGTCCTATTTGCGGTCCGTGATTGTTTTGTAGATAAGTCATAAATATCTAAAATGTTATAGATTCTAGATAGAAAATAGGTATTATAGATTCTAATTATGCATTGAGCTGAATTTTTCAGTGGTAGATCCATACTGTAGACCAGCGGTCGGCAACACGTGGCCCATCCTATTTCTAGCCTTGGGTGTTTATAGGCGATGGAGATCACTTACCATTAAATCAAATCAAATCAAATCAAATCGTTTATTGAATCCATAAAATGACACACATTGTTTAGATTCCGTCTAAAATTAGGTGACCCATGCTCGTTTGCCGTTTGTTTCTCGTGTAATTCATTGGATTCTCAATACAATTAAAAGAATGTTTTACGTTTACGGTCTTTTTTAATAGCATTTTTTACATCTTTTCTATGGGATATAACCAATTACATGTACATTAAGCTTTTGGGGTTAATATCAAAAGTGAGGCCCGCCTTTACTATATTTTTGCCATCTTATGGCCCCTGCCCGCCGAAAGGTTGCCGACCGCTGATTTAGATCATAGATGACAAGACGACTGACTGAGCTTAGAAGATTTATGAAAGCACGTCCACTTATTCCACTATATGTATATGGGGTCGGCGCAACACTTTTTATTTAAACATAGGCTCGCCCCCTATCACATCTGGGACGGAACTAAGCTCGGCGAAATGTGGGTGTACTTGTTCGTTAGTGCGCCTCTGCTTACCCCTTCGGGGATACAGGCGGGAGCTTATGTATATTGTAGAAAGGATTCCCCTAAGGTTTGACGACCAGGTGCCTGCGTCACGTCAACCCTTTAATGTTCCCGACGCGGCATATCAAATTAGAAAAATCGCATTGCTCGACCCGGGAATCGAACCAAGAATGTCAACAGGTCCACAGACGCTGTAAAACCATAAATATGGTTTGGTTAATCAGGGGGTGACTCCTGCCGCTCGATTCGATTGTGATTTCGATATGGTTTCATTTATTGACATAAAATTCCACCGAAATCGACTTTTAAAATGCGCTAATATTGCATAATATTGAAGAACTTCTCATTTGGTAATTTTTAACGTGACATTGATGCACTTTGTAACACTATTTCGGTGGAATTTTAAATCAATATATGAAACCGAATCGAATTCAAGTTCGAATCGAGCGTCAGGACTCAAGAGTCACCCCCCAGAAGTCTCGGGTGCGATCCCTGTGTCGGGCAAAGTTATACTGTTTTTTTTTTTCAATATGAACCTGAAGTTTGGAATTTGTGTCCGATATGGCGATAGGCTCGCACACAATCACATCAGGGACGGAACTAAGCTCGGCGAAATGTGTTCTAGTTCGCTAGTGCGCCACTGTATACTCCGTCGGGGACTTAGGCGTGAGCTCATGTATGTATAAATAAAAGAACTATAAAGTTTTCAGAAATTGATTTTATTAATTCGTTATTCTACCTAGGTTGGAGTTGTCTTCTCGTAGCAAATTATTTCTTCATGGCATTCCATTCTAGTTTATTTGTCAATTGCCATCGGTCTACCTAGACCGATGGCAATTAACAAATAATATATAATAGTCAATAGTCATGCTCACTTAAAGTCTATGCTTGTGGCGGCGTCATGTGCCGGGTCGATCACTTTCCTGCAACATGGTTGAGGAGGTCGATGGCTGGCACATGACTGTAAATTGGTGTTAAAAAGAGCAACGTCAGAGCTTCTTGCCCGTTCTTCTCCGGCTAAATAGCCTTCCGAACAGGCGGTAGAGTTAAAATTTGACGAAATCTAAAGGATTGTTTGAATATTTTATGGATTCAATCAATCTTTTGATTTGATTTGATTAGTTTCACTCAGAGTTCAGCTAAGAATCAGGTTAAACGCCTTTATTAGAGATGTTCACAGTGTTAAGTGCCTGGCCTGAAAGTAAGCACAGTACAGCTCTCATGTCATCAAACGATAAACGTCGCATCTTCCGAATCCCGACGATCGCCAGAATTCTGACCTCAAGGTCGTCTCGCCAAGCTGGAAAAATGATGTAGAAAAAGACTTACGAGAGCTCTTTGCAACTTCAGTATAAGATATTTATAGTAGGATTGGGAAGATTGGCGTGTGATCTCGGAGACGAGTTATTTTATGGCCAGCTGTTCCATTTTGACTATATTGAGGATGTGGACAGGAAAAAAGTTTGTTTCATATAGATTTGTTTGACTTTCCTTTTATTAGCTTCGAGTTAGCGATACATTTTCTGATTTTACAATAATATCACCACCCAGTACGGACACTACGATTTTATTCAATTGATTACTAATGATAATCAAATATTTCTGGATTTTAAACAGTTAGATATTACGTAAAGGCACATTGAAAGATTTACATTCACGTAGAGTTACATATTAAATAGAAAATGGCGTACATTTTAAGCCGATAGGATTGTACCTCTATTATCAAATTAAAACATGATAATGTAAAGACATCTAGAATATGATAAGATTGACTTTGTGGAGTAACGAAAAACAGAAATATAAATATTGCTCTCAAGGTAAATCCAATGATTGCAGTTATAAATGGTGCAGTAGTCCAAATTAAATATTATAAGAGAAATCATTATGATAAAAGGCGGTTATCCGTCGAGCTACCTCGGCCGATACCAGATATAAAAGGGTTTCGTTTTGTTTTCTTAACAATACCTAATATTCTGATATATTTCAATTTAAACAGGTGGTCTTCTCGCGAACTCACTCCATTCGATATTGAAATGTCACTTAAAACTAAACAATGTCTAACAATCACTTTATAATTACTTTGTTTAAATCATATGTTATTAAATACTTAAACTAAATAATTCAGCATAAATCTGTGGGATTTCTTCATTGGTACGTACATTTATCAACAGAACGAGTTATTAATCATTTCGCGACTTGCGTTAGTTTTCATAAATAACATACATCATCATCATCATCATCATCAGCCATAGGACGTCCACTGCTGAACATAGGCCTCCCCCAAATATTTCCAGATCGACCTGTGGGAAGCGGCCTGCATTCAGCGATTTCCTGCGACCTTTATCAGGCGTCAGTCCACCTTGTAGGTGGATACATATTTTATCATAATTTTTAACGAATTACATTTCATAATAAAAATAAAATTAGTTAATGATTACATCATTAAATATTGTTTCAAATATTTAAAAGTAATTGGGCGAATGCAAATTATTAAGTGATTCACGAAAGTAATAACGTCATCATTGCATATTTTGTAACAAAAATCCTGTTTTATGATAAGTTGATTAAAAGCGAATTGCCAATAATTATATCGAAATGACATACATACTTAATAATATCACCGGATAAAATCAAAAGATAAGGTAATTTGATGCCGCCATATTGGGCCTTATTTATAAAAACCGTTTAGCTGAGTAAATGGCTAAGAATAGCCTGTTACTATTTTTCCTTGTGTCACATTGTTTGAAAATAAAAGGGACAGGCTATTCTTTACCATTTACTCAGTTAAAAATGCTTTTATAAGTAAGGCCCAAAGGGTACGACCGTTGTCATTTTATTCTCAAATTATGCCCCTTACTTATAAAAATATTTAAGCGCTGCTTATCTTTAACCCTTTCATTTTTAAACAATGTAACGTAAGGAAAAAAGTAACAGGTTATTCTTGACCATTTGCTCAGCTAAAAATGCTTTTATAAGTAAGGCCCTATATAATTATACCATTATGAATATATAAATATAATTACACAACTAATTTAGTACAGTTGCGACTGTCTTGACCATTCGTTTTAATGTATTATCGCCTCGTTGTTGATCTATGTATAGGGGCAGAGTGTATAGGCTGTGGATCGACAGCTCCCTGGTTCGAATCTCAGTTGTAGTACCGCTTGTTTTTTTAACATAATTTCCTTCGAACTATAGCCTCAATACTTCTTGCAACATATGTACTTGAAAATGTTTGTTGCGCCGACCCACTAAGAGCAGACGAAGTAAGAAGGAGTTGATATCTAGAAAGTTATAAATATTATGAAAAAACATTTAGTTACAGTCACTATGGCATATCATGGGAATAGCTGGTTGTGAACCGAGAGCCGGAGACTTCAATCACCGCACGGAATACGGATACATTGTTTAAATATTTGTTTCAGGTGTAGATGATGTGAGACCACGTACGTCTCTCGTATGTCCTTGATACCTACATTTTTTTATAGCAGAAATTGGCAAACGAGCAGATGGGTCACCTGATGGTAAGTGATCTCCATCACCTATAGACACCCAAGACAAAGAATCATGGGTACGTCGCCAACCTAAAAGGATGGAATAACAGGGGAATGGACAAGGGATGGGCAAGGGAGGGAGGAAATGGGCCTCCTAAATGACCTAATATACCTCTAGTGTGTGGTCAAGACTCATGACGAAATGTCTGTAATTGTTGTGTGTTATTGATTACATAATGTGTTGCTTGTTACAGAGTGCGGTTTCGTGGTGCTTCAGGGCACGACGTACTGGACGGACCTGTTCGTGCGCCACTTCCTGTTCCAGGAGGAGCAGGCGATCGACTGCGACGACCTGCTGTTCTTCGTGCGCAAGCGCCACGTCAAGGGATCCTCGCGGTACCTGCCCAAGTACGAGGTCAGTGAATACCTCATACATAACCACAATGGCAACCTCATTCACAAATAGACATTGTAATCTGACCTTATATTTTTGAAGTTGTCTTTGGTGGTATTAAAGACAGCAGTTTATAATTTATAAGGTATTGTTTGGCTACTATTGTACAGAGAGGTTCTGTCGATTTCGATATTCCGCACTTAACATTAAGTTTAAAGCACATTCATGAACAATGGTTTTATTCTTAAATTGCAATTTTATCTTTGCAAAAGATAGATAATTGATAAAAATAGAATAACAGTTTGTTTGCATTGTCTATTCAAAGATATTATACACCTCATTGACGATGAGGTGTTGGCAATTCAACAGGATTTAACACTGGTTTTAAGTAAATACACATTATTAGCGTGTAGTGTCAAAATATCGTTAGCAACTTACATTAATTGGTCGTAGTTATCCAACACCACCAAAAAATGACCACAAAAATTTGATCAGCGGTCGGCAACACGCAGACCGTGGATGCCCTATTTCCGGCCCGTGATTGTTTTGTAAGTTAGTCATAAATATCTAAAATGTTATAGATAGAAAATATGAGGTGAGGCCCTCCTTTATTATATTTTGTCACCTTGTGGCCTCTGCCTGCTAAAAGGTTGCCGACCACTGTATTATATCATCCTGGCATCAAACTGTTTTTTATGGGTATTTTGAATAGCTACGTCTATTTGATTGTTTAAGATTTAGTATGGCTAACGATGGTACAATGGTTTATGGCTCATTGCATAGTGTAATACTGTTTCAGATAACTCATGAGTCATAACACCGGCTAAATGCATAACACAATGACATACAGTTTGGCAAAGTTTCTTGTGCTTACGACGCGACGGAGGCGTCACTGGCAAATTTAACGCTGTCCGATAAATTATTAATGTATTACATTTTAGATTATTATTTTTAAACACCATAACATAATTATAATCGTTAATGAGTATAATAATTACAAATCTGGATCTTTTCGGTACCTTTTCTTATTAACTTAATATTATCATTGAAATAAATTCATTGAAATAATAACATTCGCGTAAAGCTAAGAAATCATTAATATTATCAATTTATTTGTCACATATGATAAATCGATAAAATCTTTGTCGTATTTGTTGCATGTTGTCTTATCAAATGTTGATCGTACAATGAACCGTTATATAATGTGAATGTTATTTATTATAATGATGTCCATAATACAAGTATGTTGTTAATTTAAACATGTCTGCATGTGGTATAGTGTAGAGCGTGTTCGTCACAACACACAACTCACAAGTCGGTGTTGCGAGTTGTGACGTTATCACGCGCATCGATTAAGAGTTATCGCAGTTTGACACGATAATGTATCTTTTGCAGATACTTTTGTAGCCACTAGCCGGGCACCGAGAACATTTCACGCTCTTTGGATTTCTAGACATATCACATACTAGATAAGTTTCCAAAGGCACATTTCTCTTTTCAATATTCTTGTGAAAGTATCTCATTTGTATCAGAATTTGACTGTGTATAATACACTATTTAATGTTAACACAACTTTCTTTCCATCTTATCGCACTGAAATGTAAGATCAGCGTTATATTATTTAAATTGTTGTAGAAAGGATTTGGTTCTAGTTTCTAGGGCTGGCTGCCTGTCTGTCGTTCACCCTCTGTTCATGTTTATACAAAATGTTACAGAAACATATTTTGGTCATATTTTTTATGTATGTGCAGGTCGATATTAATAGAGAAATATTTTTTCGAGCTAGCGATAGAGATAGTAGAGCTTATTACACAGTGACTACAAATAAATTAATAGTGATGTGACATTTTTATTGACCTTGTAGCGTTTAATTAAGCGTACTTGCATAATATTTAAAATCTATCAAAATAGTAATAATATCAGAAACATAAACATTTACCTAGTGTACATACAGGTACAAGTCTACATTATGAGCACACTTCTCTGTAACAGTGTACTGTGTACTGTGAAAAGTCTAAGCCAATGTATATGGACCATTAATATGTCATTGTGTTAAATACATTATGCCAAGAAAAGTGACCATGCGAAAATTTTAACAAACTTGTCAGTAGGTAATCAACGCCCAACAACATAATTTCGTGCGCGCGGCTTCTGACAATAGCTCTGTATTACTTCTCAGTACACTTTGAACGACATAATTGTTTATAATTACATATTTTAATAGAATGAGCCCGTATACCGCTGTTTGACAAGGAGTTGTGTGTATGACGCAACTGGTACTGTTTTGAAAAGTGTGAAGTATGGACGCTAATAGCGAATTGTCTGCGTATCAGTCGTGACTCGTGAGTGATGAGTGGAGACTCGATCTCAAAGTTCCTACTATAGCACCATTAGTACGAGTCGCATCATGGCGGGTACACACCGTCTGAACGAAGGCGAAAGAATCTATACCTGTTGCGTTCACACAAACAAACTTTCGCTATTGTGTGAATTAAACAGGCATGATTCGTTCGCCTTCTTTCGGCCCGCTGTGTACCCGCCATCAGACGAATGTTTGGTTATATAAAAGTATAGTTTAACAACAGTTAAGTATGTACTTTATTGTAACGATATAAAAATATTATTTCTTACAGTAGTGTGACATTACAACAACTAGTTAGGTATGTAAGGTGCGCGTGGCGCGTGGCGCGTGGCGTGGCGTCGCGTCGCGCACCGAGCCGCTCTCTCTCGCATCGCACTCACACTCACACGAATTACACACATGCATCACAGTACATTTTTCTAATAAATACTATATTCTTACATTGATCGTTCAATAACCACTTATAAAATATACAATTTACAAAAACAAAAATTTCATTAACACTTGAATGATTATTATTGTTCAGCGTCAAAGTAACCGAACTTACAATTTCATTTGATATAACAACAAAAGCGAACGAAACAGTCAGTGTGTCACCGCAAAGGGCACGAGGCACGCGGCGTGGCGTGTCCAGTGTCCACGGTCTCCCACGGTTACATAGTTAAGCACAGCCACATAGATCGGACATCGGACGCCGGACGGCGCCGCCACTTAGCTTCTCTTGTTCGCAGACGGACGTCGAGGTGTTCCGCAAGGACTCCAAGAAGCTGCCCATTGGCGACCCGGAGATCGACTGGGAAGAGACGGTCTACTTGAACCTGATCGTGCACCAGTTCGACTACACGCTCACTCTGGCCATCTGCACGCGCACCAGTCCCAAGGAGTTGCAGGTCCTCAAGCGGCACTCGCAGAAGGTGAGCGTCATACGCGCTCCGGCGGCGGCAGCGTCCCGCGAGCGCGTCACTAGCTGAGCCGATTGAACAGCTTGGTGCGGGGCCACGGCAGCGGCCAGTCGTACCGCCGAGGCACCGGTCCGCGCACGTTCCGCTCCAGGTACGAGAACAGCCAGTACCACCACTCGCGCTGGATCATATACTGGTTGTAGCCGTTGCCGGCGCGGTACGGAGTCACCAGCAACGCGTGGTACACCCAGAACAGCCGCGTGGTCACGTAATACGCGATCACCACGTCCACTGTGTAGTGGCCGTGCGCCAGCAACACGAACGAGACGCCCAGCAGCGCGGAGCCCCACATCGCCCAGTGGACCGGCCACAGCTTCTTGGGTGAGTACTCCGCCACAATCAGGTAACTGAGGACGAGCACCATCGTGTGCCCCGAGTAGATGTAGTCACCGCAATACGTGTGCTTGCCATTAATAGACAGCCCGAAGCCGGATATCAGGTAGAACATTCTTCTGACTACTATTAGCGGTGTGGTGATGTTGCTCTTCGGGCTGCAGTAGTACGTGGTGCTGGACACCGGCAGCACGGTCACGAACATGGTGACCGATCGGTACAGGTATAACAGCCCGATGATGAAGAATAATCGACGCGCCACGATGAACCGATGCTTGTGGAACACTACCACCAGCATAGCGACCGTCGTCGATATCATGATGAGGTACTCGGACACTGGCAGACCCCAGTCCCTGGCGGCCACGTTGTCAAGCACGATGTCGTTGAGCGGCGGCGTCGTGTTTCTGTCCGGTAAACGTTCGTGCACCAACGACAAGGACATCATGTTTATGCACACACATAAAAATAGGAAGAAAAACGACACTATAGTCTTCCATATTTCCTTAGGGTATCTTTCTTCGCGGACGGTGCCGGGCGGTATCTCTACGACGAAGTCCCCGGCGTGCGTGCGCTGCGGCGAGTGGTCCTGGTCGGGGTCGGACTCGTCCGTGGTGGGCTGCGGCGCGTCCGCCTTGGTTGTGCGCGCCAGCAGCGGTTGTCTCTGCATCAGTTCCGCCTGGCTGGGCATCTCCCCGTTCTGGCGTGGTTCGTTCTGTTGCCGGGACGCGTTGTTGTTTAGGTCATTCCGCTTGAGGCGCGCCTCGAAGTTGATGCCTTTGATGTCCTCGCGAGCCGTGTGGCTCGCTATGTCGACATCGCAGAGCGGCGGCGTGGCGGGCGCGGAGTGGTGCGGCGAGGCGTGCGGCGGCGCGCACGGCACGAGCGCTAGCTGCTTGGGGGGCAGCTCATTGGCGAGGTACACGCGCACCGACTCGACCAGCGGCTCCGCGTAGTTGATCTGCTTGGGCGGTGACGGCTCCTTGTCCGGGGAGCGCGCAGAGATCGTCATCCACTCACCATTCGGCTGGATTGGACCTGAAACGCATTAAACAATAATGTCAGTGTTGTGTGAATAATGTTCGTTGCAGAGCGCCAGGTGTGCGCGTCGCGTCGCGTGCGGCGCACTTCACGCTGGTGAATTAATTTATTGCACCGCACGGCATTGTTGTTGTTACCTGCGGCCGGCGCCGCGCGCTAACAGTTCCTATTGTGCGTTTCGTACGACTCGAGCTAAATTTATAACAGCTTACTTAATGGAAGACGCAAGATGAGACTGTGCTCTCCGATACGTTAGGCATTCACATAAATTTTTTTTTTTTTTTTTTTTTTTTTTATAGCAGAGATTGGCAAACGAGCAGATGGGTCACCTGATGGTAAGTGATCTCCACCACCCATAGACACCCAAGACACAAAAAGAATCATGGGTGCGTTGCCAACCTAAAAGGAGGGAATGGAAGGGGAGGGAAGGGGATTGGGAAAGGAAGTGGGAAAGAAATAGGCCACCGGAAATCTCACTCACCGAACGAAACGCGACAGCAAGCTGTCACTTTACGTCGGTTTTCTGTGAGACAGTGGTATCTAACCGGTCGAGCCGGCCCATTCGTGCTATAGACGTTACTGTCTACAGCGTGGCTCTACCACTTTAAAACCACCATTTACCCTTAAACTACATTCCTAAATAATATGTATTTGTGTATGTTGACACAAATACGTATTATTTAGCCACCAATGTCATGTTTACAGTGTGCTTTAACGGCCAATTAATATCGGTAACCTAGTTCCGAGGCTATCACGATTTACGCTTTATTGTTTGTGACAGATGCAAGTTGAGTTTGATCGTTGCACAATCTACACATATTTCAAGAAGCTTCATAATGTAAAAACACTAACAATAACAGGAAAGGCGCAGTTGGACGTGCCTGGTGCGCGCTGGCTTGGCAAGGAGGCTTTCCGAGCCCCTCCGATCACCGGCTGGGTGCTACGATTGTATGGCGACAGTGGGTCGCCTAGCGCGCCTACATGCGGCATTCATCACACGACACGCCACTACACTGCTATTATAGATCGCACCCGACGACAGATTTCTCTTTACACGGTCCCGGCTCCCAGTCGGTGCGATCGTGTATACGGTCATGCTGACATACAGTTTCGTACTCAACGTTCCGGACTCACCCGATCAATGTGCGAGCTGTCATTCGGCGAGAACTCGGTGGCTCATCGATTGCGCGTCTCGGTCGTCCCGCGCGCCCGATAGAAAGCCACAGCGGCGCGCCGCGCCGGCCTCGCGTCCGGTAAAATTACACAGACACGTAAACGAGGTCGAAATGGAAAACTAAATGCACACACACTGCACTGCACCAGCGTAACGGCACTCGCGGTAGGCTTCTGTGAACTGTCTGGGCTTTGCACTGCACGGACGACAGACACCAGCGACCGGGCGGCCCGGTGGGGACGGCACAATTATTTTTATTTGTCAGGAGCGCCTCGTTTACGAGCGGGCGTGGATAGCGGCGGCCGCGTACTAGAAAAGATGTAGCACTGGTTGGCTTCGCTCGGCCGGCGCTCGGTTCACATCGGCTATGTTCGCGCACGTTCGGTTCAATGGAAGCGATTACGCGCTCGGTGACGTCACCGGTAGACATCCCGTCCCCCGCAGCGAGGCAAGGCGCGGCGGGAGGGAGTGGGGCTGCGCGCGAAACCGAAGTTCGGAAGACGGAAACCCACACGGGACACGGCACACGCGGTGAATGGAGGGTCGGCAGCGTTGCACCAGTTACAACAATCGTGTTGATATCGCAGAGCAACGATGCGCCGCCAAACATCCGCCCGACCCGGGTCGCGATGTCCATCACACGGAGTACGGAGGACGTACACACGCGCGCACATCTATACAGGGTGTTTCATAAAGTTGGTATCAATAGTAACTACACTTTTTTTTATCCGAGCACGGCAAATTGACTACACTACACCTGATGGTAAGCGTAGTGCAGTCCATAAGAAATCCAAACATTTAGAGAAGGGGTGGCTAGCAATCTAGTGGTAAAGTATAAAATGTCGTAAGGGTCATAGTTTTTGAGTAATGGAAATTTGAATTTGTGAATAAAACACTTTTTCTGGCTCATTAGGTCAGCTGTAGTACATTTGCAAACCACCTATGGAGTAATTATTTATTATTAGCATACACAAAGACATTCCTATAGTAGTTGCGACGATTTAAAGGTCTGATTTTTAACTCCCCATGCTTAATAATAATTTATAAAAAAATTTTGTTCAATTTTTATTTTTTAACTTTACCATTACACTTTAAATCGTTCTCCATATATGTGGAATTGTTATTGGTACCAACTTAATGAAACACCCGCCCGGCACATTTTTTAAGGCACGTGTGTATGATAATCGGGAACACTAACTCGCACTGTGCATTTTTTTGTTTACATACGGATATGCTTAAATATGATTAAATTTCATTTTCTGTCTTGGTACCCAGGAATTTATTTGGAGTAATTATAATCATTATAGATTACTTTTAAACGTTTATCAGCTTACATTTTAACAATTTTATTCACTTTATCTTCTGTAATTGTCAAAATTGTAGCAAAACAAGACTTCGTAGAAAGATTTCATCAGTCACCGCGGATATTTGCGCCTCAATCTCATGGTCACTAAAAGCATATTAACTCCAACGAATTTATGGTCATTTCAAAACAGGTAATTCTGAGACAAAATTCGAGCTATCGACTTATCTAAAGTATAAACAAGTTAGACGAGGTGATTCGAAGTCGACTGTCGACGTCAGCCAAGTGTAACAGCGCGGCGCGGCGCGGCGCGGCGGTAATGTGGTACATGTTTTTGTGCGTGAGCTTGTTCTAGCTCCGAGCCAAGGACACTCAATTATGGACTTTAAAGTAAATGATACGAGTAGGCTACTTGAATATACTCGTAGTTTCCACGGTAGATCCAAACGTGATGTGGATCCGGTTTGGGCGCGTGGGCTGTTAGCGGGAACTGGGGTCCGGGACCCTTCTACTATCACAATGTCATTGTTAACAATAACAACCACGACATTCAACCATATTCATCTGAATTTGCAGGGTGACCTCGGCTCAAAGCTTTTAGTTCTTAAATGATTTTTTTGAGTGTAGGTGCATAAAATCTACATAGTCGGATTGTTTACATTGCGAGTTCTGGTGAAAATAATAAACTCCCGCGCCATAACAACTGCGTAGTAGGCGTAGCTGTACAATAAACTGATGTGAATTGTAATCACAATCCTCCGAGGCTTGAGCCAATATATACACAAAAGCCCCGATACGAGGAAATCATAATAAACTTCAATGATTTCATACATTGATCTCTGTATTTATTGTCGACTCAGATAAACTTTTGTTTTGCCAAGTTTATCTCATCTTGATTACTTACGATCTTATTAACTACAAAAGTTTTAATGATGAAGACTATTAAAGAAGTTTTGATGGAAAATGCTAAGTTAATAATAAAATAAGTATTTTATCACTATGTATGATGTACTTTAACAAATTGTAAATAAATACTTTGAAATATTAATATTTCAATAGTAATTCTGAAATAGAATAAATTAATAGTCAGTAAGAAGTAACTTCTTAGTAAGAAGATAATTAAAATAGCGCCGAGAAGTTGTAGAGGCGTCTATGAAATGTTCTCGAGTGTTCTACGACCGAGCTTACTCAGGTTTAATAATGTCGACAGTAGACCCCTCACCCCAATTTTCATCTAATAATGTTGTTATTATAACTTTTGAATGATTATGACGATAAGACTATGGTTATGCGGTAAAGGTAAGGTCGAACTGGAAATCTGAAGGGAAGGCCTATGTTCAGCAGTGGATGTCCTATGGCTGATAATGATGAATTTGGTAAATAAAACACCAGAATAATGTGACTTTCGATGTTTGTTACAAGGAAATAAAACTGGTACGTATGATTTATATTGGTATATAAAAAAACATTATTAATATACGGATACGTTTATTACGAAGTACGCAGTACTTAGCAATGCTAATTAGATTAGCTGTCTAATGAGCGGGTTTATCAAGACTTGTGTATATCTATAGTTAAGTGATGACTCTTAATGATACATAATTACGTGTATTTACAAGTGTATAGAGAGTGGAGACTAGAGACCGGGGAGTGAGTCACCCGCCACTCGCCACCCGTCACCACTTACCGGCATTAACTGGCGACACAAACCTTTGCCAATCACTGTTCATTCATGCGATCAGATTTAACACGCAATCATGACACTAATAATGTGCAATGTATACAATTAATACATTACAATTTATTTTCACGTTATTAATACTATTGACTCGTTTAATAAGGTTCACCATGTTAATAGAATGGTGAGATGGTTTCGCAGAGGAGAGCTGATCACCCGTTTGTGTTGCTGCAGACGTGCCTACTTTAAATAATAATAAAATGTTAATAGAATGTTCGAACGTAACAACGTGAGTGTTTTAATCGATATATTATAATTGAATCCATGGAGCCGTCACGCGGAATTTCACACAAAGGCACAAAGTAAATGGCAAAGCTTGCATGGCAGCTATCCAGGTCAAGACCTTTCTAGCATTATTACCTGCGTTCTCTTAGTCCGCAGACAATGGGCTACGGCACTGCAAAAGAGATGTACCAGCTGCGAACACATCGGACATTAGTAATTTTTTTATGGAATTAAGAGCTGATTCATCTGCCCCTATTCAGTTGGTTGCCGTGGGAAATTTTCAAACGGTGACCCTCGACCCTCTTCGGCGTTCAGTAGCCCGAAGTACGGAGTTTTATTAACTACATTTTATGTAATTTTATCTAGACGTATAAAAGCGGTGCAACCATTTGCAACCAACAACATGTTTATCTATTATTAGTTTACTTGTTTCTTTTGAAATTAGTATAAAATTATAAGTTGTTTATTATTTATTTTTATTTATAGGTAAATACATAAATAAAAAATTTAGGTCGGCATTTAGGAGTATTTTGCGGAGCACGTGTAAAGTTTGATTACCTTGGCAATGTCGAGCGTCCAGTGCCGCCTCCGATATCCATTGAACAATATCGCAGCTCAAGCTGTTCCGATTTGAGACCGTGCATTTTAGTATTCTTATTTTTATTGCCGCCTACATCTGTTATTCTAAACCTTCGAGGTCGTTTTTATGATATTGTATTGTATACATTCATGTATGTGCTCAAAACGAGGATTATTTGGTATTTGGTAACGCATCGACGATTCCTTTGGTATCGTGGATGTTCATGGGCGAAGGTGACCGCTTACCATCAGGTGGCCCTTCTGCTCGTTTGCTACGCCATTCCATAAAAAAAAAATATTATGCTCATATGCTTTGCATTCGTTTGGAATAATAATCATTTGACAGCCTCCGCCGCGTAGCGGGCGAGTAGCCGGCTGTGGAACGTGCGGTCGTGGGTTCGATTCCCGCACCGAGACATATGTCTGTGTGGCCCACATATATTTGTTTCGGGTCTGGGTATTGTGAGACCGAGTGTCTCTCGTAGTTTCTGATATCCACGATACAGTTTGTACCTAGTGTGGGGTCAGGACTATGTATGTGACTGTTGTATTTATTTTATTTATTTATTTAAGACATAACAACATAAGCTCACGCCTGTATCCCCGAAGGGGTAGGCAGAGGCGCACTAGCCAACTAGTACACCCACATTTCGCCGAGCTTAGTTCCGTCCCAGATGTGATAGGGGGCGAGCCTATCGCCATATCGGGCACAAATTCCATTTATATCCATAAAATGTATTAATTATTTAAAATATTCTAAATATCATGTCGTCAGCTTGTTCTTCAATATGAAGCAACAAGCGACAAAATGACGTGCAGGTGTATCGATTATCAGTTGTTAAAACTTTCATAAATGCCATTTACAAATCAAAAGTTAATTGATTATTTTAGGTTTACTTTTAATTGCGTAATACTAAAAAATGAGTAACTGTGATGCAGATACCTTGTGGTATCCCCTTTAATATTCATTATATACTATCTGAAATGAAAAAGAACCAAAAAATGTCCGCGTGCAATTAAAAAATATATACTTTAATTCGTCCATACCTGGTCGACTCGTTGAATTCTAAGAATGTTGACGTATCGACCTTCAGCTCCGTGAATGGTTAAGTTGTTTACATCGTTGTATTGGGCTAATGACCCAAGGAATTCTGGTGCTTTGGCTTAAGAATTCTGTGTACTATTTTAAGCCAATCTAAACTGGCTTCATTTTCGAGCAAATGAAAAAGTTGATCAGATAAGTACCTAATCAACACGCCCTTCGAATACACAACACGAATTGTGTAGATATTTTACCTATTTTTAAAAAATCTGCACCGCACATAAAATTTGCTAATTACGGAAACATTTTGTTGTTGTAAAAATACCTATTTGTGCCGGAATCTGTTTTTAATTCTATATTAATTATATTATCAATTTAGTTGCGGTCTGGCTTGATCCCATTGTGAGTAATATAATATGTATGAACATTGAACATCTCAGTGCTCATCAGTGCTCAGTGCTCACACATCTATCCACGTTCTCGATGTCGTACCTACATTCCCGCTGCACTCTGCACTCTTCACGCGTGTCATGTTCCTTCGTACTTTGTTAGAATACATCTATCTATAGACAAAGATATTCTAAAACATTTGGCCCTCCTGATGATTATTATTTGTATAAATGTCTCTATTCCTACCGATGCATTTGTTTTAAATTCAAGGAATTAATTGAAGATTACTTTCTATATTTGTAATATTGCTTCTAAAGCCGCGTCTCCTGCACATGTTTTTTAGTAACAAAACACAAAAATCACCAAAACAAGGTTTTTTATTGTCTCCTCATAGAACAATGGACCATAGACAAAAAAATTTAGAAATACTATTTTTTGTGTTTGTGTTTTATGTGCAGGAGACGCTGCTTAAGAACGGTCGGTTTCATTTCAACAAGCCTGCCTGCCCGAGATAATCGCCCTGTCGCTAGCGTCACTTACCATGTATTATCTACATTAGTAAGCGACTTTTGGCATTAACACCTATCGCTTCGTCCTATCTATCCTACCTATTTGCGACGTTTACGTTGAGTTTGTTAAGTCGCAGGATAACATACTTAGTATATACTCTATTATTACTCAATATACTCGTGGCAGAAGAAAACCAAAGGTATGTGCTTGATATTTATGTGGTTTCACTGCACAACCGTGCCAGATCTAGCCCCCAGAGAATCGGGAATTGTGTGCTGCAAATAAAGGTTGGTAAAGATTTGTTATTGTTAGACCATATGACCAGAAAAATGCTGAAACACAAAAAAACGGTAAGAAAGCCTGGAAGACTCCGACTAACATGGATTGCTGAAGATAATAAAGACCTAGAATATAATAATATAGACCCGTCCACGGTCCAGAATAACCACTGGAGACGCACGATTAGGAGAGCCGACCCCAAATAGAAATGAGACTAAGACCGGAAGAAGAAGAAATATTTGTTATTGTCTATGCAATTTATATTGATTTACTAAATTGAATAACTGCACGGTAGCTTATTATACTGTTTAATTATGTCGCGAAATGCATATAAATAACAATAGGTAGATATTTTCAATAAGCTTGAGAGATCAAAATTAAATGAATTCATCGAAAATACAGATGGGACGAAATATTACTAGAAGACAAATAAGGTAGTTTGAGATGACTTTGAACAAAACCGACGTTTCGTGCGATTGAACAGCATGTGTTGTGGACAGGTGTACGCGTCTCCGAGCCGGCGCAAGATGGACACGAAGGGCGAGGGCGAGGAGATGACCTACCCGCACATCTGCTTCATGGTCGACAACTTCGACGAGGTAACCACCCTCACTTACACATTATTCAATAATATATTGCCGGATATCTGTGCATATGTTTAGCAGTGGATGTCTGGATTATATTCCAAAATCCTAACAGAAAAGGGCTTCCTTTAACGCACTGTTACACAGACTTGAAATCTTAGGTTTCTTCAACTTGTTATCAGATCATCATAATTCATTTTCCGTGTTCATTGTACATTAACTTACAAACATGATATTTCTTCATTTATTTAAATACTCGTTCCGTGAGAATATCCTCGGTCTGGGATGGTTGTCTTTGTGTTTTACTTAAGCTTTTTATGTTAACAAAAATATTAAAATATCATGATGTTAATATGTATTTATAAGTCATTTGCACATCTAACGTGCGATCAACATTCAATGATCTCACTTTATAATGGTATGTAATTTACACATACGTATGTAATTTACAGCTTACGTGACGACAATAATTTACATTCACACGAAACAACAAGATAATGGTGACTAAAATTGGTTGCGATTCATAATGGATATTTTAACTGCATTTTCAACAAGGATTTAAATGAAATTTAAAGAGCGGAGTAAATACTTTTAAAATTACACGCTACTTTTAAATCATTTCGACGCGGAAAGTTAGTCATCAGCGGATAAGTCATAATATTCATATGTAGTTAAAGTAGGTAGTGCCACATGCTCGTACAGTTCTCGACGTTCGTTCCAAATTATGATTTCAAGGATTTCAACAATGTTTATAATAAACTCGCCCGTGATTCTAAAAACTATTCACACATTCGCGATGGAATGGAGTTCTGTGTTTATGTTGTGTAAACAAACAGAAAGTTTTCATTCGGTTTCGCGTTATTTATTATAGTCGAGAGAACATCAGGCGCCGTTGGTTGGCCCGACTCCCGACGCGACGCGAAGCCGCGCTTGCATATTGATTGTGCGGCCGTATGCCCTATATTTCTTTGGGAAGAGTGTACCACATCACCATATATGTATTATGTCAACGATATAATATGTGCCGATGATATTGTAAAACTGTTATTTAACCCCCTCAAATATGGATGTCACAAGAATGACCAATTTGTATGCGGTTATTAATTGAAAGCTAATTTAATGGCCTATTGTGAACCACGCAGTTCGGACGATGAAACATGTAGTTTCGTCGACTAGCTCGCTTGTTCAACATACCTTACTTGAATAGTACTGCAATGAAAACATAAATCCCCATCAATATTAACATCGGCGACTATGTCAGTATGCTAATTATCTAGTGTGGTCGTCACCCGCCAGCTGCGTAGTACCGATGGCGCCATTAAAGGCACCCGACCGAGCCTCCATAACACATGTTAATGTTACATCGGTAACAAACGTGATTCACATACAAAACATGACTTTGTCCTTTCATGCACTACAGACCTAAATAGCAGTGCCTAATCTGTATTGGAGAACAATAGAGGAAATGCATCTAATTGGGTCAAGCTATTTGTGTCGTTACTGGAAAATCAATATTCTATTTAGAGAGATTGGTGGTATTTAAAGTGAAACCAAAGCCACGATTTGTTGAGTGACTGGCATAAAATGAATGAGTAGACGAAAACGAGGCTTAGCTTTCAAAATGTTATCGATCAGCACTCCAAGCTGGTGCTGTAGTGATTTGGGAATAAAAAAAGATGTACGATAATGCTTATGCGTGTTTTAATACAAAGATATTAGACAAACGCTATGCACTTCGAAATGAACTAACAATAGATTCTATCAAGCATAGTTACCAATTCATTTGAGGTTGATAAATCACGAGTACATTGTTCTTATACAGAAAATCTTGATCTTTTTGCCACAAGTCAAGTTGCAAGGAAAACCAAAACAATACTTGTTGTGACCTACACTCCTACTGCAAAGTTCCTAAGAAGGTTTTTGTATACGTCGCTTTTTGTTTTTGTTTCATTACATAAAACTACAATACAATAGTTTAAAATAGATTTATTATTGAGTTTCGCATGTCAGGGTAAATTTTTTGCTTAAACAAATCTTATGCGACGTGATGAATCCTATTGAATGGTAATAAGATCTCTAGAGTAACGATGTGTGTAATGTAATAACGAAAATAGTATTTCCCATTTTCATTTTTACTATTTTGATTTCATCTATTTATGATGGGAGTCATGTTGAGCTTTGAAATAGAAATATAGAGGTATAGTGTCATATTGGGTAGCTACAAAGCCTTTTAGGTATGTTATAGGGAAAAACATGCTTTGTTGGTGAAATGAAAAATATTGCATTTACAAGTTATTATCAAGGAAAGCAATTGCTGTTTCCTAATGATTTATTTTTATCCTGTCATAACAACTAACGATATGCGATGTTCAGGCTAAATGGAATGAGACCGAATATCGGCCCTTTTTATCTACTTCCTCGGAAGGAGGGTAAAGTTTTAAAACTAACTGTTCAGGTTTGCTAGTGTCCAGTCTCCGTGTGCGGCGGAGTGTGTCCGCGACCTTGCGCCTGCGCCGCTGTCGCGCACTCTTTGTTTTTCATTATTTATAGACGACCTAGACCGCGCGTCTCCCTGCAGTCTCTTGTGTCTATGCCTTACCGACACAGCCGATACTCACCATTCACCACGCGTATTACATCTAAACATTGTATCTGTCATTTTTATAAAGTAGGTTATGTCATATGTCTATCCAATAAGGCATCTTGTTTCTCGCAACAATTACTTGGTCAAGATTTTTAATTTCGTTTAGTAAGAAAAAAGTATATTGTGGTTAACTACACGTAATATGGCGCGGGCCATGGAATAGAATATTTTAACTGTTAGTATACATATATTTATCATGTTCCATGAACGGCGTTAGCGATAAGCTAGTCCCCTATCACATCTTGGGACGGAAATTGTTACCGTTGGTGCACTACTGCCATGAGGATACAGGCGCGGCATGAGCTTATGCTCTACACTACCATATATTTTACTTGTTATAACGGATTGTTATGCGACAGCACCGACAGCGTAGTTTCCGTCGCACGGGTCGCCCCGGTCGCACTCGCCGGTCGTCACCCACTTCAAACAATGTTTACTCTGTGATGCCATGTGTATTTTTACACACCAAAACAAAACACTGCTCGTTCAGTCGTATTACCCCCAAATGGTCAAACGATGCCTAAATATTTAGGATGGCCTTATCGATTTAAGCACTCGTTATTCTTCAATTTGGCATGGTCAAACAGAACCTATCTCGTCACATTAAATGTAAGCAGGACCCAGTTTAAGGCCCGCTTATTTCGTAAAACGGTATGGTCAACAACTGCCTAACGTTTGACAGCTATTTAAGGCCCGCTTAACTAGCATTTGATCGAAATTAGTTTGAGATTGCCTGCGACTACTCTCAAATAAAACTAATGTTATAAACACGAAAGTTTGTGAAGATGTATGGCTGTTTTGTTACTCTTTTACACCAGAATGGCTGAAGAGATCTCAATGAAATTTGGCACAGAGATGGATTAATGTCTGAAATAGCACACAGGCTACTTTTTTCCCCGAAAAAATGTATGGTTTCCGTAGGATAGATTTGTTTAAATAAATAACATTTCACGCGAACGGAATGGCGGGCATAGGTTTGTATTTCCGTGTTCCGTGTAGTGTTTACCTACCCCTTGATTTCAATAAAATGTATTTTTCCTCAATATCATTATCTAAACTAGAATATAGCTCACTCGAAGAAGTCAAGACAAATAAATAAAACACTTCACAAATACAATGATTAATTTTATTAAATCCGATTCAACACTACTGCATGTTGCCGAATTCCTCTCCAATATAATGATTTTTAGATAGTTCTGATGAAGCCGGTGTGAACTGGGACGTCCTGAATTCCATTCTCAGATCGGGCGGATATTTTTCTTGGGACGGATTGCAGTCCGTGGCAAGAAAAATTCGAGAAGACTCCTTTTATTGAAACGCTGCAAGAAATATCCTCCATATCCAAACTTCAAAGTTTCCATAATCTCTCCATCTTCGTTGATGTTTATTACATAAAACAAAATCACTTCACATACAACAAACACAGTTATTTAAATACGAGAATAAATATAAACAAACAGGTCGCCATTTGCCAATTTTTTTTTTTCGTTTATTCCACACAAATCATTGGCTAAGGACGAAAGAAACATTCTGCCAAGTGGTAAATATTTTAACAACATAATAATAAATATTAAAAAAAGATCCATTTTAAGTTCCGTTTCTATTATATAAAAATGTGTTTACCTTCACTATAACAAAAGATAGACAGAGATAACATAAACATTACAGAAAAATTTAGTACAGATGAAATATGATCGGAATGGCACATGAACAGCAAAAAGGTTAAATAAACATTTTTGAACCGTGTATTCTGCCAATTATTTCTTATATATATCTTAAAAAAAAACTAAATTAAATATAATGATTCTACGTGAAACGAAACAAAAATATAATTTTATTAAAATTTTGTAATCGAGAACAAACTTTTATTATCTGTAGCATAATGATTGATCCTCAGCTGATTTTTCCGCCAAGTCTTCTCAAGTGCGTACGACCATGCCGCTCAAAAATTATTGGCTGCTTAACTTTGGGTAGTGCTCAAATGACTTGGATGACTGAGCACTGTTTGACCATTCGGCCCTATATGCTTCAATAGCTCCCCAATTAATTATGAGGGACTAAGGGCCGAATGGTCAAACAGTGCTCAATCATCCAAGTCATTTGAGCACTACCCAAAGTTAAGCAGACAATAATTTTTGAGCGGCATGGTCGTACGCACTTGAGAAGACTTGGCGGAAAAATCAGCTGAGGATCAATCATTTTGCTACAGATAATAAAAGTTTGTTCTCGATTACAAAATTTTTATAAAATTATATTTTTGTTTCGTTTCACGTAGAATCATTTTATTTCATTTAGTTTTTTTTTAAGATAATTATAATAAATAATTGGCAGAATACATGATTCGATAATGTTTATTTAACCTTTTTGCATTCCATGTGCCATTCCGATCATATTTCATCTGTAGTAAATTTTTCTGTAATGTTTATGTTATCTCTGTCTATTTTTTTTTATCATACATTTTTATATAATAGAAACGGAACTTAAAATGGATCTTTTTATAATTTATTAGTATCTTGTTAAAATATTTACCACTTGGCAGTATGTATTTTTCGTCCTTAGTCAATGATTTGAGTGGAAGAATTGAAAAAAAACATTTGGCAAATGGCGACCTGTTTGTTTATATTTATATTCGTAATTAAATAACTGTGTTTGTTGTATGTGAAGTGATTTTGTTTTATGTAATAAACATCAACGCAGATGGAGAGATTGTGGAAACTATGAAGTTTGGATATGGAGGATATTTCTTGGAGCGTTTCAATGAAAGAAGTCTTCTTGAATTTTTCTTGCCAGGGACTGTGTCTGACCGTGTGAAGAAAAATACTCGGCCCGATCTGAGAAAGGAACTCAGGACCTCCCAGTTCACGCCGGCTTCAGCAGAACCATATAAAAACCATTATATTGGAGAGGATTGAGGAATTCGGCAACATGCAGTAGTGTTGAATCGGACTTAATAAAATTAATCATTGTATTTTTGAAGTGTTTTATTTGTCTTGGCTTCTACGAGTGCGATAAATTGAGGAAAAATACATTTTATTGAAATCAAGGGGTAGGTAATAGGTATATATTATTAAACACTACACGGAACACGGAAATCATGAAATACAAACTTATGCCCGCCATTCCGTTCGCGTGAAATTTTATTTATTTAAACAAATCTATCCTACAGAAACCATACATTTTTCCGGGGAAAAAAGTAGCCTGTGTGCTATTTCAGACTTTAATCCATCTCTGTGCCAAATTTCACTCAGATCTCTTCAGACATTCTGGTGTGAAAGAGTAACAAAACATCCATACATCATCACAAACTATACAATAGTTTCATTTGAGATTGGTCGCAGGTACTCTCAATCTAATGTCGATTAAATGCTAGTTAAGCGGGCCTTAAATAGCTGTCAAACTTTAGGCAGTTGTTGACCATACCGTTTTACGAAATAAGCGGGCCTTAAACTGGGTCCTGCTTACATTTAATGTGACGAGATAGGTTCTGTTTGACCATGCCAAATTGAAGAATAAGGAGTGCTTAAATCGATAAGGCCATCCTAAATATTTAGGCAGCGTTTGACCATTTGGGGGTTAGTGATCGCGGTTTTTGACTCCACATACATTGTAATAAGGTACAAATTGATATGTTTGTGACGAGAAGTTTAACGAAGTTTATCACGGGCCACAGTGTGTATTCACTCCATACTCCGTAGACAGTATAATAAAGCGCGATACCAATAAGGAAACGTACCCATATTACGTGACCCGTTCAGGGGGAAGGAGGGTCTTCAAAGCACTTTAGCACTTTTTAGCACTTTTTAGTCACAGGTGGCAACACATCATATTTTGTTTTTTAACTTTTCTTTGACAAAAAATGATTTAAAATCATATATATAAATTTCTACGTGACAACTAGAGGGCGGAGGGGGGTCTTAGCATATACTACGGGTGGTCACTGAGGGGGGGACATAAAAATTGAAAAAATGGGTCACGTAATATGGGTACGTTCCCTAAAGTGGTATTAGTGAACTCGTTAGTGAGGTCGCATTCTTCATAAAATATAATAAAGTTTATTAACTACATCCGCAACTTTAGATTAGTTGGTGCCTGTGTTAATTATGACTTGTATAATTTTATTATGTTCTGTTCCTGGCAGTATGATTTGAACACTTTTAACTAACAGTAATATTTGATTGAACTGTAAGACAACGCTGTGACAACTGGTAGTAGTCTGTTTTATTGAAAACACTATAGTACCATCCGTACCACATATATAGGTACTATATCCGTGCTAGCTTGACCGGTAGCCGATGCTGATGTTAGTGGCAAACGACATCTCGATATTGCGTTCGTCGAGTGAGATTTCCTATGGTCCAAAACTCGCATTGCTTTCCAAATCCGTATTCCTCTGCCTTTGGCAACGCATTTATGTTTATTTTCAGTGACGTGCACAGACATTTTCGACAGGGTAGACAAAAATTTCCCTATATGATGTACATTTAGTGGCTATTTGGAAACCGCACGTACTGTTGTAAGATATTTTAGAATTTTAATGTTAACTACACTATGTATAAGCGTTGCCAGCTATAGGAATTAACTAATACTACATGTCTGTGGCTAATACTAATAAGATCAAAGATATTTTTACATTTGTCGATATGCTATAGTGACATCTAGCGATTTATATTGAATCTTTTTTAAGATTGCCATCTATGGGAATAAACTGGAACTATGTATTTATTATGAATGATTATAAGTTGCCATGGTTAATGCAATTCAGCGAAAATGCACCGACCTCAAAGTGTTCCTGTGTTCTTTAATATTGTAATAAACAAAAATAATTATTAAGTCATTATTTAACGTTTACATACAAAATAGTGGTTACTTGATTATTGGCTCTGCACGATACTAGCGCCGTCTAGTGAATGTAAATTTACGTGGAGAGAATTCTTTAAAATAAGATTTTACGTTAATTAATTATTATTACAAAGTATAAAAGACAAATTAGTTACGATAGTGAATATTATAGATTTCAATATTGATCATAATATTTTTTATTTACATTTCAAGAAATTATTTTGTCCGTGGTAAAACGTCAGGATTTCACTGCATTATTGAATAAAATATTATTGCAATACCTACCTAAAGTAAACTATTTTCGAGACAGATAAATCTGGTAAAATTATATTACGAGTAGTTACTAATGAAACTTCCTTTAAGTTCCCTACGGATCTGCACCATCAGCGGAATCTGAAGAAATAATTCATCATCTTGATAACCCACCTGTAACGTGAAATCATGACTTGGCTGCATAGCTTTTGCTCTTCAATCGCGATAGAAGTCATAACATGCAGATTTATCAAAGCACTATTCACTGCAGTTAGTTTAGGTGAATATATAGGTAGTAACACACATATTCTGAGCAATAAATCGGTGTTTTAAAAAAGCTCTTTCCGAAGACGACAAACGTAACACCCCACGAAACATGCCGCATGATAACAATGGAAATTTAGTAATTTTTAGGGTAAAATCAGACAAACATAAATAAACATCTCCATTTTTATAAAAACGAATAATTTTAGGGATGGAAAACTATGATAGATTATTAAAACTTCAATTCGATTATATCGTGAAGTATCGATTAAATTGTGAAGTATCGATTTCATTTATCAATATTAAAATCTCCTTTAATTACATAACATAACATAACATAAGCTCACGCCTGTATCCCCGAAGGGATAGGAAGAGGTGCACTAGCGAACTAGAACATCCACATTTCGCCGAGCTTAGATGTGATAGGGGGCGAGCCTATCGCCATATCGGGCACAAATCCCAGACTCTGGGCTGATATGGAGAAATCCAATATCACTTTGCCCGACCCGGGAATCGAACCCGAGACCTCAGGACGGTAGTCATACCGAAATACAACTACGCCACCGAGGCAGTCACTACGCCACCGAGGCAGTCTACTAATTAGATTTTCTTAAATTGAAAATATGAAGTTAAATCGTTGAAAAGTTTATTTTGGTTTTACTCAAAGGGAAAGGATATAAGTTTAACAAAAACTAAAAAACTTTATTCAAAATCCAATCTAATCATTGATTTGAATCGATCAAACTATCGATATTTTATATGTCCACCTCCATGAGTTCCTTTTCTACGACATCTGCGAATTATTTGAACAAATATTACACGAATGAATTAAAATGTAGTGTGACATTGAGAACGTTACAAGAATGAACGCATTTTCAAATCGGAACGTATTACATTTGATGTTGCCAATATTCAAAGCCAAAAGTCAACTTTCGTCAGAAAGCTACCAATATTATGCTTTACATGTGTGCGTCGTCTGAAGTAGACACTCACACTACTATTATCCAAATTTGTATATACGTAACTTTTTTGATTCGTGCATTGCGTATTTAGCTTTCGTTCGCAGTCATATTCCTGACGTCACTCGCCACTGCGCGACGACCGACGGTGGCCGCGCCACGATTTGAACGATAAGAGGGCGGACCACGCGCGTCGCGCGGCAATTTTTAAAATATATTACGTTGTGAATGTTATGGTCCTTTATTATTTTACTTTATTTAATTACTAAAATGTCAGGGTAGACAACGTCTTTTTGTCTATATCATATGCACGCCGCTGTTTATTTTGATATATTTTTCTCAGTCAGCTTAAAAATGCTCGTGTGTTATATTTACTCCTCTTGAGTCTTTAAAATTATTCTCAACTGCATCACAAATATGAAAACCAAATTTGATAATAATCGCAGTATTGTTTGTGTATTCTATTGGAATTCTTGGAACTTTCTAGCCCTTTGGTTGTCCTTTTGTTTATCATTTATTTTACAGTATATCTTTTTATCTGCGATCTGTTATCTGTACCGTTGTGATAGTAATGCCGGGTACACACCAACCGAACGAACGTTCGCGAATCTACGCATGTTGCATTCACACAACAGCGAAAGTATGGAATTATATGGCATGACGAATCGAATGTTGCATACGGGAATCACAGCTTTGATATGGATATAATGGGCCTTACTTATAAAAACATTTTTGCTTAACTTTTCGCTAAGAATAGTCTGTCGCTTTTTTCCTTGCGTTACATTGTTTAAAAATGAAAGGAACAACCTATGGTTAAAGATAAGCAGCGCTTAAATATTTTTATAAGTAAGGAGCATTATGTTCTCAATTCTCATACGCGTACGGCGTACCTAGTTGTTTTAGTAGTGGAGTGATAATGATTACTCGGGTATCGTGGGCGGCCATGTGCGCGTCTCACATGGTCATCCGCGGGGCCGCGTGTCGTCTGATCAATGTTGTAGATTGTCACCACTCCCCACTCCCCACTCCCCACACCTCATCAGGTTTAGCTCCAGATTACTTGATAGTAGATACAGTTATTTTTGTATTATCTTTTAATGATAGCCGTTTGCCGATGTTTAAGTCAGTATTTTGGGCAATCATCATGTGGTACGTGACTATTTATCAAACTAGATAGCCTTGATCAAAATCATAGTTTATAATTAAATTTCAAAATCACATATATTACGGATTTTATAAAAAAAATATCTGGATATGTGATGTTACTGTGACAAAGACTCTTTCTATTTTTAATGAAATTAGCAAGTGATTTTAGGTGTTATTTAGCTAGTTAAATGCAACTAAAATATCAAAGTGTTTACATTAGCGAGTGAGATATTGTGTTATTCACCGCAGGCCGCGTGGAAGTTTTCGCGCAAACATATCAACATGTATATACACGCTGTCTATGCACATGCTATATGCTATGCTGTCTGTGTCATGTCGCAAGTTGTTTGTTGCCAATAGCAAATCGCTTTTGTGATATTTTGATAGTCTCCGTGACGCACTAGACGCTAGCCGGCTGCGATCAATGAACTATATTGTCCCACTGCTGGTCAAAGTCTGCCTCAACTTCGTCCAATATTAGCTTATGGGTTCTGCAAGCCCATTTTAAGCCACATCACAGTACATAAAGAGTCTGTGATGCGAGGTGTGTCAATGAACTGTATGCATAAAGATGAAGGCATAAAAATATTTACAAAAGGTCACACCGTTCCAATACATAGGCTTACGCACACCATATAAGACCTACGACTCAAGCCTTATAATAAAAAAAAATATTAGCCCTGTAATATTACTGTCCCACTGCTGGGCATGGGCCTCCTCTACTAATGAGAGGGCTTAGTCTCCCGCGCTGGCCTAATGCGGATTGGTTGACTTCACATACCTTAGAAATTCTTGTGTAGAAATTTTTGGGTATGCAGATTTCCTCACGATGTTTTCCTTCACCGTTATAGCAAGCGATATTTCACAATGAAAACACACTTAGAAATTTAGAGGTGTGTGCTCTCTTTGGGGTTGGTCTCGAACCTCCGACACTCATCTCATTATACTTTAAATCAAGTGAAACAGACTGATGCGTCGTGTCTTACATCAATAACTAAAACTATATGGTTGCAGAATGAAGTCGACTCATGAAGGGTTACATCGTGATTCGTGATTCGTGACTGTGAATCGTGCAACAAGTCCCATGATAACTAACGATCAATAACTCAATGTTTATTCTCATATTATTATATGTACTCAAAATGTTTTGCGATCTGGGTCAACAGTAATTGTAAAAGAACAAAAACTTTACGGAATGATTTCCAAACTTATCTGATCGTGATCAAGTATGGGACGACCCTTAGAATAACCTCTATCGAACACACAAAGAGGATCTTGTAAATAAGTCCACATTTTACGGAGATATCGCATAACATACGTAAAAAATACAGACGAATTAAGGACCTCCTTTTTTTGAAGTCAGTCGAAAAGATGTTCTTATGTTTCAAGTCGCGAGTCGAAGCTTCGAGTCAATTTCTTAACATTTTGGGGCTTACTCACAAAAACAGTTTAACTGAGCAAATGGTAAAGAATAGCGTGTCCCTTCTTCTTCTTTATTTAAAATATGGCCTCCATCAAAGTTTGATGATTTTGCCAAGGACAGTGTTTAATAAATCCATTACTCAAAAAAATAGCTAGTCAGACATCTTGAAAATCTTAACTCAAACCTCTAGCCTGTCCCTTTTATTTTTAAACAGTGTGACACAAGGAAAAAAGTGACAGCCTATTCTTAGCCATTTGCTCAGGCTAAACTGTTTTTATAAGTAGGGCCCAATATGTGTAGATTATTTGATTAGATGATAGATACCGAAATACGCTTCTGCGTGATTAGAAATCTTATACATAATTGTCTTTGCCGTAAATAAAGCGCTACAATTTAATCTCTTATGTTTTGGACTCCAATGGTGTTCGTTGCCGTAACATTGTTTTTCCACGTAGTAAAGACTTGGCATACAAACAGTTGTTAATTGGAATTGTCGAGTAGCCGCGAGTGACGCGACCGGTCGAATGAACGGCGCCTCTCAGTTGCCATTGGAACACACCCAATTGAAGAAAATCATTCCGCGGAAATGTATGGAAGCTACTGCTTTATACTTTAAAATGTTTACTGTGCTGATTCCTGGAATGTGTTGGAACACCAACCAAGTTTTGTAAAGTAATGCCTTTATCTTTTGATTATAAGTAGATTAGTACGCTAAAAGCAATAATCAACACAACATCAACGTAAGTAGAACACTTGACGTCCTTCACCGACTATAACGTGGTTGTCAATTTTGTTTTGTCTCTTACAAACAATGCAAATTCTACTATATTACTGCTTATAATTCTTAGTGGCTGGTAAAACTGGACTTATATGTATTAAGTTTAGTTTTAGTGCAGTTGCATGTACAGAGGAGACATTAGTTTTTTAAGTTTTCTAGTTTTCATGCGGTCTTATTATGGGGAACAATTGGTTTGTTTGAATTGTTTTAGTCTCATTTATAAACGGTTTTAAATGGATAGCTGACTTTCCGTATATGATAGTATGAGTCCATCATTTAAATTGTATGCAATAATTATTATTTTTTTAACAGACTATAGGCAGTATGATCCTTTTGTAACCTTTGATCCATTTTTATTTTCTTGAGGCAAATCTTGCGACACCTTCATCTAGTGTGTGGTTTTCATTATAAGTTTATAAATCTTCCTATTCCTATCAGGTGTCTGAACTGGTCATTTGTAAAGACTACGCCCACCTGACCTTTTCCATTGGCTATAATTTCTATCGTTCCGATTGCATTGTGGGCGTGTAATGGACATCTGTGGGTGTAATTACTACTGAGTAGTTCTAATTCTGCTATAATGTTTGGTTCATTAGATATTGTTGTTGCTTTAACGGCTTGTTTTACCAAGTGCAACATTAGCTACTTTGGTGACATGAATGAGGACTTTAACACAAATTATTATTTTAGTCTATTACTTTCCACGTCACCATCATTCTTTTAAACAAATGTTATAGCAGCTCCTAATGAAGTTACAATATGTTTCATTCTGTTTTTACTATCTTTATAGTCAATGCATCGAACTTTGTCAATTCCGATAAGCATACTTGATAATTCTCAATATTATTTAAATGACCTTTCTCAGTAGTGGACTGTGCAAGGGAATAATTCAATACAGGTCTATTATTATACACCGGATTAGACACTGCGTGCGGTCAGTGCGGTCACTCGCACTCGTGTAACATTCTCATGTTCGTTAGTTATCGGTTACGAGTTAGGAGTGACGACACTCATGTTTGTTTCCCTATCGCATAAATGCGAGTTGTCGCTGGTGTATGCTCTTGTATAAACACCGACCTGCGTGATGCGCCCGTTCTATCAACAGAACCATGCAGTCCGCACCATTTGGATATCTGCATGAGCAAGTGATAGTGATAACACATAACTAGATAAAAAGTAACCTTAGTATCGATGCTTATTAATATCTGTTATACTATGAGATACGAGGAAAATAAATTAAATGCTGATAAGTTAGTTGTTGACCCAAATAGACAAGACAGGTTCAGCAAGAAGTGGGTATTTCCTTGAAGCAAAAAGCATACAAAATATATTATTAAAAGTTGTTTCAATGCACTCGTGAAATTCCGATTGTGTTAAATGTTCGACAGATGTGTAATAGAGGAATCTGTTACATCTCCATTACAAGCAATCTGTCGATACCAAATGGATGAGTCAGAAGCGTCATTGTGCCTCGTCTTTTAAATGGCTTTACAAAGCGAATTTCTGTGTCGATGGTTATGGTAAAACTGTTGAAGAGGATGTCCATTAATTGAGTTCAATATCCTGTAACGCGGTAAAGCGAAACGATTATGATGAGTGATCATCATCATCATAGATCCTAAAACTCCCCTCCGTCATCTCATATGTCAATCAATGGATTCTTTGAAGATATGCAACGCACTAGTGATTCTTTCGGAAATCTTGCTCAGTTAAAGGTTACTCGCTGTGTTCAGGATGGAACATGTGAAATGTTCATTTACTATACCTCGGCTATAAGAAACAGGCTAAATTTCTCCCCTTTTGCAGTTGTTTTTAAACATTGACTCGCGCCGAGATTGCCGTTGACTACGGCCATTCAATTCTTATAAACAAACACAATAAGAAAGAGTCGCAAATACGGCGGTCGGCGCGGATAATGGAATCTGTATAGTTGTAGTTATGTGGAGATGAGAAGTAGGTCAGTGGGGAGGCTGGGTGCGCCTGCCCGCCGCCGCCGCCGCCGCCGCCGCCGCCGCCGGGCGCCGCTATCGAGTGATCGGCTCCAACACTTGGATCCACTCCAGCTGGTACCGCGCGCGATGGCCGAACTAATACAATGCTTATTGTCAAGTTCATTCTTAAGGACTTCGATTCAGGCCCCGATACTATTGTTACAAGTTACACGTTTTATTAATGTAATGTTATCATAAACTTTTTTTAGCAAACAGGTTTGTTATAGCTGATTACAGCTATAATAAACCTGTTTGCTAAAAACAGTTTTCCGTAAAAATAATACACAAAATTACGAATATCTTCTTTGAACTTGGATTTTTTAATGCAATGCGATAACATTTAGAATTTAACACTGAGCTTTAATACGGTGACGAAAATCAAACTGGTATTTATATCAGTTACATAAATGTCTGCCACGAGGAAACCTGTTTTCTCTAAATTCGAAATGAAGAAAAAAAAATAAGTAAAGTAACAATACTAGCCAATTAAAGAATAATTAGTCTTACGTCGCTACCGACGTCCTACTGGTTAACCATTTAAAAAAACAAAATCGAACTACAGCAGCGTCTCCTGCACTACAACATTGCATATAACACCTACACAAACCTTTCGCTACACATTTTTGTCTATGGTCCATTGTTCTACGAGCAGGAGACAGCGACAATCATTGTTGTGTATGAGTTTTTGTGTTTTGTTTTGAGAAAAATACGTACAGGAGACGCGACTAAAAAACTGTTGCTTAGTCTCCAAGGAAGAGATTCATATTATGTACCTTCAAACGTAGCGGTGTTTTATTTTGTTTTCCTTAAATTTTATTGTATTGATAAACGTTGTTATTATATTTTACCAGGACACTACCGAGATTATTTTATGTTCAGATCCAAATTATGGTGCCAAAGCTTCATCCAATCTGGTTCAGTCGTTAAAGCGCCAGATGAATTGTGGTGCAACCATGATTAAATTTTAAGCTAAATTTAATTTTCTTCTCTACTGTACATATTTAAAAAGGGGCATGTTTAGGCTAATTATAATTAATGATGGCAACACATCGACCTATCCAAAGAATAAAGTTACATATGATAATTAATCGAAATTGCTTTCTTATTTTTCTGAGCTTATTTATTGACCTGTATATTTAACTAGTGAATATTTTTTTAAGCTATGTCATAATTTAACTTGTTATTATGTCATAAATTTAAAAAAATACTAGTATTAGTTAAATATATAGGTTAATTTAAGCTCAGAAAAATATAAAAGCAATTTCGATTAATCATCATATGTAACTTTATTCTTTGGATAGGTCGACATGTTCTTTAATTAAATCAGCTGCGACTTTTCTTCAGATTACTCCTCAAAACAGTAAATTCCAAGTTACGGAACTTTCAAATAAACGAACACAAATTGCACTTATTTGTCGGGAGTCGTGTCTGGCCTCTGCGTAGCATGGCATGAACGTACAAGACATGAGACAGGTATAAGTATTATTAATCCATGAGAATGATAAAGTATATACATAGATAACAATGATTAATTATAGTACTATTGAGGGTTTGTCATTACCGTGGTCATATGAGTCATTACCATTGCTATACTTAACGACGGTAATGACGCTTTTTTCGCGAAAATGCCCTACAAGGTATTAATTCTTGCAAACATAATGTTAAGAACACAGTTAATAAATAATTGTATGTACCTAAGGGCCTTTACGAATAAATAATTATAAAGCATTCTATAATATTTAAAACAAAACAAAACAGATAAATATTATGCATTATTTTATTTATAAACAGTGATATGACGAAGCTATATAGAGTTATATTCCACTGCGTCGCGTTATGGACACAACAAATATTGTGTGATAAATACGCCTCATACAGATAAGCGTGGTGTATTTATAGCTATTTGCAACATCTTTCTCTCAAATAAACCTCTTAAAATAATAAAGCGTAATAAAGCGTTATGAATGGTAATCCCGGCTGAGATGTATAGAGCGAACTTCGACTAAGTCTAAGTCAAAGTAACGAACTCAGTGAGGATTTTGACTTAGTCCAAGTCATTTTTTAGTCATTGCTTAGTCTGTCTGTCAGTCTATTTTTCTTGTAAAAATGACTCGGGACTAAATCAAAGTTCGATATAACAATTCCAAATCCTCAGTGAGTTCGTTACTTTGACTTAGACTTCGTCGAAGTTCGCTCTATAGATCTCAGCCTAAATAAACCACGAGTGAATTTCTCGGAAGTGCGCACGGGCACGGTGGTCGACTGTCGAGTGACGAGTCTAAAGTCCGTAACAGTGAGTCTAGTGTACACAAACAGTGATTCAATTATCTTAAAGGCGCAATCATTGAGCCAGCGCCGATCTGCGAGTTGTGACTTGTGACCCGTTTGAGAACTGTATCAAGGCTTCTTATTACTTTTAATTGATATTTAATAGCCTCGTTGGTGCAGTGGGCTAGTAGCTGTAAAGCGAGAGGCCGCGGGTTCGAACCCGCACCGAGATCAATGTTTGTGTAGCTCACAATATTTGTTTCGAGCCTGGATGTTGTGAGACCGGAATCGTAGTTGCTGATACATACGACACAAGACTATTTATTTATTTATTATCTTAGTGTAGGGTCAGTTCTATGTGTGTGACTGTTGGGTGTTGTTACATATTTATTTATTGTTTTAATTTTGTAGTTGCCTATACTTAATGCGGCTTATTGAAGCGATTTTTTTCGTGACAGGATCCCCCCGAAAGAATTAACGTCAGGCAGGCGGTCGGTTGTAAAAACTAAGCCGAATCCTTTCTCGAGCTTGCTGGAAAAAATCCAATGCGCCGACTACACAATGGTCACGGTGGCACAATCCCTTTTTTCTCCCATTCCATTCCTTTCAGGTTGGCAACGCACCCATGATTATTTTTGTCTCTTGGGTGTCTATGGGCGGTGGAGCTCACTTACCATCAGGAGACCCATCTGCTCTTTACCAGTCTCTGATATAAAAAAAACACATTGGAGTGGCATAAAAGCACGTGGAAGATGTATTGTGTTCAGTATGCCGTGCAGTTGATTGATTGTGACATTAAAACATTATTTATTACATAATAACATAACATAACATAAGCTCACGTCTGTATCCCCGAAGGGGTAGGCAGAGGCGCACTAGCGAACTAGAACACCCACATTTTCCGAGCTTAGTTCCGTCCCAGATGTGATAGGCCTATCGCCATATCGGGCACAAATTCCAGACTCCTCCTTCTTGATATGGAAAAATCTGATATCACTTTGCTCGACCCGGGGATCGAACCCGAGACCTTAGAACCGTAGTCGTACCGAAATACCACCACGCCACCGAGGCAGTCTACATTACTTATTAGTTATTTGTATAGGACAAAATACCTGAATACACCACAGATAATGCCTGTGGAATAAACATAAACTCCGGAAATTCCTACTTTATAATTTGACGACAAATTAATTTAATATTTTATTCTCCCTTGAGACGAGGGTTGTATTAATTGTCAATTATGTGACGGTCGCCAGTCGTGTACTCATTGTGGCTTAATTTAAACCTGTCACAGTATAATACCCGTATACATCAGTTAATTTGATACAGTAATTCGTAGTATATTAGTATATATCATGACAGTATGACAGTCTCTATGGCGTAGCGGGCGAGTAGCCGGCTGTGAAAAGTGAGGTCGCGGGTTTGGTTCTCGCATCGAAACAAATGTCGGTGTGGCCCACAGATATGTATTTGTTTCGGTCTGAGTGTTGTGAGCATCGATATAATAATATACCTAGATGCACAGTTGACGCTCAGAAAGTGGGACAGCCAACGAGTGCTTAAAATGTAAGTAAGCACTTGTTGGCTGACAGTCGGGCGCCGACCGTTCGTCTGTGAAGATGCCTAAATGCTCTGTGAAAGAGTGCAAAAATAACACTCTTACAAAGCGCAAAACACATGGGATTTCATATTTTAAGTAAGTATAATTCCCTTACTTAATTCTTAAAACCTTAATCATGTTAAATTAAGTATTAAACGTGTATAAATAATTAATTTAACAAATTCAGTTAATAAAATATTTTGTCCCTTTTGAAATCATGATTTGGAACAATGAAATATATGGAGTCGTTTTTTTTTTGTAAATATATTATATTTATTTTAAATTTATGATTTTTTTTATTAATTTTATTTATTAATTACAGATTTCCATGAAATGAAATAGTAAGAAATAAATGGCGTAAAATTATTTCCGAAGAAAGGAGAGAAGAAAATTTTAAACCCAATTACTCAAGTGTGGTTTGTTCAGACCATTTTGCCGATTCCGATGGATATTATACAGAAAAAGGGATTAGGAAAATTAAAAAAAATGCTGTACTAAAAATAAAGGTGATAAATTGTCATCAGCTACATTGTCCTTAACTAATGTTTACTATTTAATTTAACAATATGTATGCTTTTGGTGTACCTATAAATAAATAAATAAATAAATATTGCCACATTTATTGACTTTATTTTAGATTGTCGTAACTACAAGTTTAAATGAGGCAGGGTGCAGTACAAATGTAATAGTTGAAAAATATTTGATACAGAATTCATCAATAGCAAGCATATACTAGGTACATACTGCCATGTAAAATGACTATTTAATAATTTGCGGCTAATTCTAATAAATGTTTTCAATCAAGGTGTGCAGATCATAAAAAATTGCCAACATGAACAAAGTTGAACATTCCGCTGTCAAATAATAATTTTAATGGTTCATTCTCGCGATTTTTCATTTTTTAATTTTTCATTTTTATCTTGGATTCTCGGATTGAGATCATTTATTGGAACCGGTCGTTAGGTATAATTACTACAACAGTAATTGTGGCGTCATCATTTATTGGAAACATATTCATTTCCAGGAACCAGCAATTGAACCAATAAATAATGAAGGATCACCAATACCATCAGAATTTTCATCAATCTTTAACACACCTAAGACGTTATTTTTGAAAGATAATTTGAAAGAACGCAACCAAAAATTTAAACTTAAATCTAATTTAGTGCGAAACTTAAAAAGGCAGAACAAAAGATTAAGAAAACGAAATGATAGTCTAAAAGAAATTATTAAGAATCTAAAGAGCAAAGGACGATCTTAGTGTGGGGCCAGGACTATGTATGTGACTGTTGGGTGTTATTTATTTATTTATGAATCACGCTAAGGCAAAACAGTGCTTATTTCATATTTATAACTCATAAGCCTTGTTATCTTCTAAACATTTATACTCTATCTATCTCTTAATGTAAGTAAAATTATTATACAGATATCGCCATTCTCATCTACATTGTACGCCACGTGGTCAAAATTTCTCACAGATAAATACAAGAACTATTCGACTCCATTCAATCTTTGTCCAAGTGACTAGAATGTTTCTTTTAATAATGTCAAATTATTGTCAAATTCAAAAACGATTAGAAATTCAAAAAATTTCGAATATAGGAACGTTTGAACATTCAATTTAAAAAGCTACTTTATGCCGCGTCTATAAGGTCATATTTGTGTTAATTTAATTAAATTTGTGATGTTTATTTGTTTTGTCTGTCGAGGACACTGTTTACAATGATATTTGTATGGAACTGTGCATCTAGGTATATTATTATATCGATGGTTGTGAGACCCAAAGTCTCTCGTAGTTCCTGATGCCCACGACGCAAGACTCGATCTTAGTGCGGCTTCAGGACTATGTCTGTATGTGACTGTTGGGTGTATTTATTATTATTACATGGGGCCAAGACGTGTGGAGTCGGGAAGACAATGAACACGAGTGGTTCGTTGTGGGGTCAGAAGTGGGTTTCGTCAATAGGACTTCTACATTTTTACTAACGACCAAATTACTAACGGCGGCCGCCTGGACACGATACAGTTCAAGGGGGTCGCATCGCGTTGTTCTCATTTTTTTGTATTGGTACGAGTAATCGTTTTTTCCGATGGTAAGTGGTTGCCGTGGTCCATGCACATCGGTTATGCCGGGGACACAGCTAACCCACTGTCTACTACGAAGGAGAAGACTGGTGGGGTAAAGGGAGGTCTAAGTATTTAGTAACGTCTTTGAAAGTCTCAGTTACTGTACGAAGCGTACACGAAGCTGTCATTTGACACGCTGTGAGACAGTGGTGACGACAATGATCCGGTTAAACCGAGCCAATCATGCTGTAGGCAATTTTTTTTCCTCTAGCACTTGACGAGGTCTCAACAGACTGGATTTTAACGTGTGATATTGATTCTCCACTCTTGACGTTCAGTCGCTACGGGAGCGCACTAGTTCAATTGTTCGGGTCAATTGTTTGATGATGGCTACAAAATTGAACGGTGGCCGAGGGTATGCTGACGTCAGGCACATGTGATTTCACTCACAATACGACTTAATAAGATTTCTATCATTGTGAGCGTTGTTGGTTTATTTTGTACCTCTTATACCTCGTGATTTAAGTACCTAATTGTAAATATTCCGATAGGTAAGTTATTTTACTTTTTGATCTCTTATTTACATACGATAAGGTTTTGAAACAAAGAAGCCACAATGTTTTAATACAAAGGTGTAATTAAGTAGAGTCATCATAAAATCGAGAGTCATCTCCGGCCTACAGTCGGCACGACATTTCCGTGTGAATACGTTTTCGACGTTGATGTTCCGTAAATACATTGTATGCAGTGTGTAAATACACATTCAGTAAATACACTGTAGTTCACATGTGTACTTGAAATTCGAGATTCTGCATGTACTAGGGCATTTCCGCGAAAAAAAAGCGTCAATATCCGATATCTGTGCGGTAGCACAGACTAATGTAGATGCACGTGGATCAAATAAATGTCAAACACCGAAAAGTGGACTGTCAAACGGTCAGCATAGCATTCTCCGAAACGAAACTTATAGCACCCATATCGGTCGGCCAAGTGAGCCACAAGCAAAACGTCCGAAACGAAGTCCGCAACTACGGATTTCGTTTTACAAACTAGGCACCCTGATCTCTGTGCTAGGTTCTGTGATCTGTGTTACAGAAAATTTATGTTAACAAAACATTGATGTCGTTTCGGGTGTTGTGGGTACAATGTATAGATTCTTCATACTTCGAAGGAAGCAGCCGATATTAGAAGTCTCAACTTACGAGACCTTCATGGTGTTATCATTGTCAAAGATAATACGGAGCATCTATTAGATCTTTTTAACACATAGAACAGGGTCCACAATAAATGAAGCGTAATGGCTTTCGGTCATGATACAAGTATGTAAAGGCGTAAGTAAAGTCGTGTTAATAAACATGGTGAACAACAAACTCATTCACTAGCATTCGAGCGTTCTAAGCCTATGCGACCGGTTGCGGTTATCCATGCAAGGATTCGCACATAATAATAATAATAAGTAACGAGATAATTTACCTGAACACAATTCATTGTGAGTCGCAAGTACTCGCAAGCCGCCAAAATGATTACGAAACTTGTGCTTACCCACATACGACGCGTAATGTGAGCTGTTTATAGTTTATACTACACGACAGTGTTTCACAATGTTTATTAAAATTAATATAATAACAGTTTTGCATTTTCGACAATATTGCCTAGCAAGTAGCAAACAGCAGCGTGGTTAATTTGTGTGGTGCTGGGTTGGTGTGTTCGTTGCGTGAACTCACAGGAATAATAAATAAATAACACCCAACAGTCACATATATGTATGTATAGTCCCGACCCCACACTAAGATCGAGTCTTGTGTCGTGGGTATCAGGAACTACGAGAGACGCGCGGTCTCACAACACCCAGACCCGAAACAAATATCTGTAGGCCATACAAACATTTGTCTCGGTGCGGGAATCGAATCCGCGGCTTCTCGCTTCACAGCCGGCTAATCGCCTGCTGCACCACGGACGCTGTATAGGAATAAAGATCATTTAGTTATTATCACAGTTACGTGCTTTTTGACTTTAGCTTTAGATAAATCAATTCTGTTGCAAATTGCTACTGTATTTTGTTGCGGGAAATCGAGGAAGTCTAGAAAATTCCGTAATTCGTGTCCGACTCCTACATTCACGGCGATTACCAAATAAACTAAACTCGTTTGGCTAATCTTGTTTAGAGGTCATTTCACATACCCGTGCGGCGTCACGCGGCATGCATACTATATCATGGACATATTATAATTAACCATTTTTTTTTCTTCGTGGATGAACTACATTTTTTATTATAATGCTTCTGAAGTACTGGCATGTGAATATGAATTACAAGTGAAAGCACATGTATTTGTTAAGGTTTATTAAAGTAAATTATGTTGACAGACACAAACCTAATGAGGTTTAAGTCGATCATGATCATTGGTTTCAATGTTTTATAATATACCTTCGAATTTATCTTTATATTATATCTTAAACAATTTAAGAAAACCCTACTTATGTAGTTGATGTTAGCTTACTTGTTATCCTACCATGTAATGAAGAATTAATATTCTATATCTAACACTAGAAAGGATGCTAGAAAGTCATAATTATGATCCGTGACATTTGTCTCCACAGTCCGGTTCAATGCCCACCAATTAGTATAATAATATAAAATAGATTCGAATCGAGATGTCGCAACACTACTCTGGTTATGTCAATCTCTACTACGCGTCCAATAAAATCTATATTTACATTTGCCATTGAACTAATCGAATAACATTATATAGCTTTTTAGTTGTGCATATTCACTTGACCAAAACAAATATTAAAACAAACTCTATGTACCCAGATGAAAGTCTATAATTCAATGTTATAAAATGTATGTAGTGTTTCATTACTAAGTTGTGCATACAACTCAAGTGCTAGATCAAAAGATCTTTTATTATCACGTTATAAAAGTAAGGAAAAGATCATCAAAGAGAAACGAAATAAGGAGAAGGGAGCTATCGTTAGAACTATAGTTTGACGCTTGCTTATGGAATATTATTGTTTACTATAATATTGTTACACGTTAGCAGTTAGCAGTTTTACGAAGTCGGTTCATTATATCACGAAAAAACCTACGTGAAGTGAAAGGACAACTAGCTGTTTGTATTTTGTACGATATTAGATTTCAAAAGGACTATAAGACCTATGATTATTTTTGTTTTTCTAAGTTGTGGAAATCGCATACCATCAAGTGAAGCACTTGCTCGTTTACAGCCTTATGCTACCCACTATAAATCCATACTGAATAACATTTGTAATAAAGTAATATAAAATATTTACAAATTGATTGTGTTTGAGTCATCCTTATACATACAAAACAATTTGCCGTATGGTGCGGGTAGCTATGCTATGACTAATTCAGTAGTTTTTTTGGTCGGTGATTAGATAATTAACAGTATAAACAATCAGTTAGGATGAATCCTCATCCGTTAGTTATTAGTTATTTTGTTGAATGAAAAAATGAAAATCCGTCCACATTTGGCGGCGATTTCGCGTAACATACATACATAAAATACAGACGAATTGTGGATTCTTCTTTTTTTTTAAGTCTGTCAATAAATCAGGTTGCGTCAGAGGCGTATCATCAAATCCATGATTGGTTAGTAGCTTTCCGGAAAATCTATAAAAAAATTACATTGTGTATCGCGGTTAGGCACTGTAATATTGGAGGGTTCGCCGTGTTGTGTGATATGTCTACTGAGCAGAGTGTTTCAGTACCGAACGTACCCTCACTCCCTCCACCTATTGTGTAATATGACACATCCATTAGTCATGCAGTGTTGTGTGGAATAACACATACAGAGTTATAGACAAATTGTTTACGTAGATGTTGTATGGATGTGGTTGCTACGATATCAGCATTCAGCACGTTTTAGAAAGCAATGACTAGAATATGCAGAATACTCACAACTGCTGTGAAAAACAAACAAAATGCAGTGAATATGCATTCACGTGTTTAACATGTAGATATACATTTTGCATCATAGCATACATTGGATATTGTATATAACATTTACATTGGATTTTTTTTTGGTGTAATTAGCAACAGCATACTTTATCCGTGAAGCTAGTAATGCTCCGGATTTAAAGCCCAAATGAGGATAAATGCCTTTCCGTGCTCGTCCCTCGACATATGATGTGACGGAAATAAATACTGTGGACAGCATCATGCACCGGGAATGCGTTTCTGTTCTGGTAAATAATGTTCGAAGTCTAGATGAGTTTCTATACCATTACGCATAATCACTACGATCGGAGTTCTTATGGACTCTGCGAGTCACCGGTCACGACTGTCAAGGTCTTGTTGTTCGTGGAATGTAATTACTTGACGATGTTGTCAAGTTATTGGAAACACCTTGAGAACAAGTTTTATTTTATGGCTTCCACATAATTACAATACACACAATTTAACTTTGTTGGTGAGAAGTATGTATAAAGTAATGTGTACCTACTCCATTCGTTTTTTTTAATCCGGGCACGGCAAAGTGACTACACTGCACCTGATGGTAAGCGTAGTGGAGTCCAAAAAAAACTAGCAACCACTGATAAACAATGGGTTTATCAGTGGTCGTCAGAATCATGCTGGCCTTTTCATGCTTTTTCACACTTCGAATCCGAAGAGGGAAGAAGCAAATCGAGGAGCTTGCGACAAGACAGGCGGTTGTCCGATGCAGATACAGGGTCCGATGGGATATCCCCATACGTCTCAACCAACCATCAAGTCATGCCGCTAGTCCCTCGAGAGAACCGGAAGTACACTGGCTGATCCTGGAACGCAAACCACACGCGGAGTGTGGGTCACTAAGGCAGGTTTTAGCACTATGTGTACGGTGGTCGCCATCCGGTCGGATACAAATATCCTACCACCAGCAAAATTGCCTTGATCGACCTCGTACGTATTTATCCCCGACTGGATTACTTAGTCTTTTGTAAATTCTATAAAATAATTGCCTCTACAAAGTGTTCCTCATCTTCCCAACTCTTATTTATATCGTTTAATGCCGCCTTATCTGTCAAATTTGTATGACGAAAATCATTGTAAGAAGCCGTTAAAGTTGTGTAGCGTTTGACCATTCGGGCGATAGTGTTGTAGAACAGTGAATGTCAATAGGCGGTGGCCGTCGAGATTACTTACCATCAGGTGATCCACCTAGTCAAGAGTCAAAATCTATTAATTACTATTGATATGGAATCTTTTTTGCAAAGGTAATGCCTAAATCCTAGTCCGGTATCAATACGATGCGATTATTGACGAAATTCATTATCTACAATGCATTACTTCCGCGTACTTGTTATCAGTTCGTTATCACAATTTTTGCTAATTAATGATAAGTGCTATTAAATCGAGCGCACTTCATGTCGCACTTAATAACTTTTTACCCGACTTCCACGTTATCAGGTCATATCATACTAGAGTTTCTTACAATTTTTGTTTTCGTACTACCTGAAAAAATATTATATTATGTAACGGATTTGATTTCGTGTTCGATAGAGCTTATTTCAAGGGTGGTTCCATATAAATTTGGTCAAGATTGGATCAATATTGAAATCGGTCTCTAAATTTTTCAACTTTTAAATATCAAATATTTGTTTAAATTGTCGTTTCTTTGGTCTAATGGCAACGTATATGGGCTGTGGACCGGGAGGTCCTGGGTTCGATTCCCAGATCGGGCAAAGCGAATGTTCTAATTTTATTTGCCCGATACGGGATCCCCAGGGGATTAACGTCAGGCAGGCAGCCGGTCGTAAAAACTAATCCAAATCCTTTCTGCAACGTGCTTGAAAAAGTGTGTTGCACCGACCCTACTTTTTTTTAACTACTACGTATAGAAGAAACATTTGTAAACCATACTAAAGTTTCAAGGATGTAAAATTTATGGTGCATTGCAATTTTATTACTATAGATTAAAAAGACACGATATGTTCATATCATTAACGTTGGTCTTTTTTGAACTGAACAATAATCAGACAATAACCACAAAATACCAGACAACAAATGAAACAAAAATAAAACAACGAAATGTATGTGATGTGATGTGAGGTCAACGTAATGTTGATAGGCGGTGCTATCGCGATGAGCGCGTCGATAACAAAGCTACAGCTGATAACAAGTGATAACTCGCTGACTGTGCTCCGGAGTACGGACACGGTGCGGTAAATATCGCACGGAGTAAATAATCGCTGAGACCGTCTTCATCTCCTACGTGAGGTTTCTTTAATTGGAGTATCGTTGCCCACCCAATAGTATGGTATACTATTGAGTGGTTAGGACATTGATAACTCGTAGATTATGTCACTACGGACGACTTACAGCGCTATTACCAATCGTGAGTTACACCTTATCTCGATTTATCCTACAGCTAACCCCTATGGCCACTTGCAGTCCCGCGATTAATCTCTATTTATTCCCAATCTTGATTTAAAGATAGGAGTGAGCTGTAGGATACATCAAGATAAGGTGTAACTCTAGATTAGAAATAGCGCTGCAAGTTGTTATTGTAATTGGCAATAATAAAACCGGTTTTGATCTGCTTTTCTTTTCAAGACATTTTAATATCAATTATGGTAATAAAGCATTACAAAGTGTTTGATTAGAAATCTATATGATATGAGATTAGGTGATCTTAAACCAGTGAAATAGATGTGTTCAAATATGAAGTAGGTAATTGATATTAAAATGTCTTTTGCATATGAATAAGAGGATTCTTAAAAATCTATCGTTTTAAGTACACTACTGGCGAAGTTTAGTCTACATTATATTTCAGTTAAACATTATTTTATCGAAATTAGTAACTGTATGTTTACTGGGATTAGGGGTGAAATAGTTCTGATAAGTGAGCCGATCATCCGTCTATGGGACTGCAAACGTCCTTACCATATACATATAATAATAAATAATAATAACGGTATGTTTTGTCATGTTGTGTGGAGGTGTTCTGTGACATCGTGGTGCGCGACGGCGAGATGGTGTGCGTGGAGCTGGTGGCGAAGGGCCGCGGCTGCAACGCGCAGGCCGTCATCTTCCTCGGCTCCATCCGCTACGACACCCTCACCAGGGTCTACGACTCTAGGGTGAGTACAAACTACACACTACACAGTACAAACCGCATGCACTAGCGGTATGCGTGATGACGGTGCTTATGCGAACTAGCTCTCTCGATTGAGACGTTTGACATAAATGTGTGGAAAATGGTATATTCTAAGGCCGAACAACGTTGAACGCTCCGTCGATATCGACGATGTGGCGTTTCTTAAAAAATCGCCTGTTGTTCTTTTCTAGTAATGCAGTTTCTGCTTTGTAAAGTTAACACGCGCCAGTAGTAAGTTATAGTTGTGTGTTGTACTGAAAAACTATTAATAATGTAAACAACATTGAAGTGAAAGATCTAGTTTCGAAAATCTTAATCAATGTTGTGTTAGATCTGTTTCACAATTATAATGTAAAAATGTTTTAATTGAAGATCCGAACTCACGCGAAGATTTTAAATCGGTTTCAAAGCTCGTTCCGTTTTTAATTGAGTGCACTGGAGGATATTGTGACCTATACCATAAATGAACATAAAATATAACTCGTTTTTGAATTTATGAAGTGCTGAAGTAATTTAGGGTGAACGGTTCACGATGTTATCGGGCAACCTTTGTGGACGACGAGTACCGAGTGGCGCCTGAACAAACAGGCCGTGTCGAGCAACACGTGTCGCTTGATATGCCGCGCCACACCCGCGCCACGCCACACCACGAGGCTAACGTCGGATGTGGGTGATTTAGAATTAGATCGCACACAAGAGCCGCGCGGCGCAGAGGGCAGACGACTCACGAAGTCACGACCCTTAAACTGGACTGTTAAATTGGGTTATAATGAAATATGTACTATTAACCTCGATAAAGCTTGTTACAAAAGTTAATCGCTAGGGTTCAATGGTAACGTGCATAACCTATAATACTTAATTATCTTTGACAAACCATAAAACAATCAAAATATGTTTCAAAGCAAAAATTGCGCTTAAGTTACTGAAATTAGTTTGGTGACATAAGGTTCTACTCGACTACATTTCTGTCTATCATTTGGTTGGATCTTATCACATGTTTGTCCTTTCTGCCTGGTGTTATTCCGGCCTAACTATGCCATGATCTGCCTTCCTACTAAAACGCTTCGACTTCGCTATCGTACTCCACCTATCACATTATAAGACGAATATAAAACCGGTGAAACGAAGTTGCACATTATCTAGTTTGTTTTCTCACTCAGTTGTCTAGGAACAGGAAGCGTATTCTCTAAAGATTAAGCGATTAATTATTTAGTTGTTGTAAGAGATGTATCGTTAGTTATTGCAAGTCGTTTGCGCAAGTCACTGAGATGGAGATGCAGTACAGATTGCAATGCGCTCTCGAAACTATGTTAAATAGCCTTGTACAGGAGCTGCGCGAAGAAATATCGACGAATCTTGGCGACGGGACGCAAATTTGTAAAGTTAAGTTGTTGTTAAATCATCTAAATGTAACAAAGAATTATAATAAAAGAAAAAAGGTCTGATCGATGAGCAATAATGTATATTTGTACTGTCATAATGATATGTAACTAATTTATACATATTTATAGTGATTACATGATGTGGGATAAAGTACCTACTTCGGAATTTTGATAGTGCGGGATTAGGACTATCTTTAGTATCGCGTTTAGCTATTTTGACAACATACAATCTAGATTAAATAAAACGTTTAAAACGAATCGAAACAAAGAGAGTTTCACAAAACAAGGTGTCTAGGACAACGCTTCGGCCGTACCGTGTAGTTGTTTTGTGTAGATGACCTGATTATCCACCGAGTGATGGTCGAGCGTCGCGACATTTGCAATAATGCGCTGGCTGACGCCTGCCGCCTGACGCCTGACGCCTGCCACACTGCTCAATATGATAAGCAATACACTTTGAATACGAAATGTCACACTGTCGCGCCGGTGCCGGTAGCCACTGATCTCAGAATAGATATTGACAATGAAAAATACACTGATCATGAAAAACTTATACAAATGAGGACGCTTGATGAGTTTTAGAACGGTCGAGTTATTATACTCATTTCAAAAATACGACTCTGAATCTGGGATCGCTATTTTAGTTATAATACCAAAAATTGTAAGACTTTATTCGAGCATAGAGATGAAAATCCGTAATGCCCAATTAAACATTATAATCATTACAATAACAACTACTAATTTTACTTGGTACCATTTGAATCAAAAATAATTTCTGCTAGAATTCACCACGAAAGTTACATTATAAACGGTCGTCTGTGAATCGCTATGCAAATACACACATCCTGATTGCCAGGTGTACCGTGTAGTGTGCGACGCATTTACTAGATATTGAGATGGACATTGGATACCCGACAGTGCAGCGGCACTCTCAGGAAATACTCGTGCAGCCCGGCTAGCATGCGTGTCACGAATCACGATATATCTCGATAATCGACTGTCGAGATGTTGTCTATATTTTGTCTACAGTATTGTATGAAAATAAACGAGGATGCTAGTTAGTGTCCGTAGACAAAAAGAGAAAATCGGTTATAATACGACAAAAGGCGTAGATAAAATGTTCTTGTGGCGCGCATGCTAGGCGGACAGGTCTGTCGACAGGTTTCGACTCCCGACTCTCAAGGGATCGTGCTATTCTCGCACGAACGTCGAACGTCTCAGGCGTTGTGTCTACCCAACCTTCTGTTTCCTTGTGTTGATTGTGCGTATTATCTTACGTGTTATCGCAACACATGGTGTACCTGAAACAAGACAATATACTTTTTAGGTCTATATGTTTGGTCTGACGCACAGAAATTGCAAGTTTCTTACGGTTTTAACTTACTATGCAAATTTCGCAAGTATATAACGCTAAACAACTCGTGCTCTCATCAGATATTTATTCGAAAGAGTACAATAACAAGTTGATTGATGTACTATTTAATAGTTCTGCGTATTCCAGCATTTCCAACCAGGTGCAACTCTGTTAAAATTACAATCATGTTGGAATATTAATAGATTTCACGAGATGTTTTTCTAATATTTCCTGGTTACTAGTAATTTAGTATGGCTTCTACCGCTCACTAAACTAGCAAATTTTCCTAAAGTCAATGATTCATTGCAAAACCTCTTGGTATGTGACTAATGCGTAACGTGTCAGTCAGTGGCCAGTGATGTGTCCAACGCGGGTCACTAGTTATTTACTGGTGCATATCATTCGTCGCAAATACTGTCATCATTGCCAACCTAAAAGGAGAGGATGAAAGAGGAGGGAAAAAGGATTGGGAATGGGAGGGAGGGAAATGGGCCACCGGACATCTCACTCACCGAACGAAACGCGACAGCAAGCTGCCACTTTACGTCGGTTTTCTGTGAGTCAGTGATATCAAACTGGTTAAGCCGGCCCATTCGTGCTGTAGACGTTATTGTCTACAGCGTGGCTCTACCACTCAAAGGACTCCTTGTAATTTCACCATGTCCGTTCTTTCGTTTGTCTGTCTGACCGTAGTTTATCTCAAATACTATTAGTACTAGGGAGATGTCATTTAGCACGAGTGTATCTACCTACATATGAACCACGCTGGAAAATGGTAAAAAACATTTAAAAAAAATTTAGGGTACTACCTGTAAAGTGGGGATGATATTGTTTCTTTCGACTATCCCATGGTGTGAGGTATCGTTTGATAGGCCATTAAAAAAAATGCGGGTTTGTGAAAACTACGAAACGATTCGGGGCTCCGTTTGCAAAATATTGATAGTGCTAATTTTCGGTAAAGTGGGGTCTCTCCACTTCTATCTAGTAGTAGCATAATGAGTTTAGGCGCTTATTTAAATATTTCTTTTCGGCCGACTTCCCAAAAAGGAGGAGCTCCTCAATTCGTCGGTATTTTTTTTAATGTATGTTACTCGATATCTCCGCCAAATGTGGACCGATTTTCAAAATTCTTTTTGTGTTCAATAGAGCTTATTTAAAGGGTGGTCCCATATAAATTTGGTCATGATCGGTAAATTGGAAGTCGGTCAGTTAAGTTTTTAAGCTTGTAATTCAATTACCGACTTTATTTACTTTGTTTTGTTTTTACTACAAAGTGAATACTTATATCTCTTATCACTGAATGTTCTCATAATCATAGGGTACTGAGTATGTACTATGTATACGTTTGTGAAGTACATTTTATTTTTAATGTTATCTGCTGTCGTCGTGCGATAAAACCTGTGTATATTTCGTATGATTTATGTAACAACGTCGAACATCGTTTAAACTTTAACATTATTCGTTTACCTGTTGTGATAGTGTTTATACGTTTAGCCTTTCAAACGAAATCAATCGACCAATGTTAATCAAGTGACGGACGGACGGACAATTGATGTTTATGGTCGGCGGTGATCACTTACTCAGGTGACCCACTTGCTCGGTTGCCTCTTTTTTTATATAAAAAAAATCACACATTTCAGAAACGACACGGTTCCTAATTATTCGTCTGCATTTTTTGTTTTATTCGACATAGCGCGTAAAATTGGTTAATTTTTGCCAGAGATATCGCGTAACATTAAAATTGAAACCTATAGATATCAATTAATAACCTTCTCCTGCTCTGCAATCAGTTGTAAAAGTTATTACTAGCTATCATCTATAAAGTAATATGTAAGTTAGGTAGGTAGTGTATGCAGAGGAGTGCCATTGGAATCAGTTTCCATGAGCCGTGGCCCGTGACCTTGCGAGCGGCAGGGCCGGCGTGGCGCGGCGCGGTGCGGTGTGGGTCACCGCGGCGGTAATCGTTCGACTCCCTAGATCGATGCCATCATACGAAATACGAATGAATCGATATGCATCAATGCTTTTAGATCGATGATTCCATATTCAACTAGCTAAGCTAATAAAGTTTTACAATTACTAAAAATATGATCTCAGATCACCCAATTTTCATTTAAACTAGATACTATCAATTTGATTTGTAGTGTTCTCAAAACTACTGTGAAAGTTATTTTACTTTCTAATTTAATTAAATAATAAATAAATTGGCACTTAATGAATATTCTGATTTATTTTGCACAGTTTAGTTGCATACATATGTATTACACACATAAATATTTTCAGACGTCCTTTCGATATTTATTTATATGGTTACCATGGAATTTGAAGTCGATGGCAACATCGATGATTTACTGATGTCGAAAATCCCTAAACCATCGCGTCGCCGAGTCGCGTTGAGGTATTGCGTAATGGAAAATGCGTGTTTCCGTACACATATCACAAGAATCACACAGTTCGGGCACACGCGGGCGCGCATGCTCGGTACAAACTCGGTGCGAATGTTCGGTTAACGAAGGTAACTACTTTTATTGTGTTGTACATATACTATAGCAGCGATCGCTCAGTTCGGGGAGGTAGGTACAGATTACTAAGCCATGGCCCACGACTCATGATCAGTGTCGCATCTAGAGGGGGGAGAGGGTGCACTTGCCCCGTGCAGGATTTGGGAGGAGGCAAAATCTGGAGGGCGCACTAATTTGGGGGCGGTAAAATCGGGCAAATTGGCAGCTTACCCCCGCTTTGAAAAAACCTAGATCCGGTACTGGTCATGATGTTGTTTGTAGCTTTGTTGGTTGAAAACCAGCCTAGCCACGAGTGTCAAGTGTTAGGGTATGGTGTACCATGCGCTTCCACTTCGCCATTCTTCCCCTCTTTTTGTTTTATACGTTTGTCCGTATTGCGGTACGTCAGTGTGTGTTCATTAATGATTTATTGGACGGTTGATTACTTGATTACCAATAATGTAGATTTATTAAGATAGTTTTTTTACATAGAGTAATGAAATTACACTTTATTATTTATCATCGCTATTATCGCTGTGGAAATGGAGATAATAATTATCATGAGATCTATAGGAGGTACGATACAAGCAAGAAAAATAAAACTTTGCATTTAAATCAAGGGACAAGTTATTTCATTGTTTTTAAACCCTATAGTTCTATGGTTCTTTCGTGGTACTTATTGTCTAATGCATGGTATGGTTTCCATCGCGTCGCCCATGAACAATCTACAACGCCATGCCAGTCCGCCGCGTATTGTGAACAGTTCAGGGGAGTTACCACCACCTCATATAGCAGTATTATTATAATCTTACTACGTTTTTTTGTACGGGAATCGGAACAAGTAAGATTGTAATAATATTGCTATAAGAGGTGGTGGTAACCCCCCAGGATTGGGTATTGGAAAAAGGGATAGATATTTGCGCCTCCGGAATGGTTCTCCGGTTTTATTAATAGAAGTATTATTCTCTTGAGGGGATTGGGCATGACTTGATGGTTGGTTGAGACGGGTATGGGGGTATCCCTGTATCTGCTTCGGTCACCCGCCTGTCTTGTCGCAAGCCCCTCGATTTGCTTCTTCCCTCTTCGGATTCTGAGTGTGAAGGAGCATAAATAGGGCGGCATGATTCCGACGACCACTGATAAACCCATTGTTTGTCAGTGGTCGTCAGAATTCGTCGCTTACCATCAGGTGCAGTGTAGTCACTTTGCCGTGCCCGGGTAAAAAAAAAAAAATTGGCATTTGGCCTTTGTTTCCTTCTGGTTACTACATCCATATACTCGTGTCTTTCTTTTTACCTGCCCTTATCCCACCTTAATGTGGGGTCGGCGCAACACACTGTTTGAAGCATGGTGCAGAATAGATTTGGCTTAGTTTTTACGACCGGCTGCCCGCCTGAGACATCCAGTTCGATCCATATGCACGTATAAATAACAGAAATATTTATTTAGACTTTTTCTCTGTGCGTTTGTGCTGAACTAATTCGGATGTGGTTTTCCATTGCCACAAACGATAATGAGATAAACCTGGTTTATAATTACAGTGTTTGTTGCATTAAATTGGTTGACATACCTCTATAACGAATACCTATATTGTGTTAATTTTTTCTACGAGCAGGAGACAGCTAAAATCATTGTTTAGCATATGTGTTTTGGTGTAATGTTTCAAGAAAATCTAGTGCAGGAAATGCAGCGGTTTAACAATATTTTGTCATGCATCACATCAGTTGTCACTTGTCAGTCGAAGGTCACACACCATCGTATTGTTTGAATATGTACTAATGATCAGAGTTGTGTAATGCGTTATACTGCCTACTCATTGCTTTAAAGTTCCATTACTTTTATAACTTATGCAAATGAGTAGTTTTGCCTTCCTCAATTAGTTTGAAGGACGGCGTCGGGTCGCTTCCCGGCTCAGTCGTTTGTGCGAAATAAATTGCATAAAAACGGCAATCGCACGGGAAGCGAAAAAATGCTCCGTCGAGGTTAGTGATAAACTTAGTTCCGTTAATAATACCATACATATTAACATTTTATTTAAATATGCTTAGATTGTTATACGAATTTGATGGCAAAACTTCACGTCTTTAGTTCCAAAAGGGTGGAAAGAGATGTAAGGTTGTTTTCGTTCTTTCCAACCATATCATAAGGGACAATCATGTATATGATACGGATAATAAATTTAATAGAATAATTTCAATAGCTATATAATCGCCATCTGTTCCATCTTAAAAATCAGCTTTTATGTGGTAATCGTATAAGCGACATAGAGAACAATCTAATCACGGTCTGTTCGTAGTGTTGTGCTGAGTAGAGAACTGATAGCTTATCTAACGGGGTTCCGACCGGAATGCATCTGTCCACTGCTTGCTAGTGCTGAGCGCTGAGCGCTGAACATACCGCTCCAACCGGTATTGTAAAAATAACATCAACACAGCTTGTTGGTATTAAATTCCTACTCTTATCTAGCGAGGTTGATTTTACACTTTAATGCTGTTTATAAATCGGGCAGGCAGTGCACGGTGACCGCGACCTGAGGGCTTCCATGCCAAGGGTTGTTTGACACAATATGTTGTGTACGCGGAATTACGTTTCAAGACTTGTTTGTTTTTTGGGAGAATGTTATTTAATATTACTAATTATAGACTTATAAAGGGACTATCAAGCAAGTTTCGATACAAACAAATTTATGTTCAAAATTGTTGTGTGTTTAATTGTCTAAACATTATCACGTTGGCACGACTTTGCGCGCGTGTAATTAAAATAAGACTGAGTGACTTATGACCAAAAGGTCACATCTTTTGTTGTTACAGTGTTCGCTCTTCCACATTACCTATATTGACATACATAATATCTGGACTATACTATTTTACAAACGTTATATCATTAGGTACATTTGTCGTAAGATGTTATGTTATATTTTCGTTCAACTCATGATATTTGTATAGGAGTACGTTAATTTTGTGTTAAGACATGTTGCGTAATCCAAACCAATGCCAAAAGTGATCAAAAACAAAATAGCTAAAGATAAGAAGTTACTCGTGTGAGTTGTTTTTACACAAACCACTTTAATATTTAAATGTTACAACTTACAAGTGATTTTAGAACTGATTAGGAATGATGACATAGATGGAGACGGGATACTGTGATGTCTGTCCGGTTATAAACAGTCGATAAGTTTCAAATACGATAAACGTGTCAACATCGAGAAACTTGTGAAAAATACATGAAAAAGACGGCCCGGTTTCGGTGTCATGAGTCATCGCCCGCCTCGTGTATCAATCTATGTCTAATCTCTGTTGTGAATGTTGTTTGTGTTGTAAGAACTGTGTCCAAACGCGCCAGTCACCAGTCATCACTCGCCCCTTTTTCTCATTCGTTAGTTTTACGAGTAGGGATGACGCACCCTTGTCCTAGTTATCCGCTCTGATCTCATTATACTAGTAACGTGAACTTATAATATTTTTGCCTTTAGACCTTATCCGGATCATCACCATTTAGCTTATTTGGTCAAGTCACGAAAAGTACGTACTTAAATACAATAACAAAATATAATAATTCCGTAATTTACTACACAATGTGAATTTTCCGAGTAAACCACAGGAATTATTAAAATACTATATAAATTTAGGTTAGATATTAAACAAAAAATAAAATTGCTATTGTTTTCAATTTGTTATATTTATTATTTCGACAGCCTCCATGGCATAGTGGGCGAGTAGTCGGCTGTGAAGCGAAAGGCCGCAGGTTCGATTTCCGCACCGCAACAAATATTTGCGAGGCCAACAGATATTTGTTTCGGGTTTGGATGTTGTCTAACCGTAAGTCACAAGACTAATATCTAACGGCAGGTTTCAATAAACAATCTCAGTTCGAATGTGCAGATTGATTACAAAAATTAGGCAATAAGAAAACAGTTTGAACATGGCTCCGTCAAATGTCGTGATTTGATTGGTTCATAATCCCGATCTATCTGCACTGTAAACTGAGATCGTTTATTGAAACCGGGCGTTAGTGTGGGGTAAAACTATGTGTGTGACTGTTAGGTGTTATTTATTTACATATTTCTCAATACTGTAGTGTGACTGAGGTTAGGGGACTTCTGTCTCCTCGCCCCGGCTCCACGCCTCGGCTCCACGCCTCGGCGCCACTCCAACCTTGGGGTGCCCTCATCGCCTACTTTCTTACACGCATTTATCTACGCATATTCAATTCAACGCTCTTAACGAGTGACGTGTTTTTTATGATCTAACTGCCATGTTTAATAGTTGCTCAGTGTACTTCGCATGATTAAAAGTGAAAATAGTATTTGTTTAAAGAATCGCTTAGATTTGTTTTTTACTTTCAATGTTCTATAAAGTACACTGCCACTACCATTGACCAAGTACCTAGTAAACGTAAAACCGTACATGTAATAGTATTATGATGGCTTATGAAGTACGTTAGCGAATTCTTAAAGCTAGTAATTCCGATTACAGTTTTCTCCCCATTTAATTGGATTGCCGTAAGTGGACACAGCTATGTCCGCTCACCGCTGTCGAGACACAAATCTGATTAGTTGTCATGTGAGTCCGTCCGAGCAGCCTCGCGAGTCGCGTCGCATTCTTTGTCATTAACGCAATTACGTGCCACTGCACGCTGGGTTGACGACCTTTATACTTTCTAACTCTCCATTCATACTTAGCGACAGTTATCTTCCAACCTTTGAGGACACTAATGGCCGGTGGGATGGATATCCTGAACATTCGGCATGCTCGCTGATCGCTGACCGTACCAGTACATATGCGTCGGTACTTTGATCGCCACGCCGCGCCACACCGCGCCACGCGGTTCCCACCGCCCAGTCCCTTAGATAAAGAATGTGCCGAGTCCACAACACCATTAACACCCGGTTCCAATAAACAATCTCAGTTCGAATGTACAGATAGATTACAAAAATTAGACAATAAGAACACACATTTGAACGTTTGAACATGACTCCGTCAAATGACTCGATTTGATTGGTTCATAATCGCGATCTATCTGTACTCTAAACTGAGATCTTTTATTGAAACCGGCCGTAAATGTACATACTGTAGATAAATCATGGGTACATAGTGGTTCTACCACACAACTACATTGCATTTGATTATTATACAAACAAAGAATTTTCATATATTTAAATGAGTACATAGTCAAAACAAATGCTCACAGAATATTCAAAGGTTTTACTATTTATGCAAGCTTGCAGTGTTTGAAGTTTGTACAATAACAGGCTCGTTCAAAAACACTGATCATGCATGTCCGTCGTGCAACTGTTGTGATTTATGAGCAGGTTTACGACCCAAATCTCTGTTACAAAGACTTTTAGCACCTATGCAAAGTTGTAGTTTTAGGTATCAACTAAAAAGCGCTCCGTGTAAGTATGTCAATGACCGACTAAAGTTCGTCGAAATGAAAAGTCGTGTACAACCACGAAATTGTGTTCTAGTCCTCGTGTCTGACTCTGTAGAAGGTCATTAGTCCGAGGGCTGGTGGGCGGTATGTGAGTTCATTCAGTATATTTCATACACTCAGACTTTTATTTATTGATTCTTTTACCGAAAAATACTAAGTAATAGGTATGCTAATTCTTATAAGCATTAGAATTAGGTGGTATAGAGGCAAAGTTTCAGGGGTATACATATATAGACTCACCGAGCTCTTTTTCGTCTTAGATGTGATGTGAACGAGGTAGGAGTTGTAATAAAATGGGTTATTCTCTTACATATTTCTTTAAATCCCGTTGTAAACTCGTATAACTGTGAGTAGTCTGCTGGATATTATGGGCACGAGGTGAGTGACGTCACGTCGCGTCGCCCACGTCAACGCTTCGCCTATATCGGGCGTGGTTTGAGGCTTGAGCACACAATCCCCGGCTTACAGGTTCATTAAATATTTAGGATGGTGCGAGGGTATTGCGCTCGTGTACATTTTATGACATTATAAGTCTATTTTCGTACTTTTAAAATCCTTATTTAGATTGGTATAAAATGACGTCGCATATTCTTTGTTTACATCTTTAAGAAGATAAAAGGATGTTATAGATCAAATGGTTGTACCGTAATCAAATTTTACGCTTGGAAAAGACGATGACGTGGAACTTGAAAGCACACCAATTTGGATGTAGCTATACATAATCATAACTTGTACGTTTAGTACGTTAAATAAATACATCCGGATTCAGGCTATTTCAGTGCGATATCCTATTGCAGCTGAAATTTCCACGGTAAAGCCTTTTAAGAGGCTACTGGCCGATCTCGGCGGATCAAAAGCGAGAGTGATTAAGAATGAAATGATTCAATATACGAGTGGTCATATAGTAAACTGATCCTGAACGTCTGTGCAACCTGCACAGTTTTCCACCATAAATACAATAATATTCCGGTTCCAAAATTAATTACGTATAGTGGTATTACATTATACCGTTAATAATTTTATGACAACTTTTGTGGAGAATAAATATCGTTTTATAATTTAGCGATCGGCAGACGCTTCACTAACGGATACAGGCTATGAATTTTATGCGCCGCGCATTCTTATAGTGTTTACACGCGGCTTCTGCATCATACCGGCTCGTAAATCTTGTGAACTTCGCCGAATGTAATGCCAGTGTTCATAGCATCTGCCGAGTGTAGAGAGTTTTATGAAGAGCAGATGACCAGACAAGGAACGCGGAACTATGTGCTTCATCAACTGTTCGAAGTGACAGGAGTTTGAAGTGATAGAGATACGCCGACCGGTTCATGTGGATATTTACCACAGTCTCACAGAAAACTGTCGTGAAGTGACAAGATTGCTGTTGCGTTTTATAACGGTGGTGATCTCGGAAGGCCTACTAAATATGTCCTCCCTTTCCCAATCCCTACTTCTCTCCTCACAGCAGGTAGCGGCTTGCAAATGCTTTTGAAACTTTGCTTTTGAACCTACCATCAGGTAGGCAGTCAACAGATAAAAAGTCATGGCAAGAGTAACAGTTAGTTTTAACGTCCGCAACCGATGTGCTTACTGCTTAATGAATTTTATGTGTGGTGGTCATCAAAGCCCACCGTTGCCTTAAGCTATGTCGCCTCAATTCACGCATAATATCCTTGTTCCAGTACGCTACGCCGCATCACCTCCGCTTTAGCATACCATCAGGCACAGGGTTATGTTTGAAAAGATGTTTATGATGTTCTGATATACACCGAATGGGATCGAAATGGTTCCGTGAATTTTAATCATTGTTTCATGTTGATTTTGGAACATAAAACTTGGCACTAAAGTAATGTACTAATAGCTAATGTGAGCACATTTAATAATACGCGATGCTATAATTAAATCTCATTCAGAACTAACTTATTTATCCAATTCGTGGACTATTTGTTTTATTGATTTACTTTGACAAGAAATTTAAACTCATTGTGATATTTGACATGCAGATAGGTCGTTGGTTGGCATTTCCATGTTTTGTGAGTCAGCCAGCGGTGGCGTGTGTGTTGTGTGTTTGTGGCGTGTGTGTGGCGCGGCACCTAAGTGGAGCGAGCCATGTCACAGGCCGCAGCACGGCGGTGACCCCTTGCCGTCCACACAACACAACAAAGCGCACCGTTCGTTCCACAGTGCATGTCACCTAACAGTATAATTTATACTGCAATTAGTGTAGACTGTTGGCTGTAGTAGCTGCCCCGACTACCTACTTTCAGTGTAGTGGCTCGGGCGTGCTCATACCGTGCTGTCAATAGAAGCTTAATTGCTTACTTGGATTTGAAGTTATGTGTTGTTATGAATTGTAATCTACAAGCATACGAAGCAATAATTACTTTCAGGAAAAATTAAATACGTACCAAATTTTATTTTAGATAAATTATATTTAAAAAGATTTGATAATATGTAATCACTTGAAATCGAAATCCTTTGATTAGTAAATTAGTTTTTTGGTTTATCCGTTCAAGCTGTTTTTACTTCTGATACTGACACTTGTGAAACGTTACCATAGAAGGCTAACATATGAGTACAATAATTATTTAGAAAGAAATAGTTTATTCGTGAAAGCACATACAATATTTGATTAGACAAAATAATAATAATATAACATTTTTATTATGTACATATCATAAAACCGGCCCAACTCAGCGTACGTTGGTCAAACGAACAGCGCTGGTCTTCCGCTGAGCCGTTAAATGATGTCACGGGCGCCATAAATAATAATACATAAAGAAGTCATAGCGTGCTCACACCAACCAAACGAACGCCCGCGAATCTACACCTGTTGCGGTCACATTTAGTATCGACATTGATCACACTTCGACCACGATCAGATTGTTAGACTACATCATTGTGTCTACATAAAATATCGTGTAATAGAGTTTTTTTTTTTATAGCAGAGATTGGCAAACGAGCAGATGGGTCACCTGATGGTAAGTGATCTCCACCACCCATAGAAACCCAAAACACAAAAAGAATCCTGGGTGCGTTGCCAACCTAAAAGAAGGGAATGGAAGGGGAGGGAAGGGGATTGGGAAATGGAGTGGGGAAATGGGCCACCGGAAATCTCACTCACCGAACGAAACGCGACAGCAAGCTGCCACTTTACGTCGGTTTTCTGTGAGACAGTGGTATCTAACCGATCGAGCCGGCCCATTCGTGCTATAGACATTGCTGTCTACAGCGTGGCTCTACCACTTTAAAATGAACGTATGAAGTTATGAAGTGTAGACTGTAGAAGGTGGTAGAAGCGAACGTTACGTCACATTGCATCGTTAGCTATGTGAATTATGGACGTCAATTCGTCAAGTGGTTTATCATCGCGGCTGTTAATTTAGCCGGTGCCGGCGCGCCTGCTACTTGTTGATATTCCACCCCGTCCCCACTCTCAACAACCCCCCCCTCTGGCAGCTAAAGGGTGGTTACAGCAGCCTAACGCTCAGGCAACCATTAATCACATGTCACACGTCATCTTACGTCTTTTACATTAACGTTCATAACAGCTCAATGCTCATGCTTGTCTCAATAATCGAAGGTGTCGTTACAATTACTGCCATGTATTCATGGTACCTACGTCAAGTTTATTTACTTCTCCTGGTACATTTACCATTAGATGTGTTCTTGAAACGGAATTCTCTTAAAATTGGTTTATAGCATAAGGGTCTTTTCATATTTAGAACAAATAAATTATGTAACTTATTAATAATAAATAACAAAGGTATAGATTAGGTACGTCATTGCGGTCAATAATAACGAGAATTTAAAGCAAATATTTCCTTAAAATATACCACGGAAACTTCACTCAAATGCGATCATATTGCGTCTGATAATAAAACCGAGGCTAAAATTAACGTACAATTTGGGGCCGCCTCCATTACAATAAAAATGCACGTTTACATTCGCATACTGTCTTTTTATAGGCTTCACTTCAGTAGTATAATTATATACCTATGACCGCGCGAGAGTCTTGACAAAATAATATATTCATCCCCCATTACATTCCTTTAGGTATTTGGGGATGAATTTATGCATGTATTATACATATAAACCTTCATCTTGAATAACTGTCTATTAAAGAAAAATGCATCTAAATCCGTTGCGTAGTTTTAAAGATCTAAGCATACATAGGGACATAGGGACAGACAGACATCGGGAAGCTACTTTGTTTTTATACTATGTAGTGATGACTCATGTTACTGAGATCTGAGAAGACTATCTATTGTCCTATTACGTACATACTTAAAATGTCCATATTGATTGCTTTACATAAAATGTACCAATATATAAATAATTTTGCCGAATCACTAGGGGCTTTACTTATAAAAACAATTTCGCTTAACATTTTGCTTAGAGAATAGCCTGTCACTTTTTTCATTGCGTTACATGGTTTAAAAATGAAAGTGACCACCTATGGTTAAAGATAAGCCGCGCTCAAATATTTTATAAGTAAGGGGCTAGAACACTAGTCACCTAATTTAACTTTGTGTATTTTTTTTTATTTACTCTCCCACTGCTGCGATCGGGTCTACTTATGAATCGGCCTTAATCTTCCTAAGTTTACGCTAGTATGATAATTTTAATAAATTATAACTTATTGGATTCCGATACTTGATATCGAACCTTGTACTGTGCACTGTGCATATCAGGTGACATCGAGCAGCGACGCGGCGCGGCGCCTGTGGTTGTAACGGATTTCTACGGCTACCGATGATATAATATTATTGTTCGGCTACATTCTCACCACTATAATCTATAATGGCCTTTGCGGTTGTAACATAACATAACATAAGCTCACGCCTGTATCCCCGAAGGGTAGGCAGAGGCGCACTAGTGAACTAGAACACCCACATTTCGCCGAGCTTAGTTCCGTCCCAGATGTGATAGGGGGCGAGCCTATCGCAATATCGGGCACAAATTCCAGACTCCGGGCTGATATGGAAAAATCCAATATCACTTTGCCCGACCCGGGGATCGAACCCGAGACCTCAGAACCGTAGTCGTACCGAAATACCACCACGCCACCGAGGCAGTCAACGTTATGTAATATCAACGTTTTTAATATTACGATTCTATTGTGTGACGATTGTTGTTTTTATTTTACTCTGTGTGAAGGTTTAAAGATCGTTGCTGTTTGTGTTTTTTATAAGTTTGTTAGTTACGTTTAGATGTCATATTATAAAATATTCGTTACAACTTTTGATGTTAAGTACTGTCTGAGGTGGCTGAAGTTGGTCACGTCACCTTCTTACCTTCGACTATTCCTTTACACGTAATGTATCTTGCATCTGTTTCGATATTTACATTTAAGGAAATAACATTTCTCTAATAGATTTTTGAACTCTGGTGTTAATACGGATTAGTTAAGAAAAGGAAAGTACATAATATACTTAGTTTGTTGTATAATGTGTTGACAGCAAACGTCGCTATCGACAAAGGTGGCGCAGCGCATGTCGTTCGGCCTGCTGGGCGGCAAGGCGGCGGGCCGGTGCGAGTTCGTGCGCATGAAGGGCCCGGGCGGCAAGGGGCACGCGGAGATGGCGGTGTCGCGGCCGCGCGCCGGCGGCGCAGACACGCCCGCCTCCGAGCCCGGCCTCGCCGCCACCGACATGTGGGACAGCGACTGGGAGGACGACCCCGAGGAGATGTTCGTCTATAGACACCAGGTACGTACACACGCACACAGACACACACACACGCAGACACGCCCGCCTCCGAGCCCGGCCTCGCCGCCACCGACATGTGGGACAGCGACTGGGAGGACGACCCCGAGATGTTCGTCTATAGACACCAGGTACGTACACATGCACAGGTTAATGCTTGCCAACCTCCGTGGCGCAGTGGGCGAGTAGCCGGCTGTGAAACGAGAGGCCGCGAGTTCGATTCACGCACCGAGACAAACGCTTGTGGCTCACAGACATTTGTTTCGGGTCTGGGTGTTGTGAGACCGGAAGTTTCTTAGTTCCTGATACCCACGAAACATGACTAGTATCTTAGTCGTCAGGACTACGTATGTGTCTTTGGGTGATATTTATTTATATAAATACACCTTGCCCATCCTTCACGTTGAGATAATGGTTTCTCAAATTATCTTCCTCTAAAACATCTAGTCACAAATACAACTGAGGTATGATCTGGTCCTTGCGATTACTGTGTAATACATACACTCTTTCCTTTCTACCTACTCTTTTTACACTCTAATGTGGGATCAGCACAACACACTTTTAAAGCATGTTGCAGAAAGGATGCGGCTTAGTTTTTACGACCATCTGCCTGACTGTTGTCAATTCCCTCTGAGGTTCCAGTCCCGGGATATCGTGTTAAAAAGCAGCTCTATTTGACTTCGAAAGAGTACTTAGGACCTCTCGGTTTATAGTCTAGATGCGCTGCTACTAGACAAAGGTGGTGACGGCCGGGTTATCCTCCTGGCATTGCATGTGAGATGCCCATTGGCGTCGTTAAAAATTTCCTATCAGGTGGACTCGTCTGCCTTCGTAAGCCAACAAATGAAGTCTAATCTAATTAATTTTATCTCGCTAGCTTTGGAAAGCATGTTTAACGCGTTCTAAATGAGTGTTGTTAATATGTGCACTGTGCAGCGTCGCCTGAGCGACCCGTCCGCGAACATCAACACGTTCAGCCGCGGCGGCTGGCGCACCAAGGAGTCGCGCGACAAGAGCCGCTCCGAGAACGAGGGGCTCGACTCGCTGCTCAACGGCGTCGCGGAGGTGGAGGCCGGCGACCTGCGAGACGGTACGTACCACCACCACCTCCACCACCATCATCACCATCATGTGCCTTCACAATAATACGACAGAGTGCCTGTCCACAGCGCAGGGGATTCAAATGCAATGGTAATATTGATCAATAACATAACAAAAAGTAAGCATTGAAATGAAACTTGTTTTTACGGATTTTATCGCAATTTGTTTTTATTTTGTGGCCCACAGATATTTGTTTCGGGTCTGGATGTTGTGACTTGTGAGACCGCGCGTCTCTCTAGGTTCCTGATACCCACGAAACAATACTCGACCTTAGTGTGGGGTCAGAACTATGTGTGTGACTGTTGGATGTATTTATTTTATTTTATTTTTAGGCCCGACGTTTGCAAATTGCGATAAAATCCGTAAAAGCAAATTTCATTTCAATGTATAACATTCGCATAAACCTAAGAAATCATTACAAAGTAAGCACTTCTGCTATCCTTGGCTTCAGTAGACTTGATCTTTATAGTTCATAAAAGCTAGTGTTATAGTGCACCTCAAACGAAGTACAAATTAATGTGCATTGCAATAATACATCGTTCATAATTTAAAATTATTCAATATTCAAATTGTTTTTACTTATTCTGTTCAGTCGCCTCGTTGACCTAGTGGCAGCGTGTATGGGTTGTGGACTGAGAGATTTTGGGTTCGATTTCCAGGTCGGGCAAGGCGAATTTTATAATTTGAATTGCCCGGGACTGGATCCCTCAGAGGGGGTTGACGTCAGGCAGGCGGCCGGTCGTAAAAATTAAGCCGAACCCTTTCTGCGACGTGCTTGAAAAAGTGTGTTGCGCCGAACCCGCATTAAGGTGGGATAAGGGAAAGTAGAAAGGAATACTTCTTCTGCTCGGTCAGTTGGCTCTGAATGCCTCCTCCTGGGTTGCTCCCTTATTCTGTGGACAGACACTCTAAAACTACGTATAAGTTGAATACACACAATGTTTTTCTTGTAATCGGCGTTCTTGTTCACTATTGGAAGAAGGATCTCCTGCTTTATATATCACTTAGTTTGCATGCAGTAGTAATCATAATATTTTGGTATCCATAATCATATTTAAAACGATTAATAGAGTAGTAATTGTCACCTTATGTAGTTGATAACGCTGCGGTCATTAAATTTTACTGCACAAGCCTTGTTACTAAAGCAATAAAGTTTTGAGACGTTGCTCTCAACACCTCTCAGTCACCTTGTCTCTTGACATTAACAAAGTGCATTACGTTTGTGTCAATCAGTCCATGTCACGCTAATGAAATTTATTTATATTATTGGCTTACGAAAATACAACCTAATAGTAAGTGATTACCATTGCCATGAATAACAGCTATGCAATAGGCACAGCACCAGCAAGCCATTGTCTACCATGAAGACGAATGGTATATGGATATTGGGATGGATAATTTGGGCTGTGCTGAGGACATGTTATCTACTAACATAGATTTGGTAGCTTCAATAGTTCTCATATTTGTCACCTTAAGTTTCCATTTCCATTATTGCCAACTGGCGATGTGAGAATATAGTAGAAATGGTTTTAATTACGAGGCTGTGTCATAAGTTTGTCAATTTCAATTTGTATGACGCGGCTTCGTAAATTCGCTCCGAGTTGAATTCTCGGTTCGAACTTTGTATCTCACGTGGAAGTTATGTAGTGAACGCATTATGTACGCATGTATCAGTTTAGATGTTAGATATGGCTTCAGTAGATCGCTTCTGTTCATTATAATCGGATAGAGTAAAGTGTTCGCAGCTTGTGTGTGCATTAGGCAGCTTGTAGCATTGTGTCCGCTCGACTGGCCCGCGAGCCGCGCCATCGGCTCTCAACCCTACCACATACGTCGCGTCGCATCGTCTCACCACGTAACTCTGTGTCTCGTCGGTTGCTGATTTATCAGTAATCGTCCGATTATATTCTCTATATTACAAAAATCGTTCAATAATATATGACAATGCAGAAAAACAACTTTCTGGATGTTGTCTAACTGCGTTTACACGTTTAGCGTATTTTTCGCGTACACGCTCGTTTGTGACGCTTTGCATTAATTTGAGTATACTCGTATTTTTTATTTGTCGTATGAGTTTTTCTACTAATTCGATGGTGTTAATGTAGCTGCTAGTTACAGTTTGTACCAAAACGTATAGCGCCATCTGTCGGCATTAATTTCAAATTGTATTAATTCCGTACTAGTCGTGGTGGACATTAACGCGACTGAATATGTAAAATTTGGCAAAACAACTCACCAAAGACGGACGACGGGATGACGAGTAGGCGTGTATACATTCATATGACGCGCTTTGAGAAACGACTTGTGTTGCCATAGCATGGGTGAGGGGGACGATTATAAATACGTAGAATTTACATTTGTCGCTTTGGTGTACAATTGAGGGGATAAAGGATAGTAGTAGGAGGAGATGATTAGTCACTCTCGTGACGAAGTCGATGGTACCGGCACGGTGTGGCGCGGTGTGGCGCGGCGCGGGCGGCGTGTGATGTGCGGGTCGCGCGGGTCGCGCGGAGGAAGCCAGCTGTGTGACAGTGGACGTTGTGCACCGAACGTACGCGAGTAGACGCGCCACAGATACAGTACGCTCCGTAGTACAACGAGCTAGTGTGCACTGTGCATGTCGCGCCTACGGGCTAACAGTAGTGGGACTTGTGTAGATTGACGTATTGTTGAGTGATTCGTTGAACCGGAGCGTACTAGTATAGCGTCTGGTGTGTGTGTGTGTGTGCGTGTGCGCGTCAGTGTTGAGCGGTGTGGCGTTGTCCGCAGAGCGGCGGCGCCGGCCGGCTTCCTCCGCGCGGCGCGTGCGAGTGCGCGTGCGCGTGCACTGCGACGTCTCCTCGCCCGCCTGCCTGCACACGCTGCCGCTGCGCCGCGAGCCCGCGCCCGCGCCGCTCGCCGCGCTCGTGCCGCTCCCGCCGCTCCCGCCGCTCCCGCCCGCGCGCGACACCCGCTCGACACGCGTGCTCCGCGCGCCACTCCACGCGCCGCTCCACTCCACACACCGGCACGAGTGCGAGGTGGCCGGCGACGCGGTGTCGCTCGACGAGCGCGACATACTGTACGGCAACTGCAACGGCACCGTCAGCGAGGCGGCGCGCAGGACGGTGCGCGGCGCCGAGGAGCTGCCCTGCCGCCTGCCCGCGCTCGACGATCACAACGGGAACGACGGCGGGACGCGACCCCCGCCCCCGCCCCCCGCGTCCCGCGCGCGCCCCCCGCGCCGCACCACGCCCGACGGCACCGACATATACTACTGGTGCGACGTGCCGCACCAGCACGGTGCGTCACACCATCACCACTCGCCACACCGCGCCGGGTTCACGGGACACGCGTCCACATTGTGCTCTCTATGTGCTCGCTTTGTGCAAAAGGCTTAACAGACCTACCAGTCATTCCACTAGCCGACGAACCAAGATCAACTCAAATTTAATGATCCATCGGTGTCACCAATCACCACCAAAACGATTCCTAGACATGAAAACCCTCCTAAGTCTCGCTTTGAATGTGCTATAATACCACATAATTGTAAATGTTCACAATCGACAGTGGTCATAGAGTTTATTGAGGTCGAGTTGTCACGTTGCAGAGCTGGACGACGGTGCCTACAACCCTCTGTGGGCGATGCGCGGGTTCACGCAGACGTTCCACCTGTGGAAGGAGGGCAAGCGGCAGCAGTCGACGCCGCTGAACGCGTACCTCACGTACGTGACGCTGCCGTGGTGGACCATCGCTAAAGGTAACGCACATTACCGTAAAACAACACTGACAACACTACAAGGCATTTGTCTAGTGGGAAACGAACACAGAGGAGCAGTAGCGGTGAAAAAACTATTGTTATATACCAACCTCCCTGATTTATCTGTATTTAACACTACAAGTATATGGACGAAGGTATTGTAGAAGATCAGCAAAATGCTATCATAAAAAGTAAAACTCAAATCGTATTAGAAACCTATCCGGCTCGAAGGACCAATTAAATTGAATGATGACTACAAGTGACGTATGGACTGTAATAAGACACGCATACGTAGTTTTGTTCTAAGATAACTTCTTATGTCGTGGAACTCGGGAATATTATGAACTATAAGGGGTTTTCGATTATTTTCTCAACATTCTGGAGTTCTAGACTACTCGAAATATTTGTCCATCACGAAAACATTTGTCTTGGTGCGGGAATCGAACCCGCGGCCCCTTAATAAATCGCTTGTTTAGTGAATAACGCTAATATGTTAAACTATTATTATAATTATAACTAATATGACACATTTATCTTGACTGCACCAAAAATATTATGCCTCGTAGTGACATCTATCCAAAAGTATAGTGAACTAAATTTCGTTATGAAATAATAGATGGCGCTAGCTACTACCATTTGATGTTCCAACTCATTATAGCATTCCTACAACTACAGTACCAAAACTACAATAATTAAAGTACATAATGCATTTGCAGATATTTTGGACCATCGCGAGGAGCCCATATTGACGTTCTGAACAGTGCCGCCATACAAACACGGAGAACACAGTCTTTCCATAGTTATGATAAAGTTTATACAAGTTACACATAAGTTTTAGATACTGTAAGACGATTTCACTACACACCGTACTCCTCCAAAGTTTGGTTCACCTTATGTTTGGTGGAGTTTTCTCAACTATGCGTACAGCCCTTTACTTATAAAAATATCTAAGAGCTGCTTATCTTTAACCATGGGTTGTCTCTTTCATTTTTAAACAATGTAACGCAAGGAAAATAGTGACAGGCTATTCTTAGTGAAAAGATAAGCGAAAATGTTTTTAAAAGTAAGGCCCAAAATGTTATAGTTTACTTTATACAATTTGTACAAATTCGGCACGGATGGTAAAAACTAAGCCGAATGATTCCGCCAAAAAATGATGTTATACATTGATAAATTAATAACATTCATTCAATACATATATTACCTTAATTTATTAAATAAATATGATTTCTTACTGACTGTTTACCATCGTCTTGTATAATAATGAAACTATGACTATTTATTTAAAGTCTTTCTAGAGAGCCTCCGTGGCACAGCGGGCAAGTAGCTGTGAAACGTGAGGTCGCGGGTTCGATTCCCGTACCGAGACAAATGTCTGTGTGGCCCACAGATATTCGTTTCGGGTGTGGGTATTGTGAGACCGCGCGTCTTTCGTAGTTCCTCATACCCACGACACAAGACTCGATATTAGTGCGCGGTCAGGACTATGTGTGTGTGACTGTTGTGTGTATTTATTTATTTACTGACCATGCTGAAGTTAGTCACTAACGTTGTACTTGTTTTCAAGACTGGAGGATAGAAAGTGATATGAAGAGTGGGTGAAGTATCTTTACATCGTGTATAAAGTGATGAAAACGTTATTATATTTGGCACTATGTTCAGCGCTGAGTGACTATGTTTAGCGCGGGGGCTATGCACCTATTATGCAAGGGTCTTATATCTAGTCAGGTATAATTATAAGTAAACATATTTAAAGTGAGAGTACACGTGATTTTAAACTAGTACTTACTAATCTGTAAGCATAAAATTGTAATATTGTCGATAATATTATGTTTATGTGTAAACTCATTGTGTATTTTTTGACAAAAACGATCTCATACAATATTTCACATTATGGAAGAAACCTTATTATTTTGTATTAATACATACACACTTAACTAAATTGTCACATAAAAGCATAAAATATATTTCACATATCATTATACCGAATCTGAAAACAGCTGGATTATTTTTAATATAATTTATAAGGAATGAATAGGCTCGCCCCCTATCACATCTAGGACAGAACTGACCTCGGCGAAATGTGGATGTCCTAGTTAGCTAGTACGCCTCTGCCTACCCCTTCGGGAGAAAGGCGTGAGCTTATGTATGTATGTTTATAAATAATATGGAATTGAAAGTGCATCTTTATTTCGATCTCATAAGAAGCATTCCATAGTTAGTTAGGGCAACAAATTACTGCGTGTTTAGACTATAAGGGCGGTATATATTATACATATTTATGTACGTAACAATAGAATTATGTATCAATTACTTGTGATCCCTATATACTTCGGTATTGTCATTTATTTATCGAGTCAAGCAACCCGACCACATTGAAGTAAGCCACAATCGGTGTAGGAGCTTGTCACAGTAACGACACGCGGCCGAATGAAATGACCAACTTCACTTCGGTCCAGTTATTTCGTGTGTATTGCACAGTAAGTGGCCGCATTTATAAACATTCGACACAATCGTATGGAGTCGATGGAAATAACTTTATGAGAATGACATAAGAACGTAAAAGATAACATAAAATTGTAGTTAAAAACATTATAGTTTAATTTTTTATTATTTTTCGCCTAACAAAAACCACCAATTTACATGAAAGTTCATCTTAATATTGTACTGTTTGACACTGGCGAAATCACGATGGCTTGGTGGTGCAGTATTGTTGAAGAACATGTTAGTGTGGCCACTACCTAAAGCCACGGATATTACAATCAATTTAGAGTACATAGACATTCACAAAATAAATATGAAAGTTATATTTTCTAGTCACTACTCACTAGTCATAAGGAATGTAAACATAGCCAGTAACTAGTAATATGTTAAGTATAAAGTGAAAACGTGCGAACCTCAACACAGCCCCTAGTATGCGTTATGTTTGATATTATTATTTCTCGTAAAACGCTCGTATTCGTTTTCGCCATACATTTACATTTAGTTTGGTTCCTAAAGTGACACTGTTAGTCGAATCCCTATTCCATTCCTTTAAGGTTGGTATCCATGATTTTTTTCATCAGCTTTGATCATGGGTGTCAATGAGCGGTGCAGATCACTTACCATCACTTACCACAGTTGAGTGGTGACCCACCTGCTCGTTTGTCAGTGTTGGCTATGAAAAAAGAACTGAGAAAGCGAAAACTATAATGACATGTTATGTTATGTCATTACGAGCAGGTGGGTCACCACTCAACTGAGGGTAAGTGATCTGCACCGCTAACGGCCGGTTTCAATAAACAATCTCAGTTCGAATGTGCAGATAGATTACAAAAAAAGAACACAGTTTGAACATGACTCCGTCAAATGACTTGATTTGATTGGTTCATGATCGCGATCTATCTGCACTCTAAACTGAGATCGTTTATTGAAACCGGCCGTTAAACTATAATGATTATAGTATAATCCGTCAAAATTCGTACAAGGGGCACAGAACACTCCAACAGATAGATTATTTTTGTATGTTGTGTTCTCGTAGTAACTATGCCATTGCAATAATCACTTGCCGTGTCTATAAAATCATATTAGGTATTATAAATTGTTTAAAACATGCAACTGTATTTTATTTTCGATTCTTATTCAACTTTTGAACGTTAACAATAATGATTATAAAGTAGGGTGACCAGTTTAGCGAAAGGCTAAAATCGTTAAATATCAAAAACTTATTATATGGAAGCATATAAGCATGGTTTTCCAGAATATTGCGGTTTGATAAAAAAATAATATTTGTCCTGTAATACAACTGTCCCACTGCTGGGCACGGGCCTTCTCTACTAATGAGAGGGGTTAGACTTTAGTCTAGTCCTTAGCGGTTTGGTACACATTAAAAACTAAACGAATCTTACCCAATATATTTGTCGAAAACTGAAGTAATTTGCTTATCTTTATAGATTCCTGTTTGCAAGCGTAGTGCGTACACGTGGCTATTTTATACGCTTTTGTGTTATTTTATGAGTGGATTCTTCTTTTTGAATAAGTAACTTGTTCTTATCAGATTAACACGTAATGGTGTAAATCGACGTTTTGTCTACAAAATGAGGTTTCAACTAATGGCCTTAGTCACCTCAGGACCTTGAAAGGTTATGAACCTTCGTTTCTTTTGAACCAACCATTGTCGTTCAGACATTTAGCGAATACCATTAAAATACCCGTATTTATAATAGGTACTCTTTTAATTGCCATGGTACAGTTAGCAATAAAACTGCTTAATAAACAAAATACAATTATAATAGCCTCCGTGGCGCAGCGGGCGAGTAGCCGGCTGTGAAGCGAGAGGCCGCGGGTTCGATTCCTGCATTGAGACAAATGTTTGTGTGGCTCACATATATTTGTTTCAAGTCTAGGTGTTGTGAGACCGAAAGTCTCTCATAGTCTCTGACACCCACGATACCGGTTATACCTAGTGTGGGGTCAGGACTAGATGTGTGACTGTTGGATGAATAAAAAAAAAATATATTTGTGTACTTTATTTGCTAACTGTAAATTATTTTTTATAACAACAGTATATTGTGATTGTTGCAATGCAGAGTATAATATACCGTAGATATATGATTATTGTCATGACAGTTTCATATTTGTATAATTTGACTGAATACAATTATTCCATGCAAACTACTTGTTTTCTTTACCTCTCAAACATAACCAGTATTTCTTAAATATCTATACCTCTATAATTCAGTGGCGGAGGGTTTATACGAGTACTATTTTAAATTCTTATTGGCTGAAAACCATACAATTAGGCCAACTATGAGGTTTTTTTAAAATATTTCTCGCTAGCGACTCGGATAAATATTTTGTATGAAAAATATTAATTCCTCACGTAACCGCTAGAGGCGTTCGAGTGTGTTTCATATATCTAACCTGGGGAACTCACGTTATTATATAAAAAAATCACATTAGACGAGGCTGTATGGGCTAGATCCCTTGGCCAATAGAAGGAAAGGTTGAAAAACCATGTTTTGGCGGGAATTATGATGGTGGGAATGGTAGCTTATTATAATGATTCCCTAATTGAGTCTAAAGTTGTGTTTAAAATTGATGTTGTTTTATGTGATCAACATTAACGACAATGAACAGTGTATGGAAGCCTTGAAATAAGTGACTGGAGGGTTTTCGGCCGATTGGATTGGTCGACCGTGTTCGATTTCTCCGTTGCGGCCAAAACTCCAGCAAATCGAACATATCCGATTTCCAATCTAAGCAAATGAAGACTAAATATATAAGAGCACATACGGGCTATATCCCTTTGCAATCTAAGCCCTTTGCCTTTCCGAAAGGAAAAATTGAAAAAGAAGTCTATTACAACCGCGCCTTTTTTTACAATTACTCTCCAAAAGGCATAAAGCTTCAATATTAAGTTTTCATCTGGGCGGTAAGTAGACATGTGTAGATCTGGTATGAAATAGAATTTAAATTCTTGGGTCAATGATGTGTTCAAATACACACTTAAGTTTCCGGATGATTATAATTACAACTACATAGGTATGCAAGTGCTTGCAATGGTTTTTGCAGCTCTGTCTCCCATGACGACTAAAGCAACTACGTACATATGTATGTATGTCCAACTCTAACACTGAACACAAGTTAACATAACACAGCATCTCGCTGTTCGTTTCTGTAATTAATTACATTGTGTAAGACATCCTCGTCGTGCAGGCGCGCATTTAGAACCTCAATATTATCATAATCAGATATACACTTATAAATTATTAATAATTAAATCTAAAGACTGCCTCGGTGGCGTGGTGGTATTCCGGTACGACTACGGTTCTGAGGTTCGATCCCCGGGTCGGGCAAAGTGATATTGGATATTTTCATATCAGCCCGGAGTCTGGAATTTGTGCCCGATATGGCAATAGGCTCGCCCTCTATCACATCTGGGACGGAACTAAGCTCGGCGAAATGTGGGTGTTCTAGTTCGCTAGTGCGCCTCTGCCTACCCCTTCGGGGATACAGGCGTGAGCTTACGTATGTATGTATGTCAATCTAAAGCCGCGTCTCCTGCACGTACGAACAATAAACCATGGACAAAAATGTGTGGCAAAACCATATTTTGAGTAGGTGTTTTGTGTAATGTTTTAGTGTAGGAGACGTGCCTTAATTTGGGCTTGAGTACCTACATCTTGAGATGTCCACGGATAAGTAAATTCCCTGTAGACCCATCAGGTAAGCAATCCATAAGACCAGGGACCGCGATTATAATAGGGTATAGACTTCTCTTCCTGGTTGATATGTGGAGTCTTCGTAAACAAAGCTAATCCAGAACAAGTTTACCACAATGTAAAAACCAATAAAATATACAATTTCGATTGCTGAGTGACTTACAAGCACGGCGAACGAACTGGATGGATATATACATAGCAACTCTCCTATTGACCCATCGGCGGCGGCACATATATACATAAGCGTATGGGCCACCGGAGGCCGAGCCGCCCGTGACTCTGACTTTCATAAAGCACGGTAGATGGATGGATACATAGTTTTGGTAATCCCTGGTTCCGTACCTGTCGACTGTATCCCGGGCCGTAGGCGTGAGCGGTGGCAGCGGTGGCACGCGCCCGGATGTCCTCACTTGTGGACGGCCGCTGTCGTCACTCGTCGCGACTCGCGCCTCATTACCGCCTCACGGGTCGCGGCTCGCGTCCGACTCGGACCAGATCACCAGAGGGAGGTGAGTGCACTGCTTATTATATTACCTCATAGTAATTACTGAACACGGACTTAAAAAAAAGATGGATGTAGCGCCAGGGACATTGAAAGTGGAGCAGGGTTTTCGGCTCATTCGATCAGTCGCCGCCATCACGCGTCGATTGATTGAATGGGCCAAAAACCCTGCTTCACTTTCAATGTTATTAGCGCTCCGTCCATATTTTTTTACGTCCGTGTTACTGAACAACATAACGCTGGGATTTGCATGAATATTAAAACTTCTTCACGTTTGTATTCGGTTAAAAGACAGATGGCTGTGAGTGCTGTGACAATACCTCTACATCCAAGTTGTTTTTTTCGTGTCCCCATTGTTTTCATTAAATTTTGACTATCAGTGGGTCCCCTGACGTGCTTTATAAGTTTTTATTAGTAATCATACGATTATAATTACCAATTGCCTCGGTGGCGTGGTGGTATTTCGGTACGACTACGATTCTGAGGACTCGGGTTCGATCCCCGGGTCGGGCAAAGTGATATTGGATTTTTCCGTATCAGCCCGGAGTCTGGAATGTGTGCCCGATATGGCGATAGGCTCGCCCCCTATCACATCTGGGACGGAACTAAGCTCGGCGAAATGTGGGTGTACTAGTTCACTAGTGCGCCTGTGCCTACCCCTTCGGGGATACAGGCGTGAGCTTATGTATGATGTATGTATAATTACCAACGATTTAATTATCGGTTTTGAAAGATGCGAATTTGCTTTACATGCGATTTAAAAGTTACTTTGGTTTGAGTAAACAATATGATTGTTTATTTTGGGAGTTTAAAAATTTCAGACGTTTAGATATCATGTTAATTAAATATCATCATCATCATCATCAGCCACAGGACGTCCACTGCTGGACATAGGCCTCCCCCAAAGATTCCAACACGTCGCTCTGGAAACCTTTGGGGGAGGCTTATTATTAACATATAAAGCGTGTAATTAAAAATCATGTTTTGTTTTAAACGCTTTTATGATTCTTGTTAACTAATGATTAGGAAGAGGGATCAGGGACAAACAATACTTCATCTTGTGAATTTGTGATTATTTTTTTTCGCAAAAACTACAATGTGAACTTTATAAATGTGCGTCTGTTTCAGCTATAAGAGTGACATATAGAGATTTTCTTTCATAATTTGGCACAAACATCTCGAATTCCCGGTGAACTGATTATCTAACGCTATGGACTAGGCAGTAGGTATTGTGAAACAGTGACGTAATGACATAAAACCCGAACTGAGCATCGGTCTAGTTGCGTCAGTCCCGCTCACCCAGATACGGCCGCGGCCCACTTACACCCATGAGCCCGTGACAATAACGCGCCCTGCATCATCCCCCCACCCTCCTCACAGCGCCCTTGACCTCGATAGTGACGTCACCACTCCCGACGAGCCCCCGTGACGTAGGAGTCAACTTAGTTTTTACTATCGGTCTCCTGCCTGACATCAACCCCTGTGTTTTTTGAGAAATATGTATAACAAGTAGTCTTCCGCTACCAAAAAGAGCTGCATTGAAGATTCTTTCGCCAGCAAGATTGACGAGGTAACAATATCAAAATCAGTAGCGAAGGATGAATATTTACAAAAGGGAAGTCAGTGCTGGTGTTTTTTGTAATTACTAGAACTGACTGCCTCGGTGGCGTAGTGGTATTTCGGTACGACTACGGTTCTGAGGTCTCGGGTTCGATCCCCGGGTCGGGCAACGTGATATTGAATTTTTCCATATCAGCCCGTCTGGAATTTGTGCCCGATATGGCGATAGGCTCGCCCCCTATCACATCTGGGACGACGGAACTAAGCTCGGCGAAATGTGGGTGTACTAGTTCGCTAGTGCACCTCTGCCTACACCTTCGGGGATACAGGCGTGAGCTTATGTTATGTTATGTTATGTTACTACAACTGGATATTGGATTTTACACATATTTTTAGTCATCAATTTGGCTGTAGGAATAGAGTTATATAGACCGCCGCTGATCTATACACATTATAAAAGTCTTGATTCAGTCACAAACTGATCATCGATCAGCCAAACCTTTGGACCCCCTTACTATTGAGAGCTAAAGAAAATATGTCAAAATTTTACCGCTAAGGGAATAAATGGATGTTCAAAGTTGTTTGGATAAATAATAGAAATATGATGGCATAGACACATAAACGGGTGTAGCTGGGAGCAAAAGCCAGTCTTATATTACCAGCTTGAATTAATAACAATTTGTTGTTCCGTTTCGTATGGTGCAGTGGCGAGAAGTCAATATAACACGATTCCTTCCGGTTTACATTTTCCGGGTTTTCTACTAATAAATAAGTCTTAAAGGGAAGAAAACAAAAATACTCATTTCTTTTTGAACATTCTCACCCTCGCCACCGGTCCGGTGAATGAGTTTTTCGGACCCCCAAATCGCTTTCCAGTCCTCATTTCGGACGTCTTATGTCGACAACGCATCCATCATTATTTCCGTATCGTGGTCTCGTGGGTGTTCCATGGCGGAAGACATCACTTAACATCAGCCAAGCAAGCGACAGCAGCTGTGGCGCAGCGCGCTAAAATATTTCATAGATCATTCATAATTTTGATGAAGAATTACCGAGTAACCTGAGGAACGAACTAAAAAATCTATTATAATTTTGAGGTATAGGTACATGTGTGCATAGACCTCGCGATTGGGTTCATGTGTTGGACATTACATGCAATCTTAAATAATATAATAATCACAAGTTTAAAAATTTAACTGAGGGACTTCCAACTTGTTTCGATCGTCACCTTATATGGGACCACCCTTGAAATAATAACTCTATCGAACACAAATATAATTTTTAAAATTGGTCCATATTTGGCGGAGATATCGCGTAACATACAAAAAAAAAATTAAGACGAACTGAGAACCTTCTCCTTTTTGGAAGTCGGTCGACAAAATAGTTTTCAACAAAAACTTAAAAGTGACTCACATTCGATTTGTATCCAGCATCGCATCGACTTTAAAGTTTTTGTTTTTATCATTTAGGCCTCAATGGCACGAGAACTTTTTGAACGCGCGTTCAAAAATATGTTCAAATGGAACATACGAGTTCTAGTAGGTATAGTTGTTCACACGCCCCCGCTTTTAAAACGCGGCGTTTGTTTTTTGGGCGGTATCTAGAATATACCTTATTAGAAACAAGACAGGAATGATTCTCAAGTACTCATATTAACAGACATGTTGGTACGCTTTTTTAACGTACGTAGAAAAAGCGCTCGTGCGATTGAGGACTTAGTTCGTGCGGCATACATTTTGATTATGTCACTTTGTTACGAATAACGCTCAACAGATGGTCGCACTTGTGTTCCCGATGACGGCATGTTTTATCATGCGAGCAGGAAACAATGGAAATACAATTATTTTCTGTTTCATCCTTTATTAGAAACTTTTAAATCCTTTTTCCCTCGGTCATTCGGCCTGGCACAGCATTCGGCAGAGTCTACTTCAGATTTCGTGGGATCATTTCTCATCATCACATGCGCTTAAGAAGCTCACTAGGTACGAGTTTTTAGATAATATAAGTTGCGTAGGTGATTCGTTAGATCCGATCCCGTCCTAGTACGCACTTGAGTGATCTGGGATGGACGAAATCGTTCCTCCTTCTCCCAGGCTGGCAAAGTAAAGAGTTAACTCTTAACCGTGGCTTAAAATGTGGGCCCGAGACCTGCCCCATTACTTTTGACACTCGATTCGACTTTGAATTCGATTCGGTTTCATTTATTGTCTTAAAATCCCACCAAAATCGAATTGAAAAGTGCGCTAATGTTGCATTAGATTCGAGAACTAGTCATTTGGTATTTTTTACCGTGACATTAGTGAACTTTTTAAATCTATTTCCATCGATATACATATTCTATTTCGGTGGAATTTTAAGCCACTAAAGGAAGTCGAATCGAAATCAAATTCGAATCGAAAGTCAAGGGTCAGCCCCCTGGATCTGAGTTGATAGTATTAGAAGGAGTATATATATTTCAATCTTCAAATGTATTTTTCACCAAAAATACATGCACAATAATTATCAGTTAACCTCAGTCAAATTAATAAGCAACTGACCCCGTTAAGAGTTGTTTACATATAACAATTGGTGATTAAAATGATATCATTAAGTAATTTTAGAGAGACCAATCCTTTTTATACTGCATATTTACAGGAAAATAATACCAATTCTTACTTGTCTGTTATGGGTAAATAATTCCTATCTCTGGGATATCATTTTGGTAGAGCTTTGCTGTGGATAGTTTTTGGGAATTTTCGGACTAAAATCAGTGGCGAAGTAAGGGCGACTTGCAAGTTGCAGCGCTATTATAAAATAGAGGTAAACCTAAACTCGATTTATCCTACAGCTCACTCCTATCTTTAAACCAAAATTTAGGATAAATAGTGATTTATCGCTGAGTTCCAAGTGGCTCTATGTGTTGTTTCTTTAGTTTAGTTTGTAATTTGAGATCCGCGACCAACATTGAAGACGACGACGAGCTACCTAAAGCTTGGAAGAGCTTATGACAGGTGAATCTACAGCTACTCTGAACTTCTCCTTTGTACATTCTTAATTAAAAACCAAGTCGGTCAGATTTAGGCCGACACGTTGCGGTGGCGCGGTTGTGCGGCGGTGCGGGCGGTCGGTTGACCCCAGACATTTAACCCTTTATCTTCAGGCCGCGGCTGGCTCTGATAACGCGCACATTCTGCGACAGACGCACCAGCGGAACGGTGGGGAACTGGTGAGATTCTGTTTGTTATTAAGAATTATATTATTATTAAGAAATTTCGAGTTCGCCAATCGATTTTGAAACTTTCGCTGTGTTAGTCCCCGTGGTCAAAGCATCAAAATTTAGTTTAGTGTCTACTGCTTTTGTTCACGAAATCGTAGGATTTTTGATAAGGCGAGACAGAAGCGGACCTGCCTACGCAATTTTGGTTACACAAGATACTTAAAAACGTCGGTTTATTTAATAAGTTGATGGCCTAGTCTATACTTAAGTGTATTATGATAAATCTGTGCTGCTGTTAGATTGATGGATATTAACCAAAGAGATTTAATATTATTAACTTTAGAGGGGCTTTGAAGCAAGTTCCCATACAAAAAAATTTATCTCAAACTTCAGTACCGCCATCACCCACTTATTACAATGCGAGAGCGATGATTACAATTTACACCCTAGAATGTTTTGTGAATGGTTAAGAATCACGCAAGATAAGTTTATTCTCTCAATATTATTACACTGGCCGGCCTGGCGCGTGTATATTTAAAATAGACTGAGTGACTTAGTACTACTAGGTCATAACTTTTGGATCACAAGTTTTGTGCTGTTGTCCCGTCTACTTTGATATTAACCAACCCTTCTTTGCCTTGATCGCATCATCATATTTTATATGCAACGTTGACGTCTGTTACTCTGAGTATCGTTTTGTTATTCATCAGTGGACACTCATCGAGTATGGGTGTGGTGAAGTTGGTGTTGTTGTGGTGCGTGGTCGGGGCGGCGCTCGGCTGCGAGCTGGCCCCGGGGCCGGGCGGCGCGCGCAAGTCGCCAGGGGACAACTACTACCGCCTCATCATCAACGGAGAGGTCGAGCGGTACGCGCCAGGGGAGAGATATGTCGGTGAGAACTGTATTTTAAGTACCTATCTAGGTTTTGGTTAATGTTGAATTTGTAACGTAGGATTCAAGGTATATTTATATTTTATACATAGTAAAAATTGAATGGTTCAAACAATCCAGTTATAGTCACTATAAAAACAGCCGTTGAGAAAAATATTATTTATTATTTATTGATGTAAAAAAAGTTTGCAATTTTTACAAATTAATGTGTAAGCTCTCGGAAACAAAGTGTCCGCAAATCTCCCGAACAAATATAGTATCTCCCAACTAGTACGAGTATTTACATAAACTACGTTTAAAAATTAATAATCCAATAATGAGACAAAGTGTCGATACGCGGAACAGTTTGTAGTTTGTCGAGATAGCGCGCAATCAAGCGACGAACAACGAAATTAACATGAATTGATAACTTACGATAAACTTCAATGAACTGGCAAAAACGGATATTGAAATATGCATTTAGTTATGTTAGTTGCAATGCTTTATCTTATTATGGGATGTTTTTCATAGGCCAGATAACTTTTCGAAATATATTATGTTTTCTGTTTTAAAAAAAATTTATACACCCAAAGCTATCCTCCAAATAAAAGCTCTCTCTCGTTAGTAGAGGAGATCCGTGCCGAACAGTGGTATAATAGATTATTATAGGAATAATATTATTAAAAGCGATTTGACTTTTGAAAATTAGCCTCAATGCAATGAAATGACGAGCCGAGCAGATTCCTCTGCTGTCGAGAAGCCTTGGCCAAAATAGTAGAGGATTGTATAATGAGTAAAACATAACATAAGCTCACTCCTGTATCCCCAAAGGGGTAGGCAGAGGCGCACTAGCCAACTAGAACACCCACATTTCGCCGAGCTTAGTTTCGTCCCAGATATGATAGCGGGCGAGCCTATCGCCATATCGGGCACAAATTTAAGACTTAGGGCTGATATTGAAAAATCCAATATCACTTTGCCCTCGTCGGGGATCAAGCCCGAGACCTCAGGACGGTAGTCGTACCGTAATACAACCACGCCACCGAGGCAGTGTATAATGGGGGTTGTCATTACTGTGACAGTAACCCTGGTGGGGTCCCGCACACACGACGTGGTGCAGCAGTTCACGCGGTTCAAGATCACGCTGGAGCCGCTGGACCCCGCGGCTGCGCGCCGCCCGAGCAAGCAGGGCCAGTTCCAGCTGTTCGCGGACACCCTCACCACGTTCGACAGCGAGTGCACCAACTCCGTGGTGGAGGCTGACGACCTGCCCAAGACCGAGGTGCAGGTCATGTGGAAGGCGCCCGCCGCGGGATCCGGATGCGTGCTCTTGAAGTCAGTTATACGCAAATATTTGATATAAAATATTTTAAGTGTATGTCTTTTCTATGTTAAGTGTATTTTCGTTGTGAATTGTCGTTTTCTTTAACATTGAAGGAAAACATCGTGATGAAAATTCTTCACAAGAATTTCGAAGGTATGTGAAGAGTACCAACACGCATTAGGCAAGCGTGGTAGACTAAGGCATCATCATCTCATTAGTAGAGGAGGAAGTGGGACAGTAATATTACAGGGCTAATATTTTGATATAGTAAACTTTAATTACAACGTAAAAAGTCGAGAATCTGACATTCACTTCATAATAATTCGTTTGTAGATTTTTCTCGCATCCTTGATCCCAACCTCGTCCATAATGAACGCTATATATCGAGAAAGACAAAAATAACACCCAGCTGTACCTGCTAAGAAATTCTTTCAATTTAGAGTCGATTAAAATGACCATATTTCAATAAATTTATTTGCTGTTCAAAGATGGGCCATAAGCTATGAATTTCATTTTGTAATGACACAGGCACTAAGTAAATAATCTTAAATTAATTCTTATCTTTTGGTAAAGTGTATGGCATATTTCATTTGTTGTATACAAAATAAACTTTTAAGGAATATTTAAAAGTGTACAAAGTAGGATACAGAGTGAATAAAAAGAAACCAGGATGAGCTAATCCATCAGTTTGTTTTAGCAACGGTTGTAACTTGTAAATTGTGCCTCTAATAAAACAACTGTGTTTGACATACAACGACGTCCACGACGCGTTTACTGCGACAAGTTTCAAACAAATCGCGCGGTAAATCATTATTATAACTGTTTTAACATTAAATTAAGTTCATTCCAGAACCGCTAATATTAGCGTATTGAACCGTTAGGTTCTGAGATTGATTCCTAAGCTGGGTAATCATAATTGATATTTCAAGAATAAGAAAAGAATGCTGTTTTTAGTTAGGTACTCGATATGGCGATAGGCTCGCCGTCTATAATAATACTAGCTTTTGCCCGCGGCTACGCCCGCATGAGAGTCTGCCCAGTCTCAGGGGTCTTAGGGGATGAATTTCTAAAAATCCTTTCTTAATGCTTGCCTACGTCATAAAGGGAAGCCGTACATAAAATTTCAGGTTCATAGTTCCAATAGTTTTTACTATACGCTGATACGTCAGTCAGTCAGTCCGTTTCTCTGTTTAACATACATACATAAACTCACGCCTGTTTCCCGTTGGGGTAGGCAGAGACTAAGGAGCATCAATTGCCTTGGTTATTATTATTAATATTGTTATTCTCTGTTTTGTATATACAGAATTACAGATATATCTCGGTAGATTGTAGCCTGTAGGTGCATTATTTGTCTCTTGCTTACCCTTTAGGGATACAAGCGTGAGATGATGGTAAACATAGCTCAATTTCAGGGCGATGGTATACGAGAACGCTTCGAGATGGTTCGCCGAGGACGGTCAGCTGACTAAACGCATCTGCGAGGATACATCGCTGTCGGCCCCCGACTGCTGCGCGTGTGATGATGCCAAGTACAAGGTGACATCAAATTACAAAAATCATCATAATACAGTCATTCATTCACTGTTTTGTTAGATAGGCAGACAATATGCCCCTTACTTATAAAAATATTTAAGCGCGACTTATCTTGAACCATAGGTTGTCCCTTTCATTTTTAAACAATGTAACGCAAGGAAAAAAGTGACAGACTATTCTTAGCGAAAAGATAAGCGAAAATGTTTTTATAAGTAAGGCCCTAAGAGTCGTAGCGATGTTTAAATTATTTTTTATCTTCCTGTGTTTTGTGTCACATGATTAACGAGTGCGGAGATATTCAATGGAATCAGGTTAATTATTAAAGCATGAATGAATAACAAGGACCGACGATCTGATAAAAAAGATATAGAACTCAGCAGGCACTTAGCACGAGCTGTTAATACTTCTAGATGCGATAGCCATGATACGAGTTTACGAGTAGTTATCCTTTGTAAAATTTCTATACAAGCAACGCCTCTTACGAAAACTACAATGAACTAAAACGTATCGAGATTTAAAGATAGCAACGTTGTTGAAATGAGGACAAATAACAAGCTTCCAAACACGGACATAAAAAAAGATGGATGGAGCGTTAGGAACATTCAAATTGAAGCAGGGTTTTCGGCCCATTCGATCTATCGTCACGTAAAGGCGGCGACTGGTCGAATGAGCCGAAAACACTGGTTCCCTTTCAATGTTCCTAGTGCTTCGTCTATCTTTTTGTACATCCGTGCTTCTAAAGAAACGAATTTATAAACTCGCAAACATTTTAACTTTCACTTTCATCACAAGTAAGTGAAAGACTATAACAATAATGATGATGATGGTATACAGATGGTGTTCGAAGGTCTGTGGTCGGCTCAGACGCACCCGAAGGACTTCCCCACGCAGGCGCTCTGGCTCACTCACTTCTCTGACGTCATCGGAGCCACACACCCCAAGAACTTCTCCTTCTGGGGCGAGGGGCAGATCGCTACTGACGGATTTAGGTTGCATTTCAGTTTATTTACCAATTTACATAGGACTTAATAGAGATTTTTTTAAGTAGTGACTGTTAAACGAACCTGGGTCACCTGATTGTAAGTGATCTCCACCGCCCATAGACATCCAAGACATAAATGTATTATGGGTGCGTTGTCAACCGAAAAGGAGGAGAATAGAGAATAGCATCGTCAAAGTTTCTTGCCAATGGATTTAAAAATCCTCCTTGCATTAGATCCAACGTTGGCCTGAGTTCTCGCCAACGTGTGGGGCAACTTAATATTAGGCCCAATATTTTATGAGGTTTTATTAAAAGATAATTCGCAGCAATATTCATATACGCATTTCAGAGTCTGTAGTGTTTATCAGTCGCTTATGTATACATATATCAGATCTCACCAGCATAATATTTAACATTACACTACCCCCTGTCATCTTCCTACGTGCAGATCTCTAGCGGAGTGGGGTTCAGTGGGTCTGCAGGAGCGGGAGCTGCGTCAACAGGGCGGCCTGCTGCGGTCCATCGTGAAGGCGCAGGGGCTCTGGTACCCGAAGGTCAACTCCAACACCACCTCCAGCTTCACCGTCGACAGGAAGAGACACTTAGTCTCTCTCGCTTCTATGTTTGGTGAGTACTGTACTTGAGAAGTACATCGACATCTCGCTTTGTCATCATCATGATCAGCCACAGGACTTTCATTGCTAGACATAGGCCTCGTTCCAGATTTTCAGATGGACTTCTTAGAAGTGGCCTGCATCCAGGGGATTTCCTGCTACCTTTATGAAGTGTTTTGTCCAGTTGTAGGTGGACGTCCAACGCTGCTTTTTTATAGCAGAGACTGGCAAACAAACAGATGGGTCACCTGATGGTAAGTAATCTCCACCGCCCATAGACACCCAAGACACAAAAATAATAATGGGATTGCATTAGGAGGGAGGGAAATGGGTCACCGGATTCTCACTTACCGGGCGAAACGCGACAGCAAGTTCTCACTTTACGTCGAAAAGAATCATGGGTGCGTTGCCAACCCAAAAGGAGGGAATGTAAGGAGAGAGAAAAGAGATTCCGCTGGAAATCTTACTCACCGAACGAAACGCGACAATGAGTTGCCACTTTACGTTAGTTTTCTGTAAGACAGTGGTATCAAACCGGTTGTCCCGGCTCATTCGTGCTGAAGACGTTATTGTTTACAGCGTGGCTCTACCAAGCTCGCTGGCGCCACATGATCTCCACTCGAGAACCTTGTACTTAAAAATTATCACTGGACTGTGAATATTCATACATATTCACGTCTTTATCTCGCAACTGTCAGAGACTATCGAGTACCACGTCTACATGTCTTCATGATGCAGAGGGCAAATACCTGGTACACTGGTTGTTTTATATGTTCAACAATATTTTGGGTATGGGTGTTGTGATAACCTGTGTCTTTTGTAGTTGATGCACGAAATTGGTGTTTTTCTGTAGGATTACGATTACGAGCGTGTTACTGCTGGGTGTATTTAAATCATTAATCCCACTGGATACAGGAACCCAAGCTCTGAACCAATGCTCATAACCCAAGCTTATCATGTATGTTTTTGTTTCCAGGCCCGTCTCCCGACTGGGTGGTGGGTGTGAGCGGGCTGGACCTCTGCCAGAAGGACTGTACCTGGGTGGAGTCGAAGGTCATCGACTTGCTCCCCTACGACGCTGGCACTGATAATGGCATCTCGTATATGGTCAGTACAAACAAGTACACAACATGGCTGGTCTTTTCGTACGGAGTATTGGACCAGTATCACACATGTAACATGCACCATATGAACGCGTAACAAGGTCACTTCATGTTATAATCATCAGAATCAATCACATGACGTTTGCTGCTGAACGTAAAGCCCAAAGATTTCTGGAAGTGGTCTGCATCAACGTCACGGTAACTTAAAGAATATCGTATGTAAATAGTATATTTTATGCCATTTTCTTTTTCATGTTTATATTTATTTGAAGCAAGTGTCATTTGGTCAGTGGCGGCACTAAACCAAAATTGAACGTCGGCGATATCAGTTTTGCGAGACCCTTGACTTTTCCGGCAAAATGTAGGTATTGGCAGTTTTATCCAACGAAACTCCTTTTCAGTCTAGGGGGATGCGAGGACCCCTTAGACGCGAGGCCGTCGGAGTTGTGGATGATTAACGCCGCCACTGGATATGGTATGTCAGGTGAAATGTAACTTATAAACGCGTTGCAGTCGCCGAACTCGGAGACGGTTCCTCGCGAGAAGATGTACCGCATCACGCCGATGTACCCGGAGGACCCTCGCGCGCCGTTCTACAACCCCGCCGCCGGGGAGCTGGCGCCGCTCGCCAGGCTCTACCTCACCAGGGAGAAGCTCATCTCCAGGTCCTGCGATGAGGAGACGCTGCTGTCGCTCGTCGCTGAGGAGGTGGAGAACACGCAGACTGCTGACAGGCGTGAGTTCAAATTCTATCCTACGATATCCTATTTTCCCTTTATGGGTTGCATGAACTAAGTGAGTTAATTTGTATATTTGGCACACATATAGTCCTTTATTTGGATAGCACAGGATATTTTTATTCTGATAGAATGTTATCGGTGGTTTTTAAACCTTTTCGTAAACTACAAACCGATCACAATTTTTTTTCTCTTGCATGGTAAGAAGCAGCTTGGCCATGTTATGTGCCGCAATCTCGTAAATCAATCGATATTTATTGGTCCATAAAAAACCTTTAAAAAAAGCAATAGCTGCTCTACCGAGAGGCGCCGACTTAACGTCATTAAATTATTCTAGATATACTTTATATTATTGGAAGACTTTATAACAAAAAACAGTCGAATAAGTGAAGAAGTTTAGGCACAAGATTGATTTTTAATTTTCACAATTTTTGCACATAATGTGCAATCGGGGCGACCTAAAACAGTTGATCTTAACGGTCAAAGTTTGTCGATAACACATATGAATGAACTTGTCCGGTATGACGTGGATGCGAAGGCCGCGTGCCGCGTGCCTGCTGAAGTTTACCTATATTCGTGCATTATACCGCTTTTACAGTCTAAATGGTGTGATATTTAGTAATGGAACTTTTCCTATTTATTTTATTCAAAAAATGTATTATTCCAGTGTTGATCCTAAAGATTTGTTATTGATGTGGCGAAATTTAAAAATACCTATCTTACTCGCACGGACATAAAAAAAAGATGAGCAGAAAATCCTGCTTCACTTTCAATGTTCCTAGCGCTCCATCCATCTTTTTTTTACGTCCGTGCTTACTCGTTACCAAATTTAATGTCGTTATTTTGGCGCCACTCTGTATAATATTGTTGCGACATGTACTGTTCACCAGCTGAATGTGGCGTGAGCGAGTGGGGCCCGTGGTCGGAGTGTTCTGTGAGCTGCGGCAAGGGTCTGCGCATGCGCACGCGCCAGTACCGCATGCCGCAGAAGGCGCAGATGTTCTCGTGCGAGCGGCAGCTCGTCTCCAAGGAGATGTGCGTCGCCGCCGTCCCAGAGTGCGAGTGAGTACTCACATTGCTTTATACCTCCAGCCTTAAATGAAGTGAAGGTTTTATGGAAATTATACTATTGTAAGATGTATCATTTCTTAAGACACGTGAGCTGTATCCAGTGACGTGCAGTTCATACAGGCAAAGAGATGCTATCTATAGTTTTTTTGTTTCCCAACCAAAAATTGTGGCCGGTGTACCTCTTATACGGGACGCCACCGGTAAATGAAGCTCGGCAAATCTTCGAAAATGCAGATTGCAGGCATGTCATTAATAAAACAGAAAGATGAGGAGACGAGGAGTTGGAAATATAAGTTGTCTATCTACCCTGACAATCATTAATGGCATAGTTTTTGTTGTGGAGTTGGAGGTAACTACAAGGTTAGTCGAAAAGGGTGTAGAAGGCCGTGGCCAACATAATGTATTGCTGGTATATATTTCTACCATAGGTGGCACATCCCAATAATGACACATTTTTGTTTTACAAAAATCAACAAATGCTTTTATTTAAAAAAAAAACACAACCTTATCTCACGATTGCGATAGACTACAAAAAAATATTAAAAAAAAATAACTTTTGGTAAAGAAATACGAACATCATATCACCTCAATAATATTATGATCATGGTAAAGGCGGCATTATGTCAAAGCGCGCGGCTCGACGCGACGCGTTTTATTGGATTTATGACCTACATTGGCGGCGGCACGTGTTACGCGACCTTGAAAATGAAACAGCTGATCTTATGGTTGTGTATGCGATTTTTTTTATAAAACCTTTAAATGGCATTATCTATGAAAGTATTAGGTATATTGAAAAAATTGCAAGTACAAATGTTGTTCTATATTACGAGTACTATAGTCTTTTCAGCTTCTTACATAAATTCCGACTAACACGGTATAGTAGTGTGGTTCATATCGATTGTTATGTACGTGTACCAGAGGCGACACTGCCAACGAGTCTGAGTCGGATAACATCGCGGCGCCGGCCCTGGAGCCGGGCGGCGTGTGCGCCACGTCGGAGTGGGGCCCGTGGAGCGAGTGCTCCGTCACGTGCGGCGTGGGCATCTCCACGCGCCGGAGACACTTCCTCGACCCCATGGGACTCAAGAAGTGTCCGCTCGTCGCAGTCGGTACGGACTTCTTGCTATAACTTACACTAACGCCCGAATGGTCAAACGCTGCTCAATTTTAACGGCTTCTTACATTGATTTTCGCCATACAATTTTGACAGATAAGGCGGCCTTAAACGACAAGGTGACCTTAACTGTATGAACATTCGGCGGGTTAACTAACTCAGTGACTATGGAATCGAAAATCAAACTTAGTCCGAGTCATTTTTTACAAGAAAAACTTAGCTTAGTCTGTCTGTCTGTTCTTCTTGTAGAAATGACTCAGACTAAGTCGAAAATCGATTTATACATCCCAAATCGTCAAAGAATTCGTCTTTTTTGTCTCTGGCTTAGTCGAAGTTCCCTCTATAGATCTGAGCCATAGCACCTACCAACGCAACGATAATGTAGCGCGTTAGATCTTGAAGCGATTTCTCCACTTCCACGTATAACTATACCACGTTTTTAATTAGTGTTGAGATTGTAATGATTTCTAATCGCTCGAGATCTGGAACTTGTTGACTGATCTAAATTTTTCTAAAGATCAACGAAGGTAATACCAGTGATTAATTATTTATTAGCAGTTTCAAAGAGTGGTGGTTGTGGCTTATAAATATTATTAGATTTAAATTAAAAGGTATGATTACAATCTATCATTAATAAAAATAAGTTTTTTTCTTGTTTTCATTTCACTTCAATATGGGGTCGGAGTAACACATTTTGTAAAAGCATGTTACAGAAAGGATTTAGTTTATTTTATACGATCTGCTGTCTGTTTCACGTCAATTCCCTTCTGGGAGATCCCGTTAATCTGGGAGGTCATTCTTTTTCTCTCTCTCTCTCTCCCTCACTCTGTCGCGATGCCCATCCGTTACTGAAAACACACAGCAAAATTGGTTGTCAATTCCGCATATTCCTTTCTATTTCTTGTCAGATTGTATAGTTCTTCTACCCTGATAATTCCTGTCCATTATCTTATATTACTGAGCCACGATTTTTCTATCAAAGTGTTTATTTTCGTCTACTTCTCCCATTGTATTTGTTTTGTAGAAGTTGACACTGAGACTCTGTATAATATCTGATTTGTATAATTAGTGTTGATATGTGTGTAGAGCTGCGTTAATGAGCGTCATGATTGTGTGTGGTAGAGGAGAACCGCAAGTGCATGGAGCCGCAGTGCACGGAGCTGGAGACGGAGGTGTCGGACCCGACGTGTCCCACCACCGAGTGGGCGGCGTGGTCGCCGTGCTCCGCCTCCTGCGGCCGCGGCGTGCGCTTCCGCACGCGCCTGCTGCTCGTGCCGCCCGACCGGCAGCAGCCGTGCGGCGCGCGCGTCGAGCTCATGCAGCAGCGCGCCTGCTCCGAGAGGGACGACTGCACCGTCGACATGATCACTGCCAAACGTTAGTACCGACACGCGCACACACGGACACGGACACACGCACTCACACACACACACACACACACACACACACACACACACACACACACACACACACACACACACACACACACACGCACACACACACACACACACACACACACGCACACACGCACACACACGCACACACACACGCTTAACACTTTCAAATGATTACCCTCACTTAGATCCTTTTTAGCACATAGTATCATATCATCCCATATCATCTATTAAGTTCTTTTTAATGGTTTAGGAAGGCAGCCAAATAATCAACGATTATTGTTGCCCATGGACATCACGGATGCCAGGGGCATAGACAATCCCCTGCTGCCATAGGAAACAAAGAAAAAGTATTTTAGTGGAAGAATAGAATCGTCGATTTAGAAATCTTACTAAGCCCACGGCATGCAACAGTAGACTGTTATTTAACGTTGTGACAATAATAACCCACTCATATTATCAATCATCACTCATTAATTAATTAATTAATTAATACATATAATAAGAATGTAAATATCGCGCGTCTGTACATTGCTTAGATTTCCAAAAAAACTAATTGGGGGGGTTTAGAAATAGTAAAAAAAGACATTTTTATCATTTTAAAAATTTTTGTCTGTCTGTATGTTTGACCACGTATCAAATGAAAACCACCAAAGCAATTTTACGGAACTAGATAGGAAATCGCAGACTATATCTTGGAATAACATTTAGGCTTTGTTTTATTGAAATCGGTCAACTCTAACAAAATATACGGATATTTTTGTATTATGTGTGCGATTTTTTTAGCCTGAAAGTGATTTCAAATTTATCAATAGCGTCACCATATTTTCTGACTCATATTGAATATTTTACGAATTATATACGATTTAAAAGTCGTTTAGTGATCCGGGGTCGAATTGTAAAAAAGTTACCGCCATTTTGTTTTTCTTTGTTTTTGGGCCAATTGACTTCAAAATCGATATCTGGGTTGCCCCGTGGTGCCAAACGGCGGAACCGATGTCAAAACTGTCAAAAGAGGCCGCCATTTTGCTTTTCTTTGTTTCTGGGCCAATTTACTTCAAAATCGATATCTGGTTCATTCCGTGGTTCCAAACGACAGAACCGATGTAAAAGTTGTCAAAAGTGACCGCCATTTTGTTTTTCTTTGTTTCTGGGCCGATTGACTTCAAAACCGATATCTGGGTCACCCCGTGGTTCGAAATGACGGAACCGATGTCAAAACTGTCAAAAGTGGCCGCCATTTTGTTTTTCTTTGTTTTTGGGCTGATTGACTTCAAAATCTATATCTGAGTCACCCCGTGGTTCTAAACGACGGAACCGATGTCAAAACTGTCAAAAGTGGCCGCCATTTTGTTTTTCTTTGTTTCTGGGCCGATTGACTTCAAAATCGATATTTGAGTCGCCTCGTTGTAGAATATTTAGATTAAAACGACAGGATGGATCGACAAATGAAATGTTTTTACCGTTGGCCCTACAGAATACGCGTGCGAAGTCGCGGGCAAAAGTTAGTAGGTTAATAAAATTATATATAGCGTAGTTCTTCATCGGTCTATGAAAACGGTCCCACAATTGTTACTCTTCTGTGACACATGGGCTGGCGACATTTTTGAACAGTGCATAAATATTTTAATAAGTATGTGTATAGTGTATATGCACAAAAGGTACACGACATATAAATCTACCCACAAAGACCTTAGATCCGCTATACCTACACCTATTATTAAAAGCTAGGTGCGTACATAACCTTACAAGGGAACATTATTCAAGCGTTAAATAACATAAGCACTTGTACCGCTACAGATACGGTCATACCACATAATATGTAATCAATATGAATCGCTTCATGCAAATGTTTTAAAAAACCAATCTATGAAACAATACCTGCCAATATGTTTTTATTTCACGATTTGTCACAACTCACACGTCAGTCAGTGAGTACTAAGTAGTAATGTGGGTAATCGATTAATAATCGATTATTTAAAAAAATATATATAAGTATTATTAATCCATCGGGATAGTTGGCGCTCACTTGGTGAGGCCTACGTCCAACAATGGACGGCGATAGGCTGAGATAATGAATAAATAAACTAACCAATTACTCGATCATGTCTTTAAAATTGAATAATTGATTATGGAAAATAATCGATTATCCACATCACTAGTACTAAGTACCGGTATAATATGTAATATGTAGTACAATCAGGGCAATAATGATCGCGTTACATCAAGGTCGCTCCACACATGCACTCCTCACACGTATGGCGTTACATATAGAGGTACAACACACAGACACCGTGACCGTCTCGCAATGTCCACACTCGACCGCCGGGTATAGAGTTACAATCTAAGGTCCCGCGTACACAAGGATACGGAAATCTTCGATACCCGACGATTTTAGTCTATAAGCGACTACCACAATACAATATTATAGTGGAGTGTACACATGCGCACGTCGTCGCCGACATTTTTGTTAATCTACTCGATCTGCAATTCAACGTCATGTGTACGGACCGTGCGCTACAAGATATTCGCGACGCTGGTATCCAAACGTAATTAGACATTAGTAGAACAGCCTCCGTGGCGCATATGAAACGAGAAGCCGTCGATTCTCGAAATCGACATAGTCCATACATTTGACTAGCAGCGCCACTTTGCGGAATTTACATCGAACTAAAACTTGTATGGAAAACTGTAAACTGTCGTCGATTTCTAGAATCGAGAAAAACTCGTACTAAGGGTACTGAAACACTAATGTAAGAGCTAACACGCATGGGTCACTAATCACCAATGCCGTAGTGACAGTCACACTAGGCCGGTATTGTTGATTTTAACAGAATTTGGTAGTTTTTATGAGCCTCTAATATAGAAACTTTTGAAAGGTCATAGTTAATTTCGTCGTGGCTTATCGATAGTTTTGATATTAGAGTCTTGTAGAGACTGATACATATGGGGCATTTCACGTCAAGCGGACAACGAAAAAAAAAGTGAGGTTCTGAAATTCGATCATATTTTACTTAATTATACTTCTAGAGGGTATGAACGTGTACACAAAATATTTTTTTTATAAAAGGTCTAATTGTCAAATTATGGCCTTCTAAAATATTGACCTCACCGGTGTAAGGGTTCCTTTGGGAGGTATTTTGCGTATTGAAGTAATTTATAATAAAATAACAAATGTAGTGTTTTGGGTAGTAAATTTAATGGACTTTTTGATTTTTTGAACCGATTCGAAATTTAAATTTTTTCTCTTGTGCTAAACCGGAAGTTAAGATTTCAAAACGAAATTTTAATAGTTTGGGCAACAACATTTTTATTGTTTTTTATTCGAAAATAAAGCTTGACATACACAGATTCTACCATAAAAATTATAAAATGGGTGCTACATTCATTTAGGATTTATATCAATTTGAGTATGTATATGTCGTACTGATCGAGGTACCTGACGCTTGTTAATGTCTGCTATTTTGCGTAAAAAAGAATGCACACAGTAAAATTGCTTTAAAGTCACCTTTATATGTATGATTATAATATTTACAGTTAATTTTATATTGATAACCGACTGATCCTGAAAGAGGATAATGTTTTTCGAGTATAGGTTTGTATTTATGTATGTCAATTTCTTTCGCACGCTCTACATCCCAAACGGCTTGACGGATTTTAACATATGAGATGTCATTTCATGTGTCTAAGTAATGGGAGTAATATAGTATGTAATATTCAGTTGTTGCGCCTGCGCATAAAATGGGAAAGGAGAATAAAAATTTTTTTTTTATTATTATATCGTTATTATAAACTCGCAACACTTTTTGTCAGATAGCAACACTATCACAATTTTATTATATCTTATTTTACTCCCACTTCTGAGGCGAATGAAATGACATCTCATATGTTAAAATTCTTCAAGCCGTTTGGGCTGAAGAGCGTGCGAAAGAAATTGACATACATAAATACAAACCTATACTCGAAAAACATTATCCTCTTTCAGGATCAGTCTGTTATCAATATAAAATTAACTGTAAATATTGTAATCATGCATAAAAAGGTGACTTCAAAGCAATTTTACTGTGTGTATTTTTTTTTACGCAAAATAGCCGACTTTAGCAAGCGTCAGGTACCTCGACCAGTACGACATGTACGTACTCGAATTGATATAATTCCTAAACTAATGTAGCACCCCATTTACAATTTTTATGGTAGAATCTGTGTATGTCAAGCTTTATTCTCGAATAAAAAACAATAAAAATGTTGTTGCCCAAACTATTAAAATTGCGTTTTGAAATCTTTACTTCCGGTTTAGCACAAGAGAAAAAAATTAAATTTCGAATCGGTTCAAAAAATCAAAAAGTCCATTAAATTTACTACCCAAAACACTACATTTGTTATTTTATTATAAATTACTTCAATACGCAAAATACCCCCCAAAGGAACCCTTACACCAGTAAGGTCAATATTTTAGAAGGCCATAATTTGACAATTAGACCTTTTATAAAAAAAATATTTTGTGTACACGTTCATATCCTCTAGAAGTATAAATAAGCAAAATATGAACGAATTTCAGAACCTCACTTTTTTTTCGTTGCCCGCTTGACGTGAAATGCCCCATATTTAAAATCGCAACGGACAACCTTATTCGAACAGTTTATGAGCGTATTTTTTCTAGGGATCCTTGGACCAAATGTCAAGAAGGATTTGCGCAAGCTGATTATAACGATATATGTACATAGACATCGCAGATACTGAAACTAAATGTCTAGTATCGCCTATTACCTACACTTAACGAGCGAGACACGAATACAAATAAAGTTGGTCATTGAATTCATATTACGGCTCTAACAAGGTCTTTTGCGCTATAATTGGTAGTACAAGTATCAACATTTGTGCACATGAAAACATGTCGTGCGTAAAGTGTTTTAATATGCGGTCTATTAAAAAATCTAAACTTGGATTCCAAAACTATATGCAAAAATAATATAATATTCCCAATGATGCCGCGGGTTCGATTTCCACATAAATAAATAAATACACTCAACTGTCACACACCTAGTCCTGACCCCACACTAGGTATAACCTGTATCGTGGGTATCAGAGACTATGAGAGACGCACGGTCTCACAACACCCAGACTAAATTAATATTATTTGTGGCTTTGCTGGTGGTAGGATATTATAAAAAATGCCCCACGAAATGATCTATGTGTGACCGTGTATTGCTCGTAGATGGACATGGCCATGACATAAAAGTAATATTTTAGTAAGATCAGGGACTTTGTTATATGTAGGTGTTTATATTGTCTACAAATAAAATGAAATCCGCGGAGTAATATAACCTATCAATTTACGGTTAAACACTGACACAAAGTAATTCTCAAAAACGTCAACGAACAGATGACATTTACCAAACGTATCTTGACTATGATTTTTTTTTTTAATTTTACGCTAGCGATTACGTAAAATATTTATATAAAAAACACCAGCCCGGCTACCATGCCTGTCACGGTACATCTCGATAAGCGATTGTTGAGATGTTGTTTACAATATTGTATTAAATTAACGAAGACGCATGTTAGTGTCTGTAGACAAATAGAGAAAACCGGTTATAACGCAACATAAAACGTAGACAAAATGTTCTCGTGGCGCGTATGCTAGGCGGGGTGGCGGTTACTTGGGGAATTGACGTTTTTTATACAAATTATTTTACATAGTCGCTAGCATGAAATATCAAAAAAAGTCATGGTTGAGCTATTCGTGTAACCATGATGTACGGTGTATGGTTGACAGCCTCCGAGGCGCAGCGGGCGAGTAGCCGGCTATGAAACGTGACGTCGCGGGTTCGATTCCCGCACCGAGACAAATGTCTGTGTAGTCCACAGATATTTGTTTCGGGTATTATTGTTGTGAGACTGCGCGTCTCTCGTTGTCCTGATACCCACGACACAAGACTCGATCTTAGTGTGCGGTCAGGACTATGTGTGTTACTGTTGGGTGTATCTATTTATTTATTTGTATGATGGTTGTGGTCAGGTATCTGCATGGAGGTGCCGGAGCAGGGTCCGTGCCGCGGGCTGTACCAGCGCTGGGCGTTCGTGGCCATGAAGGGCATGTGCATCCCCTTCAACTACGGCGGGTGTCGCGGCAACCGGAACAACTTCATCTCGCAGGACGACTGTATGAACACTTGCAAGGTCGTACTCGGTGAGTACTGACTTCACTACAATACAGGACATATCTAACTAGCTATGATGATTCGCTATCATAAATTAATTAGGTCAAATCGTGTTAAAAAATTATCCGACTCGAAGGATCCATGAAAAAAGTGTGCCCGTTTGTTGTTTCACGTTTCATTCAAAACGGTTCAGTACTAATTATGCAAAAATTGCTAGATATGAAGAAAGTTTGCGTTAGGCTTAGAAGACAACGAAGATTGTCATTTTGCCCGAGGAGTTAAATGGAGATGGATTTTAATCAGCAGCGGTTAAAAATATTGCGATCACCATTATATTTTAAAGATTCTAGAGAAATCTTTCATCGGGGCTGAGACGCAAACAAAAGCCATGGTTTATATTTTTATAATTTTATTTGTGGATACTTTGTTGGCTCATGTCTTACATTTAGTGATTTAAATTACATTAAGATATTGTTTGTATGTTTCCCTAAACATTCATAAATAAATAAATAAATACATCATCCATCAGAGAGGGAATTATGACTGAAAACAGTTACGATGTCTGATGTAGCCTCTCACAGTAAAGTATTCTGTACATTCAGTAAATCCTTTTCATTAAAATGGACGTTTAAAATTAATGCTAATAAGTAAATATATTACTTGCTTATTCTAAATGGGCATTCATGAAGCAAATAAATATTTTGTACAGAACAAACCTTGAGTCGGTTAACATTTCAAATTCTTTTCAAGTGTTTATTCACAAAATAACAAATAACTTCTTTGAGTAGAAGACCGTGAACAACACATTATCGATATTTCAAAGTGGTATATATTTTAAAGACGCATTGTCAGTACAATACTTGTAGTAAATAAGTTCGTATTATCCATGTCCATAACTGACATGTCACGCTCACGACCACGACACGTTGACGTAACGTAACGCGGTATAAACTATCAAGCATGTACTTGTAACTTTAGTCCTATTAATATTATAAATGAAAGTTTGTGAGTATGTGTGTGTGTGTATGTTTGTTACTCTTTCACGCAAAAACTACTGGATGGATTTTGTTCAACTTTACATTTATATAACGTGTAAGTTTGTGCAGAATAGGCTTCTGAATCAATTTCTGTATTTTTTAAATAGGTATTTTTCTCCTAAAATTAATTAAAACTAAGTAAAGAACAATCATACAGGGGGGGGGGTTGCCATTACTCGCCACGCTTGGCAGGCGGATTGGCGAGCGCAGGGCGAAGATTCTCGCGCTAATGATGTTATTTTTTTAAAATGGAAATGAAATAGTTCTCAAAATTCTATAACAAATAAAAATAATAAACTTTACGTCGATAGTAATAAAGGCCTTTACAACAAATATTATTGTATTTATATGTTTCAATTGGTTTGTCTCGCGCTGTGCGTTAATTACGTTACACGTTGTATACACTATACAAAAGAATAACACATAGGCTACTTTTTATCTTGGAAAATAATTTTCTACGTGAACGGAGTCGCGGGCAATAGCTAGTATGTAATATAGTCGGTGAAAGCTCACAGTCACTCAGCGAGCTATGGAGAGGGCTATGCTCGGTGTTTCTCTACGTGATCAAATCAGGAATGAGGAGATCCGTAAAAGAACGAAAGTCACCGACATAGCCCAGAGGATTAGCAAGTTGAAATGGCAGTGGGCAGGGCACATAGCTCGTAGAACTGATAGCCGATGGGGCAGAACAGTTCTCGAGTGGAGACCACGTACCGGCAAGCGCAGCGTAGGACGTCCACCTACAAGGTGGACCGACGACCTGATAAAGGTCGCAGGAAGTCGCTGGATGCAGGCCGCTTCCAACAGGTCGATCTGGAAATCTTTGGGGGAGGCCTATGTTCAGCAGTGGACGTCCTATGGCTGATGATGATGATGATGAATATAGTCGGCAGTCGCGGTAGGGCTGGTGGTTGAACGGTGGTTAGTTTGTCACTATTCACTATTCACTACTCACTGCGGAACTTGCGGAAGGTATTGGCGGACACGCAATGCTCAAGTTACCTGTACGGTCTACCACAATCAATACATATATGTATGGTATTTATATTATCTTTATCATTTACATATTATGCCTCCGTGGCGCTGCGGGCGAATAGCCGGCTGTGAAGCTAGAGGCCACGGGTTCGATTCCCGCATTGAGACAAATGTTTGTGTGCCCTGTTGGGTGTATTTATTTATTATACCTTATTATTATTACTATTATGTGTGTATAAGGAAATAATCTGGCATTTTAATACAAAATCTAACTAGGTTCTATCAAGATATTTATAAAAGAAATGTGCTAAATAGTATAGAGAAAAATAAAACACTGTCTTTTTTTAATTTCGTCGGTCCTTATTAGTTTTTTAGGGGTCTACGAGTACTTGCACCGATTATTTATTATGTAGTTCATCGTTATTTAAGAAATAATTAGAAAATAATTCAGTATAACATTTTATCAGCTAACATAGTCAGTAGACTATTCAATGTAATTAGTAAAATATGTCTGAATTACTCAAATACCTGCTAAACGTTTGTGATGTTTCGGCTGTATACACAAACTGCTGCATAACCAATGTCTCACTAATTGGGCAGAATTCTTCGACGATTGTGTAACGTGTCTCACGGAGTGACGTCACCGGTGTCATCATTGTCCCCGTTCCCGACAGTGACGCGATGCAGTGACGGTCGCACGTCACCGCTCGGGACGCGACGTGTTTGCGATCAGCCGATGGAAGATTTGGGACACTTTATTACGTAGGGTTTATGTGTGGTGCGAAGGTTACGCGAATAAGAAAACTTAGCCGTCCCGTGTTTAGAAAGAAAGAAAGAAAGAAAAGAAATTTATTGCGATCTCTCACACAATATACAGAGATGCTATGCTAAAAGTTATACTTAAATAAACTACTAACACACATATGAGAGTGTAAAGCAAGACAGAATAAGTATAAGTATAATACATAGAACCAAGGTGCCCCAAAGATCAGTTGTGTGAGGCCGCAAAAGGTCCCATCTCAGCTAAAATGCTGCAACGCACTGTGCGCTGAAGCAACATTAAATAGTTATTACGTCCAAGGATGGTAAAAGTTTTGTCTATTTCTAGATTTTATATAACAGTAATCTGGCGCTTTTGGAGCCATTGAAGAGTAACAAAATGTGAGGGTATCATAAAATATGCTAAATAACGGTGATTACATCATCTGTCAGATTCGTTGACCAATGTTAACTTTGGTCCTTTCTCAATGCATTAACGTACTATCAAGTAACTTAATTCCATTTCTCAAAAATTGTGGCTTCGCTCCATCGATATAATAATATACCTAGATGCACAGTTGACGCTCAGAAAGTGGGACAGCCAACGAGTGCTTAAAATGTAAGTAAGCACTTGTTTGCTGTCAGTCGGGCGCCGACCGTTCGCCTGTGAAGATGCCTAAATGCTCTGTGAAAGAGTGCAAAAATAACACTCTTACAAAGCGCAAAACACATGGGATTTCATATTTTAAGTAAGTATAATTCCCTTACTTGATTCTTAAAACCTTAATCATGTTAAATTAAGTATTAAACGTGTATAAATAATTAATTTAACGAATTCAGTTAATAAAATATTTTGTCCCTTTTGAAATCATGATTTGGAACAATGAAATATATGGAGTCGTTTTTTTTTGTAAATATATTATATTTATTTTAAATTTATGATTTTTTTTATTAATTTTATTTATTAATTACAGATTTCCATGAAATGAAATAGTATAAATGTAAATAATATAAATGGCGTAAAATTATTTCCGAAGAAAGTAGAGAAGAAAATTTTAAACCCAATTACTCAAGTGTGGTTTGTTCAGACCATGTTGCCGATTCCGATGGATATTATACAGAAAAAGGGATTAGGAAAATTAAAAAGAATTCTGTACCAAAAATAAAGGTGATAAATTGTCATCAGCTACATTGTCCTTAACTAATGTTTACTATTTATTTTAACAACATGTATGCTGTTGGTGTACCTATAAATAAATAAATATTGCCACATTTATTGACTTTATTTTAGATTGTCGTAACTACAAGTTTAAATGAGGCAGGGTGCAGTACAAATGTAATAGCTGAAAAATATTTGATACAGAATCCATCAATAGCAAGCATATACTAGGTACATACTGCCATGTAAAATGACATTTAATAATTTGCGGCTAATTCTAATAAATGTTTTCAATCAAAGTGTGCAGATCATAAAAATTTGCCAACATGAACAAAGTTGAACATTCCGCTGTCAAATAATAATTTTAATGGTCGTTAGGCATAATTACTACAATAGTAATTGTGGCATCATCATTTATTGGAAACATATTCATTTCCAGGAACCAGCAATTGAACCAATAAATAATGAAGGATCACCAATACCATCAGAATTTTCATCAATCTTTAACACACCTAAGACGTTATTTTTGAAAGATAATTTGAAAGAACGCAACCAAAAATTTAAACCTAAATCTAATTTAGTGCGAAACTTAAAAAGGCAGAACAAAAGATTAAGAAAACGAAATGATAGTCTAAAAGAAATTATTAAGAATCTAAAGAGCAAAGGACGATCTTAGTGTGGGGCCAGGACTATGTATATATGTTGGGTGTTATTTATTTACTTATGAATCACGCTAAGGCAAAACAGTGCTTATTTCATATTCATAACTAATAAGCTTTGTTATCCTCTAAACATTTATACTCTATCTATCTCTTAATGTAAGTAAAATTATTATACAGATATCGCCATTCTCATCTACATTGTACGCCACGTGGTCAACATTTCTCACAAATAAATACAAGAACTATTCGACTCCATTCAATCTTTGTCCAAGTGACTAGAATGTTTCTTTTAATAATGTCAAATTATTGTCAAATTCAAAAACGATTAGAAATTCAAAAATTTCGAATACAAGAACGTTTGATCATTCAATTAAAAAAGCTACTTTATGCCGCGTCTATAAGGTCATATTTGTGTTAATTTAATTAAATTTGTGATGTTTATTTGTTTTGTTTGTCGAGGACACTGTTTACAATTATATTTGTATGGAAATGTGCATCTAGGTATATTATTATATCGATGCCTCGCTCCATTTCTCTCCAAGGCGACGATTTATTTTATTTATTTATTTATTTTGAAGGTACACCCACAGCACTACATATTACAGCATTATCAATGCTATATACTGGGTGTTTCATAAAGTTTGTACCTATAACAATTCCACATACAGGGAGAACGATTTAAAGTGCAATGGTAAAGTTAAATAAATCAAAATTTATTTTAATTTTTTAATCAATATCAACCATGGGAATTTTAAAATCAGAATGTGACCTGTAAATCGTCGCAAATAGCAAAATAATGACTTTGTGTATGCTAAAAATAATTAATTGCCCCATAGGTAGTTTGTAAATGTACTGCAGCTGACCCAGTGAGCCAGCAAAAAGATTTTCATCACAAATTCAAGTTTCCATTATTCCAAAACTATGAGCCTTACGAAATTTTAAACTTTACCGCTAGATTGGTAGCCATCGTCCCTTTAAGTGAAGTTATTATGGATACCAACTTTATCAAACAGCCTGTATAAGTAGGTACATTTTATCAAATCAAATCAAATCAAATCATTTATTTTTTGTCAAACATAGGTAGATACAGATCACAAATGTTATATTAATAGTGCGCTATGTCTTGCCACTAGAGCATACAAAAATATATTTCATTTTTAGTCATGCATGCAGTACAAACAATGTCAACAAATTATAAAATATTAAAAAATAATAATTAACAATAGCAATTAAGGTAATGTCAACGCAGAGTAAATTAAATAATGTAAATAGAATATTTATATTTTTCTTTTTTATAATTACAAGTATACACAGTCACATTCAATGTATATAAATAATTTCAATTGTTTATTTTATCCGTAAGAAACTCCGTAATACTATAATAAGCTTTTTGAATAAGGAAGTCCTTTAAGCGTCTTTTGAAAAAAATTACGTTTAACTCCTTTAATGAGTATGGTATGTGATTATATATAATGGGCGCCATGCAAAATACGCTCTTGTGCATCAGGCTTGTATTAGATTTTCTCACACACAGTCTATGATTATCCCGTCGGCTTCGTGTATTCAAATCAGAGAGCTTGGGAAATAAATTGGGATTGGTTTTAACAAATACCGAAACCTCATATATGTACAGAGAAGGTGTAGTTAGTATTTTATGTTGTATAAAATACGGTTTACACGTATCAATGCACTGTAGACCAAACATAGCTCTAATACACCTTTTTTGTTGTTTGAAAATTAAATGTTTATTGGTTGTGTTTCCCCAGAAGATAATTCCATATCTTAGTATAGCACTCACTATGCCATGATAAGCTATGATTATTGTCTCCTTACTTACTACTGCAGTTAATTTATATAGCGCGTAAGCCGATTGACTAATTCTTTTTGATAATTGTTCTGTGTGTATTTTCCAGTTTAATCTTTGGTCTATGATTAAGCCTAAAAATTTTGATGTATTAGTCTGATTTAAAATTTTATTATCATACTGAATATTAACCGTTACATTAGATCGTTGACTAAACATCATTAATTGTGTTTTCTCAATATTTATTCGAAGATTATTATTATTAAGCCATTTAATTATTGATTCAATTGTAATAGTAATGTCATTTTCATAATTTTGTGTATTCAGACCGTTAGCGGCGATTGTCACTGTACTATCATCAGCAAATAGTGACATGTGATGATTTGTCACTTTTGGCAAATCATTAATGTAAATTATAAAGAGAAGCGGACCCAAAACGCTTCCTTGGGGTACACCATATTCTATTTTACGTCGAGTTGATCTATAAATTAATTCAATTTTTGTTTTCGGATTGATTCTGTTTATTTCTACATACTGATTCCTATTTGTTAAGTACGATTCAATTAAGCTCAAAATGTTTCCTCTTATTCCGTAGGCATCTAATTTGCTAAGAAGTATATTATGATTTACATAGTCAAACGCTTGTGTCATATCGCAATATATTGAACACACAGGGGTCTTCTTGTCAACATTTGTAGTAACTTTGTTTAAAAAGTCGTACACAGCCATATTAATAGTTTTATTTTTCCGAAAACCTTTTTGTTCTTCTATTAAGATATTTCGGTTGTCAAGATATTTATAGATTTGCTCATATATATATTTTTCAAATACTTTTGAAAATATAGGCACTAGCGATATCGGTCTATAAGATTCTAAATTTTCTTTATTAGATTTTTTAAATAGCGGTTTTACTACTGTCGTTTTTAAGTCTGAGGGATATATACCGCATAATATACATAAATTAATTATATAACTTAGATGTCTACTAATAATATTTGATACATATTTAATTACTTTTGTAGAAATACCATCGTGTCCTACACTGTTAGTATTTTTTAGTGATTGTATAATACTTCGTATGTCATTATCAGAACTTGGTACCATAAACATAGAATTACTTTGTTTTATAATATGTGCTGTTGGTTGGTTACCTGCACCATTGATGGGTTTTATTTTCTCTATAAAATAGTCGTTAAACGCTTTTGCTATTTCATTTGGGTGTGTTATCGTTTTGTCTCCTAATTTGATGTTCGACACAGTTGTTTTAGGTAGTTTTTGTTTCGTCCTATTAATTATATCCCATGTTGCTTTAGATTTATTTGATGATGATATAATTTTGTACATATTTTGAGATCGTTGTGTTAACTTAATAATTTTTTTTAATCTTGCGGCATAATTACGTAAAATGTGTTTGTTTATTTCATTCCGTGTAATACGATAGCGCCAAAAAAGTTCCCGTTTCTTTTTACTGCATATTTTAATTCCGCGAGATATCCATTGCGGTGTTTTATGTGCTTTGATAGTTATAGTTTTTAGTGGGAAGCATAAATTGTAAAATAATAAGAATATCTCCATAAAGTGATTATAGGCTGTATTAGGATCTTCCGATTGATACATATCTAAAAAGTGAATGTTTTGTAGATTTTATATTTTGTTTATATTTTGTATTTTGTATTGGATAGGTATATAGTTTTTAGAAGCAGTAGAAGCAGCGATAGCTCAGTTGGGAATGGTATGGACTGCCGAGACAAGTGTCGGAGGTTCGAAACCAACCCTTAGAATGGAGCATATACCTCTGACTCTTCTATGTTAAGTATATTTTCATTGTGAAATATCGCTTGCTATAACGGTGAAGGAAAACATCGTGAGGAAATATGCATACCCGAGAATTTCTTCACAGGAATTTCGAAGGTATGTGAAGTCTGCCAACCCGCATTAGGCCAGCGTGGTCGCCTAAGGCCTAACCCCTCTCATTAGTAGAGGAGGCCCGTGCCCAGCAGTGGGACAGTAATATTACAGGGCTAATATTATTATTATATAGTTTTTATTGGCTTATCAATATAGACGAGCAAACAAAAATACTTCGATGAGTGATGCAGTGTCACTTGATGTTTCACATTATGAGCCTTACTTATTTAACAGTTTAACTGAGTAAATGGTAAAGAATAGCCTGTTACTTTTTTCCTTGTGTGAAATTGTTTGAAAATAAAAGGGACAGACTATTCTTAACATTTACTCAGTAAAACTATTTTTATAAATAAGGCCCATTATTTTGTACAAAAATGGTCCAACCACAAAAAAATTATTGATGCCAACATGATCTAAATTATTAATAGATCATATTAATGTGACAAAAAAATATTTGTTTTTTGTGAGTTGGATCATTTCGGCACAACGCGGTCCATTTAACGGTCAGTGTGACTTCGATAATCGAATAAGTTACTTTTCAAGTCCTCATCGAATCGAGACGCCACAAACACGTGTAAACTGATTGAACAGTTCAATTACTGATTATAATGTCTGACAAGGTTTGAATGGATCAGGGTGGGTTGGTGGCGACGTGCCAGCTCTGCGGCCGCGCCCACCTGCAAACACTATGTGGGGATTGGACAGTAGTACCTACCATGGGTTTTACTATTAAAGTAATAGGTTGCTTCTTATTCGAGTTAATGACGAGACGAGTAGGTTTCTCGTATGTTGTGACGCTCTATGTTTGTAGATATGCCCTTAAACAGTAGTGACAATATTTTTTAATAACAAGGTACCCAGCTGTTATCTACAATATAGCACTGTACTGCGCTCGGTACTCCGCAACATATAATATCCTTTTCATAATCCGTATCTAATTAAAACAATGTCTTATTTCCTTCACTTTCAAACTATTTGAGGTATTACGTTAAAAAAATGGGCAAACAAGGAGAAAAGGTGAAGAGATGGATGAAAAATAGATGAAGCGAAAGTAGTTACTCCGACAGAATGGGACAAATTGGGAATCTATAATCGCTGCCTGGCCCTATATATAGTTTTTTTTAATATTCAATTTTTTTAATAAAGGATTACATCGCAACTTAATATGCCCAGTATTTTACCGTCTTGAATTAAGCACTGCAGTGCTTTCCCATTACTAATTGGCGCGATGTAAAAAATAGATAGAGCAGAAATAGAGACGGCTTCTCACATATATAACACTTTTGAAAAAGCCTATCGTATTAAAAGTCTGTAGATCTCCAGCATAATTCTATCACTTACCAATCAGATTAGTATTAGTATAATATGATTAAAAATAAATGCTTTTAAAAACGAAACGTTGAACTTTATCCATTATAATTCAACGCTCGTATGACATAATTTTGTTTTATAAACGTGGTAATACAATAGGCGATATGTATCACTGATGAATACAAATGCTAGAAATAAAATCTTATTGGTTGAAGACGTTTAATCTACTAAATTATTTGATGTTTGTAACTAGGAAGCTATACTGTACACCCAAGAGATGTGCCTTATATTCTTGTCACGTACTCACCGCTTGTTATAAGACAATGGTAGTGGTTTTTGCCGCCGTTTTCCTAGTTATTTGCGGCGCGTAATATTTTGGCCGCGATTTATTTTCGCTCCCATACATCAACATGGCTAACATGGCTGTATCAATCACGGTATTACTGAATCTAGTGTTTTCGACTGACTTCCACAAAAGGAGGAGGTCCTCAATTCGTCTGTATTTTTTTATGTACATATGTTACTCGATATCTCCGCCAAATGTGGACCGATTTCCAAAATTATTTTCGTGTTCGATAGAGCTTATTTCAAGGGTGGTCCCATATAAATTTGGTCACGATCGGCTCGACCGGTTTGCTACCACTGTCTCACAAAAAACCGACGTAGTGGCAGCGTTTCGTTCGGTGAGTGAGATTTCCGGTGGCCGAATTACCACCCCCGTCCCTTTCCCAATCCCTTTTCCCTTCCCTATCAGTCACTCCTTTTAGGTTGGCAACCCACCCATGATTATTTTAGTGTCTTGGGTGTCTATGTGCGGTGGAGATCACTTACCATCAGGTGACCCATCTGCTCGTTTGCCAGTCTCTGCTTTAAACAACTAGCTTTTTTACCAGATGTTGTGTTATGACGTTACGTCGTGATTTCACGTGAGCTTTACGATACTAACGTTCAAAAAGTTCCGAAGTTTGAGTCACGCCGCATGCGTTTTAGAGGTTACATCATAATGCAAAAAATAAGGAACTTTACGATGAGTATTCAGTTGTAACTTAAATGGCGATTTCGTGAATTGTAGATTAAGTATGGTTGAGCTTCCGCCATAGTTAATGCGTTCTTTGTTTGGAACATCTAAATGTTTTATTGTGTTGAAGGTTGTTGACTCTATCGAAAATTGACAAAACATACCTATGTGATTTTGATAAATTTTCAATATTTAATAAAATACTGTACTTATACGTTGTCACTGCAGTTAGTAATTTTGGAGTTCGATATTTAGTGAAATTTCTAAGTCTGAAAAGATAGACTTAGAAATTTCACTTCACACACAAGCAATTATTTAATTGCCTCGACGAAATAATCCTAGAGAAAAAGTTACTATAATCCAATTATTTCAGTTGTTTTGGAAGAAGAGTCGCATGTATGATAAAGTCTCGTAAATGACAATTGTGTTATAATCTTGCATCTTATAGAATGTTAGTCTTGAATGGAATTTTAGTTAGAACAATCGTAACAATAAGGTTTAAGGGCGATTTGCAAGTTGCAGCGCTATAACTAATCTAGAGTTAGACCTCAACTCGATTTATCCTAAAGCTAATTCCTATCTTATATAGCTAATTTCAATCATGTTTAGGATAAGTAGGGATTTTTTGGGGAGCTGCAAGTGACCCCTAACCTAACCCTAATGAGTATTTTGAATAATATTATACATGCATCGGGAATATGAACGTCAGACTTTATCAGATAAACAGTTATTATTATTATCACAAGTTTACTTACCTGACTTACTTCCAACTTGATCTGATCGTGACCAAATTTACATAGGACCACCCTTGAAATAAGGTCTATCGAACACAAAAAGAATTTTGAAAATCAGTCCGCATTTTTTTTTTTATAGCAGAGGCTGGCAAACGAGCAGATGGGTCACCTGATGGTAAGTGATCTCCACCGCCCATAAACACCCAAGACAAAAATAATCATGGATGCGTTGCCAACCTGAAAGGAAGAAATGGAAGGGTGGGGAAAAAGGGATTGGGGAAGTAAGGGGGAAATGGGCTAACGGAAATCTCACTCACCGAACGAAACGCGACAGCAAGCTGCCACTTTACGTCGGTTTTCTGTGAGACAGTGGTATCAAACCGGTCGAGCCGGCCCATTCGTGCTGTAGACATAATTGTCTACAGCGTGGCTCTACCACTCAAAACGCATTTGGCGGAGATATCGCGTAACATACATTAAAAAATACAGACCTCCTTTTTGGGAGTCGGTCGGTAAACGCCTTCCACTTTCCTGAAGTCAGCAGGCACTCGTGTTTGTACACAGTTAATTAACGTTAGCTAACAGTAATTAAAAATGCGATACTGGCCTTCAGACGGTATTACATTTTCGGGTGTGTCTATCGAAAGACTTAGCTTAACGAACTGTGGGATATTTGTGGGTTTATAAACGTTGTTTTGTTGTTTGTTTAGTCTGCGAAACAAGTTTTCATTTATAAATGAAGTTTATGTTTTTGGGTATGTAGTACATACTATAGGTTAACACCTACATTTCGCCGGGCTTAGTTCCGTCCCAGATGTGATAGGGGCCGAGTCTATCGACATATCGGCATAAATGTGGGTGTTCTAGTACGCTAGTACACCTCTGCCTACCCCTCGGGGGATGCAGGCGTGAGATTATATTATTTTATAGGTGATGTTACTTTAAAGTACCAAAAGCAGCATGTATTACAGGATGGCAAAAGCATAGTACATATTTCAAGAAACATAGATAATTTGATATTAACTATACCTCTACAGAGAACACGGTACTGGTGGCGCTAATTGCAGCTCACCGATTAATCTCTATTTATGCCTAATCATGATTTATAGATAGGAATGAGCTGTAGGATAAATCAATATAAGGTGTAACTCTAGATTAGTAATAGCGCTGCAAGTCTCTGTAACTTTTATATTGAGTTTAAGATCGAAATATACCAATATTATAGCAAATGTTTTAAAAATAGCCATCAGAGTTTATTCTTTTTATTGAATGTAGTTCAAGACAGTTTAACTAGATGTAATTTTAAAATTTAATTAAGGGATATATAAAGGTAGTTATGGTTACTCTAGCGCCACCCACGATAAAGCTTCGTTCAGCGTGAATGCTCAGACGCTGCGTATGTATTCTTGTAAGTAGATTATAAGTGTAGAGTTAAGAAAGTAACAATTAAAAATCAGAATAAATTCGCATCACACTCTGTGACCAAGTATTCTCATTACCAAGTTAGTACCTAAGTTAGTATATAAAAGCTCCTCGAAAGCTCCCTCAAAGCTTGACTAGGTTCTTTTAAAAAACATTAAATACGAGTTCAACGTCTTGTGTACTTTAGGTTTGTTAATAAAGCAATACATCACCTTGTTGTCACCTTTTTAAATATTCTGTCTGATGTACCGTATAATACTATGTTTCTAACTAATTTGTTGAAGATGTTTTCATTTACATAAAAATAAACCGAGGTCTGTGGCTGTGAAAAATTCACAATATTGAAATGGATATGGTATAACATATGACAGGGATTTTAATATTACCTTTATATACGACAACAAAGCATAGGCTGGTTCATTTAAATACAGTTTAATTGTCATTCGTTTATTTGAAGGAGCGTCTCCTGCGCGGGTTTTTCTCGAAACACTATATAAAACGCCTTAGAACAATGTTTCGCTAAACATTTTTGTCTATGGTGCCTTGTTCTATGAGCAGGAGCTAACATGTTTGAAAGAGTCTGTTGCGCCACCCCACATTAAGGTGGGATAAGGGCATGTAGAAAGGAAGAAAAGAAATAATAAGACATGAGGTGTGTATTATGCGGTATGTTCAGGAGGCGGCGCCCCTGCAGGTGCTGCCCCCGCGCCCGAGGTGGCCTCCAACTACCCCGGCCTGACCGTCAGCTCCATCGTGCCGGTGCCGGCTAGCATTGCAGGTAACCACTCGAACAAAACTATTCAACTCACTAAGGGCGACTTGCACCACTATTACTAACCTAAAGTTAGTCCTAACCTCAAGTTAAATTGAAAATGAAATATATGAAGGGCATGTAATTCATTACATGTAATGTACAGTGTACTACATGCAATTACAGATAATAAATGATGACATTTAATTAATTACATGTAATGAATTACATGTCCTTCATATATTTCTATTTCAATTTAACTTGAGGTTAAGGCTAACTGTAGGTTAGTAATAGTGGTGCAAGTCGCCCTAATTGTCATATTCGTTTTGACACCATTCCATCAAATGGTGTAAATTGCTTTTGCTTTAACTGATAATGTTTAATGATGTATATTTGTGTTGTATTCATTCTGTACTGATAATACACATCATAAACGAGTGTTGTCCCATTTCTCGAATAACTATAATAGAATTTCTAATTCTTATAGTCAAAGATAACATAACATAAGCTCCACGCCTGTATCCCCGTAGGGGTAGGCAGAGGCGCACTAACGAACTAGAACACCCACATTTCGCCGAGCTTAGTTCTGTTCCAGATGTGATAGGGGGCGAGCCTATCGCCATATCGGGCACAAATTCCAGACTCCGGGCTGATATGGAAAAATCCAATATCACTTTGCCCGACCCGAGGATCGAACTCGAGACCTCAGAATCGTAGTCGTACCGAAATACAACCACGCCACTGAGACAGTCAAAGATCTAAGTGGAAATAAACGGTTATTCGACGTTGGAACAAGAATCCCTTAATTTATTTATTTAGGTCCCTGGATACACAAAATAATTGTTGATAGCCTCCGTAGCGCAGTGGGCGAGAAGCCGGCTGTGAAGCGAGAGGCCACGGGTTCGATTCCTGCATTGAGACAAATGTTTGTGTGGCCCACAGATATTTGTTTCTAGTCTGGATGTTGTGAGACCGTGCGTCTCTTATAGTTTCTGACACCCACGATACAGGTTATACCTAGTGTATTTATTATTGTAATTTATATAAAGATGATATCCCTCGTAGGGGGTTGACGTTAGGCAGGCGGCCGGTCGTAAAAACTAAGCCAAATCCTATTTTCAACACGCTTGAAAAAGTGTGTTGCGCCGACCCCACATTAAGGTGGGATAAGGGCAGGTAGAAAGAATTTAAGGATGATATACTTAACACTCAACCTAGGTTTCGGCACGAGCCCCTAACACTTAATATCGAAGTGGATTAGAGTGGTTGGTACCTTGTTTCGGTAATGGGAGGAGTGTATGACCCTCGATATCGAGATCGGAAGGAGTTCACCATATACAGCCGGTTTCAATAAACGATCTCAGTTTAGAGAGCAGATAGACCGCGATTATGAACCAATCAAATCATGTCATTTGACGGAGTCATGTTCAAACTGTGTTGTCATTGGCTAATTTTTGTAATCTATCTGCACATTCTAACTGAGATTGTTTATTGGAACCGGGCGTAAGAGAAGTTGGACTATAAACTCTCCGAGGTGATGTACGAGGGCGTTATGAATGTACTACAGTAGTATTATTGAAATCCATATTGTCCAGGTCCTTCGGTGTCGTCGTCGAGCGACTGCCAGGTGAGCTCGTGGGGCGAGTGGAGCAAGTGCAGCCTCACCTGCGGAGTCGGCTTCCAGGAACGCACCAGGACTGTACTGGTAAATATCAATCTCATATCTCTTTCATCTTTCATCACAGGCTTCTCTCACCACTTAACACTCATTTGAATTTAGTTTCCTCATTTCTTCTTCTTCTTTATTAAAAAAATATGGCCCCCATCAAAGGTTGATCATTTTGCCAACGACAGTGTTTAATAAATCCATTACTCAAAAAATAGCCAGTCAGACATAATTTCCACATTTGCCGGAGTTATCAAATAAGGAGCTGTCCATAATGAATTATGTCGCATGTTAAGGGGGTAACGAAATTTGACAATGTGACGGGTCCTAAATTTGGTGACGTCACATTTCAAAAATTAATATATGTATTAGATAAGCACGAAAATACGAAATACAAAAGCGACAAAATATGTTCAATTCTATCTGTAAAATTGCAAAATATGTGACGTCACACCAGGCACGAGAGAATCTCACAATGTTACCAGCTGTGACAAGGACGGGAGAGGGTTCAGAAATCATGAAATTCGTTTAACGTCATTTGTGGAAGGGGGACTATTCCTAGAAGGGCGGGGGGTTGGGCCGAAGTCGTCTGTTCTTTGCTTATACACATAAACATACGCTCACCCCTGTATCCCCGAAGGGGTAGGCAGAGGCGCACTAGCGACCTAGAACACCCACATTTCGCCGAGCTTAGTTCCGTCCCAGATGTGATAGGGGGCGAGCCCATCGTCATATCGGGCACAAATTCCAGACTCCGGGCTGATATGGAAAAATCCAATATCACTTTGCCCGACCCGGGGATCGAACCCGAGACCTCAGAACTGTAGTCGTACCGAAATACCACCATGCCACCGAGGCAGTTCTTTGCTTATTTTTGATGATATAGGGGATGGGCGGTCTTTTTCAAAATGAAAGCCGATGTAGCATTTCCTTCTGATTAATGTCTATTTGTTAAGGCCACTTGCAGCTCCGCAATAAATCTCTATTTATCCCAAATGTTAATTTAAAGATAGGCGTGAGCCGTATGATAAATCGAGATCATGTATAACTCTAGATTGGTAATAGCGCTGCAAGTCGCCCTAAGTAAATAAATTGACAAAAGTAAGTAGGTAGGAATCGTGTTGTATTAACCCATCGCCACTGGTGTCTCAGGTCTACAAAGTTTCTGTTCGTTGCCCCTAATGATTATCATGATTGACAAGAGATGTGTCATGTTTTTGAAGCGCCATTTCTCTAGTATTTATGAAAGAGATGTCATCTGTTTATATTTAAATAGCGGCGCTTACACATCGCGCCATATAAAAGTGATTCAATCATGTGGCCATGAAACTACCGCCGAAATAACTAATGGTACTTACACTTTTAATTTATTCGTTCTTGATATATTGTCTGGCCGTTTGTTACATTGTTAAAATTATTTGCCTTTTCGATATTTATTAATGTGTTATGAGATGTATGTTACTGAGAAAACATTTGGATGAATTAACAATACCATTTTTTTAAATCACTTTCATAATCGTTCCAAAAATATATCGTAATAAAAATTACAGCGATTGACATAAATCGTAGATAATTGCTGGTAATAGAATTTCGGTCGTTTTGTTTGTTGCCTGATTCCTCATATTAGTTGGATCTCGTTTATTTTGGTAACATTATAATTTTGTCTCCCATAAAATGTTTTTGTCTCCTTGGCACGTCGGAAGTATTCTGAAGTATAACGTAGAACTATCACGTTTGTATCACACGCATATATTTTATTGATTTTTTAATAAATTCGTATTTTAGGAATAAATTTACACTGCATACACACCAAAAATAAATTTACACTACACACTATGCTTATATATAACTAGTAGATAGTCACTGGCGTCTCAGCCTCCGGTGGCCCATACGCTTATGTAACATATATATGTGCCGCCTCCGACGGGTTAAAAGTAGCATCGAACTTTATTTGTTCATCTGATATACTAATAAATGTCTAATATGATTCGTATTAAATATTGGTAAGGAAACAGTTATGGTCATTCCATTTTTCTTCATAAAAGTAGACGTTATTATAAGGTTATGTTAAAGAATATTCTCCAAAGAGGACTTTTATGAAATGATGTACTAAAACTTTTAAAAAATGCCTCCTAAGTAAGAAACTTTTGCTCCTAAATCAATCCCCCTTAGGTATCACTCATTCTAAATCAATAGATGCTATAAACTGTGAAACCGCAAAATAACGAAAATAAAATAACAAGAATCATCTTACAAGAGCATATATGTAAAATGGAAAGTAACTTACTGTGACAAGTAGAATGTTTCAATTGAATATTGATGTCATTTACCTGTGAAATAGAAAAATAATTTATTAGTTATACGTGTTATGTACAAGTCGATGGAATGAATAAAATAAATCACTTTATCTGACAAGAGCATCGAACCCGAGACTTCAGAACGGTTGTCGTATCATGTACGCAATATCTACATCTATGCCACCGAGGCAGCGATCTTTCATCCTTTACATTAATTTGACCCACTTGCGCGTTTGGCCCCTCTTCTTTAAAAAAAAAATCTTCCTACCATCCATCGCTTTTAATGGTATCTTTCTTTCGTCAATGGGTTTATGTTTCTATCAAGCCCCTTCATAAAGGGACATAACCATTTTTAAACTATGTTTAACTTACATTGTTTAAGACCGACTTCCAAAAAGGAGAAAGTCCTAAATTCGACTGTATTTTTTATGTAACGCGATATCTCCACCAAATGTGGACCGATTTTAAAAATTATTTTTGTATTCGACAGACATTATTTCTGTTAGAACTATATGGTGTATATTTAAACTCATTTAAAAAGAAGTAATAGTTTGACAATACCTTGTCAACTCACTTGCTTTATGTCTACCGTTTAACACTGCTATACGTTGTATCATTATATAATTCTATTTTACCTAGTTCTTTTTATTCACATATTCCATCAGGTTATGGGCCCAGTACCGTAAGAAAGACTGTTGTGTATTTTTATTTTCAATATAAAATATCAATATCAATCTGATCGGTAAAAACAAAAGATGGCGACTTCAATACCGATTGGAATTCCTGTTGATAAACTAAAAGGAACAGAGAATTATAATAACTGGAAATTTACGATCAAAATGATACTCATGCACGAAGACCTTTACGAGTGTATTGTGGATGAGGATGGGTGCAAAGACGAGAAAAAGAAACAAAAGGCACTCGCGAAAATTTGCTTGTCAGTTGGCCCATCAGCGCTGCCTCATATACGAAATGCGACAACCCCATACGAAGCTTGGAAAAAGCTGGAGAATGCATACGAGGACAAGGGTCTTTGCAGACGATTGGGATTGTTGAGATCGTTATTTAGCATGAAACTGTGTGAAGCAGAAAATATTTCGAGCTACTTATCAAAAATTATAGAGCTTGAACAACAATTGTCGGACATTGGATCAGCACTTGATGACGAATTCTTGGCTGTTATAATGCTCAGTGGTCTAACTGTGGATTTTGATCCTTTGATAATGGCATTAGAAAACTCAAATATAAAGCTGACTAGTGAAGTGGTCAAATCAAAGTTACTCCAGGAGCAACAGCGTCGAGATGATAAAAGTCAAGGTGGGATCAATGCATTAGCTACCAGAAAAACTTCAAAGGTTGTGTGCTTCAAGTGTAAAAAGCCTGGTCATATGAAGAAAGATTGTACTAGTAATCTAAAGACGTACAAAAAGAAGTTGACACAAAAGCCAGTTGAGAAGGTTCCAGAAAATGGATTATTAACTGCTTTATGCATTAATCTGCAGAAGAATATGTGGTGCATTGATTCGGGAGCTACTCATCATATGTGCAACAACAAAGAACTTATGTATGACTTTCAGTGTTTAAAGCCACTTGTAGTGAATGTAGCTAATGGAGACAAGTTGACAACGGAGGGGTATGGCAAAGTCAAGGTACAATTGTTAAATGGGATAAAGACTATAAGTGATGTGTACTATATTCCTAATCTTACTGTTAATTTAATATCTGTAAGTGAACTAAATAGGAAAGGTTTTAGTGTAACTTTCACTGAGTTCCGATGTAACATCATAGATGGTGATAGGGTAATAGCAACTGGTACTTGTAAAAATGGTGTTTATGAATTGGATATGATTAAAATTGTTAACATATTCAGTAAATGCAATAGTAAACAAGAATCGGGTACTGCTATGACGTCAATCTATGAGGAGAGTAAGGTTAGTCCATTATGGGATGATAACCAAGATTCTGTGCTGGTGGCTGTGGAGGACTCAACTTCACAGGAGCTGTGGCATAAGCGGCTAGGTCACCTTAATGCACGTAGCATGAATTTAATGAGAAATGGTCTGGTTACAGGTATGAATTATAAAAATACTAAATTCGTTCCTTGTACTGCTTGTGTTGAAGGCAAACAGACAAAGTTGCCATTTCCAAAGAAAAGTCAAAGTAGGGCTACTGAAATTTTAGGGCTTGTACACACGGATGTGTGTGGACCCATGCAGTCGTCATCTTTGAGTGGAACACGTTACTTTGTAACATTTATTGATGACTTCACAAGAAAAACTTTTATCTATTTTCTTCATAGAAAAAACGAAGTTTTTGAAAAGTTTAAATTATTCAAAATGTTTGTAGAAAATGAAACAAATAAGAAAATAAAAGTGCTTCGAAGTGACAATGGGGGTGAATATATGTCTCTAAATTTTCAGAAATACTTGAAGGATAATGGGATTAAACATCAAACTACAATCCCTTACTGTAGTCAACAAAATGGTGTCGCAGAGAGAGCAAATAGAACTATCATGGAGAAAACCCGCTGCATGCTCCAGGAGGCTGGTTTGGAGAAACGATATTGGGCTGAGGCTGCTAACACGGCCATCTACCTGAAAAATCGTTCACCTACAAAGGCTGTTATGGGAGTAACACCAGAAGAAAAATGGACTAGTAAAAAGGTGAATGTAGATCATTTGAAAGTTTTTGGTTGTGTAGCATATGCCATAAATGAAAAGGCTAAAAAGTTGGATGCTAGAAGCAAAAAGCATATTTTTGTGGGATATTGTGATGATAGCAAAGGCTATAGGCTCATAGATCCCTCTAATCCAACGAAGTGCATTAAATCAAGGCATGTGACATTCATGGAAAATCAGTTTTTGAATAAAATTGTGTCAAATGATGCTACTTTTGTAAACAATTCTGTAGATAGTACAATAATTCCAGATTTGGTACAATTACCTACAGAGACTGTTCAGTCATCTCCACAGTCAGTTGTATCGATAGATGATGATTCTATATCTGATGAAACAGAGGATTTGGTTACCACAGATGATTCGGCCGACTGTTCTTACATTCCAGGTTTGTCAAGCATCGACTCTGAAGAATCTAGAGAGTTGTCTTTCGAAGAAGCTCAAGCATATGATTTTGCTGGGTTAACAGAGATTGGTGAGGAGGACTTGCCTAAAAGTGTGGAGGAGGCACTGAGATGCAGTGAATCAAAACAATGGCAAGAAGCTATTAAAGATGAGTATGATTCTTTTATAAAAAATAAATGTTGGACCTTAGTAGATTTACCTACAGGTCATAAGCCAGTAAAATGCAAATGGGTATTTAATATAAAACGAGGTCTTAATGGAGAAATATTAAGATATAAAGCTCGTTTGGTGGCTAAAGGTTTTACTCAAAAATATGGAATAGATTATCATGAAACTTTTTCTCCAGTAGTTCGATATTCGACTATTAGGATACTGCTAGCCATAGCTGCTCAGTATGATATGCTGGTACAGCATATGGATGTTAAAACAGCATTTTTGAATGGAATTTTGTCAGAAAATGTTTATATGGAGCAACCGGAAGGTTTTGTTATTGAAAAGAATAAGAAAAAGGTTTACAAGTTAAATAAAGCAATTTACGGATTAAAGCAGTCTGCCAAGGCATGGTATGAAAGAATAAATGGTGTTTTAGTTAATAAATTACATTTTAGTAGGCTGTCTTCGGAACCATGCGTTTATATCTACAACGATGGTAATGAAATTATTTATATAGCTATTTATGTTGATGACATAATGTTATTCTCTTCAAAAACATCCCGGAAAAGAAAGTTTATTAAACAGAAGTTGATGGATGAGTTTGAGATGAAAGATTTAGGGCCAGCACATCAACTGTTAGGTATGGAAATTACTAAATTACCTAATGGAAACTTTTCATTAAATCAGTCGAGCTATATAAAGAAGATTTTGGAAAAGTTTAAAATGTCAGATTGTAAGGAAGTAAAAACCCCTATGGAATTGGGATTAAAGTTACAAAAGGAGGGGAATACAAGTAGTTGTAACTTTGATTATAGGAGTCTAATTGGAAGTCTAATGTATTTAGCGGTATGTACTAGACCTGATATTGCGCATAGTGTCAGTTATTTAAGCCAATTTAATAATTGCTATGGTGTAAGCCATTGGAAAGCTGCAAAAAGGTTATTACGATATTTAAAGGGTACTATTGACTACTCTTTAAATTTTGAGAAAGGTAATTTAGACATTACAGGTTTTGCTGATGCTGATTGGGGAGGAGACCAATTAGATCGAAGATCATATACAGGGTATGTGTTTTATCTTGGCAAATCGGTAATTTCTTGGGAAAGTCGCAAGCAACGTACTGTTGCGCTCTCGAGCACTGAAGCCGAGTACATGGCAGTATCAGATTCTTGCAAAGAGGCTATGTTTTTGCAAACTTTTATTAAAGAGTGTACTGGCAGGATGTATAAAATTAATTTGTTTAATGATAACCAGTCTGCTCAAAAGTTATGTTTCAATTTCGTGTCACATTCTCGAACAAAGCATATTGATATTAGATATCATTATATCAAAGAGTTGTTACAAAATAAGTTAATAACATTGAGTTATCTTTGTACTGATGAAATGGTGGCTGATGTTTTTACAAAGGCTTTATGTGCTGCAAAGCATAGAAAGTGTACATATAAATTATTAAAAACATGAAGCTGATATTTCTTTAGTGTATATATATGTTATATAATTTCTTTTTATATTTGTTTAAGGCCTGGTGTTAGAACTATATGGTGTATATTTAAACTCATTTAAAAAGAAGTAATAGTTTGACAATACCTTGTCAACTCACTTGCTTTATGTCTACCGTTTAACACTGCTATACGTTGTATCATTATATAATTCTATTTTACCTAGTTCTTTTTATTCACATATTCCATCAATTTCATGGGTAGTTAAAAATAAAAAAATGTTCACGTTCGGATTTGAAGTAGGTCTGTTAAGTTTTTAAACTTGTGATTGTCTCTTTCATTTTCGTAAGTACGTATTTGACGTATGGGAGAAAAACACTAATTTAAATATCAGCAGTGCTTAGAAACGTTATAAACGGGGTTTTAGTATTTTTTCAAATTCAAATTCAAATCATTTATTCTGCAAATAGGATATTTTATATCACTATTACATGTCAGTTACGAGTATATATTGAAAAAATAATGATGACGTCGGCATTTCGTGGCTATCCCTGAGAAGAAATGCCGAAAAAACCCAAGGGTTATCGCTTCTTTTAAAGTCCAGACAATACATGATATATAAAATCACAATTTAAAATGTCAGCTTATTTCTAAATTCTATAATATATTAATATGCCAATAGATACATTAATAGTTTAATTTGATTTGATTGATAAAAGATGATTTGATAAAAGTAATTCAGTTCAAGACACTAGTGTAGGTACGATAGCAAGTAAACAGTGAGTACATAAATTACCATCATCGAATCCCACACTCAATTATACACAATTATACAATGATCGTAATTGACGAGTATGTAGTAATCTGCTATGAATAGAATAATGAATATTTTGTAAATAAGCAGTGGTTAGTGGTTGTAGAGCTCTTCGATATGTTATGCTCTACCTGAAATTAGTCTATAGCGGCTGTGGCCCCAGCTCTGATATTGCTGATGTCCATAGATAATAAATAAATATATATAAATACTTGGTATGGTCAGGTCCATCTGCTGTTCTGCCTTCGTAGGTCAATTATATTTCTACGCCTTATATTGTTTGTCTCTTGAACAATAATAATAATTATTACAGTTGCGTGCATAGCTACTGCAAAAAGCTTGTGAATTGTTTAACCAAGGGCAAAAGTAAAAGGCATAAAAAAATAAAACTGGAAAACCTAAAAGGGAAAATGGGAACCGAATAAAATAGAGAATTCACAATATTGAATAAGGAGACTGAACTAAATTGATTCTGCAATTCAGGAGTTTCAGGACAAACGAAATTAAAATTATGTTATAATACTACTAATAAAATATTTACAGTTTCGATCTACTGTTTACTGGCTGCAAGTTTCATTGAAAAATACTTTAGCTATTGTCAATCAGTAATTACCTGGGAGTGTCCACTGGTGTCTACTGCGGACTGTGATGGATGGTGGGGCATGCCAATGTGAATCCATCAGCCATGGCGGCCATGGCTAATTGTACACGATGACACGGACAATTTATTAACGGGACATCATTTTGAGGCTGATTAATGTGTAGGTTAAGGGTCTACATATGTACAAGATATTAAAAAGGGGTCATTAATAAATACATAAATAAAAAAAACTAACTGATTGGATACTAATATTTCAAATTTAAATTCCCTGTAGAAAACTCTCAGGTAGGTAACCAAATTTCCTCAAGATGTTTTTCTTCAATATTAAAACGGACGAATAATAGTTAAAATCGAATTAACCACACGTTTTAGGTGATGCCATAAGACAGGTAAAAAAAATAGATCAAAAGTTTAATTCACATGCCAGAACATATTCTCTAGGTTATACAAACAGTTACATTCGTCGTGTTTATTAATTTACCAAAATTCCCTAAAACACCGCGAGTTGTAATTGATGTGGCAACACTGACTGATCGCCATGCGCCTCGCCGCGCTGCGCCTCGCTGTGGTGAGTGGGTGATGACACTGATGGCATAATTACAACAGATTGGAGTCAGGTTCATGCGTAGGAGGCGGTGAAGGATACCAGGTCAAGGGCGCGTCTACTACAGAACTACACACTACAGTACATAACTCTGTAATGCTATTAAACTATTTTGCTTAGTGTTGCTAGGCTATTGTTATATCGATTACATGGCTTACTTGTTTTATTGTTTAGGGTTATTTAGGGCACGTTTTAGGGTATGTAATCGAGCCAGCATGCCGCGAAAACAATACGAGTAAACCGCGAGCCACACTGCCAGCTAAGCTAAACCAAGCTAACTTCGTTAAGCTAACTTTGACATTTACCTGAGCTATATCATTTCAACGACGGGTTGTTTAGATCTGTAGTTCACGGTGGGCACTGAAATAGGAAAAGACCCTGCAGCAATGTGAGCTACGCTAAACTTAGCTAAATTCGTGATATGACTAGGCTACAGCTACACTTCTGCTTTGTATGCAGTAACATAGGAAGTTGTTGCAAGTTGCGGTCCCTCATTTAGGTTTTGTAGGTATCTCAAATCATGATTTTACAGTTTGCTATGCTTTACTAGTATACTTATTACGAGTCTTAATTCCGCATTGTTACGCAAATTATCAAGACCATACATATCGTTAATCACTACTAACTTCTAAGTTTTGTAGTCTTTGTCAACTTTGACCCATCTTAAAGAACCAATACAGGCTACACCTACAGTACAATGGTCTAATTAGTAAGGAACAACATTGATGTGACATTTGTCCACAGCGTGAAGCGGGCCCGGGCGGCGCGCCGTGTCCTAAGGTGCTGTCCAGACGTCGACGATGCTTCAGGAGATGCTGAACTTACACTTAGTTAAGGCTTGTTTACACTTTGTGAAGTGGTTAGTGTAAAATAACGTGGGACTTTTAATTAATTAATGATAGGTAAATCAACGGTCTTGTTCATGTACATAGTCCTTATACCAAACTAAGATACTAGTCCTTTTGTGGGTAATTACGAGAGACTCACCTGAAATAAATATTGGTAGATCACAAATATAGAGCCAGGCACCGAGACTATAGTACTTCTAATTCTTCACAGAGTGTTTATTTAGTATATAAATTGATCTTTGAGGTACACGACGAATTTTTTATTAATAGCATTTAATATATCTACTTTTTGTTAATTGGGGGCGGTCTGTGTTCAGCAGTTAAGAGTCTGCGGCTGATGATAAACAGGAATCCTGTTTAAGATTAAGTGACGTGAAAAAAACCTGTGTTTATAAATAAAAGATTTTGATTTTATTTGAAGATTTTAACTTCCTAGCTGCTCATAGTTACCATAGTTAATGAGATTAATAAAAACCTTTGCAAAGAGATTGCGTTTGATTATCTTTGTATACCTACCTACAACCTGTAATCACATAAATAGTCCTAATTCCGCATTCAGCTATTAGCCCTATATCGACGGTGTCTTTTTTATATAGCATTGATTTTTTACACTCAATATTAGCCCGGAGTCTAGAATTATTGCCTAATGTAGCGATAGGCTGGCCCCCTATCGTATCTGGGATGGAATGGAGCTCAGCGGAATGTGGGTGTTTTAATTCGCCTGTGCCTAGTGCCTACCCCTTCGGGGGTACAGGCGTAAGGCTGAGATCTATAGAGCGAACTTCGACTAAGTGTAAGTCAAAGTCACGAACTCAGTGGGGATTTGGAATTGTTAAATCGAACTTTGACTTAGTCCGGGTCATTTTTTATAAGAAAAACAGACTGACAGAAAGACTAAGCAAAGATTTTCTTGTAAAAAATGACTCAGACTAAGTCAAAGTTTGATTTAACAATTCCAAATCCTCACTCAGTTTGTCAAAGTAACTAAGACTTAGTCGAAGTTCGCGCTATCGATCTCAGCCTAAGTCTATAGTATAATGAACATTCTAACAGCTAGAAAACCGACCTTTAGATAGCATAATACTTACATCTGTAGTTATACTGAGTGTATTTAGACGAGTCCCGATGAATACAAATGACATAATTGTTCCCACGGAGTGAGCCGCGATCGGTCAGACAATGTCACACGCAAGATTTCGCAATAGCATCGCATCGCTAATGGACGGCTGACACGCCACGCCATGCCGCGGAGCCGCTTGCGGGGGTTGCCAGCCGCGTTATCAAATTACATCATCAGTAAATTATTTCCCATTAACACTTGCTTTAATGCAAATTGCTTGTTGTTATCATCAAACAAAATGATTAGAGTTCAGTGTTACAGCAAGGAACAAAATTTCGCCTTGTTACGTAGTACGTACCTATTTGTATGTAATATGTTAGAAAATATTATCGTATAAAGGAAATATTTTGAGACTACATCCCTGCTTAGTACACGTAAAGATAAAAATTATTTCGCGCATGAAATTAAGAATGACACGAAATGTTAATAAATCCACTGTTCGAATGAGCACGATGTATGTTTAATATGTCTCACCAAACCATGGTGCTTGACCTAGGATTCGAACCCAGGATCTCCCGATCTACAGAAGTCCTTGTATTTATTAACTTTTATTTTGGTCTTATCATAATGAAGAAAGCTTATGTTTAATATTGTAAATGACAAGAAAATTTATTGCCATTCCATGTTACATGGGATTTCACAATAAAAAAAAACTAAGCTTGCCGTAATGTGGAACTTTAAGTTCGCTAGTGCGCCTCTGCCTACCCCTTTGGAGATACAGGCGTGAGCTTATGTATGTATATAAAAAAAATTATATTTATAGATCAATCTACGTCTAAGGGCGATTTGCAGCTCTTACATAAATCTCGATTTAAACATACGAGTTACATGCAAGATCAATCGAGTTTAGAACTAACTCCAGATTAGTAATTGTGCTGCAAGTCACCCTAAGTCTAGGTCTAGGGTGAAGGGGCATTAACCGTCTGCACTGTCAATATAATAGTTTAATCGGGGGATTATTATCAAGGCTGGCAACATCGAGGACAAATGAGTCAGGCGTGAAGGACGACTCGCGTCATTGACTGGACACGTGGGAACTTAAGCCTCAAACTCAACACGGTCAGGGGTCGAACGATAACAAGAAAACAATCAGAACCACTTAATAGACAAAGTAAACAAGCTAATTGGAAATTATGTGAAGTTTAATAGAAAGAAACATGAACGTAAGCCCTTATCCCACCTTCTCAAAGATGTGGCAGAAGGGAATCGGCTTAGTTTTAACATCCGGCTGCCTGCCTGACGCTAATTCATGTCTCTTAACTCTCCCAGTCTGAAAAGGCGTAACACGCATGTTATGCACGCTCCGTTTTGGGGATGGTCTCGAACCACTGACTGACTCGTCGCGGCAGTCCATACCATTCCCAAATCCCAACTGAGCTATCGCTTCTTTTAAAAGTAGGTAAGCATCGACATAAACAAAAAGATGGACGGAGCGCTAGGAACATTGAAAATGAAGTAGTGTTTTCGGCTCATTCGATCAGTCGCCGCCATTACATGTCGATAGAGCGACTGAGCCGAATCACTGCGTCACTTTCAACATTCCTAGCGCTCCGTCCATCTTTTTTTTTCGTCAGTGTAGGTAAAATTTCTAAGGCATCATAATATTACAGAACCAAAACTATGAACATCAAATATCAATACATTAGGGATGCGAATCACGCTCGAATCGCGATAGTATATCTGCGTAGTTTCACAGAATACATAATATGAACTCTATACTACTTTAATGTTTCAAATGCCGGTCACCTGCATCCACTGGCATGTTTGGACAATAAAACTATTTTACTATTGAAACGTGTCATTACAAGGTAAATACAGCTCCGAAGGGCACCTTTAGTGGTTATTGTAATGATCAGCTATAAGCCCAGGATGAGATTGATAATATTGCTCCATCTGGCCGTTTGCTTGAGGATGAATAGGTGTAGTGAGTAGTGCGAATGCGAAGGACTCCAATTTGAGTCCGCGCTTATGAAAAAATCGGCATTACTCGCATTCGGACTATGTCCGCTGCCGTGACATGGGATTTGAGCCACAGGAAATCTCACTCAATAAAATGCAACAACAGCACGGGTGTAACCAGGATTTAGTATTTAGGGGGGATTTCATGAAAATCTAAACAACAATAGGCAACGTGTGCCAGCGCGGCTTTAAAATATTAATGTAATCATAATATTGTCCTCGTCTCTCCTTATATCATTGTACATATATTAAGTGTAATTGGGGATATTTTTGAGGGATCGGGGGGGACGCAGTAAGTAGCCTGTTTAAGTTTACGTCTCTTCTCTGTAAGACAGTGTCGAGCTGGCCCATTTGTGCTGTAGACAGTCTGACTCTACCACACAAAGGTTGAGGTGAGGTTATGAGACCTGTAGCTATATCCAAAGACTGTATTTATTTATGTATTTACTAGACAAGGTGTTTCGAAGTAAAATTGTGGCATATGACGGCGAGTGCTTGACGTTTCACGGCTAAGGAAAAGCGCAGATTTCTATAGTGAGTTGAGGTCGATTAACAGAGACTCAGTGCGCACATTCTATGTACCGAACAGCCAGTCTAGTAGTATACCTAGAAGGCTTTGGATATATCGCATGTTATAAATTATAAATCACAGTAATAATTATCGTTTATTAGCACGTAGCTGCCTTGCACCCGACTCCGTAAAAGGAAGATTCCGCAACACTCTGCGCTAATGGACCGCTACTAACTAGGCTAAGTGATCAGAACTAACCGGCATTGACCTCCGAGTACTCCAACTCATGTACAGGCTTACGTGATTTTTGGTAATGCAATTAACGCATTATAGGTTTATTACCATGAAACGATCTATTTGTATGGATTGTGTTTGTGTGAATATCTAGTAATGAGAATTTAATTGAGGTGAATATTTCTCTGTAATTCAAAAAACCGCCGCACAGAAGCAGCTTTCTGTTGCATTACGTACAATGTAATATCCGGGGACTAAAATACGCCCTCCCTTTCCAATCCACGTTTCTAACGTACCCAACGTAACGTACCGTGTTCATAGGCGATGGAAATATGAATCTGGAGGCAATGATGATGGTGGATGATCATGAACAGGTGAAGTGGAAGCGTGGACCCTGGCATTGTTAGTCCGGGATAACGCCAGGTACAGGTAGCAAGATAAGATAGACGATGGAAATCACTTAATGCTAGATGATTTACTTGCTGGTTAACAACAGTGCTCTGGCTCTGCTATACAAATATTTGTAGAGGTATCCTTTAAGATATTGTAAAAGAGCCTTATTCTTTTATTTATTTAGCTTTATTTTTAGGCCCGACGTTGATGTTGCCTACAAACAAAAACGAATAGTGATAGAATCCGTATAAAATAGTTTTATTTCAGCAAACTATTTAATCAAACTTAAAGAAGAATGAGGCTCTTTTTATTTCAAAAATAGTTCTATTTCAATCTATAACATTGAGCAGTATATTTTTTTAGCGAATTTGAATGGGATTATTCTCACGCAAATCGCAATACATCTTCTTTTACAAATAACCTTTTTTATTAAAATGTTACTCAGCACATAATAGGTATCACAAATAATATCCTGTATCAGAATATTATTCTATTAGCTATGTTGATAATGGCGGAAACATACGATATATAATAATGGCATATACCATGAAATTCTGTGTAAAATAATCGCTGTAATTACGTTATCGTGTAATAATAGTATATTCAGTTTCCTGTAATCAAGGTTTAACAAGCGAATAATCCAAACTCGTGGCCGACACCGCACTTCCATCCCTGTTATTATTCTAATAGTTCAGAGGTACAACAATAAAGTACAGGGATTTCAAATAGCACAGATTGTAATTTTATGGGATTTATTAAGTCAACTATAACTATATTTATTGTACACATAAGAATTTTATTAAAATCAGTAGGATTTTCTTTCAGTCGAGCACAGGAAAGTACGCTTCAAATGATAGTAAACGTAGTGGAGTCTAAAAATTCTAGCAAATATACAGACAATAAGTTTATCGATGGTCAGGTCATGCCGATTTGCATAAATCGTCACTGCGAAGAGGGTTGAAGCTAGGTAATGATCAAAACATGTTTGGAAAATTGGCCTATCTCAAGAATAAAATGACTGAACATTTTCGGTAATTATAGCATATTGCCTTCCAATTGGTTCAATTTGGGTAGTTTACCTGTAGTTAAATACAATTCTAAATTACATGTAAATGCGATTTTATCGATAATTGTGAAGATATTGTAATTATTTTGCCATTAATAAAATGTTTGGTACATCATGTTATTTTTCCATTAGATTTAATTTCGGTAGAGAGCGCTTTATACGGCAACATCCCCTCTTTTTGTTCGCATAAATTATATATTTCTGCTCGAGTGGCTATAATACCGAGCGAGTGGCATTTTCCCTCAAAAGCAGTTGTTATTAAATCTTATTCTATATGTTTATACGCAGATTTTGGATCAAACCCCTTTTTATTATTGTACAAGGCTACATTTAAGAACATAGCTCTCGAAGTGATATGAAAGTACAGCAACCGGGATGTGATAGACGGCGCATTTATTGCCAGGCATATACATATATAGTAGAATAATAAAATTTTAATACTTTTCACTTTTAATGCGGGTTGGTGTTCGGTCAGCTTTACACACCCTCGATTTTTTTAAGAATTCTCAACCATGGTGATAAGAAGTAGTTTCGTGTCAGCAGCCTGCCTGATTCTTGCTGTACTAACATTGCTAGAAAAATACCTATGACTCAAGTCCTATATACCGCGAACCACGATGATTTCTTTTAGATTATCTGATATAAATTATGGCTTGCTGCCAATCGAATTTCAATGTTGCCTCATGGATTATAATGAAGTAGTTGTAAACACAACCACTTGTTGCCTCTTCATAGTTCAGTTGCCTTTCATAAGCCACTGGATTATCGACTTAGCAATGCGCCAAGATATTGTATATTGCCATCCTCGTATCTTCACGATCCTACAAGTGTTCTTTAGTATGAAAAAGTTATTTAAGGCGTCCTTTCCAATCTACTTTCAACAAAGTACTTTCATTGAGGATTGCTGGCTGCAGAAAATCAAGTTGGTCATGTCAAGGCAAGTTGTCACTACCGCACGTAAAGATCATCATCATCATCAACAGCCTGTAGGGTCCCATTGCTGGGCATAGGCCTCTCTCATATCATGCCACTCATCACGATTTTGGGCCATACGCATCCAAGTTCGACCTACGATCTTAACCGGGTCGTCCACCCATATTGCCATCGGACGGCCAACGCTGCGTTTACTTTGTCTTGGCCACCATTCTGTTACAGTCTTACTCTATCTATCATCTGCTCGTCAAGCACATGTCCCGCCCAGCTCCATTTGAGTCGTGCTCGTAAATATACGACACCAAAATTAAACATGGCATGAGAACCATAAAAGCAGTACCTAATTGGCTTTTAATATTTGTCAATATCAGTCATTTAGTGCAATGTTAATACATTTTTGATGATAATGTCGTGCGACATTAGGCATCATCAAATGACCCACTGATTGCTATGCAAAGCTCGAAATAAAACACCAAACTAACTTCGGCTTTGTCTTCACCTGGCTGCCGAATTGCGCCTATATTCTGTGAGACAGTAGATTCAAACTTATTGAGCTAGTCCATCCGTTTTGTAGACATGTCTACAGAGTGACTCTACTAAACAAATAAAGCAAGTTGCACCAGAATTCAAAATAAGCAGGATCTCAATTCATCGGTATATATAATCTGGCTGTTGCCCGGGACTCCGTTCGCGTGAAAATTTATTTTCCTGGATAAAAAAATAGCCTATGTGTTATTGTGGTGTATAATCTATATAACTACAGTTTCATCAAATTCCATCCAGTAGTTTTTGCGTTAAAGAATAACAAACATACACACATACTCACAAACTTTCATGTTTATAATATTAGTAGGATAAAAGGATATCTCCGGCAAAGGTCCATATTTTCCAAATTTTTGTGTTTTGACTTGACTCCCAGAATGGACCCATAATATGGTAAGGATGTGATGATGTTTCGTAGTCGTGTTATACTTTATTAATTTAAATTGTTTCATTATGAGAAACGGACACATACGGATATCGCACAGCTCAAATCCTACAGCGATGAGGTCAGCATTACCAATACACTACAAAAATGAACCAACGAGAGGTAACTAGCGACTAGCGAGTTTGGCAATTGTACTGTAACCTTGTGCACAAGGCCGGACCAATTGTGGACCGAATATTAGCTTTTTGGTTTCTATGGACGATTATCAGTTAAGCAAAAAATGTACTTTCACTTAATGTATCTGTAGCTCTTTTTATTTTAATCGTCAATAACAAAATATAATCTCGTAATGATCTCACTGTGCTGGATGCTTCAGATCGAGCGAAGTATAAGTGTTTGAGTAGAAAGGCGGACCCTGGCACTAGGCCGGGATAACGCCCGGTGGAAAGAAAGAAAACAGAATATTATCTTAGTACAAATGAAAGACGAGTCTTTTCTTCATGCTTAAAAAAGTATATTGCGCTAACCCTACATTAAAGTGGGATATGGGCAGGTGAAGAATAGATAGAGACATGTGTACGATAGATGTGAGAATTGCTAATATTCATTCATAGTTTTCATAATAGGCATCGGCCTGGCTGTGTCCTGTGACTACCGTAATTTCTATTGCCGACCCTAATAACTACCATAGGAGTACCATCTCTCCTTTGCGGGCTAATAAAAATGATCATGTAAATAAATAACATTTTATTGCCAACAATTTGCATAAAGAATAAGGTCAATGGAGCAAACATTGAACTATATTCCGAAGATTGTTCCATAAATGCTAACGACGCGTCACGGCTGCGCTCCGCCGGTCTGGTGACTGGTTCCAAGGCTGCGGCCCGCCCGGGTGCTCGCACCCTAAGCTCAGCCTATATGCTTATGTAATAGGTCTTATAGTCATGGAACTTTAGCTGACGCAACAATTTCCATTGTAATTATTTTGCGCATCTGGTGCGTTTATTTGCATAAAATTATTTACATAGAAGGAATGAGCTAAAATATTCAAAAAAGCAATAAAATTTCCCCTTAAAGTAACACTTAATTGCATGCATTTATCTCCTCCCACACTAAGTAGTGAAGTTTCACAAGTCTTAGGAAATGCAAAATTGTCTCTAGCCCGCGACAACATCAATAACATAGAAAATTACAAAAAAGGAGGTGAATCGAACCACCTAGTCCTAGATTCTAACCCCATTGTATATGAGACTGAGTGTATTGCAGTTACTTTGTAATCATATGACAATCGATATTCAGACTAGACGAAAATAGTTAATGCGTTAACCATCCTTCTATGTATATTGTAGAGGACACAAGTCTTATAAACACCATAATAATATGTATCTCGACCATGCATTTTTTTAGACATTTCTCGTTATCGACTACGTAAAATATTTGTATGACACCCTATTCCCTAACGCCTCTAGCGGTTATGTGGGATATTGATGATTTTCATACAAATTATTGTGCAGTTGCTAATAAGAAACAACAAAAAACTCATGGTCAATCTAGGTCTGGCGATAAGGACAAAAACTGCGTGTGAGATGCAAAACTAGGGAAATAATATTGAATTATTCTTAATTCTTGTAATGGCTTTTAAAGATCTTATTGACGACTCGCCTGTCGCCATTTAAATTAAAGTTTTACTGCAGGAAAACAGTTTTCGCAAATCGCAATATAAACAATTATGTCCTATTTCTGCAAATGATCGTGGTCACCGCAACTCTTTCGAGCGACCATTTTAACATCTATATAAATGTAGGCGCAGACAAAAATAGTAGATATAATTGTGTGGCGTGAGGTTATACACCTCACTGTAATGGATTCTACATAGCTGTGTATTTCGACAACCAATCTGTTTACTAACTCTACACAATTACGAATACATAATAAATGTGTAGCTTTTAATAGTACGATAACGATCAGGGTCCTTAGCGAGAACAATTTTTTGTTAATATATTAGAATCGAGTTTTTAGTGGTAGAGCCACGCTGTAGACAATAACGTCTACAGTACAAATAGGCCAGCTCGACCGGTTTTATACCATTGTCTCATAGAAAACCGACGTAAAGTGCGAACTCGTCGCGTTTTGTTCGGTGGGTGAGATTTCCTGTGGCCCAATTTCCCCTCCCTTTCCCAATCCCTCTGCCTTCCCCTTCCATTCCTTTTAAGTTGGCAACGCACCCATGATTCTTTTTGTGTCTTGGGTGTCTATGGGCGGTGGAGATCACTTACCATCAGGTGACCCATCTGCTCGTTTGTCAGACACTACTAAAAAAACGAGCTTCCTAGTCTTTAACTTGTTTAATATTAGAAACACAGTTGTGATTTGTGAAACGTCCTCGATTCGAATATGAGTTGAAAGTTATTCATGCTAGGGATTGTAGAGGTAGATACTAACTCTAGATACCATTAATTGTATAGCGATAGGCTTCAATTTGCGCTACTGCGTTATCTAATCGATTTATCAGTTAGGTAATATGCAATACAATTATAAAAAAAAATGTAGTGTGGCATTGATAATTTTTTGTAACCTTTTTTTATTTTTGTAACATGCTGGCTAACGAACAGGTGACCATCACCTAATTAGTGGTACCTAACTATCTAATATTTTCCGTCCATGGACAAACACGATACCAAAATTATTAATTGTACTTTACCATCCTTAAAGGAAGGTAATAAAGATTGGAAAGCAGAGATTTGGACTTCTGGAAATCTCATTCACCGAACAAAACTCAACAGTTCAACGAGGTGTCACTTCACATCTGAGGCAGTGGTATTAAACCTGTAGAGACAGCCCATTTATGCTGTAGAAATAATTGTCTACAGCACGGCTCGCCCACTCCAGAATAAAACAGACTTTCTTCCTACCTGTCCATAACCCACTTAATGTGGAGTCGACCTGCCGCCTACCTGACGTCAACCCCCTATGAGGAATCCAGTCGCGGGCAAATTAAATTACAAAATTTGCTTTGCCCGACCTGGGGATTGAACCAAGGACCTCACGGTCCACAGCCCATATATGCTGCCACTAGACCAAGGAGGCGACAATAATAAAACACACATCGTAAAAAATCTTGCCTTGCCGACATAAAAGGTGGGAAATAGGGATTGGGAAAGGGGGAGATTGGGCCACCGGCAATCCCACTCACCGAACGAAACGTAGCAGCGAACTGCCACTTTACGTCAGTTTGGTGAAACAGTGGTATCAAATCGGTCGAGTCGGCCCATTCGTGCTGTAGACGTAACTTTCTAAAGCGTGGCTTTATCACTCAGTATCTTAATACATTTAAATATCTGCGGCCTGAGCAGGAAAATTTCTGACAACCGTAAATGTATTCGAACTCGATGCGCGTCTATGAAATTTGTATGAAATATTAACCAAACGTCATCAGTGCGCAGCGAACTCGAATACATTTACATTTACATTAGCTTTTCGTGCTCGGGCTTCTGATAAACAGTAATTGTTCGACTCAAAAAACTAATACTTATAAAAGGTAATTTCTTTTCCAATAAAACATGTTAGATAACTAACTATTTTGAGAATCAATGAAACAAATTGAAAACGATTGGAAAGTTGTGGCGCTACTTCTTACATTATTACCAAGTGAAATAATAACACCTGGTAATACCGGAGTAAGACACGCGTGCCTTTCGTAACACCTTCAATCTCTGTAACTGAATCTGCTTGAACAAAGTCTAGTATTTATTCAGAATCATTGTTGTTTGTTAACTAATCTTCAAATGATAAAGTTCGAACTACAAAGGCACGGATCAATCCGACAAAAAAACTGCATCCCCCATTTATGTATGACTATGATATTTTGTCTAACCTCATTGCGCACCGCAGAACCGAGCGGAATTGTTGTTTTTTTTAATTCAAATTCAAATTCTAATCATTTATTATGCAAATAGGATATTTTATATCACTTTTACATGTCAATTACGAGTATATAAATGTATATTCGTAATCGTATCGTAAAAATAATGACGACGTCAGCATTTCGGTTCGGTTAGTAGGGCAAGTCCTTTTCTAGACTTTAAATTCCCGTCTCTCCTTATCGATATCCATATTTTTTATAGTATTATGATCTTAATGATTTCTTAGGTTTACGCGCTTTATTTCAAAGTATTATGATCTTACTATATTACCATTAGTTGACACTCGTATTAGTTTACTGAATTCTACTAAAATAAAACGTAGTATCTATTCAAGTTTAACTATAATGTTATTATGACTTAATTTGGTTGTCTTATTGGTAGTTTTGCGGAAGGGATTGCTGAGAACTGAGAAGTTTAAGAAAAAAGACCCAAGTACTCTCAATTGTGACTTTTTAACATTATGGGCCCTTATTTATAAAAAACATTTTCGCTTATTTTTTTACGTTAAGAATACCCTATCACTTTTTTCCTTGCTTTACATTGTTTAAATATGAAAGGAACACCTATGGTTCAAGATAAGCAGCACTTAAATATTTTTATAAGCAACGGGCTATGTGTTGCGTCCGAAATACAATTTTAGTTAGTTCAAATAATTTCGAATGTGTTGTACCAGACCATCTGTAGGAAACAAGTCAAACCAGTGACGTAAGTGAGCGACCGTGACCGATACGACGACACGACTCCGCACGTCGACTGTTCAACACTTCAACCACAGGCCGCAGCCGGCGAAAGTGATCGCGCGTAATACGATGCACCGTACGATGTATCAACAGTCTCAGCGCACAGTTCGTGATACTAGTTGAGGCCTTATAAGAGCCGTTTGAAGAGGGAGAGAGGTGACGTAAACGCTACGTCTGAATGAGTGGAACCGCTTATTGAAAATATTACAAGGCTTTCGTATTTTTTAACAGAGTCTGGCAAACGAAATTACTTCCTTATGGGTGGAAAAATGAATAAACTTATAGGACTTTGTAAATAAATCGACATCAAGGTTTATTTCCGTTTTGGCAATAATCACAAAAATTAAGGTGGACTTCGAAGAGTCGCGACTCGCGTGGGTGTCGCGTCCGTCGCGTTCGTTACGTTATCGTCTTTACTGAATACGCTAGTAACGCGGTCGTTACAGTTGAATTGTCGCTACATTGTAGAGTCTACGGTATACACTGGACTCTTAGCTATAGGTACATGGTGTGTTATAGAGGCGCGCAATGTGCGCTTTTAAATTTTACATTAAACATATTTAACTTTTCTAATTGTTGTCTCAACAAGCTAATAAATGGGCAGCCGGTTATTGGTTGGAAGGGCGGACAATGACGACACAATTGTACACTGTAAATGTTTTAATCACGACTATCTATTTGCGACTGCTTAATTATTGTGGGCGCAGCCACTTTAAATTATTGCACACGCGTAAAAACAGATTCATGCACCTCGCACACATGCATCGCGCTAATATGACCTACATACAATAATAATGATGTGTCCCTACACTATTCCCCCCCTTTTACAAAAATAATCCCATATCGAAAGAGGAAAGGAATAAAATTTTACAACAATTATGTAAACACAAAACAAAATAAAAAAAAAGAACAATAACTTATGACACATGTAACCTACAACATATGTGTATGTTTTGTTGTATCTCAAGTTAGCAAAGTATTAGTTAGAAATCGAGGCTATAGGCTCGCCACCTATTTTATCTGGGACGGAACTAAGCTCGGCGAAATGTGGATATTCTAGTTCGCTAGTTTACCTGTGCCTACCCCTTCGGGGATACAGGCGTAAGCTTATGTATGTATGTAGTTAGAAATTGCAACTACATATACACAGATGGATTTGTGAGACAGAACCATAATCGTAAGTAAAAAAAATCGAATTTATATGTTGAGTATTAAATAAAATGATACATATATACATAGACTCACGATTGTATCCCCGAAGGGGTAGGCAAAGGCGATCTAGACAACTAGAACACTCACATTTCGTCGAGCTTATTTATGTCCCAAATGTGATAGGCGGCGAGCATATCGCCATTATGATTATTCATATAAAGATTATTGCAAGTATTCTACTTTAACAAGTATACAATGAGAATGCATCGCTTTAAAAGGTGAGCGCGGCATTTACATGCGACGTGCATCCTTGGCACGGATGTATCTTTGTAAAATACTTCTCATTTCTATTGAGGGAGTTACCGATAAATCAAAAGAAAAACAATTTATGCATATTAAAATATTAATATTTATGTTGGTAGCTTCTTGGTCTGGTGGCAGCGTATATAGGCTGTCGACCGGGAGGAGGGTTCAAATCCTAGGTCGGGTAAAGCGATCTTTCTATTTCGATTAGCCTGGGACAGGCTCTTTAGGGGGTAGACGTCAGGCAGGCAGCCGTTCGTAAAAATTTAGCCAAATCCTTTCTGCAACTTGCTTGAAACAGTGTGTTGCGCCGACCCCACATTAAGTAGGATAAGGGCAGGTAGTAAGAAAGAAGTAGAGTTAACAGAACTTTGAAATTCTCGATAATGCTTAGGTTACAATGTTAGTTCGCTAAGTTTAATTTCGTAATAATAAACAGATTTTTTAAATTTTTATAGCATAATTATATTTAAAAATGTAAAAAAGGGCTGCCTCGGTGGCGTGGTTGTATTTAGGTGCGACTACCGTCCTGAGGTCTGGGGTTCGATCCCGGGTCGGGCAAAGTGATATTGGATTCTTCCATATAGGCTCGCCCCCAAACACATCTAGGACGGAAGTAAGCTCGGCGAAATGTGGGTGTACTAGTTCGCTAGTGCGCCTCTGCCTACCCCTTCGGGGATACAGGCGTGAGCTTATGTTATGTTACATGTATGTAAAAAAAACTTTAAAAATAAAGAATACTGAACAGAAACGTAATTTCAGAACGTGTTGCATTAACCAAGACAGGTTAAACTGTTCCACTGCTGGCCACGGGCCTCTTCTACTCAAGAGAGGGATTACACGTTACTCCACCACGCGGGTTCAATAGAATTCATATCACTTCGAAACAAAATACTTTTTGGAAAATCGTATAAAGTCAATTTAATTGTACCTATATACATTATACTAGGATAGGACGAAATGTCTGTTCGCCATGACACTTCTAATTACATTTTGTTTCATATTACCATAGTTATGTAATGGGCGTGTTTTGCCAAAATTACAAGAGGGCGCGCACTCAATTAATGGACATCGCGTCGTGCGAATTACACATTGTCACGAATTTTCACCTTAACTGACATCATAGTCGTGTTAATCGTGCCTAAAATAGCTTCACATCAGCTTGACTGCAAAGTAATATTTTAACGTTATCAGTACATGATAAATATAAATATTTTGTTGCCGAGGCAGATTTTAGCAACTCTATCTTTTCCGAAGCGGTAATCAGTTATGACTTTAAAGTTTCTGTAGCCCGAGCACGAAAAACTAATGTAAATGTAAATGTATTCGAGTTTGCTGCGCACTGATGACGTTTGGTGAATATTTCATACAAATTTCATAGACGTGCATCGAGTTCGAATACATTTACGGTTGTCAGAAATTTTCCTGCTCAGGCCGCTATAGAGTACGACGCGACATCCTGCCGTACTCACGTGTAGGTAGTGAACACGAAAATAATATTAAAAATGATACCGGGCAATCATAAAATGGTTGTTAGAAAGTGTCTGACCTTTTTGTGTGTTGAAGGTTAAAGACAACAAGAAGAACTAACGTGAAATATTAAACAGTCCTCGTGTACTTAGAAACTTATAACTTGTAATTATTGGGTGGTAAATTATACACTTGTGTGTCGTTAATACAATTCTTGTAATTTACAGTATTAACTCTAATTTGTTATGTCTTTTGAACACATGTTTGCAGGCACTATCTCACAGGAAACTGACGTAAAATGGCAGCTCGCTATTACGTTTTTTCGGTGAGTGATGGTACTGATAATGAACCAAATCAATTCTATCCATTATCATCATCATCATCATTAGCCATATGGCCCATAGGACGTCCTCTGCTGAACATAGGCCTCCCCCAAAGATTTCCAGATCGACCTGTTGGAAGCGGCCTGCATCCAGCGACTTCCTAGGACTTTTATCATTTAATTCCATCCATATTTCTGCGTAATTCCTTTTAAACATATAAATATTACTACATGATGATATTTAGATGCTCATCATAATTTAGTAGTAGCGCATGATACACTGTTAGACATGTCATGATTCTAAGAAATATCGGCTTCTCCATGTATTTTTGCATCTTACGTGTTATGAGTCTGTTGGATATTTTTAATTCGCAACGAGAAAGTTTTACGTTTACTCTACGGAACAACTCTTGGGGCTCTTATTTTGATTTAGTTTTCTTTTTCTCATACAGTTGACTTGCACCGTCACATGTGAATACTTCAACGAAATGTATGGAGGAGATGAAATTTCGTGTTTTCGAAAAGTGAGAATTCTCTACTAACTACTATCAAGGACCTTAAACTCCTGAAATTTTTCCGACATAAACTGTATTTACCAGATAAACAGACTTGCACTGATTCATTCCAATTTGACAGCCTCCATTAGGCATTTTTGAGAGATTTTTTGTTTCAAGTCTAGGTGTTGTCACACCTAAGTTCCTCGTAGTTTATTTTATACCCACGACACAAGACTCGAACATGTTGTTGAATGAACAACAACAACTGCTGTTGTTCTTAAAATGAACTCTTATTCGTAAGTTGTTCGCACTAGGTACCCAGATATGAAAAGAATCTTTTGCCGACACGCAGTTTGTTCAACTGTTATGAAACGGCATGATAAAGCGTTTGATGTGATTACTATAATGGCTGCCCATCAAATATTACAAGAGGTCGTTAAACCCTTGCGTGCTATTAACTTAATTGCTATAAAACAACTATTACGCAACTTCCACGTGTTTTGTTTTATAATCATACTCTTGACGTCACGAACTAAATTAACTTAAATGTAGTTTAGTACCTATGTGACCCCCTTAGTCTATTGGAAGCGTATATGGACTGTGCATCGAGGGATCCTGAATTTGAATCCCAGATGGGGCAATGCTGGTATTTCTGATACGGGACTGGACGCTCAGAGGGGTTTGACGTCAAACAAGTGATCAGTCGTAAAAACCTAAAACTACTTAAGTAATATAAATATACTTCTCTCTTGTCTTGTCTCTGGTAATATTTCCCACTCACTTCCAGTCTCTCGATGGTTGATGAAATACTACACATGTAACCAGATCTAATTATAAAATAAAAAATTAAGAATCGTGAAACGACGCTTTCGAGCTCAAAATGATGACATGTTTCCACAACGGTGTCAAAACCAAAGCTCGATAATTAAGTTTTACTTGATTATTCTTTCAGCAACCAGACTTAAATATTAGATAAAAATATTTTTTCGCAGAAGTGACTGCCAAAATTTTTTGTGCCTAACACAAAATATCAGTGATCTTAGAAATAAATCAACTAAGTTTTGAATCTAGATGCCAGTGTCTAGATCCAAAAATACATATAGCAATAAAGCAGACTGACAAACGAGCAGGTGAGTAACCTAGGGTGGTCTGCATGGACTATAGAATTATAAGGAAATTAATCTTGGATGAACCAGGGATTGGGAAGAGGAGAGGATTTGCTCCACCGAAAATTTCGATAACCGAATATCACGCCAAAGCGAGCTGCGACTTCACGTCGGTTTTCTGCGAGACAGGGGTATCGAACAAATCGAACCAATCCCTTCAAACTGTAGACATAACTGTCTACAACATGACTTAATTTATTTTAATTACATAAAACCTCAAATTAACACACGTAACAAAGCCATAGCAATGTCCGATCACAATTAGGTTAATGTGGGTGTAGTGCTTAGTGTTTACAACGTGTTTTATTGTCCCGTAGGCCGTATGTGGGTTACTGTGGAACTGTGTGGCTCATCCTTGACCTGGCCTGTGCCTAATTACCTAGGCTTTTAGTACACCGCGTGGTGACGCCTAGCCTGTCTCACTCGTCACTTGTTAAAGTTTGGATCGAGAAGCTTATTATAGATAGCTAATTGGTTTTATTTACGTAGTCTGATTCCTACATTGCAAGTTATAATTATGTAAACTAGGAGTTATCCAGTAAACAACATTCTTCCGTACTTCGCTAAAATACAGACAAATCAAAAAAGATAACAGTATATCAAGCTCGTTTGTGTGGCCGTGGGGTTAGAGGAACTTCAAATGAATTAGGTCATTATAACACTGGTCATACACACTGCAGATTAATTAGTGACAATACTAAAATATTGTGATAAGTTGCGAATTGGGATAGGCAGTAGGCGGAGTGGAAGACCATTTAATTAGCTGAAAGTTGGCCCACAAGCATGAAGTGACATAACCGATGGCGTGATTCCGGGCCCTAACTCATGGATGAGGATGGGTGCGGCTCTGAGCCTCTGACGCAGGCCACGGGCTGGCTCTCGATTAGTAGGTAATGCTAATTTGACGTAACAGACTAATTTATCACCTTATAATGTAGATCTAGTTCATTATAAGTGTATTCACAATAGTTTTTAATTTTACCGCCAAAACGAAGAGTTGGTTTTATACAAACAACAACAATTGTGTATTCTACTAGAAGTCTTTGGTTTTATAAGATTAACATCTACCTGTGTGTCTATGGCATCGTACACCTAAACGGATTATGCGATTTCGCTTTATATAATGATTTCTTAGGTTTACGCGAATGTTATTCATTGAAATAAAACTATTTTTACGGATTTTATCATGATTTAGCTTTATTTTTAATCCCGACGTTTCGAAAGCTTTGCAGCCTTCGTGGTCAAGGGTCGGACTGCCGTATATAATATGTAGTTTTATTTCAAAGATTTCGGTATCGTTTTTTTTTATTTGAACTTGGTCGGCAGTAGATATTCGGGAGTGTTCTTCGCCATGGTTTATCTGTTCAGCTGTTTGAAGATCATCTGGTCTTTTCTGATTAGATTCTTTATTTCATATTTTTTATTGGCTTGTCTTTGACCACCTTCTTTGACCACCGATGAAATAATAATAAACGTAAAATAGTTAATATGGTCTGATATTAAAATACACACATTGATAGTGTAACTGTAGCGGTAGCGCGACGTGACAATTTTATCTATGGTATGAATAGTCGATGCTTTTGCATTTCGAACGGTAAATGGGATACATTTCCAGTCCCCATTATCTTCAATCCCAAGGTATCAAGAAGTTTGGCTGACCTTTGGTATCCAAGTAAACTTTGTTTCTTTTTTAATGAAACTACATTTCAATGGACTGATATTGCATTTTTAAACCACAACATTTTTAAACAATATTTTAAATATAAGGTCTAAAATTTAATTTAAAACCACAGTTTGTCCAAAAATAACTGGTATGGGCGAGGCCTCGAGAGTGGAGACCGTGGTGTGTGCGTGCCCACACGTCAAAAATGCCATGTGATTAACTAAATATGTTTGTTGTAGTTTAGTGATTGTGAACTGAAGTTGGACTTGCGTGTAACTGTACATTTACTATTTATTATTACAGTACCTTACTTGTTTGGGAATCTGTTAATTACAGAGACCGCTTTGTTAGTCTAGTGTACGATATTTTTCGGTTCTATGTTCACAGGTACTAGTTATCGGCAATTGCAAGTGTTTCATCCCGGTATTTATCTAGGTGGCAAAAAATATCGTGCAGTCCCTCATGAGTTTGACCAGATTTGTAATGGATTTGAAACCATAAGTTAGGTAATTGTTTGTTTATTTTGTAGGACAACAAAATCATTTTTATATCCTTGTTGAGCTTATAATCATAAATTCTAAAAAACAATCGACGAAATATGTTCTTCACGAGCTGTTGGCAGTGGCACAGCGTGAAATTTGATTAGCGTCAGAGCCACACGTAGTACCAATGTACTAAAGACAAGGTTTTGTCTGCCAGACGTATCTTAAGGCGTGTCTCCTGCACGAGTTTTCCTCGAAACAAAACATCTACACAAAACAATGTTTTTCGCTGTGTCCTGCTTATGGCACAATGCACCACAGACAAACATGTGACCCCACATTAAGGTGGGATATGGGTAGGTAGAAAGAAAATAATGCATTATTTAATTTTGAAATACTAATAACATCCTAATTCCTATCATTCTCTTATGAAAAAGTATCGTTCGTTGCTTTTCTAAATGTATTTAAAATGGTTCTGAATATTGAACTAAAGTTTGATTAAAGTTTATAAAATAATACCATCCACGGTAACATGTTATTTGCGGTGGATCAATTAAGGTCGGTAGTGCACGTCCGTGTTCCGTCCGGAGCGCGTCCGGCCGTCCGTCCGGTCCGTCCGGCTCGTCCGGCCGCTCCCCCGGGTCAAGGCCGCTCCACACGTTCGACAGCTCACACCTTATCTGAACTGGGTGTGTTATTTGCGTAAATGATTGCGGCTTGTTTCCGATTCACGTTGCAACATCGTGAGATTGTTATGGATGGTTTTATGACAACGAATAAGGACTTTTATACTATTTCCTGGTCGAAATGGTGAAACGCTGACTATGTAATCGCAGTGTATAATACCAACCGGTAACCAGTGCTGCTGATGACCGTGACAGTCATCCTGAGTCACTTGCATCATGTCCGCTCCTGACGAGATAATCTGGTTAGCTAATAGTTGCTAGCAAACTGGTTATCTACAAGTTTACCGACAAAAACTATACTAGTAACTACTTGTATGAGAGGAACCTTCAATTAGATACGTGCAGGAATGTATTACAAAGAGTACCTAAAGAGACTGACATAAACGACGGACGAAAGGCGATTATTGAAATCTGTAAAATAATAATAGTCATTATGTCTATGTTGTTATTAATCAAAGAGTTCACTCCGTACTCCTTGATCTTTGCCAAATTGATTATGAGACCACTCTTGGAACAAGCTCCATCGAACACGATATAATCGGTAAATAATAATAGAGCAAATACCGAGAAGATACCTATTAATTGAGAGTTGTTGAAAAAATACATAAATGTGTACCTACTTAATATCAAAGCTTAATATAGAAAGAAATTTTGAAAGTGATGTTTCATCATCATCATCATCAGCCATAGGACGTCCACTGCTGAACATAGGCCACCCCCAAAGATTTTCAGATCGACCTGTTGGAAAATTGTGTTTAATTAGCTTTAATTTACATTACATACCTTTATCTACCTGCCTCGGTAATTGTTAATTTACTGCCTCGGTGGCCTAGTTGTATTTCGGTACGACTACCGTCCTGAGGTCTCGGGTTCGATCCCCGGGTCGGGCAAAGTGATATTGGATTTTTCCATATCAGCCCGGAGTCTGGAATTTGTGCCGATATGGCGATAGGCTCGCCCCCTATCACATCTGGGACGGAGCCAAGCTCGGCGAAATGTGGGTGTTCTAGTTCGCTAGGGCGCCTCTGCCTACCCCTTCAGGGATACAGGCGTGACCTTATGTTTATGTTATTAACAATTAATTGTTAGTGTACAAATCGAGTGTATGCTATGTCTGAGCTTCATAATGTCACTTCCGTTGTTTCTATTCACATTCCGAGTACGATATTGTGCAAACGAAAATACTACAACTGGAAATGTACTAAATGTGATTAAACTTTCACCTTCACAGTCGAGATAGCAATTACACGGCCATCATGATATTACACAATAATATCATGGAAATGTATGCGAGTGAGTGAGACTCTAAGAGACTATTTAAGGGCACAGCACATGATATATTCTTTCTTGATTATGGGGTCGGCTCAACACACTTTTTCAAGCATGTTGCAGAAAGGATTTACCTTAGTTTTTACGACCGGCTGCCTGCTTGATGTAAACTCCTTCTGAGGGAGCCGGTATTGGAAAATCCGCAGTGCCCGACCTGGATATCGAACCCAGGACTTGCCGGTCCACAGCCCATAATTATGTTGCCACTAGACCAAGGCCGGCAATATATTACAATACTTTTATTAATCTTTAGCATCCATTGCTAAAACATATACATAATTTAATGCTATTTATCTTCTTTTGATCGTTACGTGAAGCGCTATTTTGAGATAAATCAGTTTCAGTTATTCACCGCTTGATTTTTCTATACAAGTATGATTGCATGTTTTTATTCGACTGCGTCAGAAGGTTATTATTTATTTTGCTTGCGAAAGGTATGGCACGATTGTGTAGTCTGTGGAATACGTAAGAGGACATGTATTATGTAAATTAATATTCCCATAATAGCCGACCTTCAACTTCAATCAAACAGCAAGACGGTGATAAATGCTTATAATCTAACAAATATATAACATGTCGATGTTGCAGATATTTTATGACGTGTCTGACCGGTCTCCAATAGCCAGGGCCCAGGATGAAAGCCGGGCCATTGCCAAGGAAGTAATAAACGCAGTATCAACAAAGTGTTGCGTCACGTCCGCCGTAATTCACGGCCATTGATTAAGACTCGGTTCTTAACACTCAAAAACGTCGGTTATACATGCAGATACGTCGTTACTCCATGGGTACGTTACCAGGTAATGGACTACAATTAGAGATCGTCTCTGTGTAACAGTATGGTAAGGGTCTGCTGTCGGAGATCGCACACATGTGGATGTGGAACACGTAGGCGGGCTCGAAGGTATGTTGTGGTTGGTATTAAGAAGAGAAAAGGGCTGCTTCGACAACAACTGTAATGGGATTATTGTTGTCTACCAAAACATGTTAGGGACGAAGACGGATGGGGAAATCAGATGCCCTGAAATGTCAATAGAAAATATTTAAGGACCTTCTTTCTACATGAGCAAACAGAATTTAAGGGTCCGTAACTTAGTATGCCCAAGGGCCGAGCATAATAACTGGAAGGATCCTATCTGATGCTTAACTGCATCCAGCTGCTGCTAGGTGAACATAGTGAATACCCGGCTATTTGCGCTGTTCGTGGGCTGTCACAGTCACTGTGTTTAAACATATCCAGGTATAGGCCGCTAATACTATACTATTCTATTTAGAAATATTAGCATCATGTTTCGAGAATTGCAGTTTCCACATCAGGCTTCCTCGAGGCAGCTAATTATAAAGGTTTTAAAAGCATGTTTTGGTTTATGAAAATATCTACGATTTGAAGGTGTTTGAAGCAACGTGCGTCATTCGCAATATAACTGTTTTAACGTTTCACCACGATGGTGTATTGATAAACAAATTCCTGAACAAATCCTTGACACTTTGATTCATGTTTCCAGTTTGTCAATGTTCAATCGAACTAAATATAAATGTTAAATATTGTTCTGGATGTTCTATTGTAAAACAGATAAACGAAAGCAGTTACAAGTGGATTATTTATAACTACGAGTATGTGCAGTGATTATTGATTCATGAATTTCCATTTTATTAAGCAGAACTAGTTACTACTTCTTAAATGTCTTCAAGTTGTGACTCGTGACTCGTGAGTCGGGAGTTACGAGTTGTTATGTTACTAGTTGTAACATCAAACATGTACTGTTTATGAGGAGATGCAACACGAGCCGAGTCTGCTCGTCTTATCTTTTCGGAAAATACGAATTGTATCAAGCGCAATCTTAATTTAAATACAATGATTACATTTAATATACATTGATCTTTAAAACTCAACACGTAATTAGATCCAAGTAGGTACTTTGGTGATTTTTAATACTATGCCTACATACATACATACATAAGCTCACGCCTGTATCCCCGAGGGGGTAGGCAGAGGCGCACTAGCCAACTAGTACACCTACATTTCGCCGAGCTTAATTCCCTCCCAGATGTGATAGGGGGCGAGCCTATCGCCATATCGGGCACAATTTCCAATACAATTGCCTACATATGTAGATTATAGTCCATTAAAAACTCAACAGAGTAAATGCTACTCATGAAAATGAGTCATTCTTGATGAAAATTAACGCTTAGTTTCATTAACGCTTAGTTTTTTCATTATTAGGAGCGCTGGTCTAACCGTGCCGCCATAAAATTACACAATACGTTGTTTGCCACACCGCAGCAAATTATGAACACGTGTTGAACTGAGTTGATCATTAGAGCTCGCAACTTCCCATGAAACTCGTTAGCGGTTTCTTAGACGTCTGGTGTTTACTAATTGGAAATATTCTGAATGTTCATTTATTTCCGTGCTATTGTTCATGAATGATTGGATCATGAACATTAGGATTACGTGATATTTTAATGAGCGTAATAGTTGACGTGAAATTACTCATTTTTCAAGCTAGAAACCTACATCACTAACTAACACTTCAACTAGTAACAAATTCAACTTTATAGCAGAGACCGATAAACGAGCAGGCGGGTCACCTAATGGTTAGCGATCTCCAACACCATTCAACATCTCCGAACAAGTAGCATGGTTACGTTGTGAATCCTTAAGGAAGTAATGTCAACAGGGAAGGGAAGAAAAAGATATTTGGGAAATTATTGAGTGGCAGAGCCGTTTTGTACACACGATGTATGGGCTCGCTATACCAGTGTAATGAAAAATATCTATCTTTAGCGCCCCTTACTTATAAAAATATTTAAGCACTGCTTATCTTTAACCATAGGTTCTCCCTTTCATTTTTAAACAATGTAACGCAAGGAAAAAGTGATAGGCTATTCTTAGCGAAAAGATAAGCGAAAATGTTTTTATAAGATAGGCCCATAATGTCCAGGAAAATCTTCTCCAAATGCTACTTTAACTGCATGCTGTACTACCATATATTTGTTGTTGTAGTAACACCATAATACTAATATATGGACCAAAAAGCATTTATTTTTGGCATACCTATCAGTCTTTATGCTGTAAATAAATAAATTTATACTGTCTTTATGCTGTAAATAAATAAATTTACAGCATAAAGGCATAAAGACTGAAAAAGGTATGCCAAAAAATTTTGAAAAGTCCGTCATGTACAGTCAGATGTAAATTGCGTATTGCATTTATTTATTACCACATAACTGGATGTAACACATAATCTGGAGTACAAAGGAGTGGCTCGTGCGGTCGGCTGCAGCACGTCTGGTGCAAACACTTGAGTAATTTGAGTATATCTGGACGTGACCTTCGCCTCGATACTCAATACTCGAGTCTCGACAGTCACAGCATGCGTTTGATATGCAATGAAATCCAGTTTGTAGGGGACGTTTGCTGAACTTGTTTTAGGTCTTACGAAGAAATGTTTTGAACGATTAGGTTGGATTTGTAAAATATTACGAGAATTTTATATTATGTAAGCATGAATATAATAGCTGGTTTGTGATCAATACCTATTGACTTTCTTTCTTAAGGTAACCAATAAGTTGACGCGTCGGTGCGTCAGTGCAGTATCATGCAGTCAGGGAAAAAAATGCCAAGTAGGACAAAAAAGTATGGGAGAACATAATTATTTTCACATTCTAAGACGTATATCTCAAGCATTTCGCAAGTCCCAGTCCGGGAACACTTGTGTAATCACATTGTATCCGGTGTCGGGTAAACAAACCGCCGACTCACTCCAGTGTTAAACAAAACTTTCCTTTCCTGCACACTTGTCGGACTGCGGACAATTGCAGTCGAACACCTTTCCAATTTTTTATTCTTGAATTGACGACCGACGTCAAACATTACAGCACAGACGAAAAAAAATATGTTTTTTATCAATACACCCAACAGTCACACACCTAGTCCTGAACTCACACTAAGATCGAGTCTTGTGTCGTGGGTATCAGAAACTACGAGAGACGCACGGTCTTACAGCACCCAGACCTGAAACAAATATATGTGGGCCACACAGACATGTCTCGGTATGGGAATCGAACCCGCGACCTCACGTTTCACAGCCGGCTACTCGCTCGCTGCGCCATGGAGGCTGTTTAGCTAGAAAAAACACAATAGTATCGAAATAATCATCATCATTAGCCACAGAATGTCCACTGCTGTGTAGTGATCATAGGACTCCCCTAAAACATATTACTCGTATCTAATTGTAATGTATTATCAATAATATCGTGTTATTGGGCCGTAAATATGATATAATTATAAGGTAAAGAACTCATCGAACGTTTCTGACCAAGTCAGAGATAAATGGAAATCCGTTTTCTCTGCCCTTATGGGAAAGAGGCGTGATTCTATGTATGTATATATCATAAAAAACATACAGACGAACTGAAAATTTCTTCCATTTTGCGAGGTCTAAAACCCACGTGAGAATCGAACAACCGGCTGGCGCTACATAATGGTTCCACTCCTGTTAGTTACTATACTTGACTGTTATAACTGTGTACTGTATACTCGTGACCCTGCTCCAGATTGTGGAACTGGTGCGCAGCGACTAGACCTGCATGTCACTGACCGCCTTAGCACCGACCGTAGCACGACGTGTTCATAAACGTTATGGTGGGATTTTAGCTGAACTTTTTTGTGAAATCAAATGGGTTTATAATAATGTCATTCATAGTTCTTGATAAACTGCCTCAATGGCGTAGTTGTAGTTCGGTACGACTACCGTTCTGAGGTCTCGGGTTCGATCCCAGGGTTGGACAAAGTGATATTAGATTTTTCCATATCAGCCCGGAATTTGCAATTTGTGCCCGATATAGCGGTAGGAAAGTGTAGCTTGTGGAACCAGCTTTCGGCGGCTGTGTTTCCTGACCGTTACGAGTTAGGGACCTTCAAGAAAAGAGCCTATATCTACCTCAAAGGCCGGCAACGCATCCATGATTCCCCTGGTATTGTGGATGTTTATGGGCGGCGGTGATCACTTATCATCAGGTGACCCACTTGCTCGTTTGCCCCTTCTTCAATAAAAAAAAAAAAAAAAGGTTCGCCCCCTATTACATCTGGGACGAAACTAAACTAAGCTGCGCGAAATGTGGGTGTTCTAGTTCGCTAGTGCGCCTCTGCCTACCCCTCCGGCGATACAGGCGTCAGTTTATGTTATGTTATGTCATAGTTCTTGACACTTACAGAATGAACTAGTGTGAGAGTAGGACTACATATGTGACTGTTTAGTGTAATTGTAGTAAACTTACATACATAGCTATGCATATATGTACATATTATTGATTATAATACATCTACTTTCATGTGGGGTCTAGTCGGCGCAACACACTTTTTCAAGCATTTTATATTACACCATATAGAAAGTGTTTGGTTTTAAATAATGAGTAAATATAGTATCTAATGGACGACCGAAATACAGCAGAGTCAACAACCCAGACTACCTAGAGTCTAATAGCAATGATAGACACAATAAAAACAAAAAAGAAAGCTTTCATAAATCATTAAAAATAAATGACATGACGGGTGCATCGGCGATGCAAGAAGTCATAAATGTTACCATAATATTTAACTGTATAATTTGAAGAATGAAGTTTATTAGTTCATCATCATCATCATCATTAACCACATGACGTCCACTGTTGGACATAGGCCTCCCGCAAAGATTTTCAAATCAACCTGGCTGGAAGCGGCCTGCATCCAGCAAGTTCCTGCTACTTTTATTGATTAGTTCATATAACAGTGTAAACCAGTTTAGATCGTCGTTCATCACAAACTAATGACTATGGTAGTTACGGAATTCGTAATGTTTACAAAACTAATCTCCATAAACAAACGGATAACCAAAGATGCTTCAGATCAAATGCCAATTAGCATCGTCATCATTTCATGAGTGCGACGCATTAAGAGCTTAATGCTGATCCATTGGATTCTAGTAAATCCCATGACATGACGGTGGGAGTTTTTATAGACTATGATGGTTCATGAATTCATGATAGATTTAGTCACTGTTTGTGAAGATTTGGATCACGTTATCGCGTCAATCAACGCAGATCAAAAGATGAAGCATTCTGAAGAATTTTGGATTTTACTAATCGGGGCTCTTATTCACTCAAACTATATAAAGTCGTAACGCAGTTGCGTTATCTTAGTGAAATTCTTATAGAAAAGCTTTCTTTCTGCCTCTACCTGTAAGTCCATATTTCAATAACGCGATGTGCGATGTGAGTTATACACTTGTTTGAACGTGTGGCCATAGAGAATCAACGTTGGTTAATAAATCTTTTCGGGCGTAAGGCGAGAGCCTCTTGATCCTCGATAATGAGACGAGAGCTAGTTTTCCCTAAGAACATGCAGATTGCAGAAGCGCATCTATTACGTCTAGACATGATTTGAACTTTCCAATTGATCGTCTCTCCATACTGGAAAATATATTTTATATATATTTTCGTCTCATGATTTGCGGCGATCACATCGCGTCATACTAAAATTCCAACTCCAATTAGACTACAACATTTTTAATTCTTATTATTGTTAATTATTACTTTAGAGTTTTTAACAAATTATAACAAAATATAAATATATTTTGAAAATCAAATTGGAATTGAATCCGATGTGTGAAATGAAATGAATGACATGAAAACTGTAGATACAATCATGAGCGTGCATCGCGTTCGATTAAATATTGCTCAACGCTCAGATAAGAAACGTATGGTTTTTAGATATCTAAGAATTGAGTAAATCATACCAAATTGCACAACACAGATTTAAGGAAAAACGTGCAGCCAACAGCCGCAACAGATGCGTAAACCGGAACGTCGGGATTCAAAGAAAAAAAATAGATTCGACGCGTGTAAAAATATACTGATATAACGTTGAATAACATTGTTACGCGGTATAGAGTTTAAAAATATACAATAACGTAGAAATAGAATTTTCAGTACTGTACTTTCCTGTTTAGATTAAAATAGGGGAGTTTACGGTTAATTTTAATTTTAAGGTTGTAAAATGAAGTTTATCATACTATCGTGCCTTTTATTGAATGGAGTTCATATCAATCATATAGGGAATAAACACAAGTGTTTTTTACACGATTACCTCGGGACTGGATCCCTCAGAGCAGAGTAACGTCAGGCAGGCGGCCGGTCGTAAAAACTAAAGCCAAATCATAATATAACATAAGCTCACGCCTGTATAATCGAAGGGGAAGTCATAGGCGCACTAGCGAACTAGAACACCCACATTTCGTTGAGCTTAGTTCCGTCACAGATGTGATAGGGGGCGAGCCTATCGCCATATCAAGTATAAATTCCAGACTCCGGGATGATATTGAAAAAAAATCACTGCCCGACCCGGGGATCGAACCCGAGATCTCAGCACGGTAGTATGCCACGGAGGCAATCAATCCACCAAATCCTTTTACCATATGTATTGCGCCGATTTCACATTGAAGTGCTATAAAGCCAGGTGGAAAAAGAAGGGAAAGAGCATATTATTTACAACTAAATTAAAAATAAGATCTAATGTGCCTCTATAATACCTACCTACATTTATAAATAAATGATTTGATTTGATAACTTGTATACTGCTAGTATGGCACCATAAATAAATGGTGCACAGAATTCTGTTATGGAAAACAGCACCGATAAAGATTCAACAACCTTGATATAGTAAACAGATCGTTTCAGGCAATTGTCTCAGCTCAAGTGCGGCGAATCAAAGTTATTCGTAACGTATTGTTACGTATAAATGTTGCAACTGTTCGTTATTTAAATCAGAAAAGTATAATAATAAATTATTAAATAACACTTAACAGTCAAACACAAAAAAACTAGTCTTGTGTCGTAGCCCGTGGGTATCAGAAACTACAAACTGACCTTCGATCTCACAAGAGTCTACATCCAAACCCCAAGCAATTATTAGTGGGTCACATAAATACTTATTTGTATAAGAATCAAACCTGTGACCTCTCGTTTCACAGCCGTCCCGCACCACGGAGGCTGTCTTCAATTTTCTTTGATTTAAAAGAGAATTTAAAAGAGTCCATCCATGAATGTATTAAATACAAAGCATTCTTCAATGTTTTATTCGAGTAATAAAACTGCGAGAGACTTGAATGCGAATGTGTATTTGTTTAAAATCGCGGCACATTAAATTAAGCAGCTGCTAAACGGTAAATACCTCCGATCAATACTATTTTAATGAACGCGTTAATAGAACATGTTATGAGCATTAATAACTGTTTAATATCGCTTGCAAGTGCCATGAAATGTATTTAACAAACTTACTCTTTATAAAAACCGCCTCGTTGGTCTAGTAGGAGCCGACATTGGGTAAAACCGGGTGGTTGGTCCAGGTTTTACTACTCTTCTCAATTTTACAACACATAACATAACATAAGCTCACGCCTGTATCCCCGAAGGAGTAGGCAGAGGCGCACTAGCGAACTAGAGCACCCACATTTCGCCGAGCTTAGTTCCGTCCCAGATGTGATAGGGGGCAAGCCTATCGCCATATCGGGCACAAATTCCAGACGCCGGGCTGATATGGAAAAATCCAATATCACTTTGCCCGACTCGGGGATCGAACCGGAGACCTAAGAACCGTAGTCGTACCGAAATACCACCACGCCACCGAGGCAGTCAATTTTAATGTTTAGAAATAAGCTCAGCGACATGCTGGTAGGTAATGTTTATAATTATATCTATACACATAGCTCAGTATAAATAGGTAGGTAGGTCTATATAAAATTTTATCGTGAAGAAAATAACATTAAAACGTTCACAGCAAAGTTGCTAAATATGTAACAGCGGGAACAGATTTCTTAAAATTAGTAATTATACAAGAGTAGAACATACTTCATCGCGATGTTATAAATATAAAAAAGAGAATTGCACAATATTTTTACATACAAATGTCATTAAGTTAACGTGACAGTTGATGCGACCGCGTTATGCGATCATTTGATCATACTAAATAAGGGCTGGTGTGGAAAACTTTTTGATAAAGGAAAAATACGACAGAATAAAAGCAAAATGAGGTAAAAATAAATACCTGATGAATTCTGTTAGAAGGGACATCACTTTATCCTGATTTCGAATCTCAGATGTAGCGTAAGGTTTCGATTCGAAAAATCACCGTCAGTTCCACCTTTCCCGTTATCGAGTGGAAATAAGAGTGACAAAGCGTGGTTACATCTTTGCCTATCCCTTCCTTCCTTTTTCGAAGATTGTAAAAAAGAATACAACAGAGAGCAATTCTACTCCAAAGTTCCAGAACTAAATACCGATCACATCGTAATTTCTAGAATTAGGTCAATCACACAAATTAAAACGCTATAAAGGAAAGTAGAGCGTTGTTCCCTAAACTGTTAGAAGTTCAAAGTAAGAGTGTGTTTATTGTTATCGTCAGCTGTGTTTACTTTGTCTATGTAACAACAATAATGTTGCCACTTGCCAGGAAGATAGTTGAGTTCTTCTCTCGTTAAGAGGAGCAAAGTTTTTTTTTATAGCAGAGACAGCAAGACAAGACAAGGGGGACACAATAGGATAGAATAGAATAGATAGATAGATAGAGACTGGCATACGAGCAGATGGGTCACCTACTGGTAAGTAATCTCTACTGCTCATAGTCACGCAAGAAACAAAAATAATCATGGGCGCGTTGCAAACCTAAAATGAGGAAATAGAAGGGGAGGGCAAAAGGGATTGGGAAAGGAAGGGGGGAAATGGGCCACCGGAAATCTCACTCACCGAACGAAACGCGACAGCAAGCTGCCACTTTACGTCGGTTTTCTGTGAGACAGTGCTATTAAACCGGTCGAGCCGGCCCATTCGTGCTGTAGACGTTACTGTCTACAGCGTGGCTCTACGACTCAAAATATTGACAGTTTTTATAGAATATTTCTTTCTTTCTGTTTTTCATCATCATTATCAGCCATAGGACGTCCACTGCTGGACATAAGCCTCCCCCAATAATTTCCTGATCAATGTTGGAAGCGGCCTGCATCCAGGGACTTCCTGTCTTTATTTCACCTTAATGTAGGGTCAGCGCAAGCGCAACACACTTTTTCAAGCATGTTGCAGAACGGATTTGGATTGGTTTTTACGACCGACTGCCTGCCTAACGCTAACCCCCGTCTGGGGGATCTAGTCCCGGAAAAATCATGTTTGAAAATTCGCTTTGCCGGACCTGGAAATCTAACACAGGAACATTAGACCAAGGCGACGACTTATAGAATCCTAATAATGAAATTACTTAACTATTCCCAATTCCCATTAATTTCCTTGTATTATTAAATTACCTTAATTGTATGCTTCCACGTAGGTAACGGCGACTGTGCTGTTGCTTTGTGGATGTCCACTATCGACTCTATAAACCACTGCCAGGCCATTTAACGTCGATCTTCGCAGTAAAAAAGTCGGAATGTGGACTTCATTTTAGCCGTGGCGCCGCGCCGGTTAGTGCAGGTCACCTGGCAACACCGCCCCCCATAAATACACTTCCAGACACAGCGCCAATAATAAATCACTCGCAGTACTCTGGACATGACTCACCGCGATTCAATTCACTATTACACTGTACTGTAACAACGCTTTAGCTATTGAACTGTTGGAAGCTAGACGGGCATTTCATAGTCGTTTTTTCTCTGATGGTAACTGAAGAGCAGTGCGGAAAACTAGCGACCACCGACAAATAATATCAGTGGTGACCAGTAACCCTAGTAAAAGTTTATTTTGTCAGTTTTCGATTCTCGAAATCGACGATGCAATCGCAAACTGCGTTTTATCCATACATTTGACTGGCAGCGTCGCTTTGCGGAAACTACAACGAAATTTTTTTTATGGAAATACTGTAAATTATCGTCGATTTCGGGAATCGAGTAAAACTCGTTTAAGGGTATAGAATTATGCCGGCCATTAGATAAGTCATGTCTCAAACCCCTCCAAAGAATGGGAAATACACTGGATGACCTTGGGATGTGATCCTCATAAGGAACGTGGGTCAATACTCAATAGAGCATTTTGTCTACTGCATTAATAAGTCGCCTCCTTGGTCTAGTGGCAGCATGTATGGGCTGTGGACCGGGAGGTCGTGGGTTCGATTCCCAGGTCGGGCAAAGTGAATTTTCTAATTTAATTTGCCCGGGACTGGACCCCTCAGAGGGGGTTGACGTCAGGCAGGCAGCCGGTCGTAAAAACTTAGCCAAATCATTTCTGCAACATGCTTGAAAGTGTGTTGCACCGACCCCACATTAAAAAGTGGGATAAGAGCAGGTAGAAAAAAAAAATGCTTTGAGTATAATAGCCGTTTCTGTCCTATTATTACCATATATTACTGTCTCTCAAAACCACAGTGAAATCTCAGCTTGCTATTCCGTAATGATGACATCTTCGAAGATCCGAATTTCCTTCCCCTTCTTAATTCCTATTCCTTTCCTTCCGACCGTAGACAATTGATGACAACTGTATACCATCAGGAGAACCGTCTGCTAGCCTTCTTTGGTGAGCAAAAAAACACCGCCTTAACATCTCCCAGACACGTCATAAACTTTTAAAGTATGATTTGAGCGACGCGACGTACTCGTATCGTGTAAACTGGCTCGTAATAGACGCGGAAGAGCCGTGAACGCATGTAACACTACCTCTATAATGGAGTCGCGCTCATATCTACGGGTGTATATTACGATGTTTCAACTTCATCCTGAATGATTTTACGCAATTAATTTTATAAATCTTTATTTACTTTTTTAAATATAAATGAACAATAATTTTTAAATCGTTTAAAGACAGTTGGTAGTGTAAATAGCCATATTATACATGAAGTCGACTAGGAGCTGTAGGTCGATTCTCTAAGGTTTCATGTGTAAAAACAAAGTTGCGGCATCGTTGCGGCAACGATGTTTTAATTATTGTATTCAGAAAGGTACAAAGCGCACGCACTAATGCTATGCGTGATGACAGCGCTTATGCGAACTAGCTCTCTCGAGCGAGGCGATTGACATAAATGTATGGAAAATGGTATTCTATAAGATCCAACAACGTGGAACGCTCCGTCGATCTCAACGATGTGCGCTGCGGGAGCGAGGCGTCGATCACAACGTTGTGGCGTTTCTTAGAGAATCGACCTGCAGCTTATCTACTTACGCTGCGAATCATGGATTCAAAATTGACTGGATAACTTTTAAATTCTAAAAGCAATCCCGCTTTGATTGCAATAAGCTCGCCCCCTATCCTATGGATGGAAGGAAATAACTAAATAGACTCTGAGAAAAGTGGGTGCAAAACCACGAGTATGTATGATATTTTGAAACGGTATAATCTTTGTAACTATCATACACGGGGCCGCATTTTGATCACATTAATAATCCAACAGCACATTTAAATTTTGTCACGTTGCGATGTATTGTGGTCCCGTTTATAAATGTCCATGTTTATGATCAAACACGTGTAACTTCTAAAATATAGCCAGACTCTAGCTAGAGCAATAATATTTGAATACAACTGGAGTCTAATAGCTACACTTATCCTACTTTAACCCGTCGAAGGCGACACATATATATGTTACATAAGCGTATGGGCCACCGGAAACCGAGCCGCCCGTGACTATTTAAACAAAAAATTTAACACTTTTCACTTTAGGTCCCGTGGATCAGTTAGATTAGTCTGGAGGCTGACCACAAATCAGTAGGTACCGTCCTCTGTCTGATAAAGGATATCGTCCATCGCCACTCGCAATACACATCAATCCACAGATTTACATGTAACATGTCTACGTCTATGTCTGTCTACACCGTGGCTCTACCACTCAATAAATGCATATAAGTCTTTGGACCTTAGATATTTAGTCTAAACTTTGGACAATAATGGGATAATGTATTTTACTTACAATGACACATGCATAGGTTATGATTAGGTACGTGAGATTACAAACGTTCCCAATATACATATGTATTTCTAGAAATCGAGAGTAAGATAACGAATTAGATATCTAATATCACGAGTCACGACAGATTTACAAGGTCGAGTGTTATTTTGCCATGTGATTAAATGAAGTCAATACATTCAAGTTCCTGGGCTTGAAATTACCGTAGATTTTGTTTACCGGTAAAAAACGGTACGATTTTTTTTGAGGAGCGCATGTTTACGCACAATTTCGTCGGCCAGATATACGTGATATATATACAAAAAACAGTACCATTATTTTTAGGCGGTCGGGTAAATATAACAGGGTTATCCGTGGGGGGCTTTTATTTGAAAGAAGCAGAAGAACAGGATAAGAGGAAACATGACAGCCTCCGTGACGCAGCTGGCGAGTAGCTGGCTGTGACCCGAGAGTCTCCGGGGTTCGATTTCCGCAACGAGGAAAATGTTTGTGTGTTGTGAGACCAAAAGTCTCTTGTAGTTCCTGATACCTACGACACCAGACTCGTATCTTACTGTGGGATCAGGAGTCAAGACTATGTATTTGTGACAGTTGGGTGTTAATTATTTATTAGTGTTGTACCTATAGAAGTATTACGAGTTGAGCCTATTAGATTATAACATGATTGCAATCTGCTTTCTTCTGAACTGAAATAAATTTTGCTAAAGCGTAATCTTTTGCTTCAAAACATTGTAGTTCTTATTAGATTTTTTTAAATAAATCGTAATTATCATTTAACACTATAGTAGAATTTAATAAGAGAGTTCTAGGTGGCTTTGGAGCAAACAGTATTATGTCTTTACTCGCAACTTAGCGTGAAATTGTGTAACAAACGTTCTTGTTATTAGACATGTAAACATAAGCTCACGCCAGTATCGCCGAAGGGGTAGGCAGAGGCGCACTAGCCAACTAGTACACCCACATTTCGCCGAGCTTAGTTCCGTCCCAGATGTGATAGGGGGCGAGCCTATCGCCATATCGGGCACGAATTCGAGACTCCGGGCTGATATGGAAAAATCCAATACCACTTTGCCCGACCCGGGGATCGAAGGCGAGGCCTCAGGACGGTAGTCGTACCGAAATACAACCACGCCACCGAGGCAGTCTACACGTAAAGTCCTATATTATTTTAATCAAATTGTCACATAAAATAATATCATTTATCTCGAATTATATAACAAATTTTATTAGTAGGTACTAATATTACTTAAACTGTTTATTATTATTATCGGTATTACGTATAAAGAACCGAAGCTGTGACGAAGAAGTGTGAAGAAGCTGTGGACCGGGAGGTCATGAGTTCGATTCCAAGGTCGGGCAAAGCAGATTTTCTAATCTTATTTGTGCGGGACTGGATCCCTCATAGGGGGTTGACGTCGGGTAGGTAGCCGGTCGTAAAAATTAAGCCAAAACCTATCTGCAACGTGCTTGAAAGTGTGTTGCGCCGACCCCACATTAAGGTGGGATAAGGGGAGGTAGAAACAAAGAAAGAAAGAAAATATTATGTAGGTACCTACATACTATGTATCACTTTGGTAAATAATCGTATCGTAGAACATACGGAAATCAGTTTCCAGTTTGTTTAGAATTTCAGATGAAATCACGATAAAAGATTTCAGCCATACATTTCGCAGTATCTTTGTAAATAGTATATTGTTTTCGTTAAAGCGAGAGTACGTACAGTAAAGTAGCAAATAAAGTTTTATTACCCACTGTTATCGCGATAGTGCGTTGCGAGTTGTGATGAATGTGCTGGCTGTTCTGCATAAAGTACCGGTTTGACATGGTACTTTTTAAACTTTTTCCCTAATTCAACGGCGTACGGTTACGTAGTACTGCCCATTTTAAGCCACGTCTCCTGGACTAAACAATAACATGAGCAGGAGACAATGAAAAACCTTTTGTGTAGGTGTTTTGTTTCGAAAAACATGTCCAGGAGACGCGGCTTTACTTGTTCTGTAATGTGACATGGCCAGGATATTAAGTATCTGCTGATACCATTGATTCGGGAACCGACAATGTGTATATAGCAACTTCATAGAAACTATAATATTGTTATGTAGAGTTACAGAACCGGTATAACGAATATTGCATATAACACGATTTCTTCTCGCTTGCTTGTGCCAAATAGTTTATTTTAATAAATAGAATGTTAATTATAATAGAAACAATCAGCTTCTCTTTTGAGAATTTTCACCGTCATTGAATTAATTTAGTAATAGTAGAGTTGGGAACAATGTTCAAACGTACCTTTTCCGTTGAGCTGAGTTCGTAGCCTGGTGATCTCCCTGGAGCGACTCCTGCTCCGCCGGTGCGCAGAGATCCTCCGCGGCGAGCGAGCCATCACAACTCCACTGTAATCTACACTCTACAGTATCACTGTCACATGCTTCACCAACGGCACTAGCGCACTTACAATCAGTAAACAAATCCCGTTTGTTAGTAAACAATGGCACGCGCCGATCCAGAGTACGCGCGTCTGTGACTGTGACCGTCGAGTTCGTTCGGAAACTTGTACAGTTAATTCGAGTTAAGGCACGAGCGTCTTGTGTAAGGCACGGCGAGGGACTGGTATTGCGGCCGCGTGTAAAGTCACTCGTCAGCCGTGTTGCCGCCTGCTGCCTGCCGGTGAACACGATTTGTTTCGCGTGGGTGCGACGCGACGCGACGCCACGCGCCCGCACTCGACAGTCTCGGCACACCTGCCCGTTACATCACAGATAACACGACACTAACTTTGTTTATATTCAATGATATCACTGATAACAGCTGATTACGTTTATCGAATAGTAAACATCGTAGTGCATTCGGCGCCACAGCAGATAACTAATTGAACTTTAGGTTTCATGATTTAAATCTAATGAAGTGCATTATACTGATACGCTTGTTGAATGAAGTGGTAAAGCTGTATAAATAGTTTGTCTACAGCACAATTGGGCATTTTCGCATAAATATCGATGAAAATTGGCAGTAATTTTGGTGTCCCGTACGTCTATACTCTACAGTGGAGATTTAAAGATACACCTATTTCCTAAATTTCTTATAAGAAGTGTCCCAATTCTCTTGAAATTGTGGTTGTAGTCGTGATGGTCTAATAGTAAATAAATACTATTGTAAAATGTAGAGTTCGGAGGTAGAGACCATTTCATTATTGAATACATTTTTTATTAGATAATTATACGTATTGAGGTATCTGATCTTTCTTTCTACCTGCCCATATCCCATCTTAATGTGGAGTCGGCGTAACACGCTTCTTCAAGCATTTTGCAGTAATGATTTGGCTTAGTTTTTACGACCGACAGTCTGCTTAACGGCAATTCCTCCCCTGGATTAAGCACTCCCAAGTAAACTAAATTAGAAAAATCGCTTTGTCTGACTTAGGAATCGAACCCAGCACCTCCCGGTGTCATATAAATTGCCACTAGAACAAGGAGGCGATAGTTAGGTATCCGATCTAAGAGTAATAATTATTATTATCTACAGACTATACATTTTTCTATATGTCTATTATTAAAGTATATTTTTAGAGAGCACCGAACACGGACGTATAAAAAAGAAGGACACCACCTCGCTTATAGTTAAACGGACCGGACGCCACAGAAAAGCCACGCACACAAACGCGCCTGTACAAAAGTGTCATACGCACACATTGACACTTATAACACGCTCAGTCGCCGCCAATACGTGTGTCTATAGATCGAATGGGCCGAAAACCGTGCTTCACTTCCAATGTTCCTGACGCTCGGTCCACCTTTTTTTACGTCCGTGGCACCGAACTGCATATTAAAAAAGAAAACAAATTTCATTATCCATTGTTTTTACAGTGGGTGGCGAATGGTGCAAAATAATGCAAATACACATATGTTGAACACTTCTATATTGTCACAAATTAACACAATTCTATTATAATCAATTTTGTAGTCACATTTACAGTACATAATCACTTAGATAGCGTCTTGGTGGTTTTACGCGGCGCGAATGACGGCGCGGGCGCGACAGCGCAGGCGCGGGGGTCGCGTCGGGGTTCACACACCCGGACACGGCAGCGTCCCATTGGTTGGCAGAATCGGATGTTACACACTCCCCCTCCAGGTTGGAAAGACGTCCCGTCTCCGGCCTGGTTACCTGACGATGGCCAACTAAGGGGACTCGTCGGGGCCTACCTCGTTGCCTTTTGGGCACGACAGGCGTGGTCATGCGGTGTTCAGGAGTGGAAGGGATAAAAGGCATTAAATCCGAACTATGATATTTCCCTATAATAACATCAGAGGAATCAGAAAGGATAAAAGTGGTAGGACTAACAATCCGATTAATAACATAGGGACCATCACGCTTAGGAATAAATTTACGGGTTACACCTTTACTAGTGTTACTCAACTCATGTGTGCGGACCAAGACTAGATCACCTACCTTATACTTCGGAGCGGGGCGACGAGAAGCATCTGCAATCTGCTTACGATGATCCTGTAACAGTTCAACTCGCTCGCGAATATCATGCAAGCTATTAACAAAGGAACGTAAGTATGGAGTCGCCTGAGGAACAAAATTTTCTTTTTCCATTATACCACGAATATCATGGCGTACATCGAAGGGTGTACGCATTTCTCTAGCGAATGTTAGATAAGCTGGGGTCTTTCCAGTAGTACTGCAGACAGCACTATTCATAGAAAAACGAACATGAGCCAAATATTTTGGCCAATCAGTATGCTCCGCTTTAACCAACATGGATAACTGTACCTTTAAATCCCTGTTCTTCCTTTCAGCGGGATTCGCTTCAGGATGATACACAGGTATTAATTCTTGCTTGATGTCCAACACAAACATACATTGCTGCATGACAGCAGATATAAATTGGGGTCCATTATCAGATATGACCCGTCTCGGCAATCCATAACGAAGAAAATATTCTTCAATAAGGATGCGAGAACAATTTTCAGCGGTGGCGTCCCTGAGAGCGTATAGCTCAACCCACCTAGTTGCAACATCCTCAACCAAAAGAATCCAGCGTTCTCCTTGTTCTCCTGATGGTAAGGGACCAAAAAGGTCCACAGCGAGAACTTCAGATCGCTGTTGTAACACGGGAGTTTGCAGAAGCCCTGGGGGTTTCTGATTGGTCGCTTTATAGCGCTGACAATTTATACAACTTTTTAAATACTCAGTGACATACCGTCGCATACCGGGAAAGAAATAACGCTCACGTAAGCGTTGCAAAGTTCGCTCAATTCCTTGATGTCCTGCAGTAGGTGCATCATGCAGTTCCTTGAGGATTTCCTCTCTCTTGGAAACTGGGACTACTAATTGAGCTTCTTCAGAGTCGGCATCAGGGTCGTAGCGATACAGTACGCCCTGCGACATTATATAACCTCGCTCCAACCAACGACTGGAGGCGAAGTCATCATCAACTTCTAAATCTTGTATAATTTTTGAGACTTCAGGATCCTCTAATTGTGCGGTACGAAGCTCCGCAGCAGAGACCTGAGGAAGATCAAAAGAAACTGAACAAACATTGGAATCAACAGCCTCACTAGAAGGTCTGCTTAAAGTATCAGCTAATACATTAAGTTTTCCAGGTGCATACTCAATGCGGAGGTCGTAAGACTGGAGTTTGAGTGCCCATCTGATTAGACGGCCAGAGGGCGTTTTGAGAGTGAACAGCCATCGTAGGGGCTGGTGATCACTCTTCACGACGCAAGTATGCCCATCGATATAACCTCTAAATTTATCCACTGCCCACACGACCGCAAGTGCTTCGCGCTCGGTGGTGGAATAGTTTCTTTCAGGCGAGGTGAGGAGACGACTAGCATATTCAATAGGTCTCTCATCGTTACCATCTCCTTGGAGTAATACTGCGCCGATTGCATAATTGCTGGCGTCAGTTCGCAAAAGGAACGGTTGAGAGTAATCAGCCTGAATTAGAATAGGAGCTTGACACAATTTATCCTTAAGGGTGTCGAAAGCAATTTGCTGAGCCTCATCCCATTGCCAAGACTCATTTTTACGGGTGAGCTTTGTGAGTGGTTCAGCGACCTGTGCAAAGTTTGCAATGAATTTCCTGAACCATGAACATGTTTGAAGAAAAGATTTTAATTCTTTTATGTTATTGGGAGGTGCCCTCTGTAAGATAGCATCAACCTTAGAGGAATCTGGACGAATACCTTGAGGCGTGATGACGTGGCCAAGGTAAGTCACCTCTTGACGAGCGAAGAAACATTTTGCTCGGTTTGCACACAGACCGAAGTGACGCAATCTGTCGAACACCTTTTGAAGGTCACGAAGATGATCTTCGAGGTCACCCTGTGTAATAATCATTAAATCATCAAGATAAGCTAATAGGGTCACATCTTGTAAAGATGCACCAGAACGGAAACGGTCAATCAATCTTTGAAAGGTTGAAGGAGCATTCTTCAACCCAAATGGCATTCGCTTGAAACGATAAGTTCCAAACGGAGTAACAAACGCAGTCTTATCTTGATCTTCAGGGGCAACCTTGACTTGCCAATAACCCGATTTAAGATCGATGGTTGACATGAAGCAGTCCCGCTTGGTCATTTGAATAAGTTCGTCGATTAGAGGAAGCGGGTAACTATCGGTTTTAGTAACCGCGTTAAGACGACGATAGTCAACACAGAACCTCACTCCTCCATCTTTTTTAGGAACGAGCACAGCAGGCGAAGTCCAAGCGGACTCACACTCTTCGATTATACCATCAGTAAGCATTTTCTCTAACTCTACTTTCATTATTTCCTTCTTAGCAGGAGTAAGTTTATATGGAGGGACAGAAATAGGTGGATGGCTACCAGTTTCAATTCGGTGCTCTGCATACGGTGTAGGGACTCCCCCTGCTCGAAAGATATCCTGATTTTGGAACAGGAGATCAGAGAGCAGCAGCCGTTGCTCAGCACTCAGCATCACACCTTCATCAGGACGCAGGAGATCCACAGCGGAGACGGACATGCATGACTTGGAAGAAGCTTCGTACTCTAGTGGATGAACACAAGAAGAACCTGAAAAATTCCACGTTGAGGAAGCAAAGTCAATAACAAGACCCGCAGAACTAATAAAGTCTACACCGAGGAGCGTCTGACTGTATGAGGTGTCAGGGAATATAATAAAATCTGTTAAAACTGATTTATTTTGTTTCAGTATAACTTCCAGAGTGGTAACAAGAACATTACGCATTTGAGCGGAGCCATCAGCTAACCTAATTCGTTTAGTAGCCTCCTTCAAAGGATGGTTCTTCTGCACAAGCAGATTATAAAGAGAAGAACCGGCGACACAGCCTTTTGCACCTGTGTCTAACAGAGCAATACCCTTAGTTCCTAATATCTCGATGCCTAGTATGGGCCGTCGAGCTTCACGTTGTTTGTCTACATTTTGTGGACAAATATCTTCACAAGATATAACCGTTGATAACGACATTTCATCTGACGTGGGCACACTAGTATCCTTGATAGAAAGTGTACTAATACCTGGAACATCGGTGGAGAGCTCACTAACACGGGACGGAGGAGAAGCGATCTCGGCACTTCCGTCTCTTGCAGAACTCGCTGACACCATACACCTCCCGTCGGCAGCAGACGGAGAGCTGGAATGCAGGTTTACAACTTTTTGAGACAAGGTTACTATTCCGAGTGACTCTTGGGAACAATCCTGAATGACACCTTTCTGTCCGTTCGACATCATGGTTACCCTAGCATCGTTATCAGAGACATACGACGTCTTATCATTGGTCAGAACACATGAGTTTTGTATAGGATCACAAAGCAACTCGTTATTATGACGGTAAGGAATTTTAGGAACAGGTTTTTGGGAATTACATAAGTTAGGTAATTTAGGTTTCCTACGAGATCTACGCTTGGGCCTATGTAAACATTTACCATAATATTCTCGAGGCATTACAGTTTTAAAATCAGCTGGCAAATAGCTAGCATTATTATTATTATGATTTGAATAAAACAATGCCGGAATGGCCGCTTTAAAATCGGTAGGTAAATACCTAACATTACCATCAGATTCTATAACAGAGGGAGAATCTGTACATCCGCCTCTAAGGTCGGAGAGAGAATTATTTATATTTAAATGACTCACCTGGGAAGTTAAATTACCAGGGTATGAGTGTTTTGATTCGCGCCGTATTTTAGGGGATACAGAACCAACCATTGCAACGCTGCTGTAATCAAATAAACAATATTGTGAATTGCATTTAGAACATTGCGATCGAGTAACACCACCTTCGCCACATTCATAACAATTAGGAATAACATTTGTATTATTATTGGCTTTTTCGGCTAATTTAAAACATTGATCGCGGTTATGACTTCTACCTTTACAGTAGGAACAAAATAAAGATGATCGCGACATGGGCTCCGAGGCGAATCGTGTGGTACGACGATGAATTCCAGGGGTCGCGCTGTAGGGTTCGAGCGGCGACGGCACGGTTGACACAGGCGGGCGCTGCGCGGGCGGCGGGCGCGGCGCAGTCGGCGGCCGCGGTGTCGGCCTGACCTTCGGCGGCGCCGACGCTGGCGGCGAACGCGGCAGCGATGGCGCGGGAACGGCGGCACCGTATGACGAATCACTATGTCTGGAACGTGGAGTCGGACGATTAAGGCGGTCGTCTTGTGACACTTCTGCGGCGGCGTCCTCAATTTCACGAAGTTTTCGGAGCAGGACGTTGAATGAATTAAATTCATCTCGCCGAACACGTTGACGTATTCTGTGATTTAATAAGCCGTAAACCATATCAAGCTCGACCTTCTCTGTCAGCTCCCCTTTTGGAAGTCGTGATAATAGGGCTCTCGCCTTTGCGACATATATTTCACTCTTTTCACTGTCTTGGGGACGATTAAATAATTCGCGATAAATGCGATATGGCGGACGAGTGTCACCAAATGCATTGCGCAGACTTTGTATTGCGCCGTCCCAAGAATTTATGGACGTTTTTACGCCCTGCCACCACGTCGCTGCGTCGTTAATTAAAAGCATTGAAATACCTCTGAGAGCATTTGCTTCACTGACGTCGGCGCACTCCTTATAAGCTTCAACGGCGTCTATAAATGTATCGAGCGACTCGCCGGGGGCTCCGCCGAAGCGGGCTGTACACGAAGAGAAGTTTCCCGATGTCGGTGACACGCCTGTTGAAGTTGGTTCCGAACTCGGAGGCTCTTGCTGCCTCGCGTTCATGAAACTAAATAAGCGTTCGAGCGTTTCTGTTTGTGAGCGAAGGAGCGACGCCATCATGGCGGCTACGTCGTCGCTAGAAAATCTTGCCGGACTTGAAGCGGCACGAGCGGTATCTTCCTCAGCGTCCGCGAAGTCCGTCTGACGCCTAGACTGGCGTCGTGTACGCGTCATTTTAGTTTTTCGACGAATTACGACACGTTTAGGTACGCGATTCTTCTCGGCCACACAGTTGGGCTGCCAGTTTTACAGTGGGTGGCGAATGGTGCAAAATAATGCAAATACACATATGTTGAACACTTCTATATTGTCACAAATTAACACAATTCTATTATAATCAATTTTGTAGTCACATTTACAGTACATAATCACTTAGATAGCGTCTTGGTGGTTTTACGCGGCGCGAATGACGGCGCGGGCGCGACAGCGCAGGCGCGGGGGTCGCGTCGGGGTTCACACACCCGGACACGGCAGCGTCCCATTGGTTGGCAGAATCGGATGTTACATTGTTGTTTATTGCCGGTGCGGCGCGGCGTGCCTTTTTCAGCACGATTTCGTTTACCTATATCAATCAGTGGATTTCATTATCTTTTTATATTCACATCGTGATCGTCGGCCCACGACATAAACCACTAGAGATTGGAAGTTGAAACATACTGCAATTATACTGTGAAACAAACCAACAACTTCACGGTTCTCAGCGAAAGTACGTTACTACTACAACTACCGGTTTCAATAAATGATCTCAGTTTAGAGTGCAGATAGATCGCGATTATGAACCAATCAAACCACGTCATTTGACGAAGTCATGTTCAAACTGTGTTCTTATTGTCTAATTTTTGTAATCTATCTGCACATTCGAACTGAGATTGTTTATTGAATCCGGCCGTAGATCGATATGGCCGGTAACCTAAAGGTAGATAATGTTATATGCCTAGCAAGAATATAAGTAAGCACAAAAAGCAGCCTGACAGCTTACACTACACTGTACTGGGTACAAAACACATGTAAATTGTAATAGATACCTACATCGATAAAAATACATGCATTAGATGCCTACGTCGATAAAAATACATGCATTAGATGCCTACGTCGATAAAAATACATTGTATTAGATACTTATCCTTGCCGCCTCCTTGGTTTAGTGGCAGCATAATATGTGAGCCGTGGTCCTGGTCCGATGACCATGAGTCCTGGGTTCGATTCCCAAGTCACGCAAAGTGATTTTTCTTATTTGATTTGCCCGGGACTGGAACCTCCTAGCTACCATGGTTTTCTTAGTTGAGAATTTGAATTGACTCTAATAGAGGCCAGTCTACATTTAATAATAGGTAAATATTTTCCATATCCCGTACTTTGTACCAATCACTCGTGGACAGAATTTTAAATATCCATAAAATGCGCAATACCCAAGAATCTAAGTACCAAGATGAGAAAATGACGTAATCTAAAGGTGATTTTAATTATTATTCCTGTTTAGCAATTAGCACCTCCCAATCATAAAATAAACCCTATGAATCGAAAGATACAATGCGGAAGAGCGCAATGAATTTTAATCAGCAAAAAACGCACTTACCAATGACATGACGTCATCCAGGTGTAGATGAAACGTGATAATGAATCACTGTTTCATTACTAATTGATCTCCCAAAGGGAGTTGACGTCATGAAATCAAGCCGGTCGTAAAATTAAAGCTTTATCATTTCTGCAACATCCTTGAAAGAGTCGCACTGACCGTAAATTGGAGTGGGATAGGACAATAACATGTGTCATGTACTGCATTTTATAAAATATCGTTTAGGTAGACCGCCTGACGGTAAGTAGTTGAAGCCTCCACTGTCCATGAACACCCAACCTACGACAACCATCAGTTATTCCTAACAACCTGTGCCGACTAAAGAAGGCTAGAGTTTTTGGAATCAGAGGATCACACTCACTGTTCGAAACGGAACCAGCACGGTGCCAATTTACATCGATATTTTGTACCACAGGAAGCGTTTAAGTAGGAAGGTGGATCCTGGCAGAAGGCCGGGACAACGCCAGGTAGAAAGAAAGATTTTGTAGCACGGGGCTCGATCGAAGTGGTTTATCCTGTACATAAAACCAACTGTGGTTCTACCACGTTACGTTACGTTTATACACCTCACTGATATGTATTTGAACTAGGGAATCGAAAACTAAATACACATTACACTGATCATTAACACTTGGCGCAGTTTCAAAGGCTTCACTCAATTTACTAACGACGACAGTGAGTTTCAAACTGAAGTACTGACTACCCACCACTTTTGAAATTCGAAATGTGACTAAGGAAATCTCCACATAGAGCCGCGATGTATTCTATATATTTTTACACATTTTATTATTATTGTAGATCTACTTTATGACAAAATAATATTTTATTATTGTCTTGTTTTGTTTATAAATAAGCTATCAGGAAAATTTCCCGTTGATTCACCTCGACATAATGACCTATGCATATCATCATAGTCGGTAGATGACACATTGCTAACGGCAGCTGAGTCAGGGAGTCAGGACTCAGGATACGATACAGGTTAAAACTCGAGGCCGTTGCGTCGTGTAGTTGTAATTACTCAGGGTAAGTTTTTGACCTTACGATATTTGATAAAACGACCTTCGTAGTAGACAGCCTCTGTAGCGCAGCGGGCGAGCAACCGGCTGTGAAGCGAGAGGCCGCGGTTTCGATCCCCGCACCGACAAATATTTGTGTGGCCCACAGATATTTGTTTCGGGTCTGGGTATTGTGAGACCACAAGTCTCTTGTAGTTCTTGATACCCACGACACAAGACTCGATCTTAGTGTGGGGTCAGGACTATGTGTGACAGTTGGGTGTTATTTGTTAGTTTAACGATATCTACGGTACAGGTGTGTGATTGTTTGGTGTATTATACGGGACAGACAAGTAGACTGTATTATCAGAGATTTACAAAATGACGCAACATACATTGCAATTCGCAAATTGAAATATCCGAAGTCCGGAGTGCCAAACTTTTTCCCTTTTCCAAATCTTAATTTTAAAATTAGAATACATCTATGGTGCCATGGTTATTCCAGATTTAGTACGCTACTAAGGCACTCCAGAGTTCAGGTGACCCACAAGTCTAATGCTTTAAAATATAACGGGGATAATATTGCGCAAGTGAAAGTCATGCATCGTCTGACGTGAAACAATGGGTGTTTGGGGAGTACCTCTATTATAAGTAGCTCAATATGAATCAATCTAAATATTCCAGTCATAAGTAGCTAAATTGCTAGGTAGGTATTTTGTGGTTAGCGTAACCTATTTATGTGTTGTGGCAAAGTCGTATCTTTTGTATTCGAGCTACTACATGTTCATTGTAATCAATATAAAGTTTTTACTCAGCGCAAATATTAAAGGTGTGGAGCTCTGCTGAAGATAATATTGCCTGTAATATTACAAGACAATTTTACCGTTGTCTAACAGGAATCTTACGGAAATAAAGGGATTAGGCCTTAGTCCGTCATTCTGGCTGAAACTTACCAATGACACATACCTACTCATATTATATCTTCAAAAATAATATTACATATTTGATTTTTTTTTTGTGTTCTATAATTGCTACAAAACGAAGTTGTCGGATGGAGAGGTAGAGGAAGGCCAAAGAAAAGGTGGATGGAGTGTGTGAGGAAGGACATGAAAGATAAAAGGGTGAATGATGAGATGACGGCTGATAGACATGTATGGAAGTGAGAGATGTTGCGCCAGGAAGAGTTGATGAAAGACATGAGGATGGATGGAATTGCTACATAACGAAGTACAAGATAGTGTGGTAAATAAAACACATATTAATAAGAACGAGAACAAATAATATAATTATATGTTACATCCACATGTTTGCTTATTTAAAACGTGGCGAGCGCGAGACGAGCGCCCATACATGCGTAGGTACTATATACTATACCTTTGGTAATACAGCCTCGTTGGTCCCAAAACATTTGGTTTTCATGATATTCAGGTGACAGGACCGAGGGTTTCATCTAAAGAATACTTGCAACAAATGTAATTTATAGTCAATAGAAATATATTTTAGTCATCAGGCACGGTTTCAAGACTTAGAAGTTAGGCTAAGGTCTCGAATAATTAGTCAAAGAAACGAACTCAGTGAAGATTTGGATTTTTTTAATCGAATTTCGACTTAGTCCGAGCCATTATTTACAAGAAATAGACTGAAAGACAGACTAAGCAAATATTTTCTTGTAAAAAATGACTCAGCCAAAGTCAAAGTTCGATTCAAAAATTCCAATACCTCATTGAGTTCTTTTCTTTGACTTATACTCTGTCGAAGTTCGCTCTGTAGATCTCAGCCTTAGATCCCAAACAAACATTATTCGTGTTAGGACCACTTTATAGTAGACGCTTTTTTGAGTGGCAGAGCCATTCTGTAGACAGGTGTCATCAGCATGAATGGGATGGCTCGACCGGATCATACATTCTCTCCTATAAAATCGCATGATTCTTTTGGTATCGTGGAGTCTATAGGCAGTAGAGCTTGAGAGCAATTACGTCACCCACCTAATTTTCCAGTTTTTTTTTTTATATAAAAACAGCAAACCTTATTTTTGATAGAACAATGCCTGATGACCATTTAATTACGATAATAACACTACTTTATATTAATAAATACCGCTGCTTTTAACACCCACATTAGTTTTAGTATAGCCATTGAAGATTCATAATAATATTATATTCATAAAGGATAGCACGTTACTTTTCAAATGGTCCAATCACGGCTCAGGCATATCATGTGATCATGTTATTTCGATAACAAAATAAAGATGGCGCTGGTGTTTAAAAGCAACGGTAAATATAGCTTGGCAAAGTTATCTGTACATGAATGAAGTACTACTAGCGGAGCAACGCCACCGGATAAATTAAAAATACACAAACATTTTGGCTGTAAGATACATTATGTTGTATTTGCCTTAAACGAATATGCACTTAGCATTACATTTAAGTTTAATATTAATTAATTTTAAGATTTGTGTAACAGTCACTGGCAAATCATTAATAAACATAAAAACAAATTTTGTCAGACGCATGTACAACTTTGCCAAGGTTTAGGTTTACATAATATCGCGTCAGGTTAGGGCGGCGCGGCGCGGTGGCGAGATCTCACGCGTCGCCACAATCTTAATCCAAGATAACAGTTAACAATAATAAACTGTTAGAGGTATAATGAGAACATCGGTTACAAGTTACGTTCAAAAACACTAGCATTCGACATTTGTGTAAAGATTCTGAAAATTAGTTTCACCAACTTATCATATCACAATTATTTAGTTTATACATATACATATAAATCTTCATATATTTAGCTATCAATAAATAATCGGCAATGTTACAAATGATATTTATGTCGCGTGACTGACTCGCGGCGATCACTCGGCATGTTATAAATATAATAAAAATATTAATACATTTAATATCAATTACACTATCTATCTACGTTTTAGCTATTAAAACATTTATCGATGTTAATAGTGAAGGAGACGAATTATGATATATGAATATTATTCTCTATAGATCATTAGGATGGAAATTATCATTTTATTATATTAATAAGATAATAACAATAAAATCATTTGTATTCACATAAAATATACGTATTAACAGCGTTGCACACTGGGCGTGGAATAAGAGGCCGTGGATTCAATTCTCGAACGAGGATAATATAAGTCTGTTCCACACTGGGAGTTGTGAGACGGAAAGTGTCATAGTTTCTGATACTCATTATTTAAGACTCATTATCTTACTATGAAGTCAGGAACTCATGACCCAAAAATATGCGTGTGACTGGGGTTTTATTAGAACTTTAAATATAAAATTAAATAGTTATTAATAATTATTAGCCCTGTCTTTATTACCCGTAATTTTTAACACTTAGCTGACATTCTTGTTTTCAATTAATTGTTCAACTGATGATACTTTAAAAAATCGGATATTATAGGCGTTGAGTCAGTCACAATCACAATTAGGGTATAAAAGGAGATAGGAAAACCTTCAAAACAGAATGCAGACGATGACCGATATTTAAAATTTTGCAAATCCAGACGCTATGATTACTTTTGTGCCAATATATTATTGTGGTGGCTATACTACGGTGCTTTAAAAAGATCAAATTGATCTAAAGGTGCTCCGAATTAAGGCAAAGTATGGACTATCGTCTAATAATCATTTTATTTTCTAAATCAGATAACTGTATGAATCCCAATAATTCTGCTAATATTAACAAATAGACTCAACGTTGATTATCAGATATACAATTGGTGATTAGACATTTCTTCTTCTACCTACCCTTATCCCACCTTAATGTGGGGTCGGCGCAACACACTTTTTTAAGCACGTTGCGGAGGGGATTTGGCTCAGTCTTTACGACCGGCCGCCTGCCTGACGTCAACCCCCTTTGAGGGTGGTGATTAGACATTTGATCAACCTATTTATGTATGCATCCAAAGTTACACATGTATCCCCGAAGGTGTAGAGTGGTAGAGCCACGCTGTAGACAATTACGTCTACACAACGAATGGGCTCGATAGGTTTAATACCACTGTCTCACAAAAAACCGACGTAAAGTGGCAGCTCGCTGTCGCGTTTCGTTCGGTGAGTGAGATTTATGGTGGCCCTGTTCCCCCCTTCCATTTCCCAAGACCTGTTTCCCACCGTTTAGATTGGCAACGCAGCCACGATTTTTTTGTGTCTGGGTTGTGTATGGGCGGTGGAGATCACTTACCATCAGGTGACCCATCTGCTATATAAAAAAGGGGATGAGTTAAAGGTAGATCAGTAAAGCCATAGTGGGCCAAAGTTATTTCCGTACCATCAATTAAGCATACAAAAATTACCATTCTGAATTCACAGCATATCACGTAAGGTTTTTTATAGTTCTCTGTACTATTTTATTGATACGAGTACATTATTGCGACACATACACATATCGATAAGTTAACAGTGGCCATCGTTCGATTAATCTAAAGTAAACGATACAGATTTGACTATCTACATGTGATATACATAGACACTTTTTATGTATTTTATAAGTTTAACTTATACACTTGTACAATATGTATACATAGTTACAGATAATATGAGGGTCAGGCAGGTGTGTGCAATTTACTGCTTTGTATTATAATCATCGATAGTGGCGTGCAGACACGTAGACAAAGAGACATTGTCTATTCTAACAATTCGCTAATTACATAAACGAAAATATGTTTTTAAAAAGCAGCATCGCTCGGCTTTTATTATAAATCGACACGGAGATGTTGATAGTGGTAATGATGATGATAAGCAGTGACGTGCATAGACATTCCGATCATAGTAGACAAAAATCTTACAAAATTATTTTCCTCAACTCTCGCGACACCATCATAGTGATTATCATCTCTGTGTCGATTTAAAACATAATTCGGGCATTGCTATTTTGGAAGAATTAAAATTTCGCACGTCACTTTTCATCGATATTTACTATTAACACATATTATGTACTTCATACTAACTTAAAATATTGATGTAGTAATATAATGTGGTATTTGTAAAAAAGGAATTACTTTGTATTGAAAAGTTTCTGTTGATAGTTTATCATTCTGTCTCTCTCAGACTTATCGTGCCTTCAAACTTTATCCTTCCAAGGATATGTAGAGACACCGACCTCATGAACTCATGAAGAGTTCCACAGCTGTACTTGTATAATTAGAGTAAATTTTTAGAAACGTATGTTACCCTCGCATGACTAAATAAGTGTTAAAGAATGACTAACTTTTTTAAATTAATTTTATATGAAATTTACAGTCTAAAATATAGAACAGAAAGAAATATTGAAATATTCTCAAAAATTAAAAAAATTATGAGCCTTTGAAGTTTTGAGTAACCTTCAAATTGCGGGAAAAAGAAGTATCGGTCAACACGTCACGCCATCACAGTACGTGCGTTGGAAAGGGATAGCAAGATATCTCCACTATGCCCCCACTCTACTTACCATCAGGTGACCCATTTGCTCGTTTGCCAGTCTCTGCTATAAAAAAATATTTATCTTTTCGCTAGTTTTAAACAAATTGCACACGCCTGCACTGCCAGCGCCCCTATACAATAGTAACTAAGCCACATCACATCGACACGTTGTAATATTTATAAATATCGTTAACCGTATTTAAAAGCGCATTTTGGAAATTAACATACGTCTTTCGACGTGCCTTTTCGAGATTTCCTACCAAGAGTCAAAAATTTTAACGACACTGCTTGTCGATGTCGATAGATGGGTGAGTAGAAATATCGATAATTCACATCTTAGTATTTTTTTTAATATATACATATATATCATATTCAAATCATTAATTTCAATGGCGAATATTAGTATTTCATTATTATTACAAAACTACTAAAATAACAAAACACAACAAATATTATTCGATTTTCACTATCTACTAAAATAATAACGTTTTACAGATCTTAGAGCATATTTAAATAGGAGTTATTTGGTGTAGATTTGTTCGTCACTTATGTTTATAACACTGTATTTTTATGTGGCTTTATTAGCCTTATTAAAATAAGAAATAGCTAAGTTTGTTGACAAATTAAGAGAACATAATTATTTTCATGATTGTTTTAGTGTAAATGTATGTGGCAAGCGCAGGGCAATATTTATTAAAAAAAATATAATACACAGTATTTTTTATTTTATATCGATATCACTGGAAATTGATATCCAAGCAATATTTTAGTATCAATGGTGACTCGACCCTAATTTATCGAATCGATAGAACTAGATTCGATCTATCGATATCGACAACTTTCACGTCAACCAGTAGGGCATTGAGTTTAAAACGTCGATATTCCCTGTGACCGAATATATGTACCTACATAAGACATTTTATATAATTACACAGAGTCCGTACATCTACTACACTTGTATACATCCATGTATAGGTTACATGATATTATATATATTATACTATAGACGAGGGACACGCTGGGTACCCCGGTAAGTATGGGAAAGCTCAACACCCATTAAATTTCAAATGAACAAAAATATTTGATAAACTAAGAAAATAAATAACTTAAGAACTAAAACTCAACAAATTTTGTACGTGATAAATACTAGTGTGAGGTGTCCGGGTCCACTCTGGCTCAGCACACGGTGAACACGCGCTCGTACCGCTTGGAGCGCTCGTGTCGCTCGCGGCGCCGTGTGCGCTCGTATCGCTCGGAGCGCTCGTGTCGCTCGCGCGTCGCTCACGAGTGGGTGGGGCGTGGCTGGCTCGTGTCGTACGCGCGGATCACGTCCGCCTGCGATACGCTGCCACCTTCCTCTTGCGAAAACGCGAATCCGTCTGACCATACATACAACATCAAAAGTGAAAACCAGTAAATAAAAATATTGAATGTAATCGAGTGAAAAAAACAGCGTCTATACAGCGTGTCTAACGCTAATGTGAGACAAAATATTAAAAGTGTTTGACGGTTGACTGAATTCGTATCATCGCTTTTTAATCAGCGCAAACCTAATTTAAATCTACTCGCGTGTATAATAAAGTTTCGGTCGTACTCAACTACATAGTTGAAAATATCATGTAACATAATATAATGCGTGACAATTAGTCGACGACCACTGAAGACATTTTATTTTCAACTCTAATTTAAAAATGTTAAGGTATAAACTTTAATATAAGTGGCCAAAATGGACGAGTATAGGTACTAGGCCTGGTCTGCGCTGACAATAATTACGAATGTCGATACGATTCATATGGTGTCTAGATGAGCGTGCGTCTACGACGCTGCGGTGCCGTGTATTGTGTATGTGTACCGTTATTTCTCAATAGAACTTTCAAGTAACATCAATTTCAAACTTTATGATATGCTACCTAGTATAATGCTATGGATCATTCGGTTTAGACCAAAAAGATATGCCACTTCGCTCGATAGTCAACATAATTAATCTGAAGTACCTGAATGTACCAGCTAAACAATGGTAATAAATTCCCGAGGTTGTGAAAGTTCTATCAAAAATACAATATGGCGGCGTTATTCGTTACTCACGCGACAGTTCGAGTTCCATGGTGGCGCGCGTGCCCGAGCGGCGACTGAACACGCTGCGAACGTTCTGGAGCAGCCGCGCCGTCTCCGTGAGGCTGCCACACAGAGCGCGGTGACAACTTTGCCCACCATCCACCGTACTCAAACGAGTACGTATACAACTTTGCCCATTACCGACCATACTCAATGGACTTGTATTCAACTTTTCCCACCATCCACCGTACTCAAACGAGTATGTATATAACTTTGCCCATTATCGACCAAACTCAAACGAGTATGTATACAACTTTGCCCATTATCGACCAAACTCAAACGAGTATGTATACAACTTTGCCTGTTATAGAGGATACTCAAATGAGTACATTTACCGTTATGCCCATTTTCGATCATACCTGTGTGCATATCCTAACTTGCCCATGAACATTTTTGTATATCCGATCGTATATCAGCTTCAAAATCATAAATAATTAATTGTACCAATTATTTTACCTCCTAAGTTATAAAATTAATAAGCGTGAACGAGTCAATAAGCATTTATCACTTTTCATAATCGTTTTGATACTTGTTGTATTAAAGAAAGTATATTTTACTAAAATTCACATAATATCTTATTAAACAAAAGTATCCATAATTAATGTAGGATTTTCCATAGTATTTGAAATTCAAATTAACTAAAATAATGTAAAACTGTTTTTTTATCAGCAGTAACTATATTATTAAATAGTACGAGTATGAGAAGTGACAGTAGTGAAGCGTCAGACAAGCGCATGCAAGCCATGCAAGCGTAGTTAAGTTAGAGTTTGTAAGTTGTTACTGTAGACTTACACTGGGCGAGCCGGACGAGCGCATGCGCCGCGTCCGCCGCGCTGCGCGGGAACAACACCGTTAGTATCACACCATACACTATATACCATATACCAAACGACATACAACATACTACCTCACCATGCCAAGTGCCGACACACTGGCGTACAAACACGCCGACAAACCCACCTCACATAAACAATCATTTTGACATCTATGGCAGCCATATTGGATATTAAAACAGCTGTCAATACGGCGGCCATCTTTAATTTTGTTACATTTTAATGATTGCAAGAACGGAATGACAACAAGTTTAATAATATAACGGTCATTGAGCTGAACATATTTGTGATTGAAAATATTACTCATTTTTTCAGGTGACTGATATAAGTTTATTTTTTAAGGACTATAGTTAATTCCGCTGTTTATTGTGAGGCAGATTCGCTTAACATTTAACGCCCTACATAAAATTAATAAATTAGTTAATTATCAGTTGAACCCCCATCACCTGTAAAATTCATAATAAAATAACAATACTTAACAATTAGATTTATTGTAAATAGGCTTATCACAGATTATAGATTTCGTCATAAACGTTAACAGAAATATAATATGTGATACCCTCTACAATTATTAATAAAATAAAATATGATATAAATAGAATTCTGGCAATACCAAATAGAGACTTGACAATGGTTATGACTAAACTGAACTGGCTGTGACAGAACGAATTTAAACCACAATGATATTGATGATTATTTACAAACATTCAAACATGTAAACAGTGTAATGTCATCATTCCACAAAGACGATCATGTCAAGAAGTGTTTATGTGGATTCCTACAAAAGAGACAACACACATTAATAGAAAATTTTAAATCGAGAATTCCAAAAATGTATTAAATTCATCAACCTTTTACAAACATGTGTGTTGTCATTAATTAAAAGTATGATCATTCAAAGAGTTATATTTTGATGAAATTGAATGTAATAGTATAGTGAAAATATGTGCAGGAATTAAAAATATACACATACAGGAAAAAATATATACAGTATGTTAAATAACATTCAAAAAGATAAGAAATAAACATACTTAGTTCAAAAGGACCGATTACTCAATAGCCTACCAAGCCAACTTTATTCTGGAGGATAAAGTAGCTTTGACAGATGTTTAACTGTCAAAACTATTCTCTAGATAAAAAATCGGCCCTAAGAAAAATAAAATAAAATAAGACAATTAAATCAGATTTAATAAAAAGTAACGTACATACATATGCGTTCATTTGCGATAACAATGACTATATCTCGAAAGCTTCGATTGTACAGAAAACAATTTTTAAACTTTATTTTAAAAGCGTTTTTTGTAGAATTTAAGTTTTCGAGATATGTCTGTTTTCGCAAACGAGCGATATAGCATTAGTTTTCTATGCTAGAATTATAACTGAATCATTTTATTTTGTACATTTAAACCTGCTTATGTTTTCAACTGATTTTTTCATTTGTTTTTCGTACTATCCATATTTTACTTGTTAGTCAACATACTGTAAATAGCAAATAAATGAGCGTAGGATTGAAGGAACTACTCGTTTGTACAACATCTTCGTTTATTCATGTTATTTACATTCGTTTGGAAGATAGATATACAGAGAGAAACACTTTTCTCGATAGTAATACTATTCAAAAACTTGTGACATAAAATTATCACATAGTCTCGGAGCCACTGGCAAATACACATCAGTGATTTGACGTCGCATCACAGGTTTAAAAAAATATTGGGGCAAATATCACTTCGCTTTTAGTATAGTATCAAAATTTTGAATGTTCATTTGTGGTTTGAGAGTCAGTGGCTCCTGGTCTATGTTTTGGTTAACACTAACAACAATAAATAGCTTTAAGTTTACTTATTAATAAATATAGGCCATAGCGTTAATACAACACGCTCACGTATAAAAATATTTGGAGTCAAATCTGAAGGTTATATTATACCCTCTAATTTTTAAATTTTAAACATATTAATTTATTGAAGCCCAATACAGTATTTTAAGTATTAGATCTAATCTATTAGCCACAAACAAATAATATCTGCAATAATTTCGTTGAAAACATTTCTGTCCTGGCAGTTTGATTAAATCATAATTTTTGACAATAAATAGACCTAAATATTTATATGACCTGATAAAAGTCGCTGTACGCATGCGGATTCCAACAAGTCAATTTGGAAATATTTGGAGGAGGCCTATGTTCAGCAGTCGACGTCCTATGGCTGATGATGATGATGATTTATAAATCACCAAATAAAATGTTAAATTTGTAAAAAAAAAGTTATAAATATTATAATAAAAGACTGTTCATTTACCATTTATACGTGATAAACACAACCTTCAGTGTGACTCCACTCTGTATGTGTCATATGACACATACACTATACAGCTAGCGAACTATATAGCTAACTTTCAACACACAACATTTGGATAAAATATCTCCATCAACCAACTGAACAGACGGAGTATTTTGTAAGATTTTGTGTATGTACACTGCACGAGCTCTCTCAATTTATATATTATCCATAAATATTATAAATGCAGACTGGTAACGCCTGTTGTATTAATAAGATAAGCAACATTTTATTTATTATTTTATATCTAATAGTGTTATAAATAAAATAAAAAAATGTAGTAAGTATGATATCGATAAAATTTGTCAGCAAGGTATTCAATGCGGTATTGAAGAATATTTAGAATAATAAGGCATTTAAAATGCCTGACAGTGTACACGAACCTTTATTTACATATAATATACAACATACGTAATATAATAAATAGTGGCACACCAGATTATAAACACTATATACAAGGGAATGCGGAATGAAATATTCATCTATGTGCATATCGTATATATTAATAAATAGAAAATATTATGACAATTAAATAGAGATAATAATATGTAATATAATCTTAAAATTTTGATAATTATAAATGCTCACAGCACTTGTCAACAATAATTTGTTTAATTGTCATTGCGAATTAAATTCTTTATTCGATTTATGTATTTTATACTGCATAATCTATTAGAAAAGCTATTGTTCATATAAACATATTAGCAAAAATAGGAACAAATAACTATTTTCCATAATCATAAATGCTTAATTTTTGAACTATTTTTATTGCAGCCAAATGCAAAAGATACTGATTCACAAATCGTACCTTTTAATCTTTTGTACACACCATAATAATTATGTATTTAACTTCACATCAATTGCTCTAATATCACGAGAATAATTAATTTAAACTCTTAGCTTGGATAAATAATGAATATTTTAGTGCACCCACTTAGTCTGTTATATCATGGAACAAAGTAGGAAGTACTATATATACTACTTGGGGAAATATAATACCACACATTAGACAATTATTAAATAACAAAATGCGTTAACACGATTTGAGCTACGTAGCTAAGTAAAAATTCACGTCACAACATTTTCGGCTCTATGTTGAACAACATTACAACCTCATGGTTACTAAATAACATGGTTGTGTGTAATCTAGCTTTAAAATACTGTAAGTGCACAATAGTGCTACTTTATCCAATATATTTACCATTTAATAGCCGTTCTTTTCCGTAATACGCACGTAACGTAGGTCCATCTTTGTAAACAATAAAAATTATATAATTTTGGTTTAATAAAATCTATAGCATGAGACCCATAAATTCCATAAGAGTCATAAGAATTTAAAACAAATTATTTCGTATTTTTTTAAATTTTTAAAACCAAATAAATAATTTTAATAATTCTACACCATGGTTTTATCGTTTATTTAGTCTTTTATCTCACATAACTCAGAAGTTAGCTTGACAATGTGGTGTCATATCCTATCCTTATTTTTTTTCCTATAAGACACAACCTCTTCATGTACATACGTCAATATCCACACAAACATTAATAAATACGTGTATAAAAATATAATTGAGAAGACATTGAATGTAACTACAGTCTAGCAGCATAGTCCGCGCGGAAGTGCTAGACATATAGGACTATAGTACCCGCGAAATATAAAAAATCATTAATAATATGTATTGAGATTTGAGTTTAAGGTTTATAGATACAATTTAACATGATTGAACATCAATATAATATACCCTAGATGCACAGTTATTTGCAAATATCCTCCTAAAAAGTGGTCTCAGGAACAAAACAAAGAAAAAGATCACAAGTTCTAATTCTATCAACACAAATATAACCCTATGCACGTGTTATAAAGTAGCTTTTTAATTGACATGAGCAAGCGTTCTTAAAAGTTGAATTTAAAAATTTAGAATTCTATCGGAGTCCGACTGTAGGCAAAAGAAGTGCTTAAGCACTCCTTTGCTGTCCCATTTTCCGAGCATCAACTGTGCATCTGGGCAAATAATATATTGATGTGATTTAACGATAAAGTGCAGCGAGTAAATTCTTCGCATAGCGGGTTACCACTTCATTGTGATAGGGAGCTGTGCTTTTTTTAATGTGGGAGTTTGTATAAGTAATATGACATCTCAAGTGTCATACTATCATGTCACTCCCTCCCTCTGACACTGCCACAGATAATCTAAGCTGCCACATATGAGTAGCAATTCCGCGCGGAGTATAATATAGTTACACACACTAATGAGTTTTGTACATATGTATAACAGGAACTTAATCTTAGGAAGTGGTAGTGCGGGGCCGCTCATTCAATTTATATTTACAGACTATATAAAAATAGTTATATTAAAATGTAGTAATACTTTTTGGAATGTTTAAATTACGGAGTAGAAATGGTGTATTTCAACTTATGTTTAATATCTATGAGTATACAAAATGTCTTTTTTATTGGTTTATTAGACAGAAAGACTTTTCAATTACGGATCTTCAGTGCTGGACTAAAGTGTATGAATTAACTTGTATTGTCTAATATCACACTCGGTCGGCGCAGTGTATTGCTCTTGTGTTTAGCGGAAATATACGTGACTTGCTGCCGAAATCAGCGCCATTTAATAGTATCAATCAATTGCAATGTGACACAGTGCACTGTGTTTATTGACACACCATTCTCTTTACTAACCGATATGGAAATAAATCTAATGTGAATTCAATTTATCAAATCACACAAGTCCAGATGTGCTGTGAACTAGAAGAAACTTAAATCCAGCACTATAAACGATTTTACTGCATAAATTCTACGCCTGCGTTTAAGACCCGTCTCGCAAAAGTGCTAAAGGAGAATTTTAGTTAGAAATTATTGACTCAGTAAATATTTATAATTTGGAAATATTTGAGTAATAAATCTAAAATAATGTATATTGGCGGCCCCGTGAGATTTACTAATCAGTCGTTCAGTCCCGGCACGAGCCTACATGTATGTCTCTGTCGCCGACAGCATGTGTTCAAGCGACGGCTCGATGTCAAATGGCATGTGACCGGCGGCCGTTCCTCGAGTGACGCGGAGTGTGGGGCGTGGGCGGGGTGTGCGGGGTGTGCGGGGCGTGCGGGGCGTGCGCGGCGCGCGGGGCGGGGGCCGGCTCGGGCGCCACGCCGCGCCGCCGCCACCGCAGCCCCACCGGCGAGCCGCGCCTCTTGCTGCGCAACATCACGCGTCATGTCCCCGATCCCCCTACCGCTCCCGCTCCCGCTCCCCACCGACCGATACCCGAGCCCCAGCGATGGGCCATTACGACGCTACGCGAATTTATAATTGGGTACTTGACAATTTTTTTTAACTAATTTATATGAAATTTATGTCATTTAAAACATAGCACATAAAGAAATATTGAAAAAATCTTTAAAATAAAGCAGTTATAAGTCTTTGAAATTTCATGTAACCTTCAAACTGCGGGAAAGTGAAGTATCAGTATAATCACGTCACGGCCATGACGGTGCATGAGTTGGAAAGGGATAGCAAGATATCCCCACCACTCCCCCACTCTTGCTCAATACAGAATTTAAAATATGAATGACTGTCTAATTTTTTGACCAATTTCGATGCAGTTTTTACAGAAGGGTTTCTTTTTTATTTTATTTGCTATTACATATGAAACTGTGTATAAAATCAAACATAGTCAAGTACCCAATTATATGGCCTCTTACATTGGTTTAGGTTTGCACATCTTGCTATGTACGCAGAATCTTCTACTTATTAAATGATTTATACGTAAAAAATTCTATAATTCTATAATAATCAAGAAGTCGATACTGAAAGGTATACACACTCATAGCTCCTACACAAGCACATAACGCACACATAGCAAGATTCGAAAGATTCAGTTTTATAGTTACGTACATATAGGCACGTAGGAGTCTAACAAGCGTCACGGGTGGAGGCGGTAACACAATGAACACATGTCAAGTACAATTTAACCGAATATATAACCACGGCAAATATTGTAGTGGCCCATCGTGAAGAGGGCGTCAGGCCGTACACGCTCTCCCACATGCGCCCTCGAAATGGGCCAGACTCGCGACTAATTCCCATAATCTACCAGTCACCTATGTACAACTGTATAAGTACTATAGGTTACGTCATCATATAAAGCTAATCAAGAGTCCGAACAAATTTGAACAATAGGGTAGTTTTGTTTGGTTAAATTTGTACATAATACGATGTGTGCAACAGAAAATCGAAAAAAGAATAAAAATTTAGTACAATAGGATACTGTAATTAAATAGTGCTGAGGAAAGAGTGTGGCGTAGTTGATCCGCTTAACTATCTCACCCATTGCCTCACACAGCGAAGTGGCTGTCGCGGTTGATGACGTCACGAACCATATCGTGTGTCTTTTTTTCATAATTTTCAAAATTCTTTTGAATAATAGATTATGAACAATATAATACTAAAGTAGTAATGATAATTAAACGGAGTAAACTGACATTTAGAATGTTGTCGCTTTTTCATTTAAATAGTGCTGCGGTAAATAGATCAAGATTATTTAAACATTTCAATTCAGTGAACCATTTTATTCTTTCATTTTCTAAAGTCCAACTCAAAGTCGTAGTTCCTGCCTAATGTGTGATTAGTACTGCATGTCTACTGAATTATAGTTATAGTAAATTACTGCATGTTAAGTTATGGCATGTCTACTAGAATTGTAGTCTTGGTTCTTTATAAACAAAACTTACAAAAGCTATGAATGTGCGGAACGTAATTTTTATCAAAAAATAAAAAAATATTTAATATTCAATAAATAAATTAATTTAATATAAAAAGTAATATTTGTAATTTTCATTGTTATCATTTCGCGTATTTGTTGTAATTATTTACGCAAAATTGTTTACACAGACATTTAATAGATGGGCTAAGCTGAAATTTCTAAAAATACTCAATAAAATTCAAATTTTGCAAGCTAGTGCCGAGTTATTGTTTCTTTGAATGATAAAAATTTAACTACATATGTAGATCAATTACTATGTTTTGGAAGTAAGCAACATTATTTTGTAAAGTGACATTTCGATCTGTCAGTTTACTCCGTTTAATTATCAATCGGACTATAAATAAAATAACAGATCAACTACCCTATTACCGTGAAATAAATATTTACACGTGTTTATTACTAATACGGCCACATTTCGAGGGTGCGATACACATATTCTATACGAGTACAATAACACGAGACCTATGTATTATATGACACACTTCTCACTGACACATATGCTACTGTCTCTGTTGAGGTGTCGTAAGTTATGACGTCACCGCAGCCAGTACCCCTAGTACGAGTTTATTTTGACAGTTCTCGATTAACGAAATCGTCGATAGTTTGCGTTTTGTCCATACATTTGACTAGCAGCGACACTTTGCAGAAACTACAATGAATTAAAAAACGTATGGAGAAACTGTAAACAATCGTCGATTTCGAGAATCGAGAAAAACTCGTACTAAGGGTACAGGTCTCATGTTATGCACCCGTAGTGGTATCTATACTAGTGGGATGAAGCGACAGGCCCGCGTATGTCTGCGGGTGTCTGAGGGTGTACGCGGGGTGTGCGGGGAGGGAGAGAGAGAGGGGGCGATGCGAAGCTAACTCAACAATAAACGTATACGCTAGAAACGTTGCGTGCGCGCTAACTAATTACAAAGATTTGTCGATAGATCATTATTATATTGTTTTAAATAAGTAGTATTTAGCATTCTTCCTTCATAATACTTAAGAAATTTACTGGGACACAGAGTAACCTACATAGTTGTATATTACGAATAGTCAATGTACTGTGACAATACCATTGATTTTTAAAGAAAAATCAATTATTTTGGACAATAATTTTAACCGTTTATAATAAAGATGGTCGCGTCCTTGAACTAGGTTCGTATCCTGGATCTGGCAAAGCTGTTTTAAACACAATTTGCCTGCAATAGACTCACCAAGGAGGAGGTTAGGCAGATGGCCACTCGTAAAAACAAAGATTTTTTTTCTGCGATACGCTTAAAAATTGTGTTGCGCCGACCTCATATTGAATGGGTTAAGAGCAAGTGGACAGGAAGTAGTTATACACTGAATTACCCATACTTTAAACCTTACACATCATTATATACGAATGATTTATCGACAAACGATACATATAAAAAGACAAAATAACAGTTCAGATGACGACACCGAAAACATTAGCAGAGAGTTTCAAATATACACAAATTAAAATCGATAAAATATGTACGGCAACTATTAGCACATAAATAAATATTTATATTATTATTGTAAAAATAAATAAAATGCAGAACTAAATATCACATTCTACATATTTATACATTACACGTTTTGAATATAAAGTTTAAAATAAATAAAAGAATGTATGAAATATATAAATGTATTTTCGTGGTAACTAAAATTCGAGCAGGATTTGTATTTATTGATTTCTGTTAAAAAATGTAAAATAATTATTGAACTCAATGATAATATGTATGGTGGAAAATGGTAACGAAAAACTACGACTCTAGTGTAAAACAAATATTTTTTTTTTTATTTCCAATCGAATTTTAGTGTATATTTGAAATTATGACCGTATTGAAATCGATCTTAAAACGATTAATTTATACTGATACTCCTTTATGTTTTTAAAGCAATGAAAAATTGTAATAACAGATCGATTTCAATCAACACGGCAAATACAGTGCTAAGAACGCTGTAAAAATGAACATGTAAATGATAAATAATAGAATTAATGGAATATACATCGGATATATACAATACATATTGTTTATACGACGATATGTATATGGTTGATTTGATTGTTGATATAATATTCTTTATTATTCACACTTTTTATTGGACTTGTATAAACGACTTGACCAAAAAACACGCCAATTTAATAACTATATCAATCACAGTAAAGTACATAATTGCTCAAACATTATAAATAAAAATAATAAACATCCTATTTGTTAATTAATATTTGAATAACTGTGTATTTAATATAATGGTTAGTTCTACATACATTCCAAAACAAACACACTCACATTCATTCACACGCATTCTCTATAATATGATTAATAGTTATATAAATTAAAAAGTTAACCTTTTAACAAGGCAGCAGTCGCACACAATATATGCACATTAAGATCATTTTGTATATAATACGACATGTAAAGATATCATGCAATCTAAGGGCCTTACTTATAAAAACTTTTTAGCTGAGCAAATGGTTCACAATAGTCTGTCACTTTATTCCTTGTGTCACATTGTTTGACAATAAAAGGGAGAGACTATTTTTAACCACTTAGGCTCAATTGCACCACTATTATTAACCTAGAGTTAGTCCTAACCGCAAGCTAAATTGACAGAAAATGTATGAATGACATGTAACTTAGCTTGCGGTTAGGACTAACTCTAGGTTAATAATAGTGGTGCAATTGAGCCTTACTCAGCTAAAATTTTTATAAGTAAGGCCCTAAATGTTTAAAATAGTGACGGTAAACTACGTGATGTCATGTTAAAAGGTTAAATAACTACGGACAGTATTACTACATGTCTTAATTTCTATAATGACTTGTATTAACGATACCATAGATCATAGAGCCATAGATAATCTAAAGTTTGATACGAACTAAATTCATCACATATTTAAAGGGGAAACATAGAAGGGAGTTAAGTAATATACTGTCCGTATTATATAGTATCGTTTAATACTGAGATATGAATGAGATGATATTATGTGTATGAAATATGTATTTTATTATTACGGTTAAGATCACTTTGAATTATAATATTTGGCACTTCATCAGTCTTTATTATTTGATTGTATAATCTTCCCATGAATATAAAATATTTATACTCTATTTTATTGAGGGGAGTATATGGCAAAACTTAAATATGTAAACAATTTCTAAAACATACTTCCTTAATTTTTTTTTTATTTAAACATGATTACTATTACTGATCTTGTTGCCTAAATAGTAGGCACTTCATGTACGTATAAATAATTATTTAAATATTTAAAGATTTCAACTAATTAGAAGCCTTCTCGACTTTGCATCTCACTCCAAAATTGAGATTATTATAGTCCAATTACTAATTAAACGGAGTAAACTGACAGATCGAAATGTCACTTTAAAATAATGTTGCTTACTTTCAAAACATTGATCTAGTTCAATTTTTATCATTCAAAGAAAGAATAACTCAGCACTAGCTTGCAAAATTATAATTTTATTGTGTATTTTTAGAAATTTTAGCTTAACCCGTCGACTAAATGTCTTTGTAAATAATTTTGCGTATATGATACGATATATACGATAATACAATGAAAATTATAAATATTACTTTTATTATTTGAGAAAAAATTACGTTCCGCACATTCATAACTTTTGTAAGTTTTGTTTATAATGAACCATGACTATAATTCCAGTAGACATGCCATAATTTAGCATGCAGTAATTAACTATGACTATAATACAATAGACATGCGGTACTAATCACACATTAAGCAGGAATTACGACTTTGACTCGGACTTTAGAAAAAGAAAGACTGAAATGGTTCACTGAATTGAAATGTTTAAATAGTCTTGATCTTTGTACCGCAGCGCTATTTAAATTTAATGAAAAAGTGGCAACATTCAAAATGTCAGTTTACTCCATTTAATTAGCAATCCTACTATATAAATAAATAAATATAACATGTATTCAATATAGTGAGACAACTCACTGTTGCCTGAGATATTAGCTGAATAATGTTTATTTATTTCGTTCTTTCTTTTTTCTAGTGATCTGAACCGTGTGTCGAATGTATGAGTGTCGAGTGGTGTGTAATGACGTCACAGCACAGTACTCACGAGTGTCGCGGGTGTGCGAGCAGCGCGCTGGGGTCCCGCTGCTTGATCTCGCTCTCGCGCACCGCCTCCGTCATCGTCTTGAACGCCGAGTTGTGGATGCTGGAATATACAGCGGATGTTGACACGTCTCGCTTAATTTTTGATTAATTTTTCGACCGACTTCAAAATAAAGAAGTACTCAATTCGTTTGCATTTCTGACCGAATTCAAAAAAGGAGAAGGTCCTCAATTCGACTGTTTTTAAAATTATTTTTGTGTTTATTAGAGCTTGTTTCAAGGGTGGTCTCATATAAATTTGGTCACCATCGGATTAATTTTGAAGTCGGTCTGTTAAGTTTTTAAACTTGTGGTGATAGACTTCTATATATTACCGTATGTTCCCAAAATATTTATAATATTTGTATACATAGGACGTATTATGGTACATATTTAAAAATTGCTACTCTCTGTATCGCTTGCTACTCAATGAAGTATTGCTTACAATTATTTTGTATTGTGCATCTATAATTCTGATTTCTAACTTACTTCTTAAGTGTTATAAATACGAAAAAATACGGAATATCAACAATATAACCGTGATCTAACCTTGCATCTCAATTCGTACTCTTTAAATCTTTGTTCTTATTAAATTCTCTTGTATGATTGCCAATTCAAAGCTGGAAGTACACATTAATATAAGGTAAATTAAAGCTTTATTTCATTCCTTGTAAATGAAGAGTAATTTACAAGTTTTATAATGTGGCATGTCTAAATAGAATCTGCAAACATATTAACTGTTTATTTCATACAATTATTTGTAAATACGTCATAATTATAGCCTCTACTGTAATTTACGGAAATTCTACATCTATTTTTTTTACTTTCCACTTTATTTAACCTATATACCTCAAAATGACAAATTATATAATATACGTATTTTTTTACTGTGCACTGTTTATGAAGATAATAACTATAAACTTCAGTATTGAACAAGCTAAACATGTTAACACGTCAATAATACATCTACAATATTCTAACATAGAAAATAATGTATATATTTTAATACTCATACTATGTAAGGGCGACTTGCACCACTATCACTAACCTACAGTTATAGTAGGATTGCTAATTAAACGGAGTAAACAGACATTTCGACTGTTGCCACTTTTTTATGAAATTTAAATAGTGCTGCGGTAAAACGATCAAGATTATTTAAACATTTAAATTCAGTGAACCATTGCATTATTTCATTTTCTAAAGTCCAACTCAAAGTCGTAGTTCCTGCTTAATGTGTGATTAGTCCTGCATGTCTACTCAATTATACTCATAGTAAATTACTGCATGCTAAGTTATGGTATGTCTACTGGAATTATAGTCATGGTTGATTATAAATAAAACTTACAAAAGTTATGAATGTGCCGAATGTAATATTTCTCAAATAATCAAAGTAATATTTCTAATTTTCATTGTTATCATTTTGCGTATCTGTTGTGATTATTTATGCAAAATTATTTACACAGACATTTAGTCGAAGGGCTGAGTTGAAATTTCTAAAAATACGCAATAAAAATATAATTTTGCAAGCTAGTGCTGAGTTATTGTTTCTTAGAATGATAAAAATTGAACTAGATCAATCACTATGTTTTAACAGTAAGCAACATTATTTTGGAAAGTGACATTTCAATCTGTCAATTTACTCCGTTTAATTCACAATCGAACTATAGTCCTAACTTCATGTTAAATTGAAAAAGAAATATATGAAGGGCATGTAATTCATTATTTCTTGTGTACTACATGTAATTACAGATAATATATGATGACATTTAATTAATCACAAGTCCCTCATGTATTTCTTTTTCAATTTAACTTGAGGTTACGACTAACTGTAGGTTAGTGACTAACTGTGCAAGTCGCCCTAGTTGTATTAATTCATAAACACTCCAATAGTACAAACTCTAAAATATGCGTCATTTTTATCGACCGACTTCCAAAAAGGAAGAGGTCGTCAATTCGTCTGTATTTTTTTTATGTATGTTACGCGATATCTCCGCCAAATGTGGACCGGTTTTTAAAATTCTTTTTGTGTTCGATAGAGCTTATTTCAAGGGTGGTCCCGTATAAATTTGGTAACGATCCGATTTGAAGTCGGCCTTTTGTGTTTATAGTAGAGTACAAAAGTGTAAATGTACAGTACTCTGTATAGGGGCAGTCGTATCGTCCTTGCCGCACGTGCCGCACGTGCCGCACGTGCCGCAGCGTGCGCATGCGGCGAGCGCGGCGCGCGGGCGCGGCCATCACCAGCGCCGCCGCGCGCTCCACACTACCTGTACACGCTCTCTACTCACCACTCACCACCCACCATGATGCGTCTCACTCGGCACTCTATACTTTATACTGTATAATCTATAGTCTATACAGCACTTGTAATGCACGGCGAACGCTTTGACATATCACTCTACTAACAATCTACTTATACAATTGGGTACTTGACTATGTTTGATTGTGTACACATTTTTATATGTACTAGCAAATAAAACAAAACAGAAACTCTTCTGTAAAATCTGCATCGAAATTGGTTAAAAAATGAGTCAATAAATCATATTTTAAATTCTGTAGTGAGCAAGAGTGGGGACATAGTAGGGATATCTTGCTATCCCTTTCTAACGTGGCACGTGCCGTTATGGCCCTGGCGTAATTTTGCTGATACTTCTCTTTGGGGGCGTCCATAAATTACGTGAGGTGTTTTTTTAAATTTTCTGCCCCTCCCTCCCCCCCTGGTGAGATGTCGTGAGATTTTATTCAACCCCCTCCCCCATCCCCCAATCTCACGTGAGATTTTTCTAAATGTGAGTTTCTTACGTAAACGCGTTGGATTGTTATTGTAAAAAAAAAAAACAAATTTGCTTCGTGCTTTTATTTACGACTAGTTAAGACTAGTTAAGTTAATCAATATTTCTGAGAGTTTAATTATAAGTGTAATACAAATTTAACAATAGAATACTTAAATCGTAACTACTGTGATTAAAAAAAGAATATCTACTCTAATTCAGTCCATGGAGAATCATGCACGGTCTCAAGAGAGACTATTGGAACCAACATGTCCATATGATTTTCAGTAAAATCATCTGCTCCTTCAACTTCGTTCTGATCTAGCCACTCTAAGCCATTGGCACTTGCACAAAGTAACTCATTAGCTCAAAAAGGACGGGCTACACTGTACCGTAAATTCAGATTAAATTGAGCTATTTGGTATAAATAAAATAGATAATGTATATAAATGTATTACACTGACTGTCAAACCACCCATATTTGTTGAAGTATGAATGAAATTATTTTCTTTCGAAAGAATTAGTAAATGATCTTAATCGTATCACGATTACGCTTAAGATTAAATCTTAAGCATGTATAATCTGGATTAAATGGACCAAAATAGTATATTTTTTTTTTGTTTCAATCAGAAAAAAAATTGCGTGATATTTGCCGAGACCCCCCCTCTCTCCAACGTAAGATTAGATGAGATTCGACTTGACCCCCTCCCCCCCTTAAACACCTCACGTAATTTATGGACGCCCCCTTTCGTGCAGTTTGAAGGTTACACAATATTTCAAATGCTTATACCTTTTTTATTTTTGAGAATATTTTAATAATTCTTTCAGTGCTATATTTTAGATGGCGTAAATTTCATATAAAATTAATTAAAAAAAAGAGTCAAGTACCCAATTCAAGAGAACGCGTTGTCATTGGCGACCAACTCGGTTCATGAAAATATTTATTGTTCTAATACAGAGAGATTCAATACTTTCTAATTGTAATTTAATTCATAAACATCACTCCCCCTTGCCTCGTACGTCAAGAGTATGAAGTACGGACATTTTATCGACGTTAAAAAGATATAATTAACTAAGATTTTAAATAACATAACCATGCCAATTAAGGAACCTCTAAACTGTAGCCCGAGTACGAAAAACTAATGTAAATGTAAATGTATTCCGAGTTCGCTGCGCACTGATGACGTTTGGTTAATATTTCATACAAATTTCATAGACGCGCATCGAGTTCGAATACATTTACGGTTGTCAGAAATTTTCCTGCTCAGATCGCTGATCAATGACGATAACCAAGCGCTCGTATTATAACACGTATAAACATGCAATTCGACGTCCGCGTTCGTATATGTGTACGAAAATTTTACGAACACCCGATTTCAGTACATATCCGAAAGTTGTTTTTACTGCGGCCTCGAGAGTATACAACAGCCGTGTACGCGCGTTACGTAAGTGTACGTAAAAATTTTACGGACACCCGATTTCAGTACATGTCCGAAAGTTGTTTTTACTGCGGCCTCGAAAGTATACAACAGCCGTGTACGTGCATTACGTACGTGTACGTAACAAGGTGTAGACAAGGTGTAGACTGTAAAGCAAAGGTTACCAAACTTATTTTGTCTACTGCCCACTTTGAAAATAAATTATTTTTAGCCCCCCCCCCCATTTTTAACCAACTTAAAAACCACTATAATTTCAAATTAAATACATTATTGTAAGCTATAACAGCGAAAATCTCTTTTTTCTGGGTCTCTTACTACCCCTTTAGGCATGCAGCGCCCAGAAGGGGGCGTTGTGGCCCACTTTGGGGAAGACTGCTGTAGAGTCTGTATATGTGGGTGTACTCACACAGTGACGATGAGGTCCGGTATGAGCGTGGCGATCGGTATGAGCACCAGTCCCAGCCAGAACACGAGCGAGCTGAACACCATGCGGTCCATGCCGCGCATCACGGCGCCGATCATCACCGTCGGGTATATGTTGCTGCGACCAAACAACCGATAACAGTTAATTTCATCATCATCGTCATCAGCCACAAGACGTCCACTGCTGGACACAGGCCACCCCCAAAGATTTCAAGATTGACCTATTAGAAGCGTACCTATTGGCGCGTAAGCGACCTATTGGCCTGCATCCAACCGCAACATAATGATTTTGCACTTTTTTTTATTGCAGAGACTGGCAAACGAGCAGATGGGTTACCTGATGGTAAGTCTCCACCGTCTATAGACACCCAAGACATAAAAAGAATTATGGGTGCGGTGCCAATCTAAAAGGAGAGAATGGGGAATGGGAAAAGGAGGGAGAGAAATGGACCACCGGAAATCTCACTCACCGAACCAAACGCGACAGCAAGCTGCCACTTTACGTCGGTTTTATGTGAGGTAGTGGTATCAAACCGAGCCGGCCCATTCGTGCTATAGATGTTACTGTCTACAGCGTGGCTCTACCACTCAAAAATCGTGGATCGCCCTAATGTGGCAATTTTCTAGGACTCCTTTTTTATATCACGCGGAGTGGCGAAAAAATCTTGTTAGTTCTTCAACACCCTTCATAGCCCATTTCATCTCTTAGTTATTATATTTTTAGACAAGTCTATGTCTTAAGGATTCAAGTTACCTTTCTTTTTTTCTACCTGCCCTTATCCTACTTTAATGTGGGGTCGGCGCAACACACTTTTTCAAGCATGTTGCAGAGGATTTGGCGTAGATTTTACGACCGGCCGCCTGCCTGACGTCACCCCTATAAGGAGCCCAGTCCCGGGAAAAGTAAATTAGAAAATTTGCATTGCCCGGTTCGGGAATCGAACCCAGGTCTTTCCGGTCCATAATCCATACATACTGCCACTAGACCAAGGAGACTAATTATACCAAGCTATCATTATACCAAGTTTTATTAAAATTGGTTGAGGTTTAGCAGTGAAAACGTAACAAATAATGTTACTTTTAATTGTAGACACTATTATATATTCAGGAAAGTTTTAAATTGAGTAAAGTTCAAATTTTTACATAAAAATCAAACTGATCTCTCTGAAATTCGTATCAAACAAATACACCTAGTATTTGCACCGACAAACTACAGATTATAATATGCGAGTGTATGTTACCTGTATAGCAGTATGAACAGGAACCACAATGCGACGGATCCCCAGATGGCGAGGTGGGTGACCCACGTCCACGAGTGCGTCGCCAGCCCCGCCTTCAGGCACACCGTTAGCACCACGTACTGAACAAAGATTTTTTTCTCTTTATTTATTTTAGGGACTTTTATATGATTACATATATGACAGTCCCATCGTACCTTAATGACAAAAGTAAACAAAATACCACATATATAATATAATATTAGGTGCGTAACATAATAAATTTAAATAACATGTAGGCCGAGTCTGACAGTGGTGTTGACAGAATATGATGAAACATGCCGACATCGTCCTTGTTAAGTTGCAATTTATCTATAAGATCTTTTCTATCCTGTTCATACCGAACACAATCTTGTAATAAATGCATAACATCCTCAACTGTACCACAGAACTCACAATTTGGAGAATCACTTTTCCTTATAAGATAGAGTTATAGCTATTTAGAGAAAGATGTCCAGATCTTACTCTCAATGCCGTCACTATCAGTTTCCTATGTAACCAAAGATATTTAATATTACTAACTATATAACTAAAATGATCACAAACTTCAGTACCGCCATCAACCACTTATTACAATGGGAAGGCGATTATTACAATTTACGCTCTAGAATGTTCTGTGAATGGTTAAGATTCACGTAAGATAAGTTTTTCTCTCAACATTATTACGCTGAGCGACCTGGCGAGCGTATACTTCAAACAAGCTGAGCGACTTATGACCACGAGGTCATAACTTTTGAATCACAAGTTTTGTGCTGTTGTCCCGTCTATATATATACTGTTGAATGTCTTTGGTATTGAACCATGATAACGTATAAACGTTATAACAAATGCAATTCACATTACATCTAATGATTGATATTATCGATAGATATCCCACAGGCCCACTGTGTTATTATTGTGAGACCGAAAGTCTCTCATAGTTTTTGATACCCACGATACAGGTTATACCTAGTGTGGGGTCAGGACTAGGTGTGTGACTGTTGGGTGTATTTATTTATATACCATCTATAATGAAGGGCAGAATTATGCCAGCCAGAATTTGATCAAAAAGGCAATGACGGAATTCTTACAATTTATCTTGTGCTTAATGGTTGATATCCAGTAGGGTATAAAAATATTTGCTCCTGTTTTCGTCCTACTTTCGCCTAAATATTGAAACACAACTCGAACACTTGAAGTGGTGTTATCATTTAAGACCGCCTTATCTGTCAGAATTGTACTATGCAAAACAATATATGTAGTCGTTAAAGTTAAGTATAGGTTAATGATTCGGGTGTTATGTTCTATTCTACTGATATAGGGCCTTACTTATAAAAGCATTTTTAGCTGAGCAAAGGGTTAAGAATAACCTGTCACTTTTTTCTTTGCGTTAAATTGTTTAAAAATGAAAGGGACAACCTATGGTATAAAGATAAGCAGCGCTTAAATATTTTTATAAGTAAGGGGCTTAGTGTATAACATACAGTGTATATGAAGTTCCCGAGCACGAGGTACCCGCCGTCCATGCCGCTGGGCCACAGCACGTGGTGGCTGGCGAGCAGCACGGGCAGCCAGAACAGCAGCACCGAGTGCAGCAGCGAGTTCACCGCCCACACCCAGAACACGCGCACGTTGAACAGCAGCCCCTGCTGCGACGGGATGTACAGCACGGGGTGCTGCGACACATACAAACAGGTCACGTAACGACCAATGACTAAAGAAAAAATAAGAGGCCCTGACGTAACTAAAAATACGTGTTCACTATAGGCGCGTCGACACCGGGGCCGAACGAAGGCGAACGAATCATGCTTGTTTCATTCCCTGAACAGCGAAAGTTTGATTGTGTGAACGCAACAGGTATAGATTCGTTTGCCTTCGTTCGGCCGTTGTGTACCCGCCATATGAAGCCGATTCCGCCATTTTGGTTTCGTGACCTATTTACATGTAAGTTGTCACCGTGTCTTTAGAATTAAATAACCTCCAAATCCTTATTGATTCTATTGTACCTCTAAATACGGTGTTTTATTTTCAATAATACTTATTTCGAAATATGGAAATATGCCTAACTATTAGGATCTTTCTTGCGCAAAGTCGCCATTTTGGTTTCGTTCCATACATTAGGAATGCTTCATTTTTCGCTATTATGCCTCGTCCGCTATCTTCTTTTGTCTAAGGTAACGACACACATACATACACAAAGTAAGCTGGGTCTTTAGCTCTGTTATCGCCACAAATCCTAGACTTCGGGTTGGTACTGAGTAGAAAAACCAAAATATCACTCCTGTCCAAGCGCTCGAACCTAAGACATCAGGGGAGAAAAATAATAATAACATACACATTTTTAAGTCTTCTGTTTTGGCTTCTTTAAAGTATGGATGGAAGCAACGAAAGAAAATCAAGACGCAAACTACAATGGGACGGTCGCGCTGAAATCGAGGTGCTTATCCTTTCAAAAACACGAGGTCATCTGTAATGCACCGAAAATGCTCATCGCGAGGTGTTTACATACCCTGAGCATGATTTCTGGCGAGCACAGTTTGTCGAAGAGTCCTATGGCGAAGGGCGGCAGTGCGGTGAATATCACGTTGTAGAAACCTATCGTCCATCTCTCGAACAGGATCTGGCCCGACCTATTTCATACAAACACACACACTTGACATATACAGCTATGGAATATTATAAAAAAAACATAATTAATTGAAGAGTTATAGATCAAATGTTGAAATTCGAAATAATTATGCGGATCGAGTATCGATAATTTACTTTCGACACTCGATATTTTGCATATACCACTGTCTCACAGAAAACCGACGTAAAGTGGCAGCTTGTTGTCGCGTTTCGTTCGGTGAGTGAGATTTCCGGTGGCCCATTTCCCCACTCCCTTTCCCAATCCCCTTCCCTCCCCTTCCTTTCCCTCCTCTTAGGTTGACAACTCACCCATGATTCTTTTTGTGTCTTGGGTGTCTATGGGCGGTGGAGATCACTTACCATCAGGTGACCCATCTGCTCGTTTGCCAATCTCTGCTATTAAAAAAAAAAAAAAAAAACATTATAGATCCTTCTTAAAATTAAATTTGAAATATAGTAATACTATATAGAGATTCCATGTTACTGGCGGGGTATTATCAATATCATTTAACGTAGAGTGTCTAAGTTTATTCCAAATAAATGAAACGAAACTAGAAATCAATATTAAAGTGTAAAGTCACGTCGTTGAGCCACGTATAGCTTTATGTCCATTAAGTTTCTCAAGGGTTATGTTATCTACTTACCAGGCGGAGTATATCGCGAACCACAGCTCGATGACGTACAGACAGATGTTCTTATAGAACGAGTAGAGGATCAGCTTGCTTATCCGCGAGTAGTTCCACGCGCCGTGTACCAATAGTAGCCGGAGGAGGAAACGGAACTGTAACAATATTCCGATTTTAATATCGATTCTTATTCGACAGCTTCCGTAGCGCGTAGTAGTCGTCTGTGAATTCAGAGGTTCCGGGTTCGGTTCCTGCACTGAGACAAATGTTTGTGTCATAGATATATGTTTTGGGTGTTGTAGGGCTGTGGGTCCCTCGTAGTTCCTGATACTTATGACATAGGTTGAACCTAGTTTGGGGTCAAGACTGTCGTGTGTAACTGCAGGGTGTATTTATTTATATTTATTATCATTATACGCTATTGATTTCTATTCTACTACGCTCCTCGGCCGACGCCATGTTAATCCGAGTGTCTTCAGCTGTATTGATAGTTGGCACTGAGCGTGTCCAGGTATGGTTGACACGGTGACAGTCCCTGGCGCCGTCGTGCACAGTCCCCTGTACCTGTGCGATGCTGTAGTCGGACGCGCAGACGGCCTGCAGCCCCTCGACGCCGGAGATGCCGACTCCGACGGCGGCGCGCTGTATCATGGCTACATCGTTGGCTCCGTCTCCGATGGCGAGCGTCACCGCGCCCGTCGCGCTCGATACCATCTCCACCACCTGCACGGAATAGTTGGAACATACTTTAACCATGTAGAAGACCACAACATAACATAAGCTCACGCCTATATCCCCGAAGGGGTACGCCGAGGCGTACTAGCGAACTAGAACACACACATTTATCCGAGCTTAGTTCCGTCCCAGATGTGATAGGGGGTCAGCCTATTGCCATATCGGGCACAAATTCCAGACTTTGGGCTAATACCGAAAAATCCAACATCACTATAAATGAAATCTCAGGTTGATAGTCGACGCGCGGTACACACGTAATACCACTGCGCCATCGGAGCACTTAGTGAGAGACTATTTAAATATATTACCCAAACACGAAACGCGAAAGGAAGTAACTATATTTTAATGTGAAGCATCTATTGCGGTGGATTATACTAGGGTTTTTTTGTTATGGCGAACGTCACCAGTCCGCTGGACACCCGCCTCTCTCACCGAGCCAAGCTCATGACTAGTGACATTGACAACACAGCTCATGGACATCACATTACATGCGAGTTATGTCAACACATATGACTAGTAGGTCTTAACTGTCCAGGTGAACCATATTTAAACTTTTAAACCGAATTTGACCTCTTATACCGTGTGGCCCCGACATTACATTCAATAATCCCACATATACCTTTCAATATTTGAAAGCCTTGTACCAAAAATCTGTCGAATATGTTCATATAGTTGTTTTCTCGATTTTTGCACATGATGTACATCGGGGCGACCTAAAACAGCTGATCTTATCGGTCAGACGTTTGTCGATAACAAAAATGAATGGACTTGTCCGGCGCGACGTGGATGTGAGAGCCACGCGCCGTGTACCTACTGAAGTTTACCTACATGTAGATTTTCGCGCATTATACTGTTTTTACACACGGTAATTTAGTAACCGAATTTCTGCTGTTTATTTTGTTAGAAAAATTGTTTTTTTTTCAGTGTTGCCCCTAGAGATTTTTTATTGGTGCTATGAAATTTAAAAATACCTATGTTACTCATTACCAAATTTAAAATCTTTATGTTGGTGCCACTCTGTATATTCGGCATCTTATAATGCCACCTCGTGTGCTCACCTCAGCCTTCTGTATCGGCGATACCCTGCAGCACACGACGACCTTGCACGAGATGCAGAGGTCGAGGAAGTCCTTCTTGAGGTCGCAGCCCATCGCGTACTTAAGTGTCTTGCCGTCGATGATGAGGGCCACCTCGTTCTGCTTGCGGAGGTTGTCACCGAAATCGACCGCGTGACGGGATATGCTCTCGCGGGTGCCCTGGATCATGGGAACATTAGTTTATTATTTATTGCGGAGAACTGAATATGTTACTAAATATTTTTTATAGCAGATGCTGGCAAACAAGCAGGTGGGTCACCTTATGGTAAGTGATCTCCATCATGGATGCGTTGCCGACCTAAAAGGAGGGGGATAGCGATTGGGAAAGGGAGGGTAATTGGGCCACCGAAAATCTCACTCACCGAACGAAACGCAACAGCGAACTGCCACTTTACGTCGGTTTTTTATTCATACTCACGCCTGTATCCCCATAGGTGTAGGCAAAGGCGAATTAGCAAATTAGAACAGACCATATTTCAGCGAGTTTATTTCCGTCTCAGATATGGCAGGGAGTTGTACTAATCCATGTACTGACGTCGAGGCTGTCCTCGTTGAGTATGATGAGCGGCATGGCGGTGTGTATGAGCCTGGCGGAGTGCGCGATGTTGATGGCGGTCTCCTGCTTGTCGCCCGTGAGCACCCACACGTGGATGTTGGCCTTCAGCAGCGCTGCTATCGTCTCGGGTACACCGTCCTGAGAAAGATACACATCTATTAATAGTTCCACTGGGTGGAGAAAATAATTATAGTATCTGAGTTAGATACTCAGATTACAGGAATATCGATTAAAAAATCCTCAAAATTATTATCGATACAAAGATAATTGAGACTGTAGTAACGTTTGATTGTAATAGATGAAGTAATAGACATAAAGTTTGACTTTTAAACGATCATAGTTTAATAATTAAAATCTTTGTTGATATTGCAGCATAGCCCTTTATGTAAACACTCTATTGTATTAAAATATAGCTTTCGATCTATACTATTACGTTTTTGTAACATTACCTGAAGTTTGTCTTCAATAGCAGTAGCTCCTAGTAACCTTAGATTGTTTTCTATAAGCATGGCGGCCTCTTCTATCTTTTGTTCCCTGTCTTGTATCGCTATGCTGGCTTTGTGATATGTGTTTGACCATTCCTGTGCAACAATAGAAATGTAGACAAGATACAAGAATACACAATTTATCGATGAGTTTACAGTAATTCTTGGGATGGTTATTTTTCTATGAAGAGCGATGTGCGGCAATAATATTTCGGAGTACCTATCCATTGTATCCGCGACCGTGTGCAGAATTTTTATTACGGATTGAATTCACGTTAGTTGAGCTAATAATCTGACACATGCACGACACTTTGTATTTTACCATTCGTTTATGCAGGTCGACATGATTGTAAGGCTAAAATCCACCAATAGAATTGCTTAAAATAAGAGGACCGGAGGAAGCGGAGTTTTATGCAATCCTATTGGTTAATACTTTACAGTTTCTCCGCTCTGCAGTCTAGCTCTGCTTCAGTGTACATGTTGCCTAATGATCACTGATAAACCCATTATGGTTTAAACAGACCGTGTTTATCAGTAGGCCAACCATGAGTTTTTTTTACATTATTCGCTAGCGACTCCATAAAATATTTATATGACAAACACTCTAACACCTCTAGTGGTTCCGCGGGGAACTGACGTTTTCCATACAAATATTTTACGTTCTCACTCGCTTAAATACGTGTAACAAACATATGGTTGAACTACTGGATGTATAATTACTTGCCGTATCGGCTGATACGATGCCCAGTACAGTCATCGGTTGATAGGTATTGATAGATATAAATGATAGTCCGAGATGGTAAATATTAATGATAGTCCGAGATGGTAAATATTAATATATTTATAAACTATAATAATAATAATTTTTTATTACCACAAAAAGCGTAGATGTTTACACAAATTACTTAGCAGCTAATTACAGTTAAGTTAGCCAAAATAAAATTTATTAATGTGTTTTATTGTAGCCTCTGCTGCTGAACTAGGTTTATAGCCTGTATTCCAGCACACAGCGCCTCGTTCCTCGGGAGCTTATGCAATTTTAATTAGCTCACGTATATAGGGATTACAAAGTTTAGTAATACATCTAAAAATAATAACTAACATTTTAAGTAAAAAAATAAATAAAAAGAGTGATTAAAGTGAACCTCTAAGTTTAGTGTGCAAGTGTGCGTGTGTATCTGTGTGCGTGTGCGTGTGCGTGTGCGTGCGTGTGTGTGTGTGTGTGTGTGTGTGTGTGTGTGTGTGTGTGTGTGTGTGTGTGTGTGTGAGTGTGTTTGTGAGTGTGTGTGAGTGTGTTTGTGAGTGTGTGTGAGTGTGTTTGTGTGTGAGTGTGTGTGTGCGCAAATGTGTGCGAGTATTATGAGAGTTTGAACTGTTTTAAATGATAGATGATAGAAATAAGCACGCACAACCTAACACCGTCGGTTTAATTTTCGAACTGTTTTATGTTAATTCTAATTGCTAGTGCTAAGTGTTGATGCCGTAAAGTATAAGTACAAGTGCTAACTCGTACAGTGACAAAGATAGAAGTAGTGTAGAGACCTCGTATACGTGGTGCGGCAGGTCTGCGACCGCGAACACGAGCGTGCGCAGCCCCTCGGCCGCGAACTGCTCCAGGTGGTCGAGCGTGGCGCCGGCTCCTCGCGCTGCAGCCGGGCCGCCTGCGAGCCGCGGGTACACCACGCTGTCCGCGCCCTTGCAGTACAGCTTGATGTCGCCTGCACACGCAACACGACACACGTTATTACATTCATATAACTCAGCACTGTATTACTATCCTACTGCTGGACGAAACGGTGAAGGAAAACATCGTGAGGAAACCTGCATACCCGAGAATTTCTGACAATATGCACGGGCCTCCTCTACTAATGAGGGGGGTTAGGCCTTGGTCAACCACGCTGGCCTAATGTGGGTTGGTAGACTTCACATACCTTCGAAATTCTTATTAAGAAATTCGCGGGTATATGTTTCCTCACGATATTTTCCTTCACCGTTAAAGCAAGCGATAATTCACACTTAAAACACACCTAACATAGGAAAGTTAGAGGAGTGTGCTCTTTTTTGAGGTTGGTCTGAAACCTCCGACACTTATCTCGACAGTTCGTACCATTCCCAACTAAGCTATCACTGCTATCGTTATTACATGGCATATATGAGTCTCGAATTATGTCCAATTTGGCGATAAGCTCGCCCCCTATCACATCTGGGATAGAACTAAGTTCGACAAAATGTAGTTGTTCAAATTCGCTAATACGCCTCTCAAGTCGGATGTGGTGTTTTTCTAACACTATTTTCCCGGAACTGGATCCCCTCGTTGGGGGTTAACGTCAAGCAGGCAGCCGGTCGCAAAAACTAAGCTAAATCATTTCTGCACCATATATGAAAAAATATGTTGCGCCGACTCCACATTAAGGTGGGAGAAGGGCAGGTAGAAAAAAAAATATGCAAGGGCATGTGACCGGTGGGCGTGCGCACGATGACGGACATCCGTTTCCGTGCGGAGGTGAAGTCGATGACGTTGAGCACGGTGTACTGGTCGCGGCCGCCGCCCGCCGACACCGTCACCGTCTGCGGCGTGCGCGTCTCGAACACGTACCCGAACATCGACGCGCCCATCACGAGCGCGCGCTCGTCTGCAACCGACACCATGCGACATACATATCACGCCCGTAGAGGGGGTTTAAAAACAATAAAACAACACTAATTTGTACTCGAGATGGCGATAGACTCGCCCTCTATTACATCTGGGACGGAACTAAGCTCAGCGAAATGTGGGTTTACTGGTTGGCTAGTGCACCTCTGCCTACCCTTTCGGGGATACAGGCGTGAGCTTATGTGTTATGTGTGTATGTAAAACAATACTAATGTGTTATCTAACATTAATATTCGGAATATGAAATTTAATATGAAAAAACATAACATTAAAAATGTTGTGTAAATATTATATTTTGGATATTTCGGGGGGTTTCAACACCAACCCCCCCCCCCAGGCCGCGCCCATGCAACATACAGCATACACAGGATTCAAATCAATCTTACGTCTCATGCGTGTGGTATGTTGCAAAGGAAACATAAGTGAATGTATAAAGATATTTCATAAGCCAGAATTAATCCGGAACAATGAAAAAAGCTTTCACGCCATAAAAAAAATTACACAATATTCACAGCATTATTGGCACAGATCAATCTGTTTTGAATAGTCGATACATCAGAAATTATTATTGTTAAAATTTCTTAGGTTCAAATAAGATGTGACCTTACAAAAAATCGATACAAACTAACCTGGCGAAGCGGCATGGTAGTTGATCTTCCCATCAACCCGCTCCGGTATGACGGTGTGGCAGATAGCAAGCATGGTGAGGAACTCCCTGATGATAGGCGCAGTGGGGTGGTTCCGCTGGAGATTTTGGTACAGCAGAGTGTCCTCCAGCTTCTCGTTCGGCCCTGGACGGTTGTAGATTATCTGTGAACAAATATTTTGACAGTCTCCGTGGCGCAGAAGGAGAGAAGGCGGCTGTGAATCTAGTATCTACCATAAAACTAAAGCTGCAATATACTCGGAAATATGTTGCGCCGACAGCACGGGGGAGTGGTATAAGGGCAGGTAGAAGTAGAACGGACTGCCGAGCTCCTCGTTGAGGTTGGAGTTGCGCTCCATGGCCTCGTGGTACATACCTCGGCTATAGAACACTTGTGGAACTATATGACGTTGCAGGTGAGCGTGCCGGTCTTGTCGCTGAAGATGTACTTGACCATGCCGAGCTCCTCGTTGAGGTTGGAGTTGCGCTCCATGGCCTCGTGGTACATACCTCGGCTATAGAACACTTGTGGAACTCCATGACGTTGCAGGTGAGCGTGCCGGTCTTGTCGCTGAAGATGTACTTGACCATGCCGAGCTCCTCGTTGAGGTTGGAGTTGCGCTCCATTGCCTCGTGGTACATACCTCGGCTATAGAACACTTGTGGAACTCCATGACGTTGCAGGTGAGCGTGCCGGTCTTGTCGCTGAAGATGTACTTGACCATGCCGAGCTCCTCGTTGAGGTTGGAGTTGCGCTCCATGGCCTCGTGGTACATACCTCGGCTATAGAACACTTGTGGAACTCCATGACGTTGCAGGTGAGCGTGCCGGTCTTGTCGCTGAAGATGTACTTGACCATGCCGAGCTCCTCGTTGAGGTTGGAGTTGCGCTCCATGGCCTCGTGGTACATACCTCGGCTATAGAACACTTGTGGAACTCTATGACGTTGCAGGTGAGCGTGCCGGTCTTGTCGCTGAAGATGTACTTGACCATGCCGAGCTCCTCGTTGAGGTTGGAGGTGCGCGCCATGGCCTCGTGGTACATACCTCGGCTATAGAACACTTGTGGAACTCCATGACGTTGCAGGTGAGCGTGCCGGTCTTTTCGCTGAAGATGTACTTGACCATGCCGAGCTCCTCGTTGAGGTTGGAGTTGCGCTCCATGGCCTCGTGGTACATACCTCGGCTATAGAACACTTGTGGAACTCCATGACGTTGCAGGTGAGCGTGCCGGTCTTGTCGCTGAAGATGTACTTGACCATGCCGAGCTCCTCGTTGAGGTTGGAGTTGCGCTCCATGGCCTCGTGGTACATACCTCGGCTATAGAACACTTGTGGAACTCCATGACGTTGCAGGTGAGCGTGCCGGTCTTGTCGCTGAAGATGTACTTGACCATGCCGAGCTCCTCGTTGAGGTTGGAGTTGCGCTCCATGGACTCGTGGTACATACCTCGGCTATAGAACACTTGTGGAACTCCATGACGTTGCAGGTGAGCGTGCCGGTCTTGTCGCTGAAGATGTACTTGACCATGCCGAGCTCCTCGTTGAGGTTGGAGTTGCGCTCCATGGCCTCGTGGTACATACCTCGGCTATAGAACACTTGTGGAACTCCATGACGTTGCAGGTGAGCGTGCCGGTCTTGTCGCTCAAGATGTACTTGACCATGCCGAGCTCCTCGTTGAGGTTGGAGTTGCGCTCCATGGCCTCGTGGTACATACCTCGGCTATAGAACACTTGTGGAACTCCATGACGTTGCAGGTGAGCGTGCCGGTCTTGTCGCTGAAGATGTACTTGACCATGCCGAGCTCCTCGTTGAGGTTGGAGTTGCGCTCCATGGCCTCGTGGTACATACCTCGGCTATAGAACACTTGTGGAACTCCATGACGTTGCAGGTGAGCGTGCCGGTCTTGTCGCTGAAGATGTACTTGACCATGCCGAGCTCCTCGTTGAGGTTGGAGGTGCGCGCCATGGCCTCGTGGTACATACCTCGGCTATAGAACACTTGTGGAACTCCATGACGTTGCAGGTGAGCGTGCCGGTCTTGTCGCTGAAGATGTACTTGACCATGCCGAGCTCCTCGTTGAGGTTGGAGTTGCGCTCCATGGTCTCGTGGTACATACCTCGGCTATAGAACACTTGTGGAACTCCATGACGTTGCAGGTGAGCGTGCCGGTCTTGTCGCTGAAGATGTACTTGACCATGCCGAGCTCCTCGTTGAGGTTGGAGTTGCGCTCCATGGCCTCGTGGTACATACCTCGGCTATAGAACACTTGTGGAACTCCATGACGTTGCAGGTGAGCGTGCCGGTCTTGTCGCTGAAGATGTACTTGACCATGCCGAGCTCCTCGTTGAGGTTGGAGTTGCGCTCCATGGCCTCGTGGTACATACCTCGGCTATAGAACACTTGTGGAACTCCATGACGTTGCAGGTGAGCGTGCCGGTCTTGTCGCTGAAGATGTACCTGACCATGCCGAGCTCCTCGTTGAGGTTGGAGTTGCGCTCCATGGCCTCGTGGTACATACCTCGGCTATAGAACACTTGTGGAACTCCATGACGTTGCAGGTGAGCGTGCCGGTCTTGTCGCTGAAGATGTACTTGACCATGCCGAGCTCCTCGTTGAGGTTGGAGTTGCGCTCCATGGCCTCGTGGTACATACCTCGGCTATAGAACACTTGTGGAACTCCATGACGTTGCAGGTGAGCGTGCCGGTCTTGTCGCTGAAGATGTACTTGACCATGCCGACCTCCTCGTTGAGGTTGGAGTTGCGCTCCATGGCCTCGTGGTACATACCTCGGCTATAGAACACTTGTGGAACTCCATGACGTTGCAGGTGAGCGTGCCGGTCTTGTCGCTGAAGATGTACTTGACCATGCCGAGCTCCTCGTTGAGGTTGGAGTTGCGCTCCATGGCCTCGTGGTACATACCTCGGCTATAGAACACTTGTGGAACTCCATGACGTTGCAGGTGAGCGTGCCGGTCTTGTCGCTGAAGATGTACTTGACCATGCCGAGCTCCTCGTTGAGGTTGGAGTTGCGCTCCATGGCCTCGTGGTACATACCTCGGCTATAGAACACTTGTGGAACTCCATGACGTTGCAGGTGAGCGTGCCGGTCTTGTCGCTGAAGATGTACTTGACCATGCCGAGCTCCTCGTTGAGGTTGGAGTTGCGCTCCATGGCCTCGTGGTACATACCTCGGCTATAGAACACTTGTGGAACTCCATGACGTTGCAGGTGAGCGTGCCGGTCTTGTCGCTGAAGATGTACTTGACCATGCCGAGCTCCTCGTTGAGGTTGGAGTTGCGCTCCATGGCCTCGTGGTACATACCTCGGCTATAGAACACTTGTGGAACTCCATGACGTTGCAGGTGAGCGTGCCGGTCTTGTCGCTGAAGATGTACTTGACCATGCCGAGCTCCTCGTTGAGGTTGGAGTTGCGCTCCATGGCCTCGTGGTACATACCTCGGCTATAGAACACTTGTGGAACTCCATGACGTTGCAGGTGAGCGTGCCGGTCTTGTCGCTGAAGATGTACTTGACCATGCCGAGCTCCTCGTTGAGGTTGGAGGTGCGCGCCATGGCCGGCGTGTCCGTCGCCTCGTGGTACATCTCGCTGTCCATCGCTATGAACTTTGCCTGGACATAAAAAAAAATTATGAACAAATATTTACATTCCTCTTGCTTTTAAGTATTTATTATATTTATATATCTTGTAAATCCCATTAAGTTGAATTATATTTTCATAGAACTGTTATCGGTAGAGAACGATTGATAATATCGATAGTGAGTATACTCGATATTTAGATTTAAAATTTCGACATCTGACCTATTGTACGAACATGAGTTCATAAGTAAATTAAAGAACGAGTAGTGCTATGGCATAGTTAATATCAATGAACCAAGTAATAAGGGGATGTGGGACGGACGGACCCCATCAATATCCAATTGCCATTTTACTAAAGTTGTCATGGATACCTCCATTTCCAGTTAGTAAAACATTAATTGAAGGCAAGAGTGCAAAAAATTTATAAAATTTTTTTTTCTTTAAATGTGCTATTAATTGAATAGATTGTATGTTGGTACACTCACCTGGAAAAACCTAACTATTTCAGCAGTGACTTGTAAAGATATAGGTATAAGGTTGTTGTACAATATCAAAAAAGTTAAAAAGTTGAATCCGAAATTTGCATTCTGCGCTTCTGTAACAATAAAAAACAGTTATTTACAACACTGTCTGACTGTCAGTGGTGAGAGATAGAGACAGAGAGAGGGAGAGGAAGGGAGAAATAAAGGTGGGGAGAGAGAAAGAGAAGTGGAGAGAGCGAGGGCAAAGACGGAAGTGGGCAGAGGGGAGAGGGAGTGAGGTGGTGAGAGGGGGAAGAGAGAGTGAGGTGGTGAGAGAACAGATCCCTCTCTCCCCTCCAGGTGAGACAGAACAGAGAGAGTGGTGATTGGTGAGGCTCACCGTCGAGCCCGATGTACCAGTCGTTGTGGTTGTGAATCCAGAGCTCGTTGAAGCCGGCGCTGAGCAGCGACAGCGCCAGCAGGATCAGGAACAGCATCAGGATGTGGGTGTTCGTCTGACGGTCGATCGATGAACGCTTCAGCGGCGCTGCAACAACAATTATCCATTCACCATATCATGTAACATTCACAGTGTTAGGACGACTCCATTTTAAAACGTAAATACAGCATGGATAAATAATAATATAACACTTAACAGTCACACACACATTCCTGACCATATACTTACTAAGATACACAAGACTTGTCTTTTTATACATGGTTTACAACACGCAGCCGAGCAGACAACCCACCCGGTCATTGGTATGGTTTCCATTACCCACAGACATACCTAATTCCAAAGGTACAACCATGTCTGGCTTTAGAAAGGAGAAGCAGTTATTTCATATACCAGATACCTACTTATTCAGGGTCTATGGCCTGTGGAGATCATGATAATGTTTCGGTGAGCATACCTTTGGTGGAGTTCTTCATAAGCTTGGTTTCGTGTCCCGTGTAGATGACGATGCCGTGTATCCAGGTGGTGTTGCGCAACATCGCGCCGCGCAACAACATCTGGTCCAGACCCAGCGGTACCGTTCTGCAAGTTATTAATACGATTAGCTAGCTTAAAAAACATATAAATAAAATAAATATTATAAATACACCCAACAGTCAAACACCTAGTCCTGACCCCACACTAGGTATAACCTGTATCGTGGGTGTCAGAGACTATGAGAGACTTTCGGTCTCACAACATCCAGACTTGAAACAAATATCTGTGGGCCATACAAACATTTGTCTCAATGCGGGAATCGAACCCGCTGCCTCTCGCTTCACAGCCCGCTACTCGCCCGCTGCGCCACGGAGGAGATATAAAACTCATATCCACAGTTCGATTTTAGACGATGGTCATAAAAAAAACGACGAAACATTTTTGCAATATGCATGTTAAGATGGAAATAAGCTTGGTAAACTATTTACTAATCTTGGCACCTCTCCTTAAGCTTTTTAGGGATATAAACATGTCTGTTATGTATCTGGAGTGTTGTTGAAGAAGTAAAAGCGTCAGCATCTCTACGCTATCTCGTGAGATTGGTGGGTTTTTATTGAAACTACATGTTCGCCTATAATGGAAGAAATGACATGTATTTAAATTATAGAAGAAGCACATAGATATTAAGTACCACAGACAATATTACCTACATTGTTCAAAGAGTATAGTGCATACATTATTTATGATATTATCTTCAACACCCTCACTATATCTAACAACGTTGATAAACCAAATTACTATAAATCATTAGACGTGTTAAAAAAACACAATGTTTAACAGGAGACAATAGTTGACAATACAAAACACAATCTTAAAGTTGTATATCCGATACCGAACATGTTGTTTCAATAAAAACCCACCAATCTCACGAGATAGCGCAGAGATGCTGACGCTTTCACTTTTTCAACAACACTCCAGATATTATATAACAGACATGCTTGTATCCAGAAAATCTTAAGAAGTGCCAAGATTAGTAAATAGTTTACTAAGCTTATTTCCATCTTAGCATGCAAGTTGCAAAAATGTTTCGTGGTTTTTTATATGACCATCGTCTAAAATTGAACTGTGGATATGAGTTATCGTGTTCATACTAACTTGGCATTGGCCTCCTTCAGCAGCCCGTTGAACTCGTAGAGATGCCTGTTGGGCGGCTCGCACTGCACGGTGGCGCGGAAGTCTGCGAGCGCGGGCGTGCTGTCGAGCCGCGCCGTCTCCACGTGCGCCTGACGGATCTTCAGGTTCGTCTCGCCGTCCAGGTTCGATGTCTCGATGAACGATATGCCTTGCGGTTCACTGGGTAACAACATAAATACGAATACTGATTTCTTAAGTTTACGCGAATATTATACATTGAAATAAAACTATTTTTACAGATTCTATCACGATTAGGTTTTAATTTTTATTCCCGACGTTTCGAAGGCTTTGCAGTCTTCGTTGTCACGGGTCAGACAAATAAAATAAAATACGGGAATTAAAATTAAAACCTTATCGTGATAGAATATGTAAAAATAGTTTTATTTCAATAAATACGAATTTCAAATTCCTGAAAATTGTGTCTTACTATAGCAACCGTTCATCATCATAATGAAAAATGTCGTAAAAAAACTACGTAATTTTGATTAAACCAATTTCGAAATTGTCTTTTAAATTTAATATTATTCTCCAACAACAAAACAAAGTTAATAACTTTATTAATATGAAATTATTGGATGGAGGCATCAACTACAATACCAATGAACAGTGTCTTAATGACTTTCAAAAAGTTTCCTTTCGGTGAACAAAAACATATTACAAATTCAACTAAAAATAAGTTTACAAGCTCACCTAGACGAGATAAGCACGAGATCAGCCGGGAAGAACTGGTTGTTGAGGACCTTGCATATGTCTCCGACCTGCATCTGCTCCCACCGTATGTTCATCCACCGTCCGTCCCGCAACACCTCCACTTTCCGCCTGTTCGTCTCATCGTCGGCGCGGTGACGTTTCTACAACCAATACATCTTTATACATGGAGGCTCCAGCATGCTAAGAATAAGGTCCATTAACTGTTGATAAGTTATCATCACTTCGTGCATAAAGTATCGCAACAAGGGTTCGGAGCAACTGGCTAGCCAGAAACCATCCTTGAGAGTATAGAAAGTATTTTATTAGCATATGAAAGCAGACGAATAGACGGTTGGTTCTAATTGATTTCGAATCTCCTTCTGAACAGAGGGGTGACTCCTGACGCTCGATTCCAACTTGAATTCGATTCGGTTTCATTTATTGATTTAAAATTCCACCGAAATCGAGCTAAAAAGTGCATTAATGTCACATTAAAAATTACCAAATGACAAGTTCTCGAATATTATGCAACATTGGCGCACTTTAAAAGTCAATTTCTGTGGAATTTTAAGTCAATAAATGAAACCAAATCGAAGTCACAATCGAATCGAGTGTCAAGAGTACGGGGGTTGGGTTGCCTTCTGTGCCCTCTATTTGCTACGTCCATCGTCTCACCGCAATTTCCTGTCATGCCCGCACGCTTACCTCATATAACATATTTATACATGTAATTGCGCAGGACGTACTTATATTGCATTTATACAATTTGAATGATTATAACCTTATGCACAATTGTCCGATAGTTTCCTGACCTCATCGTATTTATCCTGCAACTATTAAATCATCTCCGTACGTGACTACAGTATGCAATCATTGCAAAATGAATTATGATGTGTGGTTTTATGTTATGTATATGTACCCAATGCATATATTTTTTTGTTGGTAAGCGTAGTGCAGTCAAAAAAAAAATAGCGACCATTAACAAACAATTGGATTTATCAGTGGTCGTCAGAATCATGCCGGCCTATTTATGCTTCTTTACACTCCAAATCCGAAGAGGGAAGAAGCAAATCGAGGGGCTTGCGACAAGACAGGCGGATAACCAAATACAGGGATACCCCCATACCCGTCTCAACCAACCATCAAGTCATACCGCAAGCCCCTCGAGATTATCCAGTTAATATAACTTTTATATATTACATGTAATATGTTACATATTCTGTAAAGTATAGTTTCGCCTAAAAGCTTTATCCTAGCATGACTTAAAATGGGTTTTATTTTAAGTATACTGCAGAGCAATATACAACGTCGGTCAGGACCGACAATCGTCAAGAAATGAGAGATGCTGTTGCGGTTATATCGGTGGGCGAGATTTGTAAGAGCCCAAATACCCTCTCCACTTTCCAAACCCCTTTTTCCTTCCTATTCAGGGGAGACAGCTACCTGGCTGTGCCCTTGGCTTTACCGTAGGGCGTTGTCCATATGCAATATTACATCAGATGAGCCATCTGCTCATCTTTCCTCGGAACCCAATAACAATTCCAATAAACGTATAAAATAAAAACTGTCCGAAATAAACATAATAAAAATAAGTTCAAAGGTGAATGTGTAGCAAATTTTTAACCGTGTTCAAAACTCGAGGTTCTCAATTCGTCTGTACATATAAATATTTCTTTTAGGTATAAATTTTGACGATTATATTTAGACGTATCTGAATAGCATCTCGGATAAATTATTCAAAGTTTATTTATTTTCACTAATGCAGTTGTAAAATGGAAGAGTTACGAGTGTTACAGATTCTCTGATATACACCAAAGTACAGAAACAAATAAATCTATCATTAAACATGTAGTGGAATGACTTCATGGGTTTTTCAGTCGATGAAACAATGAGGAGGATGTTCAATATGTCTTGCATTGTAAACAATATGTCTGATATGTCCGTTGTTAAGTAAAATATGGGTAGACTGTAGGTATTGGAAGTTTCATCATCATCATCATCATCATCAGCCATAGGACGTCCACTGCTGAACGAAGGCCTCCCACAAAGATTTCCAGATAGTAGTTGGTAGTTTAGAATAAGGAAATTATATTTACAATTTGAAAATATTTTGGCCCTTTTCGTCTATCGCCTTATTGATCTAATGGCAGCACATGTGGGCTGTGGGCCGGGCCCTAGGTTCGATTACCAGGTTCAGACAAAGCGATTTTTCTAATTTGATTTTCCCAGGACTGGATCCCCCAGAGGGTGAGTTGACGTGATAGACAGCCGGTCGTAAAATCGAAGTCAAATTCCTTCTGTAAAATGCTTAAATTAGTGTTGCGCCGACCCCATATTAAGGTGGGATAAGGGCAGGTAGAAAGAAAGATAGGCAGCGGCTTGACTATGCCTCTAGCATTTCCTATATCCACTGGCAACGGTATCCATTTAGCCCATCTACCAGGTGGACAGTTCGGCAGTTTATCTTTGGTAATCATTAGTTCTTACTCGCGGTATAAGAAAAACTTAGTAAGACATAACATACATAAGCTCACGCCTGTATCCCCGAAGGGGTAGGCAGAGGCGCACTAGCGAACTAGAACACCCACATTTCGCCGAGCTTAGTTCCGGCCCAGATGTGATAGTGGGCGAGCCTATCGCCATATCGGGCACAAATTCCAGACTCCGGGCTGATATGGAAAAATCCAATATCACTTTGCCCGACCCGGGGATCGAACCCGAGACCTCAGAACCGTAGTCGTACCGAAATACCACCACGCCACCGAGGCAGTCATAAGACTAGTCTTTAAAAACTAATGTAGGAGTTAGCATGAACCATAACAGCATTAAGTTACAATAAACTATTGTTATGTGAGAAAACTAAACGGTTTACCAGTTATTGGTTATTCATTAGTGCATACATAACGATAAAAAACGCGATAACGTCGAATAAAATAATATTAAAACTATATAAATAGTTTCGTGCTAGTAACAATGTTTATCTCTAAAAATACTTGTTATTACAACCATGTAGTAGGTAATTCAGTAGTAGGTATTCATACATACATGACATACATAGACTCACGCCTGTATCCCCGAAGGGGTAGGCAGAAGCGAACTAGAGAAAAAGATCACTAGATCACCCACATTTCGCCGCGCTCATTTACGTCCCAGATGTGATAGGGGGCGAGCCTATCGCCATATCGGGCACAAATTCCAGACTCCGGGCTGACACTGAATAAATCAATATCACTTTGCCCGACCCGGGGATCGAACCCGAGACCTTAGGATGGTAGTCATATCGTAATACCACTACGCCACCGAGGCAGGTATACAATTACATATAAGCTCACGATTATGCTCCGGGAGATTTTTTGAGTTGTACAGTTACGCTATAGACAGTTTTGTTTGCAACACGAAAGGCTCGATGGGTTTCAATCCACAAAAAACCGACATAAAGTGATGGTTCTTTGTTGCTTTTCGTTCGGTGAATGAGATTTCCGGTGAACCAAATTTCCCTTGGTATCCCTACCTAAAACCACTTTCCTCCTGCCTACTGCCTTTTAAAATTCTATAGATCTCAGCCTAAATATTACTAACCATAGAGGTGTTATCAAGCAAGATTCCATTAAAAAAAATTATCTCAAACGTCAGTAACGCCATACTACTTATAACAATGCGAGAGCGCTTAATGCAATTTACACCCTAGAATGTTCTGTGACTGTTCAAGAATCACGTTACACAATTTATTGTCTAAACATTATTACGCTGGCACGACCCTGCTCAAATTTGACTGAGCGACATGTGACCATGAGGTCACAACTTTTGGATCACAATTTCTGTGCTGTTGTCCAGTTTATTAACTGTTGATATCTTTGATGTCAAGTAACAATAGGTACATTTGATTGAGTAACGTCCATCCACCCACCTTCTCGAATCATATTTACATCCCATTTGACATGGTGCAAATGTTCCAACTTCCACCCACGCGCTTACATCGGAATTATAATGTTATTTTTTCTGTATTACGAATTGCGATTTACATTGTTAGATTGATCATCCCGAAATAGATGTATCAATCTTACTATGCAGCCAACCACACATAGGTTGAGATCTATAGAGCGAACTTCGACTAAGTATTGAGTTAAAGAAACGAACTCAGTGAGGATTTGGAGTTAATAATTCATCTTTTACTTAGTCAGTCTTCTTCTTCTTTTAAAAATAATGGCTTCCACGCATTTGCGATGATTTAGCCAATGTCAAGGTAAATAGAGCAATTATGTTTTCACAATGATTATGAGACCCAGATGTGGACGGTCTCAAGGTCCTGCTGAGATTATGGCGGTAATTCCTTCCACCGCGGTGCCCCTCCGATGACCTACACTCGGCGAATCGATCGAACAAACCCAGCCAACGCACCAAGCAAATCTCATCAAAGGTCACCGGTTAAAAACTTTCCACTTTATACTGGCCATCTTCACTGCAGTTTGATGCATTAAACCACATCACACTTAAAAACTATCAAACACAGCTCTAGAGAATAATATGAAATTATTTTAACAAGCGACGCCCATCCTGTCAAGTATCCCGTCAGAATCCCTCCATAGTTAGTAATTTTTAACAAGAAAATTTTTGCTTTGCCTGTCAGTCTGTTTTTCTATTAAAAAATATCTCGGACTAAAATTCGAAGTTCGTTGAAATAAAATTATTTTTACGGATTTTATCACGATTTGGTTTTAATTTTTATTCCCGACGATTCGCAGGCTTTGCAGTCTTCGTGGTCACGGGTTGGATAATAGCATTCGCGTAAACTTGAGCAATCAGTCGAAGTTCGATTTAAAAATTCCAAATCCTCACTGAGTTCGTTTCTTTAACTCAGACTTAGTCGGAGTTCGCTCTATAGAATGATCTCAGCCTTAGACTAAAGCCTGTGTTCTCGAAGAAGTAGGCAAAGGTGAACAAGAGAACTAGATCATCCACATTTCGTCGCGCTTATTTACGTTCCAGATGTGATAGGGGGCGGGCTAACCAGTTTTTTTTTGTATCAGAATTGTAAACGAACAGGCGAGTCATGGTAAGTGACTCCCGTCGTTCGGCGTATAGACCCTAAATACCTTGCCATTGTTAAACGTAGGTAAAAGAGACTGGAAAGGGCAGTGATAATTGGGGCCTCCAGAAATCTCACCGAACGGTACAGCGATCTACTAGTTCGTCGGTTATCTGTGAGGCAATGGTACCGAACCAGTCGAGCCGGGCAATAATTACAGACATAACATGTGCAACGTGACTCTACCACCCAAAGTTGAGTTTATTAAGTTTGCCTCCTAGAGTTGTCATTATTCAGATATCAGTGACAGATCATAAAAGTTTGAATGAAATGGAGTGAATTTCATTTTTACCCTTTGTGTTATGGCGGGTACACACCAACCGAACGAAGGCGAAAGAACGTTCGCGAAGGGCCATCGGCGATGGAGACGGAACGTTCGTGATCATTCGCAAATCTTAGCTGTCATATTTACACAAACAAACCTTCGCTGTTGGATGTACGCAACAGCGAAGATTCGCGAAAGATCAGATGATCGGTGATGAATGATCGCCATTATATTGTGGAACTTATCGAACAGCAGCTTACTTAGACACAGAAAACGTAATGTGTAACCCTCAGCTACAACATGCATGTTAAGATGACTGTTATCTGCTTGCGGGTTATTGCAGACTATGCATTAGCTAAACCACCCATCAAACTTCCACACTTCTAAATATTGAGTGGTAGAGCCACGGGTACGTCTACAGCATGAATGCGCCGGCTCCACCGGTTTGATACCACTGTCTTTCAGAAAACCGACGTAAACTGGCAGCTCGTTGTCGCGTTTCGTTCGGTGAGTGAGATTTCTGGTAGCCAAATTCCCCCTACCCTTTCATTTCAACGCACCCATGATTATTTTTGTCTTGGGTGTCTATGGGCGGTGGAGATCACTTACTATCAGGTGACGCGTTTGTTTGTTTGCTAAAAAAAGACCAATTCGCACAATCCTATAAACCTCCCACAGTAGTTACAGTAGTAAAACACAATACTCACAAAGTCCTCGACGATCTCCTTGATGGCGCTGACGCTGAGTATGAGTATGAGCGGCGTGAGAGTGGTCCATCGTCCCGTGGGTGACACGTCCGGGATCTGCTGCAGCAGCGCGATCAGCAGGAAGAAGCAGTTGGAGTACCGTCTGAACTGCTCGAACAGGAACAAAGGGATGAACGATGGAACACTGTAACAAAGATATTATTTTAACATAACACAACCTCACTTCTGTATTCCTGAACGGGTAGGCAGAGGCGCCCTAGCGAACTAGAACATCCACATTTCGCTGAGCTTAGTTCCATCCCAGATGTGATAGGGGGCGAGCCTAACACCATATCGGGCACAAGGACCTCAGGACCTCACTCCTCAGGACGGTAGACGTACCGAAATACAACCAAGCCACCGAGGCATATTATTTTTATTGATCATTTCACAGACCGTGAAACTTCGCTAATGGTATAAGAAACTTTTTTTGTGAATGAAATCACTATAGTAATCACGATACAGTCGGATCCTTGGCTTATTCTGCCAGAATTATTATATTATACATACGTATTATATACTGTCAGGACTCGAAACCCAGATCAGAGTACACGACTTTTCTAACGATTTGCATCGAATCGTCGATGTCTTGAAAAGTAGGTAGATATGTGTTGTTACACTTTGATTATTTTATCATTGGTCTTACGGGATATAAATCCCAAAGAAATCTATTTTATGATTTTTGGTAGCTCAAACAAAATATCGAATAGAATATAAAAGCAGGTTTGCTAACATCTAAAGTAATTCTTAATAATGATTCATGGAAACATTACCTCGATCGTCACGTAACCAAAGCACTAAACACACGCGTAGATGTGATAATTGTTATCACCTAACCCGTTGAACATGTGTAGGAAACAATTTGATACATACAGACATGGCATTGTAAACAATAAATACAATTTCCTTATCTTTGATTTAATATGTGATTTTTATGATATCATGAAGGAGAATTTTGAAACCAGAACAGCACATGCCTGTATGCCTGAAGGGGTAGGCAGCAGTGAACATGTTATATGATCCACATTCATATCATCAACATTTGGAAAACGTTATTTCCGCATCTTCATGTGAAGTCATATCACGGTACATGTCTATCGCCATGCCCGGCGTAAGTGGAAAAGATACATAAATTCTGAATGCCGGATCTGAAATTTTAACACCGAGCTTATGGTTCCCGGCCTAAAATCAATTAATACACGAGCTGTAGAATGGCGTGAATGAGTGACTAGATGTCTTTACATGTGTGACCTGATTAGTTAAAATTGATTTGACCCTGACCTGGGATAATTCGAGCAATAAAGCGAACATCAATCTTTTTTGTAACTAAGAAATCTATTTCTCTGCTGAATTAATAAACAACGAAGAAGGAACATTAACTGTAAACGACAACATGTAGCTATTAATACAACAAGCAAACGAAATACATTTTTATTTCTTTCATTATTAAAACAAATGTAATATCACTAGATGCCTGTACATGCCTCAAGCATGAAATGAACAAAAATATTCCAGCTATAGGACCCTTTCACCTTGAAACTAGTTACGACATAATAGAGTAATGTAGGAATAACGCTACTCGCTGCGGAATGCGCTATTACGAAGCTATTTGAAAAATTAACATTTTGGCACCAACACCTCGGAATTGTACCAAGCATTATTATATGAGTGTAATACGTGGATTATTTAGAGTGAAATCAAGAGTATATTAAATAGTAACTTCTATAGAAATTATGAAAAGTAGGTACTAATACTTCAACGGCCCTACGGTAATTGTCATTTGTTACACTAATGTTTCAATAAAATTACAGAAGTGGCTCTTGGTCTAAGACAGCTAATAACAGCATTATAGAGATACATAGAACTAGGAGAATCCAGATTTTAAGAAACATTTATCGAATTTTACAATGAAAACTTTTAGGAACCACATGCAAGCCCAATTACAATGCATGCTAATAATATTAATGGTCAAATCAGTAGTAAGATTCGCATGATAAGAAACGTAAATGCATATCCATTAGATAAACTATTATGACTTATATGCACACAAGCACACAAGAGTATGGAATCCAAATACTCTACCAAACACAATGAATGCTGATATCATTCACAAAACTAATGCCAGTACAAAAATAGTCGATTCAGCGCAGTGACACGATGGCTGTGCGTAGAATGGATCCTGCCTCCCGTCTCCCGAGGCTATCATGGCATCAGTTGGCGTATGGGCGCGGCGCCAAGTTTCATATAACGCGTGTAAACAATGGCGCGTGTATACAAAACTGTGACCTGATTAGGCACGCACTGCCGTGTGGAGACACGGAATGGTGAAGTCCAACAGGTGAATTTTACGATTTACATAATTCAGGTTAGTGTACAGATTTCTTCTTGGAATCCTTGCACTCCCCAGCATTTTAACTATTTGTAAGAGGATAGATTAAATCTGTGTAAGGCATATTTATTTTACTGTTTCGTTGAATCAATTGATCAATACTGAAAATCCCGGCTTTCAAAGGGAACTATGTACAACCTTTAATTAGATAAAAAAGAATATTGAAGCTGACCCACAATCAAACATTACGCAAATTATAAAAAACGTAGCCTAATCTGAGAGACCAGTTGTCAATTAACCACAATACCTCATGCGTCCTTAACCTAGAGCCGATCAGCCGAAGGTCTCACCAACATTTAAAATAATACTTTTAGACCACACCACAGGTCGTACAGTTGTTTCTGGGTAGTGTCGCAGTACAAAAGAAATCTAAATAAAATATCAGAGCGGCCTTGACATCCCTTAAACGAACACGTTGACGTGTTGACTCGGTCTGAATATTAATAGGTACATATAGTCAGGCCCTTGCTCATGACGAGCTTTGTCTTCCTTAAAAGTAACGGAAGCTTGGATGATGTTTTTTTTTTTTTTTTTTTTTTTTTTTTTTTTTTTTTTTTTTATTTTTATCCGGGCACGGCAAAGTGACTACACTGCACCTGATGGTAAGCGTAGTGCAGTCCAAAAAAACTAGCGACCACTGTCAAACACTGTTTATCAGTGGTCGTCAGAATCATGCCGGCCTATTTATGCTTCTTCACACTCCGAATCCGAAGAACGAAGAAGCAAATCGAGAGGCTTGCGACAAGACAGACGGACGACCGACGCAGATACAGGGATACCCCCCATACCCGTCTCAACCAACCATCAAGTCATGCCGCAAGGCCCTCGAGAGAACCGGAAGTACACTGGCTGATCCTGGAACGCGAACCACACGCGGAGTGTGGGTCACTATGGCAGGTTTTAGCACCATGTGTACGGTGGTCGCCATCCGGTCGGATACGAATATCCTACCACCAGCAGAATGTGAACACTTTTTTGGTATTCTGACAACGATTTTTTACATTGAACTATTTTAAGTTTCTTGTCAACGTTTCTAATAGTAGCGCGTTTTCGATGGCATGAAGTATGAAATTGCATTTTTTTAAATTAATGACAATAGGTGAAAATGAGTCAAAAAAGAAAACATTTTCCCAAAATTTATCCCCCTCTTTATCAATATTATCTTTGGAAGCTACTATACCTAGCATCGACAACTCCTGCTAATTAGCATCAGCAACTACTAACCTATATTTAGCGGTGGATATCCTATTTGAGACGAACTTCTGCGGCTGTGGTCTGTTCACGAATATGATGCGGTTCTGTTGATCGACGGGCGCACCATCAGTGACGCCGGACGTCGTCGCTTCATCTTCATCTGTAAAGAGACAAACGAAATTTACAACGAGATCACACTGATGTTATTAGACAAGGTTTAGGTTTTATACATCTAGGTAACAAAATCGTCCTTGCATTCTCAGCATTGGAAGAAAAAACAATGTACTTTGCGTCTACTGGACATGAAACTTTATACTGATGACATACCATGTATCTACTTCTAGATGTAATACGTATAATTTAGAAATATATAAATAGAAAAGGGGACAAAAGAGCAAGTGGGCCACAAGCTAAAACAGCAATTTACAAGTTTTGTCATTAAGAAACATAAGATTACATTAACTTAAGATTAAGATTATTAAGATTACATTAAACTTAAAATACTTTAAAATGCTCCTTCATTCACAGTAAAATGAAAAGTACATTCATAGTAAAAATATGTACTTATTGCTAAAAGTCATATAAAATATGCGTCAACTTCAGAATTTACCCAAAATTTTAAACATAAAATATTTCCTTATCATTACTTTCTAAAGAATGGTGAGTACCGTAGAACAGCCTACCAAAAATAAAATATTGATTAACATGAATAAACCGCCTGATTACAACCTTAACTTCAAGGCTTTCAATTATTTAGAAAAAGAACGAGCTGTTTCAAGTAAACGAGGCATTAAACATGTATCATCACTGATTAATGGTTATACCTAAAAGCATGGGGTTTTAAGGGAGGGCCATGAATGCTTAAGGGTTTCAATAAACAAAATAAATAGGCGTATTAAAGTAACTATATTTGAAAATGTTAATGATGGCCTAGGACACTTTAGTCGAAATTTTAACGAAGTTGATGAAAATAATTTACGTGGCTCTCATGGCGAAAATAAATCAATACTCGAGCAACAAGATTTTTTATAGTACTACTTATATTAGGTATAATTAAATTATCTCTAAAGGATATAGTCCAAAGATATAAAGAGACTCTTCCGGAACCAGAATTCAGTACTCAGCACCATACTGAATCGGCGATAAAAAAGTATCGACATTTCAGAACAAATTACAAAAGTCATTCGTTTTAAAGTTTCAACATGATTCATGAACATTGATGCTTAGTAGAATAACACGGTCTTAGAACATGTTTTTATACTATATAGCGGTACTCTGTTTATACACATTTTTTCTAATAGCTGATCAGACTCGTTTTTAGGTTCGAACTGACTAGTTTGAACTAGACATTCTAATGACTCAATTTACAAAAAAAACATTTGAATAACTTTAAGTGACGAAAACATCGGAAGTATTTTAAGAAACAAACAAGCCGCCTGGTGATCAAAATTCTTCTTCTGATCTTCTTTCTGTCTTTCTGGGTCAGGGTCAGCCTTCCTACTTAAACGCTTCCAATTCGCCTGGTCTTAAGCATATTTCACAGTGAGAGTATTGGCTTTCATATTTTCCTCCAAAACTACAATTTGTCTTTTAGTAAATTTTTCTTTAACTTAAACAGGCGAACTTGCTCCCGCTTGTAATATTAGTATGGAAAATATAATCCCAGTATACTCAGATGCGCCGTTCCAAACTTAGCACAGGATGCAACCGGAATAGTATTGAGGTAAAGGTCGAAATCGCATTGAAAACGTACGATTTGTCATCACATTGTGTGCGATTACTCAGCCTAGACGGCGCGCCGGGGTTTTCGTAAACTACATTTTATAAATATTTCCCTATAAAATTGTAAACTGTTATTGTTAAATGTTTTACGTAAATCTACTCACACAAAATAAGACACACAATATAAAATAGTAGATCTACATGAACGCAACTTGGAAATCGGCAATGTCAGGGACACAGCCGTGCAGATGCCTATTGTGAAAAGGAAATGCAAAGGGATTCGGAAATCAAATAGGTATTCGGTACGATTGAATCGATTCGAAACTCGATATCTAACCAAATAATGAGACCTTCGAAGACAAGTAAACCTTAAAAAGGAATGAAAGACGTTAATACTAGAAAATATCAAAACTTTTGTAAAGCCGTGAATCATATTAAGGAATTCCTTAAAGTCTACTAAGGGCTAGAGATTTTAATATAGGTTTTGAAACACAAGTCATATTTTCGTAACACTGGTTCATTTAAAATAGCTGAATTTTGTAGAATCAGTATAAAAATAATGCTCGCCAGTCATCGACGGAAATACATTCACTTATGATTTTGTTATGTATTGATGAAATACCTTATCTACAGAATATCCAGAAGCAGCTCAAGAAAAAACTTCACTCAAGTCAACAAAGACATAGACACACAACAATCGAATTGAATGCATCATAAACATACAATCGTAATGACATCAATCGTTACAAACATTTACAGTTACGAGTGATCTGTGCCGATTGCCGAATTCTACATTTTACTACCGGTACAGGTCAAATACTGTGTTAAATAGCTATATCAGCTTTGAAGACAAAACTGTTCCTTTTGTTCTTATCTTAATAATTTCGATATCTCGAGAAACAATTAACTGCTTATAGAAGCATATAAGGTAGGCAATTGATCGCTACTTTATGCGACATTTTTATTAAATAGCCTTGAAATCTATTGTACATATTCAGACTTCCAAACATACAACTCCTACAAGTTTAGTAGAAATTGATGGCATTCTGTATATTAGTGAGGATAATAAATAACATCGAGTTTCCGTCCCTTGTCACTCTATAGGGGATCAATATAACAAGTTTTTATGCTATACTAATGTTGAGTTTGATTTTACGACCAGCCGCCATCACGGCGCCATTTATTTGGGATCTATGGGGATTGCTAGAGTGCGGTTGAAAGTCATAAGGGCAATATTCCCTTGTAATCACACAATGGTCAATTTGTCCCTTATTTGACTTTAACGGTATTTCGACAATTACGCGAAAACCTAATATCATTCAACAGCCTTAAGCTGTACTATAATCAAAATAACCTTGACTTATCACATCAAAATTACACACAGCACGTTGGAGCTCAATACTGAGCATTTTTTTTCAACAGTGGTAAGAGCCTCAGGTTAAGCTTACAACAATGGGCTGGCTCGACGGGATTTATTATCACTGTGTCAGAATGACAGATTGCCGTTATATCTCGTAGTATGAGTTAAAGTCGCGGAAGCCTCAATACCATCTCCTCGTCTCAATCCCTATTCCTATCCCTCGATGATAAACAGCAGTTCAATGAGCGATGGTAACCTTTTATCATCAAATGGTCAGTCTGCTCGTCTGCCTTTGAAGACAAAAATTAAATACATGGTAAATTCTTTGTTCCCACACTAGATCTTAAATGGACTTCGAAACACTCAAAAATAAAATACTGCCAGTACGTTCTAGTTTTTAAAAAGGTCAAGGTTGTCGGTTCAGCGATCCGAAATATATTAACCTTTGAAGGACGGAATGCATGTACTCTTAGTGTCTTAAAATATTACCATGATTCATCGCTTTCTGAACGTTGTCTCTGTGACGTCAGAACCGAGCTCAGCGACCGCGAAAATCAGGCCGTAACCTTTGCAACGTTAGCTGGTGAAAATTGTGTACCAATGGACTTCGCTCTTAATGTTATTTTGAGATCGTTGGGTATATAAAATTGGAAATGCCATATCTTAACAGGCAGTATTGAATGATTTTTTTTACCCGGAGTTGTCATCAGTTCTTTGTCACCTCTCGGCTCTCACATGACAGGAACCATAAAATAATATTGGTGTTCTCACACTTTGCATCTTCATTTAAAATTGTGCATAAGTAGGTATGTATAATATTATTCTTCTTTTTATTTTTAAAATGGCTTTCTCGATTTGGCGATGATTTTGCCTATGTCAAGGTTGGATTGCACCAAGGACTTTGTTTACTTTACTTACTAGGGTATTTTATTTAATTTCTGTTACGGACAAAATTGTAAAATGTACCTCTATATCTATTTAAGATAGGTAATTTATTTTATTAAATCTCATTACAGACAGCATTATCCATAATACTATTGCACGGTGACGAAAATTCGTGCTAACGTAAATCCTGGCTTTTATTTTTTTTTATTAGCAGAGACTGGCATACGAGCAGATGGGTCACCTGATGGTAAGTGATCTCCACCGCCCATAGACACCCAAGACACAAAAGGAATCATGGGTGCGTTGCCAACCTAAAAGGAGGAAATGGAAGGGGCGGGAAAAAAGGGATTGGGAAAGGAAAGGGGGGGAAGTGGGCCACCGGAAATCTCACTCACCGAACGAAACGCGACAGCAAGCTGCCACTTTACGTCGGTTTTCTGTGAGACAGTGGTATCAAACCGGTCGAGCCGGCCCATTCGTGCTGTAGATGTAACTGTCTACAGCGCGACTCTACCACTCAAAAATGTTAAAACTTACAATGGCGCGGGGAATGATAGAGCGGGATAATCACTAATATATTATTGAGTTAGTATGACATGTTGAAGTCAATGCTCTTTCAACACTAGGGGATAATTCCATCAGAGGGTACACGTTCAATGACGTGGGGTGAAATGTATTGATGGCAGAGGGGCAAACACCTAACCACTCTCCATTAACATTTAGTGTAATGGTTGATACATTAGAACGTTGTTTTTTTACTTATCAGACGACCTTATAGATGTACTCAAAATAATAAACATGAACTTTCAAAGAAAAATACGAGAAATGGGAGAAAATAAAGAAAAAAGGGAGCGTATCTTACTGAACACAAAACTGGGATACGAGGGTAAAAAACAAGAGTGATATTAAAAAGAAAGAAAGCTATAGCAAACCATACATAAGTGCTTTTAAATGTCTGAAAATCCATCGAAAATAGTAGGTACCTACAAAAAAATAGCCAAGTCATGTAAGAACACTGTACATAGAAGTTAACATTAATTAAATTGTAGAAACTTAGATGTTTGGTCTGTTATTAAAATAAATTAGTAACCGCAAGTATTGCATAACCTTCGGTAGAAATTAACCAGACGGTAAGATCCGCTTTCACCATTCATAACCGCATCTCATATTATTGCGGTTTGTCATCTCTGTTTAAATGTAACATAGGTACTTATTCATGGTAATCATAGTCTAAGGCCTCGTTAGTATAGACCATAGAGTATACTAGTATACTTAATTAGTAATAAGAATTAGGAACGCCTCTTGAAGGGACAGATATAAAATTGGCGAAATGTGACTGTTCTAGGTCTCTAATTTACTTGAGGATATATAAGCATAGCAAAGAGCACAGCCTGATGAACATCTTTCAACCTTTAAGTAATATGCATCAGATAAGCTCCACCTAATTTGCGAAAACAAAGGTCAAAGGCGGAACAAAACGTCCGTGGATTTTATTTACCTGACCCAATTACACACTCGTAACGTAAACAAATAAAATAAAAACTGGATGGCCTGTTTAAAGATACAACGAGTTTTTAACGAGCTACTGCATGATTGAAATAAGAGCCCGAGTTACGTGTACCTATCATGGCCTATGGGCACGAAAACCCTTGTTATTGTTAAACTAGTTACCTTTATAAAACGAACACATTTTACAATTAAATAGAGGTAGAGGCGAGTAACTACTATACTATGTTTTAAATTGTACATTCAAAATATCTAACTTGTTTCACGCTGAAATAGTAGTAGAGAATATAACAGAATATTAATGCACAACAATTAGGTATAAGTACCTAGAGACCTCTTTGCATATATTGAAATAAGTTTGCAGTTTTTCACCGCTGACGCAAAACGAAGTGAAACGTTAAACACTTTCTAAAATAAAATACATTGCAGTAAGCGCTTCGTCGAGGCTTGAAGATGAAATGATAAAATTCAAGGTGAGGTTGCACGATCCAGTTGGAAATGCATGCGACCTCTAGCGCTCCAGACCTTCGACCTTAATGCCTTAATAAACACGTTACAGAATACAGATGCTTAGTGTGGAAGGAATGCTATTAACGACAGATTTTAATATACGATTAATCGTGATCTACTTCTGTTTTTTGTTCATTAGAGCTTATGAGCCAAAGAGTCACATAAGCTACTTTTTATCCTGGAAATACGACGGGAAGGACTTCCACATGGTCAGAGCCGTGAAAATTCGAAACGACTATTAAGTAAAAAAGAAATAGTAACAAAGGATTCTGGTCACCATACAGCATTATCAATTTCACAGTTGCTGCCAGCTATGAGACGAGAAGCTACTGACCGATTCGATTCCTAGAATGAGATAATGTTTGAATTGTCTCGACATCTCGCGATGATTTAGCGTCTGGCCATTGTGAGACCGATTTTTTAATTACTAGTAACTACTATTTCAGAAACGTCATACTCTTGCTTTTCGCACCTTCGATGTATTTGTTATAAATAAAAAAATGCATATAAATAAATTCAGCGTCACACAAGACGATGTCGTTCATTCGAATATCACGCTAAACGCTTGTAAATTACCTGAATGTAAAACTGGTGTGTTCAACACTTTTCCTTATTGTGTTGTCACCTTGCTTACGTGCATACTTCTGCTAGTTAATGCAATGTGACATTTATTTTTGAAGTGATAGTAACTACCTCTATAGTTGAAGTGAAATTAGAAGTAGGTCAAATTGTACTATAGAATGTATGATAACTTGTTGTTGTAATTTTGACAACATACAGAAATGGGCAATTAATTAATAAATAGTATATCAGGAATTGACGATGTTGAACATAGAAAGGAGTGATAATATAACCATATTCACTATCGCAAACAACCATCAGTAAATAGTGTAGATTGTAGATCTATACATTGTTGGAAATGGTTAACTAGGTATTACTTGTAAAAACGAATTGAACAGTAGCACAATTAACTCTGCCTTTATATTTAATTTGTATTTAAATGTAAGCGTTTAGCATTATGTATATTATCCAAAGTTATTTTCTTGAAATGAAAATGGAAAGAAGCTGTGTTACGCGAGCATCCCATCTCCATAAACACGACGTTATTAAACCCTAGCAAGGAACGAGGGCAGCATGACGTAGTGCCTGACTAACGCATGCAAATTAAACTTTTACTAAAACTAAATGAAGATAATACTTGTATTCAATTATGAGATTATTTATCGTATCAATGTAAACACTAATGCGCTTTCAGATTTATACTTTATAGCATGTGGTATCGACTATGACAGCCTATGTATCGGTGGTTTAATGGTGCGCTTTCACTTTCTTCTTGATGTTATGACAAACGCCTCTCAAATTTTTGCACAGCACGCTATTGTATGTATTTAAAAACTAGGAAATTAAATAGAGCTTAAAGCTAAAAAATCTTAAGATATTATATTAGAGAAGATATTAAAAATCACAAGTAATAGTGTTAAAAGGTGTTTAAAATACAACTCGCTAATGTTACGGAGGCAATTATTATTGCTAATTAAGTTGCTTGCATCAAGAACTAGCTTAGGCTTGAACCAAAGCAAATGCAAAACACGGTAAATTCTAAGAAAATCTACTAAACAATTTTAGATCTATTTGCCGAATTGAAATGGTCCACAAAGGTTTTAGTAATACAAGACTCACACGACAATTCAGGACAAATTATAGGTCTGGTGCTAAATCCGACCAAAAATTACGAAAAAAAAAACAGCAAACAACGAATGACTAATGACATCATCTCGACAAAAAGGTGAGCACCGAGCAGTCATCTATAAATATTACGAGGCCTTCGTTATGATATAAAAGTACTGTACAAATATTTACTACACAAAATTTACGTACTACTTAGTCGAAATCGCTTCATGGCGCCTAGCCTGCGTGATGTAAATTCGAAGAGCGGGACTATAAAGATAACGGATCTTTACTATTAGAATTTGGTTAACTTTAAGAAAGTTATGTTTCGTCAGCTAAATCATGAAATCTACTCTCTTTGTCCGCATTCCGCGGAAGAGGGGTAACGTTTTTTAGGTACCAGTTAGGTACCACACACAGTATAAAACAGAGTCGCGTCACACACGTAGGTTTTATAAATCAAAACGCCTCGAGTTCGTCTATAATCCAACTGAGCTCAACGACAGCCGATCGGTCACGCCGCGCCCGCACCCGAGAACCGGTTCTGCTAGCGTTGACGAGTACGTGTTACCATTACACCGCGTCGCGCCGTCTAGTCCGTCCGATACGGTTTAAAATGAATTAATATGGATTAATATTTTTAGTATTGTTATGACATATACGTACAACATAATATTTCATGTAGTGATTGAAGTGTGTCTGTGTGTGTGTGTGTTAGTAGGTGGCAGTCGCCACATCACTCCCCCCCAGAAGCGATCCCTATGGTTCGTAAAAATTCGGGAACTTGACCCGACGTCTTGGACTCGATCAGCTAGATCTGCTAGAGCTTCTAGAGACATACTCGGTTGTGAGGCTAGGAGTGTCTGAAGGTTTTCCGGAAGGCGACTACACCAAATAGTGCGGAGAAAATCATCTGATACAGTCTGACCTGCTAGTCCTTGGAGGTGACGTAGAAATTGAGAAGGCTTTCTATCTCCTAGTTGTTCGTATGTCACGAGTTGTTTCACCTTCCGCTCTTGAGTTGTTGCTAATCTTTTAATTAGCTCTGTTTTTAATTTCGCAAATTTATTAATGCTTGGTGGATTGAGAAGTAAATCTTTTATTTCTTTGGCATATTGATTTTCAATTTTACCGACCACACAATTAAATTTCGCTGAGTCGCTAGTTATGCCAGCGTTTTCAAATAAAGCCTCCACTTGTGCAAACCATATTTCTGGTTCATCCGGCCAAAACGGTGGGAGTTTAATTCCGGCACGATGACTATTTGATTCTTCGACACTGGAAACATGCTGCATCGGGCGTGGTTTGCGGTGAGTCACATTTTCGTCATCGTTATCCACGCGTAACTTTGTAGATTCTGAACTCTCAGACATTATAAAACTTGTCTATTTTATTTAATGTCCAAATAGGGGTCACCAGTTTAGGTACCAGTTAGGTACCACACACAGTATAAAACAGAGTCGCGTCACACACGTAGGTTTTATAAATCAAAACGCCTCGAGTTCGTCTATAATCCAACTGAGCTCAACGACAGCCGATCGGTCACGCCGCGCCCGCACCCGAGAACCGGTTCTGCTAGCGTTGACGAGTACGTGTTACCATTACACCGCGTCGCGCCGTCTAGTCCGTCCGATACGGTTTAAAATGAATTAATATGGATTAATATTTTTAGTATTGTTATGACATATACGTACAACATAATATTTCATGTAGTGATTGAAGTGTGTCTGTGTGTGTGTGTGTTAGTAGGTGGCAGTCGCCACAGTTTTATTATTGGTCTTGCGAGACATTTTATTTTTAAGTTGACTGGCTCCAATAGACATTGGAAGTCAAGTCGGAGTTTAACACGTGTACCGTATTCCTGTTCATTTAATATACCATAATATCGTCCATAAGTCGCTGGATGCAGGCCGCTTCCAACAGGTCGATCTGGAAATCTTTGGGGAAGGCCTATGTTCAGCAGTGGACGTCCTATGGCTGATGATGATGAATATTGTCCAGCATTATTCTGGCGACCGTCGTAGTTCGTGGGATGCTGTTTTCAACATCTCAATGGATCGACATTATGTTTGTACTATGCTTACTGTCAGGTCCAGTGTAAAAAAGGACCACGTTCCTCCGTTGGAAATATCAAAACAGTTTTGCATTCCCAGACACTCGCTGATCTCCACTGGGATTCATTCGTGCCATTGCTGGTCCTGGCTTACAGGAGTTCGAGAGGCGGGTGTGTGGACGGAATAGTCTATCTGAAATATCATTGAATCTGTAGAGCCGTCTAAATGTTGAGTTGTTTACACGACTATAAGCGTATATTTGCACGCACGCAAAGCGTATAGGACGTGATAGTGACGCACAGACCAACACAATTTCAGTTATCGCAGTGGGATAGCGTGCTAAGGTCAGAGCGGCGAGTGTTGGCCGTGAAGCCGTCTCAAGGCCTCCATCATCTATGTATGAAGTACAAGGCTTTAAGACGGTTATAATAACTGAAATAAGTATACTGTAGACACCAACACTGTATTGATAGCAGGTAGATTATTATGGAGTTACATAAGCGTATGGGCCACCGGAGGCCGAGCCGCCCGTGACTATCTACGATATTTTAGCTATCAAGTCAGACTTGGTCAGTTATGTCGATGATGTGACCTCGCTATTATTAAGCAATGTCAATTAAGATCCATATTATGAATGTCATATTTTATGAAAAATGCAGGAGTACATTGGTCACAAATATTTGCACCAGATCCTGGGAGTGTAGCCAGGAGGGGGTTTAGGGATTAAACTCCAATAAAATTGGTGCCCGTGACGCCACCAACCGGTCCAACGGAAGATCTGCGCTGGCCGCTGAGTTTGGGTCGTTTTTGTGACGTGCGCATGTATAAATAATGAATAAATAAATAAACATTTCTTTCTTTCTTTCTTTCTTTCAATATAATATTTACATTACCTTTTTGATAAACTTCAAAAAAGGAGATTGCCCTCAATTCATCTGTATGTTTTTATGTGTGTTACTCAATATCTCTGCCAAATGTGGACTGATTTTCAAGATTCAGTGGTAGAGCCACATTGTAGACAGTCACTTCTACAGCACTAATAGGCTGGCTCGACCAGTTTGATTGATGTATAGTTGCAGCTCACTGTTGTGTTTCAATCTGTGAGTGAGATTTCCGGTGGCCCAATTCCTCCCTCCCTTTCCCAATCCTTATTTCCTTTATTTCAGATTGACAACGCACCCATGGTCTTTTTGTGTCTTGGGTGTCTATGGGTGGTGGAGATCACTTACTATCAGGTGATCCGTTTGTTTATCTCTGCTACAGAAAACAAAAATTGTATTTGATAGAGCTTATTTCAAGGGTGGTCCCCTATAAATTTGGTCACAGTCTGCTAAATTTTGAAGTTGCTCCATTAATTAACATTATTTTTTAATACAATACTTATATTCTAAAGATTAATGTTAAGTAACACATTACTGTTTTTTTTTTTTTTCAGATTACATACCTAGACATTTCACAGATTCATAACAGAGCCAATGGTATCAGTACTGTGGATGCTCAAGATTGGGCGAAGTGGAAGTGTTTGAGAAGGAAGGTGGATCCATGCATTAGGCCAGAATAAGTAGTATGTCAGTCATAAATAGCATATATTTTGATAGCCTCCATGGCGCACCGGGCGAGTAGCCGGCTGTTAAGCGAAAGGCATCGGGTTTGTTTCCTGCATTGAGACAAATGTTTGTGGGGCTCACAGATATTTGTTTCAATTCTGGGTGATGTGAGAGCGAGTCTCTCATAGTTTCTGATACAGATAATACCTGGTGTGGGGTCAGGTCTCTTATTTACGAATAGAATATTACACCACCACCACCACCCATAGAAAGACGGCAGAAGCTTCACACCAGAGGTTTTAAACAAAATTGACTTATCATTTGTCACTTGTATTTCTGCTTATCAATCTGAAAGTTTAGGTGTAATGATATATTAATCATTGGTTATTAATATTTATTTTCCTTTGTTATTTTTTGTTATAAGAAGGGTTTTCCAGTAACTACTTTAATGATAACAGTTTAACCTGATAACTATTTAAATAGTCACAGGCTGCTCGGCCTCCGGTGGACCATACGCTTATGTAACATATATATGTGCCTCCTCCGATGGGTCAATGGGTATTTTAAATTCAAATAGTTTATTTTGAATAAATAAGTAACTCAGTGGTACACGAGTGGGCAGTCTGTGGTAATGCTTAGTGGGAAGCCGTGAGACATGAGACAAATTAAATAATTTCTTAAATAAACTTTCCGTTACAATTTTCTCTTCTAACAATTTATTTTATAGATTTTTAAAGAATAATAATATTTTACAAGACTGAATTTTAAGGAAAACTACATATGGCCACCAGCGGCCAAGATGTTTTTTAATATATATAATGCTGCCTCCATCGGGTTAAACTAGGATTGTCTATCACACACACTGAGTCACTGAGACACTGAGTCTTGGTTTTTTAATACTAACTACTAGAATGTGTATTTAATTTTTATATAATATAAAAATGTTTTTGGGGCATGTCTTACATTACTGCACCAAGGATAATATTTTCCACGTTTCTTGGAGACATCTCAAAATACGGTTTATTCATTTATTTTAGCTTGAGGACGGCAGATTAGTCTTTAGCACCAATCAAAATAGTAATTCAAGCTCTATTAATTTTTTATTCTCTCTACTACGTCTACTCACGCTGATTCATCTTGAGCACCATGGCTCGGTAGAACCTTGAGAAGGGCGCCATCACGTTATGTTCCTGGAGGAATCCTACCACGTATTCTCTCAAAGCCATCGCCATAACTACACTAACACTGCATACACTATTATAGCACTAATTTGACACACATTATCACCGCGCACTTATCCTATGGGAAATATAAACGGGAATAAAAACAAATACGTCAGTAAACGAATGTCGGCATTTTCGCGCGCGCCACACTTTAGTCCTATTTTCTGGTGCTAATACAGCCCGTGATTAACACATGTTCGTTCGTATCGTATGAAAATTATTGTTCATGTTTTAAATACATGTTGACATCACAAACAGCCGCTGAGCGAATCCCCGATCGATCTTTCCATGTTCGCCGCCCACGACTAGTGATGTCAAGTGTAGCTCGATTGTCGATATTATTGTTTGTTAATTTAATAATTTATAATATTTTGACAATTAAGTAAAACTTGTTAAGTACTTTTACAACGATTATAATATTCCTTTGTACCACTAATATGATATTACATCTCGTTATATATACAATATAGAGAAAATTAATATATCCTCATCGCTAAATCAAGAGTTGAGGATGCACATTGCACAGGTCAAAGTATAGATTAAATCATGCTTGAAAGGTATAAAAATGTAATCCAATTAAAATAAAAATATTTATTGGTGACGTAAGCAAAAAAAAACACTTGACAATTCAAACCAAAAAAACCCTAGGTTTAAATATTTTGTATTAGAAAACAACAATGGCTTTGGAAACAGGCAGGTATCGAATAAAGTATCAGACTAAGATAGCGTGATATCGCGAGATAGAAGTTCAGTACAGGGAAAGGCAAAGGGAAAGTAAGTGGACTGATAGGAATGCTGGTAGGGGGGTGATAGAAAATACTAGAATATAGTGGAAGTTTAATTAATGAATAAGGATAATCACGCCTGGCTCTGACCGGCGAATACTCTTAGGCCCTAATCTAGCTAATTTACCAGTTAGTAACTAATTAACCTAATATTTCCTAGTATAACAGCAATCAATTTACAAATAATAAGTTCATAGAATAATAATTTATAGATACATAGATAACTCTTTATTGCAAACCTAGAAAAAAAAATTCAAAAAGGAATAAGTAATACAAAGTGGAAACAATAGGCGGTCTTATCGCTTAAAGCGATTTCTACCAGACAACCTTTATGCTTTAATTAAAAAAAAATCATTTCATTTCAACCCACTTTCATTGATAGTAACGAAAGATATGATACATAATTATGAAAACGCGAAATGTATTTAGAAATTATAAATATGAAATCATATGTATAAACTTTAGTCTTTCAATAAAGCCACATTCTTTTCGTTATTTATATAAGGTAGTTACCTTATATAATAGCAAAGTGTTGTCTAACAATTTATATTTAATATGTTAGTATGACGTCATGTTAAGAAATCCACATTAAAAAAACTATTGACTAAATATTACATTAAAAATTATCGACTTGTGAAAGCTCTAAACACACCATTCACGCCATCTTTCGCTCGCAATAGAAACTAATTTGACATTGATGTTTATTGTGTAATATTGCCATTGGAAAAAATAAACCCCCGCAAGTCGCAACTCAGGTTGCAACTCACATCAGATTTAAAAGTTTTTATTTTCTAAAATCTAAGGAATTATATTTTACTTAGATCACAAACAGACACCACATTTTTTTAAATTATTACGTTTACCTACAATCCTAACGTAAACCCCAAGGTCAAAGACCAAGGCTTTGGTTTTACCAGAGGCTGTTAGATTACAGCTTTTATTCTAAAGGTTTTCGATAAACGCCAGCCACGGAAAGTTAGTTTTGACTACCAAGACCTAAACCAAGAACTCATACATTAGACATGAAAAGTTACTACTTTTCATGTCTAATGGATGAGTTCAGATAATGTAGGCACGCACACTGTTCCTATTTAAATGCCTATTGTCAGGTTTCTTTACTCGACTTGAGATATTAGATGATATAATTTAGCATTTAGCAATTACACTGACTAAAATGTACCTACTGACTTCAAACTAGAACACAACATTGTACAACAATGCTGTTTGGTGACAGTAAGGCCACGGACTCGAACTCTGCGGGCTGGGTGCGGCGGCGTGGCACCGTATTGATAGACCGGTCTTCGCGCCGCTGCCTTCGAGGCCGCTACCATCCTACCATCCGTTAAGCAGTGATCAAAGGTTTAGCTTACCTCAGGAGGGGATGCAACTGTGAGCTTTTTTATCTATCTGATGATATGCTACCATAAACTACCTACATTTGGTGATCAGTGTAGTCCAAAAAATGACCAGTGGTACCCAGAATCATGCCGGCCTGTTTATACTTCTTCAGACTCCGAAGAGAGAAATAATATCGAGAGGCGGATGACTGATGCAGACACCTAGATGTACACCCATACCCGCCCTAACCAACCATAATGTCGCAAGCCCCTCGAGAAAACCGGTTATATATGATGATCCTGGAACGCGGACCACACAAGGAGTATGGGTTGATAAAGCAGGTTATAACACCATGTGTACGGTGATCGCCATCCGGGTGGATATGAATATCCTACCACCGAGCACTACCGTCTTTAGCATAAGGGCACATGGGGCCCGTACCCAGGGTCTCCGATGTTACGGGGCCTCCAAAAGACTTACAACGGCCCACGTATGCCAATGACGTAAAAATAAAGATGAAAGGAGCGCTACGAACATTGAAAGTAAAGCAGGGTTTCCGGCCCATTGGATCTATCGACACGTAATGGCGGCGACTGATCGAATGAGTCGAAAACCCTGCTTCACTTTCAATGTTCCTAGCGCTCCGTCCATTGTTTTTTTACGTCCGTGACGCATGCAGCCTGTCACCGAGCTTATGCGATATCTATGTTATTTTAACAGGTTTAAACGTGGCAAGGCAAGACTTTTGTCAATTGTCATGCATAATTCAATACCTAGTGAGTACTGAACAAATATCGGGAACTAATAATGACGTGTGCCGCAACACGTGGTCTCCACTTTCCGCATGGACTAGCCAACGTTCATGCCCGGTTTGTCAAAGCAATTCCACCTCTATTCCTTCCAAAATACGGATACTAACGCAACACGTCCCAATTCACGGTTCAATTCGACGAGTTTAATTAACAAGTCAATAAATTAAATTACGTAATTGTTCAAACTTTGTTTTCATTTTAATTGTATCGAGATTGGTGTTTATTTTTATTGCTAATTGGATCTTTCTCTTAATTGTAGAGTTGAAATTGTTTTGCTCTTCTTTAAAGTTTATATTAGGTACTATTTTTGGTAAGAACCTGTGAAGAAAAAGCACCTGTGCCACTTCTAAATATTAATAATGAACACTTAGGCTGAGATGCATAGAGACAACTTCAACTAAGTCTAAGTTCGATTTAGAAATTCCAAATACTCACTGATTTCGTTTCTTTATAGCTACACTAATGTTGTTACTATTTATGGATGCTTATTGCCTTGCTAAACGTTTTTTGACCGTTTTATCATCTGTCTGGCATTGGCTATATTATGTTGTACAACAGGCGGCAATCCGCGAACTCCTGGTGGCAAATGGCAATTCAGTGCAACGGTACAATGATTTGCTCATCGGAAATGTTGGTGCACTAGTAGCGCCTATGCTTACCTTTTGAGAACACAGGCGTGAGCTTAACTGCGGTCAAAGCAAACATTCGCTTCTTTTTAGTTACAGCTAAACTTTTCACAATTTATTTCATAAGATTTATTCGAATTACGTACCTCTATAACTTCGAAATTGCACACGGATCTAAAGCCGCGTTTCCTGCAGTAGTGTTTCTCAAAACATTACACAAAAACACATACGCAAATCAACGATTTTAGATGTCTCCTCGTAGAACAATGGACGGAAAAAAAAATGTTGTTTGACGGTTTTCGGTGTAATGTTGTACTGCAGAAGACGCGGCTTTATAAGTAGACAAGAAATCTAGCTTTAGGTCATATAATTATCTCTAAAATTATCAGCTTTGGTCTCTCGTCCGCCGCATTACAGAAGTCTCCGTAGAGCCTCCACGGCTCACAGATAAGCCAGCCTGATTGTGATTCTGAATTCGTGATCACATTAAAACTATAAAGCCCAAATTCGGGACAAGACGCATCGCGATATTGAGGGCATGAATTTTAATACGAATGGGAAATGGTGAGGGCCGTGGAACCGGCCGCGGTCCTGCCTGCAAATCGATGCGTGTCAGTGCGTGGGAAACAAAGAGGATTTTTGGAATCAGCCAGAAGGTTAATTGACTCAAGGATGTTGTTACTCTATGGGCATTGGACTAGGAAGAACTGGATCTTAGTAAATAATATGTGTTGGGTAATCATCGCTCACATACCTAAACTTTTTCCGGGAAGTATTTGTTTGTTTTTTTTCTCCCCAGTCTTTGTGACTTACCTACTAATCTCCGAGGACATATGTATAACATTATCATCATCCTATGGCTATCCTCATCCTATGGCCATCCTCATCCTATGGCCATCCTCATCCTATGGACGTCCTATAGCCTAGTAGCCATAGGACGTCCATTGCTGAACATAGGCATCCCCCAAAGATTTTCAGATCGACCTGCATCCAGCGACTTCCATTAACATAGTACGTTAAAAACTACTTTTACTTAGTATGTGTTTACATTATTGATTCTGAACACGCTCATTCACGCTGTATAATATTAATACATTAAATTACAACAATTTTTGAGTGGTAGAGCCACGCTGTAGACAGTTACATCTACAGTACGAATGGGCCGGCTTGACCGGTTTGATACCACTGTCTCACAGAAAACCGACGTAAAGTGGCAGCTTGCTGTCGCGTTTCGTTCGGTGAGTGAGATTTCCGGTGGCCCACTTCCCCCCCTTCCTTTCCCAATCCCTTTTTCCGTCCCTTTCCATTTCCGCCTTTCAGATTGGCAACGCACCCATGATTCCTTTTGTGTCTTGGGTGTCTATGGGCGGTGGAGATCACTTACCATCAGGTGACCCATCTGCTCGTGTGCCAGTCTTTGCTAATAAAAAAAAAAAAAAAAAAAAAAATAATAAAAAAAAAAATATTAGCCCTGTAATATTACTGTCCCACTGCTGGGCACGGGCCTCCTCTACTATTGAGAGGGGTTAGGCCCTAGTTTACCACGCTGGCCTGGTAAACCTGGTTGGTAAACTTCACATACCTTCGAAATTCCTGTAAAGAAATTCTCGGGTATGTAAGTTTCCTAACGATGTCTTCCTTCACCGTTATAGCAAGTGATATTTGACAATGAAAATACTCTTAACATAGAAAAGTCAGAGGTGTATGCTCCATTTTGGGGTTGGTCTCGAACTTCCGACACTTATCTCGGCAGTCCGTACCATTCCCAACTGAGCTATCGCTGCTTATTTTAAACTGTAATTTTATATATCATGTATTGTCTGGACTTTAAAAGAGGCCATAACCCTTGAGTTTGTTTCGGCATTTCTTCTCAGGGATAGCCACGAAATGACGACGCGTTTATTACTTTATCAATATACTAGCTGACCCGCGCAACTTCGTCTGCGTATGAGAGAGAGGATTGAAAGAGTGAGTCGTAGGCACCTATAGCACAATAATTCTAAAAGCGGTAATGGGATGATCTACTTCGGCCGTCAGTCACCCCGTCTCTCACACCGTCAGTCACACCGTCTGTCAAACCGTCTGTCACCCCGTCTCTTACCCCGTCAGTGACACCCTCTGTCACACCGTCTGTCACTCCGTCTGTCACCCCGCCTATCACCCCGTCTGACACCTTGTCTGTCACCCCGCCTATCACCCCGTCTGACACCTTGTCTGTCACCCAGTCGGTCACCCGTCTGTCACCACGTCCGTCACCCCGCCTGTCACCCCGTCTGTCACCTCGTCTGTCACCCAGTCGGTCACCCAGTCGGTCACCCCGTCTGTCACCCAGTCTATCACCCCGTCTGTCACCCGTCTGTCACCCCGTCGGTCACCCCGTCTGTCACCCAGTCTATCACTCCGTCTGTCACCCAGTCGGTCACCCCGTCTGTCACCCAGTCTATCACCCCGTCTGTCACCACGTCCGGCACCCCGTCTGTCACCCCTTCTGTCACCCCGTTTGTCACCCCGTCTGTCACCCCGCCTGTCACCCCGCCTGTCACACTGTCTGTCACTCCGTCTGTCACCCCGTCTGTCACCCCGTCTGTCACCCAGTCTATCACCCCGTCTGTCACCACGTCCGTCACCCCGTCTGTCACCCCGTTTGTCACCCCGTCTGTCACCCCGCCTGTCACCCCGCCTGTCACACCGTCTGTCACTCCGTCTGTCACCCCGCCTGTCACCCCGTCTGACACCTTGTCTGTCACCCAGTCGGTCACCACGTCCGTCACCCCGCCTGTCACCCCGTCTGTCACCCCGCCGGTCACCCCGTCTGTCACCTCGTCTGTCAACCAGTCGGTCACCCCGTCTGTCACCAGTCTGTCACCCCGTCTGTCACCACGTCCGTCACCCCGTCTGTCACCCTTCTGTCACCCTTCTGTCACCAGTCTGTCACCCCGTCTGTCACCCCGCCTGTCACCCCGCCGGTCACCCCGTCTGTCACCCCGTCATTCACCTCGTCAGTCACTCCGTCCGCCACCCCATCAGTCAGCCTGTCAGTCACCCCGTCATTCCTCACGTCGGTCACCCCGTCAGTCATCCCATTAGTCACCCCATCAATCACCCTGTCAGTTACCCCTTAGTCACCCTACCATTCATCCCCTTGGTCAACACAAAAATATTTTTTCAAATCGAACCAGTAGTTTCTGAGATATAAAATTCCCCGCTAGCAGCATTTTTCATTTCTGCTCCGCTTCTATTGGTCATAGCGTGATGTTATATAGCCTATAGCCACCGTCCATAATTGGGCTATCCAACACAAAAAGAATTTTTCAATTCGAACCAGTAGTTTCTGAAATATAGTCTTTTTAACATTTTTCATTTCTGCTCCGCTCCTATTGGTCATAGCGTGATGTTATAAAGCCTATAGCCACCCTCGATAATTGGGCTATCCAACACAAAAATAATTTTTCAATTCGAACCAGTAGTTTCTGTCAGAGATATAAATTTTCCCGATTTTGCAACATTTTTCATTTCTGCTCCGCTCCTATTGGTCAAAGCGTGATGTTATATAGCCTATAGCCACCGTCGATAATTGGGCTATCCAACACAAAAATAATTTTTCAAATCGAACCAGTAGTTTCTGAGATTAGCGCGTTCAATCAAACAAACAACCAAACAAACAAACAAACAAACAAACAAACAAACTCATCAGCTTTATAATATTAGTATAGATTAAAATCAATATATACTCGTAATTGACATGTGAAAGTGCTATAAAATATTCTATTTGCAGAATAAATGATTTGAATTTGAATTTGAATAGATTAAGAGAATATGAATCCTGGCATTGAACTTCTGTTTTACCACGTCATCCAAGACTACGAGATCAGTGTACCTTTATCTGATCTGTGGATAGCAATGTTTTACTGTTTACAAGATACGTAATGTACCGTAGATACTAGACATCGATTAACACAACTTTGTAATTGATAGACAATCTAAGAGACTGTACTGCTAAATATATCATCATCATCATCATCATCAGCCATAGGACGTCCACTGCTGAACATATGTAGGCCTCCCCCAAAGATTTCCAGATCGACCTGTTGGAAGATATAGGTATATATATACTGATTTCTAATATAGGTATATTATATTTATATATAGATATATCATATTATACTCATATAGCTAAAATTTGTTAGGCTCGAAAACATCTGGGATGGAACTAAGCTCGGCGAAATTTGAGTGTTCTATTTCGCTAGTGCGTCTTTGCCTACCGCTTCGTGGATACAGGTGTGAGTTTAGGTTGTGTTTGTTTGGCACGATATAAGCATCATCATCATCATCAGCCAGAGGACGTCTACATTCCTATTGCTATTCTGGGCACAAATTCCGTCCGGAGTTACTGGGATGTCAGGTGGTATTTTTTCAATTGAAATTAAATTTCCCTTTCATTAAAAACAATTATTGTTTATTAAAAACGCATTGTTGACCACAGGCGCACAGGCTCGTTCGTGACAATTTTTCGGCATATTTACCTGGGATAAAAGTAGTCTGTGTCGCTTTTTAATAGTGAAATAATTTTAATAATTGATTATTATTCCGTTCTTTTCTACCTCTATATCAGATAGGTACACGTGTTTTATCGAGCCGATCGATCCGCGAGTCCCCGCAAGGTTAAGACGTTCGCAGCGCAGCCCCAACTCGCTACTCGCTACCGTATTCATTATCTCATTACACCCACTACGCTGTTGCACTATCGATGTCATTGATAATTCAATCGGAATCATGGCTATCAAATGCATAATTGAACCGTGCTCTATTTTTCAAAGAAATAATTGTTGTGTTACCATAGAGTCATAGCACTCGCCTCCTTGGTTTATTGGCAGCATGTATGTATGGCTGTGGACCGGGAGGTCCCGGGTTCGATTCCCAGGTCGGGCAAAGCGAATTTTGTAATTTAATTTGCCCGGGACTGGATTTCTCAGAAGGTGTTGAAGTCAGGCAGGCGGCGGGTCGTATAAACGACGTCAAATCCTTTCTGCAACATACTTGAAAAATAAGGGCCGGTAGAAAGATACAAAGATAGAGTCATAGCACTGTCATGATAGTTTTGAGTGGTAGAGCCACGCTGACGCTGTATGCGAATATCTGTAGGCCGGATGATTAAACTGGACTGATTTGATACCACTGTATCACAGGAAACCGACATACGAATAAAGTAGTTGACTGATAACTTGCGTGCGGTGAGAGAGAGAGAGAGAGAGAGAGAGAGAGGGGGAGAGAGAGAGAGAGGGGGAGAGAGAGAGAGAGAGAGAGAGAGAGAGAGAGAGAGAGAGAGAGAGAGAGAGAGAGAGATTACATAGGTGATTAATTCCCTCTTTCCCTTTACAATCCCTATGCCTTTTTGGAAACGCACTCGTGCAATCTTACTTTCAGTATTGTCGATTGTCTGGACGAAGGGCGGTAGTAATTACGGTCCCCTATCTGCTTGATACTGATTTTGAAAATAATTACACTATTGAAACTAAGTACACCATAGTGTCATAGACTTTTTTTATGGGAAACACTTTATAGCGTAGTTGCTTAAGCAACATCCAGCTATTTTGTTTACTAAATACTTTCTATAGGAATACAAGCAAAACTAAATTAAGTTTTGTTGATAACAGAATGCTCAATATCCAAATACTTATTACTCAGCCAAATAAGACTGCCTCGGTGGCGTGGTTGTATTTCGGTACGACTACTGTCCTGAGGTCTCGGGTTCGATCCCCGGGTCGGGCAAAGTGATATTGGATTTTTCCATATCAGCCCCGAGTCTGGAATTTGTGCCCGATATGGCGATAGGCTCGCCCCCTATCACATCTGGGACGGAACTAAGCTCGGCGAAATGTGGGTGTTCTAGTTCGCTAGGGCGCCTCTGCCTACCCCTCCGGGGATACAGGCGTCAGCTTATGTTATGTTATGTCTAAGCCAAATAAGAACTAAACAACTATTCGAAACAATGAATCGATGTTTCAGAAACAGTAATTAATAACGAACCTTTGACACAAATACATTGCAGATAAGACCGAAGTAAATCTGAAATGGAACTAATAAATTGTACAAAATGTCAGTAATGTATAACGTAGTAGAAGAGTTTTAAACTATGGACACAATTTTAAAAATCTTTACCTATAAGAAAGCTATATTCCCTCCGAGTGAATTAAATTAGTGTATTATCTAATGGTGTTTCGAATAAAAAAAAAATATGGCTACTTTGATTTTACTACGTAAATATTTTTTATTTACGGACTCTTAGCGAAAAAAAAAAAACTGATATAGATAGGGTTACTTCTTTCTTTCTGCCTGCCCTTATCCCACCTTAATGTGGGGTCAGCTCAAGTCTCATCACACTTTTTCAAACATGTTGTAGAAAGGATTTAGCTGAGTTTTTACGTCCGGCTGCCTGCCTGACGTCAACTGGGGGATCCAGTCCCGGGCAAATTAAATTAGAAAATTCGCTTTGCCCGACCTGGGAATCGAACCTACGACCCCTCCGTCCACAGCCCATATATGCTGCCACTAGACCAAGGAGGCGATAGTAGTGCTACTGATTATCACAATTATTTAGTTGTATTACAATTTACAACATCGAAATCGTGAACATGTGCTTTTTTTATAGCAGATACTGGCAAACGGGCAGATGCGTCACCTGATGGTAAGTGATCTCCACCGCCCATAGACACCCAAGACACAAAAAGAATCATGGGTGCGTTGCAAACTTAAAAGGAGGGAACGGAAGGGGAGGGAATGGCGTTTGGGAAAGGGAAGGGGGGAATTGGGCCACCGGAAATCTCACTCACTGAACGAAACGCGACTGCGATCTGCCACTTTACGTCAGTTTTCTGTGAAACAGTGGTATCTGTCCGGTCGAGCCGGCCCATTCGTGCTGTAGACGTTACTGTCTACAGCGTGGCTCTACCACTCAGATATATTCAGGCGTCCAAAAGCAACAAGAATAGAAACTTTGCTCCAGAACATTTCGCCTGTTTGAAGTAATTTCAACCTTTACTGCAAATGCCGTGGCTTGAATTTTTTATTCCAACTTCACGGTTTAATGGCAAAAGGAAATGAGAGTATACGCATGCTTGTTTGAAGTTATTGTTTGCTTTACTCTCATGTAATCGTGTCGATAATATTTCAAGTATTGTGATAAAGATAAAATAACTCGTTTGTCGTCACCGAGTAATAACAGAATACTTCATAGTATCCTGACTCCTGATTGCCTTGGTGGCGTGGTGGTATCACGTGCGCAGTACAACTATCGTCCTGAGGTCTCGGGTTCGATCCCCGGGTCGGGCAAAGTGATATTGGATTTTCGACCGACTTCCAAAACGGAGAAGGTCCTCAATTCGTCTGTATTTTTTTTTAAGGATGTTACGCGATATCTCCGCCGAATGGGGACCGATCTTCAAAATTCTTTTTGTGTTCGATAGAGCTTCTTTCAAGGGTGGTCCTATATAAATTTGGTCACGATCGGATTTGAAGTCGCTCTGTTAAGTTTGTAAACTTGTGATTATTCAAAATCAGTCCGGAGTCTGGAATTTGTGCCCGATATGGCGATAGGCTCGCCCCCTATCACATCTGGGACGGAATTAAGTTCGGCGAAATGTGGGTGTTCTAGTTCGCTAGTGCGCCTCTGCGTACCTCTTAGGGGATACAGGCGTGACCTTATGTTATGTGTGTTCATAGTGTCCTTTTACCTAGTGAATAATAAAACAAGCGGTTTGCCCGATTGTAGAGCACTACTAGTTACTCAAATGTGATAGGTGGCGAGCCTATCGCCATATCGGGCACAAATTCCAGACTCCGAGCTGATTTTGAATTGAAATAACCAATATTATTTTGCCTGACCCTTAAGACCGAACCCGAGACCATCAGGACGGTAGCCGTACCGAAACACAACTACGCCACCGAGGCACTTAGATAAATTATAATTGGAAGTAATGATATTTTATTTGGGCACCACTTACCAGTTCCTAGCGAACCACTATTTGTTGGATCTTAAAGGAAGGAACGTATCTTCGATTACATGAATTTATCATATTCTGTCATAGTAATCGTCTATCACCATCGATAAATTATAGCTATTCATATCTAGATTATTATCATGCAGTACCATTTCCGTGGGAAAGTGATTACATTGGTTTTACAACTTTAATGTGTTCTTATACACAAAATATTCACATGTTCACTTACATAATATTTGCCCCGATGTTTACCTTTTTATTTAAATCATGCTGAATTTATTCATAGCAACGATAGCAACACAAAAACCGCACATGTCCGCTAACGGTTTGGCCAAAAAAGGTACACTTCAACTAAATATTTCGTCGATAGAGAATCTTAAACCCGCATTTCTCTATCTACATCTTTATAAGAATGAAATAATTTGAGGTTCAAAGACATTATAATATGGGTTGAGAAACTGATGAAGCTTTTAATTCTCGTTTCAAATTGTTACTACAAACCGATTCACAATTGGGTACTTGACAATAGTAACCAATATCAATGAATTTCTGTAGGAACATAGATTTATCATCTAACTAGCTGACCCGCGCAACTTCGTCTGCGTATGAAAGAGAGGGTTCAAAAAATGAGTCGTAGGCACCTATAATCCAATAATTCTAAAGGAGGTAATGGGATGATCTACTTCGGTTCGGTTTCGTCAGTCATCCCGCCAGTCACCCAGTCAGTCACCCCGTCCATCACCCTGTCGGTTACTCCGTCAGTCATCCCGTCGGTCACCCAGTCTGTCAACCCGTCAGTCACTCCGTCGGTCACCCAGTCTGTCACTCCGTCTGTTACCCCGTCTGTCATACCATTTGTCACCCAGTCTGTCACCCCTTCTGTCACCCCGTCTGTTACCCGTCTGTCACCCGTCTGTCACCCCGTATGTCACCCGTCTGTCACCCGTCTGACACCCCGTCTGTCACCTGTCTGTCACCCGTCAGTCACCCCGTCTATCACCCCATCTATCACCCCGTTTGTCACCCCGTCTGTCACCCGTATGTCACCCGTCTGTCACCCATCTGTTACCCCGTCTGTCATCCATCTGTCACCCCGTCTGTCACCCCGTCTGTCACCCGTCTGTCACCCGTCTGTCACCTGTCTGACACGCCGTCTGTAATCTGTCTGTCACCCCGTCTGTCTCCCGTATGTCACCCGTCGTTTACCCCGTCTGTCACCCATCTGTCATCCAGTCTGTCACCCTGTTTGTCACACCGTTCATCACCCCGTATGTCACCCCGTCCGCCACCAATCAGTCAGCCTGTCAGTCACCCCGTCATTCCTCACGTCAGTCACCCCGTCAGTCACCCCGTCAGTCACCCCGTCAGTCACCGCGTCAGTCACCCCATCAATCACCCCTTAGTCACCCCATCATTCATCTCGTCGGTCAACACTAAAAGAATTTTTCACATCGAACCAGTAGTTTCTGAGATATACATATCCCCGCTTTTGCAGCATTTTTCATTTTTACTCCGCTCCTTTTGGTCATAGCGTGATGTTATATAGCCTATAGCCATCCTCGATAAATGGGCTATCCAACACAAAAATATTTTTTCAATTCGAAGCAATAGTTTCTGTCTGAGATATAAATTTTCCCGATTTTGAAACATTTTTCATTTCTGCTCCGCTCCTATTGGTCATAGCGTGATTATATAGCCTATAGCCATCCTCGATAAATGGGCTATCCAACACAAAAATCATTTTTCAATTCAAACCAGTAGTTGCTGAGATATTAACTTCCCCGCTTTTCAACATGTTTCATTTCTGCTCTGCTCCTATTGGTCATAGCGTGATGTTATATAGCCTATAGCCACCCTCGATAACTGGGCTATTCAACACAAAAAGAATTTTTCAAATCGAACCAGTAGTTTCTGAGATTAGCGCGTTCAATCAAACAAACAAACAAACAAACAAACAAACTCTTCAGCTTTATAATATTATTAGTATAGATTAACGTATGCAATAGGAATTTATTAAAAATACTCTAAGGATAATTTTATTTTAGTAATTATTTGCTTCCTGCGAAAAAAAAAAATAAAAAAAAAAATAAAAAAAAAATCTTTTTTTTTCTTGTCGCTGGATGCAGGCCGCTTCCAGCAGGTCGATCTGGAAATCTTTGGGGGAGGCCTATGTTCAGCAGTGGACGTCCTATGGCTGATGATGATGATGATGATGAATTATTTGCTCCACAAAGGCCTAAGATCAAAAGTCATGCTGCCAGGTTATTTAGTGTTTTTTTCCAATAATTATATACATAAATCTCAACTTAATTTCAACGCGGATGTGATCGACGATCGATATCTGATCGACGAAATATCCGACCCGTTTTTTTTAGTTTGAAATCATAAATGTTATTTCCTCAATATCTTTTTTAAAATCGATTTTGTATCTATGGTAAGAAACAATGACGTCACCCGTAACTACAGTTAACAGGTAGCGTTTCGGCGGCAAACTAAATTATACATATCAATTTTTGCTTTTTTTAACTAAATATATGAAAATAAATTACGAAATATTTTTTTACATGTTTAGGATAAACCAATAAATAGCCTTGTATACTTTTTAAAAAATAGTCAAGTACCCAATTCGTGCCGTTTAGCTTGTGATAAATATTACCCATGTCATAATTTATTGCATTGTCAGATCTACTTATTGCAACAGTAGTTAATGCAAATGGACTCGTAAACCAACTAACCTATTGTTTCTAACTGAAATGTCACCATTGGCTGAGTTCTGTGACTCCTAAGAAGTACGTTTAAGAGTGACCCATAACAATGGCGGTCAGGCGGGTGTCGTGACTGACTGCGCCTGACTGCCGCGGCCCTCCTGACTAGGAGATCTCCCCTCTGGTGGAGGACCGAGGAACACACACAAATGTTCCTCAAATCGTTCAATATGTTTACCACAAATCCCCAATTACAATATTTGCATGACAAAAATTAAAGTCGTTGCCCCTCAATAGGTCATATTATCGTAAAAGTGACTGCCGATAAGAGATCCTTAACCGAGTGTTAACCTCAAGGGCGGGGTTATGGCGGTTCAAACTGAAACGGTTATTTTCGGCAAAGAAAGGTCACGGTTTGGGGACCTTAAATCCCATTTTATCGTGAAATCGACGAATGATATTATTGTAATTGGAAGATCTACCTCTATATTAGGTATAAGTTATAACTTTGTTTTAATTTAGACTGTCGTCCCTGTTTTCTGATCACATTAACATTCAATTAGTAAAGCTTTAATGTTGATACTAGGTAGGTAGTAGTAGGTCCACGGACATAAAGTATACTATAAAAAAATTTGTCAAATTACTCAAAACATCGTGTTGCTAGAATCAGTGGTTAATGCCATTTAACACTGATCAGTCTATTAGAAACCGAATCAACATGTACTTTGACAGATGCAAAAGGAATAAGACTGCTTTTGGAAAATATAAACTGGATTCAATTTATAACAAAAATGAAATTATAGGGACTTAGATTATTAGGCAAATAGTCACCACTAGATGTCCCACGAAAGATTATATGTAATATCCAGTGAAATTTCACTTTTAATAAATACTATACATGTACATATGTTTAGCAGTGGACGTCCTATGGCTGATGATGATATACTAGAGGTAGAATTAAAATAAAACTATGAGCCAATAAAATATGATTCCTGCTTTGTAACAGTTGCACAAAATTGAATTTCTACTGTAAATGTAACTCAATATGAGTTGTTCGGCAATATTTGTTTATTTTGAATTAAAAATCTTCTGCAATATGCATGTTGCCGAACAATAATAATTTATTCTTCCTGTATGTCGCTTGTTTATCGAGACCTGTGTTCGGTTTATTGGTTTGTAAACGTAGATATCGTAATTACAAAGGTGAAATGCAGCGCAGTGGAAACATAACTTTACTGCTATATTTATTCGCTTTGATCATGTGGACGGACCAAAACTGGCGCACTGTGTAGACCTTTCGGGGGAAGATAACTATGGTCTTACTGTGGAGGATGCTCAAGAACGCCTGGACGTGACGACGCGAAGTGGAAAGGTTTGTGTAGGAAGGCGGACCCTGGTATTGTTAAACCGGGATAATGCTAAGTAAAGAAATCAGCATGTTTTGTATTTCTAGGGAAATGTGGTTGTACAATAACAAAAAAATATTTTCACTTGTCAAAATATCTGACAGGGAGATGATGTAGTAATGCAAGTTTGGCAGCGCCTAACAGAATGATATCGATGCTGAGACCAGAAAAGCCCTCCACGTTGGCGGACCGGTGAGCAAAGGCTACTTATGTAACCGACACTCGTAAACTACAATTTTACGAATTTTAGAAATATTATAATACTATTTTACTTTTTTAGATCAACATTCACTCACGAAGTTCGTATTTGAGTATCGCTGAGACGGCGCTCCGTATGTTCCGTAGCTGGCTCATCATAGTGCTGTGAAGTAGTAGTCTATGACGTGCGCCACGTAGAACAGCAGGCAGGTGCCGATGTACATGAACACCAGTATTTGGACCAGCATGGTGGCTGTGCGGAGGCTCGGGGGTGACTGGCGAGTGGCGGCCACGGCTGCCGAGTGCCCGAAGCCCCGCACAAGGTGAATGTTAATGCTGTTTACTTGCAGATCAGCCAGTTGTGTAATGTAAAACCTTCGGCTTACGACGCTAATTAGGGGTTGGACGACACACCAATTGTAGCGCGTTACGTCACGAGTTCACGACACGTGCGTGCAGAAATATTTTAAAGGTGATATAATATTTAACCATTAGTTAACGTTATGTTATAGAAGAAATTATAATAATATTAGCCCTGTAATTTTACTGTCCCACTGCTGGGCACGGGCCTTCTCTACTAATGAGAGGGGTTAGGCCTTAGTCTACCAAGCTGGCCTAATGCGGGTTGGTAGAAAAGATTATGTTGAACCCACTTTTTTTGCACCCAAACGACCACGTGGGTCACCTGATGGTAAGTGCTCTTCACCGCCCATACACCCAAGAATCTAAAATAATCATGGGTGCGTTGCCAACCTAAAAAAGGGAAATAGGGATTGGGAAAGGGAGGAGGAAATTGGGCCACCGGAAATCTCACTCACCGAACGAAACGCAACAGCGAGCTGTCACTTTACGTCAGGTTTCTGTGAGGCAGTGGTATCAAACCGGTCGAGCCGGCCCATTCGTACTGTAGACGTACCTAACTGTCTACAGTGTGGCTCTACCACCCAATCGACCTAAAGGTAGTATAGTTACCTTAACACTGCAAGGATTTGAATTCTAGCTCTAGCATCACAACTTGTATTTGAGATTCTAATTTGAAAAACAGAAGACTTGGGGTTCTGATTTGTGCCAGGTATGGCGTCAGGTTCGCTCTCTACAACGGGTTTAGACAAGAGGCTTATGCGCTAGTCGAATAGAATAAATGTATGGGAATGACATAAGAGTACACCGCGTATGCCTCTACATAGCGTACGCATGGATGGAAATAACCTCAGCGAGGTTAAGGGGCTTTAGTTCGCTAATTCTACCTGCCTACCCATTCGGGGACGTAGGCGTGAGCTTATGTATGTAATAATGCTCTCATCTGAGGCATAAAACACTATTTTGTCTTTATACAATGACGTTGATATCGTAATCTTGATGACTTGAAGTGATGACTTCATATTTTACACCTAATTGGAATAGTAGCACACGCTTCTTTTGGCTTAAACCGTAAAGTCCTATATTTAAATCCTCGGTAATGTAATCAGTTTATGACTTATTCTTTTCAATTTCAGAAATCGCTCATGAGATGTCAGAATTTGTAAATTAACAACTCCTTCAGGTAAACAAGCATAAATATTTCACGTTAATATTTTGGAACTAACTTAAGTTAATATATCTATTTAAATAGATAACATTAAAACATAATTCTTACATTGCCAGTGAAAAGACGAGATAATTTGCTCTCTCAGTCAAGAAATAAAATGGAACGGAGTTAACCGTTATTATTTAATAACAACAAAGTTGTTCGCCGTCGATTCAACGGAATATAAAAATTTATAGTAATCACAGCTTCCTTTAAACGTAACATAAGCTCAAGCCGGTATCCCCGAAGGGGTAGGCAAAGGCCCACTAGCGAACTAGTACACCTACATTTCGCCGATTTAGTTACGTCCCAGATATGATAGGGGGCGAGCCTATCGCCATATCGGGCACAAATGATATTGAGTTTTTCTATTCAGTATCGAGTTAGGAGTGTGTTTGTGCCCGATATGGCGATAAGCTCGTCCCCTGTCACATCTGGGAAGGAAATGAGCTCGGCTTTATATGGGTGTTGTAGATCTTCAGGGATACAGGCGTGAGATTATGAATTGAAAGATATCTCTGTGAGAACATTAGTAATCTATTTGAAGATCTAATCATGACTGACGTGCATCTGTGCCCTGTAAATAATCACTCACAGTTACATGAGCCACTCTAAAGAAATAAAGATCCTTATAAGGACCTTGAGGATATGATTTTAACAAAAATAATTGTTGTCAGAAGTGGGATTCGAACCCACGCCCACAGAAGTGGACTGCGACCTGAACGCAGCGCCTTAGACCGCTCGGCCATCCTGACTATTCGTAGATGTACCTAAATAGACTATTAAATAGAATTGACTTTTTGAGCGGTAGAGCTACGCTGTAGACACTAGACAGCCGGCTGGACCCGTTTGATGTCAATGTCTCACAGGAAACCGACGTAAAGTAGCAGTTTGCTGTTGCGCTTCGTTGGGTGAGTGAGAATTCCGGTAGCTCAATTCCGAACGGCCCCTTCCCAATATCTATTTCTCTCCTTTTAAGTTGGCAACGCACGTATAATTATTTTTGTGTCTTGGGTGTAGACACTCATAGAGGTGGCGGATTTCTACCTCTAGATATTTTCTTCACTTCATTTATTTCATCAATAGCAGGAGAAAAAAGATCTGACAAATGAATTATGGCGGAATAGTTTTGCTAATTCACGATCATAACAATTTGTACAACACATAATATATTGCTGCATTATAACTTAATACATTTATAATATTAATTTATAACACTTTATCATTACAGTTTATTGCCTGATTCATACTCCTATTTCACCATGATTATGTTATTTATTACAACTATTCTTAAAAACAACTCATTCATTTCATCTGTGTCTAATATTTTAAGGAGGCCGAGAGTTCAATGTAAATCTTGATGCAAGGATGGTTGACGTATTTCTATTTTTGTCTTCCATAATCACGAATATTATTGACTAATACTCCATGAAAGTATTAACTATTGTTTCAATAAATAAATTACACAACTGTTACCAAAGACTTCTATGTTACATACTACTAGACAGTACTAGACAGTTCGGTACATAGAATTTGCGCGCTAAGTTTCTGTCAATTAACCGCAACTAACTATAGAGATCTGCAGCCCGAGCAGGAAAATTCCTGACAATCGTAAATGTATTCGAGCTCGCTGCGCACTGATGACATTTGGTTAATATTTCTTACAAATGTTAATATTTCTCTTCTCTTTTCCTTAGCCGTCAAACGTCAAACAATATAATATAGTAATATTAAATCTCTTTGGTTAGACTGCCTCGGTGGCGTGGTGGTATTTCGGTACGACTACGGTTCTGAGGTCTCGGGTTCGATCCCCGGGTCGGGCAGTGATATTGGATTTTTCCATATTAGTCCGGAGTCTGGAATTTGTGCCCGATATGGCGATAGGCTCGCCCCCTATCACATCTGGGACGGAACTAAGCTCGGCGAAATGTAGGTGTTCTAGTTCGCTAGTGCGCCTCTGCCTACCCCTTCGGGGATACAGGCGTGAGCTTATGTTATGTTTTTATGTCTTTGGTTAGACCACATTTTGTAGCCGATTTTTTTAATATTCTCAAAATTCTAAACTCAACTCCTTGTATACAAGCTAAGTCCACCTCGAGTTATATATTTAATTATTCGTTCTCATATCATAAAGTTTTAAGTTGAATACTTCTAACTTATAATTATATTCCAAGAAATGTTATAAGAAAGGGTAAATTATTATAATATTTTTAAGGAAACGTTAGAATGACGTAGTCTAACGAAGACAAAAGAAAGCCTAGCCTAACTAAAAGCTAGAACAAGCTAAAAACCAAGCTCAAGGTGCGTTGAGGACGCAAGGTACGTTCCCTCGTACCCTATCCATAAGATTATAACCATAATGTTAAAGTTCAACATTCGGTCAAATAAAGAGCATGTTAGCGTGTTGTTTATATCAATTAGAATACCATAAGCATAAAATATCATAAGAAATTAAATAATCCATTGTGACTTAGCAAGGTGTAGCTAAGAAATTGCGTTTCTTTGTGCAATTTACAAACTGCCTAACAAAACAAGAATGCCTATAGTAGAGCAATTGGAGGATGTTGGGTCACATTATGGATGTTAAATAATTCAATCCTGAAATAAGGAATTTCGTTTCAAAGATAAAGTAACGTTCAAAGAAATAAAAAAATTATATTCAGAAAACGGCCGCTGGCACTAACCCAGATAATGTTACACAAAACGAAACAAAACTATCGTTTTACATAATAACATTCAAAATGTTAGCGAAATCAGACAAATATTTTAAAATCGGTGAATTTTTTTGACAATGTATTATGCAAATGGTGTCCTATATTTCAGCCAATTCATTAGAAAAGCATTTGTTAAACTCCCAAATGTTTCATAAACACTATTTTACACCAGCATCCCGCAAAAAAGACCACTGAGTTTTTGGCGAGATGGCGGTCGCAGAGAGACAGATCCAGAATACTGGATAAAACTGGATATTGAAAGGAGCTATCACTTGTAGTTATTGCTGCTTTCATTATAGGGGCTTTAGATAAACCGCCTTATTCATAATGAAATCCTGGTCTTAATGAACGCATAACCCTAATTTTGCCTACTTTAGCTAAAAGAGAACTAAAATATGTTTATCGTATACAATGTTGCTGGTTTACAGAAAAAACATGATTTTTATCTCTGGAAAGCTTTGGAACAAATAGGAAGTCTTGGCAGGAAATAATCAATGAAAAACATAGGTCATTTAGACTATAATACAATTAATGTCATTAAGAAAGAACATCAAACTTGAAACAGCAGATCGGAATCGGCCATGTTTTCACTATCGAATGTTAAACGTTTTAACGCTATTGAACGATTATGAATATAATTTTTATGAAACGTACTATTGCGGTCTTATTACGCTCTACTAAATAATTATGAATAAGGGGGAAAGAAGATACTCACGTTTCTTTCGTCCATCGAGTACTGTCGCATCAGGCACCGCAAGAGTCCCATTGTCGTTGACCTCGTGCAGCGGGAGGTCGACCGTGTCAGGCGAGCCTCCGGGCCACGCCATCTCATCACCATCACTGATCACTCATCACACACCACAACACATACTGATATGCTTATTGAACACTTTGAACGCCGGGTGCGTTTACAGTCTTTTCGTTGAATGTTACATACATTTAGTTAAAATATGTACTGATACTAAAATGATAATTTTTACATAAAATTCAGAATTATAGGTACCTACCTACTCGTACGTAGTATTCTGAGATATATATACGTGTTTTCTTATTGAAGCAATAAGTATCAAAAATACAATAAAACAAAACCGAGATTATAGGATAATGTATGTTAGTAGTTTTGGGGAGTATTGGAGTGAATTCCTTTTTAATGTAACGTTGACTTTGTTCAGCTAGCTTTATAATTCAGGCTTGTATTATGCATGTCTCACTCTCGCTTATATATAATGGTTCTGATTTCTTAAGTTTACGCGAATGCTATTCATTGAAATAAAATTACTTAAACAGTCCAACCCGTGACCACGAAGACTGCAAAGCCTTCGAAACGTCGGGAATAAAAATTAAAACCAAATCGTGATAAAATCCGTAAAAGTAATTTTATTTCAATATAATGGTTCTATTGTTATTCTGCTTCTTTTTAAATAGGTCCTTTATTAATGGGAGGAAAAGAACCCTAGTCTTGGTACACGCTTGAATCGTTGTAGATAATAACTTATCGTTAATAAATGAAAATGACGAGGTGACGTAACTTGAGGAAAAATCTTTTATTTTCCACTCAAAACAAATATTAAGCACAACAGATATTCTCGCTGTATAAGAATATATTATGATTATATATGACTTAACAATGAAGTAGGACAGTAAAAAACTAATAAAATTTTCTTATGGTAATGATTACAATGCGTTCTTTGTGAATCTGATAATGAAGGTGGGACCACTATTCAGAATTCCTTTTAGCAGTGGAGCCACAAACTCGGGGCTTTCATTTCATGTTCCTTATGGCATACAACTGTTTCGGAATGCATTGTCAAAATCACTATTACCTTATCCAATTGGGTACTTGACTGTCTTATTTCATACACATTTTTATATGTAATAGCAAATAAAACAAAAAAAGAAACCCTTCTCTAAAAACCGCATCGAAATTGGTTGAAAAATCAGGCAGTAATTAATATTTTAAATTCTGCAATGAGCAAGAGTGGGGACGTAGTGGGGATATTTTGCAATCCTTTTCCAACGCAAGTACCATTATGGCCGTGACGAGATTTTACTGATACTTCTCTTTCCCGCTGTTTGAAGGTTACACCAAATTACAAAGGCTTATAACTTTTTTATTTATGGGAGTATTTCAATTATTTCTTTCTGTGTTACGTTTTAAATGACGTAAATTCCGTATAAAATCAATAAAAAAACATAGTCAAGTACCCAATTTCCATACATTTGGGATTTGGACAAGATTTGGTATAAATACAGATAATAAATATTAAACGACTAAATTCAAAGTGCAATTTTAAAAAATCATCCAACAAGACACTTATTAAAACGTTGAATTTAGAAGACACCAAGCGAGATGAGACTGGAGTTGTCTTGGTAGAATAATGTGACCGTTGTAACTTAGTTCCAGGTTGTTCGGTAAGTGTAGCGTTGGTGAGGGATAACAAACGGCCCTCTCAGGGATTCCTAGAGAGCCTTGCACTAAATACTGAAGTCTGATTTCATATTATCTGGTTGGTATGCGACATTTCTGATACAAATTCGTTTATTGTTGTCGCCAATTAACGGTGTGGAAGCACTATTGTTTCAATTTGAAGGGTATTCTTTCTTTCTACTTGCCCTTATCACACCTTAATGTGGGGTGGCGCAACACGCTTTTTCCAGCATGTCGCAGAAAAGATTTGAAGCTACTAAAACGACTAGTGCAGAGCAATTACTAATCTAGAGTTACACCTTTGCTCGATTTATCCTACAGCTCATTCCTATACTTAAATCGAGATTTGGGATAAATCAAAATAAATCAATTTGGGATAAATAATATCACAGTGTTGCAAGTCCTAAGTTGAAGAGGGCAGTAAAATTCAATTCAATAATCTGTGCTACTCTTTACATCCATGAGAGGAACCTGTTCATCCTTATAATCCCTATAAAATATCTATAAAGGTAAAAATATCACCTTTCTTTCGGGGCCGTCGGGAAAAAATAATATAACATCACTACAAAGCTTAATAAACAATGATAAAAAGCGAAAACAAGGCTTTTTATTTTTCGTTCTGTTTCAAATTTTATATTTGACGAAAGTACTTAGTTTTAATTGCTTTAACAAGGAACTTCGGATGCTTGTAAAAAGACAAACTTGTTAGTAACTTTTTTTTAAATAAAGTTTAATTCTTGAGAGGCACGATTTAAAGCAACAATATTGTTATTGAATCCTTTTGTCGCCTCCTTGGTCTAGTGGCAGCATGTATGGGCTGTGGACCAGGAGGTCGTTGGTTCGATTCCCAGGTCGGGCAAAGCGAATTTTCCAATTTAATTTGCCCGGGACTGGACCCCTCAGAGGGCGTTGGCGTCAGGCAGCCGGTCGTAAAATCATTTCTGCAACATGCTTGAAAAAGTGTGTTGCGCCGACCCCACATTAAAGTGGGATAAGGGCACGTAGAAAAAAAAACATATTATTGAATCCTAAGAAAATATATTGTCTTCATTTGTAAGTGGCTATTACTCAGTTCCTACACATGAAGTGATTTATTCATTGACTCAAATGATACTGGTTCGATTTTATCGACCGATTTCCAAAAAGGAGATGGTCCTCAATTCGTCTGTAATTTTTTATGTATGTTACGCGATATCTCCGTCAAATGTGGACCAATTTTGAAAGTTCTTTGTATGCGATAGAGCTTATTTCAAGGGTGGTCCCATATAAATTTGGTCACGAAATGTGATTATTTTAAACAACAAAATGGGTATGTATTAGATACATAACATTTTCTACGTCTTAGGTGAATGGTCTAAAGTTATTAACAGAGTCAGCAAAGCTAAATTAGAAAATTTGATCAGACCTCAACTGTTCGATTGAAAATTTGAAACATGTCTTGAATTTCGCAGACACAAAACAACTGCAGAACTTATTTATAATTAACGATATAACGATAAACATAATCAAGGCTTCACTGGATATAATAAGCCTCAAGAAACGTCGACACTTCACGAAGATGACACGTATTCTCAATAAACTTTTGTTTTAACAACTTCCCAAGTCCCAACACGACGTATAAATAATATTATTTTAGGAATTATCGCATCTCGTTTCGGCGATAACGTTTCTATATGTTGTTATGGGATAAATAAGAAGGTCTGCTATGTTGAGACATACTTTCTTCAGAGTGAGATAAGCAATGATAAGTAGACAGGTTTATTATGATCCCTATGACAAGTCATGAGAATTTAATATCTGAGTTATGACGATATATTAGTTACAATATAATTGTTGTTCGGAGTTTCTCTCACGTAATGAGTCTTTTGCCATATTTCTATCACTCAGATTTTAGTGAAAATATGTTTAAAAGCTTGTGTAAAATTCTCGGGTATGCAGGTTTCCTCATGATGTTTTCCTTCACCGTTATAGCAAGCAATATTTCACAATGAATTGCGAAGGTATATGAAGTCTACCAACCCGCATTAGTCCAGCGTGGTAGACTAAGGCCTAACTCCTCTCATTAGTAGAGGAGGCCCGTGCCCAGCAGTGGGACAGTAATATTACAGGGCTAATACTATTATTATTATGTATGTTTAAAATCGTTTCGGTATTAGCACGTCCAAACAAACAATAACATTTATAATATTTTACTCTATTAACATTATCAAATATTTGTTGCTTCAAAAGTGAACAAGTTATAAAACTCTATTGCGGAGTCGAGAGCATCTCAAAGGAAATTAACCTCCAAATTACAAACGAAAAAGGAAAATGAAGAAAGAAAATATAATTGTAGAAACAATATTAAAATGAGTTTTTAAAAAACGTTTCCGCTTTTTTGGGGTCAACAACTTATTTATTTAGGCCTATGTTCAGCAGTGGACGTCCTATGGCTGATGATGATGATGATGATTTATTTATTTATTCATTTATTTATTTTGTGTGTTTACAACTAGTACTATTTGGGATGCATTTGGAAGATACAAAGTAGAAAATAATTATTGTAACAAGCTATGTTTTATAAGAAAAAAAACACAACAGTAAGCTGCCAATTTATATCGGTTTTTTGTGAGATGGTGGTATCAAACCGGTCGAGCCAGCCCATTTGTGCTGTAGACGTCATTGTCTACAGTTTGGCTCTCCCATTCAAAAATCTCCAGAGGCCCAAATATACTCGCGGTTACAGTCTCCATTCTTACCTACGGTTACGGTTAGTCGTACTTTGGTAGTGCCCAGAGATAGTGACGGGGACTCGGCCTCCGGTCGCCGAGACGCTTATGTAACATATATGTTCCGCCTCCAACGGGTTAAATAAATAAGATGGTCGCTTGTTCTTCGTATGCTAGTAAAAGATTCAAGTTATGGGGCTGACGTACAGAGTTAAAAGTATACATTATTTAGTAATGATTTAATATTTATTATTACCACATATACCATTGCATCATATTTATTACGTTATAGCCATAAATTGAACAATGATAAATACTGCTTACGCCTTAACTTAAATCAATGAATAGGCAAAATGATAGATTATAAAACACTAGCTGTTGCCCGCCACTCCGATCGCGTGGAAATTTATTTTCCGGGATAAATAGTAGCCTATGTGTTTTTCTTTATATCTGTAAGGTTTCATCAAAATGTATTGAGTAGTTTTTGCGTGAAAGAGTAACAAACATCCATATATACAAACTTTCCCGTTTATAATATTACTAGTTACATTTGTAAGATTTTATAACTAACTACTTATCATCACTTTCTTTATTTCTACCTGCCTTTATCCCACCTTAATGTGGGGTCGGCACAACACACTTTTTCGAGCATGTTGCAGAGAGGATTTGGCTTAGTTTTTACGATCGGCCGCCTGCCTGACGTAACCCCCTATGAGGGATCTAGTCCCAGGGAAATTAAATTAGAAAATTTGCTTTGCCCGACCTGGGAATTAAACCCAGGACTTCCCGGTCCACAACTCATACTTGCTGCCTTTAGACCAAGAAGACGACTACTTATCATCACTACATGGTATAAAACAAAGTCGCTTCCCACTGTCTGTCTGTCTGTATGCTTAGATCTTTAAAACTACGCAACAGATTTCGATGCGTTTTCGTAGATAGTCACGGGCGGCCCGGCCTTCGGTGGCCCATACGCTTATGTAACATATTTATGTGACGCCTCCGACGGGTTAAAAGATACACTCTATCTATTCAAGAGAAAAGTTTATAATATCTATAATACATACATAACATTTTGAGTGCTTCCGTTGCGTGCGCGGTTATGCATATGTGACACAGACGAAGTTGCGCGGACCAGCAAGTAATTTATAAAACAATACAAGTTGTCCTTAGGAAAATCCCTTCCACCTGTCCTTATATCACGGCTGTGTTTAATCGGTGTGGCATATATATTGCATTTTACGAATTGTTAATTTTTACGACTGACCGATTGTCTGACGTAATCAAGATCCAGCTCCGGATGTGGTCCAGGGTCCGCCAGATGGTTGTTACGTAACGCTGGACTAAAAGACTATAGAGGGAGCTAATGTAATTATATTGGAAATTATTTTAAATATGTTTAAAGTATGTACGCGATTAAAATACCATTATAAATTCATTATAAAAACGTAAACGAATTCATTTTAAAACGTGTTTGAAATTACTTTGCTTATAAATTATTATTCAATGTGCGTATTACCAATTCTAACATTCGTTTTACACAAAAGTATTTAAAAAATCTCACTCAAAACTGCCTTAAAAACAAAATTAAATATTTTAGGCGTTGAAAAGTATGAGTATGACAATGAAAGACAAAACGTAAGTAAGTAACACTCAAAATAAATGATGTACTGTATCATTTATGAAATATTACTATAAATTATTGTTCAATAATTTCAAATAACTTTATAAAATAAAATACAGACGAATAAAGAAGTGAAGGCTTCCTTTCTTTCAAGTTGGTTGAATAAAGACGCGTGTCCTGCACCTGTTTTTCTCGAAACAAAACACAAAACAATGATTTTCGCTATGTCCTGCTCATAGAATAATGGACCATAGATAAATAGATTTGTGTAATATTTAATGTGCAGGAGATGCGCCTTAAGTTAAACAATCTCACAAAATTCCTGTTTACGAAAAAATCTTTTACGTGCTTTCACTAAGTGAATCACCGGAAGAAATAGATAAAGATCGCAAGGCGGCGCGCACACCTCACAAACCGATAACAACTGACAACTGACGATGCCGGCACGATAACGACCGTTCTGATAAGATACGCCCCTACTCTACTACTAATAGTATTTCAATCACAGGCGAGAGACGCGTGGCGTGGGCCGTGGGCGCAGTCAAGGCTTTTCTGGGGGTCAAATTATGCTTAGTCTAGTTGAAAATTTCAATTGAAATTGAGTCTTAAAATATTTGTAAGATGATCTTTTTTGTAAGTTATGACGGATTCGTCACACTATTGTGTTAAATGACCGAAATTGTATAACCTTTGTTATTTGTAGCTTCCTAGATGTCTTGTTGGAAACTATTCTGATGCAACTTATTATTTCATATTTTGGCCTAAGTAATGCTATGTTTTATATTACGGGGATTATAGGGATTTCTCTGCTCAGATGAATAATTTTAACGTTATCATGTATTAGAACGGAATTAAGTTCACAACTATTACTATGTTTGTGAATTATGTAGGGGGTCAGGGTCCTATTAGTCCCACCTTGAATCCAGTCAGTGATGCGTATTAAACACAATCAGAAAGAATTAAGCACTTTTGTCATTTATATCAAATCAACAACCGTTGATAATTAAGTGATTTAATAAACCAGAATAAACCAAAGAGCAATACGTAAAATCCCTAACACTTATAAAGTTTATTCTTACACATGTCAGGAGTAAAGACCGGGATGCGGATACGGACCGGTGCACTTTGTAATTATCTGCTAATAGTATTCTCATGAAAACATCCCCGATTTCTGCAATGGAAGTTAAATTAAAATTAAATCAACACATTGGTTTTCACACAGTTGTCAAAAGTCAAAAAACTTCGTCGATCTAAATTTAATAGTGCTTGACCATGATTTTAGCAACTTCATATTGATTTGACATTTACTAATGTTTATTAAACTTTGGCACTGATTGGCCTTTGAGTTTGAGAAACATTGATATAGTATTCAATCAGCCAAAGAATACCCATAAGAGGACCTTTAATGAACCATATGCTTTGAAATTATTGTTACAGAAAATAATAATGCAATCCTAGGATTTGAAATAGGCACACGTATGCGATAAGAAACTAACTAGAACGTATCAATTCTACGCTTACTGACCTCACCGTGAAGATAAAAACTTTTCTAACTAGTTACCGATTTTAATAATTATAATAAAAGCCCGCAGTGGGACAATAATATTACGGGGCAAATATTATTACTATTAAAAGAGCAAGTGGTCTATGTGATAAAAGGTGATTTTATTCGCCTACATAAAGATGGGTGCAGTGCCAACCATAAAGGAAATTAATGAGGATTGGGATGAAGAATTTGGCCTTATGGAAATCTCTTTCATCAAAGAAACTACAGTTGCCACTTCACGTGGATTTTCTGCGCCACATATAATGGTAAGCAAAATTGATTACAGCCAGGCTCTACCACTTCTGAAAACGCAGTTAACTATAATATCTACAATAATCTATACTGATATTCTATAGATGAAAAGTTTGTAGGAATTCATTAATGTGTATATTCACATAGAACCAGGCTGTAGTCGGTTACCTTTACAGTACGAATGAGCCGTGTCATACTTGATACCACTGTCTCACAGAAAACCGATAAAAAGTGGCAGCTAGTAACATTTCAGGTGCCCCTAATTTCCCTTCGTCTTCGAGCGCAGTAGCAGCAAAAGCTAGTAATAAAGGTCTATATGACCTAAAAACCAAGAACAGACAGTAGCATGAACCCATTACTAATATTAGAGTCGTAATCGTAGTAAGGCGTGGAAGTAGGAGCGGCTATCTCGCGTGTCCAGTGGGACAGTGTAGGCTTCAAGCGCGCCCTCATGGATATGGGAATGACCCGGACTAGATTAGGATTAATGATGCTTGTGATTTGGGTTGCGGTGTTTTAGCGGTTTTGCAGCACAATGTTACGAAAATAGTATTAGGAACCTTCATTGGTAGAGTGACGCTCGAAGTCGATGGAGGTCTGACAAAGAATCGCATAACTAATATGCCTAAGTATCACGGCAAATGATTGATGCAACGTAAAAGAAGATTTGCGTAAGAGTAGGAAAAACTCGTAGCATAGCAAATCAGCAAATAATAAATATATCATCATCATCATCATCAGCCATAGGACGTCCACTGCTGAACATAGGCCTCCCCCAAAGATTTCCAGATCGACCTGTTGGAAGCGGCCTGCATCCAGCGACTTCCTGACTTAAATATATTATTTAAGGTAAATAGAATTGTGTCCTGGATTATGATACTAGGACGGGTAGCGTGATTTGGGACTGGATCTCCAGAAGCTGTTGACGTCAGGAAGGTGACCGGTTCTAAGAAACTAAGCTGAATTATTTCTGCAATATGCTCAAAAAATGTGTTACCCCATGAGTGGTTAATACTCTTTTAATAGTCAGTTTATTAGCTGACCAGCAAAAATCAAATACAAAACATATTCCGTGATATCCTAAAAACAAGTTTACTTTTTCTAGATCCTATAAAACCACGAACTACCTACATGTAATTTCACGGATATTATCAGAAACTCCTAACAAGAAATAAATTGCATACACATTACACATTCGCAACGAATCTGTCGCTATACATATTATTATGCATACTTAAGTTGTACTCTTTTGTGTATGTCATTGTATTTTATGAATTAAAGATTATTATTATTATTACATAAAAATATTATAGCCATTTGCCAGTGTAGGACTTACAACTCATATAAAATAGTTCAGGAAATAGATCAAGCTTAAAATTTAATCAGAAGCTGAAGAAGTGATGAAGTGAAATGAAGTAGATCAGCACAAACGTCTGTTAATATCCGGTAATATTCCGTCCCCGGGCACAACTGAGGCGAGGCAGGGCATTCTGAAACGCTCTGTAATGTAATAATAATGTTTCTATTGCAACTTGTTCACTTTGTTAGTTGTGGATAATATAAGCTATGCAAGTGGTGTAGTTCCCATGACGTAACATAATTTTTGCTTGTAATGGCTACTTCTTTATAATTGGTTGATAATTGTTCCTTATAAGGCTTCAAATCTGGAATAATAAAGGACTGATAAAGGAAAATGAGTCATATGAATCATTACGATGGCTTCAAAACTGGAAATAACTTTCATGAATAAAAAAAATAGTCATGAATTCCCGTAAGTCTCATTGGCGGAACTAATCTATTTAGCTATACCCAAAAGCCAAAATCAAACTAATTCTAAATTTCACTCCATACTAATTACTACAGGCCAAAGTTTTGTATCCATATAGCCTTTTTTGCATTAAGTCATCGAAGTTTCGAGAGACGATACCATTTAAACCAAAACTATTTTGGTAATAAACGTTGCAATTAATAACTAGTTATGATAATATTGTCGATAAGAAACGGTCTCCACGGATGTATCACGTTTCTATGCAATAATCATACTAATAATTATAAATACGAAAGTAAGTAACTCAGTCTGTCTCTTAAAGAACGGCATAACTATTAAACATAGAAATATAAACAATTATTTCGTAAGTATTTATTATCAAAGAGACAACTTTAGATCAATGATCTTCTTAATACTTATAATTAATAACTTTTTCCTATATATTTCCAATCTTGTTAACAACTAAGATGTCAATAATTAGGACTCAAAAATGTTGTACAAATTCCAGTAATTATGAACACTGCTCCCGAGAAATAAATAAACTAAGTAAAAAATTATAACACGGCCCTAAAAGTACATTTTTGAGTCGATTACTGAACTAGAACTATTAATTAGAGCTTATAGTTTTTTAATAGTGGCATTCTATTAAGCAGTTTTACATTTTATCTAACGCGTTATGTGTCCAGCTCCGGAATGGTAGTATCGTCTATTTATGTATTAAAATATATCTTCAGTCTGACTTTTTGGACAGCCTTCGTGGCGCAGTGGGCTGTGAAGCTTGATACCTACGACACAGTTTCAACCTAGTGTGGGGTCAAGACTATGGGTGTGTTGAGTTTATTATATACTCGCATATTTATATAAAAATAGTTTTAGCTGGGGTAGAGGTAGCTCTATCTCTACAGAGAGGTGTGGGAATGTCCCTCGGGGTGTTGGCCACGTTACGAGCGGTCTATTGGCGCAGTTAAATGAATAACCCGTTATAAATTAGCTCCATTAACTATTTATGTTGAACACGTGGCGTTATTATTCTGTAAAATGAGAAATGAGAGTTCGTTGTGTTTTAGGTCGAATTTATATTATGTAGGTACGTACACAGTAGCTGCCTACCATGTCTGTGCTACCTACTTATAAAAAAGCATACATACATAGTTTCACGGCTCTTTCCCATATGGGTAGGCAGATTCTCGCATTTACTACGATTTTTACACACCTCTTTCGCTTCATTTATATATTATTCTAGTATAGTTCATGTATTTAATTAACCAAACGGTCATTAACAATATTATTAAATGGAAGAGTTTGAAAATTATAGACGGTACTCTAGAGTAGGTGACCCGGCATCCCCAGTCAACCGAAACAGGGTGATTAGCTATTTATGAAATGCTTTTAACTCTATAAATAATGAAGTAACCTGCGACTCAAAGGCTGGCTTTATATTAGTGGGCTTGATCCGAAAGCTACATGAACACTGTACAGTACAACCAATTCTGGACAACTCGCGTGTGTAAAACTGGAAAAATCGTCCTATTGATTAGCATACCTTGTGGACTCCTGACGCTCGATTTGAACTTGAATTCGATTCGGTTTCATTTATTGATTTAAAATTCCACCGAAATCATGTTAAAAGTTAAAAATTAACAAATGACAAATTCTCGAATATTATGCAACATTAGCGCACTTTAAAAGTCGATTTCGGTGGAATTTTAAACCAATAAATGAAACTAAATTGAAATCACAATCGAATCGAGCGTCAGGAGTCACCCCCCTGCTCCTGGCCAATAATTGAGGACAGAACTCAAATTCTAAGTAAATCGTTTATAGTTACAGTATCAGTATGGTTTAACTACCGTAATTAGGTACCGCCGCCCGTGGAATAAAAAAACACGAAATTCCCATGGAAAAATAAAATCCGCGGCAAACTGGAAAGTTACTTCCAGACCACTCATCGTCCCCCCTCCCATACTCGTCTCGTCCATTTACTTTAACGTTGAATTTTTAAGTCCTTTTATGTTCTCTTAAATAAATCCAATAAAGAAATAAGCTTCCTCATATGCTCTTATTATTTAACGACGCCACTCTATACAATGTAACCGAGCAACATTTTTATCCATTATACATTTTCTAAACTCCTCGTAAAGAATTTTATGCGTTGCTGTATACTCGGATTATATAATAATAATAAACCTCATTTATTCCTTAATAAATATAAAAATGTTTAAATTCTTATTCACTAGTTAAATACGATAACCACTTTGATTTACATTGTCAGTATAATTATTTCACATACTCGGATTATTATATTATTTTCACGTACTTTTCATTCCCGGAATCCCTAGAAATTAGTTCCTGTTAGTTTCCAATGGCTGGAAAAATTTTCAATAAAACCCAAGTAATTTTATGTCATGTATAATATACTAGCTGACCCGCGCAACTTCGTCTGCGTATGAGAGAGAGGGTTGAAAGAGTGAGTCTTAGGTACCTAAAATACAATAATTCTAAAGGAGGTAATGGGATGATCTACTTCGGCCGTCAGTCACACCGTCTCTCACCCCGTCAGTCACACCGTCTGTCACACCGTCTGTCACCCCGTCTCTTACCCCGTCTGTCCCACCGTCTGTCACCCGGCCTGTCACCCCGTCTGTCACCCCGTCTGTCACCTCGTCTGTCACCCGTCTGTCACCCAGTCGGTCACCCCGTCTGTCACCCGCCTGTCACCCGTCTGTCACCACGTCCGTCACCCCGTCTGTCACCCGTCTGTCACTCAGTCAGTCACCCCGTCTGTTATCCAGTCGGTCACCCCGCCTGTCACCTCGTCTGTCACCCATCTGTCACCCCGTCTGTCACCCCGTCTGTCACCACGTCGGTCACTCGTCTGTCACCCCGTCTGTCCCCCCGTCTGTCACTACGTCGGTCACCCGTCTGTCACCCCGTCTGTCACCCGGCTGTCACCCCGTCTGTCACCCCGCCTGTCACCTCGTCTGTCACCCAGTCGGTCACCCAGTCGGTCACCCCGCCTGTCACCCGTCTGTCACCCCGTCTGTCATCACTTCGGTCACCCGTATGTCACCCTTCTGACACCCGTCTGTCACCCTTCTGACACCCGTCTGTCACCCCGTCTGTCACCCAGTCGGTCACCCCATCTGTCACCCTGTCTGTCACCCAGTCGGTCACACCATCTGTCACCCCGTCTGTCACCCCGTCAGTTACTTCGTCAGACACCCCGCCCGCCACCCCATCAGTCAGCCTGTCAGTCACCCCGTCAGTCACCCCTTAGTCACCCTACCATTCATCCCGTCGGGCAACACTAAAATATTTTTTCAAATCGAACCAGTAGTTTCCGAGATATAAAATTCCCCGCTAGCAGCATTATTCATTTTTGCTCCGCTCCTATTGGTCATAGCGTGATGTTATATAGCTTCTAGCCATCCTCGATAAATGGGCTATCCAACACAAAAATATTTTTTCAATTCGAACCAGTAGTTTCTGAGATATCAACTTCCCCGCTTTTCAACATTCTTCATTTCTGCTCCGCTCCTATTGGTCATAGCGTGATGTTATATAGCCTATAGCCATCCTCGATAATTGGGCTATCCAACACAAAAATATTTTTTCAAATCGAACCAGTAGTTTCTGAGATATCAATTCCATGTTTTTTATTTCTCATTTCTGCTCCGCTCCCATTGGTCATAGCGTGATGTTATATAGCCTATAGCCACCCTCGATAATTGGGCTATCCAACACAAAAAGAATTTTTCAAATCGAAGCAGTAGTTCCTGAGATTAGCGCGTTCAATCAAACAAACAAACAAACAAACAAACTCTTCAGCTTTATAATATTAGTATAGATTAAATATATTGTACCTGCATGACATAATATATCATGTTAAAATTGGAAAGGTATAATGTTATAAATTCTCCTGCTTGGGTGTGAGGCGTCTATTTCAAGAAACAAATTACATTTAATTCAGGAAATGATTTCAATTCTAAAATTCCTTTCCTTAGTACGACACAACCCCAGGACGGTCCATGATCGAATATTTACCTCCTTTACAAATATAACATTAGCTATCAATCTCACGGTTTTCATACAAATATTGCCAAAGGAAGTTTCTACCTACTTCGAACATTGATTTAGAGGAGACGCTGGCAAACGAGCAATTAGATTTCTTTCTTTCTACCTTCCTTTATCCCACATTAATGTGGGGTCGGCGCAACACAGTTTTGTAAGCACAGAGAGGATTTGGCGTAGTTTTGACGACCGGCCGCCTGCCTGACGTTAAACCCCTATACGGGATCCAGTCCTAGGCAAATTAAATTAGAAATTTCGCTTTCGAACCGGACCACCCGATCCACAGCCCCTACATATTGCCTCTAGACCAAGGAGGCGACTAACTTTAGACAAACGAGCAATTGGATTACCTGATGATAAAATGACCAATGTTCATGAATGTTCCTCGTAATTCCAGAAGAACCATGCCTACATTGCTTACTTTAACGGAAAGGAGTGAGAATTGCAAACTAAGAATTTAATCTACATTTCGGCTTCACGTGGCCTCAATTTCAAATGATTTGTTCCAATTCTGAAGCCTTGACAATACCAAGGCAACTATAAAGCATCTAATTTAAATGTACTCTTTAAGTCATAGGACATATACCTAGGTGCGACGGGATTGCTCTTTGATTGCTTACTGCAGTAGAATATATGATCAAATCATTTGATCCGAATGGAAGGAATCTTCAACATACGTAATTTACATTCATACGAGACAGGTTATTGAGTGGAGGGTATGTGATGTGTCAGAGAAGGGTCTAGAAAACTATTTATATTTTGAATTTCTTACAAGGTAAAGGCATCAATATTTGTATCTTTAGAGAGTATGACCTATAAGTATGTATTTATATTGTAGATAGAATGAAACATAATGGATTAGGCGTGTTCTAAATCGAGAATAAAAGTGAATGTGTCTGCCATACTCAGACTCAATTTTTTTAAATATTTCAGTCTAAGGTTAACTATTTAAGCAATTCTTTATCCGACGTAAAGTGGCAGCTCGCTGTCGCGTTTCATTCGGTGAGTGAGATTTCCGGTGTCCCAATTACCCCCCTCCCTTTCCCAATCCTTATCTCTCTCCTTTTAAGGCTGGCAACGCACCCATGATTCTTTTTGTGTTTTGGGTGTCTATGGGCGATGGAGATCACTTACCATCACCTGACCCATATACCTACTCATTTGCCAGTCTCTGCTATAAAATGTATAGGTACACTGAGCATAATATTGCATCCTTACAAATCTGTCCATTCCCGAATAGCGATAATCAGATAGATAGACAGACGGAAAATGTGAAACTATAAACAAGGATAAACTAATAGTTATTACCTAAATGTTTCAGTTTTTCCTTCAAGGGACTGGACCCTAAAAATGGTAACAAAATGCAAATCCTTAAACGATGCTCCATTAACATCTAAGATTGTTCAAAGACCGTCCGTGAAGTTTAAATGCAATAAGAAAACTTAGGAAGTTGCCTACCTCCAATAGCCTTCACGTTGCTTTTATAAGACATCGATCCTGTCTTGTATAGGATCTACCAGATAGAACAAGATGCTGGCGATATTTATGTTCAGCACAATTCAGTTTATGTTTAATCCATTATCGTGTGTTACTTTTCTTAAACGCTAATAACAAATAAATAATATTATATTTGAAAATAAACTTGTTTCTGTACTTATTGGTTTCATCGTCAGCCATAGGACGTCCACTGCTGAACATAGGCCTCCCCCAAAGATTTCCAGGTCGACCTGTTGGTTGTTGTTGGTTTGAAATTTATTGGTTTATTAGAATGTTATTTGTCTTTAAGAAGTGAAGTCCCTCTCATGTTCTTTTATTTTTTTTCAATTCACTTCGCGATCTTTGTGGTATTTTGTTTTGCAATACTTGTAACATCGGTGATTTAATTGTTATTTTTTTTTATAAGAGAGACTGGCAAACGCGCAGACGGGTCGCCTGATGGAAAGTAATTTCCACCGCTCAGAGAAACCCAAGACACAAAACGCTGTGAGAGATCTTCGGACTCTCGGGCGGGTCCAGTGTCAGGGGTCTAGTGTTAGAAGATAAATTATTATTGGTATTAAACGAGGAAAGTGCTGCTTCAACAGCTACTGGGATGGCAAACTCATAAGACAGAGTAGGTAAACGTTCCAATATGTGAAGTGAATTAATTGTAGACACAAAAGTGTGACAGAGACAAACTAATAGTAATGATGGTTATTTCAATATTTTTTCTAAAATATTTACTTTGATTGGCTTGTAGGAACGCTCATTGCTACAGATTTACTAAAAGAGACAAGTATGGCCTGCACAGTAGCTATTTCTCTTTCTACAGTCATCAATTCCTTAAGCGTATTTCAATCAATCCTGCTTTGTATGGTGTTTACAGAGTACATTTTGATATCATCTCGAGGGAAGCCGCGAGCAAACACTTGTATGATTACTGTTTAGATTACATCTGTCCATAACATGTTATTACGTGTGCCCAAACATCGTCAATTTTACTTACGTGAGTAGTGAGTACTGTATAGTGAATAATTGATTTAGCCCTTGGCACATGGAAATGTTTATATTTAACTACTGAGTTGACAGGTTTACCTACAGACATGGACTCGTATGTAGGTTTACCCTTCTTGGAAAGTTATGGGAATTTTATTTTTTACCTTCAACGTCTACTTTCATTTCATGTCCGGATTTTACGGACTCGTCTAGCCTGTCTGGCTTTTAGGCTGAGATTAGAGCGAACTTCGACTAAGTCTAAGTCAAAGAAACGAACTCGAGAGGATTTGAAATTAAATCGAACGTTTACTTAGTCAGAGTTATTTTTACAAGAATATCTTTACTTAGTCTCTCTTTTCTTGTAAAAATTGGGTCGGACTAAGTCGAAGATCGATTTAAACATTTCAAATCCGCATTGAGTTCATTTCTTTGACTCAGACTTAGTCGAAGTTCGCTCTATAGATCTCAGCCTTAGATATGGTGTTTCATGACTTTGAGAGCTTTTCACCCTTCGACACTATGACTTTACCATAAGTTTTTATCCAACTATCTCCGAAGACAGGCAATTTACGCTTTAATCGTGCAATAAGCTAAAGGTTTTAAGGTGGTAGAGCCACGCTGTAGACAGTAGCGTCTACAGCACGAATGGGCCGGCTCGACCGGATTGATACCACTATCTCACAGAAAACCGACGTAAGAGTGGCAGCTTTCTGTAGCGTTTCGCTCGGGAGTGAAATTTCCAGTAGCGCATTTCCCGCCTTCAATTCCCTCCCTTTAGGTTGGCAACACACCCATAAATCTTTTTGTGCCTTCGGTGTCTGGGCGGTGGAGATCACTTACCATCAGGTGACCCATCTGCTCGTTTGCTAGTCTATTATAAAAAAAACTTAAATTAATTAAATACCTTTGTAAGTCACATTTTATAAGTTACAACCGAGTTGAACCGAGAGACCAAGTTGTCGCGGAACTAAACGCCACCGGCCGCAGCTCAAACTTTTTTAATCCAACTTGGATGACAACTTTGTTTCCAACGCGGTTCACGGTGGATACTTCTCTTTTACGATGCGTTTTATAAGCCTTTTAAATACCTCATACAGCGTCCGTGGCGTAGTGGGTGAGTAGCCGTCTGTGAAAGGGGCCGCGGGTTCGATTCCCGCACCGACACAAATGTTTATGTGGCCTACAGATATTTCTTCCAGGTCTGAGTGAGATCGAAAAGTTTTCGTAGTTTCTTATACCCACGATACATGTTTTATCTAGTGTGGGATCAGGACTGTGTGTTACTGTTGCGTGTAAAATAAATAATAAGCTACATGGCGTAGATTTCATTAAGTATTTGAATGATTTTCAATCAAACCATCTCAGCCTATCGGCGGTCACTGCAGGACGTGATTTTAAATTAAACTAAAATAATATCATTTAACTTTTGTCACAATAATATTATACCAAACCAGAAAAAATCCATAAAATATTTTCTATCCTTAGGGCAACTTGCACCACTATTACTAACCTACAGTTAGTTCTGACCTCAAGTTAAATTGAAAAATAAATATATGAATGACATCTAATTCATTACATGTACCTAATTAAATGTCGTCATATATTATCTGTAATTACGTAAAAGTTAGTATATGTATGTTTGTTAGTCTTTGACGATTTATATTTCTAGATGGATTTTAATGAAACTTGACTTATATACATTATATATCAAACACATAGGCAACTTTTTACCCCGAAAATAAAATTTATTTCTGAAAATAAATTTCCACGTGCGGATTCGCGCGCAACACTAGTTTTCGTAAAGGGTTGTAAGTTGTAACTTACATTGTCACCAGAAAACAAAAAAAAATGTTCTGTTTACTTCAGTGTCACTATAAAGGACAATTATTATTCCTCAAAATATGTGCTAAATAAAAATATTTATGATGTATCATGAATTAATGATAACTAATAACCTTTTAGTTTATAAGATGAAAATGGCAAAAATATTTTTCCCAGTACTTACAAATGGCTATATTAAACTAAATGTCATAAACGATATGTTTTGAACGCGGTCGCGAGTCGCCGTCACTTCGTCGGCGGCGCGGCGGGCGGGCGCTCTCCATGCGCGGCCGGCGAGTACTGCGCCCGGCCGCCCGCGAGCTTACACGGAGCTTTATCCAAAGCCTCCGCGAAAGCTGTCACGAAGATGTCAGCCTAAGCTTCCTATTGTCAACGTGCTAATTTGTGTAAGATGCGGTATTAGAACTATATTCGTTACTAAACTAGAAACCGAATTAGGAGCCTCGTAAAAAATATTAAGCGTCCTTACCTAGGCTGAGATATTTAGTCTGTCTGTCAGTCTGTTTTTCTTGTAAAAAAAATGGCTCGGACTTAGTCAAAGCTCGCTCTATAGATCTCAGCCTTAGGGCCACTTGCAGCTACGCGATAAATCTCTATTTATCCCCAATCTTGATTTAAAGATAGGAGTGAGGTGTAGGATACATCGAGATAACGTGTAACTAGATTAGTAAAAGCGCTGCAAACCGTTCTTCGTGTTTTTACTCTGATTGACACTCAAACTACTTCAATGGAGGCAGAAAGGGACAAACTAGTTTCAAAATTAAGCACTACTTAAAATATTATTTAATTAATGTTAAAATTTTTTTATCCAATTGTTTTCATAAACAACGGAGTTTATTTACAAAGCAATCAATTCAAATTAATGCTAAACAATTATTGTACTATTCCAATACATTAGCGTCTAAAAGTAGATTGCTGTTTATCGTTGATGTAGGTACCTTGAGTAATTAAAAAAAATACAGAACATAACATAAGCTCACGCCTGTATCCCCGAAGGTGTAGGCAGAGGTGCACTAGCGAACTAGAACACCCACATTTCGCCGAGCTTATTTCCGTCCCAGATGTGATAGGAGGCGAGCCTATCGGCATATCGGGCACAAGTTCCGGTCTCAGGGCTGATATGGAAATCCAATATCACTTTGCCCGACCCGGGAATCAAACCCGAGACCTAGGACGGTAGTCGTACCGAAATACAACCACGCCACCGATACAGTAAAAAATACGTATACATTCATATATGTCTATATATTTTTTTTGTTTTTATAGAAGAGGGGGCAAACGAGCAAGTGGGTCACCTGATGTTAAGTGATCACCGCCGCCCATAAACATCCACAATACGAAATATAAATATACATATAAATATACATATTACATGCACACTTACCATGCCTTCCATGGGGGTATGTAGAGACTACTGAGCGATACTGTATTAATTCCCTCTATTATAAGCACTATATTTTTTGACCGACTTGGTCCTCGAAAGGTCCTCAATTCGTCTGTATTTTCGACCGACTTCCAAAAAGGAGAAGGTCATCAATTCGTCTGTTTTTTTATGTATGTGGACCGACTTTCAATTTTTTTTTGTGTTCGATAGAGCTTATTTCAAGGGTGGTTCCATATAAATTTGGTTACGATCGGATTTGAAGTAGGTCCGTTAAGTTTTTAAACTTGTGATTATTATTAAGATCACATTATGTCACAATATATGTAGATCACAACGGACAAGATACGATGGAGTTGTCGTTTCCTTGTGGAAACACCCCTTTGAAAATAAAAAGAAAAAAATAAAAATAATTATTAATTAATTGTGTTAAAAAGAAATAGAAATTCTCTTGTTTTGCGTAACTCTATTCACACCCAATATAATTTAAATACCACTCTTTTGGTTTTACTGTAAAGGATACTGAAGACCGGGAGAAGTGGAAGCGTTTAAGTACGATCCTGTCACTAGGCCGGGATGACGCCTGGCAGAAAGAAAGACTAATTACCTAATATATGTAATATTACAAGACAAACTGAGAAGGGGTGGTGGTGGTAGCAAAACAGTGATATGGAAGTAACTCATCAACGACTCCATTGCAGCTCTTCAGGATGGGCCGACCATCAAAAAACTTAACAGAGCGACTTCCAAAACTTATCGTGACCATATTTGGGACCACCCTTGAAATAAGCTCTATCAAACACAAAAATAATTTTCAAAATCGGTCCATATTTCAAATCAAATCAAAACATTTATTGAATCCATGAAATGTTCAAACATTATTTAGATTCCGTCAAATTTTAACTTTACCGCCTGTTCGGAAGGCTGTTTCGTCAGAGAAGAACGGGCAAGAAACTCTGACGTTGCTCTTTTTAACACCAATTTACAGTCAGCTACTAATACAGTACAGTACCAGATACAGAAAGAGCTTGAATTAGAGCAGCTAAACCATGATAACAATAGTATAGGACATCTAATAATATAGGACAAAGTAACATACAAGATACACTGAGCGACCCCCGTAGCCACGGCAAGTTGAATTGACACAAGGGAAACAAAACAGTCCAGGCAGACCAGTCTCCACAAGCAGCACCCGTTCACGAGTATGACGTGTGTGCCAGCCATCGACCTCCTCAACCACGTGGCAGGGAAGTGATCGACCCGGCACACGACGCCGCCACAAGCATAAACCTTAAGTGAGCATGACTACCTAGACTGATAGTAATGGGCAACTATAGTACGCCACAATATTTGGCGGAGATATCGCGTAACATACATAAAAAAAATACAGACGAATTGAGGACCTCCTCCTTTTTGGAAGTCGGTCGAACATGAAAATAAGATTACGAAGATGGTTAATTAATGGCTACACTCGCTGGGTGGCGTTAGGGTTCTTTTTATCCCGGGCCTAAACTACCACGCGGGCGAAGTTACGAACGAAAGCTGTTATATGGATTCCGAGAGGCAACTTAATAAACGCTATCGAAGGAGTTATGTAACTATTAGTATTGAATATTAATGGTCACGGGGTTGGTCACGTGTTAGAAGTTTCCGTAAGTGGGGCGGGGCTGGTTCTCTATAACCACGATTTGAAACGAGTGTATAAAGCAAGGTGCTTTCATCATTCTACTCGTAATTAAATATAAAGGTTTTTAAAAAAAAGGAGAGCATGCGTGATTCGTAAGGCGAGGCCAGTAGAGTGCAGTCTATAAAAACAAATAGACACTGCCTACCCTGACCAATGACAAAATAAAATAAGGACTTGGCATAATTATGAAAAAAACAATGTTTACTTTGATGCCGGCTCCGCCATTTCTGTTTCTCGATCTATTGACATATAAGTTGTCACCGTGTCATAATACTTAAATAAAGTTTACGTGTTTTATTTGTAGTAATACTAATTTCGGATGTGAAGAAGCTGCTGTATTACTGGGATATTTCTTTCGCCAAGTCCTATTTAGTTTTCTGTCTATACATAGGGCATAGACCTACAGAAGTATACAATGTTATCGTAGTCATGCCCAGTCTTTATTTTTCTTTTATCATTGACATTGGAATGCTTGTACACGTCGCTGGGTGAGGCGATGCTGCTTGTAATAAACGATGACCCTATTCAGTTATATTCGGTAGTCGGGTTTCGCATAATATATTCACGTAGGCACGCACTGCGCTATTCATTCCATACGTTTGTCAACAATGTACGGTCATTTCACGCGATTTGCGTATTGTCCCCTACTATTAATTATTAATAATGTTTTTTTATCATAGCAGAGACTGGCAAACGAGCAGATGGGTCACCTGATGGTAAGTGATCTCCACCGCCCATATAGACACCCGAGACTCAAAAAGAATCATGGGTGCGTTACCAACCTAAAAGGATGGAATGGAAGCGGAGGGTAAAAGGATTGGAAAAGAGAGGGGGAATTGGGCTACCGGAAATCTCACTCACCGAACGCAACGTGACAGCGAGCTGCCACTTTACGTTGGTTTTCTATGAGACAGTGGTATCAAACCGGTGGAGCCGGTCCATTCGTGCTGTAGACGTAATTGTCTACAGCGTGGCTCTACCACTCAAATTTTAAAATTAGCAGCCTACATTAGCTGTGAAAGCGACGTCCTCACTTCAACGTCGGTGCAAATATTAGAAAATATACTATATTAATATAGGTATACCTACAATGGGTATTGTATTGTCTGACTATGGCGACAGGACAATCAAGTTGTAATTCCATCTCTACTTACCCGTTAAAACTTCAAAGCTACAGGCTTTTCTTGTACTCAAATCAATCGCCGTTGAGTCAATAGTATAAATGTGAGTGTTTGTATTATAGTGATCAGCAAGTCGATTCTCTAAGGTTTCATTTGTGAAAACAACGTTGCGGCATCGTTGCGGTAACGATGTTTTCATTTTTGTATTCAGCAAGGTACAAAGCGCACGCACTAGCGCTATGCGTTATGATGGAGCTTATGCGAACTAGCTCTCTCGAACGAGGCGTTTGACATAAATGCATGGAAAATGGTATTCTCTGAGAAATAACAACGTTGGACGCTCCGTCGATCTCAACGATGTGCGCTGCGGGAGCTCGTCGTCGATCGCAACGTTGTGGCGTTTCTTAGAGAATCGATCTGCTGATGTTTGCTAACTCGAAATTGATTAAAATCAGATGAAAAAGAATTTAAAAAAGACGGTGATCTGGTTTAACTCATACTATGTTTTTGAGATTTTTGAAATATTGAAATACTCCAGGTTGTTCTACCTTTAACCATAAGTTTATAATGGAGCCTTCAAATTTGTTATTAACAGAATCTTACAACTGGTTGTAAATCTGTCTTGCTCGCCATTCCCTCGGGACATGATCCAATTGATTGTTCGCCCGTCGCCGGCCATCACGCCGACAAGCAGTGTCTCTTGAGAGCTTTCTGTGTCGGATATTAACTCAAATTGTTACGAACACTGACTGATAAACCGAGATCCGGCTGCAAAATCACTACGTTCATAAAATATGTAGTCAAAATCTTATTTTTATGATAATTACAAATGAGGGAATCTATTTTTGCCAAGGTGTCAATTAAAATTTGGCCGCGAGTATTTTATAATTAAAATAATATTGATTAAAAATACTCGCGGGCAAATTTCATCCATAAATATAATATTTTGTCTGCATACATGATGAACTTAGGGATCTTGTAGTCGGATCTCGGCCTATGATATTCGTAATAATTTATTTTATGTACATAGACTGACGCCTTTTTCGTAAGGCAGGGACAACAGAGTGTTAGGTAGAGAGTTTGAGTGATAGAGTCACGCTGTAGACGGTAACGTCTACAGCACGAAGGGGCCGGCTCGACCGGTTTGATACCATTGTCTCACAGAAAACCGACGTAAAGTGGCAGTTTGCTGTCGCGTTTCGTTCGGTGAGTGAGATTTCCGGTGGCACTTTTCCCCCTTCCTTTCCCAATGCCTTTTTCCCTCCCCTTCCACTTCCTACCTTTAGGTTGGCAACGCACCTATGATTATTTTTGTGTCTTGAGTGTCTATGGGCGGTGGAGATCACTTACCATCAGGTGACACATTTGCTCGTTTGCCAGTCTCTGATATAAAAAGAAAAACAGATTTCTACTTACTATTTCAGTATTTAAATTAACAAAAGAAACCTTTTCTTTAATACTGATCTTTTAAGCATGTCTGAAGCAGATATTTTTTACAAAGGGCAAAGACGATCCTCACTCACCCGTCATCTCTTTAGTTTTTCTTGTTATCTACATTGCAGATTTAAAGAATAATACTTTTGAATATTAAAAAGAATGTGCAACACCATTTTTAAATAACAATAATTGTAGTTAATTGGTTGTATGTGCTGAGGATCGGAAGGTCCTGAATTCGATTTCCAGGTGGGGCAAAGCGAATTTTCTAATTTAATTTGTCCGGGACTGGATCCCCTTAGAGGGGATTGACGTCAGGAAGGCAGCCGGTCGTAAAGACTAAGCCAAATTCTTTCTGCAACATGCTTGAAAAAGTGTGTTGCGCCGACACCACATTAAGTAGGGATAAGGGCAGATAGAAAGAAAGTAGTTAATACTGTGATACAAGTGATGATATTGATGATTAATATTAATGAATTGGTTGTGGCCCTTGTGGGCTTGTTTCTCCGCAGTAAACCTAAGAGTGAAGCCAATGGTGCTCTAAATGCCAGCTATTACAGAAATGGCTACATTTCCTGGCCCTAGCCTCGACCAGAAGCGCAGGATTCTGTTGGTAGTACTTCTGTACTACCAACAGAATCCTGCGCTTCTGGCGGTGGTGGTGGGACCAGAAGGTCGTGGCTGATGTTGAGAGTAGCTTGGTACTAGTCTTCTTTATTAACGACAGGCTGGCTTCATGCGGTTTGTCAGAATTCATATACTTAGCTATGAAGGTAATGTTAGTTATTGTATTCTTTCTTTCTACCTGCCCTTATCCCACCTTAATGTGGGGTCGGCGCAACACACTGTTTCAAGCAAGTTGCAGAGAGGATTTGGCTTAGTTTTTACGACTGGCCGCCTGCATGACGTCAACCCCCTATGAGGGATAATCTTAGTTATTGTACTACTGTGTATTTTTTAATAACAGAGACTGGCACACAAGCAGATGGGTTACCTGATGGTAATTGCTAAGTGATCTCTATCGCCCATAGTCACGACGATACAATAATCATGGTTGTCCCAACCTTAAACAAAGGGAATAGGGAATTCTTACATCAAATACAAAATGAAATTTTACATTTTAAACATTCAACATAAATGTTGAATGGAAGTCTTATCTTTTTATTGAAAGGTAAACTGCTGCGTATATTTTTAGAGATGCGTTTAAACTTAACATTCATTTTGGTAAAGATTAAGAATTATACAACGATCAAAGTATTTGCAATAACGTATTATCTAACATAACACGTGTTAAACTTACATATACATAACATAACATAACATAAGCTCACGCCTGTATCCCCGAAGGGGTAGGCAGAGGCGCAAAAGCGAACTAGAACACCCACATTTCGCTGAGCTTAGTTCAGTCCCAGATGTGATAGGGGGCGAGCCTATCGCCATATCGGGCACAAATTCCTTATACCTATATAAAACTTACATATACCTATACAAAAAATCTTAAATTGAATTTATACCGTGCGTTTGACAGCAAAATATTGAAATATTATCCACATGATAGACTAGACATTTTCTTTTAGGTAAAGTAAAAAGATCTTAATGCTGCAAATGCGAAAGTAACTCTATATTTTGTTTATACGTTTTCAAAGTTTCGCTAGAATACAGGTTTTGATGTATGTATGTAGTTTAGCATTAGAAAGAACATAGACTACCTTATTTCTCATAAAGGGGTGAAACAGAGGATGAAAGTTGGTTAGGATCGCCTACCGAATGTTAATGCTCAATAACGTTATTCAGCAAATCAAGCTAAAGAATAATTCCATACTCGCGTAAAGACGTCAATAAAAGCAAGTACATTTATTTATTTATTATTTAAAATATAAAAAATAATATTAGCCCTGTAATATTACTGTCCTACTGCTGGGCACGGGCCTCCTCTACTAATGAGAGGGGTTAGGCCTTAGTCTACCACGCTGGCCTAATGCGGGTTGGTAGACTTCACATACCTTCGAAATTCCTGTGAAGAAATTCTCAGGTATGCAGGTTTCCTCACGATGTTTTCCTTCACCGTTATAGCAAGCGATATTTCACAATGAAAATACACTTAACATAGAAAAGTCAGAGGTGTATGCTCCATTTTGGGGTTGGTCTCGAACCTCCGACACTTGTCTCGGCAGTCCGTACCATTCCCAACTGAGCTATCGCTGCTATTTATTATTTATTTACATAATATTATTACGAGATCTTTTGAATCGTGAAAAATATATCTTTAGAGCTGTGATGAAGTTTAGAATGTGAATACGATGTTGTTATATACACTTTCAGCAACAAGTGTTTAGGATATATTAACGTGATTTACAGCCTGCGACGAGCAGTCGGCTATCAAATGAGTCGATTCGATTCTTGCTCAAGGACAAGTGTGTATGAACTATGATGATATGATCCAGGTATATTCAATGGTTACGCATCTCGTGCTTCCCAAAACCCATAGACTCGTAGTTTAGTGTGGAGTACCCACTGTTTTTAGTTTATTCGTAACAATTTGTATGTAATTTATTGATTTTTAACCTCGTGCTTATAACACCATGAATACTGATCCAATAAACACGTCTATGGTGCAAGGTCATGGCGTGTCCTCCATTAAAACAATCAATAAAAGCAGATACGTAATAAATGGTCGAGCATTCATTACTTATTGCGAACCTTGGGTTTAAACGTGAAGAAGCCTCTTAAACTTTAGTTTGCACCAACTCTCAAGTAGAAATCAAGTGAAATATTTTAGGGGCTTCCCATGATATACATGCAATAAATAAGCTTAAAAAAAAACAGTTTTTAACTATATAGGATTATGTTGTTGAAAGTATGGTACGGTACCTACATAAAGGTATCCTAAGGTAAATCTTGAATAGGCTCGCCTCTTATCTCATTTGGGTGGGCCTACCCCTTCGGCGATACAGCCGTGAGCTTATGTAAGCTAAATCTTTTTGCGTCCATCGGCTCCTCCGTTTAACAGGAGATATCGAAGAAGTCTTTAATTATCTCATTTGCCACGTCTCGTTGTCAGTTCTGTCTACGAATGAGCCGGCTCGACCGGTTTAATACCATTGTTTCACAAAATTCTAACCTTTATTCATTTCATTTTCGTTTACAGAAGAACAAAGTAAATGAACGCACCCATAGAAAATAAATTGAGAGTAAATATAGGGGTTTTATTCGTCTGATAAATTACTGATGTGGAAAATATATTCTGAAAAATTAAAATATCTGCTCCAATTTATAATTTACTAGCTTTATCTGTCAGCTCCACAAGCGTGGATGGTTTTTCTGAGCTTTATATTTTACAATGAATGTATTTGTTATAATTTAAACTTATTTAATAGACATTGAAAATAGCAACCCGCAACCCCAAATAGCCATAACTCCATTAATTGCAATAATAGAGACAGGGCGGCGCGCGTTCACAGCCGGAAGTGGCTGCCGGCCCGCGCCCACTTCCGGCGCGCCATGTCGCTACGTCACAACCGGCCGGTGATTTGACGAAAGTATACATGGGTGTGGGGCTGATGGTCGTCAGATTATATTGTCTCCACTACCTACTGTGAAAGAGTAATTTGTGAACTCTATTTTTATTGAACTCTATTTGATATCCGCTACTGAATTTGTTTTTTTTTATTAATATACCTGCTAGAGTCGCCTCTTTGGTCTAGTAGCAGCATAATATATGGGCTGTGGACCGGGAAGTCCTGGGTTCGATTCCAAGGTCGGAAAAAGAGAATTTTCTAATTTAATTTTCCCGACACTGGAATCCCCCAGAGTTGGTTGACGTCAGGCAGGCAGCCGGTCGTAGAAACAAAGCCAAACCCTTTCTGCAACATGCTTGAAAAGGTGTATTGCGCCGACCCCACATTAAGGAAGATAAGGGATGTAGAAAGAAAGATTAATATACCTGCTAGCTGATGTTTGATTTCTACGATTCTACTGCCATCAAAAGTCTTGTCCCGATATCCCAATTTGTTCAAAATAAAATATGTGACAGATTTTCAAAATTAGAGTTTATAGAAAGAAAGATAGGTTATGGACCGTGAAGTCAATACCCAACAATACTAACTGAACTGTCACCCAAAGCTAGCTAAGCGAAGTTAGCTTCACAGCGATGTGGCCAGTGTCTAAAAATATAGGGCCTTACTTAAAACAGCATTTTTAGCTGAGCAAATGGTTACGAATAACCTGTCACTTTTTTCCTTGCGTTACATTGTTTAAAAATGAAAGGAACAACCTATGGTATAAAGATAAGCAGCGCTTAAATATTTTTATAAGTAAAGGGCATAGTTCATATTCTTAATAACTGTCATTCAATAAATGTCATCAACAAAACAAAGATTTACAAGTAATTAAACGAACATGTCAATTTTATACATTTCATCATTCTAGTTCACATAACTATGAATAATTAACTTTATTGAGTAGCTTTGTTGTTGTATAAAGCACCCTCTCCTCTACGTAAGGTTCCGGTAGTGATCTTCCACCAAAATCGGCAAAAACACAAAACCTATATAAAGTGGGAGTTTGCTTTGCGTTTTGTTCGGAGTGAGATGTCCAGTGGCTCAAATTCTTGGCGAACAGCATTTTGAATTCGCATTTTTGTCTCTGGTGGATCAGATTCCTTACGTGTTTCAGTGTTCAGGGCGCTGACACGCAAGGCTGTCGCAGACAGGGTGTGGTCCCCATTACAGATACGAGTGCTTTAAAACGTGTCACGGAACGCTTGTTTGTCATTCTGTTTATTGTCAAATGTGTTATAAACGCTTTTACTTGGATTACTGGTATTTAATTCCATGAAAAACAATTACTCGTAGCCATTTATCAAAGGGACTGCCCAGTAATGAAAATCAAATCTGATCGTTTGGGTTTAAGACAAACATTTGAGTGGTAGAGCCACGCTGTAGATAGTAACATCCACAGCACGAATGGGCCGGCTCGACCGGTTTGATACCACTGTCTCACATAAAACCAACGTAAAGTGGCAGCTTGCTGTCGCGTTTCGTTCGGTGAATGAGATTTCCGGTGGCCCATTTCCTCCCTTCCTTTCTCAATCCCTTTTTCCCTTTTCCTCATTTTAGGTTGGCAACGCACCCATGATTATTTTTGTTTTGGGTGTCTATGCGGTGGAGATCACTTACCATCAGGTGACCCATCTGCTCATATGATAGTCTCTGATATAAAAAAAATCGAAAATGACAGGTTGGAAAACCCGATTTTTTTTACTGTTTTTAATAATCAAAACTGCCATTAAAACCATTATGTCGACCAAAATATTCAAATTCAAATCAATTTTATTGTGGTACATAGGTAACATTTTGAAAAATCGATCCATATTTGGCGGCGATATCGTGTAATACACGAGAAAAAACATACAGACTAATTTATTACCTCCTTCTTTTGAAGTCCGTCGAAAATCAGTCCACATTTACTGGAGATATCGTAATAAACATAAGGCCAGTCTCAATAAACGATCTCAGTTTACAGTGCAGATAGATCGCGATTATGAACGAATCAAATCAAGTCATTAGACGGAGTCATGTTCAAACTGTGTTCTTATTGGCTAATTTTTGTAATCTATCTGCACATTCGAACTAAGATTGTTTATTGGAACCGTGCGATAGTAATAACAGAACCGGCGAATTGAGAATCTTCTCTTTTTGAAGTAGCTTGAAACTTCGACAAGGTATCTCGAGTTGCGCGCCCTCTGACCTCTCCCATAAACTTTATATTTGTAATAATACTCATCACTGGCGTGCGCTACTTCCAGGCTTTAATAATTTAACTGGGGCGCGGAAGGTCACTGTCAAATAACAGAATTAAATATTCCTCTTGTAATAAAATTAATTAAGTCACGCTTAATTTTAGCGCACAGCTTGTTGGGTGTGATATTTTTACTTTATTATACTATGTTTATCATTGTACAAGACGTACAACGTTCAATAAAAATAGCCATTTATACGATTATATTATTATGCTCCATTAATTTCTATTAAATCTTATAATAAAATTCCCCAATTCTTCAATATTCTTGTCCCCTAAAGCTATAATCCCATTATTCTTCAATAACAAGAAACTATAGATTGGCTTATTTTGGAATTGTACTTAACAAGCCTGTAGCTCATTGTTCCGAAAATACCCTTTGTGCAAACAGACACTCCAAACAAACAGAAAAGTGTTTATATCCGTTAAAATACATCATACTCAAAGAATCATTCAGCTCGACCTTAAAGTTGTCACGGTGGAAGACAAAGATGTTTTGTGTTCAATAAAGCACGGATTCGCTTCCTATTTGTCAAAATGTCAGTGAATATCAAGGGCGGTGTATATTGGCGCCCACCGTGGGACTCTTCTTTTTATTACTCACCAAAGGTCAGCGCAACCTACCACTTTTGCATGATACGATTCATATATTATTTCCCCGGTAATGGGATTAAATTCCACTGAATACAGGGGCTTTTTAAAATTCTCTATAGCTCGTGAATGTCAATTTAATTAAGTGAATTACGTGTTATATCGTGTACATTTTAATGAATATGATATCGTTGATGAAATAATAATTGTATTTAATTATAATTATAATGAAATATAACACGAGTATGATGAAACATCGGCAACCGTACACAAGGGTATTGAGCGATTAATATTATGGTTTATGGCTTAACAGGGACTTTTCGCATTATGTTCCTGTACAGAATTACTTTATTCTTACTGTCTGTGTTTTTAAAATTGGAGGTATAACTAACTATACTTATACACTTGGCAACTAGGTTTAAAATTCTACTGCTATACTGCCTGCCTCGGTGGCGTGGTTGTATATCGTTACGACTACCGTCCTAAGGTCTTGGGTTCGATCCCCGGGTCGGGCAAAGCGATATTGGATTTTCATCCATACCAGCCCAGAGTCTGGAATTTGTGTCCGATAGGGAAATAGGCTCGCCCCCTATCACGTCTGGGATGGAACTAAGCTCGGCGAAATGTAGGTGTACGGGTAGTGCGCCTCTCCCTACTGCTACTGTACATATGTCTGGTGCTATATAATGTTTTCAAAATAACGAATAATGATCAATAATCCCACTGATTAAACATTAGATATTATTCCGAATGGTTTGTACGAAACGAATAAACGATTCTACGATATGCTTAGTGAAAGCTTCAATAAACTAGAGATTTATAATCCCGTAAGTGTCAAACTTTGAAATAAACTCAAAAAAGTAAACTTAAGAATTATCGTTCCTCACAGTCCTTATTACACACCTTATTGTAATGGTAAGATATCGAACAGTATATTTTGAAATACGACATTTCACCATACATTATAACAAACATAAAAACTTGCAGCGGAAAAAATAAAACAGTAAAAATCCTATATTTTGATGTCATCAAGGAAGTAAATTCGCATATGCATCCAATTTTTTAACGTGAACTATTAATAAATATAAGCAACGATTCGGGACTCGGGTGGTCAACGTTTAAATCATTAATATTGAGTCCTCATTTCTGAGAGGGTTAGTAAGATTTATCAAATAGTCCAATCACAATGGAAATTCGGCGCGTGTTTCAGCTATATCTGTGGTTAGCCTCAGGGTGCGATGTTGTGACGAGATTATTCTGGCATCTGGCATGTGCATTGCCGAGGGCACAATGTCAAATGGCCTCTACGCAAACAGATTTAATATTACTAACTATAGAGGGGCTAACAATGAAGATTCTATAAAAAAAAAATTATCTCAAACTTCAGAACCGCCTCAACTACTTATTACAATGCGAGGACGATTATTACAATTAACACCCTATAGTCCGATTGCTAATTAAACGGAGTAAACTGACAGATCGAAATGTCACTTTCCAAAATAATGTTGCTTACTTTCAAAACATAGTGATTGATCTAGTTAAATTTTTATCATTCAAAGAAACAATCATTCAGCACTAGCTTACAACATTAGAATTTTATTGCGTATTTTTAGAAATTTCAGTTTAATCCTTCGACTAAATGTCTGTGTAAATAATTTTGTGTAAATAATCACTACAAATTCGCGAAATTATAAAAATAAAAATTACAAATATTACTTTTATTATTTGCGAAAAATAACGTTCGGCACATTCATAGCTTTTGTAAGTTTTATTTATAATGAATCATAGCTATAATTCCAGTAAACATGCCATAACATAGCAAGCAGTAATTTACTATGACTATAATTCAGTATATATGCAGTACTAATCACACATTAGACGGGAATTCCGAGTTTGAGTTGAACTTTAAAAAATGAAAAATGAAATGGTTCACTGAATTGAAATGCTTAAATAATCTTGATCTTTTTACCGCAGCACTATTTAATTTTCATGAAAAACTAGCAACATTCGAAATGTCAGTTTACTCCGTTTAAATAGCAATCCTACTATAGAATATTTTGTGAATGGTTAAGAATCACGTAAGATAAGTTTATTCTCTCAATATTATTACACTGGCCGACCGCGTGCGTATATTCAATTAAACTGAGAGACTACTAGGTCATAACTTTTTTATCACAAGTTTTGTGCTGTTTTCCCGTCTATATACTGTTGAACGTCTTTGCCTCTACATGTCGCTGGGGTTTTAGCTTTGTACTGTTGTTTCATTTTCGACTCGTTATGTTCAGTGCATGCTAAATCAGTTGTAAAGTGTCCATAACTCACGCAGTAACCATTAGTTATCTGTACTTAAAATGACCGTAGGACGCATTCCTTAATCTACATTAAGTGCCTGCCTACTTAAGTAGGTATTTAAAATAAGTAGTACCTACATTAACTTTGATTCCCGATATACATGTAGACGAGTTTTGGAATGCTCTTTTACTTATTCATTACCGCCTTTAATATGTCTGACATTATCTACCAGCCCTTATGCCACTTTAATGTGGGGTCAGCGCAACACACTTTTTCAAGCATGTTGCAGACAGGATTTGGCTAAGTTTTTTATGACCGGGCGCCTGCCTGACGTGAACCCCCTTTGAGGGGTTCATTTCCGGGCAAATTAAATTATGAAATTTGCTTTGCCCGACCTGGGAAACGAACCCAGGACCTCCCGGTTCACAGCCTATATGTACATGCTACCACTAGACCAAGGAGGCGATATTCGATATGTTGCGACATTAAGGATCTCTATTGTTTCTTATGTAGGTAATAGGTATAATTCTGACACTCTGTTTTTGGTTTGAATATGTAAGTATTTGTAGTAAGTTATATTGCCATATAAAAACAATATGTTTCAGAGCAGGCTGCAAGGTTTAAAATTATTGTACTCATCTTTTTACATCAAGTAAAACGTTGATTTCTTAGGTTTACGCGAATGTTATTCATTGAAATAAAACTATTTTTACGGATTCTATCACGATTTATTTTAATTTTTATGCCCGACGTTTCGAAAGCTTTCCAGCCTTCGTGTCAGTCCGACCCGTGACCACGAAGGCTGCAAAGCTTTATTTCAACATTTCATATTTGTAAAAATAGTTTTATTTCAACAAGTAAAACGTTACTTCATTTTTGTGTTGTCTAACATTGATTATGATATAAGTAGGTAGGTATAAGTTTTTAGCATGAATCCTCTATATCTTGTTACGTAGCCGCAATAAAATGGTTATAAACAATAGAAATTACTTACATAAACTCTCCCAGGGTCTGACATGGTGCTGGAAGTAGGCCACGAGCCTCTGCATCCATCTGAACACGGGGCTGGTGGCCGCACGCACTCGCTCCAATACTACCCATTCTGAAACAGAGCGAGCTGTTTCTTTGATGGTAGGTAGTGTTGATTTTCATTATGTCTCATGCTTTTCAGTCTGACAAGAAAACACTAAAATTATGTTTGATGTTTGGTACGACGTAGGTAATTACTGCACTGCTTTCTTATTCACCTACCAGTAGCTCAACCGTGAGTTTATTGCAAGTATTTAGGCGAGCGAGGATAAAAGTCTCTGGAGCGAGGACGTAATATAAGGTAGGTCAGCCTATAAAGGGCCGGTTCCAAATAAGGTCCATATTTTCAAACTTCCCGAACTTAATACTTAAACTAAAACGGATATCGCGCGACCTCTCTCCAGTAACCAATCATAAAAGTGCACCGACGTCCATTGCTTTCGGGGTGGCCATTTTGTCAGTGGCTCTGTGTATTACCTCAAGGGGGACGGCGTGACTCAACTTACAAAATATTCTGATTCGATTTTGCGTCATTTTAGTAATAAAACCCGGTCGGTTTCTATACTAGGGTTAATCAAAATAATAGAAGGGGAGCCCAAGCGGGGATTTCGGGATTTACTAAAGCGCGTCAGATTAATATACAGGGGGATACCTTGTACCCGGTTAAGTACCTCCACAAAACATGAGGCCCATATATAAGGCCGCCCGTGAAGGATACAGGATCAGATTAGTAAAAAAAAATTGACCATCAGAAATTCTCGAGCGCGTCAGATTAAGGTAGGGTGAGTTAATTACATCCTAAAAAGTGTATATTCCACTAATCTGACAATTTGAGAGTGACGTAAAAAAAGGGGAGGGCAACAAAGTTGTAAAAAAAAAACGTCATCTCGACATTCTCGAGCGTAGCTAAATTTTTTTTTATTTTGAAGGAAATAATTCAAGAATAATGAAAAATATATAATCTGACGATTTCCGCAAGCCGAAATAACAAAAATTCGTCGATAAAGTTAAATGCGTGCAGTTGCGTGATGCCTACATTTCTTTCTCCGCGCTTCTATTCCTCTCTCACTCTTTCTCTATCTATTACTCTCTCACTCCGTCCCCACTCTGGTTTCTGCTTCCTGAGCTTTTCAATTAATTAAGTTCAATGATTTAAAAAAAATATATTTTGAAAGTGGTTTTTTTGGAATAACTTTTAACCGGCTTTGTCCATCAACTTCAAAAACTAATCCGCCTTTGAGCTTGAAAAACCACGTCGATCGCCACCTAGCTGGTCAAAAGCGGTTGATTCGTTCGAGAGATATCGTGAACGAAAGAAACCCGAAAAAGGGTTTTTTCGGGATTACTCCGAAATTTGTGGTTCGATCAATTAAAATTACAATTACTTATGAGGATGATAAAACTGCGTCGAATGCCGCCAACCGCGTGAAAATCGGTTGATCCATTCAAAAGTTATTGCGGTTTGAAAATTCCAAAAATAGTGTTCTATGAAATTTCTATTTCTTTGAACTCAGCGAGCTCAAAATATCACATAAATTATATTTTGAGCTCAAAAATGTCATAAGTACAATTTTAAGAGCCCAAGAATGGAATTAGCGGGAAGTTGCAGGGATGGCCTTTAAGGTGAACCGTTTTTCTAATTTTTTTTTGTCAGATCAGGCCAACCCCTCTAGATAATCGTCAGATTATGAGACAGTACGTTTAGAACATAAAGATGAACCATATATATCTTAATCCGACGCGCTTGAGTATTTCAAAATGGCGAATTTTTTTTGCACATTATGAAAATGGCCGCGAGTTTGCGTCCCATCGAAATCGTCAGATTAGTGAATGAGATCTTTTTTTGGTGCACTTAACACTCCGTTAGAAAATCTGACGCGCTCGATAAAATTTTTTTTTTTTGCATTTTCAACCCTTAAATACAACCACTCGCATCATGCAAACGATCAGATTAACATACGTACATTATTAAAAATACGTAGGGCATTGATGCTATCAATATCTGACGCGCTCGAGGATGTCCATGCAACAGTTTTTTTTTTACATATTTAAAAATCTATAGCCGCTTCCCCCACCGATGTAAAGGTATATATCATATAACATTTTTTTCTTCATATCATCTAAGCTTTGCATCCCAATAGGTCTCTACGACGCTCGAGTAAATCCCCATTTAGCATCGTGGGCTCCCCTACTATAAGCTTAAAACTACTATTTGTTTTTATTTATAACTAGAAAATATATTTGTTATAACTTATATACAATTCCTAAGACTTAATAAGGGCCACGACACTAATTTATATGAATTTTTGTTTTATAATTCGAAAGCCACGAAAGTATTAGTTGTTTAAAGCTATTGCTTCCTATATATGTGTTTTTGTGGTATACAACGCCCTGAATCTTGTAGTTCAATTATGGACCTTATTTAGAACCCCAGTGTCCAATAAGGACCAAAGACAAGCTTTTAAAAAACTCTTTTTTGTAAGTAACTGGCTATTGGTACCTTGTTTTTGTACAATATTTTCTCTTCAAAGAAAAACAGTTTATTTGATCATGTTGTCCTACCAATGAATACACTTTCCAAAATTGATTTATAAGGATTTCCAAAAACCCGGCCCTTATTAGATGCAGTTACCTTATTTGTATGGAAAACGTCAGTTCCCCGCGTAACCACTAAAGGCGTTCGGGTGTTTGTCATACAAATATTTTACGGAGTCGCTAACGAGTAATGTCAAAAAAACCCATGGTTGGCCTATTGGTTACTACCAAAAACCTACCATGGTTTAACATGGTCTCTGTCGCGCCGCGGTGGACTGTGAGATATACTGAGTGATAATTGCCTATTTACTACCTATTATCTACTACATAGTACATACAGAGAGAAAGCAAATGTAGTTTATTTATCTAGGTAGGTAAAACTAAGCCTATTTTTGTCAAACTTCTACTTCAATCTAAATGAAGTTATAATTATCTTACCTGAAATAAGTACAAGTTGTATCTTTTTAATTTATCTCGTAGAATGTTCAATTTTTTTTAAATAGCTCTCACTACTTCGCAGCAAATCTAGCACATACTTGCAGCATAAAGCATAATATATATATATTTTTTTTTTTTATAGCAGAGATTTTGGGAATTGGCATTGGGATTTAGCAGAAATTGAGGGTAATTAAAAAAAAATCGGTAAAGGCTAAGGCACCCGTGCAATAAAGCCTAAAGCTTTCGAAGCATACAACGCCATCTATTATTAAAGAATGTAAACTATTTATTCCGGTATCCGTATGAGGAATCTTATCTTACGTATTGACATAATGGTCTATCAATTACATTTATTATTACTAGTACCTACGTTATGGGTAGTAATGGGTAGCACGGTGCCGACACATATTATTTGTTATCTAATCTAATAAATTGAGGGTTATCATAAACTATTTCCTTATCCGCCGAATGCTCATACACTTAAGTTCGCCTTATGTCGTTTAAGGCTGCCTTATCTCTCAAAATTGTATTGCGAAAATCAATGTAAGAAGCCTAGCCACTATGCCCCTAACTTATAAAAATATTTGAGAGCTGCTTATCTTTATACCATAGGTTGTCCCTTTCATTTTTAAACAATGTAACGCAAGGAAAAAAGTGACAGGTTATTCTTAACTATTTGCTCAGCTTAAAATGCTGTTTTAAGTAAGGCCCTATATATTTATTCAAATGTTGCCGTATAGACTTATTTTTTTTTTTTTTTTTTTTTTTTTTCATTTATTTAAAAGGCTTTTAAACACAGTTTATGACAGCCCTATACTGTAAACAAAAGAAATATTCTCTGACATATAAACAACCAACTTAAAATATACACCTCTAAATAAAGAAATAGTGGTCAGTGCACATGCGCACCCGTGGACGCCTGTCCACCTCGATGCGCACCCGCACCCCCCACATATTTATAAGTAAAATTATCATAAACACTAATTATCTGTTTCGACTAATTTATACACCATTAGGGCTTCCTTTGAATTCGGGTTGCATAATATAGACTGAAACATTCCAATGTCTTCAATATTAGCATCCAACTTCCTTAGAATGTTTTGCCGCTCAGTTTGGTTCCGGACACATTCCATTAAGACATGGTATACATCTTCCGGTTTATTACACGTTTCACAATTCGGTGACGGTACTTTTCCCATACAGAATGCAAATTTCTTCAGTGGCATGTGTCCGGAACGAAGTCTGTGTGCAATAACAACATGTTTTCTACATATGTCTCCCATGAACCACGGCAGACGAGGTGGTTGACTTTGGATAATTTTGTACCAGATCCCCTTTGTTCTCGATCTTTCATCAAAATACTCTCTCCAGTGATCATAATACATTTTGTTATATTTTGGTAAAAGTTCCGTGTATGAAGGTAAAATGTATATATTTTCTGAGTTGTCTGACACAGCTAATCTAGCTAATTGGTCTGCCACCTCGTTGCCATACAATCCTATATGTGATGGGATCCATTGTAGTACTATTTGGATATTGTTTACAGAAAATTCTTCCAGTTTTCGGAGAATGCTATAGGCTATCGCAGTACCACGATTCCCTTGAGAACAGCTAACTATATGTTGTAATGCACTTTTACTATCACTGTATATTACAATTTTTAAGTGCGAGTTGATGTGGTATTTTATATATGTTAAAGCTTCTGAGATAGCGAATAGTTCCATCGACATTATGGATACATTAGATAAATTCTTAAACCGTTCCCCGTACCCAGAAGCGGAGTCATATAAAGCGGCGCCAGAAACGCCAGAGCTTTTTGAACCATCTGTGAATATTTTAAACCATGTTCTATATTTTACATCTAGTTCACTTAGTATTTCAACTTTTAATAATGTTTTATCATAATCTCTTTTTGCCGTTTGTACACATTCTAAACTGCATTTAACCATATTTTTAACATTAATCTTTGAGGGCCACATGTCAAGCCGAAACATTTCAAGAGGGTTTGACGACGATATTTTTTCATCTTTTATAATATTATATGTCTCCATTAATAACGGTTTTTTTTTATTTGACCAATATCTACTAGCAAAAAGAGCACTGAGCGATTTCAAGCAATTAAGGGTTATACCATTTGTCCATGATTTAGCTTTAAGACAGAATTTAAGTGACAAATATTGTCTTCTTAGAAATAGAGGAGGTACGCAGACCTCGCTCTCCATCACATGTATGGGTGTTGTTTTGATGAACCCACCTATTATTCTAAGGGCTTGATTTTGGACTTTATCTATTTTGTAAGTATGCGATTTTGCGCTATTGTCATATAAAAAACTCCCAAAATCTATACGACTTCTAATAACGTTGATATATAATCTCCTCAAGTGCTTGGGGTGGACTCCCCAGCCAGATCCTGCTAGGACTTTGAGGATATTTAAAAACTTGAGTGACTTTTCTGATACTTCATTAACATGTTTACCCCATCGAAGTGACCGATCTAACCAAATACCTAAGTATTTAATATTGGCTTCACGGGATAGCGGTATATTGTTTACGTTTAATTCTATCTGATGACGTTTATGTCCTCTAGTGTATAAGCAAAATTTTGTTTTATTGGTAGAGATATGTAGACCAATTTTAGCTAAAGTCTTTACAATTATGTCTAAAGAATTTTGAATTATGTAAACGCTATTTTCAATGTTCTTGTTGCTTGTAAAAATAACAATATCGTCTGCGTACTGTGAGATTTCTGATGGAATATTCTGACATATTTGAAAAGTAACAATATTAAACAATAAAGGCGAGATTGGATCTCCTTGGGCGAGCCCTTTCGAGGACCATCTGGCTATGGATGAGCTATCTCCCAAATCGTCTATTATTTTCAAATGTCTCTCACTCAAAAATTCCCATAAATAGTTACATAAGATGGCTCCAACGTTTAGACTGTCCAAGGTCAATACAACCTTATCTATAAGTACGTTGTTATATGCATTTTCAAGATCAAGGTAGCATGCAAGAGTAGGTATGTTATGCGTAAATCCGATTTGAATAGAAGATACTAATCGAGCTACTGAGTCTATACAAGATTGAGCTTTTCTGAAACCGGTTGTAAATGGTGATAATATATTGTTTTTTTCTATAAACCATTCTAATCTTTTCGCCAACATTACATGGAAAATTTTACAGATGCACGATATCAAAGATATAGGTCTTAACTTGATCTCTGTCGAGTCAGATTGAACTGCTTTAGGGATAGGTACAATTTTAATATCTCTCCATTGTTTTGGTACATATCCAGAATAAAATATATCATTATATAAATTAATTAAAAATTGTTTTCCGACTAAAGGTAAATTAAAAATCATTGAATATGTGATATTATCATTTCCGGGAGCCGAATCTTTCTTTTTTAGGCAAATTTCAAATTCATGCAAACTAAATTCTTGTTCTAATATACTATTTCGCGATACAAACGACGGTTTTTTAATTCTAACGTCATCAGGAGCAAGACTACGTAACAATTCTAGTTTCTTTTCAGCGGGCGCTTGACACTTATTTTTGCGATATCCCTTTAACCACCGCATTCGACGCCACATATCCGATAAAGAGGTGGATTCATTAGCAGAATTGCAGAACTCCCTCCAATACTTTGATTTTGCCAGAGATAATTCTGTTTTAACAATTTTATTCTTGTTTTCTAATATCGTGAGATTATCAGGCGTTGGATTACGACGAAAAGTACTAAGTGCTAATCGCCGTTGAGCTACAATTTTTGATAAGGCAGCGTTCCAGTACGGTTTAGGTATAAATTTGCGCTGTGGATCAGTACATATTTTAAAATTCGGGATACTGTTATCAGCTGATCGGTTAATTATCCCTACAAACTCATTGTATCTATTTTGTATATCTAAATGATTATTACAGGAACTACGTTTTATTGCATGGTCTATCAATTCCGAATATAAACTCCAGTCCGCCTTTTTGTAATTTCGTCTTTTAATGTAATGATTTATATCTTGATAGTTAGTACAAATTTTTATAATAAAGTGGTCACTGCCTAAATTTTCGTTAAGGACAGTCCAATCAAAATTAATAATTATATCCGAAGACGCAAATGTAATGTCTGGAGATGATTTTTGTAAGAAATTATCAACGTATTCGGTTCGCGTTACACTACCATCATTCATGTAAATAAAGCCATGCTCTAAAGAAGAATCCATAATTTTGAATCCTCTATTATCATTTTTATAAGACCAATTCTTATGGTGCCCATTAAAATCGCCGGCTATTAATGTTTTAGTACTAAAGTGTGAAAATAATTCATCCCAATCAGATTGGGTTGTACAAATCGATGATGGGCAGTAAATGCATACGATTTTTGAAATAAAGTTACAATTTAACGTGCTAATTGCTATGGCTTCAATACCAGTGTTAGTCAAATTAAACGGACAGACCTCAACTTTAATAGACTTGTGAGCGAGTATACCCACTCCGCCGTATGAGTCACATCGATCTTTTCTATACCAATTATAGTTACTTATATTAATATTAATATCGCTATTTAACCAAGTTTCTGTAATAATAGCTATGTGCACTTTATGTTCAATTAAAAAACATTCGAATTCTGACTGCTTCGGTTTGATGCTTCGAGCGTTCCACTGGACTATGTTAATAAAACGTTGTACTGAACAACTGTTATCCATTTTTAATTATGGATAGGATTTTACCAACACAATCCTCTACTTTGAAAATCTCGGTTATATAAGTGTAACACTCTTCAAAAACGACACATAAAAGGTTATTTATTTTATCTTCCAGTGATCTCTCTGAACCAATTATCTCCTTTAATTTATTATATATTCTCATAAAACTAAATCCTGTCTTCTTTGGTTTATCCCCCTTATTATTTATAATTTTATCTTGTAGGTCTCTGCTACTCTCTGCTTCTATCTCGCTTTGAATTTCAATATTCTCGTTACTTATCTTCTTTTGTTTCTTTTTCTTTAGTTGTCCTTCTTTTTTTGAAAATTCTTCGGTATAGACATTGCCATCCTCGTTCCCGTTTATAGCTGTTGTAGACAACAAAGCATCCCTATACTGTCCCGATTGTATCTGTTCTAAAACATTTTCTGTCACCTCCATCGATTCCAGGTCTATCACAATGACATTATCCTTTGATTGAAGTTTAGATTTTTCAGCTTCTTGATATATATCGAAGGCTTTTTTGTATGAACAGTTTTCATCGCTCATTATAGATCGGATACCTTTTTCTCTATGAAATGCAGGGCATTTCGATTTTTCTATTGACATATGAGGACCTTTACAGTTGATACACTTGAAATCTTTTGTCTCGCAGTTAGAATGATTCAAACCACACTTTGGGCAAAAAATTTTCTTAGTAGGGCAAAATTTTACTCTGTGTCCAAACCTCCAGCACCCCGAACATTGGGAAACGGGAAAAATGTACGGTTCCACCATAAACCTGCAACCATATGCTTCAACATACGGAGGTATAGTGATACCTTTAAAACATATGCGAACAGTTTCGCTTTCGACCCATTTACCTTCACTTGTTTGTCGTTTTAAACGTAAGATTGATACAATTTCAGAATAGTCACATTCAAATATGTTTTTTAATTCTTCTTCTTCTAACTCAAGGTCCACTTTCTTTACGATTCCGTATCTAAAATTCATTTCGTCCGATCCTTGAAATTTATAACCTTTTTTTTTTAATTCTTCACATCTCAATAGCCCCTCTGCCCTCATTTTATTTTCAAAAGAAAAAACTACTTTATGATTACCCTTGTACTTAATTTTAATTATATCTCTGATGTTTAAATTTTTTAACATTTTTGCTAATGCCATTTGCTTAGGCAATGACTCTGTTGAGGTTACAATTACTTCGTACATGTCCCGGGTATGTGTCGGTAACGATCCCCATTGTTTATCAGATTCGACTGATTCCATATTATTTCCATTTCTATAACGCCGCTTTGGTTTGCGAGTAACTGGAATAAATTCGTCCTCTTCGAAATCGTCACTTCTCAGTCGTTTCAATCTCGATAAAGAACTGTCGGATAAGATATTATCCGGCGATAATATAAATTCTCGCTCGTCCATCTCCGCCTCGTTTGCCATAAGTATTTATTCGATACGACGCACTCGCGTGCGCTGCGCCGCGCCGCGCGCGCTGCTAAATAACAATGTAATGAGACGCACTGGTTATCACTCTATACGCGTGCGCTTCTCACACCGATCGGCGCGCGACTGATAGACTTATTTTACTACTTTTCCTTGTTTCAAACCGCAAGACTTAGGTTGTATGTCATCAGAAACCCAATGTGATTGGAGGTGATTGGTTTATTTTGTTGAGTAACTTTAGGTTACTTAGGCTCAATTGCACCACTATTATTAACCTAGAGTTAGTCCTAACCGCAAGTTAAGTTACATGTCATTCATACATTTTCTGTCAATTTAGCTTGCGGTTAGGACTAACTCTAGAGGTAGGTTAATAATAGTGGTGCAATTGAGCCTTATCGAAATTTAGCATACGTAGGTAAGATAATTTTTATCAGGTGCGTGATTCACCATTCATAAACAAATTGTTGTTTTAAATAAATTAAACAGATATGATATCTTTACAAACTTATTACCCTTATTTTCAAGTTTGTGATTTGTGTACTTAGTATTAAAATGACATTTACTCGCTATAGTGGTATTTTTATACTTTACATATTGGGAACTAATTATTTATGTTTATAAATGCATCACGTGGTTGTGGTGTAGGTAAACGATTGAAAATATTTCTTGCAATATTGTTTGACTACCTACTACGTTATTATTAAACGGCAATTGCAAATCGTCACGTAATTGTTATGAAGTACATTCGAGCGGTCTCAAAAACCGTTTCAAATAAAGTTTACATCACAATCGAGCCATACTACAGACAACTTCAGTGGACGTAAACAAACAGATAAACCCCGTCCTATCTTGCCCAGTAGTTACCTACCAACTTTTCCATCGCAGTGAGTTGTATATACATTAACATTTATACATACCTCTATTCTCTATGTTCTGGTAGCCGCCACGTCGTAAAAGTCGCCTCCAAGGGACCATTATAGTATGTTAACACTTCACCGCAAAACCATCAGTTTGTAAACACAAGTTGACATTAGCGTCTGCGGCGCGGCGCGGTGCTGCGGTGCGCGGGAAGTGAAATCACCGCGCTTACTGGTGCGTTCAATGTGAATTCCTAAATGTCATGTAATTATTTGTGTACGATAAGTATTTTGATAATACCCATCAATCACGGGCATATATATCTTATTTTCCTACATGGGGTGTGGGTATTAAAAGAAAATGTAAAAACAATAAAATTTATTTAAAGTCAATCTAAACGCATCTACCAGGCATCTACCATTTCTTGTGTCTTAACATAAATGAAATGCAGTTTGAGTTTAAATTAAAAGTATATTTTACTTTTAAAACTTGTGACGACACAAGTGCAGCTGGATAGTTCTGGTGTTAAATAATGCGGAAAACGACGCGATTTCAATATTTGCGTTCTGAATTTATCATTCGAAATTTATCAGCCTTCCGAACTGGCGGTAGAGTAAACATTTTAGACGGAATCTAAAAATGTGTGACATTTTATGGATTCAATAAACGATTTGATTTGATTTGATTCATCACCTATACTCACTATCCAACTGCACTACTTATACAAATTGAACAATCGGACTATATAGCCTGCTACCTCAATTAATCACTGTTATATTGTTCCCTACACTTGTCAGATAGATTAAACAAAATTAATTCATATTAAAATTAACTCATTAGCACATTAATTTATGCGTAAAAAGAGTAAAATTTATTTTGGAAAAAGCAATAGCTCTCCCGAAGTTACGATTTTAATAGTAATTAAGACACGTATTTTATAGATAGCTGAACGTATGCTGAGGTGTAGACGTGCAGCAAAGCTAGGCACGGGTATGTCAAATATTATTTTGTAAGAGTACCTACTAGCTTCTTGGAATGTGTACTGGACAGGCGCTTATGTATCGGTCGTGAGATGCATTCTGTATTACTATTTTAATAGTATAAATAAATCTTGAATTATACTTATTCGTCTACACGTCAGCATATATCCATCTTCATATTTGTTTTAAGTCCCGATTTCTATTACAAAATGAGTGATGTTTTAGATAAACAGTTTTCAATATTAAATTATTTAAAACACTATTATGGTAACCGGAATTAACTAATACTGTTGTTGTTGAGAAGTGGTTCCGTGTCTTCTGCGTCTGATTTTTCGCTTTCACTCGTCACTGAAAAAGAAAAAAATGTCCAGGAACACCTTAAAAAAATTATAACAAAGCCAAAATATATCTTAATATCTAAACAATAAAAAATCTTTATTAGAACATGGGGAAATAAAAGTAAAAATAAAATACAATATATCCATGCAGTTAATTATTAGCACAAAAGCGAATAGCCAGAAAATTAACAGTAGCCAAGCAACATACGTTAAAAAAACAATATCCGCCTAAAAAACCATCACACTTATACGGTATACCACGTGGATCATTTGACAGTTCCTTTACATACAAAACACGCAATTTTAGTTAACTAGCACCTTCAGGTACTTTTCTTTATATAATTATTGATAAAAACAAATATAAAAAAATCAAACAAAAACAAGCGTACAAAAGCACCACTGACCTTAGCATCTTCTACTTTATATCTGTTGGATCCGTGCTGGACATCAAAACTTAATAGCATACTCGGAGAAGTGCAATAATGAGATGCTAATTCTCTATGGATTGATTTTTACTGGCTGGATGTGGGATTTACGAAGGTGTCAATAAAACAAGCATATCAAAAATGTACATACGCTTATAATTGATAAAAAATACAACGGTCATTATGATACAGCCAGCGTCCAGCACATCGTTTCGTATCCATTTATATATTTACATTTTAGCACTACTATGCTACTGTTTTCAAAACTATAGAATTCTTGAGCTGTAACTTCTTTCTAGCGACATTTTAATTCAATAGCATTGTCTCATACTAGACTAGATAGTAAAATTAAGCAAAGGGTCTGACTGTCAAAACTATGACGCCAATTTGGTACAGCTTTGAATTTAGACTGTACATGGCCTATTTTATCTTTATATATAGCAATCAATTCAACAACACTATTTTATATCCCAAACCTTTTCGCCTAATCGTTCCTAGCACTTACACTACAATCTATTAAGAAATTTGAATTCTATCAGAACAGCAAATAGGTTAGTCGCAGCCAACACCGAGTCATTTTCATCCGTATTTCAAAGCGTTAGAGCGGAAAATTGAAAGTTAGTTAGAGGTGCAGACGCGTGTTGTCCCTAAATATATTACGCCATTGGCCAAGAAGACTTTATAAATAGGTGAAATACCAACACATTTATTGTAGAATGACTGTTTCGCTTTATGGACATACATATCTGCCAACACACCCCGAACAAGTTATCACGACACATTTTAGCTTCAAGAATCAATCAAAGCATTTCAAAATATAGATGTTTAAAAAGAAACAATGACCAAACATGTTTCGTGAAAACGAATGGTTGCTAGCTTTTGCAAATTTGTGAATAGCGACATCTGTTAATTATGAACCGAAAATTAGCAAGTATTAATGACATTGGCACTGCGTTCCATCGCTTATTTCAAATCGCTTCGACCGTTTTGGTAACCGAATTATTTATTACCAATTTCGATTTTTTTGAGACTAGTTCAGTTGCGAAATAATATTTAAATAGTTTTAATTTATTCTGCGTACGGTTGGCTGTTGTACTACCAAACCAAGAGAAAGGAATTTTGTTTTTTAACGGGTTTCCAATAGTTGAGAACTATTTTTTGAAATTAATAATTTTGAAACTAGATTACGTAAACGGACGAAGCTCTGAAACCGAGTTTATATTCCTATAATGTATTTGCAAAAGCTCCACAAACCATGAGTTTTACCCTGAGCGACACTAACGTTGTATCCAGACATCCATATTTAATCCTGTATATCCGATATAAGAGACAGTAATTAATTTATTTAAAAATCGTTAAAACATGAAGTACAATATTGACTATACTGAGTGTAAGGGAAACGGTTCCGAAAACTGAAATAGTAGTTATACTATCTTAACATCCACACATACATGATATTGCGAAGAAAGCTGAAAAAAATCGAAGTTCCGTATCGCAATATTTTTTGTGGCATCGTATTCGAAATAATCAGCACTACCTGTCTTCGTTTTCGGAAGCGTTTCCCTTACACCCTTTATATCCGATATTCAAAATCAAATACTACTGTAGGTACATACCACGGACGTAAAAAAAGATGGACGGAGCGCTAGCAACATTGAAAGTGAAGCAGGGTTTTCGGCTCATTCGATCAGTCCGCCATTACGTGTCGATAGATCCTAGCAAAACCCTGCTTCACTTTCAATGTTGCTAGCGCTCCATCTTGTTTTTACGTCCAAGGTACATACGATAATAATGCTACAAAAGCGTGGCCTCTTCCGTCACCAATCAGTTAAAACTTACTGCTCGTTAACGCCTATGTGTATACGACAACTATCCGCTAACTGTAGTTCATCTACAACAATAACATCTGTTAGTCCAACTGTACAACCCGACCACCCGAACAAGCGTAGTAATACCGACTATTCTACTTAACTACATGATCAATAGCTACTATACACTATGAAGAGTATAAAAGATTTCCCAAACACTGAATTTTGAAAAGATCAAACTAACAAAGACGATCAGTGAAAATAAAATTTTAATAAATATGCAGTCAAAGCGAAATGTAAATGTGTTACTATCAGGTACAACGGGGGAACTCTCACAAAAATTATATCGAGAAATTGTGTTGATAAATCAATAAACAAAACCATGAAACCATCATTATAGCACATATAATGAAATTTGTAGTATAAAATAATTGATATTTTACAAAATATCCTACTTTTAAATTGCGTGTAATGGAACGTAATTGCAAAACCCAAGTGACGTCATTGCATAAATCATATCATAGAGCAATCATAGAGCAGTGTTTCTAAACAGGGGTATTTTACTGAAAATTGTTGTTGTATTTAGTATGGTGATCTGTGAATTATATTTCGGACGTCATTCTCTTCCTTCTTTCTTATTTTTACTTCGTTATTTAAAGAAATAGCTTTAACATTTCTACACGGTGACGTCACGTCCTTTTTAGCTCGGGGTTTCGTAAGTCATATTTTGACTTCCGATTATTAAATGATTTGTGCATATTTTAATGTTTTTGTTTCAGGTGTGTTTGAGACCTAGTTCTTTACAACAAACAAAAAAAAATACATGCAAGTTCCCTATTTTAGAGCTTATATAGAAAGTCATCAGTTATCAGTAAATAATTTTACTAAAAAACTCATTCAAACAGAAATCTTTTGGGAAACCTCTTAAATATATCTTACTTGATTTATATTATACTACGATACTTGTAACGAGTACTAACTCAGATATTATAAGTTAAATATTGCTAGTTTAATATTACTACGCTTAGAAAGGCTTGCAACATTAAAACTGTAATTTTATTATAAATTACATATTAAATTCAAATAAGAAAAAGTTTTTTATCCACAAAAGTTTATATTTCAACATTAGTAGGCATATTTAAACCAATTTGGTTCTCATGTTACTCGATAATTAAAACTATACCAAACTGTAACAACACTAAAAATGCAAAATCACCAAATATCACCAAAACGATCTCCTTTGATATAGTAAATGTTACAAGCCTTTACTAACACAGCCTAAAATCAATACAATCTGTCAAATGAGTCGACACTCATGAAGGTGATACTTTCATTATCAACAATATTATTCTGGTTTTATTCTTTTCTGGCTGTTCCCTTTGGCCACTTATCGATAATGTGAGATTTTTCACCTACATCAAAGATTTTGACAATTTGTATTGCTATGTTCACACTAGTGCACTGTATTTTCCTTTTTACATAATTTTATACTTTTAATGAATGCTAGGGATGTCGAAAAAATATCGACTTTTTTTCTTCAATGTATATGATAGTGAAAAGGTAGTCCAAATTGGATTGTTATAAGATGTTACAGCCGGTTGATAGATATTTTTTTGGTACGATGTCGATACTTTTAAAGTATATATCGATATATTTTGATGATATTTTCGACATTATTGAGGACCCAGAGGGCCATACGTCCAAAACTCAAGTAAAATGTAAAAGCGACAAGTGTGGACACTTAATATTAGGCCGTGTCGAGTGCAGTTCATAAAGCTAGTATCTCGGGCGGACGTCGGAAACCAGTATTCGCTGTATACACCGCGCTGCACCTAACACCTGCGAATTTATTCACATTAGAAACACAGCCTATAAGAGGATAATATTTATTTTATAACTTAGAGGCGATTATAAATTAATTTGTGCTTAAAAACCATCAATATATTATACCCTAGATGCACAGTTCTTTGCAAATATCCTCCTAAAAAGTGGTCTCAGAAATAAAACAAATAAAACGATCACAAGTTGTAATTAAATCAACACAAATATAACCCTAAGCACGTATTATAAAGTAGGTTTTTAAACGAAATGAGCAAGCGTTCTTTAATTTGAATTTTGAAATTTAGAATTCTATCGCCGTCCGACTGTAGGCAAAACGAGTGCTTAAGCACTTCTTTGCTGTCCCATTTTCCGAGCGTCAACTGTGCATCTAGGTAAATAATATATCGATGTTAAAAGCGCATAATACTTATGATGTGTAAGTTTGTTTTTTTGCTTGATGTCGCTATCGACTGAAAATATTGACGATAATCGCTTTTGAGTTCCTATAAACAAGATTATATTTAGAAAAGCAATAAATTAACTATTTTTCGAGACAAATATAGCGTATATTACAATGCGAATTGTGTATATGTAAAGCCTCATTGTTGTTAAGCTCAAAGAGTTTTATTTCGACTCTTATTACGTCGACTTTTAAAGTCCGCGCGCGTGTGCTAGTCACCTCACATGAAGTCTGCCACTTTTAGTTATCTTTGGTCAGTTCGCGAACTATGATATATTTCTACAATTAACAACAATTTGGACGTTTTTGAGGCAGTTAATGTCTGCAACTTGCTGTTGCGCTGTTTCATTACCATAGTCTTGTAGAGCAACAATTGACGTGCAACATGTTGGAAAATTATTCAGAACTTTATCAGTGCTGAGTCTATACCAGAAACTAGTGAATAGTACTAAACTTCCTATTTGGTAAAATGGACAACTTTTCAGTGTTCGAGGGAAGGTAATTATTAACCATTATAAGAGGTTTGAGGATGTTTTATATCACCAAAATTTCTCTGCCTATATTATACACCATTTTGATGCTATTTTAAAATTTGCATTTTCTAGTCGAGATTTACCGCCATAGTCGAAACATGTTGAGCGTCAAATGCTCCCTAGCCTACTGAATACAATACAATTTCTACCACGTGGCTATCAACACCGAATTATTCGATAATTCTACCATTTTTAACAAATTCGAAATCCACTATTCGAAATAAATATTGATAATTTAAAACAGAACGAAACAACCCATATTTCTAATGAACAATTAGTTTTTACAAAATATTTTGTCGATTCATAATACACGTAATGAGTCAGACAATAGAACCGGTGAGATTAAATTCTATGACAAATGAAACTAGATTTTATTTCCTTTAATATACGAACAGTGTAACAAACGAGCGGACCTAGGCATCAAGTAATCGATATTCCAAGAATCGATTAATTTAGAATATAGATGTTTCAAGATTATAGTCGACAAAAAATCGATGATGCTTTGAAATAATACAATTATTTACTGATGTTTAACTTTAAAATATTGTAACGTTGTAAAACATCGATATTTTGATATTTCATACCCATGATAATCGACTAACGATCTTTAGAAATTGATATTCACTAAACATTTTTAACGAGCCGTATATCAAAAGAAATAAGGTATTTTGTTATAGAATTTAGTCTCTTCTCCGTCACTCTATCCATCTCATTCTAAATAAATCATACAATTTCAATATATTTTGTATGAGAATAACAATATTAACAATAAATAACACATCTTAAGTCAACCTACAGCCTAATACCTAATGCATTGTGTTGCTTTTAAAACTAATTAATTCTTGTTATATTTAACTTATTTTTTGTCACTTTTACTCTTATGATGTTATGTAAGAGTGAAAAAGACAAAACATTGAAAAAAATGTAGATAAATAAGAGTGTAGATGCAAGACACCACAAAACACATCGTTCGGCACATTGTAAGCGAAAGTAAAGATAATGATATTTTAACAAGCATATAGACATTATGAGACTTATTTAAAAATAAGCAGTTCAATATTTTGTCCTACTCTCAAACTATTTTACGTAAAGAAGACAGAGATAAAATAGTTGTTAAGCACTGTATAAGATGCTGATAAATATTATTTGAACATAAGATGTATATATCCTCAGCTCTACAGGTATTATAATGTCTGTGTCATAGGGTGCTTAGTTCAATTGAGTACAAGGTTATAATTGAAAAACAACAAAGTCATGTTTTACAGTTGATTTTTGGGTTATACTTGACGTTTTTTCACGTAGCTGCCAACTGGATATGATGAATTCACTTTGGACCAGATTTATAGTGAAATACTTCAATTTAAGAAATATTAAAGTGATAACAGCTTAATAACATGAAACACCTAAACGCTGAACAAATCGACGGAAGCGTATGTTAATATATAAAATAAACTTTGTGCGTAATATACTGTACATAATAATACATAAATATACTTATAATAGCGTTCAAAGCACACAGACGCGACAATATTATTTACCGACACCATACATAAATACATACACATAATTTTTGGGCATATTTGGCAATAAAAGATAATGAACAAAATGATATAAGTTTGGGTATTATTTGGCAATATTGCAAACAGATAATACAAGTCACACAGACCCCGTATGATATAGACAGTTCAACTCATTTGTGCTTGGTATGTGTATGTGAGTTTTATTTGTTTTAAAGTAGGATTAAGTAACTACAATCAGTATATGATAACAAGCACCTCACTCACATACCAAAATATCTAAGAATGTGTTGAATTATCAAAAGTATAATGAGCATATTTCATCAGAAAGGATTCAATAATTAAAAATCATTTGATACCAATATGACGATATACCGATATTGGTTGGCCATATTGGTATTCATTATTTTTGAAATGTTAGAAGATCCAGTCTCTTCTGCTAAATTACGCCCTATTTATATCAATAATGAAACTAGCTACACAGTTTTCACCTTCATCACTAAAATTATTACATTTACAAAAAATAGCGTAAGAGCCTTATTTCATAGTACGTCTGATTGATAAAAAAGAAACTCGAGAGGCAGTTGGGATTAAATGACTTCTACCGGATTTATTACCTCTCACAGAATATAAAGTTTTATACTTAGTTACTCCCATAGAGCGATATTAGTTGCTCTATGATAGTAACTATGTACGTTATTATTAGTCTATAATGGAGTACGCTCCCAATATTTCGGTAATTTTTGACATATTTTTTCACTGTCAATACATAATAATGAATGTAGTGTCCCAGTGCACAACGACATGAGTGTGGTGTTGGGCGACCATAAATAATCCATAGATACCGCATAGACGATCCACATTAACATGTTTGAGCAATAAACAAACGCTAGACCGCATTTCTATACAATTACATTGCAAAATAGTTTATATAGCTATTCGGACCATTTTGGTCCTACGAACCAGATGTATACAAATCTAGAAATTATTGTTTTTTGAATGTTTTTTTATGCAATTAGATTGAAAAATACTTGAAATAGGACCTGAATATTTAATAATAACATGGAAAAATAATAAAATAATTATATGAATCAAAAAAAATATTTGTGTTTCCAAGTAACTCATCATTAATTACTATCCCATTGCTGGGCATGGGCCTCCTTTACCAATGAGAGGGGTTTCAATTGTAATCTCCTATAACAGTATGATTTAATAAGTGTTTATTAGTTTTGTAGTGACAATGCGGTATCTATGCAGTAGTATTCTAGTTGAATGAAGCTTGCCGCTTGTTGTGCCGCGAGGGTCTCCGCGCATGCGTACCGTTTCTGTCGGGCGGCGGCTTGGCGGTTGGAGGGGCGCCCCCCATCCCCGCTGCCAGGGAGGGGATGCGGAACAGCTGGATCTTGAGGTGCTCGCAGATCTCCAGGCATATCTGGCCGCAGTACCGAACCAGGTCCACGCATACCCAAATCTGAAAAAAAAATCAGATCTTCTAAAAATTGTGCAGCCATTGCCGTGCTTCGATAGAAAAATCTCTGACCTCTCTGGAAAGGTTTTTAAAAGTATTGGAGCTATAAATTCTTAAGGTTTAGTTTAAAGTATACGATCTTTCTCTATAGAAAAGCATTCGCGTCGAATGTGCGTTTACATTTACCATCACAGGAGTTACTACCACCTCTTATATCAGTATTATTATAATCTTACTTTGTATAGTTTTGTAGGAGAATCGGTACAAGTAAGATTATAATAATAATACTGCTATAAGAGGTGGTTATAACTCCCTCCAGAAGGTCCGAAAGTAGGAAGTTAGAAACCAACCATTATAGGTGTCACGATACTGGACTATTATTTTGTTTATTCGAAGCACAAGAAAATGACTAAACTACATCTAATTTTAATAGCAGTGCAGTGAAAAAAACAGCAACCGCCGACAAGGGGCCGTTGAAATATTACATAAGCAATTTTTTTCAATTCTTAACCCCCCCCCCCCCCGTCAGCAAAACTCTTTCCCCCATGCTTACGTAAACATTAGTACATGAATTTTTCAATGTGTTCTGGTTTCTTTATCAAAATACAATACTGCTGACGTAATCACCGTCCAGAACACCCCCCCCCCCACATCATCCAAAGTAAGCAAACCGAGACGCTCCGTCCCCCCCTTAGTGCTTACGTTAAGTCGGGTCTCCTGAACAAAAACATTACACAAAACACCCACACTAAATATGCATTTATAATCTATGGTCCATTGTTCTACGAGCAGATGACAGCTAAAACAACAGGTTTATCGATGGTCACCATAACCATGGTATACTCACGGTGCACAACCACAGCACCCAGTACTCTGGCAGTGCGTTGTTGAAGTACTGGTTGAGGAACAACATCGCCGGCCCCAGCAGCGACCAGTCGTAATAATCCATCTCGCTCTTGGTCATGTGAGCCACCTGAAACAGCCACATACATGTTGTACAATCACGATGTAGACAATTTTGCTTACAGAATCAATGGATCAGCTCAACCGGATTGTTACAAGTGTCTCACAGAAAGCTGATGTGAAGTGGCAGCTTGCGTTACAGTTTCGTACGGTAAGCGAGATTTTCGAAGACCCAAATCTCCCCTTCGTAATCCCTAAGTCTCGCGCTACGGACATTATTGATGTCCATAGCAGACAGATAACACTATTTACATCGGGGGGTTACTAGGACGTCTTATAGCGATGTTATTATATTACTTTTATTATTGCCCACTCAAAGTGTACCGCTTGCTCCATAAAAACGTAACCTTCACTCCTGTAAAACGGTTGGCCATAAAGTGATGCGACCACGTTTCGTTCAGATTATTAATATTTTTTTATATGATAATTTTGAATTCGCATGATAAGTTCTTAGGACTGCATGTACTGTAAATCTTTTCGTTCCTTTATGAAGACATAGAAGGACTAGGACTCACCACTAATCTGTTAGTGACTTTGGCAGCGACCATTCCAAACGCCATGATGTACAGAGACGGGTGGTTCTCGTACACGTGCGACTCGCTCTTCTGGAATATTATGAACGCCGGGACCACCACCAGCGAGAACGGGATCACCGGAGACAAGATGCTCGTACCCTGGAGATAAAACACTGGATGTACCACGTACCTTCGGTGCGAGCGTCCTGGATTCCACTAGCGAATTATTAACTGCATCATTTTGATAGTCTTCAAAATTTACTTGTAAATATTGCAATTTGTTACTTGGCAGTAGTGCAATTTTAGTGACAACTGATTAAAATTACTTCGTTAATTTAGCTCCTTTACTTATTAATCTTTTATAAAAAAAACGTTAAACAATCAATGGTAATTTTAAGCACAACTACACATACAATTTACATCATGCGACATACGCAAAACAGGAACATGCAACATATCGAATGCACAAAGCACATGCACGATGCAAACAATGAGTTAATGTCATTCACAGAGACGTAACGAATATATCGAGCAAAGCGACGCAGTACAGTACTGATTTATATCCAAAAAGTATATTCAGTGTAATCGAATTATATTAGTTACATCACTAATGAACATTGATAGATATCCATACTTGTGCTTTTGTATTAAACTTGCATATGACGCATGCTTTGATTTACAGTTTATTTATACAGAGTTATTGCATGTGCTACGTGCAAGCGTTAAATACAAGTAAAAGATGGAAGCACAAGTTTGAACAAAGACGATAATGGACACAGCACACTACATAACGTTTTGGGCGTCGGGCCCCTAGCCTGACCGCAAGGCACGAGCGCACGAGCCAGCCAGTGTCAAATTAGTACTGTACAAGTGCAGCGAATACGTGTTAACGGCACAGCACAATATAATTGAAAACTCTTACTGCGACCGTGGAGCCGTTCTTTCCTACTCCACCTTTCATTATAACGTTTATGTACCCGGCGACAAGGTACAGCGTTAGGAATACGACCGCGTAGTTCGATAACAGATTGAGGCCGATGTTTATCGGCAGCTGTGTTAGGTAATGATGATGATCGTCATGCGGGTTATGTCCGGCGCACGGCGGTGACGTCACGACGCACGCACGACACGAAAAACAAAAGAAAACACCAACATGCAATTAATAATGAACATTGTAAACCGGTGATTGCGTACACCAATAAATCTGTACGGCACCACATTTTGTGACCCTGCCTAATTAGCTTAAATACTGCGCATAAGATATTATTTTTCGCAACCCCTTTTTAGGTGATTTTGAATTTAGGTTAATTGTCCCCGTTCCTACTTTCCCATCACGATTGTTACAATGAGAATAGGCAAATAGTCCACATGGCGTCTTCAGATTTATTGGTATGTAATATGATATTATAAACAAGAGTCTCGCGTGTGATGTCTTCACTCATCGTGTTATACACCCGGACGATACAGTCAGCCCTGTTTCACACGCTCCGGTTGCCGGGTAACCATCGTCGGATACCTGCAGTACTACCGTGCAGGAACAAAGAGAGTTATTAAACAGAATAGACGCTACCTTTGATTTCAATAAGACAGGGTCAACGATGGCTCAGATTTTGTTGACACCAAGCAATGAATCTCGACAAGTCTTTGGAAATATTATGTTGTCGTCAAATACAATTGGACACCCCTTTGCTATTACAAGATAGATAATACTGAGGCCACATTATTGCAGCATGAATTCAGTATGAATTGAAGTGTTACACACTTGTACAGATTTCCGACGTAGGACGGCAACCGTCAAGTGTGAAACGGGCTTAACTGTACACCACATGATATTACATTGTTCAAATAATTTCCACTCATATATTTCGCAGAGCTATTCCAATTTCCTAAATCGTTAAAAACTAAAAAGTAAAATTACCTACATAAAAAATTGCTTTATTTTTCGGTGACATTACAATCTATTGTGGTTACGGCACGATCAATATTTTTTTCTGCCAAATATGCCTTTTTTATTTTTCCTAAACCGATGTTTGTGTCTGCCGTGCTAAATTCCTTTGTCATGAACACTTTAGTAACCAAATTTAAATGTTATAACCCCTCTTAAATTATACCTAAGTATAAAACTTATGAAACCGAAGTAGACCCAGTCAGGTGCATTTATATACATGATGACAAGACAACATGCAATCCACAATGTTATGTTCATGATACGAATCAGTCACACCTATATAACTTTGACACCAGGCCAAATTAATCGAAAAAATATACAAGATTAAATATAATTTAAAAAAAAAATCTTGAAAAGTAGCTGTTACTGATATTATAACCATCGAAATTCATAATCAAAGTTGACGAGGCGGTCCTTTGACCTCAGCAATAGTCAAAGCTAACAGCGAAGACATTGAACTATCTCAAATAAAACTCAACTTAATAGATTATAAAATACGTCTCAACTTTGAACGAAACTGTTTGAGTGACTAACGTCCTTATTCAAGAACAACATTGACGTGAGCTCATTGCTTTGCGTTTTCCGTTTACGTGATTGGCTCATTTGTATTTAGCGCCAAAAACCAACCAATCATGTACACAAAAAAATACACATAGCAAATCGCTAACATATTGGTTGTTCTTCAATACTGGCGTTTTGTGCTGAATTAATAACAACCATATTAATAAAGACATAACGTTGAATTTCAATAGTAAAGGCCATTCTGCCCGTCTTCGCTGATCCTAACAATGTTTTTTTCTTAATGACTGAATCGTAATAATCCCTCGTAATCCCGATGTTAAATGAATATACATGGACACATTGGGCGATGCGTCTCTTACAGCGACTGTGGATCCGTTCTTGCCACAGCCCCCCTGGAAGGTGGTGGCGAAGTTGATGACGAAACACATCTGTGCCGTGTTACACATGATGCTTGCTTGGAGGCTCAGCGGCACGCCGACCACCGGGATCTGTGGCACCCATAACACCCGTAACACTTTGTTATGATAAGGGGACGAGGAATGGTGAAAAAATTGGTCTTGATATTCGCTAAATTCTATGATTAAAAATAGAAGAAACAGTAGATACCTGAACTGTAATCATTCTTTTCGTTAACGATAAAAGATTTTCAAATTCGAAAAAATCACATATTTAATTCAGATTGCACTCAATCAAAAATCATCATATACCCCTGTAAAAATATAACAACAGGTAATTTAAACATAATCTAATTCCATAAATACAAGAATTAATCAAGTCCACGCAAATGATAATAAAGAAATAACTGTTTTTAACTATTGCCTTGAATCAACTCAAAATATTCACATCAGTTGATACAGCGAATCATTCAAATAAAAATCAAAATGCGTACAACACTATCCCGGTGAATTTTAACCTGCTAGGACTTAAACAAGACACTATGATTACAATAAGTGTTCTTTATATCATTAATCAAAACATTATCTAAGGAGTGCCAATCGCTAAAACAAATAAGCGATGGGATTGTGACGCTTAAAACTACCTCATTACGTTATAACTCTAATACTCGCTTCCACCAACAATGAACTTTAGATGACTCCTAAATGCCAACTCAAAGCAGCATTAAAAATAACTTATCCTACCACTTTGACATGTATTGTATGTTAAGTGACTTGTAAAGTTGACCGAAGGTTGGTGAAAGCGAGCACAACTCCTATTGTGTATTCTACATCAAAATTTACATCAACACCTAATAATACATAAACAAGATCATTTATTTTTAAAAATACATCACTACATTCGGAATAATCATCTACGATACTGTATTTAAGTAGCTGGTCGTCAAATTTCTCACAATTATCTTTTATAATGAGTGAAGACACACACAAAGCCGAATAAATAGACGCACCAGCCACATCGATAACATTAAATCTATAATCCATACCAAAGCCTAAAGTGACAATCGAATGATTTATATAGATCACGCTCCTGTACATATTGTAGAAAATAAAAACAGTGAGCATAACCTAACACATAAACTGTGTACTAAAACATGCTATTAAAAAAACCCACATGATAAAGCGATGAACTCAAGTTAACATTAAATCGAAGCTAGAACAAAAACTTTATGTCCTCACACACCGCTTTTTAAAGGAAGAATAAAGGCGTTAGAACAGGTTAGATGACTCTTATAAAACAAAAATAAACCCTCTTGTAAAAGCAAAATTTGTTTAACAAAGAGGCCGAAGACTATTTATTACTTTGTGCTAAATTAAGCACAAAGGGGGAAATATCATTATCTCCTTTGCACATCTTCAATGTAATGCTACATTTACATTACCAACTGTGCATACTTTTTCAGATATTTGTTTGAATCTCAAGATTTATAAAATTCTTTTAATGGAATTTGATGTTAAGGATTAAGGTATTGAGTCATCTACCGTAAGATCGAAGCGTGTGGAAGGACCATAGCAAAGACTGTGACTAGAACAAATGCCAATCGAAACTATACTATTGTACAGAACCGATACATTAATACCCAATTCTGATTAGCCTGGTATCGGATGGTAGTGTGGGAGATGTCATTTATTTTAATTGTATAAGGTAATTAATGAAACAGTATTAGAAGTGGGATATTTGTTAAATGCCATTTTGGAATGGCATTATTTTTGTTCCAATCAGTGGCATTCTTTCTTATTCTATCAGATGCTAAACGCCAAACAAACAAATAGCTTTTTCTCAAGGCCGGATTCCCTTACATTTTTCATTTACTTACATTACAAAAAAAATTGGCATTAGGGGACAACATTTTTTTACGACTCCTATGTCGTACGAACTGTACGATATTTTATAGAATGATAGTATTAAGTCATAATTTATTTAAAAAGTCTATCTCATTCATTTAATTGAGTAAAGAAAAAAGATAAGATTAGTTTACAAAAACAATTACCACTTAATCTCTAATCAAGATACCGATAGCGATATCTACTAGACAATTCGTTTTAAAAAATGCAATTTCATTGCTGTTAGCAAAATGTATAAACCTTATCAACTACAGACTTACGAAATTAATATTCGAAAATGATCTTATGTCAATTGTCAATAGCCTTCGACTTGAACTTGACTTCACTTGACACAGAAAAACTTATCGAAGTTCCAAATTATCAGAAATTCAATTAATATTTCGATAGTACGACGTGCTCTAATGCCATTTACTTTAGTGAAACATGATTTTTTAAAGTTATGTGTACATTATTTCAATAAGATTTGCTGTTGTCTATTTGCAGAATCCTAAAGCAAATAAAGCAAAATGTTAAAAGCCTTGGAGTGTTGATAAGTGTAAGTGGTGCATCGTAACTGCCAAACCGATGGACCAATATTAATACGGTTTTTTTAAACTGTAAACTCGTTTATTTCACATATTTTTAGATATAAGACAATAAATAATAAATTTATATTGGACATTTGGTAGAGATAGAGTGAGAAAGCGTATACATTGAGAGTGAGATGCAGAACAATTTCCCAAACCACCATCCGTTGTACCAGGCGATCATAAATTTGTATGTGATCTCACAGCGACAGTGGATCCGTTCTTGCCGACGCCGCCGCTGACGATGGCAGCGGCGAGCGAGCCCACCGTCAGCGCCGCGCCCGTGATCGCGACCAACGCCAGCGAGTATCGGACTTCGAGTCCGCCACCCACCTATGTACCGGTTTGCTCACAATTACCGCCCGTTCTCACCAAATCATAATATAGGGGTTGTATTTTGTCATATTGTTGGTAACTATGAGTGACTAGGCCTTAGTCCACCATCATAGCCTAAATGCGGGGTGATACACATTAGATATTTTCAGATACATTTCTCATCGAAGAGACAGAAGAGAAGGAAGTGTAACTTACTAAGGAAATTTTAAGTTAAAAAAAGAGAATTATCATATTTTATTCATTCTCAGTACCTTTTCACTTTTAAAATATCTCAATTTGCCTAAAAACAATTTCCTATATTCATTTTATTATGATTATTAAAATTAGTCTAGCTTTTTAGCAATCACAAGGGCGCTGGGACTGGGTGCACAGTGGCTCGTTTCGAATAAGTAGTAAGTACTGTAAAGTTAATCGTGTCTTAGAAGTGCACTAATATATTAATTATCGACTATCGGAAAAAATAGTTATTCGATAATTATAAGAATTATCGAGAATACTTGAAGATGTCGTTAAGTACATTCTTGGTGAGTACGGGCACCGGGACGGGCAATCGGACATCACAATACAACTGACACTTACAAAGCCAGTACTTTTGTCCGCTGGTTGTATCGACCAGTTTCAATAGACCGTCACACCCGAACAATCGAAGCTCATGTGGGTATTTTTAAATTGAATAGTGTTATAGACGCAGGACTTTGTGTTGTCACGCACACTTGTGTACGGCACACTGAAGTGATCTCAGTGCTATGCGTAAATTTCCTTGTATGTGATTGGTCCGTTTTTATTACGCGCCAGAAACAACCAATCACGTGCACAGAAAACTACGCATAGCAATAGTGTTTTTCTTATGGGCGTTAAATACAATAAATACTGTAACGCAACTCAAACGTCTAACATGATATACAATGCTCAGTTTCTCGAAGGATGGTCAATGGCAATTTAACGAAACAGGTGTAAAATTTCAAGTAGGTACCTATTAGTAAAATGCGTTTGAAATAATTATGACAGTGTTCTGACAAGTGTGAATGTTAATTTGATCATCCTTTCAGTAAACAGGACTGAGAGTTTGTCGTCAAAAGTCTATGGAACGTGCCAAATTAAGTAGTCATTGGATAATTGAGTAGCATTTCAGTATTTAGGTTTGAGTATTTATTCCAGTGATTTTAATTCATTGAGATTATTATGGGGAGTCAATTTAACTCGTGGAGGATAATTCCAATAATTATTAGTATTCCAGAATCTCGTTACCTTAGATAAGGATTTCATTTCAAATTTAATAACAATAAAACATCACATCATCTCATGTAATCACAATGACGCATACATTGTTCCACATTATGATATAATGTTTTATTGCACGAGGTTAATTGACTCATAGTGTCACAGTTGCATCGATATCTCATATAAGTCATGTATTTAATAGACAACGAAATATGTTGCTCAACATGTTGCCGAATATATTGAGCAACAATACTCTCCAGTCATCATGTTCTCGCTTCAACGTGTTTCGCAAAGCACATGATGCTGACATTCTAACATGACGCGCGTCATGTTGAGCGTCAGTTGTAGTTGTGGCAGTGGTAGTTTGTGTATTTCACGAAAACAAGCGAACATCGCCTACGTATTAAATTTTCCTGTTGTTATAAATTACATAATATAAAATGGCGATAGTTACAATACGCAAATAGATTTACAAATAAGAATAGAGTTTATGATTCTAAAAGCGCGCATTTTCCTGAAACGCACAAACCACAATGTACTATCGCATACATAACTTCATATACTTTGATATAAGATATAACTGTGACATATTAATTGGAGGTTAATATAAAACATCCCAATCCGAGTGTGCAGATTGATCAGAAAAATTAGCTAATAAGAACAAAGATAAACTGTTTCAATTCGAATGTGCAGATGGATCACTAAAATTAGCCAATAAAAGTTTAGAAGATAACGTAGGTAAAAGATTAAATTTGGTTTATTTTCGCGATCTATCCACGAACTCGGATTAAGATCGTTTATTGAATACGTTAATTTGATTGTTTTACATTCGAGATTGATCTCCAGACTCAGATAGATCGTTCATTGAAACAGATTGGTCCGTAAATGAAGTGTTTGGACGTCAAAGAATAAGCACATTACCTGAGTGGCCCAGAAGCTTGGGCCGAGAATGGCCGACACGAGGTGTATGCCGATGATCGAGTACTGCGCCTCTGTGACGTCTATCCGTCCCATCTTGAGCGTGCCCGTCACGTACGCCTGCCAGTGTGCGCAGTAGAATAATGTCATTGCGCAGAAACACTGGAAGAGAGGAAATTAAATTGGATTAATAGAGTTATAATTCAAAGCGTGAATTAGAAGAAATTAAAAGAAAAACGAACGTTACGTCATCAATAATAACAGTTTTTTATCTTTATTGGAATCAGTGCCTTGGAAGACGTGCGGCAGTCTATAACCTAACCTTATTTTATGTGGGGTCGGTGCAACACAATTTTTCAAGATGTTGCAGGATGGGGTGGCTTAGTTTTACGACAGGCTATCTGTCTGACGTCAACCCCCTTTGAGAGATCAATTCCCGGGCAAAATAAATGAGAAAATTCGCTTTGCCCCACCTGGGAATGGAACCCAGGACCTCCCGATCCACAGCCCATTGTGCTGCCAACTGACCAAGGAGGCGACTGCGTTCGTTATAAATTATTATTAATTATTATCATATTGATATATGACTGCCTTGGTAGCGTGGTGATATTTCGGTACGATTACGGTTCTGAGGTCTCCGGTTCGATCCCCGGGTCGGGCAAAGTGATATTGGATTTTTCCGTATCAGCTCGGAGTCTGGAATTTGTGCCCGATATGGCAATAGGCTCTCCCCTATCACATCTGGGACGGAACAAAGCTCGGCGAAATGTGGGTGTTATAGTTCGCTAGTGCGCCTCTGCCTACCCCTTCGGGGATACAGGCGTGAGCTTATGTTATGTTATGTTATTATCATATTACTTTAAGGATAAAGGAAAACATCGTGAGGAAAACCTTGCTTTGTTTTTATCATTACTATTCTTATTTTACACTGAACAGTACAATGAAAATTATATATTACAGTTGTCTAGTTAACGGTCTGGAATGTCGAATCATGTCAGTGGGTCAAGAACAACGCACGTCACGAGCGTACATGATCGAACATATTACGCGGTGCTCGCCCTATTTTATAATAGTCTGAAAATAGACAAGTCGGCTTTAAATCTGTGCTACTATATTTGGGGACTTTTGGCGAAAACAATGATCATTATCGTTTTCTCCATGACTAGCAGCGCTACTTGCGGACACTATAAAGAACTATAATGAATTTGAGTGGTAGAGCCACGCGGCAGACAACGTATCGCCTATACCATGAATGGGCTGGCTCGACCGGTTCGATACCACTGTCTCACAGAAAACCGACGTAAGCGGCAGCTCGCTGTTGCTTTTCGTTCGGTGAACGAGATTTCCGGTGACCCATTCCTCCTCTCTTTCCCAATTACTTTTCACCTCCTTTAAGGGAACGCACATGATTATGTGGTTATCACGGGTATGTTGGTATCTATGAACGGTGGAGTTCACTTACCATGATGACCCATCTGCTCGTTTGCCAGTGTGAAAATGAAAACTAGATCATTGAGTTTGCACTGTCAAAACTAATTTCATACTAAGAGCACTTGAACTAGAACTTTGCTGGTGGAACTTGTATTATCCGACCGCATGGCGACCACCGTTCGCATGGTGCTAAAACCTGCCATATTGACCCACACTTGGTGTGTTCTTCGTGTTTCAGGATCAGCCAGTGTACTTCTGGTTCTCTCGAGGAGCTAACGAGTAACGACATGACTTGATGGTTGGTTGGGACGGGTATGGGGGTATCCCTGTATCTGCATCGGTCACCCGCCTGTCTTGTCGCAAAACCCTCGATTTGCTTCTTCCCTCTTCTGATTCGGAGTGTGAAGAAGCATAAATAGGCCGGCATGATTCTGACGACCACTGATAAACCCAGAGTTTGTCAGGGGTCGCTACTATTTTTGGATTGCTCTACGCTTAACATCAGATGCAGTGGAGTCACTTTGCCGTGCCTGGATAAAAAAAGATCCGGAGCAGCAGAGCGTGACTAACTCACAAACATTCAAGCTTTCCAAAGTAGGTTAGTTTTAAAAGAAAGTGTACAAATTATCGTCTGTTGATAGAGTACGCAGCAATGTGTAAACCACCTGTCATGTCTCGAATCGAAATAGATCAAGGCAACTTGCGAATCATTTCAATTGCAATAACGCTTACATTTTTTATAGGCAATTATGAATTTGGAACTTGTGAAATGCTAAATCTCGTATTAGAATTGCGAATATGATGCATCAAAACATATGTGGATCAGACAGCGATTAAGGGAATTCTGTACCGCTATACGAGTTTATTTTGAAAGGTCTCGATTCTTGAAATCGACATTTCGATAGTTTTCAGTATCCCTATTACGAGTTAATGCTTCTCGAAAACTGTGATAGTTATCGTTAAATCTCTATACATTTATTTAGACTGCCTCCGTGGCGTGGTGGTATTTCGGTTCGACTACGGTTCTGAGGTCTCGGGTTCGATCCCCGGGTCGGGCAAAATTATATTGGATTTTTCCATATCAGCCCGGAGTCTGGAATTTGTGCCCGATATGGCGATAGACTCGCCCCCTATCACATCTGGGACGGAACTAAACTCGGCGAAATGTGGGTGTTCTAGTTGGTTAGTACGCCTCTGCCTACCCCTTCGAGGATACAGGCGTGAGCTTATGTTATGTACTGTATATATTTAGTTCATTGTACTTTCCGCATGCGGCGCTACAACTCAAATGTACGGAGTTGTAATTATAACTATCATAGTTTTCGAGAAGCATTAACTTGTACTAGGGATGTAGTTTCTCCATATTTTTTTTAGTTCGTTGTAGTTTTCGCGATGTGGCGCTGCTTGTCATATAGGAACAGACGCAAAATATCGTCGATTTCGAGAATCGAGATCTGTCAACATAAATTCGTACTAATAGCTCAACCGTGAGATTTTTGATATTTCTTGATAGCGCTTGTTCGTCTCGTCATACGAAAAACTTACAGAGCACAAAGTTTACCCTTTCGCCCACTTCTACGAAGTTGTTAAATCGCCTGCAAACCAGCCCGCCTAGCATGCGCGCCACGAGAACGTTTTGTCAACGCTTTTTGTCCTGTTATAACCGGTTTTCTCTATTTGTCTACGGACACTAAAATGCATCCTCGTTTATTTTCATACAATATTGTAGACAACATCTCGACAGTCGATTGTCGAGATATCTCGTGGCGCGCATGCTAGGCGGACAGGATTTTCAATGGCTCACATTTATCTACCTAGGTGTAGAGCTACCTATGATACTCGACAAAATGATTGATTATGTTTATAATACGATTACGTATGTTCAACCAAGTTGTATCATGTAATGATGACTTGCACATATCTCGGTTTCACACTCTTGTAGCTAAAACTAGTTATATAACAGCCGGATAAAATTCAAATGCTAAACCGCAACTTTCTCCCGTTGATGTTCAAAAATAAAATATGACTAATGACGATACTTGTACGGTGAATAAGATTAGTGAAAGGAATTCAGAAGAAACTCTACCAAAAATATTTATTAAATAGATAGCAAATATAAATGATACCAGAGCACATAGTGAAAGCGAAGAAGAGAGAAGAAATGCAGGATTTGAATGTGAGGAACACAACACGAATTTTCGTGTCGTTTGTTTGTGTTTGTTGGTGAAGACATCAACGTGTGAGGTCATTAGACGTCTTTTAAACTCTAATCGCCGAATACTCATACACTTAAGGTCACCTTACGTCGTTTAAGGCCGCCTTATCTGTCAAAATTGTATGGCGAAAAACAATGTAAAAAGCCGTTAAAGTTGAGAAGCGGTCCAGTATTCGGGTGTAAGATCGTCTTCGACTCTCCGGCACCCGCTCCACTCGCCTATTTTTATTGGTGAAGGATCTACTATAAACTTCAAACAATTAATCGTCTGTAAATACTCAAGCTACATAATGCAGGTCCCAAGCGAAGCGGAGAGACGTGTATTCTATGCAAACTGTTTCAAAGACACCCAATAATACGCTTCATCTCATCCCATCTTCATATTCACAACGGTTCATCCCTTCATTGCTTATTTCCGTCTACGCAACCTACTGCCCTGTCATCGGACATCAATGAATTATAGTTATATAATAATAATGATAATACAATTTGCCCTATAATATTACTGTCCCATTGCTAGGCCTCCTCTACTAATGAGAAGGGTTAGGCCTTAGTCTACCACGCTGGCTTAATGCAGGTTGGTAGACTTCACATACCTTTAAAATTCTTGTGGAGAAATTCTCGGGTATGCAGGTTTCCTCACGATGTTTTCCTTCACCGTTTTAGCAAGCGATATTTCACAATGAAAACACACTTAACATAGAAATGTCAGAGGTGTGTGCTTTCTTTGGGGTTGGTCTCGAACCTCCGACACTCCTCTCGGCAGTCCGTACCATTCCCAACTGAGCTATCGCTGCTTAAAGTAGGTAATTACCGTCATATATTCCCATCAGCTTCACGAATGGTCGTGAAATCAATATTACGTGGTCATATTAACTGTATTATTGCTTATATTATTTTTGTTTATAGTATAGACCAATCTTTATGTGGGCGAATTTTCCAGTTAAGAGGTAATTTTATGGTTATTTCTCCATAATTTGCTATTGTTATAAATGTTTGTTCGTTCGTTTGTTCTTCTCCAAGAGACGGAACAAAGGATTGTCGATCGGTATAACCAATTTGTGTACAAACAAAGAAAAGCAAAAGAAAGTTGAATCCAAAAGAGATTTATGAGAGCATGATATCAATGGATCGACTAAAAATGTTGCGCCAAGCTTAGTTTAGCTTTCTCAAATTAACAAGTGATAAGTAAAAATACTAATCCAGTTTCTTCTATTCATCTTATGGTGGCTTGAATACAGCAGGTCGATTCTCTAAGGAATGCCACTACGTTGCGAACGACGACGAGCTCCCGCAGCGCACATCGTTGAGATCGACAGAGCGTTCAACGTTGTTGGATCTTAGAGAATACCATTTTCCATACATTTATGTCAAACGCCTCGCTCGAGAGAGCTAGTACGCATAAGCGCCGTCATCACGCATAACCCTAGTACGTGTGCTTTGTACCTTGCTGAATACAAAAATGAAAACATCGTTGCCGCAACGTTGTTTTCACAAATGAAACCTTAGAGAATCGACCTGCTGAAGTCTTATATATGGATATGCTATAGCAATCTAGAGTTTACTTAGGATCTCTCGGATAGGTATCTAACCCGATGGTTGGATATATTACATATTTGGATGTGGACTGGGACAGACGACTGACGATTCTGGTATGACCAATAACCACTTACTTACATAGTTTTTCCTTCTCCGGTTTTGAGGTATTTGTACAGTGGTCATCATCATCATCATCATCCATAGCCTGTAGGGTCCCAGTGCTGGGCATAGGCCTCTCTCATATCATGCCATTCCTTACGATTCCGGGCCATACGCATCCAAGTTACAGTTGTACTTATGGCAAAAAAGGAAGGCTTAATGCCGTTTCCTCAATCGATGATACGTATTATAAAATACTTTACATATTCTGTGCAGTCAACGTAAACTATGACCTCGCACGGTTTTCCAAGAGATTGCATTAATTACACTGACATTTATGGTTTATTTATAATTGGCTTTGAGCCATCAACTCACATGGATACATCGCAAGGTTATTGTTATATTACGGGCCTTACTTATAAAAACAGTTTAGCTGAGCAAATGGTAAAGAATAATCTGTTCCTTTTATTTTCAAACAATGTGACACAAGAAAAAAGGGACAGCATATTCTTAGCCATTTGCTCAGCTAAACTGTTTGATAAGTAAGGCCAATTATGCTAAATGTCTACGTAAGTGGCGAACGAGCAGGTGGGTGACCTAATGGTAAGTGATCTCCAACACCCAAACACTCACGATCAGCGCCTTGTTGACTTTTTACGGTATCGTTTCTAGATATAGGGAAATTAAAAAACTTAACGAACCGACTTAAAACCCGATCGTAACCAAATTTATATGGGACTACCCTTGAGATAGGCTCTATCGAACACAAAAAGGATTTTGAAAATAGGTCCACATTTGGCGGAGATATCGCGTTACATAAAAAAAAATACAGACGAATTGAGGACCTTCTCCTTTTTGGAAGTTGGTCGATAAAGTGAGGAATGGAAGTAAATGTTGGGCCCATGATAATTAATGTAATTAACATTTATTAACGGACCCAGTATAGCCGGTTATTTCACCTTTACGAGAACCCAGTTCTTCTTCTTCTTTTTATAAGAAAATAACCCAATTAAACACGACTTAGACCGAAATAATCACAAGTTTAAAAACTTAACAGACCGACTTCAAATCCGATCGTAACCAAATTTATATAGGACCACGCTTGAAAGAAGCTCTATCGAACACAAAAAAATTTAGAAGATCAGTCCACATCCGGCGGAAATAGCGCGTAATATAAGAGGTACATTAAAAAAAATATCGATGAATTGAGGACCTTTTCCTTTTTGGAAGTCGGTCGAAAATTTTGGAGTACCTACCTACATTACAACACAAATCAATGGAAACATGGTGTTTGTTCAACGTATGTGTCATTTCTCTCTAAGTAAACAATTACAACCAAAACTGTATATTTTATTGGCCTACGAAGGCGACGAGTAAAGAATTTAGAAGTCTCCTTTTAAATTTTTATGGCCACAGAAACGAGTGAAAGCGCGACCTACTAAGATAATGTGCGAATTGTCTCCATCGAATTAGGTAAAACGTAGTGGGAACGGCAATGATTCGGACAATTTGGCGGGGCTCCAACGCGCAGCATCCTGGCGTACCCGACGTACTGGCGGAACCGGCGGTATTGGCAACACTGGCAACCGGCCCGATGCGGACATTATTCTTATATGTACTCGTTTTATATTTACGTGGTTTGCGGGTTTATGATAATTCCATTATCAGCACGCGACCTTCAATTGTAGCACAATTTTGTGAATTTGGGAATGAGCACGCTCATCGACTTCTGTTTGATTCGATCAGAAAGTGCTTGCTGAACATAAGCCTCCCCCGAAGATTTCCACACCGAAAGTTGTTCATAGCCATGGTTACAATGTCCTTCAGCCGTATACTTTTTATTATTTTTGTTACTTTATTTCCTACATCTAAGTTTTCGCAAGTGCAATGATGTCGGATGTGTTTGATTTCAAGTCCCTGCTGGAGTTTTGGCGTCAATTCCTTCCAGTTTGATGCTTTTTAGACGATTTTCTCGCAGCGGAGGAATCGAACATGGTCGACCCATCCACCCGACAAAAAGCGTCCAAAATCACTTATTTCAAAGCTTCCACATACTGTCCATCTTCGTTGATGTTTATCGCATAAATTCACATCACATTTGAACCACAAACACAACTTTAGATTATAATATGAAATCATTAAAACAAGCGACCACCCGCACCTTCAGAATTCCCGCCAAAACTCCTGGAAGCCCTTGGATGATATAATATTACCAGTATTTTAAAGATGTTTCTACTTCCCTCCGTAAAAAATCCAGTAGTGAGGATACCTATAATATCTACCATCACCTTAACCATTAAATTAGGTCGTTCACCTCACCAAATCAAACCAGCGCCTTACAATTTAATACACGCTTGTTTCGCACTAGCTACATGGTCACCCCACCCGTCGCGTCATACTAAAATCACTCACGCAAATCGAACGGAGGTCATGGACCTTACCTTATTTTCGCAACATTAATATTATCAGTTGTCCGTGTATGCGGGCGTTGTTCTCGCCCCGAGAGGACATTATTATATTCAGAGTATATATTTAGAGATATAGCTTCACTGTCCACCTTTCTTACGCATTTTATTGTCTTTATGAGATAAACGGAACTTTTATTGGGACATCAATCATACTTTTTGATACATGAGCATTTGACAGGCTCCGTGGCACAGCGGGCGTGCAGCCGGCTGTGAAGCGAGAAGCCGCGGGTTCAATTCCCGCACCATGACAAATATTTGTGCCCACAGATATTTGTTTCGGATCTGGGTGTTATGAGACCGAAAGTCTCTTGTAGTCCCTGATTCCCACGACACAAAATTCGATCTTAGTGTGGGGTCAGGACTATGTGTGTGAGTGTTGGGTGTTATTTATTTATTAATGTTGGATGACACAGTTACGCATTTACACTTACCCCGGGTTTCTGAAGATTAAAATTGGCTAATCAACTGTTAAATTTCATGTCAAGTAAAATTAGAGTTGAATAGATCTAGATAGCGGTCAAGCCTTTTATTGATAGGTGTGTGGAAACATAACATAACATAAGCTCACGTCTGTATCCCCGAAGGGGTAGGCAGAGGTGCACTAGCGAACTAGAACACCCATATTTCGCCGAGCTTAGTTCCGTCCCAGATGTGATAGGGGGCGAGCCAATCGCCATATCGGGCACAAATTCCAGACTTCAGGTTGATATTGTATAGAAAAACTCAATATCACTTTGCCCGACCCGGGATCGAAACCGAGACCTCGATATGGCGATAATATCGTCCCCTATCACATTTGGGACGGGATTAAGCTCGACGAAATGTGGGTGTACTAGTTGGCTAGTGCGCCTCTGCCTATCCCTTCGGCGATACAGGCGTGAGCTTAGAAATATATTTGTTTTAAAATCGAACCCATATTTTATCATATCATGTCACACCGAGGGTATCAAATGCATAAGCTTCCGCATACCAACGCACTAGGATCAACATCACGCGATAATTTAATCAGAACCCTAGCATGATAATATTCGCAAGTCGCAACTAAAAAAACAATAAAACCACATTATCGACGTCGTGATAACGTGTAAGGTCAACATTTACTACTGAACATTAACCGAAATGTGCACGATTGTGGCGTAAAATTATATAACTGAAGATATCGCATGTCATTGGTGATTTAATTTGCCAAGACACGAGGAAAACAGGCCAGCTATCTTTGTTAATATTGGGAGTATGAATTTATGCAAAAACGATGCAACTCGCAAACAGTGGCTATAAGCACCGATTTCTTCTTTCAATGAATAATATATCTGTGGTTTGCATCTTTTTTGCGTAAATACGTCTAATTACCTCCCTCCCTTTCCCCCCTTCCATTCCTTCCTTTTAGGTTGGCAACGTACTCAAGACTCTTTGTCATGGGATGTCTATGGGCGGTGGAGATAACTTACCATTAGGTGACCCATCTGCTTTTACTAATAAATATAGATAGAATTTTGTTTGGAAGTCGTTGAAACTCTCCAGTGTGATCCACCAGCTGCTACAAACACCCTACCCAATACGGTTTTACAATCACACTAATATTATACTTAAAGGCGAAAGTTTATGTATGTTTGTATGTTTTTTACTTTTACTCAAACGGCTGAACCAATTTTGATGAAATTTGATATGGCGGTAGCTGATACCCTGGATGAACACATAGGCTACTTTTTATGCCAGGAAATAAATTTTATCCCAGATATATTTCCACGAGAACGGAATCGCGGGAAGCTGCTAGTCATTCATAGACAGGCTCCGTGGCGCAGCGGGCGAGCAGGCGGCTGTGAAGCAAGAGGCCGCGGGTTCGATCCCCGCACCGAGACAAATATTTGTGCGGCCCACAGATATCTGTTTCGGGTCTGGGTGTTTGTGAGACCGAAAGTCTCTCGTAGTTCCTGATTCCCACGACACAATACTCGATCTTAGTGTGGGGTCAGGACTATGTGGGGTTGGGTGTTACTGTTGGGTGTTATTTCTTATTATTTATTCATAAATATTCCTAGATTTAACTTAATTTAATTTAAAACGTATAAATAAAAATCGAAGTGGCATTGAACACTAATGGCGAGTAATGTAAAGCGAATAAAACAGTTTGTTAGTCACGCCACAGAGTGCAATAAAGTGAAAGTTAATTATAGTATACTTTTAAAAATATTGCGTTTTTGCACTACTATTTCAAAACTATGTTTGGATTTTTAAGAATAATTAAGTCGAAGCCTTTAGTAGCCTTCTTGATCTAGCAGCAGCGTGTGGATTTGAAAGTACTGCGTTCGAATCCCAGGTCACACCAAGCGGTGTTTTCGCGCTAATTTTCCCGAGATTGGATCCCCGGAGAGAGCTGATATCAGACAGGCAGTCGGTCACAAAAACTAAGCTGAATCCTTGCTGCAATATTTGAAAAATATTTCCCTGAATAGACCCTACATTGGACTTTGGAGTGGGATAAGGGCAGATCTGCCGTCCTCAAGCTGAAATGCCGTTATATAAATTTATTATTAATAAACCTAATTTTGAGATGCCTCAAAAAAGCCTATTGAGACATTCCTATGAGATGGATAATAGTTACGGAAAAATACCATCGTATTATTTGTTACAGCTGGTGCTATTAACAATAGTTATGGGTCCAGTAAATAGTTCATACATAAAATTATATTTCCTGGTACATAAAATTTGCATTTATAATATTGCAAATCATTTAGAATAGTGGTCATCGTATTTTTAACAATATATTAATATAGACAAAACCTGTTACATGTACAATTTATTTATGTTATATAGAGGTAATGCTGTAAGGATTTTAATAATTTAACATTTAGCAAAATTCCAGCAGTATTGTGTGCTGTACTATAAGTACAGGCATAACAATGGCAGAGGTTCAGTCATCGTGGACTGAATAATACAACATTGACTATAGGCTAAGACCTCATTTAAACTTAAACAATTGATGAGAGCCATTTGCACTGGGTTCTTTTATTATATCTCATAGTCACATCATCATCATTATCATCAGCCATAGGACGTCCACTGCTGAACATAGGCCTCCCGCAAAGATTTCCAGATCAACCTGTTGGAAGTGGCCCTCATCCAGCGACTTTCTGTGACCGCACTCAGAGTAAAATAAATTGTCAAAATCAATCAACCTTTGACTGAGAAACTGTGTAAGATGCATGGAAGCAACTGTAAAACATCTCCAGTTGATGGCAAAGTCAAATATGGATGACTCTCAGTCACATAACATTCACAATATTCACTAACCTGGAAGAACATCCATGTGGGGTACTCTCCTAGTTTGACAGCGATGCAAGCACCGAGTGCTATGAACACAGTGGATATGCTGTCACAGCCATGATCAAACAGCTCTCCAAGTGGAGACTGGCTGCCCGTCCGACGTGCCTGCTTGCCGTCAATGGCATCCAGGCTCTGGTAGATGAATACTCCTAGAGCGCATAACGCGCACGCCCATCGTGGCGGGTCCTGCCGCGCGTCTGGGCTGTACCTGCAAATACATCATTAGTTAAACTAAAATATTGTGATTCTTTCTGCATGCCCTTATCCCACCTTAATGTGGGGTCAGTGCAATACACTTTTTTTCACAGAAAATTATTTGGCTTATTTCTTACTGGCTGTGTCTGATGTCAATCCACTCTGTGGCATCCAGACCTGCTCAAATTAAATTTAAAAAAGCGTTTTGCCTGTCTTGGGAATCAAACCCAGGCACCGACGCAGTCCATGCACATTTTTTTTAAGAAGCTGAAACATTTGAATGCACTCCAGTTTTTTACCAACTGGGTAATCTCAGATTTTTTTTAAACAATTATCAATAGTAATCAATAGTAGATGAATACATAATTATAATAAATTAACCAAAAATAATGGTTAGACAGCCTCTGTGGAGTAATGGGCGAATAGCCATCTGTGAAGCGAGGCCGCAGGTTCAATTCCTGCACCAAGACAAATGTTTGTGTGGCCCACAGATATTTGTTTTAAGTCGGAGTCTTGTGAGACTGAAAGTCTCGAGGTTCCCGATACCCATGTCACAAGACTCGTATCTTAGTGTGGGGTCAGGACTATGTCTGTGACCGTTATTGATTATTAAAGTTGTTGAAATAACCTATGCAGGGGATGTGTGTCTGCCGACGAAACAGCTGCCCATGTCATTCTGGAATGCGAAGGCATTGCTACACAACAGGCTAAGATTCTCAACACACCGAGGTTACTCCGAGAAGCCTGTGGAGACCCCAGGAAGATCTTGCGCTTCTGGTCAGAGCTAGGCTAGCATATAGTCGGCATGCACGTCACACGTAATGGTCAATTTAAATGGAGCTGAGCGCGGAAAATGGAGCCCGCACAACAAACAAACAACCCATGTATATGTGTGAAACTACACCAGCAATAAAGTTCAATGTTTCTTTACCCAATAAATAGGGCAGAGTACTGACTCAATTCAATCAACCAAGCCTACAACATAAAGTATCTCAGCATATCAATGCTTTATTCAGTTGATTGAATATCACTTCCTTTAGTGGAGACAATGAACAATGTTCACTTATTCCTTGGAGTAATTATTGAATGTGGTTTCTGAGGACCCACTCAGGTTGGTAGTTCTCAGTAGTTATGCATACATATCCTCACACCAATCCCTGGCTACTTAGAGGTAAACTATGGCATTATAATTTTGACAAACTTATTTTGGTTCCTCTGTGTGTATATTACAAAACTAAAACTTTGTTTTCAACCCAGGGAGTGACTCCTGATGCTTGATTCGATTGTGATTTCGATTTGGTTTCATTTATTGACTTAAAATTCTACCGAAATCGACTTTTAAAGTGTGCTAATGTTGCATATTCGAGAACTTGTCATTTAGTAGTACTTTGGTGGAATTTTAAATATAAATGGAACCAAATCGAAATCACAATTGATTCGAGCGTCAGGAGTTACCCCCCAGGATTTTCTTAGTTCTTAATTAAAATATGTAGTTGGTGATTATGTACAGCTTACAATTTTAGGGTGAACTACTAAATTCAAAACAATATTTAATACCATACATACATATATGCATGTACATAAGCTCACACCTGTATTCCTGAAGGGATAGGCAGAGATGAACTAAAACACCCACATTTGGGGAAGCTTATTTTCATTCCACATGTGACAATCTCTATCTATATGTTGGGCCATTTATTTAATTACCTATACTATTTATCTAAAGTAAACCTTCAATAAACATTTTAATTGAAAAATCAATGTGTATTGTAGATAAAGGATATCATTATTTTAATAAGTAAAATACAGGATACCAGTTGTTGTTTTAGAGTCTGGGACAAGGTACAGCTGTCATTAAGATAACAATATTATGGAATGTGGAGAGTATGTAATTGCCTTCTTGGTCTAGTGGCAGCTTGTATGGGCTGTGGACCGAGAGGTCCTGGGTTCGATTTCCAGGTCAGGCAGAACAAATTTTCTAATTTGTCTACCCTAGACATTACATAGGGGGTTGACGTCAGGCAGACGGCTGGTCATAAAAACTAAGCCAAATCCTCTCTGTAACATGCTTGAAAAGGTGTGTTGCGGTCACCCCACATTAAGGTTGGATAAGGACAGGTAGAAAGAAAGTGTAGAGTAAGTGTGTAGGTACATATAAGATTTCTTTGCCTGTCCTTCACAAAAATGTTGTGGCTATTGTGTAATCTAATAAATCGTATGAGGAACTAATCATTCATACAAGAGAATGGCTTATTAGAGCGGTTCGGCACGATATCTTGATAACTTGTCTTGTCAATCAAGCACGCACAGTGCAGACAGCTGTAATTTCGTCGGTCGCACGTTATCACGGTGGCGCGACAAAACTCCACCAATCGGAGCAGCCGTACGCACAACTACTATCCATGTAAACACGCGTAGAAAATTAAAATGTTGAATGGAACACTGGGTGGTGATAGAAAGCATCTGAAGTTACCACACAATAACGAAATCCGTTATGCGCGATCGCTATTGACATAGTTTTTTGCACGTCCAGACACTTACCATACTAATATAAGTGTGGTGACTATATTTACAATTAGACCTAATATTGTGATGAGATTCGGAGCGAGCCATAGCGGCGTCTTCGACACTAGCCAGCACCACCACGGCTGGAGCCATGCATCCAATATACTGGCACTGGTACAAGAGTATTTGTGTTCACTTAGTCTTTTTAACTGCGCCGCGTTGAGTATTCTCTCCTTATAGAACTGCATTTTTTCACTGTCACGACATTACACTGCACTGTATAATTATAAATATTCGCTAAATTATCAGGAGAAAATTAACATCAACCACTACATTCACATCACACCTCCATATGTACCATAAACAATTTACTGTTTTTTTAATGTCAACATGGTCACGACGCAACGACATTCATTATTCAGCCACGAGTACAAAAACCATAGACAACTGTGAACCGTATCTCGGTAATAAATTAATGACGTTTACAAACAAATGATGCCAGCCTAGGATTAAAAAAATCGTAATATTATTATTTCCTTCGGTAAAATAAAAACAATTAAAATGAAATCAAGCGATGTACTGACTGTCTCTCTGGAATATGGCTCTCCTGTCTATTGGAATAAAAATGGCTTCTCATTAACATTTTCACTATTCAGGAACTAGAAAGTAGAAGTGAAATAAGCATGTTAAGCGTGACCATAGGAAAACTCAACTGCATGCAAGTAGGCATTTGAATAGTTTACCCGCATCTCCGGCACACGTTTCTTCGAAATAAAACACTAAAAACACCTACACAAAACAAGGTTTTCATTGTCTGTTGCTCATTAACAATGGAGACATGAAAAATTGTAGAAATACGAATGTTTTGTGTAATGGTTTAGTGCAGGAGACGCGATTTCATAATTACTCTCCGTGTGTCGGTGTTTTTCCATTTTTATTTGGGGCAGATTGATTGATAAAATTTATGATGATGAAGGGATTGGGAAATACTTTTAAACTTTATTACAACACAAGCTTTATTTCAACAATAATTACATTTTTCTTACAAGATTGTAATACTTTGTTTAACTAATATCGAAAGAGATTACAGTCGAAATTTTATTTAATACAATTTTAAATTGAAAAAATACAAAAAGTATAATTTTGTTTGTTACAATCACTTATCTACATAGTATTATTGTTAGTTTTACTATTTAATACAATATTAATGTACCATAATATTTTAACTTAAGAATTACTTATATTTTGATACACATGTGACTCGATGTATGCCAATTTAATATATTTTTAGATTAACTTTCGTAATATTAACACAGTTTTTCGTTTATAATTACAATTATTATTTCTTCTTTTTATCCAAAATAAATACATCCAATGTTTTCATTGAAATAGTGTATAAAGACACTTCAGTTTGTACTTTATTTAAAATAAATCTATGGCTATTATTAGTGTATTTTCCTGTAGATTTAAATAAGATTACATTAGGTTTTCGTTGAAAATGGTGCTGCTACCTCGTCTTGGCTTGATTTTTTCTCGATTCGATTCTTTTCTGTAAGGTGATGAGCAAGGCACCGAGTACGTTGTGTCCAGGTAGTCGCTTTCCGAATAGCAACCGTTTGACTGAGTCATCGTAAGTGAGTAAAGCTACCATATTCTGGAGAAGGAAACCTTGACAGTATTCTAAAAGTTGAGTAGCACCGTATACCTGCACATATAATGAAAATTATAGTTTACAAATATAGCATCCTCGTGTCCTGTTATATAGAACTAAATAGAATATATTCCAATGTATTTAATGACAACGGATATTTGGCTTTTCCACTTGTTGGATTCAAACTCTTTATTGTTTTTATTACAACATATATAAATACTGCGTTAAATATTTTTAAAAAATGTTGTATCTCGGCAATTAAAAACAAACAATAAATATGTAGAACTAATAGCTAATTGGAGTCTCACCTTGGCATGAATATAAACTGAGACGAGATTGTGCAAGTCGACGGATTTTGCGGCTCTCGCCTCACAATGTCTCTGCAACGGCAAGAGTTGGAAGAAAGAGGCAGCTGCGAGCACCTCCAGAACGTCTGTTTCCGGAATGTCCAAACTAGAGCACCCACCCGAGTAAAGGTACTTCATAACTTGCTGCAAAAACAGTGCATTTTTAACATTATGATGAAATAAATCAGTTTAGTTTTACGAAAGGCATTTTTCAGAGCATTAAAAGGAGGTTAAGTCTTAATTTGTCATGCTGGCCTAATGTAGATTAGTTACTTAATGTTTGTATGAACACAAGTAGTCCAGACTAAAATTTAATAATATGCTATGCTTACCTCAAATATATGATATCTGATGTCATTTATCTGCACAAGTGGCGGTGTGGTGTTTGCTGGAGGTAAGCCTTCAGTGGACCCTCTGGGTGGAGCTAACATAGCGCGTAGCCTCGGTGACTCGGATACTAATACAATCTTGTGGCCGTAGAACAAACGGCCCTCCACCCTGAATAAATATAACAGATAACATAACATAAGCTCACGCCTGTATCCCCAAAGGGGTAGGCAGAGGCGCACTAGCGAACTAGAACACCCACATTTCGCCGAGCTTAGTTCCGTCCCAGATGTGATAGAGGGCGAGCCTATCACCATATCGGGCACAAATTCCATCGATGATCTGAATAAACAATGAAATGATTTTTCTAGTAAGTTTTTTGTGCTGACAACCCTTTTTGGAACATTTTTTTTTACTAAATGTTACGCTATGTCGTCTTCTTGGTCTAGTGGTAGTGCATATGGGCCGTGGACCGGGAGGTCGTGGATTCGATTCCCAGGTCGGGCGAAGCAAATTTCCTAATTTAATTTGCATAGGGTGTTGACGTCAAGCAGGCAGCCGGTCGTAAAAACTTAGTCAAAACCTTTCTGGAACAAGCTTGAAAAAGTATGTTGCGCAGACTCCACATTAAGGTGCGATCCGGGCAGGTAGAAAGGAAGACTAAATATTACGCTGTCCACTTGCGGTTTGCTGCTTTTTGCTAGTTGTAACTTGCGGGTCCTGTATATACCTGAAGGTGACGTCAGCCAGCGAGGGGTTGTTGACGTATGAGGGGTCGACGCGCGCGGGGGCAGGCGCGGGCGCGGCGGGGGGCTGCGACACGCCCGGCACCGGCTCGCGTCCGTAGCACGCGCACAGGATGTCCGCCAGCAGCAGCACCGTGCCCTCCTTCTGTACACCGTATGATACGTGTGTAGTGTGTACATACACACTCATGCCTGCATCTTTTAATGGCGAGTTCACACCGGCCGAACGCAGGCGAAAGAATCTATACCTGTTTCGTTCACACAAACAAACTTGCTGTTGTGTGAATAAAACAGGCATAGATTCGTTCACCTTCGTTCAGCCAGTGTGTATCCGCCATGACGCAGAGACTGTTGTAATCCCGACACACCCCTTTTGTATTCTCCACCCTTCCCCTCCCATTCGACTTCGCTTGATAAATACCTTTCGTAATACGCCATTCATGCATCGTCTCCACATTTCCAAACCAGACCTTTGAACATTATGTTGGCGCTATAAATCAGCGCCAGCAGTCCTGAACTGTAGTAACACAATTTCGATATGTTACAAGTCACAATTATGACCAGTCAAAACATAATTTGATCTATATCTACTATAACTTCAGTAACGCGACAAGATGTATTACACACTTGTTATAAATTGCGGGCATATACAGTCTAGTACCATATCAAGCCAAAGAAACTTCTTTCTAAATATTTATATGCTATAAAATCGACTATATTCCTAGTTCACACTACACTACATACCTTGCTGTACCGTAGAATGTTGAACAGCAGAGGAAGACACTCGTAAATGAACTGTTTGCTGTAGTGGCTGTCATCCGACGGACACACCTGGACATATACAAACAAATCAATAAAAACATTTTGCAGAAAACAAGAAGGATATCTGTATACCTAGACTGAAAATATTTTGGGGAAGGGGCGGGGGGAGCATTGTGTTTGGCGACAAACTTTATTACAATAAAAAGTACTAGGATATAGAATTATTTTAGGTTGGCAATACATCCATGACTCTTTTTGTGTCTTAGGTGTCTATGGGCGGTGGTAATCACTCACCATTAGGTGACCCATCTGTTCGTTTGCCAGTATTTGCAATAAAATTGTCGCAAGCCCTTCGATTTGCTTCTTTCCTCTTCGGAATCGGAGTATGAAGAAGCATAAATAGACCGGCATGATTCTGGCGACCACTGACAAACAATGAGTTCATCATTGTTTGTCAGTGGTCGCTAGTTTTTTGGACTGCACTACGCTTACAATCAGGTGCAGTGTAGTCACTTTGCCATGCCCGGATAAAAAAAAAAAGAAGTTGTCTTCTGCTGCGGTGGCCGCTAATGACGGCGAGGTTACCTGCAAGAAGTCCTGTAGTAGCTGGTCGATGACGTGGTCGAGCGCAGCATCGGCGGCGGCCGCTAGAGACAGAGTCCACGCGTGCAGCGACCACGGCACGCCCAATGCGCGCAGCTCCAGGGTTATATCTGGCAACAAAATCACACATCAAACTATGATGTACAGAGTTTGGAATTACAACAAAATAATCAAGACCTTACAAATCAAATGTATCCATTCAGTACTACTAGAGGATTATACAGTGATCAAGGATCACCAGTTTGTGAACGATAAGAAAATTACAAATGGTTGATGTGATTGTGATTTCTGAGGCCTCCGGCATCTTCATTGAATCTTACCTAAGTGATCAGTTTCGGCAGCGCAATACATGGCATCTTGCAGGGCTCTTTGCTGCTGCTTGGTGAAGGTGGGGGGTCGACCTCCAGTGGAGGGTCCAGCAGAAGGAGGTCCCGCCGCTCCTTCAGCTAGCACCTCCTCTAGAGATAGAACAGCTCCAGCTCCTGAACCTCTTGAACCTCCTCGGACTGCTGCTCGGAGACAAGCTCGACGACCGTGAGTGCAGCATACCGCTACCGCACTAAGAATATAATTAGGGATTTTATTAAGGAAAAGATGGTAGAGTGAGCGTGGCACAATATTTGCTAAAATATTCCGAAACTGTTCCTGTCTCAAATTAATTTAGCAAGTTAATAAGTTGGTAGAATATTCGTAACTTGTGTCTGAGGCTCGGTTATGTATTGAAAAACTGATTCATATTGATACTAGATCGATAGGTTATTATAATATCTGATACTATAAAAAATAATAAGTAGAAAGTCACCTATAGCATCCATACTGAGCTGCTGCGGAATAACACAGAGCGTCGTTGAGCTGCGTCGACAGGAACGGGTCAGCACCATGAGACAGGAGTAGCTGTACTAGCTCTAGGTTACCTACACCACATGCCACCTGTAAGGAATGTTGAATGAAATGTCTTTACAAAAGACAATGGTCTTTTGTAAAGACATTGTGAACATTGCACAAGTGAACATTGCAATGGCAATAAGATGGAGGTTTTATGTATTGGCTTATAAAGCCAGACAAGCTGAGTATATTTTATCGAAGCAAGCTGATGGCAAATAGTAACCGTAGTAAGGGAACTGTGAAGTCGCTCAAATTGAAGAATAATGGAATGGGGATTGAATAGGGGACGGGTTATTTGGGTATTAGAATTGTGTGTTTCCGAATGAGTACCTAGATAGAAATGAGCTAGACTATTTATGTCTTTGAGATTGTCTTGATAATTGAAGTTCTAGCATTACTAACGGCTATGGATGTCGCTAACCACTTACCATCCAGTAGACCCTCTGATCGTTTGTCTTATTGAACTTTACCTGCAGCGGTGTGAGCGTGCACACATCGTCTCCCCTGGCGGGCGCGCCGTCGACCCTGGCCCCGGCCGCCAGCAGCCGGCGCGCGCACTCCACCGCCCCCGCACCGCCGGCGCCCCCCACCCCACCGGCTCCCGTCACACCTCCCCCCGAGGCACTGCACGCGTATACTAATGCTGTCCAACCTGGACATTTACAATAGTCTTTGACCTAGGAAGTTTTTAATTTTTTAAGTGTAATTGTGTAATTGTGTTTTAATTTAAGTGTGGCCACACTCAGCTTTTCTTTCATGATATTAGGGATGGGATTTCACGTGATCGTCGAAAGATGATTGATGTTCAGAGGTAGGTGATCGATTACAGACATGTATGTTCGACTTGTTAACTAAGTCATTTCTTTTTTGTTGTACATTTTTAAATGCATACCTACTTTGAAAGGTGGATAACGAGTCTTAGCTAAAGAGTGGAGTATGATATTGATTACTGGTAGAGTGCATGCGTTGAAATCTCTTTAAGTAGTTTATTCATTATTAAGAATGGATGTTTCTTACCAAATATAATCTACCTATACATACTATACTTATTCATTTATGAAGAAGTAACATAGACTTTCACGTTATTATTATTCGTCTGTATGGGGTAGCGGTGAGCAGGCTTATATTTTCGAAAGATTTTTTTTTTATGGCAATTGAAATACATTATGCCAATGTCTAGTTAGGGAAATTGTTTTCCTACATCTAAGTTTTCGCAAGTGCAATGAAGTCGGATGTGTTCGATTTCAAGGCCCTACTGGAGTTTTGGAGTCAATTCCTTCCAGTTTGAAGTTTTTTAGACGATTTTCTCGCAGCGGAGGAATCGAACATGGTCGACCCATCCACCCGACAAAAAGCATCCAAAATAACTTATTTCAAAGCTTCCACATACTGTCCATCTTCGTTGATGTTTATTGCTTAGATACACATCACATTTAAACCACAAACACAACTTTAGACTAAAATATGAAATCATTAAAACAAGCGACCACCCGCACCGTCAGAATTCCCGCCAAAACTCCAAATGACGTCTTTGTCGAAGCAGTATAAGTATAGTGTACCTGCAGTGGGCGGCGTGTAGAGCGGCGCGGCGGGCTGCGCGGGCGGCGCGCGCGGCGACAGCGGCATCGCGCAGTGCGCACCCGCACACCCGCCTGACTCTATGTTCGGGTCTGCGCCCGCCTCTAGCAGCATCTACACAGTATTTGAGTGGTAGAGCCACGCTATAGACACTAGACAGTAAGTAACGTCTGCAGCACGAATGGGCCGGCTAGACCGGCAGATACCACTGTTTCACAGAAAACCGACGTAAAGAGGCAGCTTGTCGTCGCGTTTCGTTCGGTGAATGACATTTGCGGTAGCCCATTTTCCCCCTCTCTTGCCCAATCCCTTTTCCATCACCTACCATTCCCTCCTTTTAGATTGGCAACGCACCCACGATTCTTTGTTTCTTGGGTGTCTATGGGCGATGGAGATCACTTACCATGAGGTAACCAATCTGCTCGTTTACCAGTCTCTGCTTTTAAAAAAAATTACACATCAAATACATAAACTCAAACCTGACTCCTCGAAAAAGTAAGCAGGACTGAAAATGGTCATGGTCGAGCGTATTTCCGACCCTTCATGTGATCTTCATCTAACCCCTTTATCCACACTCCACTGTGGGCAAGAAACTATGGAGCAACACACTTTTTAAAGCATATTGCAGAAAATATTTCGATTTAATTTTATCTGACATCAATCTCTTCTGAGAAATATGTGAGACAAAGTGATCATGTCGGCAATAAGAACGTAACAGAGGTTGGTATTAGATGGAGAGGAAATATTTACCCACTTCTTGACAAGTTGGTCAATAGATTTTTTTTTTTATAGCAGACATTGGCAAACGAGCAGATGGGTCACCTGATGGTAAGTGATCTCCACCGCCGATAGACACCCAAGACACAAAAAGAATGATTTCAAAACTCATATCAACGTATTTAAAATGTGTAAATACTCACAGCGACAATCTGCTCGTCCCCCGCCAGTGCCGCCTTCATGAGCACGGTGAGTCCGGCGGCGTCGCTGGCGTCGAGCCCCCCCGGCGGCAGCAGCGCCCGCACGCCCCCCACCAGCTCGGGCCGCCCGCTCAGCAGCGCGCGCTGCGCCAGGCCGAGTGCGGCCCTGTTCAACTCGTCAGGAGTGCGGGCGCAGCGCGACCACACCGGCTCCACTGCTTCTTCCAAGCTGGAGGGAGGTATTGAAGTTGTAATATCGGATTCTGCCAACCAATTAAACGCCGGCGTGTCTAATCATGTGACTGACCGCTCTGCTGCGCCACCCCGCGGCCACCATTCGCACCTTGTTAAACGTCATCTGTGTGCTACACAGACATTTGTCTCGGTGCGGGAATCGAACCCGCGACCTCACGTTTCACAGCCGTTTACTCGGCCGCTGCGTCACGGAGGCTGCCATACTATGCCAAATACTAAACATATCATGTTTTGCTTCATTAATCGTTGCCTAACGTAGTTAGTTTTGGCATTTTTAAAATTGTCAGTATTGTTAACTTTTTATTTTTCTATATCAATAATTTTGTTAAAACAGACCTGACTTAGATAGTCAGGTGTGTTCAGGTGTTGTGTCTTCAGGGATTTATTGAGTTTTAACGTACGTTGTTAATTCCCGTCATTGTTGATCCTGGCTTATATGAGTTACAGTGGAGGGGGTGTGGGCAGATAACAGAGGCGAAGTGACGACGTTTACGTTGTAAGTGCGTTCGTATATTGGATGCGCTAATATTACGTATATTTTTTTATTGCTAAGTTAGTTGCAAGACAGATCTCGTACGTACGAACTTTAAATAACGGTATAGAGATTGTGAAGAGGTTGGGATTTGGACTATTAAAATTCAAAATAAACTGAGAAATTGCGAAACAAAGGGGACTGATTCAGATCTTCGGTAGAGTAAATTGGTAGAGTAACGGCCGGTTCCAATAAACGATTTCAGTTTAGAGTGCAGCTAGATCGCGATTATGAACCAATCAAATCACGTCATTTGATGGAGTCATGGTCAAACTATGTTCTTATTGGCTAATTTTTGTAATCTATCTGCACATTCGAACTGAGATTGTTTATTGAAACCGGCCGTGAGAGATGTAAGTCATACGTGAGCGGTCTCGGCGGGCAGTCCGCGTGCGGCAGCAGCAGCCGCGCCGCCTGCAGCACGTCGTCCGCGTCGGGCACGGCGGGCGGCGGCCGCAGCACCGCGTGCGCGCGCACCACCCGCACCCACTCCCCCAGCGGCGGCAGCGCGCCCGCGCCGCGCTCGCCCCACAGCCCCGCGCTGCCGCACCCGCCACCACCACCGCCGGTACCCACACCTGCACCACATCAACAATCACCTTCACAACATACATAAGCAGTGGCGGAACTATAGGGTGGCAGGGCTGGCAAAATGCCACGGGCCCCTAGCCCGAGGTGCCGCGAGCTTATGTTTTTAACTAATTCATGAGATTTATTAAAATTCAATTACCACTTGACGATTTTTATGGGGGCCCCATCAAATGAATTTGCCACGGGTCTCAGATAGTATAGTTACGCCATTGTACATTAGCTCACGCTTATATCCTTTATTCTATGGGCAGCGGCTTGGCTGTGCCCCTGGCATTGCTTAAGTTTATGGAAGGCGGTTACCGCTAGCTAGTGTGATGTGTCCCTTTTTCTCTTCCCTTCCATTTCCTCCTTTTAGGTTGGCAACGTACCCATGATTATTTTTGTGTCTTGGGTATCTATGGGCGGTGGAGATCACTTACCATCAGGTGACCCATCTGCGCGTTTGCCAGTATCTGCTATAAAAAATAAATAAAAAAAAGATTAAACCAATAAAAAAAATCCATACCGGCTGCACTGCTGTGTTCGAGCTGCGAGCACCTCATGAAGTAGTAGAGCGCGCGCTCGGCGGCGGGGTCGAGCGGCGGCAGGCGCGGGTGCACGCGCCGCAGCACCGCGCGCAGCTCCGCCGCCGAGCCCGCGCACGTCGTCAGCAGCACCGACGCCGTCGACCCCCCCGAACTCGTATTGGAGCCCGCTGACGTGCCTGAACCGCCTGCGACAGATATGAGTAAACCAAACCACGTACTATCTTAAATATTATAAATGACTAGCTGTTGCCCGCAACACCGTCTCGTGGAAACTTATTTTCGGAGATAACATTTGTTTTCGGGATTAAAAAATAGCCTATGTGCTAATCCAGATTGTTAGCTACCTATACTAAATTTCATCAAAATTTGTCTAGCTATTTGAGCGTGAAGAAGTAACAAACATACTAATTAACTTTCGCCTTTATAATGTTAGTGTGATAATAAATACAGTCAACCGTCACATACATAATCCTGACCTCACAATAGGTAAGTATAACCCGTATCATGGGTATCAGGAACTGCGGGAGACTTTCAGTCTCACAACACACAGATCTGAAACAAATATCTGTGGGCCACACAAATATGTTTTGGTGCAAGAATCGGATCCGCAGCCTTTCGCTTCACAGCCGGCTATTCGCCCGCTGCGACACGGAGGCTGTGGCCACGAAATAATTACAAATAGACTATTATCTAACATTTTTTAGTAAAAGGATCAAAATTAATGAACTGCAGACCAAATTGTGCGTATTGTAAAAGATACGGACAAAAATATACACATAAGTTTGAAATGAACTTTACCTGATCCATTAGTAGTAATGCCAGAATCGTGACTGAGACCTAACTGCCGATTCTCTGGTCGACCCATGCCTGATGATGACCCAGAACCCAATGAACTCATGGACTCCCAACGAGACAATGATAGAGCACCTGTGACACAATGGAAATGTTATGGTAATACCATATCTTGGCAAAAGATTTAATAACAGAATGGAAATATCAGACACAGTCTTAATTCCGACTGTTGCCCATGGCCAATGGTCTCTACAATCTGGGATAAGAGTGCATTTTAATAGCAAGTATCAAGAATGATATCTATCTTCAGAAATATTCTAAAGTATTGTAATTCTGGTCTATGATGACTGATGATATTATAATAAAATTATTATACCAATGAATCGTGCAGCATTACAATCTATACCTGACGCTATCCTGCCAGCATTCAGATGGCTGTATGGCTGCAGCAGACCCCACAGATCAGCACAATTAGCGACAGCATGGTCGACAGTAGCAGGAGTGACTGGGGAACTACCACTGGCACCAGCGATGAGGGCTATCTCCTCTAGCAGCGTCTCCATACCAGCACAGAGGTATATTGCTGCGTATCTGGATATAAATATGAAGAGTTAATTGCATCTCAGACGGCTAAAACGCAAAATTTAAACCTGACACAACTCATTATCTATCAAAACAGTCTTTCCCACAATCAAAATGTTAGGACTTAGAACGTTGTTATTAGCATTCGTTTATATGATTTGAAGGTTTTTAACGATACAACTATTCATGAACAGTAGCAAACCTCACTGTATGTACGTCCTGTAATTACACTGGCTAAAATAACCTTACCGCACAATGCTGGAGGTACTTATTCAGAAGGACTCGAGTGCTAAACTACAACGGTATAAATAAGAAACATACTCGTGTACAAATGAAGCGACGCGCATGTCGAGCATCCACCTCTGGAACCGTCCTGGCGCGAGGCTGGTCCTGGCTCGTGCTGCAGACCCGAGTCTTCGCGCCGCGCTGCCTGATGTCGCGTACATCGTCGCGGCTCGTTGACAACCCTGGAATAGAGTATAACATTGACGTTCATGCTATTTTAGGTCACCATTGTACTGCAAAAAATCTAATTTGATTGCCTATTGTGGTTTATTTGGGCAACTGACATGAAATAATTATTCCGACTGTAGATCGGGAGATTCTGGGTTCCAATACCTGGTTAAGTAAACTGTTTTCCTCGAAAGGATTGAGATGAGCCAGGCAACACCGATCGTAAAAAATAAGCAGAATCTGTAACATGCCTAAAAGAAAGTGAAACTAAAACTTATCTTAGTGTATTGAGATAGAAATTTTGATCTGACAACACTGATAAATTATGAAGAAGAGAATAAATTAAACGTACCTTAATACAAGAATCCGCCAGAGCAGTGCTGAGCACGATTCTGAACGCCCCAGCTACTTCGTGTTTGGAACAAAATCCAAAGTTCTGTGACAGGCGTTGAGCTTCTCGGGATATTCGGACCAGAGCTCTAGAAACCCAAACAGAAGGTTAGAGTCGAGGACTGATGTCTGAGGAGACATCAGTATTTAGACAAAATAGAAGAACTTTAGTTTGATTAACCTTTGTAACAAATATGCGAGTCTTGGTGGAGTATCGGGAGCCATCCGAGGAGCTATGTCTCGACATCGGCCTGTTTGTAAAGCACGACTCACTTCACTTGCAGTCCATGGAACACAGCGGAGTTCTACCAGTCTGAAAGTAGAAATAATACAGAGAAGTTTAATGCATAGACTGCTTGATTCGAAACATATTCTAAATTAGCTAACCCAAATATGGTAGAGACTACCTAAATTGATAATACACAATAAGATCGTGTTATAATTAATAACGAAAATTGACAATTATTGGGGTGGGGTGGGAACGTATTGCTAGAAAGAAGTTCCATATTGAAAACAATTGCTGAAGTAATGCTTTAGCAGCAACAATTCAGAACAATAGAAAGGAGGATAAAATAAGACATAGAGTAGCTCTTATGGTAACGTAAGTAAATATTATGAAACTGGAAATACAAACCGATTATGTGAATCTACCCAGACGAACTCGTCGGCGCTAGTGACGTTGGTACACACTGTATCTAATGAAGGTTGTCTTACTAGAGGCGCTCGTCTTCTGCGAGCCTCGGCTGCACTGCCACTTTCTGGAATTTCAAAAAGCCTGCTAATATTCCGCGATTGTTTATTAATACTCATGAGATCAGTAATGGTGGAATTTAGATGAAATAAAGTCTCGAGTGGATAATATTTGTCTGGGATTAGACTATGTACCTACATCTTCAATGTTATGTTTTACTAGAGTTTGGAGAGCTATCTGTTTAAACTGGAATGTGTCACTTCTTTGCTTATCTTTATCACCTGGTGCTCCATTATTGCTTCCGCCACCAGCACTTGACGCGCCACTGGTGGCAGTGCTGCTGCTGTCCCGAGAGCGAAGTGTCAGCTGCTTGATGGCAGACCTGATGTCTTCCAATCCACCGCCTCCGGGCCATGGTGACTGTAACTGATTAATTAGAAAAAGTAATTGAGGAATTTTTCGATTATACAGTTAGATGTTATTAAAAATAATTATGTTTAGTATTGCAAGAAGTTAGAAAGAAAGCTGCAGAAATAAAATGCTTAGGTATATGGGGATTCTTAGGTAGGGTCTGTTCCCGATCTGCTGATGCAGATCAGGTAATCTAGTCGCTAATATTATCTATCGTGTTATTTTGGAATGAACATCTGCACTCTTCGAAGGATCTAATTATGTTTAATCAATAGGTTTGTATACAACTAAATAAAAGAAAAGCTAATAGCAAAACCTAATAGCAAAAACTTACCATTTGCCAGAATCTGCATTCAATATAATGATGCTAACAAAGAGCTAGCAGACCTTGACGTATTCTCTGACTCACTTGCAAACTTCAAGAAGAAACTCAAAGTCAAATTGTGACTCTTGCTACTGTGTTTGCTTGTAAAAGTGAGTAATATTACTCACTTTTACACTTAGTTTAATATTTAATAATAATATATTTAAACTTAAGCTACTACAATGTTTACTGTGAATGATGTGTGTACCTATAATTTGGCATATGTATCAGACCTTTAGTTTATGTAATTACCTTTAAATGTTGTATATGTATGCTGTTGGTATACCATTTAATAATAAATAAAAAAAAAAAAAACGGGGGCCACTGGAGACAATTGTTGCGATCTTGATGTTGTAAAGTGGAAATTATCCAAATGATAGGTCAAGTATGTTACTGTGCGGTTAGAAGTGTGTGTCTGTTGTTGGCTTGTACCTTGTTATGTGGTCGGTGCTTGGTCCTAGCATGCGGTGGCTGTCGGTTGCGGCGCGGCTCGTCCCGGCCGGCCTCCCCGCCGCCCCCGCTGTCCGACATCGACGCGTGCCCTGACGAACGGTTCTCGTCTGAGCTGCTGTTGCACTCGCGGACGCCATTCTGCTGCAAAACACAAAAATACAACCTTTGAACACCGTAAAACTTTCAGCACTACCACAATTGTGTAAGGAAGAGAAGACCTGTTTTTATTAACTATTACCTATGTAAGTCACATAACATTTTCCATGTCATTATTTACGAAGTTACTAGTGACAGCGACGTATTTAGTGTGCTTTTCAAATAACATTAGGATCACCTAGGCAGTAGTTTGCCCTACTGTTATTACCTATATCATATAAGTTATAACTCAAACAGATGCTCTCAGTCTGAAGGTAAGACCCGATTGTTATTTTACGCACTACTAGATGTTACACTTTCTAATTTCGCAAAAGTTCTAATCATTTGATTTGAACAATCAATCTGATTGTTATTTCTAGCTTCTTTAGCACTACCCACTGTATCAAAAGCTTCTGAAGGGAATTAAGGCTCATCATCAAATTCTGAAAATAATTGTAGAGCTAACTACATATACAATTCGAAGATCAAAATCTTATTATCACTTTTGCATGTGGTATTGCCAGTACCAATCCAAGAATTTAGAGTAATCCAGGAGTAGTCTTAGATAGTAGTTAAAATATGAATAATAGTATGCCCTTTGCCATATAATGTAGACGCCTATGTGATAACTGTTTTATACCAGAGTGCTGAAGACTCTCAGACTGGTTTCTCTAACACATTCCAGCACTTGAAGACGCAGTTTCGTTCGGTATAATAATGGTAGATGAGGCGTTGATGATCGCTTTAAAATGCACTAGGTACCTATTTTATTTATTTATTAATGTAAATTTCATCGTTCCCTTATCGTTCTCCTACCCTGGTTCAGATTTAGTGTACGTAATGTACTTTTCCATTTGATTCGCACATACGACTGCGAATATTCTTACAAAAATACGGAAATGTAGCATTTGCTTCCGAGTTGTGTATGCATTCATTAATTATTAAGCATTGGTAGATTATCCGCTTTCTAATTTCGATGCATTACCGATTCGTTTGTGAATATTGAATGTTACTTTTTTATCCCTAGCCGTCTAATTTCCGTAACAGTTTTTGGTTTAATCAGTTTCCGTAACATTAACTGTATTTTGTGATTGCCTTCAATGTCTTCGACAACCATACTTACTAATTGGATACTAAGTTATTTATTTAGGAACATATTTAAAACTATAGTTTGAAGTGACTATGTATTATATCAATACTAATATTGTAAAGAGGTAAAGTCAGTTTCTCAGTCTGTATGTAATGCTTTTTTTATAGCAGAAACTGGCAAACGAGCAGATGGGTCACCTGATGGTAAGTGTTCTCCACCGCCCATAGACACCCAAGACACAAAAATAATCATGGGTGCGTTGCCAACCTAAAAGTAGGGAATGGAATGGGAGGGAAAATAGATTGGGAAAGGAAGGGGGGAAATGCGCCACCGGATCATCGGCTCATCTTATAAACTACGAAATAATCGAATTTGAAAATTATTTCACTGTTAGAAAGCTACACTACCTCTATAACTGAGTCACTATCTGTATCATGAAATATCGCGGGAAAAACTTTTAACGCGAGAGGAGGGACACGAGCGACAGCTAGTTGAGTAATAAGTTAACGAATAAATAAAATAAATAAATAAATAACGCCCAACAGTCACATAAATAGTCCTGACCCCACACTAAGATCGAGTTTTGTGTCGTGGGTCTCAGGAACTATCAGAGACTTTCGGTCAACACCCAGACCCGAAACAATTATCTGTAGGCCATACAACATTTGTCTCGGTGCGGGGATCGAACCCGCGGCCTCTCGCTTCACAGCCGGCTACTCGCCCGCTGCGCCACGGAGGCTGTCAAATAAATGCCGAATAATAACAAAATGCAAACTTTGACCGTAGATGATGTAAGTAAAGGTTACTAGGTAATACTAATATGGAAACTGAATTCAATCATTCGAAACAATCTGTTGCTTAATTTCATTTAAATGTTACAACCTTCATAAGTTCACGCCTGTATCCCAGAATGGGTATGTAGAGACGCACTAGCGAACTAACCCAAATTTTGCCGCGCTCATTTCCGTCCCAGATGTGATAGGGGGCGAGCCTATATCGGACACAAATTCCAGACTCCGAGCTGATATTGAATTTTGAAAAACTAATATCGCCTTGCACGACCCGGAGATCGAACCCGAGACTTCAGGATTGTACTCGTACTGAAATAGAACTACGCCGCAGAGGCAGTTAAGTTACAACCCTCGTCCTACCTTTACACAATACACTAATATAAACAGAAGGTGGAGTAAAATGATTACTTGAAAATCCCACAAAATCCGTAGATCGGCTGTAAGGGAAAGAAATTGCAGGTTGCAACCCATTCCTAAATTAATTTCAAAATGATCCTGGCCTAGATCTTTCTCTGACAGATTAGGAGAAGGAAGAAGGAAAATAATATTAATATCACAAGCGACAAGAAATTGTGTGAGTTACATTGACTCAAAAAGTAGGAATAAGTGCCAATGAAAGAAAATAAGCAAAAATCACTGGTCGCTACACTGTTTTCTCTGAGACGCCACGTCGACTGGGAAGGCTTATTTATGTCGTAGACAAAATTGAAAATAACCTGACTACCCAGTAGGTACCACTTCCATCATAGTAATCTATTTAGTTGCGATATAGCAAATAATATGTAATAGGCAAATGCGCGCCATTTCTAACTGAAAACCAAGATGGCGGCCATTGTCGCGGCAGATTTCGCTCTCGACTGTCAACTTTAGACTCTCCCACAGATTGCGCTTTTCCCTATCAAAAGATCGTGGGATTGTGTAAAAGAATGGTAATTTTTTATAACGTTACCACTTTCGCTTCGTAACTTTAGTTAATTATTGTAACAGCGAAATGATGCGACAGTGTTAATTGTTATGGAGAGATTGCGTGAGAGTTGTAATTCCTAGAATTAACTTTATCTAGACATTGCGTAATTTTCAAGACTTTTTTTTTATAAAAACAATCAATTATTCATAAGTTATGGTATTAACGTAGACTGTTTTATTAGTAGTTACTAATCAAGCATTCTACGTTAATACCATACCATAGGTAGGTACGAATTTTTATAGTTCTCGAATCTCGAAAACGACTATATTTGTCGCTTTGTCCCACACATTTCCTCCATATAATACTTATTTGATTACAAGCGCCACTTGTGGAAACTACAACAAATTTAAAATTTGTAGAAAATAAAAACTATCTTCGTTTTCGAGCAGCGAGAACTGCCGCCCAAGCAGGAAATTTTTTGACAATCGAATTCGTATTGAATTGCTGTGCACTGATGACGTATGGTAAATTTCATATAACTGTCATAGACGCGTTAATTACGTAGGTACATTTTAACTAACGTGAAATTCCGTAGCCGGTGACTTTCGATGGCACGTCGAGTGCCTAAAGTAACTGGGTTATACAAAAAAATACATAAAGTGATATAGCCCGGTGATTCAACTAGATTAGCCACTGTTTGTCTTTTTAAAATGTGTACAAAAATCTATAGATGATAACAAAAAATCTGAACTTGGGCAAAGTGGGAGGACAAAACTATTATACATTAGAGCATATCTCTAATACTGATTATAATTAACACTCATCTGATGTTTATTAGTAGGTACCTAATGTAACGTTTTCACTGACACTGGAAAATTACACTCATTGAGTAGAAATCTTGAGGTGAGTAGTAACAGCTTACACCTATTATGTCGTGGAATGAAGAATGCATTATAATAATCGTTGTGGAGACATTGGAGACAGATGAAATAATGTAGAATCACATGGCTTTGCTGACCATACAATGGCTATACTGGTTTAAATAATTTAATGGTTAATGACAGCTAGGGGTAAAATAGAGTACTTACATATTTTAGCGTCTACTCCTCTTTCCAAGTTTAACTGATGAAGCTTAGAAATGGCTCAACAAAGGATAAGGATTAGGTAGTAGAGTAGTATGTCTATCGTCTGTGCTTATACTTTTTCATAATGTTTTAAACATTAAAGATTTGGCTTTGGATTTTATAACTGACTACCTGCCTGACGTCAACGCCTGCTTGCTCTCTTGAGGAACATCTCTCAGTATTCTATACCGTGTTTCTATACAGTTATTTAAGCCTTGCTTAGGTCGAGGCATATTAGTTATTTGGTCTGTATGTCTATAATTAATAAATATTTAATTTGAAATAATCTTAAATATTTGCTGTGTAACCCCAAAATATATTAACTTCAAACGCATTAATAACATCACTGGTTTTACCGCTTTGATTTGAATAAGCCCCGTGATTCCACGAGCACGAGGCGTCAGGCTAGTCGACACTCGATACCCAACGTAGCTAATAGGATTAGGAGTCAACGCCGGCTACCGTCTTACGCACGCCGACGCCTGTATTGACATCTTTAACTCATTGAAATGTTCGATCAATGCGTTTAATTTGTACACTTCGAGCATATCAAACATCTAAAGTAATCTAAACTAAACCGTTTAAAGATTTAAATCTAATTTTGAGAAATTAAATGAGTTCTTCTTTTAGAAATATGACGCTATCGAAACACTGACAGTAAAACTAGCTCAAAGAGGAGTCTAATATTTCTAGTCAAGATGTGTTATTATTATAACTTACCTTAGCACTAATAACAATCAACTGGATAATTCAATGCGCTAAGTTAAGGAACTTTGAATGAAAAACTAATTCCTTTTTTACCTACAAAAACATGGCATTCTATAAAAATTATAACAATAGTATTTCCACACTATAATAAGTAGGTATACTCTACAATATATAAGCACGACCACAGTGATATACCACTGTCCACAGAAAACCTGCGTGGAACAGTTGCACATGCCTTTATTTCGCTCCAGTATAGAGGTAGAGTCAGCGCAACATACTTTTTCAAGAAATAATTCAGAGATACGAGAGAAGAGTGTTACAAAAAGTATTCGTTTTAGGACCGGCTGCCTGTCTGTCAACCTCCTTTGCTATATTTCCAACAAATCTCCCAAATAACCATTTCTTTAGCAATGTCAATACATCCCATAATTCTCATATTATAAGTAAAATTTATGACGATCATCTACTAATATTTCGATGGTATACAAAATCATAACCAAGACATTCTTAAATGACATAAGTACATGCTTTCTAACGGTATGCGTGTACGCAACTACAATTATTAACAATTTGAAAATGTTCATTATATTCGTCATGCTCCACATTTTTACTGGAATCTCGACTTTTCAGATAAGATTATATATAAAGTTAGTTAATTTAATCTAACAAGAGTAGGAACCATGATAAAAAGATGACTTGAAAGACAATAACAATTTGATTCACATACTATCAAGCTTTACGAATAAATTTGAATTTTTTCATCGGCTAAAGAAGCAACAGCTAATTAATTGGGTGTTATTATAGACTACTATAATAAGCCAAAATTGTACCTACATTCCAACGTTTTAAAATATATTACTTGAGATAATCCAAAATAATTCATAAAGGGTAGTAATAAAGCGTGTAAAAATATAATTATGTATCTGCAAATACCAAAATTACAGTGCTGAAAATTGGCTAGATCTAATGGAATAGGAATTACGCGGGATTTCACATCAAAGGCAAGACTGTCAAGAAGAAGAACAAGAAGCTTTAGTCTTGCTTTTGATTTTGATTTACTTGCGCATGAAATCATCCACAAGTAACACATAATGTTGCAAATATAATAACTAGGAACATAAACAAGATTCCATAACCGTAGTTAATAGACGAGTTTATGCAAATTCATTTATAAATCAATTCAACGAACAAATTAAAACAAAAACACTAACCGAATCTGAAGAATCGGACGCCATCCCAATCAGGAGTTCATGCCGTGATCGGAGTCATTAAACGATGCGCACAAACCAGCACCAATTTTAACTCGACTATATTCAAATCGATTTTTGAATAAAATGGGCTAGTCGTCGACCACTACGTAACAAACGTTGTTCGTGTATGAACGTTCAGAATCCCGTAACAGTGATATAAAGTTCGCGTGCGCGTGCGCAGTTACCGAATCTCGTCTACGCCAATTTGCGATGACCTGATGACATCGATTTATTTCTTATTTTTCAATATTAAATGATACCTTTTTTATTGTAAAGCATTTGACGCTTCACGTTTGTTATCCGGTCCTTCGATTATCAATTCATTCCAATTTAGGTTTTCGTTGATTGGTATCCATTAATTGAGATTTGAGCAGAGTAGTGAATTCCTCTAACCTGCCATAACGCAAATAAGCAAGCAAGGAGGATGACTATTGAACAGTCGTTAGATAGTTTAAATATGATAACTCAAACGTAGCATTTAGTAATTCTAAAGTCGAAGATGAATATCAATAGAACCAAAAGTATGGAATTATTCCCAGAAATGTAAATATTACAAAGATGAAGTCAAAATGGTTCTAAAAAGGATAAACCACACGATCTAGAGAATAAACCATAATATTACAAGAAACCGCTTCGTATCTTTATAACCAAGAGCTCATATTAACGTCTTAAAGGTATAAATAAACAACTTAAACAAGCAATAATATTGATATCCATCGAGGTATCGATATAAAATCAATAAAAGATCTTCCTCCGAGATAAAGCCAGCCCAACCACTTCACACAAAGACGATAAATTATCGAGAAGCCGCTATTGCGGTGCCAAACGCGTTAATCGATTCTTAAATCTGCTAATAAATATCATGATGCCCCAATGGGAAAGGAAATTACGCAGGTCCAAAACGGTACCAGTAAAATCACACTTTGCTTTCACAGTTTGATGAAACTCCTTCGGAAACTACTTGCGGTCCCCGACGTCCACCAATAATGCAGATGTTATTCAGCAGATGTTACTCAAACGTATTTTGATGATAAGCTGTTGTTTCTTAACAGTAGCTAAGTATTACAATATTCTAACCACAGTGCAGTTTTTCTCAGATTCAATATTAGACTGCTCAAGTTGCAACATATTTGAATGCTAATATGCGCAATGGTGTTTACAGATTTTAATTGAGTAATAAACATAAGCTCACGCCTGTATCTTCGAAGGGGTAGGCAGAGGCGCACTTTCGAACTAGAACACTCATTTCGCCGAGCTTAGTTCCGTTCCAGAACTCCCAGATGTGATAGGAGACGAGCCTATCGCCATATCGGGCATAAATTCCAGACTCCGTGCTGATATTGAAAAATACTCAATATTACTTTGCTCAATCCGGAGATCGATCCCGAGACGTCAGGACGGTAGTCGTACTGAAATACAACCACGCCACCGACGCAGCTAAGCCAGCAGTTACACTAATATTAAATTAAAGATTGATAAACGCACAATAAATACTAATAATATTTACCCTTGCTTTGATAGCTTTTAAAGCCCCTTTCATAACTAAACACAATAATTAATACCGCTCATTTCACATTTCAACCACCACACTTAATTTTTTAACAAACTATTTTTCAAATGGAACACAAGACGTATTTGACCAAAATATTGACCCCAAAAGACGTACAGTCATTGATAGTGAATTAAGTCAACTGTAAATGGTTATCAAACAACGGTGACCGCAAAGTCGGTAATCTGTGTACACGGTCGATCAAAACCAACGGTGCAGTGAACAAACTAGATGTAACCGCTAATGTTGCGGTCGGTGCCAATCTAGAAGTGCAAGTTCATTTTGCAAGCCGGCCTGCAGCCCAAATTATACTTATTAATACAATGCACGTTTATACGTAAAATTATTTGGCATGAAGGTAGTGATAAATGATAATCATGATCATCATAATAATGATACTGATGTCTACAAAAAAACTGTTTTGAGCACAAAGTCTGATGCAAGATAATATTTACTGTTCTTTTACCTGATGCATATCAGTCGAAAGTTTCAAAGCCAGGAGCTATATAATAGCGGTGACAGTTGAGTTCATTGTTGGTTGATCTGATAATGTAGAACTATACCGAAAAATAATAGATTTTTAGTCTGAACATCTTCAGATTTTGTTAATTTTGGCTTTGATCAGACTTTTAAGAAACCAAGAAAATCCTTCATCTGTAATACTCTGACCTTTTACCTTGTCTATTACCCGTTTAAAATCTACGTCATATATTAACATTCCACCTCTATACTGATTTCTTAAGTTTACGTGAATATTATACATTGAAATAAAACTATTCTTACGGATTCTATCATGATTAGGTTTTAATTATTATTCCCGACGTTTATAAAATTGATTGCGACTGTGGTCTCTCTTACATCGGACAAACAAAACGGAATATAGGGACCCGCGTAAAAGAACACATAGCTGACGTAAAACACCGACGCTCTACGAAGTCTGCAGTTGCTGAACATTCAAAGGAAGGTTCCAAACATTATCTTAGATTTGATAAACCACAAATCCTCGCCAAAGAACACCGATTCCTCCCTAGGATGATACGTGAGGCTATTGAAATTAAAAAACATCCTAATTTCAATAGAGAAGATGGTTGGAAGCTTGCACAAACCTGGGATCCAATTATACATCTTATTAAATCGGAACCCAAAAGACCAGCTGCCAGAACTCAAGACACCGTGAGCTCGTACTGCATAAATCGGAACACAAATAATTAACCTTTTTTGATTTTGTATAATTTTTTAATGATGGTAGATATTGTAACTCTAACCTTTTTTGGACAAATGACACCTCAGTCTGACCCGTGACAACGAAGACTGCAAAGCCTTCGAAACGTCGGGAATAATAATTAAAACCTAATCGTGATAGAATCCGTAAGAATAGTTTTATTTCAATTCCACCTCTACTTATCATAATTGGGAGGGATTTGTTCTATAGCCCAAAGTCATCGAAGGGCAATGAACTTGTGGTTTGCTGGCCGAATGATTTCTATTAAACGAGACATTAATATAGCGTTGGAAAATGGATACCTATTGGTAATAGCTTGATTATTTTAAATCTGAAAGATTGCATAATGGTCGCGGCAGTTTTGAGCTAAGAAGAAATGGAATTCCTAAGTTCGATTTCCAATTCGGGTTACTTTACTTTTAGAGTTGTTGTCAAAGTAATTTTGAATGTATTTGTCTATACCTCTAAATGTATTGTATGTAGAGGTAATATGTATGGATGAAATAGTAAGTACCCTAATAGAAGATATCAAATAAAATTGTTCACTCAAGAATATAAATTGCACTATTGGAGCTAAGTGCACCAGTCCCAAATTAATTAATAATACGGTTCCACTAATGATTTCGAACTTCACTTTCTTCGGTGAGGTTTCTAGAAAGTTATTAGTAAACAGAAGCTCTAGCATGAATGACTATCGATTACATTTTCGAATCGAGTTTGTTAACACTGATTTGTTGGAAATTGTATACAAATGAGTCGAACGCGCACCAAGTTAGATTCGAATAGATAGCCAAAAAGTATTCATGCTTGGCCACAGTACACGGTTGACTTGTAACATTATTGACTGTAAAGAAATTACGGCAACTTTAGATCTGGTACACTATCGAAGAAAAAATCATCTGCTAATCCTCGTCGCTAAATAATTTGTATTGATTTGGATTGGATTTGATTTCACTCATGTCATATTTTGTGGATTTTATCGGTAGGTAGATACAGGAACTTTATCCTATTAAACAACATAAAGAAATGTGCATTTATTTACAAATAATTTTAGAAAATCATTTCGTTCTTCGACGATCACTAGAATTATGCGGACAAAATAAATCGGTACGTGGTCTCCGCTTGCGAATTTTTCTGCCCCATTGGCTATTGGTTCTACGAGCTATGTGCCCTGCCCACTCTTACTTCAGCTTCATCATTATCATCATCATCATCATCAGCCCTAGGATGTCCACTGCTGCCTCCCCCAAAGATTACTTTAGCTTGCGAATCCGTAAATGAAAATGTTGGAAATCTTTGGGGAAGGCCTATGTCAGCATCTATGAGCAGTGACCGCTTACCACCATTTGACTCATATGCTCTTTGCCAGCTTTTGCTATAAAATATTTCAAGTTCCCAAGTAAGTTGTAAGTGGTACCTGAGGCGGCGCGTGATGATGGTCATGCCGCGGCTGCTGGTGGCGCCTCTCAAGCGCGTAGCTGCTCTGCGGTGGTGCTGACCGGACTGGAGAGCTTGCCACTGTCAGCTGGGAGACGGCACTCACTGGCTTCAGCTGGGCGCCTGATGGTTCCGAGCAAACTGGAGGTGGGTCCTCGTGAGCTGAAACAAACGATCATGAATGTCTGTTGATGGACGTAGTCTTTGGTAACGTAGAAGGTAATTTACACATATTTGATTTCTTTTATCCGATGAACAACAGTGACAATTCATTTCCTCTCTTTCCTTTCCCAATACCTTTTCCCTCCTTGTATTCCCTTCTATTAGGTTAGCAACGCAGCGTGATCCTTTTTGTTTCTTGGGTTTCTATGGGTGGTGGAGATCACTTACCATCAGGTGACCCATCTGCTCGTTTGCCAGTCTCTGCTATAAAAAAACAACTTGATGGTAAGAGCAGTGTAATAAAAAAAATATAGGTATATGTAGTATGTGTATGTAAAAATATAGGTATATGTATATATATATGTAGGTACTTAATATATATATATATATATATATATATATATATATATATATTAAGTACCTACTACTTTAGTTTATATATATATATATATATATATATATACAGTCTGGTGTTACTATCAATAAGGATTATGAGGGTACTATCAGTAGTAAACTAACGCCAGTCAAACGCTACTCAACTTTAACGGCTCCTTACATTAATTTTGGCCCTACAATTATGACAGATAAGACGGCCTTAAGTGTATGAACATTAGGTGGTATATATTATAATTTACATGCTACTCCTACTTAGTTTTATGAAAGAGTAAAAATCGTAAAGAACTAAAAATTCAAATCAAAGCAAATAAAAGTGTAAGTTATTATACCTAATTTACAAAATAATTCTCAAATAAAACAAGAAAGTTGAAACAAACTAAAAAGTAAATAAAATAAGACCAAATATGCTAAACGACTGCTATATAGCCCGTAAATAATTGAGGAGGCAGTTTTATGGTTATATGGCATCTAAAAGGTTTACGGGCTTTACGGCGCGTAAGCCTTCATTTTAATCATACCTGAATGTAAACACACCCATTTTAATTAAATCTAGCAATAAGTACTAAATAACTAGAAGTATATCAGTTTGAAAATGAATACATTGCAAGAAGCAGTTTAGAAGTAATAATTTAATGAAATACGGGGTTACAAGCACACAATAAAGATATTGGTAGTAAATTGGTAGTAAAGGTAGTAAATAAAGATGAGGAAGTCAACGAGGATGATAGTAGCCAGAGGCGAAAAATGTAGTGTGAAAATAATGCGTAGCTAATTTATAGTTCATTATTATGTAGTAGCTATTGTCTATTAGCCATTATTCTCGTCTAGTGGTGTCCGAGGCTTATTGGTCTTACAGGAGCTAAAATATTTTAGTGCACTCAATTGGTATAGCTAAAATAATTATTCTATTGTATTTGTTGTGGGGACGTCTGCATCCGCACAGATGTATGTGATGATTACAGGGTGATCAGCTCTTCTTCAAGGAACTACTTTACCCTTAATCCCAGATGGCCTTGAATTAACTTAAGGCTCGTTTCTTTTATTCAAGTGACTTACTTCAAAAGGTTAATGAACAATTTTGAAGATGGATTTTAAGTTTTTATAAGTTACATGGATGCTAAAGATGAACGTGTGCTGAACGATGAACAAATGAAATAATAATCATTACAGATTTATCTGTTTACAATTTTACTACGTTATCTATAAGAGTTTAAAGGAATAGTATTAGTGTTACTACTTCAGGATTTAGCTTTAATAGATCTTGGTATGAATAATTCCTTAGTTTAATAGCAGCATATGTGGCCGGAAGGTTGGGTTTAAATCTCAGGTCTGGCAAATCTGTTTTTCTAACTCACTGTGCCCAGGACTGTATCCCAAGACAGAGTTGACATCAGGCAGACAGCCGGTCTTAAAAACGAAGCCGAATCCTTTCTAAAACATGCTTGAAAGAGTGTGTTGCGCCAACCCCACACTGAAGTTACCAAAAATTTTTTTTTTAAGTTTGAGTCTCTACTTAACTACGTTTAGCTGGTGGTACTTACGTTTGGTGGGTTCTTGTGGTGCTGGGGGCGTGGTGGCGCGGTGCGCGTGCGGTGGCGGCGACAGGCGGCGTGCGAGCGGTGCGGGCGCGGCGGCCGCGTGAGACACCCGCACTCGCAGCGCCCGCGCCCCGCCCGCACCAGCACCGGCTCCGCACCACGCGCCTTCCTCGCCTGGACGACACCCGCTCGATGGCCTGCAACAATACAACTATTGAAGACGTACTCACAATGTAGAGACTGTTACAGAGCTGCAGACAATTTTGACAACAGCGTGGATCGGTTCTACTGGATTACTACTACTGTCTTACGGAAAACCGACAAAACATGCAATGGTGAGATTTTCGATGGCATTCCTTTCCTTCCATGGTAGGCAGCGAACGGTGACCACTCGCCATTAACAGACACTAGTCTCTTTTCCGTCCTTTCTTTCGCGAGCAAATAAAAAAGTATCTGCCATGCTTACCTACCTACCTAAACCATTTCTACCCGCCATTTCTAACAGTCGGCCTGCGCTCTTCGAAAACAATAGTTATGGTTACGAAACAACTTGTCATAATTTTTATGCAGGTCGAGCACGATATTTTCATTAGTTGGTGTCCTTAGAGAAGTACCTAGTGCTAAAGAAGTTTGTGCATAGTTCGCAGCCTTTGGTAAAACCTATCGTCTTATCCGCAAAGAATAAAGAGCTGATTTAAAAAAATCAAACCAATATTAGGTACTTTACATTTCACATTATGATAAGTTAATCAGATCACATTTAGACAAGCTATTGATATCAATAAAAACAGAGAAGACATACTACGCCCACTCAGGCCATTACGCGAACTCCTACATGAAGTACAACAGTTTCCACACGTTTCCTTTCACTAATATGTACATACATACATACCTTCGCTAATGACTATCAAAATTACAACACATTTTGGAACGTGCCCATTATAATTACAAGTCGTCCAGAGATCTTGTTCTATTATATTTATCTCACCCATGGTATTTAGAGTATTCATTTAATTGAGCCAGCAGACACTTTTCGAGCACGGCAAACTGACTACTCTACACCTGATGATAATCGTAATGCAGTTAAAAAAGAACAGGGACCGGGGACAAATAATGAGTTCATCAGTGCTCACTGAATCTTCCGGTCTTAATAAATGGTGACGAAGCAAATTAAGTGGCTTAAGACAAGTAGGAACGTACTAATTTTTGTCTTTACCCTACTTGATGAGCTTTACACATGTGGTAAAAAAACTGCTATATAATCATTCAGACGATTCAAGTTTGAGAGTCAATAATCACAAGTTAAAACTTAACGGACCGACTTTAAATCCGATCATAACCAAATTTACATGGGACCACCCTTGAAATAAGCTCTATCGAACACAAAAGAAAAAAAGAATTTTGAAAATCGGTCCACATTTGGCGGTGATATCGAGTAACATACATTAAAAAAAATACAAACGAATTGAGGACCTCCTCCTTTTGTGGAAGTCGGTCGAAAATTAAACTCAAATCTTTATTAAATACTTACTAATTAGGCCACCAAGAGTAACAGTAATACATGTCATTTGAATCTACCGATGCTGCCATCTATTTGCTTCTGGGCACTAACTTTAGTTAAGTACAAATCTGGCTAACTGCTGATCTATAAGGCTTATCGGTATCTATCAGAAATATGACTTTGTAGTTTCATAAAATAATTATATCACCGGGCCATACACCTTTTATAATTTCATTTTTAACGACTGACTGATTTAAAATGATTTTGTCAATATCAATAATTCAAGATAAATAGGCTCACGTTCCACTCCACTTGCTGCTAACCTGTAACCCTAACTGTGTAGGCGTGACTAACTGGGAGCGTGTCCAGTGGACAGCCGGCTCTAATCGCAACAACCTCGCTTTATGCAACCGTACTGTGTGACACTTGCGCTGTATTAAGATCTACAGGTTTCTGGGGCTCGGTGATTGAGGACACGCGTTTCGTATTTGATGGATAGTTCTTGGTATCCATGTTTATGGAGACGATGGAAATGTCTTTATTTCCTGAAATCTCTGTTTTATTTGATGTCTGAACTTGAAAAATGTGATTACTTTTATTCAGTTTTACAGTTCGATGAAGTTAAATAGTTAATTGATTTTTAAGGTAACCAGTAGCAATGATTTTGAGACGTAAAAATATTCAGTTAGAAAACACCTACAGTACTCCAGAATGGATCAAGTTCAATTGAATAGCTCATTGAAATAAAAAAAGATATTTCGATATCAACATTAGGTTACTCAATTCCCGCGACTAAATTACTAATGTACATAAACTTAACAATGATTTTACATATACATAAGCTCACGCCTGTATCCCCGAAGGGGTAGGCAGAGGCGCACTAGCCAACTAGAATACCCACATTTTGCCGAGCTTAGTTCCGTCCCAGAAGTGATAGGGGGCGAGCCTATAGCCATATCGGGCACAAATTCCAGACTCCGGGCTGATATGGAAAATCCAACATCACTTTGCCCGATCCGGGGATCGAACCCGAGACCTCAGAACCGTAGTCGTACCAAAATACCACCACGCAACCGAGGCAGTCATCATCATTGAAATAAAAAAAAGGTATTTCGATATCAACATTAGGTCACTCGATTCCCGCGACTAAATTACCAATGTACATAAACTTAACAAGGATTTTAATGCTTATGATTATTTTTATTTCCAATTAATAACATTCAGAAATGGGTGCAAATTGATTATAGCTGTCGAAACAAAGAATCTACTTCTATATGAGCAGTATTGACCTGCGACCGGTGTGTTGCCATTCCTACATTATGTAACACTATCTACTGTTTCTACATAGATCACAAACGATGTTTTTGTAACAATCACTTGTTTGTTTCAATAAAAAGTGATTTCTTCAAATGATTCGACTCAGATTACAGATATAAATGTTTAAAAGCCATTCAGATAAAATTCTGTACACCTACTTTAAAGTAACTTGGCACTTCAGGATATTTTTCCTAATATGGCATGTAAATAGCAGAAGTTATTTATTATTTATCAATACGTAATATAAACATGGAAGCCTATGTTCAGCAGTGGACGTCCTATGGCTGATGATGATGATGATGATGATGATGGTGATTATAAACATGGAACATAATTCGATTAAAAAAATAATAAAAGACAATTACAGCCTTCTTGATACAGATTCAAAGAAAAGGCAAAATAAACTCACCGAAAAAGAATGCAATCATCAAAGATTTTTACAGAGTTGAATAAACAATAAAATAAAAACACTAGGCTATTGATCCTAAGTAACAGTTTTAAGACCTAAGAGACACTACTCTACGTGCGACAAAATTCGGGAATAATTAAATTCCTAATTACTATAATGAAAATCTAAATACCCATATTTGAAATATCTTGGAATTTCCTTTCGTGCTGTGCCTTTTTAAAAGTATAAGACTAATAAACGAATATATGCACCAACTGATGGTAATTTATCTCAACCACTTATTAATGATCACTTATGCAGACTGCTTCTAACAGGTCGATCAGGAAATCTTTGGAGGAGGCCTATGTCCTGCAGTGGACGTCTTGTGGCTGATGATCATGATACCAATGTGTGTGTTGCCAATCTTGAAGGAAGAAATTAAGGCTTGAAAAGGGCAGGGTAAATTGGGCCACCGGGAAATCACTCACCGAAGAAAACCCAACAGCGAGCTCTATGACTGAAATATAGGAAGGATTATAAATTATTAAGTGACAATAGTAAACATGCACCTCCAAGAACGCAAAGATAAATTTGCGAACCTATATTCTCAAGACAGGTGGTCGATGTCAACAACTAGTTTACTCTGATTACGGCAAAGATGTTGAAATAGACAAGCGGAGGAAGTAAGCGATAAACGTTTTGATTTGGATCTAGGTAGACTGCAGACATGATAACCGGTAGATACAACAGGTTTTGATGTTTAGTTTCCTCTTGCTATTACGGTCTTGTTTGACGTTAATCGTTATTATTAAGGAAATGATCTCAATATTATACAAAATCGGTATAAGTAGATAATTAAAAAATCAGTAGGTATTAGTAAAAAGAATATTACGTATATTCTTTTTACGTTGTACATCTACCACACTTATAAATTATTGCTGATCTCACACTAGTTACTCATTGATGAGCTGTAACATCCATAAGTTTATTCTAAGGTTATGAATATCAACTCTTTACTTTATTGTAAGTTTTTCAACCACTTACTGGCAATCTTGTCTACGTTACTACGCAATCAATATTTAGAATGATCATTCACAATAATATTCCCAAAAATACCCCATGCTACAACCAACATTTAACTACTGGTATACAGTGATCTATTTACAAAAAAATACAGAAAGAAAGAATGGCACATGAGGAAATTACCTCACAACATCCTTCTGGTTCAACTTATATGAAGAGAAAGCATGCGTAAACGCAAAGCAAAAAGAACCTCAACACCTTGTAATAGAAAGCACAATGATTGATACAGAAGCGAAATAGGAAATGACGAGGAAGCATAAAAGTGTGGGAATTAATGTATCAACGAGGATATCACTACGTAACTACACATTTTTATAACATATTTTATTTTTTGTTGATAAGAACTACTTAGGAGCCTTTTCGTTTTAGATAAAACTGTATTTACGGACTTTGATGATATTAATGTTGTGACTGTGAACTTAATAAACATAAACTTTCGAATATTAGAAGTTAGTAAACATAACAGTATAAATATTTTCGTATTCGTATAATCAATATAGAATGAGAACTATCATGAAAATTGTCTGACAGTCCACAATAAAACATAATATAAGGTCATGCCTGTATCCCCGAAAGGGTGGGCAGAAGCGCACTAGCGAACTAGAACAATAAAAGAATTTAAAAACCATAATAAAGCAAACGGCTAAAATCACATAATCCTTTGAATCAGATTTATTGTTCTAAGCACAGCTGTTAACACATTTAGCATGCATCTGCGAAAATACTAATCGAAGATAAAACTGTAACTAACCACAGATTTAAGCCTTTACAGAATTGATTTATGTTGTGATTATTTGTCACTACGTTTCTCTACATTAGGTACATATATACAACAGTCGACAGTCAAAAGACTTCTCGAAAGATAATAAAGATCCGTGGCTGAAGTTCTTGGTGCTTCTTCTCACACCAGTGGGAATTTCCGAAGCACCGGTAGATTCAAATGTTGCGCAAAAACGCCCTTAGTGAACTAGTTACTGTATAAAGCTTTAATTTCTCGCCTGCTGCGCTATAGAGGTTGTCAACTTTGCCTCCCACAATACATTTTTAGGGCTCTTGTGAGTTAATTCAGCACAATCTTCTGAGTGTATTAACTCTGCATAGATGGAACGGTAGTTTTCATTGCCTTTTATTATTCAAAAGCAGTATGTCTTTGTTGCATAGTTCAATCTCTAGGGGTTATGCTAGCTGTTATGAATAAAGATATAGATTTAAATACCACTGTTATTGTCGTATGGAATATATTAAATACGACTTTCGCGATACTTTCTAAGGATAGTCTGGAGTTATTATGGTATTGTGAATCATACATTTTAGTTTTCTTAAAGCACCGCGCAGAACTAAAGATTAAGCTCAAAGATGTGCATCGGGAGTGGCTTATCTTGAAAAGTGAACGAGTATAAGCTGATGATGAAAGCACCATCAAAGGTAAAGTATTCTACTAGTAATGGAACTGCCTGGATTATTAAATTGCGTGTTTATTCTTTGTTAGTCATAGAAGATTAATATTTTATTTGTGATTGTTGAATAACATTCATTATAAAATCTATGTGATGAAAAAAAACTCTGCATTATTTCTTTCTTGTTATTGTTAGGTATTTTAAAAAATTGTGATGACCACTAATCCACATTACGCGAGCATCGTTTATTAATGTACTTAAATCTTAAAAAAGCCCATTTAAAAGCGGCAGCCGATAATTATTATTTTCATTAAAAAGTGCAAATGTTAACACGCAGCAAAACACTCTCATTAAATCGTCTTCATAACTACTTATGTTAATCACTTAGAAGCATGTACTCGCACAACTTCACGGCTATTAACTTCAAGTTTCAAGCGTAATCTGCTCATGTTTACTACCTGTAGAACACAGCTTAAAATTGAAATAGTATGTTAAATGAAGACATGTTAGACGCGGGAACTGTACGGTATTTGAGAAGTGAGATGAGCATTGCACCAGCTCCGTTTTGTAGCAACAATGTTACTTAAGAATCACACGGTAAGATCACTGTAAAACATAATATAAAGCTTGCTGCAGGTAATGTCAGCTTTTTCGTCAACACCGAATGCATTGATATACTCTATAATGTTTTAACTGCAATTCATTAATGCAAGCCTCATGTACTGTAATGTAAAACATCTAATAAGTTGTTACGAAACGTTACTTCACCTACAACGCCTTTTACCGGCCTTGTCCAAACGACATTTTTCTCACTTACGCTCTAATTACCTAAGTATGAATTAAAAATTCTCTTATTATGGTATGCAATCTGACAGGTAGTTACTGCGGGTAATATCGTAAAAAGTTTTTGTAAACACGTTTGCATGGTCACCATCGAAACGACGTGTGGTAATTGTCATCCATGCATGAACACAATGTGATGGGATCGATTCCAAACCAACGTGAATTTACTGCAAACAAATTTAGACTTTAATATAGGCATATTGATACTAAACTGCTTTTTGAAAACGCGTGTTTTGCACGGAGTCAGCTTAGTGTGACAAATATCGTCCTTGTCCAACCTTCACGGATACTTGACTTTGGAACTTTTTATGAAATCTAATCTTTATATCTAATTGATTTCAAAGATTAAACGTAAACAGGATTTTAATCAATGAAGATAAAACCATAGATGGTGGTAATAATTAGTTAAATAACCATTTGAAATTAACTGTTATGAAAATGTAGTGTACTGTTTAAAATATCATGTTATAATTGATTACGGAGACTGAACGGTTCACTGCGAATTCTCAGGGAAGTGAGGCACCCGTAAAAACACAACGAAGCAATCGGCGGAAACATTTACAGCAGAAACAACACCTAGAGAATTCATGTATTACGCTGTTACTCTATCGTATCAAATTGTAACTCTAGAAGATATTCTATTTTGAATATAAATAGGGTTGATAATACAGTAAAGGCTTTTCTGTCTTTAGTTATTAATACAAACAAACTCACACGAGTTCGTCGACCACGGCTCTCTGATTGTTATCAAGGGAATTGCTAACTAATTAATATGCATCTTCCCGGATGTTAGTGCAGGAATCAGAGAAATAATGCTGAATAAAACCAACTACACTGTCATTAAACTAATGATAAGTGAGTAACAGAAACCCTTTCCATATGTGGTCAGAATATTTGCTTCAGATATTTCGCCCGGCAAATAAAATTGCTTATCCTTTAACGGCATCGAAGCCAAATATAGACATCAACGTGCTGGCAGTTCAATTCCTTCGTTACGCAAATATTTCTTTGAAGATTACGCAATCATCTACCTAGAGAGTCTAGTGACGCTTCAAAATTTATGCAATATAAACAAATAGATCTGGCACAAGATTGTACCTTCCTTGATATACAATTGACAATAAAATCTCCCAGGTCGCGTTAAATAACGCATATTACGATAACAATGCAGATGGGATCGAGGTCGCAGCTAGACCTAACGTAACTTCCACTTACCGTTTCCTCCAGTCTTGAATGAAACTCCAGTCTTCGTTTTCGTCTTCATCGAGTACAGTAGCCTCGTGGTGATCAGTATTGGGCCCTCCGTGTACCAACTCAACGAGTTGGCGAGCTCTTTCGAAATTACCTTCGAATTCGACAACCAAAAATCCATCAGACCCTACTGTGCCAAACACATCTTTCTTGTATGTGGCGTCGTTGATAGTCACTACTTCAGCATTATCTTCGGTTTTAATTTCGGAATATATCCCTTCAGATATTTGAACTTCGGATACCATGGGTGTTCCCCCACCTTTATCCACGTCCCTGTTGAGTCCAGAGTTCTCAATATGATTTAGAATTCCATTAGCATAGATAACCTCCTCTTTCTGTAACTCTTGTCTGGCCTCTTCTTTCTTTTGTTCATTATGTTTTCGTATTATAGAATCACCAAAATAAATAACAACTTTATTGTTATTTTGGGTTATTTTGTTCGCTAAACCGTTTTCCGCGAGTGGCAAATGAGTTTTCTTATTCTTGTCCTGCGATATTCTTTGCGCTAATTCCTCGTAACATGGAAGACGATTACTGTAGGCCTTCTTGTCAGTCACAGAGCCTTTGTTTTCATCTTTCTTCTTCTCAACACTTTGGTAAACAGGAGGTCGACAACAATCATCGATCTGTGGCTGCGAACTCCAAGCTTTAGCGTCGCTAAACACGTGATCCTGCGGCGTCGAAGTCTGTGGAAGAGGAATGTACTTTTCGTGAACATTCTTCGAATTAGGAGTTTCATTTTTTCTGAAATTGAGAACACTGCGACGTACTTTGCCATCCGTGATAGCACACGTATTGCCTTTCTTATGGCGCGAGTTGCCCAGCAGTTTGAATAGCGGCTTGTGTTCCGACTGGGGCTTGAGCCGGTCTGTGCTTGGTGCGCGGCGCATCGCGAACGAGGCTGTCTCATCCTCCGACATGTGAGGATACAACTGTTCACAACTGGTCGACTTGTTTGTCGTGGTGCGCGTTTTGGCAGAGGTAAGCGGCTCCCGGCTCTGCCAGTGTCGAACTGAGAGCCTGGCAGCCCCGCGGATGAATTTCATAGGCTCCCATGCGTCAGCCTTTTTGAGTATGAAGTTGTCGCACATGGCGTGTTTGGGCGGTTTCCTCGCGTCTGCGGCTCGGCAGGACTGCAGCTCGCGGCAGAGGAAGCACGAGCAGCGCGCGGGGCACAGCATGTCGGCGCGGGCGTGCCGGGCGCACTGCCGCCGCCGGCGCCGCTGTCCGCGCCGTCCGCCGGCGCTCGCCCCGCCGCGGTCGCGCCCTCCAACACCCATTGTTACCGTCGCCGCAGTCACGCCGCCGTCATGCCGCCCCGCTACGCCGTCGAGTAATTGCCCGCACGCGAGTTTTCCACCGATTAACGTTACCGTTTGTGTGAAACCCGACTTTTTGATCGACAGTCAAGCTCGTTTTAAGAAAGTTGTAAGACATCTGGTAAACAGAAATGTCACTTGTCGCTTTCACATAAAACGGGCTGAGTTAACCTGGTATCACATTTGAAAGGTTTTTTTCAATTAATTGTGTTTCCATAAAATATTAAATATTCCTACTTGAATCAAAATACATTATTTTCCTAATGTCCAGTTCCACATTAAGAATAGTCACATTTCATCTATTAGTCACCCGGGGGTCAGGCAGTAAAATCTTCTCCACGGCTTTCCGAAGTTCTGAGGAGCGCGCATTATCAACGGGACGGGCGTCAGTTAACTGTAACGTGCATCATAAAACGCTAATACCGATTCACTTGCACATGAAACTCGTCTACACGTAGAGGTGAACGTAACCATAAGTCGAACGCTAAATATAGAGCACCTCTGACGGTCCGTATTACCGTACCACTCGTAATGACACGCCGCAAGTCGAACACTTCGAAAAAATTTATTAAGAATATAAAAATGTAATTTCGTCAGTAATTTCCAGTTGCAGATCGTGCGCAGATCCAACAAATAAGGACGTGCATTGAGGAATTTCGTACATTTCCGCGTGAGCTGGTGGCGGTTAGTGAGATATTTTATCAGGACATTCCGATCTTTTTTGTAAACGTTTAAAATGTTCGGTGTTTGTCTCACAACGATCGGGTTTACTTATACTACTCGAGTAACATTTTTTCGCCGAATAATTAAAGGTATGATTTCAATTTTCATTGAGTTAAAAAAGTGCTGATGACTAAACATCGCGTTTTGTCTTTTATATTATACATTTATTCATAAATAGTCTTAGAACAGGCGTGTCTCAGGATGTTAGAATTAATTACATTTCCTTACATATCGCCTGTAATTCTCTCGAGTCGTAGATCTTGCTAAGAAACACACAAAGTGCATCATATATCAAGAGAAAACATGTATTTGTGACGTACAATGTATTTAAACGTTGCATAACGTTTTATGTGTAAGATTCATGAAAGGATTAAGGAACACCTACAAATCTTGAAAGAATCTACGCGTGAATTCCGTGGATGGATACCCAAGTTACATATGAAAAGCGTGTTAAAAATAAGATAACCTGTAACAGCATACAGAGAAAAACGTTTAAGCCTTGCATTATAATATGGATGGTTTATGAACTGAAAGACTCTTTGGACTCTAGAATAATAATTAATATTACAGATGATTTATTCTTAGCACTTAAACTTAAAAAAATAGTTGTAGCTTTTGTAAGTCGGGATTAACAATGGCATGTTTGTTTCGACAAGCCAAGAGTCTCATGTGCTAAATTACTTATCCCAATTCGATTCCGAAATTAATCAAATGGAAAAATGAAGAAGTTTTGGAAAATAAATAAAATCAGTTAAGTAACCACTTTAACGAACTGATAAAGGTCGCAGGATGCAGGCCGCTTCCAACAGGTCGATCTGGACATCTTTGGGGGAGGCCTATGTTCGGCAGTGGACGTATTATGGCTGATGATGATGATGATGATGATGAACCACTTTAACACAAGTGATAAAGCTATTTATACTTGTAGAGAAAATATCTACTGATATTGTAGTAGACCCCGGAGGCACGGCTCGGCCACTGTGGTGCTGCTATCATTGCTATACGCGTTTCCGTTACGTTATCTGCTAGTTTTGAGTGCCATTTATGCATTATACGTCCAATTATGTAAATCGTGCATTTCTCACGTTTGAAGTCTCACTACTATAGGCGCGTCTCGTGCACCAAAACGTTACTCAAAACATGGTTTCGCTACACATTTTTTCTATGGTCCATTATCCTATGAGGAAAAGACAGCGAAAAACATTGTTTTGTGTAGGTGTTCTTCTGATTTGTTTCGAGAAAAACGCGTGAAGGAGACGCGGCTTAAGTTATACACACGGACGTAAAAAAAGATGGACGGAGCGCTAGGAATATTGAAAGTAAAGCAGGGTTTTCGGCACATTCGATCAGTCGCCGCTATTACGTGTTGATTGATCGAATGAGCCGAAAAGCCTGCTTCACTTTCAATGTCCGCTCCGTCCATCTTTTTTTTTACCTCCATGGTTATACACTAAGGTTTAGATAGCGTGCGACAAGCTGTACAACTAGAGGTTGCGGGTTCGGTTTCCTTAACGGTTGACATTATATGCCCTGTATTTATCATCAGGTTAACGTTACCATGCCGGTATAAACACACGTTTTATATCGAAAATATATCAACTATTTTCGATGAAATCCACTTTACATTCCATTAGCGCGATAGGCTTGCCCCCTATCACGTCTAGGACGGAACCAAGCTCGGCGAAATTTGGCTGTTCTAGTTCGTTAGTGCGCCTCTGCCTACCCCTTCGGGGATACAGGCGTGAGCTGAAGTTATTCCATTAGCAAATGAAAATGTAAATGCATTTCGCATTTTGTGGTTGCATCCACAACGCCACTTCACTCCAGTCCAGATATCAATTGATAAGTACCAGATGTGGATACTTGTGGTCCAGATCGATCCAGGACGACCTCAATTACGTACAATGCACCATTCATGATTAATTTAATCTTCAACCATCGTATAATGTTTATTTTCACCTATTATAGTAGAGACTGGCAAACGAGCAGATGGGTGACCTGATGGTAAGTGATCTCCACCGCCCATAGACACCCAAGACCCAGAAAGAATCATGGGTTCGTTGCCAACTTAAAAGGAGGGAATGGAAGGGGAGCGGAAAGGGTGGGGGGTAAAATGGGCCACCGGAAATCTCACTCACCGAACGAAACGCGATAGCAAGCTGCCACTTTACGTCGGTTTTCTGTGAGACATTGGTATCAAACCGGTCGAGCCGGCCCATTCATGCTGTAGACGTTACTGTCTACAGCGTGGCTTTTCCACTCAATACCTACTTTCATTACACTGATAAGATTGTCTCAGTGGCGTGGTGGTAATTGGTATTGCCTGCGAGGTACGTCTATCGTCTTGAGGTCTCGGGTTTGATCCCGGGTTAGGCAAAGTTATAATGAATTTTTAAGGCTGATCATGCTACTACCGAGTTAGGCATCGAGATTTGACGTTAATTTATTTTGACATTGATAAGCCTTCGAGAAACCGGACGTTATTTTATTATTAAGTTACGATTATAGAAACATACTCGGACATTAATCTAGTTTTTTTTAAACATAATTTTAGTTAGAAAAAGTAGCTTTAAATCTAGAATCATGTTTAAGTGTCGTTCTGTAATAACACACGTAATATATTAAAGTAGACACATCCGTTATCTAAGTTAATTACTAGAAACCTCTCATAACAAATTAAATAACACAAATTACGTTCAAAATGAAATGTTGAATGAAATGACGAAACATAAACAATGCGTTGAGTTGAGTAGAAATGAGCTTGGTTGCATAAACCACGCTCCCCGCCCCAGTGATGGTTCCCAGGCAACCGGGGAAGCCGTGGGACCTGGTGAAAGTATTCATATTAAAACATTGTTTTAGTATTGTTTATAACTGTGGAAAACGAGAGGGTTGACGACATAGTGTTATGAATTTATAGACTTTCCTACAGAGGCGAAGGATCACAACTTCCAAAAGGGAAGCCAACGCTTTATATTTAGTGTTGTTACTTATTCGAAAAGTTTTCAAGAGAAAGCAGGTAGGAATCGGATGATATGGACGGCCACTGATTGCCTTGTCTTTGTCACAAAAGAACAATTAAATGTTCACAAAAATATTGAGGTATTAATGCATAGTTATGTACAGCCTACAGGTCGATCTGGAAATCTTCTGAAGAGTCCTTTGTCCAGCAGTGGACGTCCTGTGACTGATGATGATGATGAACGTATAATTCAGGTTCTGAATGGTAAAGCCATGCTATGTCTATTGTTTACAGAACGAATGGGACGTTTCGATAGGTTCCTTCATTTCGATGCCACTGTCTCACAGAATGCAGAAGCGAATGGGCAGCTCGCTCTTGCGTTTCGCTGGATAAGATTTCGGGTGGCCCCTCCTGCTCTTCCTATCCCACCCTAATGTGGGGACGGCGCAACATAATCAAACATGTTGCAGAAATTATTTGGCTTATCTTTTACGACTGGCTGCCTGCCTGACAACAACCCCCTTCTGGGGTCCTTCCCTAATCCTCATGCTTTCCTATAAAGGTTAACATTACACCCATGGTTCCATTGGTCTATGTGCGCGGTGGTATCACCATCAGGTGACCCAAATGCACGTTTAACTATCTCTGTTATTAACCCTTTCTAAGGGATATCAGAAATTATTAACTCCACGTCTATGATTCCGTCTCTACATAGTTGTAAGATGACCACATTTAATACATCTGTGACCATAAAATTATTTATGCGGGTTGTTTTTTACTGATGCACCTTTTGTGGCGAAGTGCGTAACTCGTAAATAATCGTAAATATGTAGCATGCCATTTCATATTACACTATAATAGTTTTATTATCCAAGTTGAAAACTTTGTCGCGTTGAAGTAAATATACCTTACCAATGTACTTAGTTTTCTCGTGTGTGTCAATAAGCAGAATTATTGTGAATATTATAAGACATTATATATTGTATACATACATAAACTCAGACTGTATCCTCGAAGGGGTAGGCAGAGGCGCACTAGCGAACTAGAACACCCACATTTCGCCGAACTTACTTTCGTCCCAGATGTGATAAGGGGCGAGTCTATCGCTATATCGGGCACAAATTCCAGAGGCTGTAACGGGCTGACAAATATTTGCCACAAATATTTATTCGGGTCCGGCTGGAGTGAGACCAAAAGTCCGTAGTTTTTGCTGATACCTACAAAACAAGACTCGTATATTACTATGGGGCCAGACTGTGTGTGACTGTTGGGTGTTATTTATTTATGAGCCAGTACAAACAACGCGCTTTTCTCACGACTTCAATGAAGAGCGAGAAATAAAGATGAAAGTTGCAATAAAATATAAAACTTCACTTGAACAATGTACACACGCTATTACCAGTTCTCTTAAAACATTAACTAATGAATGAAGCGCCAACGTTATGCTGTTGAACTCAATGACCTTTGGCAAAAACACATGAGTTTTCACATTAAAGTTATAAAAAGAGAATGAATCGGTCGGTCTGGATGCATTATATAGTCATTTGGGAGAACTGACTGAAGTTGACTGGCTACCGAAATGGCGGTGGGAACGCGTAAAAAAGCAATAGACAGGGCCACATTCAGAAGGGGTCAAACTTGCCAGAATAAGCGATTAGGATGTGATATTTGTTATAATAATAATACACCCAACAGTCACACACATAGCCCTGACACCACACTAGGTGTGACCTGTATCAGAAACTAAATAATCATACATCCCCTAACAGACTCGTGATTGTGAGTGTATTGCGCATTATATTATAGTGGGATACGGCTAGATGGAAGAAGAGTCACACAAATAGACCTACACCCACTCTAATATATAAGTTTCGTTTTTTTTGGGACGTAGTGCCTGATCTGTATGAGACTTGAAAAAAATATTATTGGATCGCACGAACATTTGTGCGCCGGGATCGAACCCGCGGCTTGGCTTGTTTCGAGGCTACGCTCCCGTTACGCCACATAAACTGTCATAGGCAGAACGAAAAAAGTTCAATGCTCTTTCTGTACCTTTTCGGGCTGGATTTCTTTTGACAATATACTGACTCCGGTTCGGATACAGTGTATTGTCAAGGGGACCAAGACTCCCGTGTTAAAACGTCAAAAAATGTATCCACATTTATGCTATATTTTAAAATCAGAATACTGGTTTTAAAAAGTGTATTTCTTTTAAGACAATATAAAACATATACTTACTTATATGTAATAATAGAAACAATATTTATATTAAATGAAATTAACTTCCGGTGGTCTGACCCCCACGACCAGAATGCAGGCCTGTACCACACGGTGTTCAAAACTGGATTTATCGGCAGTGCGGAATGCCATCGGTGTCCGGACTCTGGGGCTATCTGCGGCCAAAGCATCGCCTTTATCGCGAGTGAGAGACAAATGTCCACTAATTGCTGTACTGAAGGTGTACTGGTATACTGTACAGTAAGAAAATATTCTCGTGCCTTCTCGATGTTGGATTCACGTTGAATACATGTAAGAGGCTTTTATACAGCTTTAATTTGTTTAGTTCGACTGCCTCGGTGGCGTGGTGGTATTTCGGTACGACTACGGTTCTGAGGTCTCGGGTTCGATCCTCGGGTCGGGCAAAGTGATATTGGATTTTTCCATATCAGCCCGGAGTCTGGAATTTGTGCCCGATATGGCGATAGGCTCGCCCCCTATCACATCGGGGACGGAACTAAGCTCGTCGAAATGTGGGTGTAATAGTTCGCTAGTGCGCCTCTGCCTACCCCTTCGGGGATACAGGCGTGAGCTTATGTTATGTTAATTTGTTTAGTTGTAGCATTGCATTACTCCACTGTATAGCCTAGCATTGTATTACTAGTCTAGTGGCGGCGTGTTTGGGTTGTGGACCAGGAGGTCCTGGGTTCGATTCCCCAGGTCGGGCAAAGAAAATTTTCTAATTAAATTTTCCCGGGACTGGATCCCCCAGGGAGGGTAGACGTCAGGCAGGCAGCCGGTCGTAAAAACTAAGGCCTAATCATTTCAACATGCATGGTAGAAAAGGTGTGTTGCGCTGTCCCCACATTAAGGTGGGATAAGGGCAGGATGAAAGAAAGATTGTATTGCTACCTTGTTGCCTTGTTCCATTAAACCAAATGGCAGCGTTTATGGGTTGTGAACCGGGAGACCTTGGGTTCGATTCCCAGGTCGTGAGGGGTGTTCTTCTAACACCATAACTTACCCCTTCAGGGATACAGGCGCGAGCCTATGTATGTATGTACTATTATCTATTTATTAGGGATTTCTAATAAAATCATAAATGATTATGTATCAGACGTGAAAATACCCAACTCTAAAAGACATGAAAGTTTTCATAACAGCTGTGAGGTGTTAATAATTTCAATAGAGTATAAACCTTAATGTTCTATAATGAATAAAACGTTGACATTATGAGTATTTATGTACATAATTTACATAATATACACATACATTAGAATTTATTCGTACATATTTTAATCAGTCCGCTTCCGTTGACATAAGTATTAGATATTAACATAACATAACATAAGCTCACGCCTGTATCTCCGAAGGGGTAGGCAGAGGCGCACTAGCGAACTAGAACACCCACATTTCGCCGAGCTTAGTTCCGTCCCAGATGTGATAGGGGGCGAGCCTATCACCATATCGGGCACAAATTCCAGACTCCGAGCTGATATGGAAAAATCCAATATCACTTTGCCCGACCCGGGGATCGAACCCGAGACCTCAGAACCGTAGTCGTACCGAAATACCACCACGCCACCGAGGCAGTATTAGATATTATACGTTGAATATCGTATTATAGCCAGTTTATGTAATTTTATATATTATTCGATTTAAGGTTAAAGAGAGATAAGCGCTTAAGCTGATACCAAACCAAACAACAAGAGGTCCGTACTGTAGCTACACCAGCAAAATAACTATCAATAAAGGGACGGAAATAAGCTTTTTTTATCTCTTTTTTTAGGGACATTTACCCAACAATGGTATGTCAGTCCCATCGTACCTGTATTAGTACTCTCAACAATAAGATGATTCGACGACAGTTTATAATAAATGCAAAAATATGTCAAAAATGAAGTAACTGCTTCCGAAGTAGGTTCCGACAAGATACCGATGAAAGTACCCATGTCATATATATTTAACTTAAGTTTACGAATAAGCAACTCCCTTTTTTCTTTGTATTTGGTACAATACATCAAGATATGTTGCACATCATCAAGAACTCCACATACCTCGCAATTTGGGGAATCAAATTTTTTCATTATAAATAAGCTTGGCGACAAATGTTCTAGTTCACTTCTGCGTACCACTTTGAGGATACAGGCGTGAGCTTTTGTATGTAGACCGTCTCACATCATTTATACCCTAGAATTGTATGTACAAATAGGAACAACGTTATTGGTTTGTAGGAACAATTAGACAGTTCTATAGTCACTTAACACTATTGAGAACTTCCTGCTACTCGTGGACTTGTAGTATAAAGGTATAAGTAAAATGTATTCGACCTTTTACGAGATGTTCTGTCCTTTGATAATAAGCGCTGTATTTGTTCCTTAGGCTGAGATCTATAGAGCGTACTTCGACTAAGTCTGAGTCAAAGAAACGAACTCAGCGAGGATTTGGAATTTTTAAATCGAACTTTAACTTAGTCCGAGTCATTTTTTGACCGACTTCCACAAAAGGAGGAGGTCCTCATTTCGTTTGTATTTTTTTATGTATGTTACTCGATATCTCCGCCAAATGTGGACCGATTTTCAAAATTCTGTTTGTGTTCGATAGAGCTTATTTTAAGGGTGGGCCCATATAAATTTGGTCACGATCGGTAAATTGGAAGTCGGTCAGTTAAGTTTTTAAACTTGTGATTATTACAAGAAAATCTTTGCTTAGTCTGTCTGCCAGTATGTTTTTTGGTAATAAAATGGCTTGGAATAACTCTTGGATCTATTCCTATTCCTATTCCTATTGGATATGGGTGGAATTTAAAAAATCCAAATCCTTTCTGAGTTAGTTTCTTTGACTCAGACTTAGTTCAAGTTCGCTACGTTTTATGTGGAGAGCATTATAAACTACGTTAAACATTCAGTCTCATTCGGTACCTATGTATTTTTTCATACCATTTTTTAAGTACCGTTACGCAGCTTCGAAGTTAGGCGTATATCTCGAGAGCTTATATCGAAGTTTGGTCTATGTATCGGAAATTCGTTCCATTCTCCACAAGGCTATCATTTATATTCATACATTATTTTGCGATAAGTATTGACAAACGAATCTATCGACACTTAAAGTATAAATTATACAGCATATCAACGAAATTTACATAAACAAGAATAATGTCCGCCAAAAGTGCTGCTTTTATCATCATGGATAATTTCGACAAAATAGAGGGCCTATTAAACGTCCACTATAATTTATTATGTTCATACGCTTGTATTCAATATTGTCATTTTGCTGATGCTACTTGCCACCATCTTTGTGAGCCGATATAAATTAAAAATATTTTTACGAAATCAATTTTAGGTCTCCGAAAACTTTTAAATTTTTTAAAGAACTTTTGAAGTAAATAATGTCAGCGGAGATTTCAGCTTTGATATTCTTAGGGCGACTTGCACCACTATTACTAACCTACAGTTAACCTCAATTTAAATTGAAATAGAAATATATGAAGGACATGTAATTCATTACATGTAATTAATTAAATGTCATCATTTATTATCTGTAATTGCATGTAGTACATTACATGTAATGAATTACATGCCCTTCATATATTACATTTTCAATTTAACTTGAGGTTAGGACTAACTGTAGGTTAGTAATAGTGGTGCAAGTCGCCCTTAATAATTATAGTCAATTAGTCATGAGGTTACTCGCATGTGGGATGTGGATTCAACAATCATTGTTCCGATAGTCATTTCTGCCCATGGTTTAATACCACTGAGCCTCGACCAACACCTCAAGAGGCTCTTGGTTGGTGTTTGGGTCAAGAGCCAAATGCAGAAGGCAGTATTACTGGATACGGCACGAATTGTGAGGAGGTTCCTCACTCAGGGGTCCTAACCACCGGTGGTTTGGGTCCCGAGCCTCGCCATCGGAGGGGAATATTTTTTAATAAAAAAAAAATTAAAAAAAAAAAAGAGTACTGAACATTTTAGTCAATTATAGCTAATATTATTCTTACGGCGTAAAATATGGTTTAGTCAGGTTGAACGTAAAGACGGTTTTGTCTCTTTTACTCATAAACTATTTGACGTTAGGAAGAAAGGAGCAATCGATTTATCATCGCTCAAAATTTATTAGGGGTATAATGAATAAAATCTATCACAATTGACCTGCATCACACGCCTGTTTTCCAATTAATTATTCAAATAGCATGCTAATTCGCTAAGCGTCGTTCACCGTTAGGGTCCTTTCCTACCATGTCGTATGACAGCGGTAACGGGCCGCTCACTAAGGCCGGTCGCGAAGTTAAGAGGCGGGTCAAGCAAAACTTAAGTACCTATATAAAAAATTATATATTTTTTCGAATATAAGCATCAAAATTTATTTACAATTAGCGCACAAATCAAGGTGAAAAATATATGTGCTAAGTTATGATCTTTCCCCTTTTATTGCGGTTAACAAAAATTGCCCCTTGTAAATCTAAGATACGGTACATCTATTCCCTGCTTTAACCCGTCAGAGCCGGCACATATATATGTTACATTAGCGTATGGGCCACCGGAGGCCGCCCGTGACTATCTACTGATCAACTGAAACTCTAGCAGCACGATTGACTCATTAAATTAATTAAAGAAACTTCAGTCGATGTGACGGTATTTAGACCACTAAAAGGGCATTAACTCACTCTTTAATTTCCCTATAGTCTATCTACCCGTCTTTATATCGCTACATTATAGGGTGGGCATGATACACATTTTCAAGCATGTTGCAAAAAGACGCGACTTAATTTTACGAACGGCTCTCACCTGACATCAACTCTCCTGGAGATTATGTTGGAAAAACCATTTTGCCTGAACTGGGATTTGAACCTTCTAATCCACAATTAGAAGGTTCAAATCCACAACCCATATGCACCACTAAACCAAAGGTAACCAATAACTTTACTACAGAATAACATAATACAACTTCGCCATGTTGGAAGCGAAGGGCGATATTTTACTGCACATAAAATCCAGTATAAGTATTTGAAATGATGGAGTGGTACAGTATTGCATTGAAAGCCTCGCCTTACAGCGTGCGACGTGCCTAAGCCCCGGCACGGCATGTAAAACATTCCAGTCACACTTTAATGTAATTTTACGAGATACATAATGCTATTATAAATCTTTATGCTTTTGAGGACTGTGTCCAACGTTTTCATGTATTCAATTTATTAGAAGACATTTTTTATAATAAGCTTCGGTTGCGTGATATCAGATTCGAGACTCGGTTTTTTGTAAAAAGAATTTATTACAATTTCGCAATAGTTTTAGTAGCCTCGTTGACTGTCTCGGTGGTGTGGTTGTATTTCGGTACGACTACCGTCCTGAGGTCTCAGGTTCGATCCCCGGTCGAGCAAAGTAATATTGGAATTTACCATATCAGCCCGGAGTCTGGCTCGCCCCCTATCACATCTGAGACGGAACTAAGCTCGGCGAAATGTGGGTGTTCTAGTTCGCTAGGGCGCCTCTGTCTACCCCTTCGGGGATACAAATTCAACCGTGGTGGCACTAGTGTCACGGAAAATGGACACGGTTTTATCGAGCTTCTTTCAAGGGTGGTCCATATAAATTTGGTCACGTTTGGATTTGAAGTCGGTCCGTTAAGTTTTTAAACTTGTAATTATTATGTATTATGGTTGTGTCCAAGAGAACTCTAACCCTTTCTATAAAAGAATCTTGTAAAACGCTATCATGTGACATGTCGCAGAGGTTTTCTGACACATCTGACTGCTGTAATTCTCAGGTCAAGCCCGCTAATTCATGCTTAGTTTGAGTTTCTTACCTTCTTGGTTTAGGTCTGAGTATCTCGTGGGGCGCGGGCTTGTGTCGCGGTGTCCACGCGGCGCATGCGCAGCCGCGCTCGCGTTGCTCCCCGCCGACGGTGCCGGTGCTGGTACTGATGCCGGTGCTGATGCCGGTATTGATGGCGGTGTTGATGCCGGTGCCGCCGCCAGCGCTCAGCGGCGTCGCGTCCGCGCGCGGCGTGCACGCATCCTCACTGTAACAAAAGTCTTCTACAAACCGGCTCCAGTATATTCATCATATCTATTGGTCTGAGATTCAAATCCCTGGTAGTGTCAGGAGATTTTCAATTCCAATAATCACGCATCAGTAGCCCGAGCACGAAAAACGAATGTAAATGTAAATGTTTTCGAGTTCGCTGCGCACTGATGACGTTTGGTTAATATTTCATACAAATTTTATAGACGCGCATCGAGTTCGAATACATTTACGGCATGCTTGAAGTTATGTAGGTGTTAATTGTCAAAACAGTCCTAGAATTTTATATTAATCGCAATTATTATTCAAACACGTCTAACGTTTCAATCCCGTTAAACCCAACCGGACACGAAGTTAGCTGTGGGCATATAAAGCGGTGTAATTGAGTGCAGGTTCACTCCCGGGAGAGGCAACAATGCGCCCTCTGTGCGATGTCAAGTGGTCCGTGACTGGGCACAGAGCCCACTGTCCTCGGGGATTTAACCAACGGACCACGGTTCAATGAGCTTCAATTAATAACTAGTTCAAATGTGTGTTGCTAGATGTCACTGTATTACAGTTAAAGCACATTAAGTTTTTTTTTAAGGAATATGTTTGTTATATAGCAAGCCATAACAGCCAAGCCAAGCCATAACAAGCCATAACATATAGCAACCTGCATACTCGAGAATTTCTTCACAGGAATTTCGAAGGCATGTGAAGTCTGCCAACCCGCATTAGGCCAGCGTGGTAGACTAAGGCCTAACCCCTCTCATTAGTAGAGGAGGCCCGTGCCCAGCAGTGGGACAGTAATATTACAGGGCTAATATTATATAGCAAGCCATCAAACAAGCGGATAGGTCAATGGACAGCAAATTCATTAAAAAGACGGGGCAACAGCACAAAACTTGTGATCCAAAAGTCATGGGCAGGTAGAAAGAAATAAGGCAACACACCCATGAGTTTTCCGTTTTGGGTGTCTAAGTGCTTTGAAGATTATTTACTGTCAAGCTAAGAGATTTAATATTACTAACTTTAGAGGGTCTATCGAGTAAGTTTCTATACAAAAAAATGATCTCAAACATCAGTACCGCCGTCAACTACTTATTACAATGCGAGGGCGATTATTACAATTACACCCTAGAATATTTTGTGGATGGTTAAGAATCACGTAAGACAAGTTTATTCTCTCAATATTATTTCGCTTGTCGACCTGGCGCGCGTATTTTTCAGATAAACTGAGCGACTTATGACCAATAAATAGGTCATAACTTTTGGATCACAAGTTTTGTGCTATTGTCCCGTCTATGCCTGACTGCCTCGGTGGCGTGGTGGTATTTCGGTACGACTACGGTTCTGAGGTCTCGGGTTCGATCCCCGGGTCGGGCAAAGTGATATTGGAATTTTTCCATATCAGCCCGGAGTCTGGAATTTGTGCCCGATATGGCGATAGGCTCGCCCCCTATCACATCTGGTACGGAACTAAGCTCGTCGAAATGTGGGTGTTCTAGTTTGCTAGTGCGCCTCTGCCTACCCCTTCAGGGATAGAGGCGTGAGCTTATGTATGTATGTATGTATGTCCCGTCTATATACTGTTGAATGTATTTGGGTAGAGCCCATTGTCTCGGTATTGTTATGAGGCCAAAAGTCTCGTTGTATCTGATACCCACGACACAAGTCTCATATACACAGTCTCCGAGGCGCAACGGGCGAGTAGCCGGCTTTGAACCGTGAGGTCGCGGGTTCGATTCTCGCACCAAGACAAATGTCTGTGTGGCCCACATATATTTGCTTCGGGTCTGGGTGTTGTGAGACCGCGCGTCTCTCTAGGTTCCTGATACCCACGACACAAGACTCGATCTTGGTGTGGGGTCAGGACCATGTGTGTGACTGTTGGGTGTATTTATTTTATTTATTATATACTGTGGGGTCACGTTTATGTGTATCATTGGCTGTTATATATATTTTTTACACTTATTTGCTCTATCGATAATAAAGCGAAAAATCATAGACGCCACGAATAAACGTAATTGGCCAGGCTCATTGGAGCCCGACCTCGCAGTCGGGGGTTCATTGTTTGTCGGGTGTCGCGGGTCATCAGGCAAGGGCGCGGCTTCCTTCCACGCCCTGCTTGCGGACTGCGGACTGAGGCCGGTTTACAAACGAAAGTATTACCGAGCTTGTTTTATGGAATCTTGCCATGCCTGTTGTGGACAGTGGAACGAAATATATGTAGCATACTTATTGATTGACAGGTTCACAGCCTAGATATTTTGTATTAACAAATTTCTATGATTATTATAAATACTGAAAAACACATTTTGGTGTTTTTCTAAGTCAATTGCACGAATATTGATAGTGAAGCAGGGTTTTCGGCTAATTTGATCTATCAACACGTAATGGCGGCGACTGAATGAATGGGTCGGAAACCCTGCTTTAATTTTAATGTTCCTAACGCTCCGTCCATCCTTTTTTTACGTCCGTGGTCAATTGGTATGGTATCAAAGAGGAAAACGTGTCTGGAGCTAGTCAAAAGCTAGTACATCAAAAGAAAGATTAGTTTTTTTTGGATTTTTGTTTGTAACGAATAGGCTCAAAAACTATTGAACCAATTTTGAAAATTCTTTAACCTATGGAAAGCTATGTTATCAAGTAGTAACATAGGCTATATATATTTTATAAATAAAGAAGTGAAATACAATTTTACTGCTTATAGTATAAACGATAGTTATATTGTTACGAAACATAAGTTTTACTGTTTGGTAATAATCGGACCATAAACAATAGATAATGGTGGACTGTAAAGCAGCAAATTCTAACTAGCAATCGTTTAATTCCTTGTAATTATCAATCGCCATTATCATGAAACGTTTCCAATTAGGGAAACAGTGTCAAAAGCAATGGTATCAAGCTTCTGAACGTAACAACTAATCTAACGCCAATTTTTATTGATAACCTTTTCAATTTATGTTCCGTACTTATAAAATACTAGTATTACTGGCTATTTCCCGCGACTCCGTTCGCTTTGAAATTTATTTATTTTCTTTCATTCTACCTGCCCTTATCCCACCTTAATGTGAAATCGGCGCAACACACTTTTTCAAGCATGTTGCAGAAAGTATTTGGCTTAGTTTTTGCGACCGGCTGTCTGCCTGACGTCAACCCCCTCTGAGGGTTCCAGTCTCAGGCAAATTAAATTAGAAAATTCGCTTTGCCCGACCTGGGAATCGAACCCTGGATCTCTCAGTAACACAAATAAAGGCGACAATTAGGCTTAGGGCTTCTTTACCGGAATAAAATTTATTTTATTTTATTTTTAATTTATAAAATGTAGCCTATATGTTTCATAAAGTTGACACCAATAGCAATTTCACATACAGGAAGAACGCAAAAATGTTACATTTATATTTCAGTAGGTACATATGTCTACTTAAAGGGTGAACAAACTTTCCATCGTACATAACCTCGCATGACAAAACATAAAATACTTCTAAGTACTGTTTAACGAATGGGATCCCGCCATTTTGGACCCACATAAGCCCTAATTTCGTCAAATTACCCCGTAATTGCGGACAAATATTTTTAATTTAATAACACACTGCTCAGACGGAGGCGAAGGAAAGTGCGCATACTCTGCCCGTATTCAATACGATCTGGGTCTTTTGGCGATGGAATGAAATACAAATAACTACTGTCAGGTTTCTTGAAGGTTGATTAAAAAACCACTAAACATCTGCCAAATTTCGCATCAAATTTAATTGCTGGATGCGTGGTCAAACCTATGACTAAAGAAAAAATTTGGGTCAAACCCTCGGTCAAACACTTTGAATTCTGAAGTATTTTGACTGCGTTGTCTAAACCTAAACCAATGCTTTGGCAGTTGAATGTTAATTAAATAACTTTCGGAAATCAGTATGTTCATAATCATCATCATCATCATCAGCCATAGGACGTCCACTGCTGAACACAGGCCTCCACCAAAGATTTCCAGATCGACCTGTTGGAAGTGGCCTGCATGATATTTTGTTTTATTTTATATTTTATTTTGTTCATAATATTTTTGTATTAATACCTCTACTATTTTGTAACTTTCTACAGATAATGCTAACACCGGAAATCACAATACTTGGAGTGTACCGTTCACCTTCCTTTAACGATTTAAATAAGTTCTTTTCTTCGCTAGATAATATACTTTCCAATATTAAAAATAGTAAAACAATAGTAATGGCTGGTGATATTAATATAAATATAGTTGATAATAAAACCTGTCCGAACTCTAACGCCTTAGAATACAAATGCATATTGGCTACCCACGAGTTGCTTCCAGCTATAACAAAACCGACGAGAGGGAATTCATGTCTAGACCACATATTTATTAAAAACAAAGCCAACAAAATAGGACTTATATGTGACTCCACCATAACGGATCATAATTTGTGTATCGTAGGATTATCGACTCAACATATAAAGCCCACAAACAATCGTTGTAAAGTAAAAACAAATATATCTGCAGTAAAATCCCAACTTCTCTTAGCTGACTGGTCTTTAGTTCTAAATTCCTCAAATGTAAATGAAGCTGTTGATAACTTTGACGCAATTATAGAAACCACCATAGCTAGCAATACTGTTGAAACGAAAGTGAGTAGATCACAACACACTCTTAAGCCATGGATCACTCCAGGACTTATGAGGTGTCAACTAAACCGAGATAACCTTCATAAAGAAGCTCGGAAATATCCATCAAACTCCACAATACAAATCACCTACAAACGTTATCGAAATTTTCTGAATGAGCTCCAGCTGAGACTAAAGACACAGTATGAAAATCAAAAAATTACAGAGAATAAGCATAATCCAAAGAAATTATGGCAAACCATAAAAACAATTTCAAATATACCTTGTCACAAAAATAATGCCTCAGATCTTTTAAATATTAAACCCCAACCTCAGGACTCCCTTAACACTGTAAATGAGCATTTTGCAACAATAGGCAAAAAGTTAGCTGAATACAAACTTCTAAGTATGAAAACAACTGAGATTACTCTCGCAAATAAATACAAACCAAAAAATTCACCAAATAATTGTTTCTTTATGCATCCAACAGATGAGTCTGAGATAAATGCTAATATCAATCAATTAAAAGTAGGAAGTGCTCCCGGTTTTGATAACTGTACACCGATGCTCATAAAAGAAATTAGACATATTATTTTGAAACCCCTAGCCCACATCTTCAACTTGAGCTTATCAACGGGTATCTTTCCTCAAAAATGGAAATTAGCATTAGTCACCCCTATCCACAAAGGAGATGACAAACGTGTACCAGGCAACTATCGACCTATATCATTACTCTGCGTTTTCTCTAAACTTTTAGAGAAGATTGTCAATAAACGTCTAGTTTACTATCTCGAAAAATGTAATTTAATTTCATCCAATCAATTTGGCTTCAGAAAAGGAATTTCTGCAGAGGACGCGGTTAATACTTTAATAGACAATGTTGCTGATGCTCTTGATAAGAACTTACGTTGTATAGGTGTCTTTCTTGATTTAGCCAAAGCCTTCGACACGGTTTCTATACCGATTCTAATAAAAAAGTTAGAAGGCTTAGGAATCAGGGGTATTGCAAACCAGTGGTTTCAAAGCTATTTAAGTGAGCGAACACAGCGTGTCAAAGTCACCCCATTTCTAAGTGAGACACTATCGGTCTGCTTTGGTGTTCCACAAGGTAGCATTCTCGGTCCTACTCTCTTCTCGATATACATTAATGACATACTTACTCTTCCTACCGATGCCGCAGAAATAATTTGCTATGCTGATGATACTGCCATAATATTCAATGCAAACAATTGGGACAAGGTTTTAAATATAACCGAAACAGGACTACGACAAATAAACAACTGGCTTAACGACAACTTGCTGACACTTAATACGAGCAAAACCAAGTTTATAGCTTTCCACAAAACGAAATGTTCAAATCCCGGTAGTCTAATTAAATTAAAAATTCACTCCTGCCAACCCTCTGATACAACTCTCTCAAATCCTTGCTCCTGCGAGAATGTTGAACGCACTGAAACCTTAAAATATCTGGGTATTACAGTTGACGAGAAACTTACATTTAAACAACACGTTTCTTCACTTGCCGGACGTACTAGAAAGATAATTTATGTCATGAAAGCCCTTCAAAACATCACAAATAAAAACATTCTACTACAAGTTTATACGGCCCTTTGTCAATCAGTCCTATCATACTGCATCACAGCATGGGGAGGTGCAATTAAATCAGCTATGATTGACTTGGAAAGAGCTCAAAGAGCAGTGCTCAAAGTCATGTTAGGTAAGCCTTACCTCTACCCCACTAACGATCTTTACAATGAAAGTCAAACTCTAAGAGTTCGCCAGATTTATATTTTAAAAGTTGCCCTCAGTGTACATAAAAACACTCTAAACTCATCTCAATATGAAGAACTACTTAATAAACGAACCTTTAAAATACCAGTTTACACAGTTCGTACTACATTTGCGAAACGTTTACTTTTATATCAAAGAGCCAATATTTATAATAGAGTGTGTAAAGCTTGCGATATTAAAACAGCAATAATAAAATCAGCCAAATCAAAAATTAAAAAATGGTTATTGAGCCTAAATTATGAAGAAACAGAAAATGTGGTCATGATTTCATATTAAAACACATACATATCCACTCACACACACGCACACACACATACACACACACACACGCACGCACGCACACACACACACACAAGCTTTTTCTCGTATACACTTTTTGCACTATGTCAATTATTATTATTATTAATTACTTACCTTTTTGTCATTAAATTATAAAATACGGGTATAAAGTAAATGTTTGTATTTTCGTATAAGGGTTAACTTGATTGTATTTAAACTGTAACCACTCACAGATCTTTGCGATACAGGCCTGCGAGCCTAGTGCAAAGATCGCTAGTAAGCAATTGTAAAGAATTTCTTTGATTTAATAAATACATTATTATTATTATTATTATTATTTCATGGGCCCAAAAACAGTGGTGGGAGTTTGCTGCTGATCGTGATGGGTGGAGAGATAAAGGGGAGGCCTTTGCCCAGCAATGGGATGACATGGGCTAATAAGAGAAGATAAGATAAGGTAAAACCAGAGGTATCTGCTTATAGGGCTGGTTTCGTACCTACATATTACCTTGATTTTTAAAAAGTATCACAATCCGTCGGAGGCGTCACATATAGAGGTATATGTTACATTTTAGGTATATGTTACAAGCTTATGGGCCACCGGAGGCCAAGCCCCCCGTGACTATGTAAACAACGAGCTAATAATCTAAAGTTGCTGAAACATATTATGCTTATATTTATAACCAAAAATGTTCTTTTATTTGTTTATCAAAAACAGCGGGGTCACACAGAGAATTACCGAGGTGTGTAAAAAAGACCTACTGGTCAGAAGGTATATTATAGCCTCGAATTAATTAAGGAAATCTGTAGGTTCACGATCATGTCCACATCGTAAAAAACAGTTAAAACGTACATATTGACCTTGAAGATTCCATTTTTATATTTATAAAAAAAGATTTTAGTGGCAAGGAAATATTATTAATTAGTTTAAAGCAACGTTCTGCAATTGACGTTGTTTATCTTAATTTTGCCGTCCAAACTGAACAATACTCACAATGACATACCTAATACACGAAAGTCAGTATTCTTTCTACCTGCCCTTATCCCACCTTAATGTGGGGTCAGCACAGCAAACTTTTTCAATCATATTGCAGAAAGGATTTGGCTAAGTTTTTACGACTAGCTCCCTGCCTGACTACCCCCTCTGAGGGACACGAAATTATTTTAACCCGTCGGAGGCGGCATTATATATATTACATAAGCGGGCGTCTCGACCACCGGTGCCCGGGACGCCCGTCACAATTTAAAGCTCAATTCTAATTGCTAACTTAACTTATATGTAATAGATTACTAATAGTTTCAAAGTCTATTTCCTTGTGTGTTTACTGTTGTCCATTATTAACTTATTGAATACATTGTAGAACGATAATTAAGTAAATAATAAATAAACAGAGAGCGGCGATATCGATAACATGCATCAACAGTTGTTGACAAAATGTTGTTGCAGTCTGTTGTAATTTGCAAATGCGACGCATAGTAAGTTTAGTACAGTTAGCTACTGCCAACAAACCAAAAACCTAAATCAAGCCCGCATGTTTGGAACCCAGAGACCGGTAGCCACAGCTGTCATCAATCACGGGGCCTGACCTGCAGGCCTGCAGCAATTAAATAAAAAAAAATCGCACAAGTTCGTGTCTGACCACGAACAGTGAAGGGTTCCGTAGTAGAGGCGTTTAAATCGCCATTTTCAACCCTCACTCAAGTCAAATATAGTCGAAAATACTTTTAAGCTACTACCTTCATTTTTCAAATTGTTTGTCCAGTAAAATTCATGGTGGCATTAAATAAACGATGGCGCATCCTATATTTGTTTCTTCACCATTTATGGTTATAATAACCTTAATGTCATGCACGTGATGAAAACAAACCATCTTAAAAATAATATCCGTTCATATAAAATGAAAATAGATTAACGGACTCTTTGAAGTTATTTCTATAAGGCCGGCCGGGTCCGGGGCCGGGTCTCCTGCACTGGCTTTTTCGAAACAAAACATTAAAAACACATTACACATCCTCTTCCATTCCCTCCTTTTAGGTTGGCAACGCAGCCATGATTCTTTTTGTGTCTTGGGTGTCTATGGGTGGTGGAGATCACTTACCATCAGGTGACCCATCTACTCGTTTGCCAATTTCTGCTATAAAAAAAAAAAAAAAAAAACACCCAAAACAACGATTTTAGCTGTCACCTGCTCGTAGAACAATGGACCGTAGATAAAAAATGCATGTTTTGTGTAGGGGTGTTTTGTGTAATGTTTTAGTGCAGGAGGTCGGGCGTAACACCACACAAATTGTTTTCAAGTTTTATAAAACTTTATTTTGTAGCTTTTCAAAATTGACTATGCTAACTCTGAACAAATAAATACTCATCAATAGTCTTAAAAAACATAACATAAGCTCACGCCTGTATCCCCGAAGGGGTAGGCAGAAGCGCACTTGCCAACTAGTACACCCACATTTCGCCGAGCTTAGTTCCGTCCCAGATGTGATAGGGGGCGAGCCTATCGCCATATCGTACACAAATTCCAAACTCCGGGCTATGGAAAAATCCAATATCACTTTACTGCCCGAGACCTCAGGACAGTAGTCGTACCGAAATACAACCACGCCACCGAGGCAGACAATCTTAAAAGAATAATCATCTAAATAGGTACTCTAGTGTCGGTGTTTATCGTGATATATTTGGCGATATTGTGGTGTTGCAGCGGTACAGAGTTCGAACCCACGACGGTTGAATGCACAATCAAATGAACAACGTGGGCGCTTATAAGGCAGACTAAAAATAATTGATTAGGTTTGTACAAATATGAATTCTTTTATCCATGAAAAAAGAAAACAAATCTAACTTTCTTCTCCTACAAGGTTTTCAACCACCATAAATCACGAATATTCTTATTTCTTACCTATAGAGTAATAACACTATTTCTATGGATGTAGGTGTATGTACATACCTATATTAGAGGTATAAAAACCGAATTATGTAGACGTAGAATATGAGCGATCCCCTACGGGGGCTGCGGTTGCATGCATCCGCGTACCACGTAGCCCCCAACACATCGGAGAGAGGCAGAGCGGAATATTGCGAGATCTTACGGCCGGTTTCAATAAACGATATCAGTTTAAAGTGCAGATAGATCGCGATTATGAACCAATCAAATCAAATCTTTTGACAGAGTCATATTCAAACAGTGTTCTTATTGGCTAATTTTTGCTATCTATCTGTACATTCGAACTGAGATTGTTTATTGGAACCGAGCGTTAGTCGATAGGATGGTTTAGACCGGTGAGTCCGACATACCTCTGATCTCCGGCTTGGAGAGATTCGCAAATGAATTTCCCCGTGTTAAAAAAAGACGCAGAATATTCATAAAACTTTATTCCAACTTAGCTAACTTTTATTATCAGCAAATTGTTTAGCTCTTGGCGGTTTGGTGGCGGCGCGGCGGCCGCACCTGCGCTGTCACAATTAATTAAACCTCGGCTATATATTACATTAGTTTTCATTCGATTGGAAAGTTTGAATAACTACCACAATCTGAAATCAATACTCAGCTACTGTTAATATGCGCTAATAAGTACAGGGTGGTTACCACCACCTCTTATAGCAGTATTATTATAATCTTACTTGTACCGATTCCCATACAAAACAAACGAAGAACGATTATAATAATACTGTTATAAGAGGTGGTGGTAACCCTGTTGCTCTAGTAGCGACAATGCCTAATAGCACAGATTAACATTTTCAATCGAGTTTAAAAAGAGGAGGTTTTAAAGTTGGTCGGTTAAGTTTAAGATTATTTTTGTGTTATATAAAGCTTACTCCAGGGGTCGTCAAGATGTGATGTGATGTGTGAGGTTTTGAAGTTCGTCTTTCAAATTGTGTTCGAGGTATCCACATTTGTGTATAATAAACTCGAATTCAAAACAGTCAGTCTCATACAGTCAGCCCTTCCCTTAGGTACCTACTTTTTATCATACCACATTATCTTAAAGAATCAATAAGAGACAAAAAATCGCTACCAATCGCCAATAAGGACGCTATTTGTCAGGTACCGGAGAGTCCAGCAGCGGTCATCCGTTACCTGACAAAGGCGTCCAAAAAGGATTGTTTAACGCCAGCATTTCACAAGTCCGTGACATCAAAACGGTCCACGTCGACTCTCGACTTAATTTTCAACACGACTGAATTTGTACGGCTTGTCTTTGGAAATATGATTGGAATGCCTGATTTACTGTATTTTCTTCCAGAGTTATAGGGTCAGCGCATCACACTTTTTGAAGCATGTTACTGAAATTCCGCTCTGTTTTTTGACGTCAACACACTCTGCGGAATCTTGTTCCGCGTGTAAGATAAACCGTTTTGCCGAACTTGGGACTCGAATCTTCTTTCTAATCTACATCCCATATATATGCTGCCACTAAATCAAAGAGGCGACTACTGTATTTTTCTATAGTTATCATTTCATTCTGTTTATTTAATGGTAAAAAAATGTTTTCACATCAGAAAGCATGTGTTAAATGATGGTCAAATCTTTGGCAGCAGTATGGGCTGTGGACTGGGAGGTCCTGGGTTCGAATCCCAGGTGGGGCAAAACAATTTTTCTAATTTAATTTGCCCGGGACTGGATCCCTCAGACGGGGTTGACGTAAGGCAGGCAGCCCGTCGTAAAAAATAAGCCAAATCATTTCTACAACATACTTGAAAAAGTGTGTTGCGTCGACCCCACATTGAGGTGGGATGAGGACAGGTAGAAAGAAATGAATACAGCATTCCAAGAAGCACAGTCAAAACGTTTATTTCAGAAATCCCAATTGCTTTGACAGTGGTTTCAATTTAAGATCTAGTAAAATAGTGTTGAAATGATCAAGCTCTCAATCACATACCTCAATGATCCCATATCATCCGAAACAAATATTTCCGGATACATTGGATCATTCGGAATTGAACCGGAACCTTTCCCAGCAGTTACTCGGTCACCGAACCACGGCGGTTAGTCAAACGTTGTAACTAATTCATTGAACAGGTAGCTGCATAACGCTTTAGTAATGTATATAGAGGTAACACTAATCAAGTTGTTTTTCTTATCACAGTTATCAGGCCTGTCCATATTCAAGCCTTTAAAGACTGAAAGGAAACAATCTATAAGGAATTAATGTTCTCTGAAATAGTCTATCTATCGCGTTATAGAAGTCTGTATTAAGGCGCGTCTCCTGCACCTGTTTTTCTCGAAACAAAACACAAAAACATACGCAAAACAATGATTTTTCGCTGTCACCTGTTCGTAGAATAATGTCCAATAGATAAAAGTGTGTATCGTAACTATGTTTTGTGTAATGTTCTAGTGCCGGAGAGTAGCTTTAGTGAGTGACCGCGTTTATGGACGTTGAATTAGCTTTGGCCGGAACGATTTTTTATGTCAATGCAATAAACGCGTTTTGTATTGCAATTACGAGCAGGCCACTCGCCTAATACATAGATACATAAATACATTCCCACCAAGCCACCGATCTTAGTTAAGTAGCAGTTCAAGTAAATTCCTTGCCTCGACTGCCTCGGTGGCGTGGTGGTATTTCGGTACGACTACAGTTCTGAGGTTTCGGGTTCGATCCCCAGGTCGGGCAAAGTGATATTGGATTTTTCCATATCAGCCCGGAGTCTGGAATTTGTGCCCGATATGGCGATAGGCTCGCCCCCTATCACATCTGGGACTGAACTAAGCTCGGCGAAATGTGGGTGTTCTAGTTCGCTAGTGCGCCTCTGCCTACCCCTTCGGGGATACATGCGTGAGCTTATGTTATGTTATGTCAAGTAAATTCGTGAACAACTGAAAGTTCAGAATATAAATTCAATGCATACGAAGGCTGATAAAACCTTAAAATGCATCGTAATAAATCTTCAGAATATTTTAAAGAGCATCATTTTGATTGGCTCAAGTGATTGCTTGTCATATCTTGGATTCAAGTGCATTCGAGAAGGATTCTTTAATTACTATAAAGTACAGAAGGCTCTGAATGTAGGCTGTAGCGGTATTTTGTGTCGTGTCGTGTCTGGTGTAGTAAGAAAGTGAATACAGCTTTGTGGGTAAATGTAGGGCTGAACGGAAAAATTATATTAATACTAGGTAATGAGTAATGACGAATTATCGCTTGCTATATCGGTGAAAGAAAACATCGTGAAGAAACCTGCATACCTGAGAATTTCTTCACATGAATTTCGAAGGTATGTGAAGTCTACCATTAGGCCAGACTAAGGCCTAAACCCTTCATAAGTAGAGGAGGTTCATGCCCCGCAGTCGGTCTAAGCATGGACTGTGGACATTCGTATAGATTATTAGATTTTGATGATCGGGGTGAGATTGGCGTCTTTTCACCTTTTTTATTTTCCACTTGATATTGGAATTGAAAGATGTATAACTAGGTAACATTAACATTAATAAGTCAATAAGAGCCTGAATTTTACAGCTAAAGTAATAAAAATATGACAATACAAAGACATAGCGCCTTACTTATAAAAATATTTAAGCGCTGCTTATCTTTAACCATAGGTTGTCCTTTTTGACCGACTTCCAAAAAGGAAAGTCTTCGATTGGTTTGAATTTTTTTTTTTATGTAGAGGTATGTTACGCGATATCACCGCCAAATGTGGACCGATTTTCAAAATTCTTTTTGTCTTCGATAGAGCTTCTTTCAAGGGTCCCATATAAATTTGGTTACGATCGGATTTGAAGTCGGTCCGTTAAGTTTTTAAACTTGTGATTATAATTTTTAAACAATGTAACGCAAGGAAAAAAGTGACAGGTTATTATTAGCGAAAAGACAAGCCAAAATGTTTTTAAGAGTAAGGCCCATAATGTTTAATTCTCGACTCAGCTTAACATTTTGAAGAGCCACCCCTAGGGTCTGCGTGCGCGTGCGCAGCTCCCGGCGCGCGTCAAGGCGGGGGGCGTCCGTCAACTGTCAGGTAGGGTTAGGTCCGGATGACGAGAGTCGAGACTGATGCTCTTACTGATACCGAACTGAGAAACAGCTGACCAGATGACTGAGTTTTATGGAATTTGGTAATATGAATATAATTGGCTACGGTTTTTTGAACTTTCAATACATTCGCTTGTACTGTTATTTGAGTCGTATGTGAAATTAATGTATTGAACATAAAGTAATTTAACAGAGACTGGCAAATAAGCTATGAGTTACCTGATGACAAGATCTCGACACCCACGATAGGAAACATATACTAAACATAACATAAGCTCACGCTTGTATCCCTGAAGGGGTAGGCAAAGGCGCATTAGCGAACCCACATTTCGCCGTGTTCAGTTCCGTCCCAGATGTGAGAGGGGGCGAGCCTATCGCCATATCGGGCACAAATTCCAGATAGGGATGATATGAAAAAATGCAATATCACTTTGCTCGACCCGGGAGTCGAACCCAAGACCCCACGACGACAGTTGTACCGAAATACAACCACGCCACCGAGGCAGTCTAATGCAATCTATATATCCATCCATAAACTAAAAATAATTATAATGTCGTTACCAAAGTTAAAGGAATCGAATAGGCATTGGGAAGGCGAGGATCGTAGTGGTACCGAACCGGTCGACCCGGTCCTTTTGCGCTATAGAGACAACTGTCTACAGCGTGGTTATACCACTCCGGTGAGATCAGAGATACTAATATTAGATTCCTAGCAATTCGCTCTATAATTGTTGTCGAAATACGAGTACTCTAATTCATTACAACACCTCTGCTTACCTCTTTGGGTATACATTCATGAGCTATGTATTTAAATAGGGCCAGAAAATAGGCGCCAAACATTCCAGTCAACAGTCCGATGGAGCTAAAAAAACACAAAGAAATAATCCAATCAGTTAAACTGTTTTTAAATACGGCGCTCATTAAACCTACGTATGCAAAGTTACAATTAAAGGCAAAAGTATGCGTACAGAAGTGCCGACTCATTACTGATATTAATAGCAAGGTGACGTCACGAATAGGGATGTAGAAAAGACTGACCGAGGAATTTGGTCGAGGCGTCTACGCTCACAACAACAAGCTGTACAGTGTAATGCATCTTATCCGTAAGTGAAATACTAGGTATTGGCAAAAATACTTTTCCATACGAAAAATTAAAACCAAATCGTAATAGTCGTGATCGTCGGTAAAAATAATTTTATTTCAATGAATTTCACATTGTTAAATTTTATGAATGTTACGCGTTCTTATGTTATTGTGGTTATATATTATATATAAGATCCTGGATTAGTTAAACAACTCGGCGTTCGTCGTTTTTTATGTATTCATGGATTTCACGGAGCAAATATCAAGTGTCTGCTTCCGAAAAAAGAGTGTTTTCATATCAAAGAAACAAATATTAACCTCTATTCTGGGTGTTGTGAGATCGTACGTCTCTTTTAGTTCCTGATACGCATTATTACGTATTAATTCTACATTATTGCAGTTGTATACTCAATTATTGTACCATACAATTACGGACCGCATCGTCAAATTTCACGTAAAACTGATACGACATAAATGAAAAACGAATAGGCGGAGCCTTTCCTTGCAACGGCACTATAAGGCTAATTATAATATTGAGATCTTTTTTTATTTTTTTTTATAAATTTTATCGATGCCTTTAGCTAAAGTAACATTAAATGAATGACTAAATGGAATAAAAGTGACCAGTATTTCACATCTCTAGTCACAACATAACAACTCGCAATACATTCCTATATTTTTTTGTAGAGGCATGAATCGTTAAAGTCCAAAGAACATGTTAGTTAACAACAATGTTTGTGCCTCGATCTGATCGCGATCAGAATGCTCAGTTTATAATAAACAAGAACTTTTAATAGAGCAGTAATATCACTTCGGATGCACTATATTTGAAAAAGTCTGTTTTGCAACAATATTTTATATTCCACGATAATGGTACCAAGTATGCAAAAATTCTGTGCCAAACGGTCAAGTCAAGTCAAAGTCAGGTGGCGACATTTATCACGAAACTAAGAAATATTTGAGTGGTAGACCCACGCTGTAGACAGTTACGTCTACAGCTCGAATGGGCCGGCTCGACCGGTTTGATACCACTGTCTCACAGAAAGCCGACGTAAAGTGGCAGCTCGCTGTCGGATTTCGTTCAGTGAGTGAGATTTCCGGTGGCTCAATTTTCCCCTTCTCTTTCCCAATCCCTCTATTTCACTCCTTTAAGGTTGACAACGCACCCATGATTCTTTTTGTGTCTTGGGTGTCTATGGGCGCTGGAAATTGTTTATTTGTGGGTATGCTTCTGTTCAGCTGACTGACGATGCATGACCCTCTCTGCGTCGCCGACGCGATGTTAACCTTCCGTATCATCTGTAGCACAGGTCCATACCTAGTACAGGGTATGGTTGGGACGCATTGCTTAGTACGATGTCGGAGGGGTGACTGGGCCGTCTTACGGCTCTCCACTAGCATTACCACAGCTTGCCTACCGATGTGTCACTAGTTTACTTATTTTTACAAATAAACTATTTTGATTTTATTGTTATTGGAAAATAATCAAGACTATCTTTACAAGAAACCCATGTGTTAGTTACTTAACGCACTTGTACTAATATAAAGTAGAAAGCCAAGCACCAGTCTGTTGCAACATTTAATTAAAATATAAAAAATAAAATTTTATCACATACAAATCGCAGTTTAGAGTAATGGCCACTTAATTTATTTTAGTCAACATTTTACGAGACAATAAAATCTGTCTGAAGTGCATTGGCCAACGCGATGCTTGCTCATATGTCAGTTTTAATAGCTTCGTTAATGGCTTAATTCAAGAAAAAATAATTTCAACGAGTCTTTATATTGCGTAAAAATAACTTAAATAAAGTTAAAAAAAAATGGTAAATAAAATATTTTATCTGCCATTGATTTATTTGTGACGCTATCCTGCCATTCCACTGGGATTCGGTCTTTAGTAAGTATGGTAAGTAGTAATTTTCTTTGTAAATTAATTGTATTTTTAGACAAACAATCGAAGAAGATTTTATTCTTCTGCACGCGTTTTGCATTATTTGTTTTTCACTAAGAGCATTTAGTATTTACCTACTTATAACGTCTTTGGTTTTACATAAAATATCTGCCTTAGCTACAATATTAAATAAGCCATTTTTCTGATTTGATTTGCCGGGAATTTGATACCCTAGAGGGGGTTGACGTCAGGCAGGCAGACGGTCGTAAAAACTAAGCCAAATCCTTTCTGCAACATGCTTGAAAAAGCTTGTTGCGCCGACCCCACATTGAGGTGGGATATGGGAAGGTAGAAAGAAAGAAAACTACAATATTAATGTTCCCAACCCTTGATAAGTTTGTAGTTTAACTACAAATATTTTACATAAGACATTTCAAATTACTTTCTCATAATTTTATTAAAATATTTCTGCCTTTGCAATATACCTATAGATAAAATCAACACATGAATCTAAACGATATTCCAAATAGATAAGTACACGCTGTTCTTAAAGCATAACAAAAGCACATTAGACAAGGCTTAACAATGATTGTAGAGCAAAAACTGCACTATTGTTACTATGTACCGACAATCGACAGTCGACACGGCGACTATTAACCATGTATTATTAAGGCTCGAGTTAATTAATGGGTTAAACGACTTGTCTATCATTCTTGTTGAATGTTACAGACTGGTTATAGAACTTGAAGTAGTTAGGGGTTTATAGTTAAAAGCATATGATCAACCAGTCGAAGCGATATCTATCCAAATGCCTCAAACAGCGAGCTAAAGACGTGGCGCCTTACTTATAAAAATATTTTCGCTTATCTTTTCGCCCGTCACTTTTTTCCTTGCGTTATATTGTTTAAAAATGAAAGGGACAACTTATGGTTAAAGATAAGCAGCGCTTAAATATTTTTATAAGTAAGGGGCGTAGTGGCTAAGAAAATAAAACAAAAATGGATAAACATAGTTTAGTGGTTTTTGAGCGTTCAGTCAAAAATATCACAGGCCCGGGAACAAACAAGTGTGTCTATTAATGATATAAAAATCTGCACATCTTTAAAGCATAATAAGGGACGAAAGAGACTCGATAAGATCATGTATAGAAACGAGAAGGAGACTCCAGACGTGCCACTCAGATTACGAAAAAGAACAGCAGGCCTGAATTTTAGGTTTCAAAAACAGAGGCACGACTCCGGTCTTTCATGATGTAGACATGACAACGTAACTGCCATTTCTAAAGTTATCTTTACGCGTGGATAATTATTATACGTGGCACATGGCTGACATGGCACACATACATACATGGCACACATACATGGCACTCATTTTTATTTTAAGTACACGCGTTCCTGACAGCCTCCGTGGCGCAGCGGGCGAGTAGCCGGCTGTGAAGCGAGAGGCCGTGGGTTCGATTTCCGTAACGAGACAAATGTTTGTATGACCTACAGATATTTGTTTCGGGTCTGGGCGTTGTGAGGCCGAAAGTTTCTCGTAGTTTCGATACTCACGATACAGGTTATACCTAGTGTGGGATCAGAACTATGTACTGTTGGGTGTATTTATTTATTTATTTGCGCTGCAGCGCTGCCACAAAAACCTCATTCAATTCAAGCAGTCAGGTTAATTGAAGGTGAATAAATAGCCGTGTTTACCACGAGCGCTTTACGCAAACCGCCGCTGGATTCCAGTGCAATTGCAGATCTATGTCAGTTATCGAGGGCTTGACACCGGACTTTTGAAAGACAGTGAAGGTTTCGGATATTGGTTCTTCATCAGTCACAGGATATCCACAGCTGAACTTAGGCCTTCCCCAAAACTTTCCAGTTTTAAAAAACTACGCGCGAATATTGAAATGCTACTAATCAATATAAGAGCCCCTTCAGATCTTGGGTTCAAATACCGGGACGAGCAATCTCAATTTATATGAGTTTTTCAATTCGAACATCACGAATGTGTTGAAAATATAATTAAACAAGACTGGTGATGGTTTAATTTGTGGTTACCTGTAGTTCTTACTATTATTGGGCCCAAATATGTACATAGACACGATTAGTTTCACATACTTAATGAGCTGATGATTGTTTACCACTATGTTTACAGAATGTTACTTTTTTTTCGAATTTGCTTTTGCTGTTAGCTTATGTTGCTTTAACAGCTTCACCTGACAGTAAATTTTATCTTTAATCTATACTTTATTATATACCATTTGTAAAGGCGCAGTAATCGCCTTATTTGTTAATAACTTTCAATTTCTAATAATTGGAACACCGGTAGCGTAATGAGTTTCAAGTAGATACCTACTTGTATTAGAGGTAGTTCTGTTAATAAGGTATTTACAAGCGTGGAAAGCTCGTAAATTACTATGGGGGTATGGGAGCTTCGACAGGTTATTAATTTTCTTAGGGCGACTTGCACAAGTATTACTAACCTACAGTTAGTCCTAACCTCAAGTTAAATTGAAAAAAAAAGAATGACATGTAAATTAACATTACCGTCGAATGTGTAAAAAACTTAGGAAAAGTCTGTAAAAGCTGATTAATAAGTCAGTCCCATGTATAAATATTTTTGAAACTTTAACTCTCCCTTTATCTTCTTTGTGTCCAATAATTTGAGAACATAGAGACATATTGATTTCTTAAGTTTACATGAATGTTATACATTGAAATAAAACTATTTTTACGGATATACATATAAGTATTAATATATATGACGTTGTGGTACTTTAAATAAATATCTATAATGAAAGCATCGCGTTTTTATATTAAGCAAAACAAATATTATTGAGCACAACCTTCTATATTCAATACGAACGGCGGCGTCGCAATCTAGAAGCTAGCTGCACATACGCAGTAACCGGCATGTTCTAATGACCTATAATTATCATTCCAGCTCGATTACAAAGTAAACAGGAATGTCTGCCTGTACAGTCATTATTTGCCACCTTAACGCCTGTCAAAAAGCGGCAACTTATTCCTTATCAACAAACAATAATCCAGATGTAATTTATGAAACTGCAATGTTTTATAAACAGGCCGCAGTATTAAAATAGCTGCATTCTAATGTTCCGCAACTGTTTGCTGTTGGATTCAGGATACTGGTTGGAATTTGGTCGTAATTAGGAGTATGACAAAGTACAAAAGTAATATAGGAATGTGGAACAATAAAGTGGTAGGGATTCGAAGAGAAGTATGAAATTACAAGGCAAGATCGATTTGCTGGTGGTAGAATAATCGTGACTGCCTCGGTGGCGTGGTGGTATTTCGGTACGACTACGGTTGTGAGGTCTCGGGTTCGATCACCGGGTCGGGCAAAGTGATATTGGATTTTTCCATATCAGCCCGGAGTCTGGAATTTGTGCCCCATATGGCGATAGGCTCGCCCTCTATCACATTTGGGACGGAACTAAGCTCGGCGAAATGTGGGTGTTCTAGTTTGCAAGTGCGCCTCTGCCTACCCCTTCGAGGATACAGGCGTGAGGCGTGAGCTTATGTTATGTTTATGTTATGATAATCGTATCCGACCGGATGGCGATCACCGTACACATGGTGCTAAAACCTCCAATAGTGAACCAGACTCCGTGTGTGATTCGCGTTCCAGCAGCCAGTGTACTTCTGGTTCTCTCGAAGGGCCTGCGGCATGACTTGATGGTTGGTTGGGTCGGGTATGGGGGTATCCCCGTGTCTGCATCGGTCATCCGCCTGTCTTGTCACAAGCCCCTCAATTTGCTTCTTCCCTTTTCGGATTTGGAGTGTGAGGAAGCATAAATAGGCCGGCATGATTCTGACGACCACTGATAAACCCATTGTTTGTCAGGGATATGCGGCGACGCACTAGCGATCTAGAACACCCATATTCTGTCGAGCTCATTTTTGTCCCAGATGTGATAGGGGACTAGCTTATTGCCATATCGGCAAATTCCAGACTCCGGGCTAATACTGAAGAGTGAGAAGACAAACCCAATATCGCTACCCGACCCGGGGATCGAAGCGGAGACCCCATGACAGTAGTCGTACCGCATGCAATACAACAATGCTACCGAAGCAGTCTATGTAATTGTTAACAATTAGTTCACATGTACGCGATATCATCACCTGTAGAGGTCGTTAAATAGGTACCTATACGAATGTTATAGGCATTTCATTATGTTAAAAAAAATACATAACGAATCGATATACTCGTTGGGTTCTTTTCGTCGGTCAATAATCCTGCATTACATTAACTTTAAGATATGGAATCAATCTACGTCTGCAAAGGTTGTGGATGATAAATATCCGAGCGTGTATTATTCAAATTCTAATGTATACAGCACGAGATGGTTTTATCCGCGCCGTTATGTGAGATTATGAATCACGATGCTACCAGTTCGCAGCAGCCGCCGCCGGCTTGTCGCGATCTTGGCATTTTTCGGAATTTTGTCTTTCTTTACATCTAGGCTCTACATACATATAGTATAAGTTCACGCCTTTTTCTTACCGACCACATCTAAGTAGTCCATAGCTGACCATACTTGACGGTATGCCATAGCAATGGGCTTGTAGGTGGATACTCACACTTCACACTTCAAAGAGGCAAGAATCAATTTGAGGGGCCTGCGACAGGACAGCCGAATATGATGCAAGCAGACGGATACAAGGATGTACCCATAGGAGCATAGACCTGCCCCAACCAACCAGCAATTCATCAATCCCCTCAATAGAACCAGGTATACACTGGCTTATCTTAGAATGTGATCCATACAAGGAGGGTGGGACACTATGGCAGATTTAATACCATGTGAACGGTGGTCGCTATCGGGCCGTTACTTACTCCAAGAATAATTTTCATCACCAGTAGATAGCGTTAAAAAGGAACAGCTGATGTAACTAACGCATCCACGCTTTTCGCAGTGTCTTCATGTAAGGAACAAGCCTAGTCATACCGGGGACAAATTCCCCTGACTACTTATGGTGATTCCAACAGAAAATCACAAATAAATTGCTAGGCCTAGGATCTGGAATTGGGACTTCACTGTTCTCACTCTTCGTACGCTACTCCTTGACGAAAGAGCTTTGAGTTTGAATTTTTGTTTGAAAGTTTGAATTGGCAACGGTGATAAGCCTAATAGAATGGAAATGTCCTCAGAAAACTATAAATGTACTACAACAGTCCATACCCTTCCAAAGGCCCAATCTCATACAAATGTAACAAATTTCGTAAGTACCTACTGCGATCTCAGCTTCGAAACAGAATTACATACGAGGTCTAGTCGAAATCCCAAATATTGATAAATCTTCCACAAAGAAAATGTATTTAGTCTATTTGAAAGGCCATTTCTAGATGTCAATGCCCTATTACTAATCGTCAAAACGTTTGTTAATCTGGTTAACGAACCTCTAATATATGTATTTACCACTTCAACTGTTATGATTCCTCTCAGTAGTTTGACTATGATTTAATTGCGTTAATAACTAGTCAAGGAATTAGAACAGTCTTCTCATAAAAAATATAATATGGACTGCTTCGGTGGCCTAGTGGTATTGAATGCGCGGTACAGCTATCGTCCTGAGGTCTCGAGTTCGACCTCCAGGTCGGGCAAAGTGATAGATTTTTTTCGTATCAGCCCGGAGTCTGGAATTTGTGCCCGATATGGCGATAACCTCGCCCCCTATCACATCTGGGACAAAACTAAGCTCGGCGAAATGTGGATGTTCTAGTTCACTAGGGCACCTCTGCCTACGCCTTCGGTGATACAGGTGTGAGCTTATGTTACTAACCATACTAACAATCTAACATTATAAAGACAAGATTACATTTTTGTGTGGAATGAATAAATCTGATGGCGTGATTATGGTGACTACTGATAAGGTTATTATAGTTGGTAGTTGATCGTTTACTACGTTTTCCATCAAATGACGTCTAGATGTTTCTGTGTTCGGAAAAAATAATTTTATAACTAGTGGACCAATTTTAAATCCTCTTTCATCTATACACAAAGTAGTCAGTAAACAAAAAGTAAACTAAGTTATCAGTGAGTAACATGCCTATGTTCACATATTTATAGAAAATCAATATAATGTAGCTTGCTGTTGCGTTTCGTACGGCGAGTAAGATTTCCGGAGGCCCTGAATAGTCCTCCTCTAATCAATCCTCATTCTATAGTTGTTTTAACATTGCCAGTGTACATGGGTGTTGGTGACCACCTTCCATCAGATAGGACGCTCGCTCATCTGCCTTCATAGGTCAAAAAACAGCTTTAAGGTTCAACGTTAAAAAAAATCAATTTGGACATTAAAAGAATATAAAAAGTTAATGACTGTCTCATCCTGAACACTTCATTATCCTCGCGAGATAATAACGTAGCTCATTAACAACAAAGTCCAACCAATAACGTGTAGGTAATCACCTCCGATCAGCAATCGGAACCGGTGGAGACATTTAGCTTTACATGAAACACAAGGCTAGGAGTATTTGCGACATCGTGCCTTCCTAAATCTTCTTTTTAAAACAGCACTACGCCAGTTGTCAGGCAGCAAAGAAAGGGATTTAGACCTTAACGATCCCGCAGGATAGTAGACTTCACGTACCTTCGAAATACTTATGGAGAACATAAGAGCTTCAAAGGTATGAAGGTTTCTTTCACTGGTGAAGCTAGCGATTCAACAACGAATATAACACGAGCATTATGAATATGTCGTTCAAGGAATTAATCTAAGATGCCGTTTTTATTTCTTAAAGCATCTTTAAATTGGCAGATAGAAGACGCTGTTTAGCAAGGAATTTCATTGTGGTAGACGTAAAATAAATGACAACTCTACCATAACAAGAGACATTGAATGCGCATCGTAATCACTTCATCAAACAATAATGCGATATAATTATAAACCTCGACAAAAGCCTTAAAGGATATATTAACGCATTAACTAAAGAATTTACAACTGGTAACTTCACGACAAGCGGCATAGCCTTCACCTTTGTAATGGCATCTGTAGATTCTTGTGATGGCATTTGTCATCCATCTCAAATCCATGATTCCATGATGACGACACAACTGTTTAGTTTGGAAAATATTTTTAAATCATACGCCATAGAATTTATAACTTATGTCTTATCATCGAAATGTTTAAAGACTTTGATGAAGCGAGTCATCAGTGCTAACGATTATCGACAAAAAGGTGATCCAATCTACATATGTGCCAGAACACAGAGTAGATAATTGTTTTCCTAAAACTTATCAATGTTTATACAGTAACATTTCAACTGTTACCCTACAGCCCATTCAGGCTACTATTATAGGTGTATTCAAAATGATCGTAAGCTTAATGTTTCTTCCAGCAAGCTAGTAATTCTGATCATAAGTTCTAATCATTCATCATCTTTATTTTTGCTTTTACTTGACGGATGATCCCTTCTTTTAAAGATATACGTGTTTACAAGCTATACAGTGACTTCACTTTTCCTATATCATGTAGGTAAAATACCAATGATGATTATTCTGTCATTAATTCTGGTATATTAGTCATGGTATTAAGATATAACTCCGCATAAAATAGTAATTTGTCATTGTAAACCCAGAAAGAGTTACACAACAACCCGGTATTTGTAAGAACCACAAACGTAACACTTCTGTGAATCAATGTATTATCCAGAACAACATTCTGGTGTAACATAACCATTACATCTGAGCATATTTCCATTTGATAATTTTCGCATGCTATAAATATGACATTTGACAAAACATGTTGTCATCAAGCTAAACATTTGCTTTTGAATTAACGTTCGAAAGGGATTGCGAGTTGTGACTGTAAAAAGTGATTGAAATAAATAAAAGATCGCTTGTGTAGTGATTTACCTAGCCATCCATTCCAGGGGGCCGTCACTCGCACTACACTTAGGCACAAAATGCACAGAAACTGCACTCTAGTTCGGCCGGCACTGGCACTGGCGCGAGCGTATTAGACGCGCGTGGTACTGTGGTACTGCGCTCCCCGAACCTCCACTCACTTATAAATTCTTTACAAGACTCGTGCCAGTGGCTGGCCCTGTACAGTCGAGCACGACAGTGGCCCTTGGGATGCGACAGTCCTTCGACTTGTTTACGGCATTATTATTGGAACGAATTGGGGTTGTTTGTGTTTTAGGGTAATTGTGAAACTGATACGCTTTGAGTAAATGCTACAGACCAATACGTATCCCAAATAGATTTTTTTTTAAATATGTTCGTATGAATCCCTCAGTTTAACGTTAGGCAAATCCTTTTTATAATAACTTTGAGTAGGCCCATAGAGGCAGGTGGAATGTGTCGTAAGAAGGTGTCTATTCTATAAAACGTTATCGGATGAACGATATTGAACCGATACTCTAGAGTCTAGCGGACTCTAGCGCACAGACTAATAAGTATGCACGTGGATTAAATAAATGTCAAACACCGAAGATTGGGCTGTCAAACGGTTTACAGTAAAGCTTTCTTCGAAACGAAACTTATAGCACCGATATCGGTCGGACACGTGAGCCACATTAGTAGCAAAACATCCGAAACGAAGTCCGCAACTGCGGATTTCGTTTTAGAAACTAGGCCTCATGCTACCTATCAATCGAAAGCAGTCGTTTTACATTAATACTTGTTATTAAACGAAACGTGCAAGTAAACAAAGGCAAGATGCAATACATGAACTTGCTCCACTAACCGTGAATAGCTTCGAGTACCCGTTAAAAAGTGAATTTTCGGCGTAAAGATACAATCTTGCGCCACGTGGGCTTTAATTGCAGAATTTAGCGCAGGATTGTACTTGGAACCGGCGCGGCGTGTGCGCAGCCTCCGGTCGTCGTTCGAGTAACCAGTCGAGCAGCTCGCTCCCCCCGACACCCCCGCGCTTCTGTCCCAAACTTTAACATTTACATCCTAATTTGAATCTTAAAGCAACTGCACAAAGCTCAAAATCGATATCGAATTGACGTCGCTTAAACTCTTCTCCCAATTATACAAATTACAGCAGTTATTTCGTATAAGACATGCCTTGCAGGGTTCTCTACATATTTGTAAATGTTTATCCTATTATGGACTGTAAGGGGTGGTGATAGGGTGGGTTTTGAAGGCACAACGTTCGAGTAAAACACACCTGCCACGGGCTACTTGCAACTGAATGATTGCTGTAATATTATTTACTGAATTTCACAAACGCACCCGAAATTACGAGATGATTGGTAATTTTCGTAATGACGTCGCCTTTCGAACTAACAGTTTTGGAGTGAATGTTATTGATATTTGATAGCTCTATAACTCTACGCAAGTATTTTTTCATATCGATAAGCGTCACACAGGTGACTGGCTGTGGACAAAGAGTTCCTTAGTTCGAATATAGGTTTATTTTACTCGATTTTTCCAAGTCTGGATCACCTGAAGAAGGTTGATGTCAGGCAGGCAACCTGTCGTAAAAACTAAGCCTAATAAGCTTTACTGCAATATGGATGAAAACGTGTGGTTTTCCAACACCCTGAAAGTGGAATAAGGACAGGTAGAGGAACTAAATACTTGAGCCTGTACTTTCAAAGGGTAGGTAGAGGCGTAGGTAGAGCACTCATTCACTCTCATTTATATCGTTTTTCTTCTCCCTTCGATTATCGATGGCAAAATGGGACTGCCTACCATTACTCATCCGTGATATATCAAATAGACAGAATCAAGCACAAATGATGACTGCCTGCCCTGAAATTCGAACCTAGAACACCGATTTTTAACGCAAATACACTGCCGCCATCCCTAAGATATTTATACGGGAGCAAAGATTGCAGGCGTCAAATAGCAATGAAATGCCTGCAGCCATGACCCAAGTTTACACCTCGCTAGTACAAAACACTTTCGTTTAACCCCGCGACACTAGCTCATGTAAGTCGTTACATTGGCTTGGAATTTTTTGATCGAATTGACAAGAGGATCTCAATTAATATCCTTTTTTATATTGTATGTTTTGCGATATCTTCGGTACATGTGGAAATATATTTAAGATTATTTTCGTTTGAAGCTTACTCTAGAGGTGGCCCCTACTAATTTGACAGAGATCAGCGGCCTGAGCAGGAAAATTTCTGACAACCGTAAATGTATTCGAACTCGATGCGCGTCTATGAAATTTGTATGAAATATTAACCAAACGCCATCAGTGCGCAGCGAACTCGAATATATTTACATTTACATTAGTTTTTCGTGCTCGAGCTACTGTAGGCCAACCATGAATTTTTTTGACATTACTCGCTAGCGACTCCGTAAAATATTTGTATGACAAAATGAAAAATGAAACGAAATGTATCATCTTATGATAGTTAATGTTGCATGTTATACTAGTACCAATAAACATTTCTTTCTTTTTTTTCTTCAAGCGGTTACGCGGGAACTGACGTTTTCCACACAAATATTTTACGTCATCGCTCGCGTAAATACGTGCACCAAACTCATGGTTGAGCTACTGATGATGGGTTGCGTGCGGAGTAAACTCTTCAACAAATATATGTTACGATTGGGTTATTATTATTTGAAAAAGTTATTTGTTTTACATTTATAGTTACATATATATATATATATATATATATATCGGCGCAAAATAGCAAGCTTATTTAAAAAGCCGTTGTTATTTCACGTTATTAATTTATTTTACAATTGTTAAACTGCTGAAACCTTAAAAGATTCTAAAAAGTTAAAATAATCGTTATAATTATTTCTTTGCCATTCGATATTCGGTATCGAGTAGGTAGTTGCAAATATTACACCCTATAAAAGGAGTGTTCAGAGCAGATTCGACACAGTCGTGCTCCGGCACTCGGACTGTCCACATCCCTGACTAGACGGTGCTCTTGAGCACCGTTAATAAAGGGAATTAGTGAATCTCAGTGTTCACTATTGATAAATAAGATGAGTAATCATCTTATTGTCAAAAGTGACGTCAGCCATGCTGACGTCACCGTTTTTAAAAAAAACAACGTTAGCGTTGGCCCTCTGACATCAGAAGTGGGATCACAATCCCACTCACTTAACTTGAACCTTTCCGCCCTGATAATCGATACTTTAAATCCCATGGATACTTTCAATCCGACTGATACCTTCAATCCAACTGATAATTTCAATCCGATCGGTCAATAATAAAGGCCCAGGCCACAGCATCGTCCTTCCCAGTTCCTTTAGAACCCCTGTGGACCACGGCGTAAAGGACCGCTCAGAACCACAGCATCATCCTTAACAAAAAAAAAAAAAACTGTGGACCACGGCGTACAGGACCGCTCAGAACCACAGCATTATCCTTAACAATAAAAAAAAAAAGTGCATAAATGCGTGGAGCATCAGCACTAGTGCATTAATGTGTGGAACATTTGCAAAAAAAAAAAAAACCTTTTCAGAGCCTCTGTGGACCACGGCGTACAGGACCGCTCAGCGCCACAGCATCGACCCTTCCCGTTCCTTTAGAACCCATGTGGACCACGGCATCATCCCCGTAAGAAAAGTGCATAGATGCGTGGAGCATTCGCACTCTGACTACTGATTCATAAAAAGTGCATTGTGTGGAACATTTGTACAAATGTTTATAAATATGGTCTGGCAAGGCTGGTCGGATACCTCCCCTAAAAACCATATAAACTAGGGCACGCGGTGCGTCTAAATAAAAACAAGAAACTACCTGATTTATGGTCAGGATTGATCGAGACGGTGTATGTGACACTGTTGCAGTCATTTTTGAAGTCTAAATGTCAACGTCAGTGATCATCTTTAAAAATCATAAGTGGTCAATTTGAAAAATCCTGAGTGGTCAATTCGGGAAATTGTTTTGTGAGCTAGGTAATTTTGCCCGCTGAGTTTGTTTCGCCGGGTCTTCTCAGGCAGGGCCGCGTTTGGACCCGGTGGTAGTTTAAAAAAAAAATCGGACTCTTAAATTCGCAATAATAAACGAGGCCTTTCAAAATGACCGTATCGGCGTACAACCACAAGCTTTCAATAGGAGCACGTGCTATTTCAAATGAAAAGAAAAAGAAAAAGAAAAGAAAAAGAAAAAGAAAAAAAAAATTTGTTCTACGAGTATTCACAACAAATTACAAGGCTGGTGCAGAGCACGCACCGCCTATCAGAATGGCCGTATCGGCGCAAAATAGCAAGCTTATTTAAAAAGCCGTTGTTATTTCACGTTATTAATTTATTTTACAATTGTTAAACTGCTGAAACCTTAAAAGATTCTAAAAAGTTAAAATAATCGTTATAATTATTTCTTTGCCATTCGATATTCGGTATCGAGTAGGTAGTTGCAAATATTACACCCTATAAAAGGAGTGTTCAGAGCAGATTCGACACAGTCGTGCTCCGGCACTCGGACTGTCCACATCCCTGACTAGACGGTGCTCTTGAGCACCGTTAATAAAGGGAATTAGTGAATCTCAGTGTTCACTATTGATAAATAAGATGAGTAATCATCTTATTGTCAAAAGTGACGTCAGCCATGCTGACGTCACCGTTTTTAAAAAAAACAACGTTAGCGTTGGCCCTCCGACATATATATATATATATATATATATATATATATATATATATATATATATATATATATATTAAATTTTTTTTTACTTTGTGTACTGATTACATAGTCATCTTGTTTTACCTTTAATTTTTCAAATATAATGGTGCGATGCAATCATGGGTAAACATTAAACCGTATGGTATGTTGGTGCGTTAAATAACACATGGTACTACAAAAGCTCACGCCTGTATCCCCGAAGGGTTAGGCAGAGGCGCACTAGCGAACTAGAACATCCACATTTCGCCGAGCTTAGTTCCGTCACAGATGTGATAGGGGGCGAGCCTATCGCCATATCGGGCACAAATTCTAGACTCCGGGCTGATATGGAAAAATCCAATATCACTTTGCCCGACCCGGGGATCGAACCCGAGACTTCAGAACCGTAGTCGTACCGAAATACCACCACGCCACCGAGGCAGTTAAATAATCCATGCTACTAATACCTAATATTTGGGTAGCGCCTTTAAATACGAGCATTTCTTTTGCGAACAATTATTAGTGTTTACTAAATAAGCTATATGAGCACAAAATAAAAAAAAAACATTACCATCCTTCTGAGGCAGTTGGGTAAAAAGACAAATTGATAATCTCTTTTATTGAAATCTGTTAAAATACTAGAATAGCCATAACTTTTATAGTCAACGATGAAATTAATATGACGGCTGCTGGATGCAGTACCTCTACATTCTGAGTCACTAAGTGCATTGCTGCATTTTTCCCACCTGACGAATCAAAAGTAATTACCTTACGCGTCTTACGACACGCTCGTATGAGCAGAGGCAATATAAATTACTTACATTATGTGTTGATGAACATCATAGCATCTTTGTATGAGAGCAAGACAAACGTTAAGGCTGAGATCTATGGAGCGAACTACGACTAAGTCTGACTCAAAGAAACGAACTCAATGAGGATTTTTAAATCGAACTTCAACTTAGTCCAAGCCATTTTACAAGAAAAACAGACAGACAGACTAATCAAAGATTTCTTGGAAGTTTGTTCGGACTAAGTCAAAGTTTTAGGACCGGGGTCGCTCCGAGAAGCCTGTGGAGACACAAGGAGGATCCTATTCATCACACAATAACTTTTTATACAGATCCTGCGCTTCTAGTCGGAGCTAGGCTGGCTAGATCTCTAGCTGGCATTAAAGACACGCACAATGGTTCGATTCTTTTAACGAACTAAGTGCGGAAAAAGGAGCCCACAACCAATACCAATAAGTGAAAGTTCGATTTAAAAATTTCAAATCCTCAATGAGTCTGTTTCTTTGAGTTGGACTTAGTCGAAGTTCGCTCTATAAATCTCAGCCTAAATGTATGTATGGTCGTTGCATTAAATACAGATGCGTTCAGGAGGATGATGTTCCGAAGCCAGTATGAATTCAGCCACTTTAGTTTCTTGTCATGTCATTATGATATTATTATATTTGTCAGTAATTATACTATATATGCTTTTCGAATGCATTCTTGGTCTTTCGGAGCTGTATAAGCTAAACCTTTCTGCCACATGCTTAGTAAAGTATGCGCCTACTCTACATTGGAATCTGATAGAAGCAGTTGAAAAAAAAACAAATTAACAGTAGTGACTCTATTTAACTTTGGTTTGAGGAATGCGGGGACTTTTGGTACAAGGCCAGGACTTCTTCGGTGCCGTGATGCAAGGCTCTCTGGGTTTGAAGAACATTTTGTAAATTATTGCTATGACGCCGGCGCCCACTGCGATACCACCTGGAAATTATAGTAGGGGAGCCCACGATGCTAGATGGGGATTTACTCGAGCGTCGTAGAGACCTATTGGGATGCAAAGCTTAGATGATATGAAGAAAAAAATGTTATATGATATATACCTTTACATCGGTGGGGGAAGCGGCTATAGATTTTTAAATATGTAAAAAAAAACTGTTGCATGGACATCCTCGAGCGCGTCAGATATTGATAGCATCAATGCCCTACGTATTTTTAATAATGTACGTATGTTAATCTGATCGTTTGCATGATGCGAGTGGTTGTATTTAAGGGTTGAAAATGAAAAAAAAAAATTTTTTATCGAGCGCGTCAGATTTTCTAAGGGAGTGTTAAGTGCACCAATAAAAAAGCTCTCATTCACTAATCTGACGATTTCGATGGGACGCAAACTCGCGGCCATTTTCATAATGTGCAATAAAAATTCGCCATTTTGAAATACTCAAGCGCGTCAGATTAAGATATATATGGTTCATCTTTATGTTCTAAACGTACTGTCTCATAATCTGACGATTATCTAGAGGGATTGGCCTGATCTGACAAAAAAAATTAGAAAAACGGTTCACCTTAAAGGCCATCCCTGCAACTTCCCGCTAATTCCATTCTTGGGCTCTTAAAATTGTACTTATGACATTTTTGAGCTCAAAATATAATTTATGTGATATTTTGAGCTCGCTGAGTTCAAAGAAATAGAAATTTCATAGAACACTATTTTTGGAATTTTCAAACCGCAATAACTTTTGAATGGATCAACCGATTTTCACGCGGTTGGCGGCATTCGACGCAGTTTTATCATCCTCATAAGTAATTTTGCAATTTTAATTGATCGAACCACAAATTTCGGAGTAATCCCGAAAAAACCCTTTTTCGGGTTTCTTTCGTTCACGATATCTCTCGAACGAATCAACCGCTTTTGACCAGCTAGGTGGCGATCGACGTGGTTTTTCAAGCTCAAAGGCGGATTAGTTTTTGAAGTTGATCGATAAAGCCGGTTAAAAGTAATTCCAAAAAAACCACTTCCAAATAATTTTTTTTTTTAAATCATTGAACTTAATTAATTGAAAAGCTCAGGAAGCAGAAACCAGAGTGGGGACGGAGTGAGAGAGTAATAGATAGAGAAAGAGTGAGAGAGGAATAGAAGCGCGGAGAAAGAAATGTAGGCATCACGCAACTGCACGCATTTAACTTTATCGACGAATTTTTATTATTTCGGCTTGCGGAAATCGTCAGATTATATATTTTTCATTATTCTTGAATTATTTCCTTCAAAATAAAAAAAATTTAGCTACGCTCGAGAATGTCGAGATGACGTTTTTTTTTTACAACTTTGTTGCCCTCCCCTTTTTTTACGTCACTCTCAAATTGTCAGATTAGTGGAATATACACTTTTTAGGATGTAATTAACTCACCCTACCTTAATCTGACGCGCTTGAGAATTTCTGATGGTCAATTTTTTTTTACTAATCTGATCCTGTATCCTTCACGGGCGGCCTTATACAGGGTGTTTCATAAAGTTGGTACCCATGAAAAGTCCACACATAGAGCCGGTGATTGGCAACTTTTTCGTGAAGTTAAAAACTCCATAGGCCTTATAGTTACTGAGCAATCAGACTTCGAAAATAATATGAAATCTTTCGTTGTGATGACCCTATATCAGCTGGCAGCGGTCAACAACACATGGTTACAAAGACTAAATAAAACTAGATGTGTCTAAACCTGCACACAAAACTTTACTAACTTAACGAAATGAACGAATGGAACGATTTAGTTTTGTGCGCGATGACTAAAATTGAAGTATTTTACATACTTAAAATTTATACGAATATTTTTTTAAAGTAAATACGTAAATTATAATACTACACTTGCTTAGTGACAACAAAATATTGATCAACTTTTCACTTCTTTCCTTTTAAAAGCACCTCTACATGTCTAAACTAATTAGGCATGTATCAAATCGCCCATATTTCACAACGAACATTCACTACTCTTTGCTAGTCGCGTGCGCAGAGGGGTAGGTCACTGTCTCTTGCTATATCTATGAAGTCCACGTGGACTGTCGCAAGAACTCAAAGAAAAGTCGGTAGTTTATCGCCAATCAGACATTAGCGGCACATATTTCAAAAGCGATAGCTGTGTCTTTTGAGTATTGCCTGTATTACCGCGCTAGGGATGGGCGGTTGATAAATATTAAATATGCAATGAATTGATGGATTCAATCGATTAGAATGATTCAATATTTAATACCAAAGGTAATTCATTATTCTAATTAAAATTTACATCCGTACTTATTGTAATTTTCGCTTTCTACAAATGAAGTACAACTTTTACTTGTATGAATATGATGCATTGTCTTAATATTTACGAACTATTTTATTTTCTGAGCTGATACGAATAATGTGGTGATTGCAATAACTTTACCCCAAAACCTGGACTTCGATAAAGCATTCATACAGAGTTTTTTTCACCTACCTGAAGGTAGTATTAAATTTATTTACATTAAAATTATTCGAATATTTAGTACCTAGTTCTAATGATTATCCGAATAGATCATACTAAAGCATCACTATGTTCGAACTGCCATATTTCCGCGGCACTTTTTTAACTCTTTGCCGATGCGCCGCTACGTGCGGCAATCCTTTGATAGGAAGCCGGCGCATTCCTTGTCGGCAAACTTTTCGCCGTCAATAAAAACACACTACACGACAGAACGCTAAAAAATTATGAAAATAGATAAAATGGTTCTGCATAATTTTGTAATTGTAGTTAATGTTGATTTTTATCCTATAATACTGTATTTTTTTAATGATGCTTGATGCGGATAAATAAAAACGTATCAAGAAGTTTTTTTAAATTTCCGTTGAATGTTTTTTTTTTCTTCAGTTCATAGTAGCCTATCGGGGTTTCTTAATTATGCCTTGTTGAACTCTACCGCCATATTGAAAATTATGTACCTTCATTTTGGCAGTTGCTAACTAACCGTAAAGTTGTGAAGTCGCTCTCAACTTTTATAAAAATGTCGCGATCGAGTGTGTATTTGAATAGCGTGTACTATGAAATGATTTTATGTGTCGGTGCTGCTGGGGGTAGCTGTCGTAGGGGTCGGGAGCTGTATCGGTGGCGTTTCATCGAGGCACGTTTCATCAAAATCCGCTTTTGAATCAGTAACCCCATAAATGTTAAGAAACACTAGGTCCTTGATATACCACAGAATAATTAAGTGTTTGGAAAAAGGAGGAGCTCATTTCGAACCCTATTTGTGAAGTAAGTGTTCATAGAAAAGTGTAGTGCAAAGTTCTTTGTGCTGCACGAAACGCAACATGTGGTAAGTGGACAATTACACTACTAATCTTTTAATACATTGTTCAAACTCAGTACATGACGATTCTTCTCTATTAAAGGAAATAGAAAATTACATTTAATAAAAAAATAATCCTCATAGAAAGCAACCATGCTGCCGCGGCGTCACCGCCCGTGCTATCTGTTGGAGTACAAAGAGAATACCGCGCTCTGTGGTGTATGTACCTACACCGCGCGTCGCGTCGTCAATGAAGTCAGCTGATTAGGGTTGCACGATTTATTATTCCACAAATATTAAGTATGAAGCGTATACAAATTCGAAATCGCGTGATAAATTTTTTTTCTCTTCACGGATATGTTGTTAGACAGAACCTCAATCTGTGTACCTTTTATGGATACCAACTTTATGAAACACACTGTATATGGGCCTCATGTTTTGTGGAGGTACTTAACCGGGTACAAGGTATCCCCCTGTATATTAATCTGACGCGCTTTAGTAAATCCCGAAATCCCCGCTTGGGCTCCCCTACTATTAATGAAAACGAAAAGCTATTCTTGACTGCATTGATAATTACAGGTGGGAATTTATGCTATTAGTGGAGATAATAGCACAGAAGATGAAATAATGAAACGTAATGAACAGATTACAAAAACAATGCAAAAGATGAATCCATAGTATGAGACGGAATAACTTTTAGGAAATAAATAAAAAATAACAACTAAAAATGAGAGGAGATCTCATGCATAAGATGATTATTAATATATAGTGTAGCTGAGAAAATGTACGGTAGTCAGAAGGTATAGAAGTAAATATCGTGATATTTGAAATATCCTTTAAACAGAAACAATATTATGCTCGCACATATAATAAGGTAGAAATAAACAAATATACTAACCCAGAGACATCTCTATGTGAATAAATAATGAAAGTTTCTCTAGACTTTCTCGAGTGGGAGACCTATCTGGTTAAATTTTCTCAAAATTGAGAATGATAACATAAATTTTTTAATATGTTAATAGAAAAAAATGCCACACAATCATACTCTAAAGTGAAGCAGTACTAGGATTCTTATGGAATGTCTCACATCAACTCCGCAATTAGAAAATGAATGGACTATGAAAGCTATGCGACAGAAAACTAATAAAAACTTGCCAATAACTGGTAGCCATTCCGCGACGCCGCCGCCGCTGCTCATCCTCTAAAAAATGTATAATTAACTATCGAGTCTTGTATAATCTTATAAAAACTTGCAATTATCGAGCACATCGGCAATATTGACAGCCCATCCTTCAATTAACTGTCGGACTTTAATGGCGTAATGACTAAATTGAAAAAGTCACAATGCAAGTAGTTTTATAGGAGTAGGCTGGCGAACTAGGTAGGTCACCTCCACATAGGTGTAAATGGTCAGTGGTCACCTCTCATCTCATTGCAAGTTTGTGTTGGAAAAAAGGAAAATTCCTAGGCGTTTTGCTGAAAAGTGACCATTAAGAAAACGGAAGGGACGTGAGGATTTTTTGAGAGAGCTCAAAATAACAGCTCAAGCTTTGTTTATTAGTTCTGCATCTAAAATGTCTACTTAAGATGTTAGTCAAAGCTAAGATAGGATTATTAATACAGCCCACTCCTGGTCCACAACACCCAGACCCAAAATAAATATTTCATGGATCACACAAATATTTGCCTCATTGCGGAAATCGAGCCCAGCTACTAGCTTGGCTAAGAAGGCTGTCTGGCCCGAATGACTCTAAATTGATTATCCCACCAGGAATCGGACGGCATTTGTTTTACAGCTTTATGTTGCCGCTTTATAATTTATAGTGACGACTTAAGCTGTTAAGCTATTACTGCTCATTACATTCCTGTCTTTTCCTTATAGTTACGGGAACTGCAAACAAGTCCTCAATTCCTTTGGCCGCATTCCTTATGTTGACTCAGATCGAAGTTATTTCAATATTGTGTCTTCCCCGTAAAGTTGCCCTTCAATAAGTAGTCTCGTAAACTGTATAGGTACCCCTTTTTGGAGATTTTTCTGCAGCGCATATACTTAGTATTAATAGTATTACATATCTATATTGTGAATTGATTAAAAAATAAATCCCAGAAAGATAAATTCTCAAGTAAGTAGATAATTCTTGGTACATCATATATCGCTGTGGAACAAATAGAACTTTTAAATGATATTATAAAACAAATATATCTGGTTTTAAGTACTTGTGCAACAATAACACCAACTTTCTTGTCTCCTCGAATATTTCGAAACTGAGTTTCATTGCCAAAACTTTCTTGTGTCCATAGACCTAAATTCCAAAAACTATTATCTCTTTTCTTCTCTTTTAGATAGTTTCTGAACACTGACATCTGCACTGTCACAATGTCAACACAGTAAACATAATGGACTAAAATTAAAATAATTATAAATGTACCAACTAATTGAATAGCAGAGCAAGCTAGCATGAGGGTATGGGTCCTAAGCCTCAGAAGCCACCACCAGCAGCGGCGCCGGCACCATCGTCCCGAACCAGTGGAGCGGGACGACCAAGTAATGTAACTTTATTTGATACACCGGCGCAGATACCGGTGTCGGGTAGACCCTAGGATACTTATAAAATGAAGATAAATGTAGACTCCTGTTCTTTAGTATCTAAGTAATTTACGTCTATCTGTGGTCAGGAACTCAGGAATCTTTCTTTCTACCTGCCCTCCATCATCATCATCAGCCATAGGACGTCCACTGCTGAACATAGGCCTACCCCAAAGATTTCCAGATCAACCTGTTGTAAGCAGGTGCATCAAGCGACTTCCTGCGACCTTTGTCAGGACCTTCGTCGACGTCGACTCTCTCTGAGGAATCCAGTCCCAAGCAAATTAAATTACAAAATTCGCTTTGTCCGACCTGGGAATCGAACCCAGGACCTCCCGGTCAACAGCCCACATTTGCTGCCACTTAACTAAGCAGGTGACAAACTCAGGACAATAATCCCTTTTGTAAATCTTTTCCCACCTCTCTGAATACGATGTAGTGTCGCCGCAACACACTTTTTCAAGCATGTTACAGCGAAGATTCTTTGTTTTTACGGCTGACTGCCTGCCTGGTGACAACCCTATCTAGGGGATGCAATTCGAAATAATTATGCTGTCTTGTTATTACGAAAATAATCTCAAAGCCACTTTGAAATAAAACTCTTTTTACGGATTCTATCACGATTTGGTTGTCGAGATGTAATTTGTCATCTCAGTCCAACCCGTGACCACGAAAACTGCAAAGCCTTCGAAACGTCGGGAATAAAAATCAAAACCAAATCGTGATAGAATCCTTAAAAATAGTTTTATTTCAATGAATAGCATTCGCGAAAACTTACGAAATCGGTATACTCAAAGCCACTTACCGAATACCTGCACACCTGAATCTGCACAGTCAGCTTGAGGTAGTGAATTATGGTTTTTGCAAAACACTATCACCTTCACACTATTCACAATCATAAACCACAAAACGTTTAATTGCACAGCATAAACAAACGCGTCGAGTCCGGTCGCACGGTAGCACAAATATATTACATCGATCTACCCTCGATACTAATAATATTCCGTGGGCTGCCAGCTGTAGGGCCAAAAAAAAAGTAAAAATCGCATATCAATGTTTTTATTATTCTACCCTCGTTTATTTATTGAAATTATTTTTAACCTACAACTTTATCGATTATTGAATTACTAATTTTGGCAGCCTGTGAAACGTGAGGTCGCGGGTTCGATTCCCGGATCGTGACAATGTCTGTGTGGTCACAGATATTTGTTTCGGGTCTGGGTGTTATAAGACCGTGCGTCTCTCGTAGTTCCTGTTACCCACGACACAAGACTCGATCTTAATGTAGGTTCCGGACTATGTGTGTGACTGTTGGGTGTTCTTTATTTATTACTTGGGGTTAGATTTTGCGTCATAATAAATTCTCTAATAAGTTCAAGATACCTTCTCGACTCAATACGTCTTACGACTGTTGAGTGTCTAAATAATAATCCACATTCTAGCCTAATTGCACCTTTTAGCTCCATACACCCACCTTTCCCTAAAATTATTTCCGTCTCAGATTTCACGACTAATATCTAACAATGCTCTAACTATGGGCCGCATTAGAAAGCTCACAGTCACTCAGCGAGCTATGGAGAGGGCTATGCTTGGTGTTTCTCTACGCGATCAAATCAGGAATGAGGAGATCCGTAAAAGAACGAAAGTCACCGACATAGCCCAGAGGATTAGCAAGTTGAAATGGCAGTGGGCAGGGCACATAGCTCGTAGAACTGATAGCCGATGGGGCAGAAAAGTTCTCGAGTGGAGACCACGTACCGGCAAGCGCAGCGTAGGACGTGCACCTACAAGGTGGACCGACGACCTGATAAAGGTCGCAGGAAGTCGCTGGATGCAGGCCGCTTCCAACAGGTCGATCTGGAAATCTTTGGGGGAGGCCTATGTTCAGCAGTGGACGTCCTATGGCTGATGATGATGATGATGATGATTTAACAATAGAATCAAAGATAACTTTTCTCGACCACGAGAACCGTTAGCGATAAGCTCACCCCCTATCACATCTAGGACGGAAATGTAAGGGTATTGTACTGATGCAAAAAATAAATTAACTACTGTAAATAACAACCAACAGTCGATTTTTATTATTATTTCAATTGAAGTAGTGTGTGTGTGGATCACTTGATAAGGTGAGTTAACGTTAACATGAGTGCGTGAGATAGGAGGGGAATAGAGATTGAGAATGGGGAGGGGGAATTGGGCTACCGGAAATCTCCCTCACCGAACCATTCTTTCTATAAGCACCGAACGAAACGAAACAGCGAGCTGCCACGTCCGTTTTCTGTGAAACAGTGGTATCAAGCTGGTCGAGCCGGCCCATTCGTGCTGTAGACCTTACTGTCCACAGCGTAGCTTTACCGATCAAAAGTACATGTCCCACGCAGTTTATCTTAAAATTACATACATACATACATAGACTCACACCTTTTTCCCATAGGGGTAGGCAGAGGATTTCCACTTGCTACGATCCTTACATACCTCTTTCGCCTCATTCAGTCTCATTACATTCTTCATGCATGCACGACGGTTTAGGGTACTTTTAACTTGACCTTTCTCGTATATCTTTGACTTGGTCTTAAAATTAAGTGACATAAATTAACCGCAGAAGGCTAATAACGTATTTATTTTCCAGGCACTTCAGCCGGAGACGGCAAATCCTGGGTGTCGATACTAGGGAGTCTGGCCGTGCTCTTTGGCGTACTAGCGTTAATATACCACCTGTACACAGAGAAAGAAAGGTGTTGCAGTAAGCTGTGTCCCAGGATAGACCCCAAAATACGCAAGTGGCCCTGTGAACCCAAGTCATGGATACCGTGGGACAAAATAAAAAAAATGTGGGCCGCCATTATACAGATGATACGTAAAAGAATTTGCTTTTAAAATTGTGTGGATATTATATACCGTGTTTTATTGATTTACGCCAGACATTTAGGGCCTTATAAAAACAGTGTAGCTGAGCAAATGGCTAAGAATAGTCTGTCACTTTTTTCGACCGACTTCCAAAAAGGAGAAGGTCCCCAATTCGTTTATTTTATGTATGTTAATTATTATGCGATATCTACGTCGAATGTGGACCTATTTTCAAAATTATTTTTGTTTCGATAGAGCTTATTTCAAGGGTGACCCCATATAAATTTGGTCACGATCGGATTTGAAGTCGGTCAGTTAAGTCTTTAAACTTGTGATTATCCTTAACCCTTGTGTCACATTGTTTCAAAATCAAAGGTACAGACTATTATGAACCATTTGCTCAGTTAAACTGTTTTTATAAATAAGGTCCTTAGAATTTACGTTGACGAGTAGACCGCTTGCTTACCTAATGGTAAGTAGTTACTGACATGGACATTAACAATGCGAGGAGCACAAACAAGCTGATGCTGCTTATTATAACGACTTCAAAAAAGGGGATTCGTCTCTGTTTACCACTTCTGAGACCCGGGCGTCGGTAAACAGGTGCAACTGGTACACTCAGGTCACTCATCGATTTGTGAGACTCTTTGTTATCAGTAGCCATAGGTAAGTATAAAATTCTTAGTTTTACTGATTTCTTAAGTTTGTTTACGCGACTATTTAACTATTTTTACGGATTCTATCACGTTTCACGAGTCCAACCTGTGACCACGAAGACTGCAAAGCCTTCAAAACGTCGGGTTTGAAAATTAAAACCAGTTGGTGATAGAATCCGTATTTTTTTTTTATTTCAATTCTTAGTTTTTTTTGTGTGGCTCCGTCGATTGATTTACCGATGGCCTGGCCTAGTCGGTTGCCAATAGTGTTGCCGATTGTTATCAATAGCGGATAGGCCACAATCGATAGTCTAGCGATAAATATAATCTATCTGATTATCGATTATATCGATAGTATCTAAATATCGATAATACTATTTCTGTGTCAGTGATAGTATCAGTTATTGCCAGTTGTATCAAATGTCAATACCGATATTCTAATGTTTTCGTAACCAATTTCTTTAGCGAAAACATCGATTTAAAAATAAAAAAACATACGTTTTTATTGTTATCGAATGACGTCACGAGTAAGCTGCTCGATTCTTAATAGATACAGCAAAATAATTTTTAAAATAAAAGACATGAAATAATACATGATGATGTATTTGAAACAATCTTGTCTCCTTACAGCAATATAATATAAATAGCTCGGCGAACTTCACAGTTACAAAATATATAATAGTTATAACTTATCGTATACACACGCACGCACACTACCAACAATAATACACGCACACACGCGAGCCGTCGCGACGCCATGTTTAAATACTGGTCCGTTTTTACATTCATTTAATATTTTATATTATACATAAACATATAAAGAAAAGGAAATAGTTATAATTTGCGCGAAAACCTCTGATATTGAGTAGGTACTGTAAAACGGGGTGAATAGAGATAAATTGATTTTTTTCACTAAACTGGCTTACGGCCGGTCTCAAACGATTTCAGTTTAGAGTGCAGATAGATCGCGATTATAAACCAATCAAATCAACATATTTACGGAGTCATGTTCAAACTGTGTTCTTATTGGCTATTTTTTGTAAACTATCTGCACACTCAAACAGATTGTTTATGGAAACCGGGCCTTAATCAACACCAAAAAATTAACAATTTACCATCAGTTTTGGACACAAATTATGCTTTAATTTTATATAAAGTTTGATTTTAAAATTTTACTTAATTCATTCAAATCCAATTCATCTTCCAAAATCACATTTTTATTCACCCGCCGATTTCTAGTCACCCCGTTTTACCGTCTTTTAAATTATCCTATTCGCCCTTGACATTTTTAGTTACTAAGAAAGATGAACAGACGGCGCTGGCCCTTTATTCATAATCGGCCAGTCCCAATAAACTATCTCAAAGTATGCAGATTATTAAAAAAAATAGCCAATAAGAACAAAGTTTGAATGACATCGTAAGATGAGTTAATTTGATTGGTCCTTATTTTCGCGATATATCAGCACACTCGATCTGAGATCGTTTATGGAGAACGGCCATACGACTTAAAAAGATGGTCCTCAATTCGTTTGTATTTTTTGTTATTAATGTACGCGATATTCCACCAAATGTAGACAAATTTTTAAAATTATTTTTGTGTTCGATAGGGATTAAGGGTTATTCCAAGAACGGTCCCATATAAATTTGGTCACGATCGGATACATTTTGAAATCCCGTTAAGTTTTTAAACTTGATTAATGACAATTTAATGCAATTTGTATGGAAAAAAGTCCTCTATGCCATTCTCTTTAAGCATATATTTGATTAATGTGATGAGATGCATTACACTTGTTTTGAATTTTAAGCATAGAGAATCAGGCTATTGATAGTAGGCGTTTACTGTCATTCATATAGATCAGCAATGCCAAGACAAACTGCTTACCGTGGAAAGGAAGGAATGTGAGGTAAGCAGACAAGATATTAGTGTCTTCGGGAAATTCTCTTACCGTACGAAATTCAGCAGGGCTGTCCCTTTAGGACGGTTCATTTATACTATAGCCAGAATTGTCTATGATACTCTACTATTTCAAACATAGCCGTGAAATTGGCTGACGCGGGCTATATAATTCAAGACATAATGGAAGTAGGTATAATAAGGTATTCCCAATCGTAATTTGTAGCAAAATTATAGCCTCGTATTCCACTTGCCTAGCATTGCTCAAGAAACGCAAACTATAACTTCACGCCTATGATCTTGAAACGGTAGGTAGACGACATTTGCAATTCCAAAGCCATTTAGCTGCTGCCTATCATGGAAAGGAAAGGGACCTGGTAAAGGTAATGGGCCTTCCTTATAAAAAACATTTCCGCTTCTCTTTTCGTTAAGAATAGCATGTTACTATTTCAATGTATTATATAAATGAAAGAGACAACCTATGGTTAAAGATAAGCGCTTAAATATTTTTATAAGTAAGGGGCTATGTGTATTCGGGCCTCCGGAAATCTCGCTCACTGTACGAAACGCAACAGCAAGCTGTCACTTCACGTCAGAAATCAGTCGAGTCTGCCCATTCGTGCTGTAGACAAAATTGCCTACAGCGTGGCTCTACCACTTATTCCGAAAGTACGGTACTTTACAAATTATGTAGAACGTTAGAGAACGTCCCTCGATGATAAAAAAAACTTCGTCGCTTTCTTTCGTACGTTAAACAGTTTATGAGTGAAAGAGACAAAAGTTAAACACAGCTTAAATGTTTAATGGGTAACCCCCAGTTTCTTCGTCGAAAGCAAAAGTCCTAACTAAAGTAGGTAAAGTTATATAAACAAATAGCTGTTAGGTACTTCTATATTTACTTTTGCATTAATATTTAAACTGTAATTTGCCAAGATATTAGTAGCTCGACCGAGTATTTTTGACATTTCACGGTAGCTACTACATAAAATAATTTGTATGAAAAATGTCTATTCCATACGTAACCGCTAGAGACGTTCGGGTGTTTGTCAAACTAATATTTTACAGAATCGCTAGCGAGAAATACCACAAAAAGTCATGGCCGAGCTACAGTAATGCCAAATAATTATTTTGCTTGTATACTGATTTCTTAAGTTTACGCGAATGCTATTCATTGAAATAAAACTATTTTTTACGGATTCTATCACGATTTGGTTTTAATTTTTATTACCGACGTTTCGAAGGCTTTGCAGTCTTCGTGGTCACGGGTGGTCCAACCACAGTTTTATTTCATTATTTTGCTTGTACTTTAACTTAGTTATTATTTTGGCTGTACAAGAAGAAACTGGTTTTTTTTTTTTTATAGCAGAGACTGGCAAACGAGCAGATGGGTCACCTGATGGTAAGTGATCTCCACCGCCCATAAACACCCAAGACAAAAATAATCATGGATGCGTTGCCAACCTGAAAGGAGGAAATGGAAGGGGAGGGAAAAAGGGATTGGGAAAGCAAGGGGGAAATGGGCCACCGGAAATCCCACTCACCGAACGAAACGCGACAGCAAGCTGCCACTTTACGTCAGTTTTCTGTGAGACAGTGGTATCAAACCTGTCGAGCCTGCCCATTCGTGCTGTAGACATAATTGTCTACAGCGTGGCTCTACCACTCAAAAAAGTAAGGTAAGGTAAGGCCCATGGCCCATGTATTTTGAGGTTAAGTAAAGGGGGTTTTGGGTTTTCGACAGTTTGTCGAGAGAGTGCGTGCGAGCGAGCGGCGCCGACGGCCCTAAGTACTAAACTAATGGCGTTACAGACGACTATCTTATTATCTTTGTCCCTCTCACACATCAGCTTGTGCCGATCCCGGTTATCGCGGTCCTTTTCATACGTAGCCTGTGAAAGATTAAACAATTATTAGATTACTTACAGCATGAATGAGCAGACTGGACTATTATTTAACAGTGATGTTGGCTGTTACGATTTGTAACTTCGTATAATGAGGGATATTTTCGGAGACTTAAAATACTACCTTTTCATCAAGATCGACAACACGCCGATGAGTCCCCTGATATTACGTATGGTCATAACTAATACCTGATGGTGTCACAATCCTTAATTATTGGCCTCTGCCATCAATATATTATACCCTAGATGCACAGTTCTTTGCAAATATCCTCCTAAAAAGTGGTCTCAGGAGTAAAACAAAGAAAACGATCACCAGTTGAAATTAAATCAACACAAATATAACCCTAAGCACGTGGTATAAAGAAGGTTTTTAAACGAAATGAGCAAGCGTTCTTTAATTTGAATTTTGAAATTTAGAATTCTATCGACGTCGGACTGTATGCAAAACGAGTGCTTAAGCACTTCTTTGTTGTCCCATTTTCCGAACGTCAACTGTGCATCTAAGTAAATAATATATCGATGGCCTCTGCTATAAAAAAATGACTAATTGTCTCTACACGTCGATTTTCTTCGATTATTTTTGATAGCATTATCGCACATAAGTTTATTGATCTTGATCAGAGATTACGTTAAGTGCAAGTATGTACTCAAATCTATAGAATCCAAATTTCATCCGACTTCCAAAAAGTAGAAGGTCCTCAATTCGTCTGTTTTATGTATGTTACGCGATATCTCCGCCAAATGTGGACCGATTTTTAAAATTCTTTTTGTATTCTATAGAGCTTATTTCAAGGATGGTCCCATATAAATTTGGCCACGATCGGATTTGAAGTCGGTCTGTTAAGATTTTAAACTTGTGATTATTTTACATCAACTACACTTTTCTTCCTGTTTGCCCTTATCCTACCTTAATGTGTAATTGATTAAAAAATTGTGCACTTAGTTCCTAATATTGTAAGAGTAATTGTAAAATATTTTCTTAGTGTAAAAATTTTAGTAAACTAAATAAAAAAACAAGTGGGGTGAGTGTAAACAGGCGCAACACACTTATTCGAGCATGTTGCAGAAAGGATTCGGGTTAGTTTTTATGATCAACTTCCATGGCGTCAACCTATCACCTCAGACGGAAATGAGTTCGACGAAATGAGGGTGTTCTAGGTGTTTAGATAGCCTGTGCCCGCCTTCTGGGGATACTTAGGGCCTTACTTAAAACAGCATTTTTAGCTGAGCAAATGGTTATGAATAACCTGTCACTTTTTTCCTTGCGTTACATTGTTTAAAAATGAAAGGAACAACCTATGGTATAAAGATAAGCAGCGCTCAAATATTTTTATAATTTACCGCCGAATGTTCATACACTTAAGGTGGCTTTATGTCTTTTAAGGCCGCCTTATCTGTCAAAATTGTATGGCGAAAATCAATATAAGAAGCCTTTAAAGTTGAGCAGCGTTTGACCATTCGGGCGTAAGGGGCATAGAGTGTATGTATGAATTCCTTACCCGTGATGTGATGTTATTTCCTGGCCTGCAGCGCGTTGGAGAGCCAGTCCATGGCCTGGTCGAGCCCCTCGCCCCTGACTGCGGAAGTCTTGAAGATCTGGAAGGTGCGGTCCCGCAGCGCGTCCAGGCCCAGCGCCTGGTGCACCTCGGCCACGGTGAGGCACCCCGACATGTCCTGCTTGTTGGCCAGCACCACCAGGATCGCGTTCGATAGCTCCTCCTCCTGACAAATAATATGGGGCCTTACTTATAAAAGCCTTAAGCTGAGATAATGGTAAAGAATATGCAGCGATAGCACAGTTGGGAATGGTACGCACTGCCGAGACAAGTGTCGGAGGTTCGAGACCAACCACAAATTGGAGCATACACCTCTGACTTTTCTATGTTAAGTGTGTTTTCATTGTGAAATATCACTTGCTATAACGGTGAAGGAAAACATCGTGAGGAAACCGCTGCATACCTGAGAATTTTTTCACAGGAATTTCGAATGAATGTGAAGTCTACCAACCCGCATTAGGCCAGCGTGGTAGACTATGGCCTAACCCCTCTCATTAGTAGAGGAGGCCCGTGCCCAGCAGTGGAACAGTAATATTACAGGGCTATTATTATTATTTTTTATATTAATGGTTAAGAATAACCTGTCACTTTTTTTTCTTGCGTTACATTGTTTAAAAATGAAAGGGACAACCTATGGTATGAAGATAAGCAGCGCTTAAATAGTTTTATAAGTAAGGAGCATGGTGTACACAGCAGGAACGGGCGGACTTGACCATTTTGATACCACTACAACATACATAAGCTTATGCCTAGGGGGTGACTCTTGATGCTCGATTGGATTGTGATTTCGATTTGGTTTCATTTATTGACTTAAAATTCCACCGAAATCGACCTTTAAAGTGCGCTAATGTTGCATAATAGTCGAGAACTTGTCATTTGGTAATTTTCAACGCGACATTAATACAATTTTGACTCGATTTTTGTGGAATTTTAAGTCAATAAATGAAACCGAATCGAATTCAAGTTCGAATCAAGCGTCAGAAGTCGAGCGTCAGTATGGATATGTGTATATGGGCGGTGGAGATCACTTACCATCAAGTGACACACTTACATGTTTGCCAGTCTGCTATAAAAAAACGAAGATTGACATAGAAAAGTGCAAAGCACTGGAATTCATAGATAATCCAACTGTTACATGCAACTTTACTACCATAGTAACAATATTTCCCCTGTAATCCAGGGATATTATAGCTTTCCAACTTTGGCTCCTTCGTCCAGTGGTAGTGTATATGGACTATAGAATAAGGGCCCTAGGTTCGAATCTCTGATCCGGCTATGTGTATTTTTCTGACACAATAATGACTGGGTTTAGATCCCCAAAGCGAGTTGACATTAGGCAGGTGTCTTGCCGTTAAAACTAGGGCCTAATCCTCTCTGCATCATCATCATCATCATCATCACCCACAAGACGTCCACTGCTGGACATAAGCCTCCCCCAAAATTTCCAGATTGACCTGTTGGAAGTGACACTATGACAAAAAATTCTGTTGCGCTGACCCCACTTAGAAATGGGATGATGGCAGGGCAAAGAAGTAGAATTATTGTAAACACCACTCACCCTTAACATATGCACAAGTTCATCTTTAGATATGCCTATCCGGTCTCTATCTGCCGAATCCACCACATATATGATCGCATCTGTGTTTCCATAGTAACATCGCCAATATGGCCTGGAAAGAAATAAAATATTTTTGAACATAATATAATCATGATTATCGATGCATTGGTTTATGACTGCCTCTGTGGCGTGGTTGTATTTCGGTACGATTACCGTCTCGGGTTCGATCCTCGGGTCGACAAAGTGATATTGGATTTATCCATGGTCAACCTCCGTGGCGCAACGGGCGAGTAGCCAGCTGTGAAACGTGGGGTCGCGGGTTCGATTCTCGCACCGAGACTAATGTCTGTGTGGCCTACTAATAATGGGCCTTACTTATAAAAACATTTTAGCTGAGCAATTGGTTAAAAATAGTCTGTCCCTTTTATTTTCAAACAATGCCCCTTACTTATAAAAATATTTAAGCGCTGCTTATCTTTATACCATAGGTTGTCCCTTTCATTTTTAAACAATGTAACGCAAGGAAAAAAGTGTCAGACTATTCTTAACCATTTGTTCAGCTAAGATGTTATTATAAGTAAGGCCAATAAGTCTAAGCGGTGCTTGACTTTAATACCAAGTATATTCTGTTTTGTAGTTACGTTAAATTGTTTAAGAGTGAAGAGGACAAAGCCCTATTTAAGTTAGTATCGCTTACATTTTATTAATTCTCTAGGGGGCAGTGTATAACGCCGCGCCCCCTTTTAATCAACATCAAACAATTTGTTAAATTGTATAATTTTTAGATAATTCTAATAGATTGATGTAAGTATTATCCAAATACAAGATTTTAAACTTTATATGCATCTAATAGCAACAGCTATCTGTCATCCATTCTATGAATCATTGTTTATTGCGCAATAAACACATTTTGGGGAAAATCAATTAACCAACACAATATCATGTTGTATGAATGTGCAGAAATGTGTCAACAATTAAAAAATACTTAAACAAGTAATGCAAGTGTGATAGTTAAATATTGTTATTTAATTAAAAACCTATGTTTTCATTCCACTTATCAATAGTTAATGCTCGTGATAAGACAAACATGACTAGACCAACAAAAATATTAATGGATTTTTATGGTTATTGCAATGTTATGAAACATGGTGATATAGGACTTATTATTTTGGTTCCTGGATTCGATTCCCAGGTCAGGCAAAGCAAATTTTCTAATTTAATTTGCCTGGGAATGAATCCCTCATAGGGGGTTGACGTCAGTAAAAACTAAGCCAAATCCTCTCTGCAACATGCTTGAAAAAGTGTTGCACTGACCCCACATTAAGGTGGGATAAGTGTAGATAGAAAGAAAGAAAGTGATTGGCAAACAAGCAGGTGGGTCACCTGACAGCAAGAAATCTCCATCCCCCTTATACACCCATAGACACAAATGTATGTATGTATGTATGTATGTATGTACACCCAACAGTCACACACCTAGTCCTGACCCCACACTAGGTATAACCTGTATCGTGGGTATCAGAGACTATGAGAGACTTTCGGTCTCACAACACCCAGACTTGAAACAAATATCTGTGGGCTACACAAACATTTGTCTCAATGCGGGAATCGAACCCGCGGCCTCTCGCTTTACAGCCGGCTACTCGCCCGCTGCGCCACGGAGGCTGTATCATGAGTGTGTTGCCAACTGAAAAGGAGATGAATAGTGAAAGGAAGGGAATTAGGCCAATCACAATTAGGGAAATCGCAGTCGCCAAACGAAACACAACAGCAAATAACTACTTTAATAAGATGGTCAGAGCACAATCATAAGCCTAAAAATTAAAAATCAGCTCCAAAATTCATCCGATCTGAACCAAATTAGGCAAATAGGTTCATATTTGCAGGGGATATTGAACATACCTACATAAAAAATACCAACAATTTAGGAACCTTCTTTTAATCTTTTAAAAATCCCTTTTCAAATTTCTTTGTAAAATGAGATCAATACAAGTTCCCTTTTAGCTTATTTGCAGATCAACAAGACATTTTTTGTAATATTATCTTACCTGCCACTTAAGTCAACTTCTCAAATGTTGCCAATCACAGAAGTTTTTTTTTCATATAATAAAGTATTAATTCCTAATTAGATCATTGTATAGGCTTTTTCTGGATGATTCTGAACTTTGATTCATCTACTCATCTATATATACTCATCAACTCTGAACCCTTTGGAGGCGGCAAAAATATGTTACGTAAGTGTCTAGGCCACTAGAGGCTGAGCCGCCTGTCACTATTTATGATTGAACTGATATTACATCGTTTACCTACCCGTTGGACAGACCTAATAAAGACGCTCACTAGTATGCCAATACCGAAAGCTATTAAGACTGCCGAAGACAGAACCGCGTGGAAGAGGATAGTGCATCGAGTGATACAACTTCAAGCTAGACACGACCTTCAGCAATGAAGATACCGACTAAGAAGAAGAAGAAGATATTACATCTAGTTCAATAACAATATTAGGGAAAACATGAATACTGTAATTGGTATGTAATGGTAAGAGATGTCACTTGAAAATATCATTATCAGACACAGGACATCCACTGATCAACATAGGCATCGCCCGAAGATTTACAAATGGACTTTGAAAATATATCAATATATAATCACTGAAAATTTACTGATAAATGCATCGCTAGTGACCGATCTGGCGATGTTTTAGGTCTCTAGTTCTCTCTGCCTACCCCTTTAGGGATAAAGGTGTAAGTCTATGTATGTATGTACATTGAATGATAGAGTGAGGAATAGCAGCATAAGAGAGAAATGTGGATTGAAGGAAGATGTAGAGACGAGGATTGAGAAAGGAATGCTTCGGTGGTTTGGCCACTTTGAAAGAATGGATGAAAGTAGAGTGACGAAAGAAATTTATGTAGCGGAAGTGAATGGTAGTGTCGGCCGAGGACGTCCTAGATGTACCTTTAAGGACCAAATTGGCGATCTCCCGAAAAAGGGCCAAATAAGGAGTTCTCGTAACCGACGAGCATGTATGAAAAGACTGATGACTATGGAAGAAGCGAAAGAGGTGTGTTTGAACCGAGGCAATTGGCGCTCCTTAGTCTCTGCCTACCCCAACGGGAAACAGGCGTGAGTTTATGTATGTATGTACATAATCTTACTCTACCATGGCGCCTAAGCTAGAGGGTCGGTATTAGCTGTGAATTTTGAAGTTCACCTACTACATCAGACACTTAATACAATTATAAATGTTGAAACTGACCCCAATACGTGTTGCTCCAATTTGCAGGACAAAACTTCCGTTGACAACCCGTCTATTGTAATTATAATGGTGTACCAAACAATGGCCATGACTGATTGGCACATAACCTACAAATATACAGGTTTCAACCAAACCCACCTGATGCTGGTCTGTCCGCCCAAATCCCACACTTGGAACTTGAGATTTTTGTATGTCACTTGCTCTACGTTGAACCCGATGGTCGGAATTGTGGTTACCACTTCACCCACTTGTAATTTGTACAAAATAGTAGTCTTCCCGGCGCCGTCTAATCCGAGGATCAAAATCCTCATTTCCCGTGCGCCCAGGAGGCCACGAAAGTAACTAAATAGACCACCTGCACGAATAACGAATAACAAACACAATTAAAAACTATTAACGCGAATAAATTATATTTTTATGATGAAAAATTACGTACCCATTTCCGATAAGCTAAGGCTGTTTTAAAACATTAGTTGCTATTTCTAAGGAATGTTTACGTACGCCGTTTACACATTAAATAACTCTAAATGTTGCGTAGACAATATTTACACTATCAAGATAATTAATTAATTGTTTTTAGCGATAAATAGCGAACATTTTATTAAAAATCGCAGTCAACCTTTTGACGTGTAAGCAAGCTTTTTTTTTTTTTTTTTTTTAAGTTGTTCATAGCCATGGATACAATGTCCTTCAGCCGTATACTTTTTAATATTTTTGTTACTTTATTTCCTACATCTAAGTTTTCGCAAGTGCAATGAAGTCGGATGTGTTCGATTTCAAGGCCCTGCTGGAGTTTTGGCGTCAATTCCTTCCAGTTTGATTCTTTTTAGACGATTTTCTCGCAGCGGAGGAATCGAACATGGTCGACCCATCCACCCGACAAAAAGCGCCCAAAATCACTTATTTCAAAGCTTCCACATACTGTCCATCTTCGTTGATGTTTATTGCTTAGATTCACATCACATTTAAGCCACAAGCACAACTTTAGACTAGATTATGAAATCATTAAAACAAGCGACCACTCGCACCGTCACAATTCCCGCCAAAACTCTCCCGTGTAAGCAAGCTTTTTTTTTTTTTTTTTTTTTTTAAGTTGTTCATAGCCATGGATACAATGTCCTTCAGCCGTATACTTCTTGTTATTTTTGGTACTTTATTTCCTACATCTAAGTTTTCGCAAGTGCAATGAAGTCGGATGTGTTCGATTTCAAGGCCCTGCTGGAGTTTTGGCGTCAATTCCTTCCAGTTTGATGCTTTTTAGACGATTTTCTCGCAGCGGAGGAATCGAACATGGTCGACCCATCCACCCGACAAAAAGCGCCCAAAATCACTTATTTCAAAGCTTCCACATACTGTCCATCTTCGTTGTTGTTTATCGCATAAATTCACACCACATTTAAACCACAAGCACAACTTTAGACCATAATATGAAATCATTAAAACAAGCGACCACCCGCACCGTTAGAATTCCCGCCAAAACTCCGTGTAAGCAAGCACATCATTCAGGTTGCCATAAAAAAAATTATGGTCACAGACTAATATAGATGATGGTGTGCATTTGCAGTGTGGTTTGTTCAATGGGTTTGCTAAACACAGATCAGCGATTTAATGTTGGACAATTAATTTATCCTTTTGCTGCAAGGTCGCTTCCTCGTATTTTTACATAGTTAGATTCAAAACATTTCAAATTAATCGAATAACTTATGTTCGAACTGTTTCAAGGACAAGTCATAATAAATGCTTTAACGCCCGGTTCCAATAAACAATCTGAGTTTGAATGTGCAGATAGATTACAAAAATTAGTTTGAAAATTGCTCCGTCAAATTACTTGTTTTGATTGGTTCATAATTGCGATCTATCTGCACTGTAGACTTAGATCGTTTATTGAAACCGGCCGTAAGTCGTGTTCACTCTAGACTCACGGTTTTCAGTATGATAATCAATATTATTATACATATTAAAACATGTAAGAAGATGAGGCCATTTATTTATATTAAAATATAAGTAGCTATACCGCAAGCAAGGACGTTATACCGCAAGCGCAAATCACTTTATTTTAATTCAACTAAAGTTTAATAAACGACTTATATAGTTTTTAGAGCAATATTCTTAATTTGAGCAATGAAACACATTTTTCAGCAGGCGTTTCGGTTCATTCAGATTTCAGATTTTAAAATTAAAAACCTTTTAAAACCCGTTATTTATAGTTTTGCATTATATTTTTAATCACGTTAGCGACAAATAAGAAAATACTTTAAAATATTTGTCCATTACTCTATTTAAATGAATAGAACCTGCAGTGGAGGCGTTAGGTATTGGCGACTGATGACGGCCTCGCAACAGATTAAAATAGGGGCTCATGCCAATATTTTGCTAGAAAAGTCAAGGGGCCTTGCAAAGCTGCCATGATGACGCCGACGTTCAATTTTGGTCTAGCGCCGCCACTGGGAACCTGCATCCTTTAGACCTAACCTAACTATTTTGAAGTATTCGCCATATTTGTTACATGGTTTTTACAACCGGATGACTGCCAGACCTCAAGCCTCTCTAAGATCTAATTTTGGACAAATCGTATTGGAAATATCGTGTTGCTCAATCTGATATTCTAACCCACGACTTCCCGGTCCACAGCCTAAATATGCAGCTATTAGGTCAAGAAGGCGACTTCATAGTTTTTATACTTAACGGTAATTCTTATTTAATTATAAGTGATTTCTGGTCAAAGATTTATGCAATGGAATTATTTAATTCACAAATTGGCCTTGCAAAAACGTTTAAGTATCTGAGTCACAACTCACAGCTAGACGTAGTCCGTAGAGGGGTTTTCCAAAGATTACAATAGTTGGTTCGTTTAATTACTTCCGGAACGCAACCAAGCGTGTCTAATCATTTTAGCGATTCCTGTTGCAGGTAGGTATCAAGAGTACCTATAAAGCCATGTCTCCTTCACTTAAGATTACCTACACAAAACATGGTTTCGCTACGTATTCGGTATTTTTATCAATTTTATCTATGGTCCATTGTTCTATGAGCAGGAGACAGCAAAAATCATTATTTTGTGTATGTGTTTTTGTGTTTTGTTTTGAGAAAAACTGGTGCAGGAGACGCGCCTTTACCTGCTCGTGTGGCTTTCTATTCTATACAAAAATGGAGGAAGTTCTGACATTATTGCCTAGCCCTGTACCTCTAGTAATTTTTTCATAAATAAAGTTATACTGTAGTATATAGTTAAAGTTAAGTGATAATAAGGTTTTCCGTGGGACAGAACTCTGTTCTTATTAGCTTAATTTTTTAACATTATATCAACACAAAAAATCAAAAAGCCAACATCACGCGGTGTTCCCAGGCGGTCACCCATCCAAGTACTGACCGCGCCCGACGTTGCTTGACTTCGGTGATCGGACGAGAACCGGTGTATTCAACGTGGTATGGACGTTGGCGGTCTTTACAATGTAAACATCAGTTTTAAACAATATCAACACAAATTCATAATGTACTTTAGTTAGAGACCAGCTGAGAAGACTTCATAAATCATAATAAATATTCTATTGTTAGTCTTTACGCACTACTCTACATTGCCCTACATAGACTCTATAATTGAAACATTATAATTCCTTGGTGAGTGGTGACCCATTAGGGATTCTTCAATCAATTTCCTAACATACCATAACAGAGGCCCTAGACAAAACCCAAGCGTGACGTTTAATAACGCTAGGCATTAACGCTAATGTTTTTGTTGAGTTGACACTGACTTCCGAAAAGTCACGTGACTGTTGCTAATCTTGGTCAATCCAAAAAAAACATTAGCGTTAGGAAACGTCACGGTTGGTTTTTGTCTAGGGCCTCTGTAAAATTACTGATTGAGATTTAGGCATACATGCCAGATTTAGAGGAAAATCTGCAGATGGCGCTAGTATGCCGTGACGTCACGCGTTACGTGGAACGCGTCATGGCCCCACCTCCAAAGATAGTAGTGCGCGAGGATATAGCTTGGGACTAGACAATACATCTTTTCTTTTCACCTGCCCTAATTTCACTTCAAAGAAAAGGCATGCAACTGGTCGCAAAGCCAAATCTTTTCTGCAACTTGCAAAAAACTGTATTGCGTCGATTCCACAGTGGAGTGGGTTAAAGGTGGGTAGAAGAAGATAGGTAGCAGATGGGTCACCTAATGGAAATTAATAAATTCATTGGAAGGGAATACGGATGGGAAGGGGAGGGGTCTGGAATTTGAGTTTTGGGGAATCCACTCACCGAACGAAACACAACACCGATTTGCCACTTCACGTTGATTTTCAAAGGCTTGAGCTGGTCCATGCGTGCAATAGACATAACTGTATATAGCATGGTTTCATTGGCGGCGCTGGAACAAAATTGAATGTCGCGGCATTAATTTTGCGAGGCCTCCGGACTTTTCTGGCAAAAAATATTGGCTTTTTTATTCGAGGAGGCCCCTATCAATCGAGGGCGGGTGCGAGGCTCCCCTAGGTGCAAGGCCGTTGGCATTCGCCGACGTCGCCGACGCCTATCGCCGCCACTGCATGACTCTACCCCATAAAGTAATTAGTAAATATAAAAGTTCCATGTTACACCGGGCGTTAGTATTGCCCTCTCGGTGTTGAGAGACGTCAACGTGACTGACGCCACATCGTCTGGAGTCTCTGGAGGCACGTCGCGTCGGAGGCTGGGCATGATTGATCACCGCGGTAAGGTCGCCCTCCGCTAATATTGTCACTGATAACAATGTCACATAGATAAGGATAGGAAACCTACGACCAGTTGTGTATATCTTTTCACGAATTAGCTCACGTCTCTGTCCTCGAAAGGTTAGGCAGATGCGAACTGGCGAACTAGAACAGCCACATTTCGCCAAGCTCATTCCCAGATGATAGGGGGTGAACCTATCACACTTATACCTATACATTTTTTTATCCGGGCAAGGCAAACTGACTGCACTGCACCTGATTATAAGCGTAGTGCAGTCCAAAGAAACTCTAACGACCCTTGTGTTTATCAGTGGTCGTTAGAATCATGCCAGCCTATCTATGCTTCTTCACACTCCGAATGCGAAGAGGGAAGAAGCAAATCGAGGGGCTAGCGACAAGGCGAATGACTGATGCAGATGCAACCATCAAGTCATGCCGCAAGCCCTTCGACAGAACTGGAAGTACACTGGCTGATCCTGGAACGCGAACCACACACGGAGTGTGGGTCACTATGGCAGGTTTAGCACCATGTGTACGGTGGTCGCCATTCAGTCGGATACGAATATCCTGCCACCAGCAAAAAAACAGATAAATTGAGATCATTGACGATCTGAAGTGCGCCCCGTTGTAGGGAGTCAAGTGTATTGAGCAACATAAACATACACAGAATGTATATATGGGCGCATCTGCATTACACCCTCAATTAAGAAACAAAAATATAAAATTGTTCCTATCTGAAAAACTAAGATCATTGTAATTTTGGAGTAAATTACGTTCTATTAATCATTTAATATTATTTGCTGTTTTATCTGAATGTTTAACTTGTTTTAAAGCTATGTTATAAAGTGACTTTCAGTAACTGGATATATGTTTGTGTAATAATTATTGAACTTATAAAGCATGTCGTAAATTTATGTTTATCGCTCTAAAGTGATTTTAATATTCATTTGATTTTAAGGTTTGGGTTACAATTAACCAATATCATACTTTAAATTAATAATGCTTGGCGGATATCCGCCGGCTGTAATTTTATGTTACATTGTTATAGCGTTGTTTTAATTACACTGTGAATTAATAATAATTCATTATTTAAAGGCCTAGCGAATTCTTAGTTTTTATAATAACTATTTGTCTTGTTTTAAATTCATTTCAGAAAAAATCATTAATGTTATCGATTGTTAACAAAAACTCAGACGGTATTTCTATTATAAGTTTCCTATTTAAATTCATCGCTGTTCAACAGCAGTGACAGTAATTTTGTGTAAATGATGTTTAATACATGCAGTGCTAATTTGTGTAAATGTGTAATAATAAGTTTAATTGTCAAAAAGTGTTGTAAATCGTGTTGTGAACTTCTGTGACTTATTTTACTGATTTGTAGAAAATATGAAAGTGTTTAAAAGGACATGTGTTTTTGCATTACGCCATGAATATGGGTGGTTGCCCGATATGGCGCCGACATATACATACATAGATTTTTGTTGTGTTTGAAGTACCTAAAGCACAATTTGCATTGCTAAATAGGAAGATAATCGGCAGTATGTTCCGTGGACGTGTGTTCGACAGTCATCCAGACCGAACCGGGAGCAAAAGATAGTAGATAATAATAGATACGGTACATCACATGACTCACTCCCATGATTCAGTGTTACATGAAATTATACATATTTTTCGCGAATACTGTCGTAACATGATGACGGGGTGAATTCCTGGAGTAACCGTCATGTATCCCTAATAACGCATTAACGCTACATTCCTACATGCGTCACTAGTACATGAATTCTTGAGACAGATGGTATAATAGGGAACTTGCATGTGTTTTTTCTGTTCATTGTAAAGAACTAGGCCTCAAATAGCCATACCAAAGACATTAAAATATGCACAAATCATTTAATTATCGCAAGTCAAAATATGACTTACAAAACTCCGTGCTAAAAAAGTACGTGACGTCACCGCGTAGAAATGTTAAAGCTATTTCTTTAAATAACGAAATAAAGATTAGGAAGAAGGAAGAGAAGGACCTCTGAAAACGAATTTACTAATTACCATACTAAACACGACGACAATTTTCGGCAAAATTGGGAAAAATATCCCAATTTGGAAACACTGCTCTATGATTCTTTATGCAATGCCACTTGGGTTTTGGAAATAGGTATATTCCATTATACGTAAATTAAGGATATTTATTAAAATATGTTAAGTGTATTTTCATTGTGAAATATCGCTTGCTATAACGGTGAAAGAAAACATCGTGAGGAAACCTGCATACCCGAAAATTTCTTCACAGGAATTTCGAAGATATGTGAAGTCTACCAACCCGCATTAGGCCAGCGTGGTAGACTAAGGCCTAACCCCTCTCATTAGTAGAGGAGGCCCGTGCCCAGCAGTGGGACAGTAATATTACAGGGCTAAAATTATTATTTTTATTCCTCATTTATTATTACTAAAATATCAATTATTTTATACTACACATTTCATGATAGCATATTCATGGTTTTGTTTATTGGTTTATCAACACAATATTTCGTTATAATTTTTATCCAAATTCCTCATTATTTAGCTGGAAGCATTGCAGGCTTCCCGAGTCAAGATTTGAGATCTGATTTATGTCATTCTTAATATGAGGCCATAATTAAAAATTGTTTGTCCCTTTCATTTTCGAACAATGTGACGCAAGGGAAAAGTGACAAAATAACATAATATAAGCTCACGCCCGTATGTCTAAAGGGGTAGGCAGAGGCAACTAGCAGGCAGAGGTACTAGCAAACAAAATCATCCACATTTCTCAAAACTTAGTTGCGTCAAAAATGTGATAAGGGCGATCCTATTGTGATATCGGGCACAAATTCCGGACTCCGGACTGACACTGAAATTTTAAAAAATCAATATAATGGCACAACCTGGGAATCGAACACGAGACCTCAGCTTAATTCGTATGTACCGCAATACCGTCTAAAATACCAAAATAGTTGACAAAATAAGAAGCGCGTACATACGTTTTTATAAAGGTCATATTGATGAAGAGTCATAATATTTGCAATGACAAATATTTTGATTATCTACAAAGTCTTTATCATTTTAATTAGAAATTTTTATTTTAAAAATAACAATCGATCGTCTATTATTATTTGAGACGTAATTGTAATTTGTAAAAGTCGATAACCTTATGACGCCACAGCGTATGGATGACATTGCGTGATTTGCTATAGTAGGGGAGCCCAAGCGGGGATTTCGGGATTTACTAAAGCGCGACAGATTAATATACAGGGGGATACCTTGTACCCGGTTAAGTACCTCCACAAAACATGAGGTCCATATATAAGGTCGCCCGTGAAGGATACAGGATCAGATTAGTAAAAAAAAATTGACCATCAGAAATTCTCGAGCGCGTCAGATTAAGGTAGGGTGAGTTAATTACATCCTAAAAAGTGTATATTCCACTAATCTGACAATTTGAGAGTGACGTAAAAAAAGGGGAGGGCAACAAAGTTGTAAAAAAAAAAACGTCATCTCGACATTCTCGAGCGTAGCTAAATTTTTTTTTATTTTGAAGGAAATAATTCAAGAATAATGAAAAATATATAATCTGACGATTTCCGCAAGCCGAAATAATAAAAATTCGTCGATAAAGTTAAATGCGTGCAGTTGCGTGATGCCTACATTTCTTTCTCCGCGCTTCTATTCCTCTCTCACTCTTTCTCTATCTATTACTCTCTCGCTCCGTCCCCACTCTGGTTTCTGCTTCCTGAGCTTTTCAATTAATTAAGTTCAATGATTTAAAAAAAAAAAAATTTGAAAGTGGTTTTTTTGGAATAACTTTTAACCGGCTTTATCGATCAACTTCAAAAACTAATCCGCCTTTGAGCTTGAAAAACCACGTCGATCGCCACCTAGCTGGTCAAAAGCGGTTGATTCGTTCGAGAGATATCGTGAACGAAAGAAACCCGAAAAAGGGTTTTTTCGGGATTACTCCGAAATTTGTGGTTCGATCAATTAAAATTGCAAAATTACTTATGAGGATGATAAAACTGCGTCGAATGCCGCCAACCGCGTGAAAATCGGTTGATCCATTCAAAAGTTATTGCGGTTTGAAAACTCCAAAAATAGTGTTCTATGAAGTTTCTATTTCTTTGAACTCAGCGAGCTCAAAATATCACATAAATTATATTTTGAGCTCAAAAATGTCATAAGTACAATTTTAAGAGCCCAAGAATGGAATTAGCGGGAAGTTGCAGGGATGGCCTTTAAGGTGAACCGTTTTTCTAATTTTTTTTTGTCAGATCAGGCCAATCCCTCTAGATAATCGTCAGATTATGAGACAGTACGTTTAGAACATAAAGATGAACCATATATATCTTAATCTGACGCGCTTGAGTATTTCAAAATGGCGAATTTTTTTTGCACATTATGAAAATGGCCGCGAGTTTGCGTCCCATCGAAATCGTCAGATTAGTGAATGAGAGCTTTTTTTTGGTGCACTTAACACTCCGTTAGAAAATCTGACGCGCTCGATAAATTTTATTTTTTTTTCATTTTCAACCCTTAAATACAACCACTCGCATCATGCAAACGATCAGATTAACATACATACATTATTAAAAATACGTAGGGCATTGATGCTATCAATATCTGACGCGCTCGAGGATGTCCATGCAACAGTTTTTTTTTACATATTTAAAAATCTATAGCCGCTTCCCCCACCGATGTAAAGGTATATATCATATAACATTTTTTTCTTCATATCATCTAAGCTTTGCATCCCAATAGGTCTCTACGACGCTCGAGTAAATCCCCATTTAGCATCGTGGGCTCCCCTACTACTATTTGTACTGTATAGATATAATTGAGTAGGTACATTGCATGCGCTTTACTAGTGGCAGCAGTAGTAATAACCTTAAGAACTCTGATAATTTATTTTATTTATTTGCCCACCAACAATTGCCACAAACACTAATACATAAAATAAAACTATTTTTACGGACTCTATCACGATTAGGTTTTTAATTTGACCCGTGACAACGAAGACTGCAAAGCCTTCGAAACATCGGGAATAAAAATTAAAAACCTAATCGTGATAGAATCCGTAAAAATAGTTTTATTTCAATGTATAACATTCGCGTAAACTTAATAAATCTGTACTAATACATAAAATTAAAAATTATGACTATTACAATTATGTAACATAAATGTAACATACTGATTTCTTAAGTTTACGTGAATATTATACATTCTAGCCGCTGAGCTGCGTCATGTCAAGCAAGTCCTGCGAGACAACAAGCTCCAAATCCCACGGCGCCGTCACAGAAAGCGAATGAAACCAGCCACCGTCGAACGCGTTCCGGTTGTTTTACCTTATGTAAGAGGAGTCACTGACAAGATTGGCTATATCCTGAGGCGTGCTTCTATCAAAACTTACTTCAAGCCGCCCAAGAAGATTAGTCAATTTTTACCATCTGTCAAGTGTCACATACCTCTGCAAGACCCAGGCGTGTATAAAATTGATTGCGACTGTGGTCTCTCTTACATCGGACAAACAAAACGGAATATAGGGACCCGCGTAAAAGAACATATAGCTGACGTAAAACACCGACGCTCTACGAAGTCTGCAGTTGCTGAACATTCAGAGGAAGGCTCCAAATATTATCTTAGATTTGATAAACCACAAATCCTCGCCAACGAACACCGATTCCTCCCTAGGATGATACGCGAGGCTATTGAAATTAAAAAACATCCTAATTTCAATAGAGAAGATGGTTGGAAGCTTGCACAAACCTGGGATCCAATTATACATCTTATTAAATCGGAACCCAAAAGACCAGCTGCCAGAACTCAAGACACCGTGAGCTCGTACTGCATAAATCGAAACACAAATAATTAACCTTTTTTGATTTTGTATAATTTTTTAATGATGGTAGATCATTATAGGTTAGAGTTACAATTAACTCTAACCTTTTTTGGACAAATGACACCTCAGTCTGACCCGTGACAACGAAGACTGCAAAGCCTTCGAAACGTCGGGAATAATAATTAAAACCTAATCGTGATAGAATCCGTAAGAATAATTTTATTTCAATAAATGTAACAATTGGTTAAAGGAAGGTAGAAAGTGGCATCTTACACACGGTTTCCTTTTATCACGTAGACGAGTACTGAGAAAGGATTTTTGGAAGTTCATTCCCTAAAGGGGTGTAACGGAGGATGAAAAATAAAACGGGGGATATTGCGGATAAAAATAACTACCGCCCGATATCGTTGGCGACCATCGTAGCGAAAGTATTGGATGGCGTGCTTGATTCACACTTGGAAAAATATATTAAAATACATGACAATCAGTTCGGATTTCGACCTCATTTGTCAACTGAATCTGCTATACTGTGTTTCAAGCATACCGTCAAATACTACACAAAGAGGGAAACCCCTGTTTATGCTTGTTTCCTTGATATGTCCAAGGCATTCGATTTAGTGTGTTATGACATCTTGTGGAAAAAGCTTGAGGAAGTGTGTCTGCCTACAGAGTTAACAAATCTAATTAAGTATTGGTACTACAACCAAAGTAACTATGTGCGGTGGGCGGGTGCATTATCCACACCGTACCGGCTAGAGTGTGGGGTGAGGCAAGGAGGGCTCAGCTCACCACGGCTCTTTAACTTGTATATCAATGCACTGATCGTCGCGCTTAGCAATCAACATGTCGGTTGCCATATCGACGACATGTGTTTCAATAACATAAGCTACGCGGACGACATGGTGTTGCTGAGCGCGTCGGTGTGCGGTATTAAAAAGCTGTTGCATACTTGTGAAAATTACGCTGCAAGTCACGGTTTAATTTATAACGCGAACAAAAGTATGTACATGGTGTTCAGAGCCGGTAAAAAGTATCCCATTAATGTACCAGCGTTGACATTAAATGGTACTGAACTAACTCGAGTGCAACAGTTTAAATATCTAGGGCACATAGTAACCTTTGATTTAAAGGATAACAGCGATATTGAACGTGAGCGTAGGGCATTGTCTGTGAGGGCAAACATGATTGCCCGGAGGTTCGCACGTTGCTCAAAAGAAGTTAAAACCACACTATTTAGAGCTTTTTGTACATCATTATATACGTGCAGCCTGTGGGCAGATTACACCCAAAAAGCTTACAATTCCTTGCGTGTTCAATATAATAATGCGTTCCGGGCGTTGTTGCGACTGCCCCGACACTGCAGTGCATCGGGCATGTTTGCTGAGGCGCGCATCGATTGCTTCTACGCAACTCTGCGCAAACGGTGCGCGTCAATGCTATGCAGAGTTCGGGTCAGCCCCAACGCCCTTGTAGCTGTCATTGCAGACAGACTAGACTGTCAATATGTGAATCACTGGATCAATATACATATGGAAATTGACACAGTGATCCGCAATCATATTATAGGTGCGTAAGAGATATCTGACTGACACTAACAAATAACTAACTTAGCTAAGTACCAAATTAATTAAAAATACAAATAAAAATAATCAACTAATCTTATTATTATTTTAATGTAACTTAATATTATAGATTATGGATCATGTTATCTGAATAAATAAATTATTATTATATATTATTATATTGGAAAGTCTGTGTAGAAAAAATGTTAATACGATGGGACAGACTCTAATGCACCGCATGCACTAATTTGAGTGTTTGACTCAATAAAAATACATCGCTGGTATATATGTACATATATTTATACCTTTTTATAGATTGGCTGCTCTAATTTAATGAAAATTAATGTTTTTTTTCTCATATTGGTTTTATATCTATCTGACTGTAAACTGCTTATTATTCTCAAAAAGAGCGACGTAAGAGTTTCTTGCCCGTTCTTCTCTGGCGAACCAGCCTTCCTAACTGGCGGTAGAGTAAACATTTTAGACGGAATCTAAACAATGTGTGACATTTTATGGAATCAATAAACGATTTGATATATATTTTTTTTAGTATTAAATTAAAAATGTGTGTAATTTACACTAAAGTTAAAATAATGAAACCGTACAAATATAATAATAATCTAATCTACCTGGGTATGACCGTCGCTTATTAGTTAATCTGGACTGTCTCGGTGGCGGCTGTATTTCGCTACGACTACCGTTCTGAGGTCTCGGGTTCGATCACAGGGGCGGGCAAAGTGATATTTGATTTTTCCATATCAGCCCGGAATCAGGAATTTGTGCCCGAAATGGCGATTGGCTCGTCCCCTATCACATCTGGGACGGAACTAAGCTCGGCGAAATTGGGTGTTCTAGTTCTATAGCGGTGACTTGCAGCGCTATTACTAAACTAGAGTTAGTCCTAAACCCGACCTAACCTATTTCCTATATATAGCGCATTCCTTTATATAACTAAAGATTTGGGAATAATCGAGGTTTATGTATTAATAAATAAATACACCCAACAGTCACGCACGTAGCGCTGACTCCACACTAGGCTTAAGCCATATCGTGGGTATCAGGAACTACGAGTGACTTGCTGTATCACAACACCCAGACCCGAAACAAATATCTGGGCCAAACAAACAATTTACCCGGTGCGGGAATCGAACCCGCAGCCTTTCTAAGTGCAGCAAGTCGCCCTAAGTCTATAATATCTGTGTAATCACCATAAAAGGCGAAGCAGAATCTACTTTCAGTTCAAAAGCAGATCTAACACCTTTCTTTCTTTCTACCTGCCCTTATCCCACCTTAATGTGGGGTCGGCGCAACACACTTTTTCAAGCATATTGCATAGAGGATTTGGCCTAGTTTTTACGACCCGCCGCCTGCCAGACGTTAACCCCCTGAGAGATCCAGTCCCAAGCAAATTAAATTAGAAAATTTGCTTTCCCCGACCTGGGAAGCGAACCCAGGACCTCCCGGTCCACAGCCCATACATGCTGCCACTAGACCAAGGAGGCAACATCGAGGACAAAGCAGATCTAACACCAATGGAATTTATTTATGTTGTTGGACACGTTTTAATGGTTTTTAAACGAGCGTTTTATGAGATATTTTCTGGAAAACAGTGTGAAGCAGCCAGCGGGGCGTCAAACACAATAGAACTTTTAAATAGCATTATATCATACCTCAAATATTTAAATGAACTGTTCCAAATATATCAACCGTCATTACATCGATTGCGTTACCAATAAACATTATTTTTGGAGGGAAACATTAGCTTTATGAGTTCATACAGGGTGTCTTGGAAAGCTTTAAAACAAAGTATGCACGAATTTAACATTTAAACATCTCAACCATGATTATTTTGGTATGATAGTCTATGGACGGCGAAGGTTACTTACTGTCGTAGAAGTAATAGCTCATTTGAGACAGTTACAGACTGTGGCGACGAGTGTCAAGAGTTTCGAGAACAACCCCAAAAAGTGCATTTACTTATGTCTTTTTTATGTTAAGTTTATATTCAATTTGAATAGTCGCTTGCTATAACAGTGAAGAAACACATCGTGAGAAAACCTGTCTGAGAATTTCCCCACAAGAATTCCGAAGGTATGTGAAGTTTACCAAACCTCATTAAACCAGCGTTGTAGCCCTGAGTAGAGGAGGCCCATGCTCAGCAGTGGGACAGTATCATCATCATCATCAGCCATAGGACGTCCACTGCTGAACATAGGCCTCTCCCAACGATTTCCAGATCGATCTGTTGGAAGCGGCCTGCATCCAGCGACTTCCTGCGACCTTTATCAGGTCGTCGGTCTACCTTGTAGGTGGACGTCGTACGCTGCGCTTGCCGGTACGTGGTCTCTTCGTGGGACAGTATATTACATGAGAAATATAATTATGATAAAACACCATTACAACTTTAAAACTGAACCACAAGCAAAAACAACTATAATAAAAATTACATAGATTGCTAACGGCCCACGCGGATTCATTGCGATAATTTCTCCAGTGAATTAATCACCCTGATTCATTCTACATTGTAAATATTTGTTAATGTACCCACACGTCAGTAACCAGCATCAAAATATTTGGTGAATGTATCGAAGTACAGGCAGTGGGTTCCTTATTTATTTTACTTAGTTTCTTGACGTCAACCCGTTGAATTTCAATCCCTGATGAATTTTGTTTAGAATCGAGTTTATTGCCGTTGTCACGTTAGTCAATGGTACAATGAGTTGTACAGCATTGCTGGGATAGTTATATCTAAAGAATGAATAGGTCGTCTCGTCCGGTTCTATATCTCCTTCTTGGAGAAAACCGATATAAGTCAGTTTGCTCCGTTTTCCGATGCCCCAAATCCACTCTTCCCTTCATAATTCTTGCTCCTTTTCTTAAGGTTGTCATGCACACATGTTATGGTATCGTTATGATCAGATGATTTGCTAGGTTACGATTATCTGCTATAAAAATGAGATTTTTTCCAGCTTCTATATTTTTATACCTAAAAGGTTCAAATAATAGTAACTTCTGAATTATTCATTCCCATAGGGTTTATTACGCCTCCTATTAATCGGAGCGTAAGAACTGAAACACAACACAAATCTTTTAATAATTTCCTTAATAGACGTTCCAACTTCTAAGAATGGTTTTGGGATATTTCAGTTCCAAGAGAACTAACAATAGATCATGTTGAACGACCATCAATCATTTGACGTCAGCATCTCGTCTCGTTTCTGCATAAATACTCGTATTCAAGAGGCTTGTGCTTCGGTGAGAGGCGTAGGCTTTAGCATATTATCCGCCCCTTTTTCCTCATATAAATACATACCATAGCTATTCGACTGCCTCAGTGGCGTAGTTGTATTGCATGCGACGTGCAACTACCGTCTTGAGATTTTGGGTTCGATCCCCAGATTGGGCAAAGTGATATTGAGTTTTTCTAGTCAGTATTAGCCCGGAGTCTGAAACTTGTGCCCATTATAGACTATTGACAGGCTTGCCCTTTATCACATCTGGGACGAACATGACTCCGGCGAAGTGTGGGTGTTCTAGTTCGCCTTTGACAACGTCCTCCCCTTCGGGGATACAGACGTGAGATTTTGTATGTATGTATTAGAATCGCCATAGTTTTGAGCAATCTATGGACCTAGAAGCAATGCCAACGATTCCCAGAATAACATCTTCCAAACACCAAAGCTGTGGATGTAACGGATGCACAGGCGGATTTAATACTCCACCGGGCATCAAACGAGGCGTGCAGGTCTATCTCTCGGCAGATCTCACGGGGAAATACGTCCCAAGACAAAAGCTATGACGTGCGCTCGGAACATATGGAAAAAACTACGAAACAACTAAGGAAACTTAGGTACGTTGCATATTGGGAAATTATATGTTTACCCAATTTAATTATTAGGGTAAGTATCTCAAATTTTTGGAAGTTTCAAACAATAAGTAGACCCATATTCAGTTACCAAATCCTGACGCCTTACTTTTTTACCCGAACACGGTAAAGACTTTACCTGATGACACGCGAAGTGCAGAAAAAAAAAACAGCGACCATATACAAACAATTGGTTTATCGAAGGTTACCAGAATTATGCCTGCCTGATTATGTTACTTCACACTCCGAAGAGCGAAGAAGTACATCGAAAGGCCTGCGACATGCCAGGCGGACACCGATGCAGAAACAGGAATGTACCTACCCTATACCCGCTGCAATCATTCATCAAGTCGTCACAACTTATATTTATCCTACCCTATTGAAATATCTACGATTAAGAATCGTGCAAGTAACCGTTCAAACGTTACAGTGGTATTACTGTAGGCACTGTGTGTTGGCACGTGCGGAGAGCATGGCGCTTACCACTTTCCTTGATGTCTCACACAAAGTACTGATACAATCAGATAAGCAAGCAAAAGAAGCTTACACGTAATTCAGTAATTTCCAGATTGCAGATTATTTTGATTGTTTTGTCATTTCATTTTTCAGATAAACGTCATTTAATCCGTATCGGTCTCGATCACCAAAACAAATCATTTTGTAGAAATGTGATATTGATCAGTATGATGAAATTCCAAAATTAATTAAATAAATATCAGTGATGATGAAATTGATGATGTTAATCAATAATCATTAGTAATTTTCCCATGCTTGGAACACACAGGTGTCTTTAAGCAAGCGGATAACGTAAAAGCTTCGCATAAGGAATCTATTTATTTAAATTAGCACTACCACATCATACACCATAGGGATATTATTATGACAAAGCCGTTATACCTAGTTTATCAATTAAGCAGCTGGTCAATGAGAGATCGTGGATTCAATCTTAGTACCAAGAGATATTTTGTGTGTTTTGGTACCGAAAATCTCGTAGTTTTAACGCAAGCACTACTTGGCCTGAATCTAACTTAGGGTTAGAACTATGAGTGTGATTGTTGTCTGTCTTTCTTCTTTCTGTGTAGTGTTATCCCGGCCTTCTGCCAGGGTCCGTCTTCCTACTTAAACACTTCCACTTCGCAATCTCCACACTGAAAGTATTTTCTCTCATATCTTCCTCTAAACCGTCCAGCCAACGTTTTATGGGCAGTCCACGATCGTCTGTCGCTTAACATACGACTTCAAAAACGCAGAATGTCTTCAATTCTTCTGTATTTTTTATGAATGTTACGCGATGTCTCCGCCAAATGTGGACCGATTTTTAAGGTTTGTGTTCGATAGAGTTTATTCCAAGGGTGATCCCATATGAAATTGGGATATGTTTGAAGTCGATCCGTTAAGTTTTAAGCTTGTGATTATATAAATAGTATTGCAGCATACCATCCTAATTCCTAACGTAAAGGAATGTTCACAGTACATCCCATTTACCATTAAACGCTACCGTTATTATCATTAACCCTAATATTAGCTTCGTGATACAACCGCGTCGCGTCGCCTCCGGATTTAACTGCATATTTCCATTACTTGTTCGAAGTACAACCTTCCCCCGTTGACATAGAGATCATTTCTGTGAATAGTAATTGTTATTTAGTTTAGTTTGTCCGTTGGTCATATGACTTGCGTGCGTGTTTGCGGGGGTGATGGGGGCTGGATGGAGGGGGGGGGGCGTGACGAGGTCGTCGTGACGTCATGTAACGTGCCCACAACGTAGGACGAAGTTTGGATATTGTAGCTAAACTATCAAATTACTTGTTTGATAGTTTGATTGCGCCATTTTCCAATGAAAATTCAGCGTGAATTTTCAACAAAATAATATAATTTAAATTTTTCCTTGTATCCTGCCGCAGGGCCCAATATTAACTTGTGGGTGACTATGACAGGCTTCAGAGTCCTAATCTTAAATAACACAACATAATATAAAATAAAATAAAATAAAAATCTTTATTGATCACGTAGGCATGTAAAAAAGCACTTATGACAAGTCAACACAAGTAAATTTTTAAATTAGGATTAATATAATTTACATTATATATTTGAATTAGACAACAGGCAGGCAAGTATGGACATAATAACGATGGGATGGCTGAGATAGGGTGATAAGGGGAAATAGGAATAGAGTGTAAGGGAATGGATTGTATGGGAATGGCATATGGCAGGAATGGTGGCAGGGGATTGACTGGAAATACTGGAAGCAGTTGGGATTGGTACGTGAGGCCCTATCCTAGCTAACCTACCATAACATACCATAACATAACATACCATAACCTACCAATATAAGCTCACGCCTGTATCCCCGAAGGGGTAGGCAGAAGCGCACTAACCAACTATTACACCCATATTTCGCCGAGCTTAGTTCCGCCCCAAATGTGATGGGGGCGACCCTATCGCCATATCCAATCCAATATCACTTTGCCCGACCCGGAGATCGAATCCTAGACGTCAGGACGGTAGTCGTACCGAAATACAACCACGCAACGGAGGCAGTCTAATCTTAAATAATATCTCTAATCTCAGTTTACCGCTTCACAAAAACCTACTCTAACACTCTCCAGTCGTGATTCTAGCGACTCCCAAATCAATTTTATGTCGGTGATGGTTTCTTTTTGGCCTACATCTACCTATCTGCTGGTGGTAGGATATTCGTATCTGCCCGTATGGCAACCACCTAACACATGGTGCTAAAACCTGCCATAGTGATCCATGCTCCGTGTGTGGTTCGCGTTCCAGGATCAGCCAATGTACTTTCGGTTCTCTCGAAGGGCTTATGGCATGACTTGATAGTTGGTTGAGACGGGTATGGGGGTATCCCTGTATCTGCATCGGTCATCCGCCTGTCTTGTCGCCCCTCGATTTGCTTCCTCTTCCCTCTTCGGATTCAGAGTGTGAAGAACTGAAGAAGCATAAATAGGCTAATGTCAATAAATGCCTAAACTTCAAATGTAACTAAACCAAAGAGGTACAATTTTTATAGTTTATTGATAGGTTACAATCGAGAATTTATTATCGAAAATATTATTCAATTTATCGAAAATGACTCTTTTTCCCCAAAAATGTTAATGCTATTACATATCAGATAAACAACTCTTAGTTTCCAAGAAAACCCAACCAGACGTTAGTAACTACACTAGACTAGTTTTTACTCGCGGTTCCACTCGCGTGAAAGTCGTATCCCACTTGGATTTAAGGAGTACCGGCATTAATCGACAAAAGCTCACGCCTGTATCCCACATTTCGCAGAGCTTAGTTTCGTCCCAGATGTGATAGGGGGCAAGCCTATCGCCATATTGGGTACTGAAAAATCCAATATCACTTTGCCCGACCCGGGGATCGAACCCGAGACCTCAGGATGATAGTCGTACCGATTAATTATTATGTTAGTTTTACTTATTTCATTAGATTCAAGGCTGATATTAGCTCTACATACATACATTACATATTATAATTACATACATACACACATTATATTATTATAATTAATGTTACAAGAATGTAATACTCTTTTTTTAATCTTCATGACCCTGTTAACCCCTAATGTAATGATTATAAAACGTGTTTTCCGACACCTTTTCTTTGGAAATAGCCATGTCTGATATCAATTTAATATGCACCAAAGCATCGGCACATTATTATCGCGATTCAAAGAAAAATAACAATGCGGTTTCCTTTTAAATCGCTTTTTTGTAGTTATTTAGGTGTTGTCTCACTCACAGCCAGCGAGGGTAGCGTAACGAAAAGCGCACCCACATTTCGCCGAGCTTAGTTCCATCCCAACTGTGATAGGGGACGAGCCTATCGCCATATCGGGCACAAATTCCAGGCATCAGGCTGATATGGAAAAATCCAATATCACTTTGCCCGACCCGGGGTTCGAACCCGAGACCTCAGGACAGTAGTCGTGCCGATATACAACCACGCCACCGGAGCAGTGGTAAATATTATGACCACTGCTATTAAAAATTTAAAGTTTACTCATTACGTCTCGAGATGAAACACAATGTGGTAAAATTAGACAAAGTGATATTGGAATTTTCCATATCAGCCCAGAGTCTGGAATTTGTGCCCGATATGGCGATAGGCTCGCCCCCTATCGCATCTGGGACGGAACTAAGCTCGGCGAAATGTGGGTGTTCTAGTTCGCTAGTGCGCCTCTGCCTACCCCTTCGGGGATACAGGCGTGAACCTATGTATGTATGTATGTAAATTGAATAGGCCGAAAACCATGCTTCACTTTCGATGTTCCTAGCGTTGCGTAATTTTTTTTTTCGTATGTGCCAATAAAGAGGTGAATGAAAGTAACGACGGCGGTATTGAGGTTTGTAAGATTTTTATTTCATACTGATTTCTTAAGTTTACGCGAATATTATTATAATATTATATTTAGTCTGACCCGTGACAACGAAGACTGCAAAGGCTTCGAAACGTCGGGAATAATAATTAAAACCTAATCGTGATAGAATTCGTAAGAATAGTTTTATTTCAATTTTTATTCCAATTAACGATATTTTCGATTCCATGTTTAAATTACTTACTAGGTGGAAAAATAAAAAAAATCTTGATTTTAGGATCGAATATCTCGTGAATGATTGACCTAATAAAAAGTAGCGAAAAATGCTCGAACATATTATAATTTATGCGTTGTGAAATATGTGAGTCATCAAATTTAATTTTAAAACAGATCAAATTTTCCTTAAAGATAATGTAAGTATAAAAACGCTACTCATTGATAACAGCTGCTAACTGCTTCGGAGTTCAGTTACTATGGCTATTTTTTGCTGTTTAACATACGGTTACTTATTTCCTCTGATAAAATTCCGTTATCGCAATCGCAAGGTTCGTCGTTGTCGGGCGGCTCGGCCTCCGGTGGTCCATACGCAAATTTTTTATTTTATATTTATTGTCTCGACCCGACACTGAGACCGAGTGTCTGACACTCGACCCGACACCGAGACCGAGTGTCTGACACTCGACCCGACACCGAGACCAAGTGTCTGACACTCGACCCGACACCGAGACCGGGTGTCAGACAATCGACCCGACACCGAGACCGAGTGTCAGACAATCGACCCGACACCGAGACCGAGTCTCAGACACTCGACTCGCCACCGAGACCGAGTGTCAGACACTGACCCGACACCGAGACCGAGTGTCAGACACTCGAACCGACACCGAGACCGAGTGTCAGACACTCGACCCGACACCAAGACCGAGTGTCAGACACTCGACCCGACACCGAGACCGAGTGTCAGACACTCGACCTGACACCGAGACTTTTTCATCGGTATATAACAATATATCGATCAGCAGTATAAAAAAAAACGAATTTTCCGGGGTAGTGCTGATCTTTAGCTGAAATCTTGAACTGTGTATATTCATATTGTTACGTGGCCGGTTTTTGCTACAGTTTTGGAGTTCATTCCTTTCAGTATCATGCTTTATAAGCGATATTTTTCTAAGCGGAACCATCGAACACGGTCGCGGTTCGATACACTCCGATCAAAAGCTTCCAAATTCAGTTTAAATTACAATTATTTCATTCATGTCCATCTTCGTTGTATAGTGTTTTGTATAACTTTATTTTTGTATCACCGTATGTTCCCTGAAAATAAATAAATAAATAACATTTTTCATTATGGTGAGGTCAATATAATTTAGAAGGCCATAATTAGACAATTAGACCTTGTATAAAAACAAATATTTTGTGTACTCGTTCATACCCTCTCGAAGTATGAACAAGCCAAATATGAACGAATTTAAGAACCTCATGCCCGCTGGACGTGAAATGCCCCATGAGCAGTTATTGTCGGACGGACAACCATTGGTTCATACGTACGATACGTGGCGACGCGACATGTAGAGACTTGTCCGAAGGTACTCTCTGTAACACACGTCGACGTCACATGTGCTCTAACGGATATAGATAGCGCTACTAGAGATAAGGATATTTGATTTAACTTTTTAAGAAGATTAACGTTCATTCATGATTTGTGACTTTTCATTCCACCAAACGCTTTTTTTTTGTTTAGTAGTTTATTTAACATCGGGCTTTGCCAATTTTGACTAATAGGTACGATTTCAGAGGCACTTCCTTGGTCTACTGGTATCATATATCGGCTGCGAACCGGGAAGTTCTGGGTTCAATTCCCAGGTCGGGAAAAGCGAATATTCTAATTTAATTTGCCCAGAACTGGATACCTCAGACGGGGTTGACATCAGGCAGGTAGCCAGTGGTAAAAACTAAGAGAAATCTTTTCTGCAACATGCTTCAGTAAGTTTGTTGCGCCGACCGCACATTAAGGTAGGATAAGGGCAGGTAGAATGAAGTTTATTTAACACCAGTCTTTCCCAATTTCGGCTAATAGGTATAGTTACTATAAGTACATACGTAGTAATTGTAAGAGTAGTAACTAGTATCGGCTTCAGTTTAGAAAATCACCCTTCACCACTGAGATGAGCGATAAGCTATGGCCCGCTTGATTTACCGCGAGGAGGCTCGATCCGCTCACATTTTCTTAATTTACGAAGATTGATGACAGACGCTCGACTTGCTGGTATGTTATTGCCACTGCCTATGGACATCGCTAATGTCAGTGGTACAGGGTAATCGCCTTATCCGTGAAGGGAAGGAATGGGGATTGGGAAGGGAGGAGCTATTTGGAGCTCATGAAATTACACTATCCGTACAAAACGGTACAGGAAGCTTCCAGATTACGTCGGTTTTCTGTAAGGCAGTGGTAATAATCCGGTACAGCAATGCTATAGGCAAAATTATCTAAGATGGCCCTACTACCTGTATTAAACCGACTTCCACAAAAGGAGGAGGTCCTCAATTCGTCTGTATTTTTTTTATGTATGTTATGCGATATCTCCGCCAAATGTGAACCGATTTTCAAAATTCTTTTTGTGTTCGATAGAGCTTATTTCAAGGGTGGTCCCTAAGTAAATTTAGTTACGATCGGATTTGAAGTCGATCCGTTAAGTTTTGAAACTTGTGATTATTAATCAACCTCCTTATATTATTTCTATTGAGATTCGATTATTATAATAAAGTCTAAGGAAACTTGGCTTCCGTGCTTACGTGCTACCATGGACTCGATAAGGAAATTAATTAAATATGCTCGAAAGCTATGTGATTAAAATTGTGTTCCTTATGGCCGTCGATAACATTATGTCATGTGTTCGGCAGTTGTCACGGCCGCGTGGTAACAGCATCATGAATTCATGACTGACTAATGGCACGTGCCTACATCGAGATTTCGATACTTACTATAGTATAGTATTGTGGGATGAACGAAATATAAGGCTGAGAGCTATAGAGCGAACTTCGATTAAGTCTAAGTCAAAGAAACAAACTCAGTGAGGATTTGGAATTTTTAAACCGAACTTCGTCTTAGGCCGAGTCATTTTTTACAAGAAATTCTTTGCTTAGTCTGTCTGGCAGTCTTTTTCTTGTAGCAAATGGCTTGGACTAAGTCAAAGTTCGCACTATAGATCTCAGCCATAGAGTGAAATGGAACATTGAGTAAATGTTATTAGGGAACACAGTAAAATAACAAAAGAGACAGGACGTGTGAAAAGTGCAAATACGTAACTCTCCAACATTATAAGATTATTTTTTAAGGCATTAAGAAGTTTGTTTGCTATTTATTTTACCACAGTATAATAAAAGAAAGAAAAAATATAATCTAAATATTTTATCTAGCCTGTGGACCGGGATATCAGTTTTCTAACATGATTGGTCCATGGCCGGTTCAGGGTATCCCTACGATTAGGTGACCCATTTACTCGTTTTCAGCTTCCGATAAATAAAAACACTTAACCGATCTTATTGCCCTCCCATCAAATTCAAAGTTACAAAAGATTACAAAATGTGTTCTGTCATACGTTCGGAATTTCTATGATGTGTTTTTTTTAATTTGCATAAATATTTGTCTATCATGGTGTGGTGCTTCATAGCTTTTATTTGAAATTACTTAATATTATGCAACTATTCGGTTGGTAATAATGAAGTGGTATAATAAACCTTTGGGGGAGGCTTATGTTCAGCAGTGGACGTCCTATGGCTGATGATGATGATGATAACAAAGTGCAATGGGAGGGAGTGGGGGATTTCGCACACACAAAATCTTACTCACCGAATGAAACTCAACGATAAGCTGCCACTTTTAACTTACTAAACCTGCGACCTCCGGTGCAATAACCAATATTTGCCTCAAAATATCACACTGAACAAATCATAGAGTTAAACAAATATAAAGTAAAGGACGTGCATTATTTCGTCAGCCACAAACTAGACCGCCCACCCGCGGCCTATTTGTACATTCTTGTCATCAGATAACCAAGGATCCGGCGTCACCGCGTCGTGGTTATTTTGTTAATATCGCTTTGGATATATTCATATTCTCTTAATGTAGAGTCGGAAATTCATATTTTAACCGAGTTCTTTGCTAGGTAGTGGCGCTTCTACAAGTTATTGTAATCTTTTGATACTTCTGAAATACCTGCTGATCTGAGAAAACCCTCCAAAAAACCCAGCAGATAACTAAATAAACATTGATACGACTTCAAAACGAGTGATACATCTACAGATTTGAATTCCCCTTATTTAGTTATGCTAAACATTTTTTTATATTAGTGATCGGCAAACAAGCAGGTGGAAAACACCTCCCAGTCCACAGCCCACATATGCTGTCACTAGATCAAGGCAGCGACTGACATATCTGATTGCCGAAGAATTGACATTTTTTTTTTACCGAGCACGGAAAAACGACTACATTACACCTGATGGTAAGTATAGTCCAAAAAACCAGCGACCATCATTATTCCATAAATATCCCCTGATTTCTATATTTCTACGATTTTACACGTTTTTATTTGCTTAGATAAGCCCCTTGCTGGTAAGGGGGGCCATCGCCAATAAACATAAATAGTGCCGGGGACACAGTCAAGCTGCTGCCCCTCCTGGAAAGGAAAATAATGGAGATTGGTAAGGGGAGGGGTTTTCTTGTCCTCCAAAATTACATGTGTGCAATATTTCGTTGGACGTCCACCTGCTAGGTGGACAGACGACCTGATGAAGGTCACAGCAAGTCGCTTCCAACAGGTCGATCTCGAAATCTTTGGGTGAGGCCTATGTCCAGCAGTGGGCGTCCTGTGGCTGATGATGATGATAAATTCTTCGAATTACTGTCTTTTTCCGGAAAAGTAAATGATGCAATTGTTCCGATCTTCAATAATTTGGGGTATATTTTTTATTTGCTCAGGTGTAATATTATTTAAACCTATTCTTATAACAGCGTGGAGTGGTCATGAATCATCTACAGTAACGGTATTTGAGGATGTGGACTCAGCCTTATCTAAAATTACAATAGTAAAGCCTATATGGACTGTGCTGGACGTCACCATGACGTTTCATAAAACAAATTCACGTTTTGGCCTGTTTGTATTTACTCGTTTAGTCATATTTGGGGCACGATTTCTGCTTATTTTCATCTGCAACGTCGCTGTATCACTGTAGACGTAAAATTTTACTGTTATTTGGATATTAATCTCTAAAAGTCCAATAATCTTTTTTTTACGTCACATCGCTTTTCGGAATAAAGACTAAAAGATAATCTTAACCCAATTTTATATGATACATTGATCTTTGGGAGAGGCCAGGCTCCAGCAGTGGACGCCCTGTGGCTGATGACGATGATTAATGATTGAACTATTAATTATTCTTAAGCATTGAGTGACAGCTCCCTGTTGCGTTTCGTTTTGGGTATCAGATTTCAGGTGGTGCAAATGCCTTGTTTTAGGTTACCCATGATTCTTTTGATATCAGGGGTATCTTCGGGCGGTGGTAATAACGTACCATCTGGTGACCCACCAGCTTATTTATCAGTCTGTAGTATAAAAAGCCGTGAACCAACCCTTGGTTTCAGAAAAGTGTTAAAAAAGCATTTCAATTTTTCATATTGGTTATCACGCATCAGTGACTTCAACATTTTGTATTGTAGAACTATGACAACACGTCGATTACCTAAATTTTGTCATGACATGACATTTGACAGCCTTCACTTGTTAACTTTTAAGAAACCTGAGGTTAAGCAACATGATGTAACACAGGAATTTTAGACAGTTTCTGGTACAAGCTTTGCCTTGAATACAAATGTGTACCTGACCACAGGCATGTCTGTGGACGTCACATGTCTCACGTACCGCTAATATTCCGAACACCTTGGACTATTCTATGCGTCAGCGTCATACGGCCTTTGACATCACCTTTTTGTGAATTCTTCTAAAAGGTTGTAGCATAGTTTCAATCATTAAGCAAGTTGGCTTGGTTATCGAGGTAATAAATAATGTATTTAATATATTTGGTGGAGCGAGCATGAATGGGCCAGTTGAACAGGATTATCATGACTGTCCCACAAAAAACCGACATGAAGTGGCTGCTCTCTGTTTCGTGAGCTAAGTGAGATTTCCGGAAGCCTCTCAATCTCCACCCTTTTCCTGGGAAGACAGCGGCTTGGTTGTACATCAAGTTTCGCCAATGTCCACTTCCGACGGCCATTTCCACTTACCATCAAGTAGCTTGCGACATAATTTGGTGGTTGGTTGGGGTGACAGAATATCCTGGTGCCCCTGTGCCTGCATCCACCTGTCTTGTCGCAGGCCCCTTGATTTGCTTACTACCTCTTCGAAGTGTGAAGAAGCATTTTCATGACCACCGATAAATAAAGGTCGCAGGAAGTCGCTGGATACCAATAGGTCGATCTGATATATTTGGAGCAGGCCTGTGCCTAGCCTAGTCTGGACGTCCTGTGGCTGATGATGATGATGACGATGCTGATAATAAACACACTGTTTGTTAGGGGTCGCCAGTTTTTTGGGGTATATTAAATAAAATAAAATAAAATAAAAATCTTTATTGATCACGTAGGCATGTAAAAAAGCACTTATGACAAGTCAACACAAGTAAATTTTTAAATCAGGATTAATTGAATTTACATTATATATCTGAACTCGACGACAGGCAGGCAAGTATGGACATAATAACGATGGGATGGCCAAGATAGGATGATAAGGGGAGATAGGAATAGAGTGTAAGGGAATGGATTGTATGGAATATGGAACGGTGGCAGGGGATTGACTGGAAATACTGGAAGCAGTTGGGATTGGTGCGTGAGGCCCTATCCTAGCTAACCTACCATTATTGCTTACTATCAGTTGTACCCACATTACAGAGCTCGTATAAAAAACCAGCATAAATGAGTTACTGTAGTTTAGGTTCAATGACTAGCAATTCTATTACACTTAGGTCATTAACTATTTTGTCACAAGGCTACGGTTATATGATCCGGGATTGATTCAAACTATTTTCCCAAATAACGTCACAATAATCCGGGTTTGGGGTTAGAACCAAACTCCTGTAATTTCTAATTTACAACTAATTGTTTGACGCTATGTTCGCAGAATTCTTTACGGTAATATATTTTCTATGACGCAATAAACCGAAGTTTACTGATGCATTTTGCACTCTAACACTTGTAGATAAAGTCTAAGATAAGTGGTTAAACCGCCGGATGTAATACGGTTTTGCCAAACCTAGCCGGTAATGTACAGTTTCGTAATTAAAAACGTCATAACTAATGGCTTGTCATGTTCTATGCAATTGTGTTTTGGTACATTACCTGAGGTAATTTTTTGGTACAACAACTGCATTTCTACGTTCAATCATTGTAACATATGAAATGCCTCAAAAGATGAGTATTTCGTACTTTCAAAGCGAAGATCAAAGATTGTCTGATGAAATGATGATCAAAACTGTCAGTATACAGTTATGTAACAAACAGCACATATGAATCTAATGTCAGAAAAAACCGACAAAAAATGATACCTCGCTGTTGCGTTTCGTCCGATAAGGGTGTAAGTGTGTTCAAATATCCCTTTTCCAATCTATTTCCATCCTTACGCAGCCATCATTATTTTGATATATCATCATCATCACCATCATCAGCCATAGGACGTCCACTGCTGAACATGGGCCTCCCCCAAAAATTTCCAGATCGACCTGTTGGAAGCGGCCTGCATCCAGCGACTTCCTGCGACCTTTATCAGGTCGTCGGTCCACCTTGTCATTGCTTTTTGATATATACCTGAATCTAAATGTCGCCTCCTTGATCTAGTGGCAGCGTAAATAAGCTGTGAACTGGGAGGTCCTGGGTGGGATTCCCAGGTCGGGCGGGGTATTTTTCTAACACTATTTTCCCGGCATTGGATCCCTCAGATGAGGTTGACGTCAGGCAGGCAGCTGGTCGTACAAACTAAGCCAAATTATTTCTGCTACATGCCTGAAAAAGTATGTTGCGCCGACCCCACATTAAGGTGGAATAAGGGCAGGTAGATAGAATACCTGAATCTCATTTTATTAATTAAAAGTACAGTAAAAAATCTCTTACCAAAATCTACTTAATATAAATTTTAAATATCATAATAACAATAATATAATCATTATTATTATGTGGATTCAACAATCATTGTTCCGATAGTCATTTCTGCCCATGGTTTAATACCACTGAGCCTCGACCAACACCTCGCTCTCGGTTGGTGTTTGGGTCAAGAGCCAAATGCAGAAGGCAGTGTTACTGGATACGGCACGAATTGTAAGGAGGTTCCTCTCTCTGGGGTCCTAACCGCCGGTAGCTTGGGTCCCGAGCCTCGCCATCGGAGGGAAATATTTTTATATTTTTTTATGTATTTATTTTCATAGCATATATTTAAAAATGTAGAAAAAACTTTAAAAATAAATAGTACTGAACACACACACATAATATAATTACTATGGTTGCATAATTTCCTCAAATAAGAAACACACGTTTGACAAAACAAAACAAATGTCTAAATATACACACACCTACAAACAATTTGCGTCGATTCTATTTCAAGATCATTTTCCTCATTAGAGTTGAAGCCCAGACGGTCGTTATCAGGGCTCGTGGTCTCGTGCCCGTGGGGCCGTGGCCCGCGCTACAGTTCCAAGAATCGCTTTCACCATCTGACGCAACTTTTTGTCGCCACTCGCCCAGTCAGCAGACACCCAGTACGCGAGACAATGAGCTAAGCATGTTTCTATAAACATTGCAATTTCTCATACATAAGCGCACACCTGTATTATGTAAAACGACCCGCTCGTTCGCTCGAATCGAACCCAGAACCTCCCGGTTCACAGCCCAGGTGACAACTAGAGAATTGTACATAATAGACTCTCGCCGATAGGGTTAGGCAGAGGCGTACTAGAGAACTAGAACACCCACATCACGCCGAGCTCATTTCCGTCCTAGATGTGATAGGAGGCGAGCTTGTCGCTAACTAGAGTATTGTAATTTATAATTATTTATAAACCGGGTCTCGTGGTCGGGAAAAGTTATCTTTGATTCTACCGTTTAATATTAGTACTAAAATCTGGGACTGAAATAATCTTAGGGAAAGGTGGGTGTATGGAGCTAAAAGGTGCAATTAAGCTTGAATGTAGATTATTATTTACAGACACTCAAAAGTCGTAAGACGTACTGAGCCAAAAAGGTATTTTGAACTCATTCGAGAATTTATTATACTGATTTCTTAAGTTTACTCGAATATTATACATTGAAATAAAACTATTCTTACGGATTCCATCACGATTAGGTTTTAATTATTATTGAATTTATTATGCAAAATCTAACCCCAAGTAATAAATAAATAACACCCAACAGTCACACAAATAGTCCTGACCCCACACTAAGAAACAAGTCTTGTGTCATGGGTATCAAGAACTACGAGAGACTTTCGGTCTCACAACATCTAGACCCGAAACTAATATCTCTGGGCCACACAAACGTTTGTCTCAGTGGCGGAAGCGAACTCATCGCCACTCGCTTCACAGCCGGCAACTCGCCCACTGCGCCACGGAGGCTGTCTAATACTATTCTTTGTGTTTCAGAACTTAATATTCTTTTAGCCCTTATTAAGTGGTCTCGAGTTTTGGCTAAATAAATTTTCTTTCTTTCTTTTCTTTCCTTCTTTTTTCTTTGTTTCTTTTCTTTCTTTCTATTATTTCACTACTGCTATTTATAGCATTCCCCTAAAATAATCTTACCTTCGACGCTAAAACAGCCACGAAACGTCAGATTTTCATCCAAAAAGAAATAGCCCCTGCATATACATTTTGCTTCCATTTCTGTCATAAACTAATTCTATCCGATTTCTACTAACGTCGTGCATCGAACCCGCATTCTTATGTCACTCACAGGTCACTTGATAAGAATCATAAACATGTCTGGCTCTTGGATCTACAAGGCCATTGCTGTATCCGGTCAGGCCGTTACACGCGAGTCGCGACGACCCTCACGATTAAACCACGTGCTACTACGACATTTACATAATCAAAAAGAATTATAGTTTAAATTTAGGCAATAGAATTTCAACCTTATGGTAGAGAAATGAGAGTGATACTTCAATAAGGATTATGAGGGAGTTTGTTGCATTTTAGAACTGAGTTCAAATGTAGTGAGCTGAGAGAATAATAGAAACAAATCGTCTTATAGTATTGTAATTCATTTATTGAGAATTCAACCTTATCACGATTAAAATAAGACAGAAATTTCGATATTATTGATACAGTGACTGTGGATGCTTTGCCACTGAACTATGGGTTTTAAGATAAAGCACTAAAGTTACATTTTCTCCGATAACATTTGTTACTGTAATTACGGAATGATTTTCATTCATAACTTTTGTAACGTAGTAATCGATGAGTTTCTACTTGCTATTATTGGAAACTGACTATTTTAGCAAAGGGCTTACGATTTTAACCGACTAAAAAAGAAGGTTCTCATTAACTTCACTTTTCAGTTTTATATCCGACACTGATTACCATTCCCGGGTACCTTTAAGCTTAATCAAATGACCATCAATAACTGATACAAAATATTTGCATCATCCTAGTATGAAGGTCAAAAGAAGTTAACCTCAAATTTTGACAGTATTTCCTTGAAACATGTGTAAACTAGATCCGTATAGTAACCTTGACATGCTATGCGTGGTATGCAGAATACAGTTAAGGAGAAAGTTCGGCTTGCGCACGGGACGAATGATTCAATATTATGCAAGGTTTACACAGCCGAGGAAAGTTTAGAAACTACTTTGACAATTGGTAGTAGTTTGGGAAAAAATGACCTACTCTACTTGACTTCGTGATGTAGTTTTGTATCTCTACCGATTGGTTTAATGGATTGAAATTGTTTTACAAAAACCTTACACAATTATTTTCTTCATCTCTTGCGACGGGAATATTTTGATGGGAAATCTGACAGGGTGGGCGTAGCTTGTTAAAATTAATTCATATCACTCTATAGAGCTGTCTTTGTTGTCTTTAAGTGGTGTGGTTTAATGCATCAAACTTCAGTGAAGATGGACAGTATAATGAGGAAACTTTTTAATCGGTGATCTTTGATGAGTTTTGTTTGGTGCGTTGGCTGGCTTTGTTCGGTCAATTCGCCGAGTGAAGGTCATCTGAGGGGCATCGCACTGGAAGGAATTACCGCTATAATCCCAGGAGGACCTTGAAATCATCCACATCTGGGTCTCATGGTCATTGCGAAAACATAATTCCTCTATTTACCATGACATTGGCTAAATCATTGCATATGCGTGGAAGCATTCTTTATTTTTATTCATTTCATTAATTCATTCTTTATTCTTGCGTCAGTCGCAGGCGTTTAGATTAGGTCGTATCAGGGGTGCGTCTTCGTGGACGGTCCAAAAAGCGCTGGTTGGACGTTTTGGGGGAAGATATGAGAATAAGATATACCTATCGCAGGCCGTGATAACTAGGTAGCTTGTAGGTTTAATACATACATATGTTTTAGTAGTAAAAATAGTTAGAGTTGACTGGCTCGGTGGCGTGGTTATATTTCGGTACGACTATCAATCATCCTGAGGTCTCGGGTTCGATCCCCGGGTCGGGCAAAGTGATATTGATTTTTTCCATAACAGCCTGGAGTCTGGAATTTGTGCCCGATATGGCGATATGCTCGCCCCCTATCACATTTGGGACGGCTAAAAGTGACGGCTAAGAACTAAGCTCGGCGAAAAGTGGGTGTTCTAGTTCGCTAGTGCGCCTCTGCCTATCCCTTCGGGGATACAGGCGTGAGCTTATGTAGAAGAGTAAAAGTGAAAAGAAATACTAACTAAGGTAGATTTGAACAAACTTAAAGTGTGCTCTACAACCTTAGACGTTTGCGATCTTGCGTTATATATTATAATATTTTATCTATCTAGTTCCACCATCAATCTTTCACCAAAAATCTGCAGTATAATCAAGCCGCGTCATAATCACGCAATATTGTACTTTCACGGTATCAATGTCGCAAATAAAACAGTTTGTTTGATCATTGAATCATTGGAAGATCCATCTGCATTGACTAAAATAAAAATAAGAGCAATTCTATGAATCATAGATGACATAACGTTTTTGGGACTTGGTAAAACCAATTGTCAGATAGGTGTAACTTTTCGATCATTTCACAATGGGGTTGTGTTTGACGTCAAATGTGCCTTTCATGATGTGATCATGGTCATATAGTTTCCTCGTCAAATCCGTCATTATAATGACTCCACAAAATCTGTTGTTTATTGTAAAGTAGATTTTTGGTGATTATTGTAGTAGGTTAGGAAATAAGGTACCTATATTGCAACAAAACCCCAAACAACGTTTTGTATTTGTTTTATATAGAGGTATATATTATGTTTTGTTTTTAATTTGTTTTTAGTCAAGATGGATCTGACTCGGTTCGTTGTTATTGACACGAAAAAAGAATGACGTTTTGTATCCATAATACGTACATAAATTAAGGTAGGATAAAACTACAACGCAACGTTTTCGGAGTCCTATTATTTTCGGAGTCTTCCTCCAAAATGTATTTATTGCCAGCTCTTCCTGGGCCGTCCACAGGAACGTATCCCTGTTACAATCTGGTCCAGACACAAGACTTGCATCCGACATAATCTGCGGTTTTCTTAAAATATCAACTTTTTAAGTGGAAGAAACGTAAAGTGCAAAAAGTATTAGCTATATACAAATCCTCTTCATCATTTAAGCTACGATCAAATAATATATATCCAATGTCATAATCTCATAAGCATCCAAACATTGATAATGTAAAACACAGTATAATAATATTAAATTCAAATATTAATCAGAGATTTAATAACATTGACGTGATTATTATGACCTACGATATACATTGAGTGATTTCCATCTTGTCCACATTCCTTCATTATCGTTTAATTGGAATCAATCAAATAAAGAATGACACGTGAAATCAATCTAAGATTTATTAATGTTCTGATTATTGGCAAAATTAATCCGCGACCCTTGCTTAACAAAATTAAATAATTGATTACTTGTTATTTAGTGTTCCCACTAGAAAAAGAGTATTGCAGCGCAATCGATTTAATGAAACAGTAGTATACAATGCTCTAAATTTCTAACCTCGCCCCCGGAGTATCTTTGACTTTTCTAAATAAGTGTGTATTATTATAAAGAATTTTGACTAGGCCTATGTCAATTTTACTAACGTCAGTGTGGTTAACTAAGGCTTAACCATCTCATCAGTAGAGGATGCAAGTATCCAGCAATGGGACAAATTTTAGAACCAAATGTTATTTAATTTATACTGATTGTCGTAGATCTGCAGCGTTATATTGACATTTCATGTGGCATGCGCATGAGTGCCTTGTCTACATCAAAATCAGGTGACGTTAATTTGTTATCAGCTGCTTTGCGTTTTCTTATTAATCTTGGGAAATACCAGTTCATCATCATTCGTGTACACGTGCATTTTTTATTATCAAGAATCTAAGAATGTTAATTATTGATGTATTTTAATAGATAAAAGAATCTTATCACAGCTTTTCAGTTTTACTACTGACAGACCTTAGGTACGTGAAAAGGAAACGCTTCCACCTTAAGGTAGCCATACACGGTAGAGTGTATCTGACAGAAATGTCTGTATAGTTGAATTTTACAGATAAACCGGAGCGTGTATGTTGCACAACTTTGCAGGTCTCCGCACTGGTTCAGGCAACTTAATGATGTATATTTTAGTATTTTTGCTCGTTGGTATATCTATGCAGTTTAACTGTTCAGGCATAACTGAACGTGTGTGGCGGTCGTTTTTCTTCAAAGAAACAAAACAATAAACCTATTAGCGTCGACACCTGGTTTCACCGCTGCCGGGTCCACGCCTTCAACTGAGAGTTTCACCAGGTTTACCTCTACGTGTATGTGTTCTACTCAGCTCAAACCATCGACCATAACATTCTCATATAATCACAAGCTTGAAAATTTGACGTCCTTAAAAACTTCCAAAAAAAGTATCCGGTGGTGACCAAATTTGTATGTGACTCTTGGAAAAAACTCTAACAATACAAAAATAATCTTAGAAATCGGTCCACATTTGTAACATGCATAAAAAAAACAAACGAATTGATAAGTAAGAAAAAAATAACAATAAATCAGTCGAGGTCGCAGGAAGTCGCTGGCATGCAGGCCGCTTCCAACAGGTCGATCTGAAAATCTTTGGGAGAGGCCTATGTTCAACAGTGGACGTCCTATGGCTGATGATGATGATGATGATGATGATGATGAAATCAGTCAAGGGGAGGATTCGTTTAGAGTGGTCAATATGATAAACGGGATCACGCAAACGATGCTGCGGGCAAAAGAGTGTTATAAATAATCTAGGTTCAAAGTTTATGTGGTACGTGTCTTAGGTGGGACAATCACAAGTCTTTTTTTTATTACAAAAATCAGATAATGTGAATAGCACGGGAATGGATCGTAGATGGTGCTTCAACTTATATTGCAGGATAAAAATGAGGTCAGCAAACGAGTTATTCCGCGCTTACATTCGTGTCTACTTCTTCGAGGATGCAAGCGTGAACCTATTATTGTTTTCTAGAATTATTCATCTATCAATGAGTCAGTGATCGCGTGCAAGTCTCAAGTGGTCTCGAGGTAATCGTTCTTTCAGCCGCTTCAGTGAGGGTATACTGAAGATCACCTCCTCGTGTGCGGCGGGATAGGTAGTCCACGTGGACACGTCCTAATGGAATGCTTACCCCTCACCGCCGGTATACCTGGGCGACAACGAGTAACTCCTCCTAGGGGGTCTTACTCGTTGTTGGCAAAGTATCTTCCAAAAACCGCCGGAGTTTCTTCCGAAGAGGCTACACCAGCGACCTTGCAGCCACGCAGCAAAAAGGACTGGCAGGTCGTGACCTGTGGGCGTGTCTGACCGGCCTCTCTGTCATGGAGAGGATTGAGCCCACCTACGTCTTGTGCCGTACGTAGTTGAGCGTCGTAGGGGGGGATAATGGAGTCCTGGGGGGCTGAGTCTACCACAGGTCGGGTTGTTGTTACCTGTGGGGACAACACGCCCTCTTTGGTCCGGCATTCCACCTAAACGACAGCCTCAGGAACTAGCCAGCTTGAGGTAACCGGCAGGGGCACCCCTTAAGGGTTGCTGGCGAGGGTTGCAGGGTCATGGGGTGCGCAGTCGGCGGAGCGCGGGGTCCATGGTGAGTACGGACCAAAATCTCGGTCTGACAACCATGGCCTCCCTCGCACCGTGCAGACTCGCTGCATCACGGACCCTGGATCCTATACTCCCCGTGGTAGGTCCTGGTGCTCGAATGAGCATCCCCATCTGCGGGCTCCCAGGAGGGTGGGACGCCATGGGGAATGAATATACAAATCAATCAACATGCACAAACAAAAGAGTAGTAAACCCAAATCGCAGGCCGCCGCTTCTAAGGAAGCGCCCTGTAAAAAAGATAAACGGGTCGCAGCTTCCACGGAAGCGCCCCAACCAACACAGAGGCAGGCTGCTGCTGTTGAAGCGCCCTGTCCAAGGCCAACAACTTCCACTGCTCCCACCTCTCCGATGGTAGGTGAGCAGGTATGGAAGTTAGTCCAACGCAAGCGCACGCCATCGGACTTGCGTAAAAAAAAGAAACGCATGGCGAAGCGCGCAGCGCAAGAGGCTCAAGCTGGGAAGAACAGGAACCAGCCACCCGCCGCGAGGCAGGAGGCTGCCAAGGGGCCGGTTTCGGACCCGACCACCCCAGTAGGTGCAATGCGTTCGAACCAACCTGGTAGCAGCCGGGTTGGGGCGAAGCAGGACGCCGAAAGGGTGACCCAACCTAGCCAGGGTGCGGGGGAGAAATCCTTAGCACCTAAGAGGCCAAAACACAAACGCGGTGGCAGAGCGAAGGGAAAAGCGGCGGCCCATAGCACTGAGGGTCAAAGCAACCGTACAACCGTAAAGTACCGAAGCGCCCTCGCCCCGATGATACACAGTCACCTCCAAGCGGAGACGCGAAGAGGTCCAAGGCTTCCACCAGCATCGGTGCGGTGAGGGGCTCCGCCACGTACGCTGACACTGTGGTCTTGAACGACCTCTTTGTCGCCGTGATGGCGGAGCCCTTCGCCGACCTGACACCGGTGCAGGTGGAGAGCATTAAGGGTACCCTGGAGTCCTGCATCGAGAGCATTGCAGACACTCCGTGTACCGCCACTACTGTCCCGTACTGGCCCTCCTTCCGTGGGAAACCTTTCCATAGCGAGGGAGTGCTAAAGTTACAGTGCGAGGACACAAAGGACGTCGAGTGGTTACGAGACATCGTAGCCACGCTCGAGTCACCAATTCCGGGTACTCGGCTGGTCGTAAGGCGACAAAAAGACATCCCCAGAAGGGTGAAGTCTGCTGTCCTGCTGCCGGCCTGTTCGGACGAGATCGGGACAATTCAGCGTGTCCTGACTGGTCAGAACAGGTGGTATCGGGTCAGCAAATGGTCGCTTTATAATGCTGAGCGCCATGAGGGGAACCCTCCGGGGACCTTTCTGGTGCTCGGCATTCCAGCCGAGGATATACCTGGAATTTTAGCGAGGGGGCGGAGGCTGTGCTATAAGCTTGGCAACGCCTACATTCGTTTCTTCGGCAGCTCGGGAAGGCTGCAGGACTTGCCGCCTGACCCTGCTGAGACTGCGGCAGTACCCACGGTCCCTTGCGACCCTTCCGCCGAAAGGCAGAGGGAGAGCGCAGGAATCGAACCGGGAGCTGGCGCGTCTATGTCCACGGCTGGCCGGCCAAGCTCCGCCGAAAGGCAGAGTGAAGTCGGTAAGCCAAAGGTCACCCAGCTCTCCTCCGCCGAAAGGCAGAGGCAGGCTGGGACTTCAACCTCTTCGGCATCCCAGCCCGCCGGGTCAGTTGACTATGACTACCTGGTGGAGGAAGTCGAGGGGCTGATTGGCCTGGACATTCCGAGGGAAGCGGACGGGGTGGTGAGAAGCCCAATTCACTCCTCCTCCCCTCACTAATTGTATACAAACTAACCTCCAGCACAAACAAACCGCAGCGGCTACCCTGCGAAGAATGCTGGAGGTTAGCAACAAGACCATCGCCCTTATCCAGGAGCCGTGGATAAGGAAGGGCAGAATTTGTGGTCTAAACAACATTGGAGGTAAGATTTTACTCGACACTTCCGTAGATAATCCACGCACCTGCATCTACGTACCCAAATCGATCAACGCAGCTTTAATGAATGAGTTCTGTTCTAGAGATCTGACCACGGTCAGGCTCCGGAGCAACTGCCCCAGCACCCCTGAGGTCATTATGGCGTCTGCCTATCTGCCGGGCGACGCTGACATACCGACGGCTGAGCTGAAAAATCTCATCAAACACTGCGAAAACAAGAAGCTGGAGCTGGTGATCTCGGCGGACGCAAACGCCCACCACACCCTATGGGGCAGCGACACTTCTAACAAACGAGGTGAGGATTTAGTTGAATTTTTATTCTCCACTAATCTCAGGCTCTTAAACAGGGGGGCAGAACCTACTTTTGTAACCTCCAGGTATCAAACTATTATAGACACTCGCTACGGAGAGTATATCGGAAAAGATATCCGAATGGCATGTGTCGAATGACCTGTCAAACTCAGACCATAGATGGGTGAGATATAAACTCAACGTGGCTCCTAAAATGGCGGAACCTTGGCGCAACCCGAGACGGACAGACAGTGCAAGGTTCGAGAGGCTAGTGTCGGAGAATCCAGCTCTTACAAGGATTCCCATAAATTATGAAAAGCCGGACGACATAGAGAGGCACGTAAATACACTAACGAAAACGTTAATAGAAACCTATAATAAAACATGTCCGCTAACAACGCTAGTAGCACGGACCACCAACCGTAACGGGTGGTGGGGACCAGAACTTGAAAGACTACGGCGTAAAGTACGCAAACTGTTTAACAGAGCGAAGAACACACGGAAGGAAGCGGACTGGGATGCGTATAAGCAAGCTCAGGCGACATATAAGAAACGCATCTGTGAACGCAAACGCGAATGCTGGAGATCCTTCTGTACCAACATCGAATCAAACACTCAAGCAGCCAGGGTAAGTAAAATTCTCTCCAGCGAACCCCACAAAACATTAGGCTCCTTGAAGAAACCAGATAACACTTACACAAAATCTGATACCGAAATATGTGAGCTGTTACTGAATGCACATTTCCCAGAGTGTTGCATTACAGAAAGCACTATATGGGAAGAAACGGATCAGCAGCACTTTGACCAGCCAACTGCTGAAGCCACCAATACTGCTCATCGTATAGTTACATTGGAAAAGATACTATGGGCAATCAACAGCTTCTCTACATACAAAGCTGCCGGCTTGGATGGAATTTTTCCTGGACTCCTCCAGTGGAGCAAAAATACGATTGCTCCACATCTGGTAAGGATTTACCGAGCATGCCTTGAGTACCAGTACGTACCCTTTAAATGGAGAGAAGTAAAAGTGGTATTCATACCCAAACCAGGTAAGAGTGATTACACACAGCCAAAGTCATACAGGCCCATAAGCCTCACTTCCTTTCTCCTTAAAATCATGGAGAGACTCTGTGATAGAGATCTCAGGGATGGGGCCTTGGCGCGTTATCCTCTACACCACCAACAGCATGCCTACTCCTCAGGCAAATCAACAGAATCAGCGCTTCACAATGTTATCTCGCCAATCGAGAGTGCATTATCAACACAATCATCAGCGCTTGTAGCCTTCATCGATATCGAGGGGGCCTTTGACAAGACTCAATTCAACAGCATAAGCCATGCACTGCTCAGACATGGAGCTGATCGATCCATAATCAAATGGATCGACAGCATGTTGAGGAAAAGAGCAGTGCAAGTAACAGTAAACAGCACCGTACGCGCCCTTGTGTCAAGGGGCTGCCCACAAGGAGGAGTTATTTCGCCACTTCTCTGGAACCTCGTGGTAAATGACCTGATCAGGACACTCAACGAGGCGGGCTTCTATACTGTTGGCTATGCAGACGATGTAGCTATCCTCGTAAGGGGAAAGTTCGAGGCAGTCCTTTGCGATCTTATGCAAGGAGCACTCAAAATCGTCGAACGATGGTGTTCTCAGCAGGGCTTGACAGTGAACCCATCAAAAACGGAACTGGTTTTGTTCACAAAGAAGCGAATTATAAATAACCTTCGCTTACCCAGTCTCCAAGGCACAATTCTGACCCTTACCAAAGAAGTCAGGTACTTAGGTGTTATCTTGGACGACAAACTGCTATGGAATAGACACATAGACAACAAACTACAGAAGGCCTGTACTATTTTTTGGCAATGTAAGAGGTTATTGGGGAGAACCTGGGGCTTACATCCCAGAATCACCGCGTGGCTCTACACTGCCATTATACGGCCTATAATCACCTATGGTGCTGTGGTTTGGTGGCCCAGAACCACACTGACCACGGCCAAAAATAAACTGCAGCACTTTCAAAGGCTAGCTTGTACAGCTATAACGGGCTGCATGAGAACTACCCCCACAGCGGCGCTAGAGGTATTGCTGGGACTGCCGCCTCTTGAGCTGTTCATTCAACAAGAGGCGGCCTCAGCGGCCGTAAGATTGAAATCACTCAATCTCTGGGGTTCAACAAACGGGGCTCACACTAAAATCCTTGAAGAAGCTATCAACTACCATCCAATGATAGCAGCTCTTAATGACAAGGTGCCCAAACAACACTTCTTCAACAAGAACTACACCATTCAGCTTGTTGAAGAACAACACGACTGGTCCGGGGTACATGAACTGCGCATATATACCGATGGTTCGAAGACCAGAACGGGATCGGGCGCAGGAGTGTACTCACCCGAAATGAACATAAAGATATCAACGGCCTTAGGTGAACATAGCTCAATTTACCAATGTGAATGTGTTGCTATCATAAAGGCCGCCAATGCAGTGGACAAGCGACGTATTGAAGGCCAAAAGATACGCATAGTGTCCGACAGCGCTGCAGTACTACGAGCCCTTGACAGCAAAACTATCCAGTCTGGGCTCATACTAGAGTGCCACCAAGCACTGGAGGTGATAGGTTCTAGGAACCAAGTCACTTTACAGTGGATAAAGGGGCACAGTGGCTCTCTAGGCAACGACGCAGCAGACGAGCTGGCTAGAGGGGGGTCAGACCAACGAGTAATTGGACCTAGTCCAACACTACCGCTGCCCTTCAACCAGATAAGGTCATGGCTCCGCCAAAGAACATCAAAACAACATGCTGATCAATGGGCTACAATGAGCACTTGCAAACATTCTCGGGACGCTGTGCCACACCCGGATGTTCGCTTAACTAAACGCTTGCTGTCCTTAGATAGGCTATCTCTACGCATAGTCGTAGGTACCATAACTGGACACTGCCCACTTAACAAACATTTGTATGTTCTAGGTATGACCGACAGCCCCCTGTGTAGGGGATGCCTGTCGGCCGATGAAACAGCTGCCCACGTCATCCTGGAATGTGAAGGCGTTGCTGCACAACGGGCTAAAATCCTCAACACATCGAGGTCGCTCCGAGAAGCCTGCGGAGACCCCAGGAAGATCCTGCGCTTCTGGTCGGAGCTAGGCTGGCTAAACTTTTAGCTGGCATCACGTCACGCACAATGGTTCATCAGTGGAATGGACTGATTGCGGAAAATGGAGCCCACACAATAACAACAACAACAACAACAACAACAACCGCTTCAGTGAGTCAAGAAGTCGGTGCTATCGCCGGGAATCTAACCTGTGCTTTATCGCTTTCATTCTCAGAAATTGACTCATGGTTTATGACCATAGAATATGTCGGGTAGACGGTGGATTTTCATACATAGACTTTGAAACCTTACAATTCTTGCATGCCTTTTTTAGCTTATTCAGTCTCCTTACATTCAATTTTATAATTGGTTTTTCATTTCACGTCATCATCAGCCACAGGACGTCCACTGCTGGACATAGTTTTTCATGTTTTTCATTTATTATGTACATAACACATATAAAATAACATACATACATAGACTCACGCCTTTTTCCCATAGAGATAGGCAAAGACAACGGAGTTCCATTTGCTACGATCCTTACAAAATGACTGTGGAAATGAAGATGCTGCGATGGATGTGCAACATTATGTACATGATACAATCGTCTACGTAACGTGTACACCCGCGGAAGTTTTGGTTTCCGTGACGTGGCAGATAAACTGCACGAATCTCGCTTGAGATGGTTACGGGAGCGGAGTTGCGGGCAATAGCTAGTTTTTACTGCGTTTTAATTCTGATATTTATCACAAATTAAGTCACTGAACAAACAGATCGTAAATTGTAATTGAGTAGTGTTGAAGCAATAATACTCCTACACCTGTTGTTTAAATGACATTTACGATGTTTTAATAACCTACTTTGTAGTGTGAATATAAATTCTCTCAAACATATGTTTACTTCCATATGACAAATCACACTTGTATTTACAACCTCCCTGGCAAGACGCTGCGTTTTTGATTCCCGCACCAATATAAATATTTACCTTGCATCTGGGTGTCGTCTGATGTAGCTCTCGATACCTAGGAGTTCTGAAATGCAAAATATATCTATGGATACGACTGTCTACAGAAATCAATTTGAGTTAGCAGTTTCGACCGTTTAGTGAGATTCCCGTATGTGGTTCAAATATCTACCCCCTCTTCTCCTAATCCCCATTCTGTTCCTGTCCATAGCGGCTTGGCTGTCCCAACGTCTAAGGGCCACGATAAACACGGTGTGTGTTTATCAGGAACGCCGTCTCTTGTCTACCATCATAAACAATAAAATCCTTGTCTCGTGGTATAAATGTTTTAGTTACTGACACGACCATCCCAATTCTCTTCCTTTCCACAGCGGCTTGGCTGTCCCAATATCTAAGGGAGACGATAAACATAGAGCATCAGGAACGCCGTCTGCTTATTTACCTTCCTAAACTAAAAAACCTTGTCTCTCAAAGGTAAAATGTAGTTCCCGACGGTAGGAAATTGTCCTATCCGCGTAATTCTCTACTCATTGTAATACTCTATGATTTCTAATATAAAACATGCGACATGCGTGTCTATTGGTGCTTAGAAGGGAATACCAGTTTTTTTTCCATCGATAGCAGGATGTCCAATAGCTCGGGGCGGTTCGTTTGAACCATAAGGTTTTGCTTTATGATTCACGTCTGCAATAGCTGATAGGTTTATTATAGTTCAGCGATCCCGGAATACAATAGTCTAGCTGATCTCACTGATCGTTTTTAGGGTGTAAGCTTTTGTTCAAAACACTGGTCTCTCCGAGAAGCCTGGTAAAATACTGTGTTTTCTATACTCTCTAAAAGCCTGTAAATTTTATATGTAATGCACGGTCGACGCAACGGCCGATATTCTGAATGTTTCTTACGCATCGCGTTATTCGCACCTGAAACGTATTAATTTAATTAATTACATCGCTCGCGCTGTGTATGCGGCCCATGAAATGCATGTTTTTCTCGAAAGACATTTAGTTACTTAAATAAAAAGAAATGATTAAGAAACCTGTATCGAAATACTATTCTCACCAAAGTAATTTTAAGTTTTATGTCGTTTATTGTAGGATAGACTGGCAAACGTACACGTTTGGTACTCCTTTCTATACGTTATCTTATGATAAGAGACCTTCTCCACATTCTTCACATATCTACGATACTAGAAGCATGATGAATGCCTTGCCAAATTTAAAGGAAGGGACTAGGAATTGGAAAGGAGACAGAGGATAGTATGGATCACTGAAAATTACATACATCGTAGTTCATTCAAATTTAGGTCGTTTTAGGCGTTTAAGGCGAGGCGCCAGCTAGGCGCCAGCTAGGCACCAGCCCCTTCCTGGCGACAGTCCTGTCCTGTCCTAACTTGTATATATCGAAGCTCTATCATGCAATCCCAGCAGATTTATGACGCGTACACACCGGGCCGAATAAAGGCAAACGAATCATGCCCGTTTCATTCACACAACAGCGAAAGTGTGTGCGTGTGTGTATGTGTGTGTGTGTGTGTGTGCGTGAATTATAATAGTCCATTAAAGTAAAGTAATAAGAAACAAATATAATATATACATAATGTTTCTCCCTCTTTCACTATTTTGCCGTCCGTTGCAGTTTTGCCCAACAGGGTCCATAATTATGTACTATAATTAGTTTTTAACACCATTGTAAACAATTATGGAGAGCAATAACATTGAATTGAATTGAATTGAGTTTGTTTGTATGAACGCAACAGGTATAGATTCTTTCGCCTTCATTCGGCCGGTGTGTACGCGCAATTACACAAAAACTTGAATAAAAGATTTATTAAATTGCAATCCAAATCGTTAAGTCATCAAGCCCGGTCTATCAATTGACAATAATATAGATAGACGAAGCATAGGTTTTACGTAACATTTAGCAAAACCATTTTCCTTTCGTTAAATTCATTGCCTCGTAAAAATAGTTTTATCTCACCGAGAGCCATCAAGGTAGGAAAACACGGGGAATAACCTGCACTTTTGGCCCTTAGTGCCTAATATATGAGGTAAAATATGAATGTGGTAATTTTATTTGAACCTGGATAAAACCAAGAATTTTTTAAAACGAATGTGTGGATGCGTCTTCGATTTCATATTTAATTCGTAACATTTAATTATTTCTCCCTGCCCTTATCCCTATTTAATGCGGGGTCGGCCGAACACACCTTTTCAAGCGTGTTGCAGAAAGGATTTGGCTAAGATTTTACGACCGGCTGCCTGCCTGACGTCAACCCTCTTTGGAAGAATTAATAATAACATTAAATTATAACATTTAATATAAGCATTTAATTTTCAAGTGGTAGAGCCACGCTGTAGACAATTACGTCTACAGCACGAATGGGCCGGCTCGCCCGGTTTGATACCACTGTCTCACAGAAAACCGACGTAAGTGGCAGTTTGCTGTCGCGTTTCGCTCGGTAAGTGAAATTTCCGGTAGCGCATTTCCCCCCTTCCATTCCCTCCTTTTAGGTTGGCAACGCATCCATGATTCTTTTTGTGTCTTGGGTGTCTATGGGCTGTGGAGATCACTTACCATCAGGTGACACATCTGCTCGTTTGCCAATCTCTACTATAAAATAAAAAAAAAAAAATTTAATATAATCTTTAATTATTTTTGACCAAATACATTCAACAGTATATAGACGGGAAAACAGCACATTTGTGATCCAAAAGTTATGACCTAGTGGTCATAAGTCGCTCAGTTTATTTGAAATATACGCGCGCCAGGTTGGCCAGCGAAATAATATTGAGAGTATAAACTTATCTTAGGACGTCCACTGCTGAACATAGGCCTCCCCCAAGATTTCCAGATCGACCTGTTGGAAGCGACCTGCATCCAGCGACTTTCTGCGACCTTTATCAGGTCGTCGGTTCACTTATGGACGTCCTATGGCTGAAGATGATGATGATGATGATGATGAAACTTATCTTACGTGATTCTTAACCATTCCCAAAACTTTCTAGGGTGTAAATTGTAATAATCGCCCTCGCATTGTAATAAATGGTTGACGGGGGTGCTGAAGTTTGAGATCATTTTTTTTTTTTTTTTTTGGTATGGAACCTTGCTTGATAGCCTCTCTTTAGTTAGTAATATTAACGCCCGAATGGTCAAACACTACTCAACTTTAACGGCTTCTTACATTGCTTATCGCCATACAATTTTGACAGATAAGGCGGCCTTAAACGACATAAGGTGACCTTAAGCGTATGAACATTCGGCGGTAAATCTCTTTGTTTTTGAGCAAGCCTTTACAAATATTTGTTTCGGGTCCGGGTGTTGTGAGACCGAAAGTCCTTCGTAGTTCCTGATACCCACGACACAAGACACTGAAGTATCTTGGTGATGACGATGTACGAGTACTTCTTTAGTTCTATAAATAGCATCTACCAGTAATAGACTTTGCCTCATAACAATAAGTTAGTGGCCAATGTTTTAAAGCGGTTGCCATAGACAGGCCCACTTTTTGTTGTTACAAACGCACGCACTTTTTGCTCACAAGTATAGTTTTAGTAACCCGGTTGTGTTAATTGTTGCAGGTTATTTGTATTCAAATCATAATTAGAATACTTCGTCATAAGAATTTGGTCATTGGACGGTGCGGCGCGGCGCGGCGTAAAAATCAGATTAGGTTGAAGGAGAAAATTATTGGCATTTGAGAATTCGTTTAAATGGTAAATATGTTTTTTATTGGTCACGTAGGCATATAAAAAGCTCCTAAGACATGTCACAACAAACATGGTCTAGGTACATTTAAATTATAATTATGTTATAACGCGGTCAATTTGAAAACAAGCAGGGAGGTATGGACACAATAACAAGGATGGGGCTTAGATAAGGGGTTGGGATCAGTGGCGGATTTGCCAATAGGCTGAGTAGGCTGAAGCCTAGGGCGGCAGATTTTAAGGGGTGGCAAATTTAGCCAATTTTTTTTCTGAAGACTTCAGACACCTTCCAAAGGTAGTTCGAAGTTCTTAGAACTGACATAATGGTACCCTAGTTCTCAATGATACTAATCACGAGGAAAGTTGATGTAATAAGGATTATAGAGCACGAATCATAAAGTTGCAGTTTTATTGATAGAAAAATGTATTTAATATAATTGTGGATTAAGTTTGGAATTTCAGATCTCAGTAGAGGCGGCAAAAGTTAAATAGCCTACTGCCGGCAAATATGTAAATTCGCCACTGGTTGGGATTTACAGGAAAGGGAACGGGTTATGTCAGGAATGCTAGTAAGGAATTGACGGGAAAAAATAGAAGCTTGTAGAGGACTTTTTACTGGAAATGTGGATAAGGAAATAATCGCCGTGGACTATGAGGAATTATCCTAGTTAACCTACCAGCCTTTCTCTAGCTACCTACTAACGGCGACTCGAAGAAGAAGTTTTTGAGTGGTAGAGCCACGTTGTACACAGTAATGTCTACAGCACGAATGGGCCAGCTCGACCGGTTTGATACAACCGTCTCACAGAAAACCAACGTAAAGTCGGCTTGCTGTCGCGTTTCGTTCGCTGAGTGAGATTTCCTTTGGCCCATTTCCCCCCTCACTTTCCCAATCCCTCCTTTTCTTTCATTCCCTCCTTTTAGGTTGGCAACGCACCCATGATTATTTTTCTGTCTGAGGTTACTTACCTTACTTACCTCTGTCGTTTACCATCAGGTGACCCATCTGCTCGTTAGTCAGTCTCCGCTTTAAAAAAAAAAGAGAAATAAACTCCGGGATTGTTTTTTCATCAATTGACTTTACATCTTTTTTTCCCTCAATTTGTTTGGTTCATTAATTAAAGGTACGACTTGTTTTTATATTAATTTATGCATATACTAAATATCTCGATTTCTCTGGTTTTTGAAACTGTATTTAAATTAACTGTCAATCGTGCATTAGTTCTTACAGAACCAGGTAAATAACGAAGTATATGCCTAAAGACGAAAGTGCCGAGAGGTCTTTATGTAGTCCGTACTTTCCTACCGTCACTGTTGTGAATGCAGCCTCCGGTGCCTACGTGATATACGTCACTGATCTGGTAAAACGACTCAGAGAATTGAGGAAAACTCCATTTATGGGTCCAGTTGTAGGCACGTAGACCGTAAATCTTTGGCAGGTAAGTCTCCGAATGATGTAGGAGGATAAATATTGTATAATATATGAGTTTGTATCAAAATTAGGTAATAGGCATTTCTTGCGGAAAAGAGGCATCTACTATCCTTTTAAAAGGGAGGTTCTTTATCTTGTTTTTAAGGACTTAATCTCAGTATTGTAATAGCAATATGAGTTGCTCTGCAGCACGATTGGGCCGGCTCGACCGGTTAGAAACCACTGTCTCACATAAAACCGACGTAAAGTAACCAAATCTGGCAAAACAATTTTTCTAATTTAATTTGCCCGGGACTGGAACTTTCAGAGGGGGTTCCAAAAGTAAGTCAAATCCTTTCTGCACCATGCTTATTAAGGTGTGTTGCGCCGACACCACATTGTGGCATAGGGGCAGCTTGAAAGAAGGAGCAATATTTAGAGGTATATCTAATTTTTTGTAATAAAAATTAGATATACCTCGCTCGCTCTCTATCACATCTGGGACGGAATCAAGCTCGGGGAAATGTGGGTGTTTTAGTTCGCTAGGGCGCCTCTGCCTACCCATTCGGGGATGTATCCCCGGGGATGTATGTATATACAAGCGTGAGCAATACTAGTTACAGACAATAATTTCCGGCACAGCCAATAACCATAAATTATAAATATTATATCATTACCATGACGCCATAACCACATGACATAAATTAATGAGCATGCGTTCACAAGACCTCAACAAAAAGATATACGCGATACCACCTTGACCTCTCCAACCCATGGCCTGTTGGATGTGAGTCACGACTCACGTGTGGTCCTTGAAAAGAAAACTTCCAATAACTACTTAGTTGTTAACATCGGTTTCAAATGTATGGAGGGTTTTCATAATACTGGAACGCTACTCAACTTTAACGAAAAGAAAGAAACTTTATTTAGCCAACACTTGAGACGACGTATTGCATTGATTTTCGCGATACAATTATTTTAAATAAATAAATAAATAAATCGTTTAGTTACCTTAAATTTATCGATTTGTACAATTATTATATAACATCATCATCATCATCATCATCATCAACATCATCATCATCATCATCATCATCATCATTATCATCATCATCATCATCAGCCATAGGACGTCCACTGCTGAACATAGGCCTCCCCCAAAGATTATATACATATATTACACTATAAATAGAAACAGTAACTAAAACTAGCACGATCGAGTGAAATTGGATTACCAACGATCTTTGCACGAGGCTCAATACCTGTATACACCCAACAGCCCACCAGTCACACATCTAGTCCTAACCCCACACTATGTATCGCGAGATATAAGACCTTTGAGTGGTGACTGATAGGTTTGACCATTTACCTTTTAACTGCGTACTTGTTTTAATGATGAATTATTATAAACATAACAAAAGAAAATCACTATTATTTTGTAAAACTATTACTTATTTGACATAGCTGGAATTATGAATTGAACTATTTTGACAGATAATGCGGCCCTAAAGGACGTATGGTGACATAAGGCTGTTTTATCGGCCATTGCCTATTTGTCAACAACATAATATGGCTCAACGGTAGTGTAACTAAAGTTATGTGTTTAAGTACTTCGTTTTCTAGTTAGTACTCGTAGTTATGAATTAGATTTTCTCCGGATTCTCGTTTCCGAAAATTCCATGGGTATTGCAAATGTCCCGTTCCGTATTGGCAAATACCGGAAAGGAACGGAATCGTAACATTTTTTTTTAATTCATCCATTCGTGTGGTCCTATATAAATTTGCTCACGATCGGATCTGAAGTCGGTCCGTCAAATTTTGATTATTATAACATCGAGGGCACATGCTAGCTACTTGTTTACATGGACTGAGTTTAAATAAACCGTTAAATGTGGTGAATTAAACTAAACTAACCTACAAACCTCTTGAAAACAACTTTACACTAAAATAGAATTCTTTAATTAGAACAACACATGCCAGCGAGATTCAGTCACGTTCATAAACAAAACTTTATTATGTTCAAACTAAAAATAATCGAACTCATTAACAACTACACTGATTTACTAACAAACGAAAATACACGTTCCATGCTGTTGCAAACGTCATGTCTGTGTTCAATCTGTAAGCAGAAATGATAATATATTTTCTATCACATATTCTAACTTAATTACCATTAATCTTTGGGATGATCGAGTTTCTTTCTGTCTTTATCCCACCTTAATGTGGGGTCGGCCCAACACTCTCAAGCATGTCGCGAAAAGGATTTAGCTTAACCGAACGTCAACCCTCCTCAGGGGATCCAATTTCGGGACAATCGTGTTATAAAACCTTGATGATCAAGTTACGAATATTAACATATACAGACACAATATTTTTGTTTTTTTCCGACGGCACTATATAATGTTATTGCAAGATGTTATAATGCAGTTAAAGTCCGCGACCACCGACATGATTTTATTGATAATCACTATAATTATGCCGGCCTGAGAAATGCTTCTTTAAATTCCGAAGAGGGAAGAAGGAAATCATTGAGCCTGGTACGGGATAGACGAATGACAGATGCAGGCACAGGCATCGAAGGATCTGCTACAGGACAGGCGGATGACCGATGTGAAACAGAAATTACACTCATACCTGCCTTTAACCCACCATCAAATCATGTCGCAAACCCCTCGATAACACCTGTGTACTGGTTAATCTTGGAAAGCGATCTATTTGAGGTATGTTATTGTGGCAGGGTTTAACACCATGCGTACGGTGGTCGCCTGTGGTGGTCGCTATACGGGTGGTTATGAATATCCTATAGCTTTTGATTTCGGTATTAAGACACTTGGAATTCTGAGGATTCCTGCACCGAGATCAATGTTTGTTTAACCCACAATATTTGTTTCGGATCTAGAAGTTGTGAGACCGAAAGTCTCCCATAGTTTCTGATACACAGGGGTCAGAATTATGTGTGTGACTATTTGGTGTATTTCATCATCATCATCATCATCATTATCAGCCATAGGACGTCCACTGCTGAACATAGGCTTCCCCCAAAGATTTCCAGATCGATAAGGTGGACCAACGACCTGATAAAAGTCGCAGGCAGTCGCTGGATGCAGGCCGCTTCGAATAGATCGATCTGGGTGTATTTATTAATCATCTTACAAGCAAGATTACTTTTCGCCGACAGTACATCAATAAAATTGTCAAAATAAATTATAACGCTAAGCGTGGGAAATTCTATGGAAGCTATGTTGTAGTAAGCGTGGAACTATGCGATACATAACACATTACTCACCGACGTTATTATGTTCCAATGTACTGGATATTGGGTTTGACGATGACGTCGGCTTTCACACGCGAAATTGTTTTGTAATACGACGAAAATGAGTGAGCGTTTCGGGATAATTAGTTTACGGATAATGTAGACTCTGAATTCACTGTTTAGAGTATTGAAGCGATATTTTATGTGGTAAAGAAAACCATAAATTGACAGTTTCAGCATGTCTAAATATAGGTCCAAATAAAAGCAACGCATCAAATAACTGGAGAGACCACAATATCTGCTGAATGAAGATAATATTGGATTAAAATAAAACTAGTTTTTACGGATTTTATCGGGATTTGTTTCGTATGCATTTGATAAAATGCGTAAAAACTAGTTTTATTTCAATGAATAACATTCGCGTAAACCTAAGAAATCATTAGATAATATTGGAATGAAAGTCAACTTACGAAATATATTTATCGTGCCAAAGTGAATGGAAGGGCGAGAAGAGGGCGACAACAGGGACAAAATGCTTTATGGATCAAATAAGTGATCTCCTGCGTAAAGATTAAGTTCGAAGTACCCTCAATCGGCGGAACTGTATTAAGCGATGCATGAGTGTGGAAGAAGCAAAAGAGGTGTGTCGGGATCGTGGCTTGTGGCGCTCAATAGTCTCTGTCTAGCCTCATGGGGTGCAGGCGTGAGTGTGTATAAGATATAATATATAAAATATATAGAACTAGATCACTGAGGGCCACATCTTGTCGAGCTTACTGCTGTATCTTCGTGTTATAGTGAGCGTATACTACCTCTATATAAATTCTACATATAAAGTCTAACAACCATCTTGTATCTCTTGATATTTCGAAATGAGAACTCAAAACTCTTATTTCCCCACGTTGGACGTTGGATATGAACTCAGAACATCGCGGTTTTCAGTATAAGCACGCTTTCGATAGATCAATAAGGCGTTAGATTAATAAAATTCCCCTAAACCCGAACAATAAAAAAGTAATTAAATCCGTATGGACATAATATCTTAATAATGAATAACTAGATTTTGCTATCTTTTATCTTGGCATTTATTATTATCTACAATTCGAAATCAAAACAAATCGGTATAGGTATCCGCATTAGGAGCTGATTAAATGTATCAAAGTCCATTATAATTATTACACTGGGTATCAGGCACGAGTGAGAATAATTTCGACAATCGAATTCGATAACCTACACCTCAATCGATCCTTGACCATGAAGGCTGTGAAGCTTTCGAAACGTCACGTCGGGTCGGAACCACAGATATGGAGTCGAAACTAGAAAACAAAAACAAGTCGCGATAGTATAATAACGGACCGATTTCAAAATAGCCTCCGTGCCGCAGAGGGCGAGCAGCCGGCTAAGAAACGAGAGGCCGCGGGTACGATTCCCGCATTGAGACAAATGTTTGTGTGGCCCACAGATATGTATTTGTTTCAAGTCTGGGTGTTGTGAGACGGTAAGTCTCTCATAGTCTCTGACACCCACGATACAGGTTATACCAAGTGTGCAGTCAGGACTAGGTGTGTGACTGTTGGGTGTATTTATTTATTATTTTTATTTATAGTGCTATTTAATTGTCGCCTCTTTGGTCTAGTGACAGCATATATGGGTTGTGGACCGGGAGGTCGTGGGTTCGATTCCCAGGTCAGGCAAAGCGACTTTTCTAATTTAATTTGCTTGGGACTGCATCCTCCAAAGGAGGTTGACGTCAAGCAGGCAGCCGGTCGTAAAAGCTTAACCAAACCCTTTATGCAACATGCTTGAAAAATAAAGTTATTTAATGGGCTTTATAGGGGTGATTTTCATTTTTTTTTATTTTCTTTATTTATAGCATAAAATATAAGTCAGATTAACTAAATAATTTTAGTTCCAATTCTCACCGCGTCATACTGTTTTTTGCCAAACTTGCTTCTATGCTGCGTACCCAATATGGACTGGCAGCAATTAAAATATTGCCTTTATCTTTAAACATCATTATATTTGAAGCCATAAACGGAAGTACATCAGGGCTTTTCCCACATTTACGTAATTTCGTTGCACAATTAAATACTTATTATTTTTATTATTGCATTTATTGTGCTACCTTAATACCACTAATAAAATATTATTTTGTCTGTACTGCCCCTGTTTTGCCCCCGTTTGTTCTTCTTATCTCGGTATTTTTTTTATCATAATATTTATTTCGATACTTTTTATTGATTTATGCAGGTAAATAAAAAAAGATTTATGGACGCTGATGAGCAGACTAGATGGCCAGGTTGCGCCCCAAGCAGGAATTGGATTGTCAATAATCACAAGTTTAAAAACTTTAACGGACCGACTTCAAATCCTATAAATAAATTTATATGGGACCACCCTTGAAAGAAGCTCTATCGAACACAAAAATAATTTTGGAAATCGGCCCACATTTGGCGGAGATATCGAGTAACATATATATAAAAAAATACAGACGAATTAAGGACCTCCTCCTTTTGTGGAAGTCGGTCGAAAATTAACAATTATGTTAACGAGTATGTCATTTTTATCATTACCTACAGGCCGTCCACTGCTGAACATAGGCCTCCTTCAAAGATTTACAGATCGACCTGTTGGAAGTGGCCTATTACGAGTATTTAAATTACAATAAAATAAAACCTTTAGATTTTTTTATTTTAAGGGGTCTGCCTCAGTGGCGTGGTGGTATTTCGATACGACTACCGTCCTAGGTCTCGGGTTTGATTCCCGGGTCGGGCAAAGTGATATTGGATTTTTCCATATCAGCCCGGAGTCTGGAATTTGTGCCCGATATGGCGATAGGCTCACCCCCTATCACATCTGGGACGGAACTAAGCTCGGCGATACAGGCGTGAGCTTATGTATGTATGTATGTTAAAGGGATTCCCACGAAAGTTCGTTAAACTTTTCATAGCAACCGTAACTGGTCTAACCTAGCCAAGTGATAATAAAACCGCAGAATGTTAAATGAATTACTGAAGTGTTTTCCTTATTATCTAACAATATGATTGCATAATTATTATACAGTTAATTATAATTTTAAATCACCAGAATAATTTAAACAAAAAATGGAAAATATGAATAAAAACTACATGTCGCCTCATTGGTCTAGTGGTAGCATATATGCGCTGTGGCCCGGGAGGTCTTGAGTTCGATTCTCAAGCCGGGCAAAGCGAATTTTCTAATCTAATTTGCCAGTATTGGATCCCTCAGAGGGTGTTGACGTCAGAGTCGGTCATGAAAGCTAAACCAAATCCTTTCTGCAACGTGCTTGAAAACGTGTTTCGCCGACCCCACATACCCGACAGCCTCCGTGGCACAGTGGGCGAGTAGCCGAGAGGCCGCGGATTCGAATCTCGCATTGAGACAAATGTTTGTGTGGCCCACAGATATTTGTTTCAAGTCTGGGTGTTGTGAGACCGAAAGTCTCACAGTTTCTGGTGACCTCGATACAGGTTATACCTAGGTGTGTGACTGTTGGGTGTATTTATTTATTGATAAAGGCAGGTAAAAAGAAAGTGTCTAAAAGACAATTATGATTTTATATAAACACTTTTTGAATTACTTTCCACTTGCCTTTGTGCCACTTCACCACATGTCAATAAATCTGAGACCACATGGCATATCTGGCAGTGTAACCCGGTTTTCAAGGGGCATGTGACATGACTTGGTAGTTGACTGAGTACATCTCTGTGTCTACATCGGTCACGACCCCCAATTTGTCGGCCGACTTCCCAAAAAGGAGGAGGTCCTCAATTCGTCGGTATTTTTTTTATGTATGTTACTCGATATCTCCGCCAAATGTGGACCGATTTTCAAAATTATTTTTGTGTTCGATAGAACATATTTCAAGGGTGATCCCATGTAAATCTTAATGTAAAAAATCTTAATGTAAAAAATGTAAATTTTATCACGATCGGTAAATTGGAAGTTGTTCAGTTAAGTTTTTAAACTTGTGATTATTCCTTCCCTCTTCGGAGTGTGAAGAAACATAAATGTGCTTAACTTGAAGAAGCATAAATATGCACTCACACACACTCCGAAGAGAGAAGGAACAAATCGAGGGTCCTGCGACAAGACAGGCCGGAATGATTCTGGTGATCACTGATAAAAGTATTGTTTGTCAGTAGTCGCACATACTTGAAAAAGTGTCTTGGAGTGGAATAATAATAGGTGGAAAGTAAGAATTAGGTAAGTTAGACATTTGTTAGACAGTTGTACACAGAGAACGCACGTCATTGTTCAATTATAATCATTATCATTGTGTTTACAACCGTTTGGATTATGTCTGATCCACAACTGTCTTCACATTTCTAAATCAAAACACTTTTAGATTTATGATTCACTATGTGCGTAGAATAATGGTTATATTTGAATTTCTTGTTTACAAGCATTGTTGATGTTTTAATGAAGCTTTAACCGTTTTTTGGGTCATAAGTCATAACAAAATCATGCAAACACACATATCCCCAAATGCGCACGACCTTTCATAAAAAGACTTAGGTATGTTTTTTTATGTAGGACCTTCACCTACTAGGTGGACCGACGACCTGATAAAGGTCGCAGGAAGTCGCTGGATGCAGGCCGCTTCCATCAGGTCGATCTGGAAATCTTTGGGGGAGGTCTATGTTCAGCAGAGGACGTCCTATGGCTGATGATGATGTTTTTTTTTCTAAGTGAAGTCTAAGTTAGGACTGCCCCGATGGCGTAGTGATATTGCCTGCGCGGTACGACTATCGTCCGTGAGGTCTTGGGGTTCAACCCCAGGTGGAGCAAAGTGATTTTCGGTTTTTTTAACCAGTATCAGTCCAGAGTTTGGAATTTGGCGATAGTCTCGCCTATCACATGGGATGGAAATAAGCTTAGGAATATATGTCCTACTTCTCTGGTTCTCCTCTGCCTACCCTTTCGGGGATACAAGCGTGTGTATAAACTGTATACATAGGTAAGTATGTAAAAATGTCAAACTCCTTCAATTTGTTCAATTCTTAGAAAAGTCGTTTATTACAGAGAATGATGTCAACAAATCATCAATACTGATCGATGCAAATGGAATGCTGATTTCTATCGGCGACGAAAATTAGATCATGACAATATTATGATGTCATTGTGTAATAAAAAGTAATAAGTTCTGTCAAAAACACCGTTACGTTTGTATACGATGAGGTAGACAAGAATCCCATGCTGAAGAGGATTTCCGTTCCTATGGTAGATGAGTCATACTAACTTAAGTTATAATCTGAAATCTAATTTTTCTGTAATATAATGATAATACCTAACTATATGCGCAAAATGTTTTTCGCCAGTATTATAAATAAAGTGTGTCGCCTCCTTGGTCTAGTGGGTTCGATTCCCAGGTCGGGCAAAGCAAATTTTCTTATTTAATTTACCCGGGACTGGACCCTCATAGGGGATTGACTTCAGGCAGGCGGCCGGTCGTAAAATCTAAGCCAAATCCTTTCTGCAACATGCTTGAAAATTGTGTTGCGCCGATCCCACATTAAGGAGGGATAACGGTAGAAAGAAGGGGTATAAAAAATGTGGAGGTCAATTTTCAAATAACTTTTCTTTCTGCCTGGCGTTATCCCGGCCTAGTGCCAGGGTCCGGCTTCCTACTTAAACGCTTCCACTTCGCCCCGTTTTGAGCATCCTCCATAGTGAGACCATTGGCTCTTATATCACCCTCCAAAACGTCCAGTGCTTTTTGGGCCATCCACGTGTCCAATTTTCGAAAAACCTAAAATTAATTTACCAGCTATGCTTTATAATGACTGCCTCGGTGGCGTGGTTGTATTACGGTACGACTACAGTCCTGAGGTATCGGGCTCGATCCCCGGGTCGGGCAAAGTGATATTGGATTTCTCCATATCAGCCCGGAGTCTGGAATTTGTGCCCGATATGGCGATAGGCTCGCCCTATCACATCTGGGACGGAACTAAGTTCGGCGAAATGTGGGTGTACTAGTTGGCTAATGCGCCTCTGCCCACCCCTTAGGGGATACAGGCGTGAGCGAATATTATTTAATTTACCGTTAGTACTGAGGTTTCTTCTTAAGGTATTACCCACTGTAGGTGTGTCACCAACTATGACCATCACCAGGTAACCCACCTGCCGTACCTTCTGTTTTAATGCTGACGTCAAGTCGGTTGTACGAGTAGCTTGATAAGGCAAAAATGCAATTTGTATACTGATCCACGTACTGATAACAGATGATGATAAGATACTGCTGATGTCTTTAACTTTGAGGGATGTCCCTCAACGATGTTGGGGTTTTGGTTGTTAAATGTTTTATATCTTGTCCATCTTTTCCCACGACCAAAGGGCTTTTCCGTTGTCAACGTAATTTCTGTTAATTTTAAATATCCCTTGAGTATTTCCCTTAGGATTTTTACTAAGGACAGGAGGATAGGATTCCCCACGTTGTAGTTATTTCAAATTCCACGCGAATCTACGAATTAAGTGTACAGGATAATTATAAATAGTTGTATGACCGAAGTGTATGACGTATTTCACGCATTACTACAGGCTCAAGGAAAGTTACACTGATCAGAATTATTCGGTCTTAACGCATATTTTTAACCGACTTCCAAAAAGGAGGTTATCATTTCGAGCCTCATATATATAATATTGTCAGAATTTCATAATTTTCGAAAATGTTAGTCTATGTGGGCTTGTGAACGAATGTACCAAAATTCATGAGTGTGTTTTTTTATTGCAGAGACTAGCAAACGACCTGATAGTAAGTGATCACCACGGCCCATAGACACGCGATACACAAAAAGAATCATGTGTGCGTTGCCAACCTAAAATCAGGGAATGGAAGAGGACGGAAAAGGGAATGGGAAAGGGAGGGGGGTAATGTATGTATGTTTGTCCGCGTATTTCTCGGGAACTATTAATCAGATTTCAATATTATTTTTATTGGAGTAGGTATCTTCCAACTTACGGAATAGTGTACGTTTCATCAAAATGGGTTCAGTAGTTTTCAAGATATGAACTTACATGTGTATCGATCACCGAGGGAATTTTAGGTCACTAATGAAATCGAATCATAGTCGAAACCGAATTGACTGTCAGAAGTCAGAAGTCAAGGGTCAGTAGCCCGAGCACGAAAAACTAATGAAAATGTAAATGTATTCGAGTTCGCTGCGCACTGATGACGTTAGGTTAATATTTCATACAAATTTCATAGACGCGCATCGAGTTCGAATACATTTACGGTTGTCAGAAATTTTCCTGCTCAGGCCGCAGTTGTCAAGGAATATAAATCGTGCCCGATACAGCAAAAGCTCATCACTTAAATCAGAAATAGTTACAGCGCGACAGTCCGTGGGCTCTGATTGCGTCTCTACTTACCTCTACCCCTTCCCGAATTATTAATAAAAATGATAGATGAACATTCGGTTCTCTCGAGGGCTTGTGGCATGACTTGATGGTTGGTTGAGACGAGTATAGGGGTATCCCTGTATCTGCATCGGTCATCCGCCTGTCTTGTCGCAAGCCCCTCGATTTGCTTCTTCCCTCTTCGGATTCGGAGTGTTAAGAAGCATAAATAGGCCGGCATGATTCTGACGACCACTTATAAACACAGTGTTTGTTTGTGGTCGCTAGTTTATTTAGACTGCACTACGCTTACCATCAAGTGCGGTGTAGTCACTTTGCCCCGGATAAAAAACAAAAAAAAAACAAACATATTTTTGATGTTTGACGAAATAGGAGCAAAGTACGCGATCATTATTTGTCTAACTGCGTCATAGTTTACATCCTATGGGCGTCAGGAATGTGCGAAATCAAACATTTTGTTCATGGCTCATAGAAATAATACTGTCCGGTTGATTGTTAACTAATATTGACAAATTGGAAGTACCTGTGTACATGAATTTACCATACACTCGTATAACAGTTAGGTCATTATATTATGTCATGACACCTAATGTAAATCCGAAATAAAGTAGGCAGTTACAATATTTATGTATTTTTATGTCACGCGATTTTGACAGCAAATGCCGAATGATATACATTATTTTTTTAAGTATTGTTAAAATGACTTTGTCGCCTCCTTGGTCTAGTGGCAGCATGTATGACCTATGGACCGGGAGGTCCTGGGTTCGCGTCCCAGCTCGGGCGAAGCGAATTTTCTAATTTAATGGATCCCCAGAGATGGTTAACGTCCGGCAGGTAGCTCGTAAAAACTTAGCCAAATCCTTTCTGCAATATGCTTGAAGAAGTATGTTGCGCTAACCCCACATTAAGGTGGGATAAGGACAGGTATAAATAAAAGTACATAAAATATGACGATATTTTTGTTAATTAGTTTATTATGTAATATGTAGATAACACTGTTCGTCGAAATCAATTTTATATATTTTTACATCGATATAATGGTATATTATTATATCGATGTATTTTTAAATCAATAATATCTACATTAAAACTGATAAAACAAGGAAATCATTCCATTTTCACCTACGAACGAGGTAAAAACCAAAAGGAAAGTTATATTTATGGTAAAACCATAATAGGTACATGCTTATCCCAAGCTACCGAAAATATGAAATTAAATAGAAATATCGCGATAAAAATTACGTCAAACCTATGAACTAATGTCTATTTATGAAACTTTAATTGGTATTCCGGTGCATAATCTTTATATTATAATCCGCGTAAAGATTATTATATTTCAACAGGTCGATCTGGAAATCTTTGGGGGGGCCTATGTCCAGCAATGGACGTCCTGTGGCTGATGGTGATGATGATGATGAAGGATTCAGGTTCTACAACAATAAGGGTTTGAGAATTGGCCACGTAACCCTAAAAAGACCCGTAACCAAGACAAATCAATACAATTTAGAAAGAATGATGTCACTTACAAAAATCTGAAACATTTGTCAGATACAAATGTTGTGCAATTGTGACGCAATAATCCTTCACTCTACTTTTAAGGGGAAAATGCACGAGTGGATCATCTACTTACGAGATGATCTTCGCCGCCCAGAAACACCCACTCTAGCAAAGGAATCATCGAAGAATTTAATATTCTCGAGTAAAACTATTAAACTAAGAGAAAGCTGTAAGGCTATTTAGGCCGCTAACTCGTCTGCTCACTTTGGCAATAAAAAAATGTGAAAGAGTGACCGACATTGTGGGATAAGGGTAGGTTGAGGGGAACGAAAAAGACTTCTACGAATTTTATGCGTATGCTTGATGACGAAATCAATCGGCTAATTGCTTATTATTATCATTAACACGTTATTATGATTACGTTGACAGAACTTTAAACCAGTTCTAACAGGTTTTAAACAGTCTTCAATAACAATTTAATCCTTATTGGAAACATACGTATTAAAACGATGATATATGATGAATTGCACTACAGTTTACTAAGCTTTTAATCTTTATAACCATATGACCTAAGACCAACCAACGCAATAATAATTGCAAATCTTTTGTAGATGTCCTAAGACACCTACGAACCTAAAATAATCAAGGAAGTAGTAATTAGGAAATGACGAGCTTTTAGCCTCTAGTAATGTCACTGTACGAAACGAACTGCACGTAACTGTAACGGTTTTCTATGAGACAGTGGTATCGGACCGGTCCAGTCGATCTATTCATGTTTCGACAGTTGATATAAATTTTGCGATGACATCGGCATGGGTTAACATCTGGGTACTTACTACTCATCTGCATAGGTACCCACTTAGCTATAAAAATCTTTCTTTTCTTTCTGGTCTTACAATCTTCATTTGCCAGTTTAAAACTCATTTTAAGCGTCAACCCTCATCAAGTATTGCGTGATCGTCTTCAAATTCTGGTAAACAGCTTGTTACATCGATAAGCCGCAGGACCGTTCACACTGTGTCATAGTTTATGAATTGCTGTTTCGTGCGTAAAGTTGAAATGGTCTGAGCTTTAGGCGAAAGCGTTTTGTCGATTTTAATATGCCATTCGAAATGTAATTTAAAGTGGTAGAGCCACGCTGTAGACAATTACGTCTACAGCACGAATGGGCCGGCTCGGTCGGTTTGATACCACTGGCTCACTGAAAACCGACGTAAAGTGGCAGCTCGCTGTCGCGTTTCGTTCCGTGAGTGAGATTTCCGGTAGCCCAATTCTCCCTCTCTATCCCAATCCCTTTTCCCTCCCCTTCCATTCCATCCTTTTAGGTTGGCAACACACCCATGATTCTTTTCGAGTCTCGGGTGTCTATGGGCGGTGGAGATCACTTACCATCAGGTGACCCATCTGCTCGTTTGCCAGATTCTGCTATAAAAAAAAAATAAAACATGTCCCATTTCATCATCATCATCATCAGCAGCCTTAGGACGTCCACTGCTGAACACTAGTTGCGGCCAATTATGAATTTCGTCTATTCTAAATTTTATTTTGAATGGCATGTCAGTGTTAATTTCTTGGTGTAGGAGTATTTCTAAGGTTAATATAAATCCAAAATCAATAATATATTTGGAGCACTTTTTGAGACATTATTTCGATAATTTATGGAGATAATTATGTAATATTAGGAAATGGGAAAGGAAAGTTGACTATGCAAAAATATTTTGGCATGACCGAAGAATAGTTGAATAATGACACAAATAAATGTTAGTCATTTCTGGCAGACTACCAAACGTAAGTGAACGAGATAAGTATCGTTCGATAAATATGACATGTGACGAATGCTATTACGTAAAATGTAAGTAGTAGACCTATGATGTATTGTTTTGGCTACAATATTGACAGTACACAGAACCGACTTCAACTAAATTATAGTATTGTGTCGCTATGCTCGCAGATCCCATGATATATCTAGAACATTAAATTCCCCATTCATACGATCATCCCTTTTTTTAAGGTCAGCAACTCCTGCACACTTTGTTCCTAGCACTACTGCTATATCGCCATTAGGTTGCTCATCTATTAGTTTGGTTAGTCCTTCTTTGTGAAAGTTTCTTTGTTAAATAAGAGCGACTCAAATCATGCCTCCCAAACCTTATTAAGATTACGTTTTATTGTCCAAGTTTGCCTCTTTATCAATGTGCATTAACATGTACATACCAAAATTCTATAGTATAATAATTTCATTTTGGTTAGGCTTAGGCTACTTTTTATTTCATTAAATGGAGTATTGTCGTTTTTAAAGCAAATAATAAATTATAATATATGATAACATAAATACTTTATTTTATTTTTACCATTCCTCGAACTCCCAATCTAGGTTTTATTTTACTTAAGCAGATTAGACCAGTTTAATTTATTAGCAAAACAAAGTTATCGTTTATGTCATTAAGAATTCTTATAATTAATTGCTAGAAATTAGTGTTTTTTGTTTTCTTTTGAGGTCAGGTGGACAGGGAAAATAGGTGTCCAAATTGAAGCAGCAATCAGCAAACTAGATAAAACTGGACCTAGCTACTAGATATTATCAACTAGAGGCAATATACTTTGTGTGATGTTTGCTTTACAATAAAAATATTTGGAAATATTTATGATATTATTAAAGACAATCAGATAAGATGTTTTTTTTTGAATGATTAAATAAGCAAGTGTTTTTGTCATGAAAATGTTAATAAAAATCCTACAAAGATATTATTTTAAAGAGTGGAGACAGAAGCAGAATAGAGACCTCGGTACATAGAATAAAAATCTCACCATTAATACCGGCGAGTCGTGTTCCTGACTCAGCCCGTATCTAGTATGTAACTTCAGGCAACATTATTCTACGGATTTTTGAGGTCCATAACGTCTCGTGACGGTCAACAATATACAAAATGTAATTAGACCATCATCATCTTCATCAGCCACAGGACTTCCACAAAGGGGAGGCCTGTATCTAGATATAGGCCTCCCCCAAAGATTTCCAGAACGACCTGTTGGAAGCGGCCTGCATCCAGCGACTCCCTGTGACCTTTATCAGGTCGTCTGTCCACCTAACAGGTGGACTCCAACGCAGCACTTGCTGGTACGTGGTCTCCACTCGAGAACTTTTCTGCCCATCGGCTATCGATTCTACGAGCTATGTGCCCTGCCCACTACCACTACCACTACCACTGCCACTGCCACTGCAATTAGACTATATTGAATCGTATAATCCATCTATCGGGACACAAAAACTATTGATACCAAGAGGATACATGTCTATAGACACCCCGCCTCAGTATCCTTTGTTACTTACAGACATTGCACAATAAACCCCACCCAAGAGTTGCTATCAGTTATTGTCAAAATAAAATAATTTAGTACAGATACGAATGTGTAATCATTGACGCAATGTGATAAGGAGACAAGTAACACGTGAAAGATGTAACAGCGAGACTGACTAGTAGCATAAAAGCATGTGATATGTTTATAGGAGGCACGACTGAGATGAACAAATAACAAATTGTACTGTGTAACTAATGTCGGCGCTTAAAAGATGTTAATATCAATGAAGTTACTGAGCATTCACCACCAGTTTCTTTGTGAACAACTAAAGTAATAACTAAACTATTTGAGTGGTAGAACCGCGCTGTAAACAGTTACGTTTATAGTATGAATGGGTCGGCTTGATCGGTTAAATACCATACCTATATGCCACAGAAAACCGACAAAAGTGGCAGCTCGCTGTCGCGTTTCGTTCGCTGAATGGATTTCCTGTCTATACCACTTTTCCAGTTAAGGTGTCAACGGCGGGACTAGTGAGAACTAGTCTCACTAGTCCCGCTTGACTAGTGAGACCGATATTTCAGTGCCAGCTGTCCCATTACTGACATCGCTGTGTTATGTCTTTATCCTGTCATACGTATGGTTATTTTGTGTTCATTATTATAATCATATTATATCACAGTTTCTTTCTACCTGCCCTTTTCCCACTTCAACGTGGGGTCGGTTCAACACACTTTTTCAAGCATGTGCACAATCGTCGTGTTTTGGCCTTTTAATTAGGCATGACGCCAAATAGATAAACGGGCTTGTAATGCTTTATTTTTATATTCTATTTACAATATATAAAACGTGATTGACCGCTAAGCTATTACTGATGTAATGAACATGCAATAGAAGAACAAAGGGAATTCTCGTTCCTTCCAGTTACTACTATATATATTTTAGAACTATTTTTTTATTCGTCAGCCACGCATAGTCTCACCTCGTGGTAAATGGTTATGACTGCATATCGCCCAAGCCTGAGGCAAAATCATGCCGATGCCAACTGTAGCGAGGAAGTGAAGAGAAATCCAGAATCTAATTCATCTTACGGAACGGAAAGATAAGTTTTCAATTTACGTCAGTTTTATATTAGGCCCAGTACCAAAAACACGTAAGAAAAGAATTAAAATTATCATGTCACTCACCAATAAAAAAAAATGTATACAGTAAACCTTATTTAACCTTTTTCTTAACATCAAATAGTTCGAGAGTGAAAGAGATAATACACATTTTAAGTCTTTCTCTGTTTTATCTATATGAAAGCGTAGTCAGTTCATTCATTAAAGCTTTTTATGGCAGTCTCCTATGCATTGGACCAAGCACGATTACAGGTGTTAAAAAATTAATAACGGTACAATGAATGGGGTGGGTCCCCCTCAAAACTCTGACATCATTCTGAAATATGACGTGTGCCAGTTTTCCTCGAAACTTCAGTGGATCACATAGCCTTCAGTTGAAATTATTTTATGTTTTCAAGAACGCATGCATAAACATATTGTACATCAATCATAATTTAGTAAATTTGTTAAAACATTTTAATCTTGGCGCTGACTGCTTACGGTACGTTAGAATGTGAAGTGACATTCCCAGTGCCATTACACAGTCTGCGACGTGATTCTGATGGCGTAGGCATTATCTGAATGGCAGTTTTGATTTTGGTTAAAATAGCTTAAAGCACAGTTATACTGAGCGGGTCGACGCAACACATTTTTTCAAGAATGTTAAAGAAAGGATTTGGTTTAATTTTTACGACTGGCTGCCTACCTGAAGTCGACCACCATCACGGGGTCAACCCCCACAGCTATTCTTAGCACCACCTATAATTGACTGGTAGACACTCTAAAGCATTAAGTCCGCTTGTGCATATCCTATATAAAACATAAAAAAAAAACATGGCTCATTCTTTTTCCAAATTAAAATAATTGTCAAAAAAGAGTTGATTTGTATTACACTCAATAGCTAAAATTTCAAAATATCCCAATAATTACTTTCACTTATTCATCCACATCGGTAACATTCATAAGAAAAAATATTCATGATGCTCGTCTTCTTTTTTAAAAAATGTAATATCAAGTGATATAATACGTTAATCTACGATTTTCCATTCCATTGAATTTATATTTTGGCAATCCAATATAATCAATTTACGTATAAATTCGTAATATAAATATTACCCAATAATTATCATTTCCTGTTTAATACTGGTTTTATATAACTTCAGTTCCACTTATTTCAATTAATTTGATTTATGAAAGACCGATATCATGAAAAATTAAGTAGAATTGTAATAATAGATGCGAGCCCTGTGCCGTTCAACTAATTCCTTCATTTTATAGTTGTTATTAATTATAATAAAATTCGAAATGTCGGGACTAAAATTAGGTTAATTAATTATAATTAACCTAATTTTAGTCCCGACATTTCGAAAGCTTTATAATATAAACTCTTGATAACTCGTGACCATGAAGCATGAAAACCAATCGCGATAAAATCCGTATAAAATGAGACTTAACATTTTCTTTATTTTTAATAAAGCTTAACTGAAACTTATAACCGACTTCAAAAATGACCTTTAAAAAGTAAATAATAACAACGAAATTATAGAGGTACATGAACGATGGTGTCTGTCTGTCTATGATGTTGATCAAATAAAAATGCACTGACTCTCAAGTTAAACATCTTACAAAAAACACTTAGCATACAATAATAAGAAGCAACTTGTATCTACTCTGAGACGTAGGTATCCAAAGAACATAAAACAATTTTGTAACATTCAGAGAAAGTAACCTTAAGTCAATATTGCAACAGGTCACACCTTCCAAGCTTGTTAAAACTACCAATATTTCAATGTACTCACTCGTTTTTAATATCACGCCAATTAACGGACAATCGTGTTTGAAAAATTAATAAATACCAATTTTATCGTAATTTATAGAACATTACGATAAAATAATCATATACGTAGTAATCATCAATATCTACGGATTTCCCCAACAGCGGTATAGCCACCTGGTGTTCCTGTTATACAAGAATCCTGAAAAACCGTTGAACAGGATTCAATGAACTTTTTCGCGGTATTAAGTTCCGTGAATGGCAAGTGGCTGTGACGTATCGCAAGGTGTGTGGAACGTCAGGTGTGACGTAACGAGTCAAGCCCACCGCAAGCCCACGAGTGACTCAGTACAAGCCGGCTTTATAATGGAGAATCCGCACGGCAGTCGACACATTTGAACAGAACGCCGTACTAGCAACACGTGCTAAAGACAGTGAAGTGACGTGAAGTGACAGTGATATCGTAAATATGGCCAGATTAGTGATCTATGCAGTGCTTATCGTAGTGGTATCCGGAGCGGCACATAAACCCCACCCCAAATTCCCTAAAGGACTCGAAGAATTTGGAATACGAGATTACGGGCCTTCTAGGAAAGGTGAATTTCGCCTGATGCAATTATTGACCTACTTAAGTTTGTTATCAATTTTTAAATGTAATAAGACTGAGTTGATAGTTTCGGTAGCTACCTCAACATGGTGTCAGTTGCCAATACCATCATAATTTGAGGACATGATTATCTAATGAGTATTGGAACACCATATACTCATTTCATATTGTCTATCCCTAATTATCAATAAGTTTTGGTGGTACAGTCTGTCAATGAAATTAAAGAAAATTTAATTATTAAATCAAATGTTCCCAATTTAATATTCAATTCTTAGGATACCTCTTCAATAATAGTGGAATTATTTGGTAAAAGAGACCCGTTCGCACCAGTAGCATAGAATAATACTGCTCACATTATTATACTTAAGAAAGAGTAAATAACTTAAAGCGCACTGAAAGCTAAACGATGTATTTTGTCCGTAGTTACATGCACCGCTGACAACTCAAGAGAACGCGACATGATTATTGAACAGTCCAAATGCGGAGAACCTAAAGATGTATTCGAGTATCTGAACCATAAAGCTGCTCATGAGCAGGTAAAGATCACTTTACAAATATTTTGCAACTTTTACTTAAATATTACTCATTTTGACAATGCTTTTAGCTTGTTAAGTCATGCTTATTTTGTAATTCTTGTTAATTCTTCCAGCTCTTTTTAAGATATTGCCCCTTAGTTATTAAAATATTCGCACTTATCTTTAAGAATTGTTTCTCACTTTTTCCTTGCATCACATTGTTTGGAAATGAAAGAGACAAACTAGTTGTAAAGTTAAGAAACGCGTAAATGTTTTATAAGGGGCATTATCTATAAAAAGAGCAGTACTTAGTAGCTATTTTTACTAAATTGCGAATATTTAAAACGTCATTGCTAATTATATCTTTAATTAATGAAGCGATATCAAAGTATGAGTTAATTTCACAATTGCTTAATATCATTGTTATTCATATAATCATTCCGTCATTAAAATTGTGTAATTAGTAAAGCACGTGTTATCAAAATGAAATTCAAATATGATATTACTCACGACACAAATTACGTAGCCTTTTTTCCATTGATACGTCATAATTGATATATCATTGGTGGCTAATTTGAATGGGACGATACCGGTGCTTCAATTAGCACGTTGGAAGATGAAGTAACTGAAAAGGACTTTGAATTCCGATAAATAGATATAGAAATTTTCACCATGTCAATATGAATTCAAACCAATTTCACAATATTATAATAACTTTTCATCGGAAAGGAATATCAAGACGTGAATAAATATTAGCACTTTGATAAGTAGATAGCGTGACATGACGTGTGCCGAAAAATTTATACTGTCTAATCAATTATTTTTATAAGATTAACAATTACGCATCAGGATTTAGAGATAGTATACGTCATGGTTATCTTTACTGTAAAAGAGGGGAGGGGTACAATTGAAATATACAAATGAAATAATCATCCATGTGTCATAACTATAGTTTGAAGCAATATATTAAGATTTAAAGAAGAACATTTACCATTCAGTAGTCAGTTTTTGTTATCTTTAATTTACTAACATTTTTATCCCTTCTGTCTTTAATTTTCTCATTGCTTTTATTCTCGAACTAACCAAAACACCAAATTTCCAAGTGTTATTCATAAAGATATAATTAGCATTATCGCGTGTATACATAACTAAATATTTAATAGTGTCCGTAATTGCTGAATATCCGCATTCCGTACTAACGCAGTGTTTCTCTGCAGATCAGTCCGGGAGCAGTTTGGGTGAAAAGGTGTGTGGGCTTGTGCGAGTTCGACAATGAAGGGTCGTGCGTCCCTGATGAGACTGAAATTCGGCATATACCGGTAAGTTAAAAATAATTATGTTTAATAACATAAAAACTTAGTTCAAAAACACCATTCACGATGTTTTTGGTGTTGTTTGTTTATGAGTTTACCCCGTACGTGAAGTAGTGATCAGAGTTTGAGCAAAATATTGGATCACCCTGGAATTGTATCAAAAATAAAAATAATTTGGAAAAATGGTCCACATTTTGCGGAGATATCGCGTACAGACCTAAAATATTCAGGCGATGTAAGAATTTGAAACCGTTTAACAATGAATGAATAAATTAATTAATATTCAATCTCGTAATTTCTAAATTGTTTTAAGTTGTTGAAGTTAAATTACATTTGAAAGATTAATTAACACCATTCAACCAACGAGTGTAGTGTATAATGAAATAGGTAGGGCGAAAACCTATCAATGGTAGACAATTTTTTCATAATCATCATTAACAAGGGAAGTCCTGACCCCGTAGCACAACAGATCACAGAGTGATCACGTTGTGATAATGTTCTAGGAATATCTACTTAAATGTATTTAATTAATATCAGTTTAATGGTGCGTGGACAATTATAAAGGAATGTGGATTAACACAGATTACAGCAGATAATTAAAATAATAGAGTATTGATAAAATCACTCTGAAACGTAGTGGACGGGCGATTTCACAATGATAAGAATGTAAATCCGACCCTAATGCAACTTAAATACCTTTTCCTTAAAATCAAGAGCAAATAACAGTAATGTTTTTAATAACTAAAACAGAGACAGAGACTTTGAGACAACAATCTAGGATGATGCAACGCAAAACAATTTAAAGAACATAACGGCTTGACATAGATCAACTTATCATAAAGTGCATTGCATAAAAACTCCGTTATTTAAGACTCATGAGGAAATTCCATATTTTGCCCTCTTAGAGAACTTTTAACCTTTTGAACGTTGTATCTCTTATCATCCGAGGTAAGATAATTTAGGAGTGAGGGGGACAAATAAGCCATCATCAATTAGCGTTTATTCATGAAGCCCTTGGCATTTCAATCTTTATTAAAGAGTGCTACTTCAAAGCTTGAAGTATGATAGTTCATACTCCCATTACTCATAATCGTATTTCAATATCAATCACGCATTGAAAACGTAAACGTGCCGTGAACCCAGTAACTGTCAATCACCATGTTATCTGTTTATCTGTCAGTTAATTCGAGTGCATCCTTGACATAGTTTCCTACAGCATGACAAATTATCGAAGGTCTCGGTTCTGGTTATAAAGTTTAGCGGCCGCGTCTCATTAGATAGTTGCCGGTTTGTTTGAGATCCACGGGCATTGCGCCATTGCCCTTTGAGATAACAATGACATAACTAACACGAGTGTAATCATGACTAACAGTATTGTTAGATGTAATGTTTTGATATCGACACCTGATGAAAACATCTTTCATAATCAAATTGTTAAAGACTACTTCATTTAAAATTATGGTAAACTAGATCCTTGTTTTACAAAAAATACAGGCGGTTTATTATTCCGTGATAATTGCAAAATTATTAAATTATGAATGTTCTTAGCGATGCTGGTGTTGTTATATGCCGGTTTTCCCCGCAATTTCATTTAACTGTTAATAGATGTAACCGGATCATGATCAAGCTAACATTCCTTTTAACTTGAACGATGACCTTAATTTATTCATAAATGGATAAGAGTTTTTAAGTAACGTTTACAATTATTTTATTAAAAACTTTTGTAATTATACAAAATACTTTAAGTATGTGTTAATCAGTTTTAATGAGTTTCACTTTTATCAACATTATTTCTAAATGATTCATCAAGATTCACCAAATAGAGAGGGTTTGGTTAACGCTATATCCCAAATCAGACTTATAGAAATATTTATAGTAATAAAGAAAAAAAAGCTAATAACTATATATAATTGTCAACAGATCCGAATATACAACGCAAAAACAAACAAGGAGACGTGCGCGACGTACCCAATAGAGGTGCACAAGAGCTGCCGTTGCTGCGCCTTGTCTCCAGAAAAGTGCGCCGCCCCTCGGATATACAACCCTCGTAAGTGCAGCTGTACTTGTCCCAACACGGAGGAGAGGAGAAACTGCTTAAGAAAGGTTCGTGAGATGATGGATGTCGTTCGTAACACTAACAGTAACAGCACACGCAACACAAGTTTATTTATTTATTTTTCTTTCGCTAACATTTTGCTTTCTTCATTATGCTGACGAGTCCTGAAATCCCAGATTCCTAATCCATACCAGTGATATCACCGTCATATATAAAGTAATAACTTTGCAGTTACTTTTTGCATGTTCAGTGGCAGTTTTGCACAGTCCATAAAATTTCAAGCTCCTCTGTCATGTCAACGAGTTTTAAATTCCTAGATTCCTTTTCCATATCAGTGGTAGCGCTGTTACACATAAAATCACAAGTTTTACTTTTTGTGTGTTCAGTGAAATCCTAAATATTCTACCAAATCCTCATCCCTTTCCATTAAAAGTAAAATACCCATGATTCCGCTTGCATTGTGGGTGTTTATCAACGATGGTGATCAAGTGGCCCAGTTGCTCGTCCGCCAATCTTCTGCTATAAAAACTCAATGTATGCATGAGTAGATGACTGACATCTCTAGCTTCGAAGCGTGATGCCGACATCCATTGTCTTAGAACGTATGCTTTTGTGTTTTTTTTTGTGAGAAGCAGTAGTCGTTATAGCACTTTATGGTTTTGCAATTGCATTAGATTTAACTTTGATTTTGGTGTTTGCTAAAGTTCGCAGATTTGATTCTACTATTGGTTTAATTATTTATTTGTTGTTGTAAATGTTTGCTCTGCATATGAACGTTGTCATTCATTTAATTATTAGCAAATACAACAATTTAATATTGAATAACTGACCGTGGCCAACATTGTTATGACGATCTAGCAATTTAAACTGTTTCGTATTACAATGCCATTTTAGAGTTGCATTGCTTTTGCAATCAGTATAGATGGTTTATGGTTTTCAATTGCAAATAAAATTAAAAGAAGCAACATTACAAAGAAGGCTAGAGCCTTGTTTAAACTAGAGTTTACTTGGGGCTATGACTAAACTTTGAGCTTCTAAGTTGATCCAAACGGTCATTAATTAAATTTTGAATGAAATGAAAGGTGTAAATAATATGAGAATAAAAAAAAACAATGTATAAAGAAAATTAGATCCAATGTAACTTCTGCGAACAGATAAAGCAATTCCCTTTTCTTTTGTTACAGCGGAACCAGAATATGAGGTGGAATCGATCTAAATGCTTATGTGAAGAGAGGAGAAGGGTGCCTTGAAGGGACTCGAACCTACACTTCGTTGGTTAACCTAGTGACGACTTTTGATGGTTACAAGTGTCGTGGGTTATGAGACGATTGACAGTATACGTAAAAAACGACTGAATCAAGTGTCTTATAGTGTTAAGAATTTAACAGTATTATAGGTTATAAGCTATTTATTATAATTGTAAGAAAATGGGGCCAAAAGGTGCTGTGAGTGTGCTTGACTTATTCCATGACTTTTTGGTTTTTATCGTACTTACCGAATTGTATTATATTATTATTATTATAGTGTATATAATGTGTAAATATGTGATTATTGACGGCATCACTTTTCAGTATTTTAATTTATTAGCGTGGATGTGATTTACGCAATTCCTAAAATGTGATAAAATTATTCCATTTTTGGTAGGATATTTTTTTAGTAATAGCATTTATGGTTGTATATAAGTATTGGTATCTAGTCAAGTGGTGTAAATTATTATTTTGTAAATATTATTGTATTTATGTTCGCTGCAGCTCTCTTGTAAACGTTGTACTTAATTTGTTACAAATGCCTCCCCGAGTGACCTAGTCTACGATTGTGCCAAAGGCATATGAATCTCAACAGTTCACTTATTTATTTTAGTGTATTAATTTTGGAGGTATTGAAGCTTTAAATGATAAATTGTCAATGAGATATAGTTTAATTTTTGTACTATTAATTTTAAGTATTGAAAATATAAGTTTTTTACAAAACGCATTTTTTGTTTCTCTTCATTAACTATATGGAAAATACTTAATAATCAGAAGTTTAAAAACTTAAAAACCGACTTAAAAACCCTAATCGCGATATCTATGCTAGTGTTTACTGTATACACCTTCATCTGATCCAAATTTACATGGGGCCACACTTGGAGTAAGCTTTAACGAACACAAAAATATTCTTGAAAATTGATTAAAATACATAAAAACTACCATGTTCCAAGACAGTCGGGTAAAAAATACGAGACAAATTGAGTACATCCCCTTTTAAAATAATTGATAACATAGTATTTAATTTAACCGTAAATTACTGGACTACTTTGATCGAGTCAGATGAAATAAAACATCAATCGCATTTTGATGGAGCGATTTTTCGCCACATAGAGATTACATAACATAAGCTCACGCCTATATCCCCGAAGGGGTAGGCAGAGGCGCGCTAACGAACTAGAACACCCACATTTCATCCCATAGGGGGCGAGCCTATCACCATATCGGGCACAAATTCCAGACTCCAGGCTGATATGGAAAAATCCAATATCACTTTGCCCGACCCGGGGATCGAACCCAAGACCTCAACACCGTAGTCGTACCGAATACCACCACGCCACCGAGGCAGATTCCGTAACAATTATCATTGATTACAAGTTACAATCACAACAACCCTTATTACATACATACATACATGCATAATATCACGCCTGTATCCCATAGGGGTAGGCAGAGACTATGGATTTCCACTTCGCCCGATTCTGACACACTACTTTCGCTTCATCTACTTTCATCAATCTCATTCATCTACATTCGCGTCGGTTAAGGGTACTTTTTATATTTCCTCAACCCTTATTACTACGTTATAAATAAAATACATCAGCGTTTTATTTATGTTCACTACGTTAATTAATTCCTAATTGCAATTTTATTTGATTTATTTACTTAATTCGGACAACTTGACCTAAATTTATTTTATTTATTTTACAATCTTATACACCAGAAACATGATACAGAGTTATAAAAAAACATAAAAATGGAAATCGAGTACAATTGGCGTTCTTATCGCTCGGGGCAATAACTTACATACAACCATGGGATGGATATAAATTCCAGAGAGAAAAAAAATCTGTATGATTTTTTTTTAAAGCAGAGACTGGCGAACGAGCAGATGGGTCACCTGATGGTAAGTAATCTCCACCGCCCATAGACACTCGAGACTCAAAAATAATCATGGGTGCGTTGCCAACCTTAAATAATGGAATGGAAGGGGAGGGAAAAGGGATTTGGAAAGAGAGGGGGAATTGGGCTACCGGAAATCTCAGTAATCGAACTAAACACGACAGCGAGCTGCCACTTTACGTCGGTTTTCTGTGAGATAGTGGTATCAAACCGGTCGAGCCAACCCATTACGCTGTAGACGTAATTGTCTACAGCGTAGCTCTACCACTCAAATAATCAAAAATTTACACAATAAACATTTTAACCAACATTTTTAGTTTTAACACATTCAAAACATTCTGGTAATTGCGACAAATAGTACTCGCTTCTCCAGCGAATTGTGTATTTCAGTTTATGTCACAAGTATTTTGTGATATAAATATGAATAATTCTTGTTAATTCACGATTAATGAACTTTTTAACGTCAATCCACCTGTGGTCTGATTCTCTATGCACATAGATGAATCCGAGTTTGAAACGTACCTCATTTTTGAAGATAGACTTAAAGACAATACAATAAAGAATACTTTTCGTTACACATATTAAATCGGCATGACGTGAGTCACGGTTATAGAGAATAAGGACCCTAATTTCTGACTCGCTAGAAACAAGACGGTCGCGGTGCAATCCGGACCCATTTCTTAGTAACATGCGACATCAATAAATAATAATGCATTATATTTTCCTGGTTACTTGATCGAGTTCCTTGACCTTCAACGTTCTTAGAAGTATTGCATTGCTACGTGATCTTACGGACAGCATCCTTAGGAAAAAGTTTTTGAAAATTATTGACGCATTGTGCGGCGGGAAGTTTTGTGTCTGTTTATTGTTACACGCATATTATCCACCAACATTTTACAGTAGCAGGAAAAATGAATTATTTTATATGTGCATTACCTGCATTATTCACAATAAATCAGATAAAATACATACAAAAGCTTACGCCTGTATCCCCGAAGGGGTAGGCACAGGCGCATTAGCTAACTAGACAACCCACATTTCGCCGAGCTTAGTTCTGTTTCAGATTGTGATAAGATATAGCCTATCGCCATATCGGACACAAATTCTAGACTCCGGGCTGATATTGAAAAATCCAATATCACTTTGCCCGACCCGGGGTTCGAACCCGAGACCTCAGGAGTCTCAGGTAGTCGTACCGAAATACAACCACGCCAACCTTTACAAATACAACCTCGCCCTTCGGGGATGCAGGCGTGAGCTTATGTTATGTTATGTAAACAGTACTAATCTGGCCGCCCCCTTGGTCTAGTGGCAGCATATATGAGCTGTGGACCGAGAGGTCGTGGGTTCGGTTTCCAGGTCGGGCAAAGCGAATGTTCTAATTTAATTTGCACGGGAATGGATCCCTCAGAGGGGGCTGACGACAAGCATGCAGCCAGTCGTAAAAACTTAGCCAAATCCTTTCTGCAACATGCTTGAAAAAGTGTGTTGCGCCGACCCCACATTAAGGTGGGATAAGGGCAGGTAGAAAGAAAGTAAACAGTACTGAATACTGTTGATATTTTATATTTTTTAACATTATTATATTTTACAATTAACATTAAAAAGCATTATCCTCCGACGGCAAGGCTCAGGATACAATCACAGTAAAGTGTGATAAATTAATTGTTTAATTCAATCAACATCAACTTGGAAACACGCCTATTATTATTCCTAAGCTGACTCCTGCCGTAATAAACATCGATATATGTATTATTTACCTAGATGCACAGTTGACGGTCGGAAAATGGGACAGCAAAGAAGTGCTTAAGCACTCGTTTTGCCTACAGTCGGACGTCGATAGAATTCTAAATTTCAAAATTCAAATTTGAGAACGCTTGATCATTTCGTTTAAAAAGCTACTTTATAACACATTCATAGGGTTATATTTGTGTTGATTTAATTAGAACTTACGATCTTTTTCTTTGTTTTATTCCTGAGACCACTTTTTAGGAGGATATTTGCAAAGAACTGTGCATCTAGGGCTTCTAGGGTATATTATATTGATGGTAATAAAAGACAATCAAGCAGTAGCCAAGGGTTCGTATAACCTAATTGCCTTTGCTAAATTAATCGTCCATTACATAAGTTTTCCTTTTGAAGATTTTCACCCTTTCCCATTGCAATAAAAACTTCGATACCGATTGCATTGGAAAGAAAGTACGTAGCGGCGTAGACCTACGAACGACTACGCCGTAGCGCGCTACGGTCATCCAGGCGTCATAGTGGGAAAATTACTAGTTATCATAAAACTTGTAAAGCATACTGCAATTAAGTAGTTATAAATAACTGCATTTAACGTCATAACTGAGTGTTAAGTAATGTTTATGCGAGTACTGTGATTCCCCCAGCACGTGTGGTTCAAAAAAGTTGTTCGGCGCGTACTCAGAACACTGTACCGGTTTGATGCATTATTTATTTCCTTGTTATTCTTAAGTAGTACGTAATTTGAGGACTGACGTTTTCTTCCAGTTACCTTGTTTATGCTACGTGATCTCAGTCCAGTATACATTTGGAGGCAGCTTTTTAAAATTTTAGATAAGTTTCATCATCATCAACATTTGACAGTCTCCGTGGCGCAGCGGGCGAGTAGCCGGCTGTGAAGCGAGAGGCCGCGGGTTCGATCCCCGCACTGAGACAAATGTTTGTGCGGCCCACAGATATTTGTTTCGGATCTGGGTGTTGTGAGACCGAAAGTCTCTCGTAGTTCCTGACACCCACGACACAAGACAATCTTAGTGTAGGGTTAGGACAATGTATGTGAGTATTGGGTGCTATTTATTATTATCAGCATCATCATCAGCCATAGGACATCCACTGCTGATCATAGGCCTCCTCCAAAGATTTCCAGATCTACCTGTTGGAAGCGGCCTGCATCCAGCGACTTTCTGCGACCTTTATCAGAGAGATAAGTTTATTAAAGACTTAAGGCATCAATCTTCTTCTACTGCAACCAGGATGAAATTTAATACAATAGAACTAATAAAAATATGTTTATATAGTGCATATCTTTTCAATGCATTATTTACAATAGAAACAGTGATAGAAGTAGTCTTTTTGTAACCCAACTATCTCACATTTATTACGTAATTGGCTTTTAAAGGTCAGTTTTATACTATCAGATCATTGAAATTTAACTATTTTTACGGATTCTATCACGATTTGGTTTTAATTTTTATGCCCGACGTTTCGAAAGCTTTGCAGCCTTCGTGGTCACGTGTCAGACTCGGGTGATAGAATCCGTAAAAATAGTTTAATTTCAATGAATAACATTCACGTAAACGTAAGAAATCACTATCAGATCATTTTCAACGGAAATACAAAATCGGTTGTTCTATAAATGGGCAATTTAACAATTATAAGACTATTCTTATATTCTGAATACATACCTGTTTAATTTTAGGCATAGAAAAGAACTAGAGATCCGGATTAGATCAAAATAAACAGTAACTGCTCTGGTGAGTCGATGGATTGTGAGTAGGCGGCGGAGTTCAAGAGGTTAAGAGGATTTAAAAAATCAGCCAAGTGTATGTATATCTGATCATGTACAGCAGGGTTAAACCTCTTATAGTAGTATTATTATCATCGTTCTTCGTTTGTTTAGTATGAGAATCGGTACAAGTAAGATTATAATAATACTGCTATAAGAGGTGGTGGTAACCTCCCTGGACAGGGTTCCGCAGTAGGGTTAAATGTTACTGAAATATAATTTTATTAGACATAATTTAAAGCACATCGTCAATAAACATATATGAACTACCTGTTATTCATAAGTAACAACTTTATCTATGTTGTATAGAATACATTCTTTCTCGCCATACAATTAGGTACTTGACTAATTATTTTTTATTAATTTTATATGAAATTTACGCCATCTAAAATATAGTACTGAAAAAATTATTAAAATATTCTCAAATAGAAAAAAGTTATAAGCATTTGAAATTTTGTGTAACCTTCAAACTGCGGGAGAGAAGTATCAGTAAAATCACGTCAGGGCCATAACGGCATGTGCGTTAGAAAGGGATAGCAAGATATCCCCACTACGTCCCCACTCTTGCTTATTGCAGAATTTAAAATGAATTAAAGTCAAGTGCCCAATTGGGTGCTTGACTATGTTTGATTTTGTACACATTTTTATATGTACTAGCAAATAAAAAAAAAGAAACCCTTCTGTAAAAAATTTATCGAAATTGGTTGCAAAATGAGGCAGTAATTTGTATTTTAAATTCTGGAGTGGAGGCATAGTGGAGGTATCTTGCTATCTCTTTCCGAGCCGTTATGGAGGTGACATGATTATTAGGGCATGCAAAAACCGGATGGTTTTGGAAATCGGTTTTTTCGGTTTTTGTATTTAAAAAAAACCGGTTTACCGGTTTTTTCGGGTTATTCGGTTTTTGGGCTATATTTTCGTTTTTTTTAGTTTAAATCTTGATTAACGAGATGAATTTGAATATCTGCACGTAATTATTTTCAGTTCAGAGGCTCTAACGTGAGTTTTGACATTTCTTGCTAGCGACTACCTAAAATATATAATTTATATGATGAACGACATGGCGACTGCCTCGGTGGCGTGGTTGTATTTCGGTACGACTACCGTCCTGAGGTCTCGGGTTCGATCCCCGGGTCGGGCAAAGTGATATTGGATTTTACAATATCAGCCCGGAGTCAGGAATTTGTGCCCGATATAGCGATAGGCTCGCCCCCTATCATATCTGGGACGGAATTAAGCTTGGCGAAATGTGGGTGTTCTAGTTCGCTAGTGCAGCTCTGCCTACCCCTTCGGGGAAACAGGCGTGTGCTAATGTTATGTTATATGATAAACATTAATTCCAAACGTAATTGCTAGGGGTTTTCGGATGTTTGTCATACAAATAGGTAGTCGTAGTCGCTAGCGAGAAAAGTAAAAATAAACTCACGTTTTTTTTTGTTTTCGCGGGGAAAAGTGTTTTACCGCTACCGCCACGCCTTGGGGGAGACGTGATGATTATGTCGGATTCGCCTGTCCTACGACCCAACGTTAAGCCGCACCGGAGAGATGGACAGCATCTAGGTTACCTTTAGGTCGAGTCCCTAACACTATGTACCCTACACCGGCAATACCGACTAACGAAACGGAACGGCCCGGGGTTGCCCTACACTTAAAGCGTCCAGGCTCCAGCCGGAAGAACACTGATTGTTCTTCTTTTTCTACCTGCCTTCACCTCATTTCACTATATGCTCCGCCCAACACTTTTTTAGACATGTTGCAGAAAAGATTCAGCTGTTATTTTGACAACTGGCTAGGCTATTTTTCTGATGTCAAGTGACAACCCTCTTTGGGGGCTCCAGCTTCGAGTAAATCGTATTACATAGTAAACAGCTATGCCCTTCATCTCTAAAGCCTATAAATGCTGCCACTAGACCAAGGCGCGACAGGTTAATCCACCATCATTCTCGTGCCCTTGTCCCAATTTTATTTGGGGTCGGCGCAACATGTATTCGACTTCCATAAACACGATCATCTCATCTTCACCCTCTTATCCTTCATGTTCTCCCTCACACACTCTGTCCACCTTTTCTTTGGTTTTCCTCTACCTACCCATCCATCAACATTCACATTCATCACTTTCTTATCCACTTATTATGTCGCTTCTCTCCTCATAACATGCCTATACCAAGACAAACTGGTTCCTTCTAATCTACCTACCACAGGTGTCACTTTCAAGCTTCCTCTGTTCTTAATCCTAACTCTGTCAATCCTTATCACTCCACACATTAATCTCAACATTCCCATTTCTTCTGCATGCAATCATTTCTCATCCGACTTTTCAGTGACCCTAGTTAAGCTACAGTTTAATTCATAGTAATATTATAAATGCAAAATAAAGTCTGTCTGTGGAGTTTTAACGGCGAAACCGTTGAACCGATATGTTGATGTTTCATGAGGATAACTTTTAACTCTGCGGACGAATCTAGCGTACTTTATTATTTTAAATCAGCCCTCAATAAATCAGTGAAATAGGGGATCTGTAATAAGTACTAGTTTATTTATTGTAGTCCCCACTTTATGCAATATTCTACATAAGGGCGCATGCTTTGGATACAATATAATTTTAAGTAACTTGTATTAATGTATTTTATTGTATCCTGTTTTGCGTCTAACCTAAATAAATAATATAAAAACATATATAAATACGTACAATGTAAGATATGAAAAATGGACCACCATTTTGCTATTACATTAACATGACAATAGTGCGGCTGCTTTATTTCGTTTTCTGTCTGGCAATATCATGGCCTAGTGTCAGGGTTCGCCTTCATACCTAAACGCTTCTACTTCGCCCGGTCTTGAGTATCGTTTACAATGGGATACTTGGTTCTCATATCTTCTTTCAAAACGTCTAGCCAGCGCATTTTGTGCCGTCCACGGGGACGCACTCCTGTTACAATCTGGTCCAGACACTTGCGATCGACGTACTCCTGTGGTTTTCTCAAAACGTGACTATACACCATTGCAAGCGATATTTCTGCAATTGATTTGCCACGTTGCAGACACCAATACTACCTCAGATGTAAACGTTACGTATTGGATGCAGTCGTGTATCGTTGCCCATCCTCCACATCATCTTCATATCCATGACGTGGATATCCCTAACGTAACGCTTCAGAACAGGCTACGTCTCACATCCATATAAAAGTACAGGCCGAATGATTTTCCCTCTTGCAATTTAGTACAATCGGCGCCACTACGGGGCTTGACGTTGGAGTCGATGTCTCCAGACTCGTGCAGTATAGATACTAGATACTTAAACTCGTCCGTTTTTACAGCAAGCTCGTTCCTTATCATTGTGTATGTATTTAATTGTACGTATTTACTCACTATTGATGTAAGGAGAAAAAAAACCGAAAACGCCGAAATAACCGGTTTTTTAGACGAAGAAAACCGGTCTTCAAAAACGGTCGGTTAATCGGTTTTTTCGGTTTTCGGTTAACCGGTTTGCATGCCCTAATGATTATACTGATAGTTCTCTTTCCTTCAGTTTGAAGGTTACATCAAACTTCAAAGGCGTATAATATTTTTATTTTTGTGAATATTTCAATATTTCTTTCTGTTTTATATTTTAGACAACCTAAATTTGATATAAAATTAATTAATAAAAATAGTCAAGTACCCAATTTTGACAGATAAGGCGGCCTTAAGTGACATAACACGACCTCAAGCGTTTCGATTACTCGGCAGAGTCTCTTACCGCCGAATGTTCATACACTTAAGGTGGCCTTATGTCTTTTAAGGCCGCCTTATCTGTCAAAATTGTATGGCGAAAATCAATATAAGAAGCCGATTTCCAAAAAAATCCAACGATTACTCAAAATTGTTTTTAGAATTGTTTTTCAAGATGTCTGACTAGCAATTTTTTTGAGTAATGGATTTATTAAACACTGTCGTTGGCAAAATCATCAACCTTTGATGGAGGCCATATTTTTAAAATAAAGAAGAAGAAGATATAAGAAGCCGTTAAAGTTGAGCAGCGTTTGACCATTCGGGCGTTAATAGCCCACTAAATTTAGACAAAATGCGTAGCAACATAATGCGGATTCTAAACTATAAAATAGTTTTTGTACGCCGGTTCACGGATACTGCGTTAGTGGGTTATCCCTAAGTTGGTAATCAGCGAGACTAATTTGTATAATTGCTTGTGTCCGCGACCGCACGTAACAGATAATGACATGCGTAAGAGCATGGTACTGATATTCGTATTTTTAATCAAGTTTTTTTGTATTTGATAGAATTTTGTTTTTTTTTAATATGCGGTTTGAATTGTAATTTGTATTTTTTTATCAGTTCCTTAGATAAAAGTATTTGACAACTATGTTCTATTTTCGTGTTTATTTCTTTTATAGGGTGCCCAAAATATCATAGCTAATCAAAACTTTCCATTCCACAGAAATTTTCGAACAGTTTGATAAGCGAGGTAAAGTAAAAATTGAATCTAAAGTTAGAAGTCTCTAAAAAACTTTACCAAAGCTCTTCTATTAAAAAAATATTCGCTGAACATTTTCTCCGAAATTACCAATGAAATAACAAAGGAAAGTTAAACCTCGGAAGTTACGGTAACCGCCATGTCCCCGAGAGTTTTTGTGGTTAACCATGATATGTATTACTGTTGACGGCCTTGACACGTTTTTGCTGCGGACACGAGTAGGTACTGAATGAATGCAAGTCAGCGTCAACAGTAGGAATTTAAAGACAATTCGCTGCGCTCATTTGGTTTCAATAAAGTATTTTGATAATAACATGAGCAGATAGAGCCCTTTCTTCAAATAAACAGGTTGGCTAAAGCCGCCTCTTTTATCGATGCCACACCGGTGCAAAGTTATTATGCTCGGTATACTCAGTCGCAAAAGATTTAAATCGAGCGGGAATGATTAATGAACTTTTTAATAGCAAAAACTGGTAAATGAGCAGGTTGGTCATCTGGTGGTAAGTGATCTCAACGACCCATAGATATAATACCAAAAAATCATGCTGCCATCTTATATTATAGAGGTATATTGGTTTTCTCTTAGATGATATCCGGTCGAGCTGCCTGCGCTGCCGCTGTAGTCTAATCTATTGGTATTCCATTGAGTCCATTGCACTGAACTAAAAAACATAAGCTCACGCCGGTATCCCTGAAGAGGTTGGCAGAGGCGCACTAGCCAACTGGAACACCCACATTTCACCGAGCTTAGTTCCGTCCCAGATGTGATAGGGGACGAGCCTATCGCCTTAACGGGCACAAATTCCAGACTCCGAGCTCATATGGAAAAATCCAATATCACTTTGCCCGGCCCGAAGATCGAATCCGAGACCTCAGGACGGTAGTCGTACCGAAATACATCCACGCCACCGAGGCAGATATCACCGTATTCAGTGGAAATGATGAATGTAATCGTATGTTGGATGCTAATTGTGACCATATAAATATTGGGGATTTTTTCAGTGAATAAGGCGACTATTACTCAGACGGAGTGGCGGCTGGGAATAAATTATTTTGTAATACCTTTTTATGTTATAACGATTTGTAATAAGTATTTTTTATAGCAGTTACTGGCAAACGAGTAGTTGGGTCACCTGATGGTGCGTGGTCTCCACCGTCCAGACACCCAAGACACAAATGTATCATGGGTGCGTTGCCATTCGAAAAGGAGGAGAAAAGGCATTGGGGAAGGGAGGGAGGAATTGGGTCACTGGAAATCAAAAGCGCGTCTCTTGCACTAAAACATTACACAAAACACCTAAACAAAACATGGTATTTCTACATTTTTTTGTCTGTGGTTCATTGTTACATGAGTAGGGGACAATGAAAAACATTGTTTTGTGTAGGTATTTTTTGTTTTGTTTCTAAAAAACATATGCAGGGGATGCGCCTTTACTCACCGAAAGAAACGCAACAGCGAGCTGGTAAGTGGTATCAAACCGGTTGAGCCGGCCCATTCATGCTAGACACATTACTGTCTACGACGTGGCTCTACCACTCCTTTGTAATATTTATGTATCATTATCGATTACTTCGACATGCATAGAGTGATTTGAATGCTTATTTTATTGATCGAGGGTATTGGTCGCCGATGGTCTCACGTAATATAGTCAAATTCTGATGAAGGAGTACGAATTAAACTCCTTAAACGACAGCACGGACATCGTTATTGGTATATTATGGTGGAATTCACATGCAAGAATTTTACATAACTCTCAAAAATTACAAACTACAAGTAACGACTGCAGTTTGTAGTTTGTGAACTGAATTTTCACTTGATCTTTATCGGCACTAATTAAAAAGAGTTTAAGAAATTATTGTAATACATATTGTAAATTTTTTCAAGATTTTAAATTTTTTTAAAACTTTATTTTGCACCATGTTTTCGGTGGTCGATATCCAGTCCGATACAGAAAGAATAGAGATACCTTTCCAATATCTTACTACAGTATAGACGAGGATAAATATTTTTGTTATACATTACTAAATACTATTCGTGTAGCCTATATAATTATATTCATCATCATCATCATCAGCCATAGGACGTCCACTGCTGAACATAGGCCTCCCCTAAAGATTTCCAGATCGACCTGTTGGAAGCGGCCTGCATCCAGCGACTTCCTGCGACCTTTATCAGGTCGTCGGTCCACCTTGTAGGACATAGTTATATTACCGTAACATAATGAAACTACCGTTTTCCACACCTATCACATCCTTATATGGTCGTTGTAAATTAGGTGTAACCGGGTCAATAACTAACCTACGTAAGATTAGAATTAGACGCTGAATCAATGTTTGCGCGGCACGCCGTACCTCCATAACATAATCTAGTATGTATAAACACATCTTTGTGGAGTTACAGTTAGAATGGCGCTTCTTGTGATTTTACGTCAAAGACAATATTTTGACAGCCTTCGTGTTGTGGTGGGCGATGTTTGTGATCCGTAAATATTGGTTTCAGACCTGGGGGGTGACTCCTGACATTCGATTCGAGTTTGACTTCGATTCGATTCCATTTAGTGACTTAAAATTCCACCGAAATAAAATTAAAAAGTGCACTAACGTCACGTGAAAATTACTAAATGACAAGTAGGCTAATGAGTTTTTTTTTACATTAGTCGGTAGCGACTCCGTAAAATACTTATTTGTATAACAAATACCCGAACGCCTCTAGCGGTTACGTGGAGAACTGACGTTTTCCATACAAATATTTTACGTCCTCGCTCGCGTAAATACATGCAACAAACTCATGGTTGTCTAATTTCACTGCTGGTTTAACACTATGGGCGTGACTGTTAAGGCGCGTCTCCTGCACTACTTTTTCTCTAAACATTACACAAAAACACATACACAAAACAAAGATTTTAGCTGTCTCCTGCTCGTAAAACAATGGACCATAGATAAAAATACATGTTTTGTGTAGGTGTTTTGTTTAGGACTGCCTCGGTGGCGTGGTGGTATATCGGTACGACTACGGTTCTGAGGTCTCGGGTTCGATCCCCGGGTCGGGAAAGTGATATTGGATTTTTCCATATCAGCCCGAAGTCTGGAATTTGTGCCCGATATGGCGATAGGCTCGCCCCCTATCACATCTGGGACGGAACTAAGCTCGGCGAAATGTGGGTGTCCTAGTTGGCTAGTGCGCCTCTGCCTACCCCTTCGGGGATACAGGCGTGAGCTTATGTTATGTTATGTTTTATGTGTGTTTTGTTTATAGTTTTAGTGCAGGAGACGCGGCTTTAAATAACAACACACGAAACAAATATTTGTCGGTGACACACACATTTGTTTCCGTGCTGGGATCGAATCAGATGCCTCTTGCTTCCAGCAATGTTTCCGCATACATTTAGGTGCGTGTAAATAATAGAAAACACTAATAATGAATAGTTAAAACAATCTAGAGTTCAATGGAATTACAACAACATTATAATTTTTTTTTTCACCTAAGTTTATCGGAATCCAGCTGAAGCAATAAAAAAGTCGTGCGCCGAAACCAATACTGTAAATAAGGGCGTATACCGCAATCGGTGACCAATGGCGCGGCTACGTGAGATTATTTCAGAACCAGATTTAGCGAACACACAGAATTATGGCTACCAGGAGAGTAAACATTAGGCTTCAATTAGGTACAGTTGGACGGTTACGCATTAGCGTGGGCCCGCGTGGCAGATTGATGGGCGCCACCGACGCCATGTTTGTTTCCACTTTACCGCCAAACCGACATGTTTGTTTTCATAACTTCGATTTAGTGTAAATTCACTAACGGCGCTGACAGATGTGCTTAAAGCCTGGAGTATATAGTGTGCCAGAAAGTTAGGTTTTGGTTAATTTTATTGATTTTACTACTGCACGTTGGCTGATGACATATAACCAAAGATCGGGGATGTTAAAGCTCACTTGAGGAAAGCTACATCTAATAAAGGTGGGAAATACTGTGCTGAGAAATAATTTTAGTTAAGAAATACTAAATGAATACTGACAATTATTTGTACATGTTCATTAATGACACATTTTTTTTATAGAAGTGATTGACAAACCAGCAGGTGGGTCACCTGATGGTAAGTGATTTCCACCGCCCATAGACAACCAAGATACAAATGTATCATGGGTGCGTTGGCAACCGAAAAGAAGGGGAATGGGGAGTGCGAAAAAGAGAGAGGAATTGGGCTAAGGGAAATCTTACTCATCGAACGAAATGCAACAGCGAGCTGCCACTTTACGTCGGTTTTCTGTGAGATAGTAGGTAGTATCAAAGCGGTCGAGCCGGCCGATTCGTGCTGTAGACATTACTGTCTACAGCGTGGCTCTACCACGCATATTGAAATAATTATGTTGTTAAAGTGATAAGTAAAGCTTATCGATTGATAACATTTTCTAAGCTCAAAATTGCCTCGAGTCTACGCTACATCGCGTGTATACAGGACTTTACACATTGCGTGCTGTGCTCATTGAGTGGAGGTGATCCGGAGATTGCACCCATTCTAATTGTTATTAACGAATTTTGTGTTATTTTTAACTGTATCGGCACGTTTCAATAGAAAGCAGACGTGCTAAATTTAAAAATAAACGAAATAATAACTTACCTGCATTCCTTCGTGTCTGTATTCAAAAATATTTTAACGTTTTCAATAAATAAGTGAAGTGAACGTATTTTTGGATGAGGTGAAAAGCGCGCGTGTGTTGCCCGTATATGGACATGGATGTGAGGATGTGTATCCCTGTGTTTAATATTTAGGAAAGTTCTGTTAATATTTCACACCTTTCAGATTTTTTTAAACAAACTGTGACCGTCGTAAAATATGTAATATTTGTAGCGTAGGAGAGATATTTTTCTCTTTTCATTATTATAACAAAATTCAACACTTCAAACTTAAACGCCTGTTTTCAAATTAGGTTCAGCACTTTAAACTTAAAGCCTGTTTTCAAATTAGGTACATAATATCCATGTATGCCAATGTTAGACAAAGAGCCATCTAGAATTTTCTTGGCTTTCTTAGGAATGTAATTAGCAGAGATCGCCCACGCTTCGCGCCAAGTTATTTCTGATTAAAACATGGCGCGCGCGGGCGTCCGATCTATTTGCGCGCCTGTATCTTGCCAATGTTCTAGTAAAGGGAAACCTCCTCTGACTCATGAATTAGTGCCGTAACTTTAAAATATTCTTTGTAACAACTAACACGGATTTATTGGCTTATTATCAGGCGTAATGTAGCCACTTTTCAATGTTTTTTACTATAACTGTCACTGATTTCAACTGGTGGCTTCAGAAATTCAACTGATGCAAGGTGCATATTTCTACTATAATTATTTGCTGTGGCCAAAGACATTCAACAGTATATAGACGGCACAAAACTTGTAATCCAAAAGTTATGACCTAGTGGTCATAAGTCGCTTCGTTTATTTGAAATATACGCACGCCAGGTAGGCCAGCGGAATAATATTGAGAGAATAAACTTATCTTACGTAATTCTTAATTATTCACAAAATATTCTAGGGTGTAAATTGTAATAATAGCCCTCGCATTGTAATAAGTGGTTGATGGTGGTACTGAAGTTTGAGATAAATTTATTTGTATGGAAACTTGCTTGATAGCCTATAAAGTTAGTAATATAAAATCTCTTTGGCTGTGGCATGTAAAAAAAGGTAGCTAGATTTTAGCCAATCTTAGCAATTCATATTTTAAGACATAGGTAAACTTAATGAATAACCGAGCAATATGTACTAAATTAACACCAATTTAAAAGTAAAACAAGCCAGAATACATCTATGATTTAGGCTATTGACAGCCTTTTACGCTGCACTGCCTAGTTAAAGCATTATTAATACAACATACTATAGATTCGTATCAAACTAGGCCTTACCTTACAAGGCTCATTCCTTGGGCATATCCACGGCGTCGGCTCATGAGCTCCGCATCATGTGCTTCGGAAAATTCCCTTCAGGAAACTTTGCACACGCGGCCACAGTTCACCAAATACTTTTGTTATTACTCAGTACACCAGAAGCGAATTCCATCAGGTGAAATGTAAATACACATATTAATTTTACACTTCGCCCACGTGGCGTGTGCCGTTGCCGTTTTTTTGAATCAAAACATGCTATTTTCTTTGTGAGATTTATAAATAAGTTTTATTCATATGGCGTATCGCGGGAATTAGAGTAATGAAACTGTAAAACGTTAGGGGTAGATGAAAAACAAGTGTAAACTTTACCGCGAGCGCAGGCAACGGACATTCGCGCGTGCAGCCTAAATGTAGAACAAATAAACCTGTTAGTTTATCGCATATAATTGTCTAGATTTTTCCTCTATTATGGGTAAATGATGTAGCCTCCTATTCATTTTCTATAAAACATAATATTTAATTGTTTTGATAACATTAATTTTATTATTTTTCTTAGTTATTCGTTCGCTCTGATTTTCCTAAGTTAGTCTATCCATTTAAAAAAAAGTATGAAAATACGGCTATTTAAAGGCACAGACATTTTAACATACATCCTATTCTGCAATATATTACATTGATTACGTAATACGTAGGTATTATGTTACCACAGCTTGTCTAATTCAAAATCTAGAAAAATAAACATTTTTTTCTAAATCGAGTGCACCAATGCGTTCCGATTAGCTATTTGGGTCATGACACAAAAACCTAGATTTAAAATTTCTTTTTAATGTTGTTAACTCAATCGCATAATTGGTTTTAAATCTTCTCTGGAAACGTTTCACAAAGTATGGTTGAATTCCCAAAACAAATATTTCCCCAAACTACAAATAACAATCTGCTTGTAAAATCACTAGTTTTCAAGCGTAAATAGGTTTATCTTTTCTTTGAGACAGCTCTGAAACGAAATACTGCAGATTATACAGTATTAGTAATAACTATCCAGCTATTTCAAGACAAATGTTTGCATGGGGAGAGGTCCCATGGACGTCAACACCCTCTAAGGGATGTAATTCTAGCCAAATCGTGTTATAAAAACGTCCGTCTGACCTGGAAATTGAACCCTGGTACTCTCTGTTCTCAGCTCATGTACGCTGCCACGAGACCAAAAAGTGGGAAATTAGATTCTTCACTTCTCATTAATTACAGATCAGATGAGACTATAGCGACCTTGGTCTAGTGGTAGCATATATGGGCTGTGGATCGGGAAGTCCTGGGTTTGACACCCAGGTCGGCCAAAGCGAATTTTCTAATTTAATTTGCCCGGGACTGTATCTCTCAGAGAGGGTAGATGTCAGGCAGGCAGCTGGTCGTAAAAACTAAGCCAAATCCTTTCTGCAACATCCTTGAAAAAGTGTGTTGCACTGACTCCACAATAAGGTAATGGGGGTTAATATAAGGGCAGGTCGAAATAAATACTTCCCATTAATTACAGAAATATAGCGCTTCATATAATAAGCTTAGGGCAACCTTTGATCTCTGTTACTGTTGTTTTATCTTTTTACGATTATAAGGGAAATAATCGGAATCGTTGGCGCCGCTTCAAACGGAAGTGGATATTTGAAATTCTAAAACACATTTGGGATCATTTAATAAATACTTACCGGGTTAGTCAATGATTTGATTCAGTTTTGTTTATATGGAGATTGGAGACGTCGTATTATTGGCGGATGAGTAAACTTGAATATTATAAATTCTGTAATAGGATATTTGTACATAGGTAAAGCAAAAAATCACACTAATATAAAGGCGAAAGTAGGTAAGTCTGATGTTTACCTCTTCACGCAAAAACTGCGGAATGGATGTTGATGAAAATTTAGTTCTATAGATGTTAGTTAGTTTAATTCTATATTCTATACATCAAAATAACACACAGGCAACTTTTTATATCCAGGAAAATAAACTTTATCCCGGAAAATGATTTTCCACGCAAATGGAGTCGCGGGCAACAAATAGTAAAAGCGAAAAAATAGAAGCATAATAATAATAATTATAACATAAGCTCACGCCTGTATCCCCGAAGGGGTAGGCAGAGGCGCACTAGCGAACTAGAACACCCACATTTCGCCGAGCTTAGTTCCGTCCCAGATGCGATAGGGGGCGAGCCTATCGCCATCATCATCATCATCAGCCATAGGGCGTCCACTGCTGAACATAGGCCTTCCCCAAAGATTTCCAGATCGACCTGTTGGAAGCGGCCTGCATCCAGCGACTTCCTTCGCCATATCGGGCACAAATTCCGAAAATAATAATCACAAGTTTAAAAACTTAACTGACCGACTTCCAATTTACCGATCGTGACCAAATTTATATGGGACCACCCTTGAAATAAGCTCTATCGAAAAAAAAAAATTGAAAATCGGTCCACATTTGGCGGAGATATCGAGTAACATACATAAAAAAAAACCGACGAATTGAGGACCTCCTCCTTTTGTGGAAGTCGGCCGAAAAATAAAAAAATCGCTCCACATTTGACAGAGATAGCGCGTAACATACAACAAAATACAGACTAACTGATTACCTGCTACTTTTGGAGTCCGTAGCTCGGTCCTAAGGTCTCAACAATGAAATGGTTCGCACTATGCCGACAGCCACCGTGGCGGTGTGCGAGTAGCCGGTTGTGAGGCGAGAGGCCGCGGGTTCAATTCCCGCATTGAGACAAATGTTTGTGTGGCCCATAGATATTTGTTTCAAGTGTGGGTGTTGTGAGGCCGAAAGTCTCTCAGTTTCTACGATACAGGTTATACCTAGTGTGGGGTCAGGACTAGGTGTGTGACTGTTGAGTGTATTTATTATTATTATTTACTATCGTCCCTAGGTGACCTTAGGGCGGGTGAAGTAGCGCGCGACAACTAGTACACCCACATTTCGCCGAGTTCATTTTCATCCCTGATGTGATAGGGGGCGAACCGTCACATCGTGCACAAATTCCAGCTTCTGGGGTGATATTGATTAGAAAAATATTACTTAGCCCGACCCGGGATCAAACCCGAGACGTCAGGATGGTAGTCCACTACGCCACCAGATTTAAAATAAAAGAACAAAAAGTAAATGAAAGACTTTTATTGAGTGATAGAACGACGTTGGACTCTCACAATGTTTTTGATACATTTGCTGTATAAGGTACATAGTTATTCACTTAAATTTAACATAAAATTTAAATATCGCAACGTACAAACAACATACAAAAGAAATACTATTAGCTTTATACAATTTATACATAAGCTTATGCCTGTATCCCCGAAGGGGTAGGCAGAGGCGCACTAGCGAACTAATACACCCACATTTCGCAGAGCTTAGTTCCGTCCCAGATGTGATAGGGGGCGAGCCTATCGCCTATCGGGCACAAATTCCGGGCTGATATCGAAAAATCCAATATCACTTTGCCCGACCCGTGGATCGAACCCGAGACCTCATAACCGTAGTCGTACCGAAATACCACCACGCCACCGAGGCAGTCAATTTATATTTTACTTTATGCTAGAAATAATATAAACTGAGAAGGAAAAGTAAAATTTCGTGAAAAGAGTTTTAACTTCCAGTTATCTATTGTGACGACCACACTTCGTGGTTCAAAACTAGCATCTATCCCACCTAAGGGTACGTACCCATACTATGTGACCCATTTTTTTATAATTTTTATACCCTCCCCCCATCAATATATTATACCCTAGATGCACAGTTCTTTGCAATATCGTCCTAAAAAGTGGTCTCAGGAATAAAACAAAGAAAAAGATCACAAGGTCTAATTAAATCAAACACAAATATAACCTTATGCACGTGTTATAAAGTAGCTTTTTAAACGAACTAATCAAGCGTTCTTATATTCGAATTTTCAAATTTAGAATTCTATCGGCATCCAACTGTAGGGAAAACGAGTGCTTAAGCACTTCTTTGCTGTCCCATTTTCCGAGCGTCAACTGTGCATCTAGGTAAATAATATATCGATGCCTCCCCCCTCGGTGAGCACCCGTAGTATATGCCAAGACCCCCCCTCGCCCTCTAGATTTCACGTAGCAATTTATAAATATGGTTTTAAACCATTTTTTGTGAAGAAAAGTTTAAAAAATATTATTATGTGTTGTCACCTTTCTTTCTGTCTTTTTTGTTGTCACCTACGAGTTTAAAACGTGCTAAACGCTGCGTGCAAAGAATTTAAACGCGCTGCGTGCTATATTTGAATATAGCTCAAAAAAGCACGAGATTTCCCTAGAGGATATTGACTACTTAACGAAAACCTAAGTAAATGTGACCAAGTGTGGTACTTTAAAGACCCCCCCCCCCCTCCTCCCCAGAACAGGTCACGTAGTATGAGTGCGTTCCCTAATAGTCTCAATAAAATATAGACTTATTGTGTTACTTGAAGACAATCACATATTAAAACAGCATTTTTAGCTGAGCAAATGGTTAAAAATAACCTGTCACTTTTTTCCTTGCGTTACATTGTTTAAAAATGAAAGGGACAACCTATGATATAAAGATAAGCAGCGTTTAAATATTTTTATAAGGGGCATAATGATTACTTTTCCATACGAATTTCATTAAGATAACTTGACGCGACTGTGTTACCAAAATTCATAAGGCAATGTTACAGAATTCAATAATATTTTAGTTATTCTACAATGCAAATCATTCACTATCAAATGACAATAAAATTATGCACGACATAATACATACTGTGACGTCACTTATGTATAAATGTGTGTCAAGTATATGATTGCTCCGCTTATATCAAAGTAAAAAATAAATGTTTTCTTCTTTCTTTTTTTCTATATCAAGAATAAACATATAGAAATAAAGAAAAATAAAAAGAATTTGAGCTATTTGTGTCTCATTTTTAACTTATTAGTCTAGCATGTTTTATCGACGTCCATCAACGCAGCAAATTCACATAAAATAAATAAATACTTGTTCCATCACTAGTTAATATCGATAACCGAACCACTGTTAAAGCCCATCATTCGTTCCACGTTAACATTAAATAAACTCATCTATATACAAGTGTGGGATATACAGCTCATTGGCACGTTTTATAAAAAAAATATCAGTCGATTATTATCATTAATTATTATTATACAAATATCATTAAGTATAATACACATCGATATTATGCCAAAATTATCGGTATTTTATCGATAACGTGCTATCAACCCGCTATGCTGTTTGTGTATAAAGCTATATTTTTTTCATTTTGTTCCGACTCTTATGCGAGTATTTTAAGTGCTAACTAAATTATACTTTGATATAGTTATCGATAGTTATAATTTTAATCACTATTCGGGCTTCACGACATGTTGGTCAAAATGGTTTGTTTAAAGCCACGTCTCCTGCACTATTTTATTTTTAATTACTCAAGAACGCACACGTAAAACAACGATTTTAGCTATTTCCTGCTCGTAGAACAATGGACCATAGATAAAACATACATGTTTTGTGTAGGTGTTTTGTGTAATGTTTTAGTGCAGGAGACGCGACTTTACCAGTACATCTGCTTTTGTGATGATACATTTTATTATAGATATCATGAAAAACCAAAAGCAGTATATTATTACTATGACACTTTAACGTTTATTAAAATTTAATCAATCACAATATTACGAGTAATTCATTATAACTATACTGTGTTTTTTTTCAATTAATTTACTGTTATGTATCACAAAAAGTTTTCTTATTGCAAATTGCAAATATAACATATTCTTTACCCAAATTTAGTATTGCTTATTAAAGATATTTAAAAACATTTTAAGAGGCATTATTGTGCGCCGAAACGCGCTTGGTCATTAACTAGGCAGTGTTTAGTATTTTTATAAAAGTGAGACTTCGGTATACATACTTGGACGAAGGCTAATGTGTAATTAGCATGTTGAAGGAAGGATTCGGCTAAGTTTTTACGACCGGTCGCGTCGCCTACCAAACGTCGAACCTCTCTAGATTGGATGATCTCAAGTATACTGTTAGATCTAACTTTTTGTGCAAATTCAATTTTGTATGAATTAATGTTAATTTATACTAAGAATGGATACTAATACTCGTATTTTGCCTTTTTATCGACTTTAGGTACAGGCACCCTGCATCACTATTGTTATTGATCGACCTTTTCTATGTAAAATGCTTTAATATTTGTGACAGACAAACGAGTCCTTTCCCTAACCACAATACAATTAAACTAAATTTGGTCGTTTCAACTAAATCTCACACGGCTGGTATATTGTACAGCGCCGATAGTCTTTCAAAAAACCCATGTTCTATCCCCTCAGTCATATCGGTTCTCACCTCCCTACCAATATCCCTTTCTATATGCCTTGCATCGCCTAAAACCTGGGAGTTCTGTACTATAGGGCCCGTATATTCCTTCTTTTCTACATGAGTGTAGATTTGCATCTTTCCATCTGTGTTTTCGGATCTATATATAGGTTTTTCTGGCTCTTCTAACACATTACTTCTAAACATAGGTTTAAGTATAGCAAAATTCCTATCACTCTCTTCTTCTTTATAACTAGGTTGGTTCTTATAACTAATGTCCTTATAATCATCATTATAAACATCTTTAAACTTGCTATATACTTCCTGCCTGGTATCAAACACTTCGACATTGTTCGAATATTCAATATTAATTTTAAATTCTCCATTATTCTGGACCACTGTTACGTTCGGAGCACCTTTCTTGGCATTCTTCTTGCCTTGTTTTGTTTTTTTATCAACTTTTGCCGTTGTGGGTGGTCTTGTGGTGGAAGCTACTGCGATCTTCTTGACCTTGGGAGGTGGATCTTTGGTGTCATCTGCTTTATCTCCTTCTTGTTCCTCTTTGACCTTGGATTTTTGTTGCTCGAGCCTGTTGCGCGCCTTTTCGTGTGTGAGTATGTGACGACGTAAGTCAAAAGCGACTCGGAATGATTTATCACATTGTTCACATTTATATGGTCTATCACCTGTAGTGAAAAAAACTATTAGTTTGAACTTAAAAAAGCAGTCATCCCTAGCCCTCAAACTATCACGGCTTTCCTTAGTATCATAAGCGTCATCGATAGAGAAACCTTCATGAGTGTTTCTCAAGAGAGCTAAGCCAGACAAATTACTAAAAAGTCATCATAGTAATATTCACTGGTGAGCCCTGTTTTTTAAAGTTTTAGTGACCAATTTCATAGGTTGCATCAATGGGGATACCCACTGGCTGACCATGGATTGTAATTATATCATCAATATGCCTGAGTCACGATTCATAATCAGCTAGTGAGTTTTTTTTTTTTATAGCAGAGATTGGCAAACAAGCAGATGGGTCACCTGATGGTAAGTGATCTCCACCACCCATAGACACCCAAGACACAAAAAGAATCATGGGTGCGTTGACAACCTAAAAGGAGGGAATGGAAGGGGAGGGATGGGGATTGGGGAAATGGGACACCGGAAATCTCACTCACCGAACGAAACGCGACAGCAAGCTGCCACTTTACGTCAGTTTTCTGTGAGACAGTGGTATCTACCGGTCGAGCCGGCCCATTCGTGCTATAGACGTTACTGTCTACAGCGTGGCTCTACCACTTTAAAAAAAAGTATCCAGTTAGAGTTAGAAATATGTCGGTCTGAGGTCACGTTGTCCCTATAAGTAAATGTTTCTCACCAGTATGCGTCCGCATGTGGCTGAGCCTGTATGAGGAGGCGCGGAAGGTCTTGTTGCAGTACTCGCACTTGTAGTTCCGCTCGCCCGTGTGTATCCTCCGGTGCACGTTCAGCGAGTACTTGCGGGCGAACTCCTTGCCGCAGAAATCGCATTTGTAACATTTCTGTGGACAATTTCATTAATTTTTAAATATTTTTTAACCCAGATTGACTTCAAAATCGATATCTGGGTCACCCCGTAGTTCCGAAGAACTGAACCGGAGTCAAAACTGAAAAACGAGGCCGCATTTTTGGTTTTCTTTTTCTTTTATCCGATTGACTTCAAAATCGATATCTGGGTCACTCGGTAGTTTCTGAGATCGGATCCAGTGTCAAAATTGGAAAATGAAACCGCCATTTTGTTTTCCTTAATTTTTGATCCGATTGACTTCGAAATCGATATTATTCCTAGACGTCCCAGGAGCAAGCTTATTGAAAACAAAAAAAAAACATGAAGAATACAAGAAACTAGCCTGGTTGGAGTGTATAGCTTTGTGGTAAGTGAGATCGCTCCACTGCCTGAAGTCTCGTCCGCACACGTCGCACTTGCACGGACGGTCACCGTTGTGTACACGACGGTGAATCTGCATATCAATTGAAAGTTGCATAAATAAACTTTAAGAGACTTAATTTACGATTTAAAATGTCAATAACAACTTATTTTTATTTTATTTTAGCCATTTGTGTCCCACTGCTGGGCAAGCAAAGGCCTCCTTCTCCCCCTTCCACTTATCACGATCTGTTGCTATCAATTGCCAATTGGGTAGATGTGAGTCTAGTTCATCCCGCCATCTCCTTCTAGGTCTGCCGCGTAGTCGAGTTTTACAACTGGGCATCCACTGTGTGGTGATTTTCGCCCAGGACTCATCAGACATGCGACATATGTGGCCTGCCCAGTTCCATTTGAGTTTTGCAGCTGTTTGTCAACAAATAACTTACTGTTTTAAAATTACGTGCTTAAGTTATATTGTACCCACGTATTTTATGGAGTTGTAGAAGTAAAATATGACGCTGGTAGAAGTGCTACCGCATTTCGCAATAATGACCTTCTGTCAGGCAGCAAGCCGGTGGTTCATAATAAAGCCGAAGCGTGGTGTACCGACTCCATACTGAAGTGGGATAACGTTTCAAAAGTGGAATGGGATAGGTTAGGTGAAATGAAGAGTTTATTGATGATAAGATATTAATACACTCGGATAGCGACCAGCGTACGTATGGTATTAAATTCCACCATAGTGGCCCACATACAGCATGTAGATCGCGTAAAATAACCCGGCCGACTTGGAACGAACCAGGGATAAGGATTGAGAACACACCTTATGTATAGATGTATTTGTACATCAGCCTCCGTGGCGCAGCGGGCTAGTAGTCGGCTGTGATCGATTCCCGCACCGAGACAATTGTGTCTGGGTGGCCCACAGCTATTTGTTTCGAGTCTGGGTGGTGTGAGACCGCGCGTCTCTCGTATACAGGACTCGATCTTGATCGTGACTGTTGGGTGTATTTATTTATGTATATTGTTCGATATACCTTAAGTGCTCCAGCGGTGTAGAATCCCTTCCCGCAGTCGCGACAGACCTGCTGCCGTCCGCCGTGCGACAGCGCGTGGTACAGCAGGCTCGACCGGTGCGAGAACACGCGCAAGCACTCGCTGCACGAATACTTCTTGCCGCTCTTCTTCTTGCCGTTCTTGCCGCTCGGCTCCTCTTCTTGCTGCTGCTGTTGTTGCTGGTGCTGCTGCTGCTGCTCCGCTGGAGGCAGGTCTTCAGGTGCCATCACGCTCGGAGACATGTGCTCGCGGCTGACGCTGTTGTCCAGTATCCGCTGCAGGACTTCCTCTGTGCCGAAGAATTTAATCGAGATTAATAATCCCTCCAGGAAGTCGCTGGATGCAGGCCGCTTCCAACAGGTTGATCTGGAAATCTTTGGGGGATGGCTATGTCCAGCGGTTGACGTCCTATGGGCTGATGATGATGATGATCAATCTCTCAATAATTGAGATTCTCTTAATCAAAATAATAATAATTTTGCTTTCCTTTTCGACCAATTTCAAAAAAGGAGAAGGTCCTCTATTCATATATTTTTTTTATGAATTTTACGCGATATCTCCGCCAAATGTGGACCGCTCTACAAAATTATTTTTGTGTTACATAGTTTATTCCAAGGGTGGTCCCATATAAATTTAGTCACGATGGGATAAATTTCGAAGTCGGTCCGTCAAGTTTTTTTTACAAGAAATTGACATAAAAGCAGGTGGTGCCCCTGATGGTAAGTGATCTTCACCACCTATACACATCCACGGTAACAATACAAACAGGTGTGCGTTTCCAAGCTTACCGGAAGGAAATTGGAAACTGAAAAAATCTTTATATTTACCCCAATTATCCTCATACTCTTCCCACTTTCTATGGTAGGCAGCAGCTTGGCCCTTTGCACCGCCAATACCCATAGGCAACGGTGACCACTTACCATCAGGAAGGCATCTGTATTTGTAATAAAATGTTACCTTTAAGCATCATCTTCATCACTTGCGGTTCCTGTTGATCCCTCGGCGGGCTGACCGCTGGTGTGGGATGTGTGATGTGGGTTGTGAGTGTGGGGTGTGGCACGTGTGTGGGGGGAGTGGGGTGAGTGGTGGTGGGCGGTGGTGGTGGTGGTGGGGCGGCGCACACGGGACAGTAGCCGCCGTCGGGGCTGCAGGTGGCGCCGCAGCCCGCGCGCATGTACCTGCACGTACCACCTCACGTCAAACTACCACATTACGTGACCCATTTTTTTCACATTTTTATACCCCTCCCCCTCGGTTACCACCCATAGTATATGCCAAGACACTGTGACCAAGAAGAAGCCCTCCCCCCGCCCAGATCGGTTCTCGTAGTACGGGTATGTTCCCTATTCAAATCCTACAAGCTTCCTATTTTATTTTCCCGTCAATTCCCTGCTAGTATTCCTGCCATATCCCGTTCGTTCCCTTTCCTACAAATCACAACCATTTATCTAAGCCCCATCCTTGTTTTGTGTCCATACCTGCCTGCTTGTTTTCTAAATTGATAGTGTTGTAACATGATTATTATTTTATAAATGTACCTCGGGTGTACATAAGTTTTGAGACGAAATAAAAGTTGCATAACTTTTTTAATAATTAACTAATATTTTTTAAATTTTCAGTAAGCATTAAGTAGATAATAATCAACAATAACATATAATTATTATTCAAAATGACCACCCTTGTTTTTAATACAGGCCCTTAGACGATTGGCCAGTCATCAATGGCGGCACGAACCTTTTCCAGCGGAATCGGCTTTGGTTCTCGGACGAGGGCTCACTTCAGTGACTCCAAGTTTGGGTGGGACTTTCGGCAGGCCCTGAGCTCTAATTCAGACCACAATGAATAATCCAGCGGGTTGAGGTCGGAGCTGGAGGAGGGCCATTCGTCCGCGCGATGAAGGCTGGTACATTTTCCCTCAGCCAAGCTTGGGTGGTTTTTGTCTTATGGGATGGCGCGGAGTCTTGCTGGAAAACCCAGTACTTGTTGTGAAGTAAAGTACGTGTCAGGGGTTTCACAACAGACTCTTAAATGTCATTTTGGTAATTTTTAGCTTTAACCTTGACGCCATATTGGCAGAAAAGGAGCGGAGTCACACCTTCATATGAAACGCCCCACCATACCATAACACTAGCCGGATGATGGGTACGCGAGACATTCCGTGCTGAAGCTGGGACGTCCTTGCTGCTTTTGGCATACACTTTGTTGTTTTGTTCGGTTAAACTTTTCTTCGACAGTAAATATTGTTTCGTCGGTGAAGAGGATCATCCTCGCATCGTGTCTCTTGAGCAGTACTGGACAACGTTCGCGTCGTTCGTATTAAAAACAAGGGTGGCCATTTTGAATAATAGTCATATTTTATTGTTGATTATTATCTACTTAATGCTTACTGAAAATTTTAAAAATATAAGTTAAATATTAAAAAAGTTATGCAACTTTTCTTTCGTCTCAAAACTTATGTATACACGAGGTATATAGACCTTGTTGTGACCTGTCATAAGTGCATTTGATGTGCCTACGTGACCAATAAACATTTTTATTTATTTATTTTATGTGTATACAAAATAACGCCAACCTAATGACATTAAATTTGATAATGAGTAAAATAGGGTTTTTAAATTTCGCCGCTGCAATAAAAACCTGTAACATCAATACTAACAAAATCGATTTTTATGACAAAACAAATAGCAAAAGTTCGGTTACTAAATATCACACTATCGGTACTGTGTAAAACCAGTATAACGCGCGAAAATCTACATGTAGGTAAACTTCAGTAGGTACGCGGCACGGCCCTAGCATCCAATTTGTGTCGGACAAGTCTGTTCATGTTTTTTTATCGACAAAAGTCTTTGACCGCTAATATCAGCTGTTTTAGTTCGTCCCAAATGTACATCGTGTGCAAAAATTGAGAAAACTAAAAATGAATCCTATGGTTAAAGTATTACACCCATTAGATTGATTTTTGGTACAAGCCTTGCAACATTGCAATGATTTAATGTCGTTATGTCGGCGCCAATCGGTGTATGCACATTACCAAGAGGACTGAAGATCATCTCCTTAATCTAATGGCAATTTATACTAGCGTGGAGAAGCCCTATGTTCGTATGCCAGATCGGACATCGCGTAGTCTGTTACGACTAAAGGTTCTGACGACAGGTTGTCAAAACTATGCCAAAATATTTCTGCAACATCCCACATTGGAGTGCGATAATGCAGATGGGAAAAAATGCTCAAGAGGGTAAAAATAAAATAATCTCTCCCGATTGTTATCGATGCACCTATACAACAGTTTATCGATCCAGAAGATATCTCCCCTTACATCAGGTTCTTCAAGAGGATTGTGAAGCATTTATGCAGGCCGACATTATACTGATGGAAACAGTGGGTCGGTTGTCACTGGTACTTTTGGACTGCATTGCACTTACCATCATGCCATCAAATAAAAAAAATCTTGAACATTTTTAATAACCCGATACAAGACTGGTATATCAGTCTGTTCAGCCGCCATCATGTCACTCACCAATGCCTGACATGGTCCTGATGCACATGGCCATTCTCCACGGTGAGATGCGGCAGTAGCGTGGAGTCATAATCCGCGTCAGTGGGTTCCCCATCGTCATGGTGTCCGTGTGCGCGGTCCCCCTGCTCCTGGTCCACGTCCACCGACACGTGGATGCCCTCCATCAGGTCCTCAGGCTCGCTGAACTCGCCCATGTCTTCCAGCTGGAATGGTTACTGATGTGTACGTAGGTAAATGCAAGTTTAGATTTAAATCAGAAGTGGGATGGGATTAAATTTACTACCCAAAACACTACATTTGTTATTTTATTAAAAATTACTTCAATACGCAAAATACCTCCCAAAGGAACCCTTACACCGGTGAGGTCAATATTTTAGGCCATAATTTGACAATTAAACCTTTTATATAAAAAAAAATTGTGTACACGTTCATACCCTCTAGAAGTATAAATAAGCAAAGTATGAACGAATTTCAGAACCTCACTTTTTTTTCATTGCCCGCTTGACGTGAAATGTCCCTACTATTATTTGTTAAGTAATTTAATCTAACTCCTTCACTACTCGTTGAAACAAAAAATAACCATTCAAATCGGTCCACGTATGTCGGAGTTGTATGAGATCATTGCCAAAAAATTATATCTATTTATAAATTAAAACCTCTTTACTCCTTACTCAAAGTTGATTAAAATCATACCTTAGCGCAAGAATGTGCTTCTTTGACGTGAGCTTCAAACTGCTTCTGTTTCCTAAAACTTTTATTACACTTCCCGCAATTATACAACTCCAGTTTATCCAATGTCTCATATAGGTCCGTTTTCTCCACTGTGTGGGGTTCTTTATCGATACTCGCCATGGAGTATTGCACCTTATTGTTAGCGTAGTTGAGTGTCTTATCGCTTGACGTGTACAGTATGTGTTTGTCGATACTCTGGTACACCGTTTTTGGGACGGTGTTTTCGAGAGACAGTTCAACTATAGAGTCTGGTAGAGTTGCTACGTTATCCACTATACAGGTGTTTGTCATCTGGGGAAACAATGTCAAAATACATACATTAGCATAGTTGTGAAAATATTATTCAACTAACAAAAAAAAATCAACAAAATGTCACCTTCTTGCCAAATAAATTAAGGTGGCGTGGTGGTATTTCGGTACGACTACGGTTCTGAGGTCTCGGGTTCGATCCCCGGGTCAGGCAAAGTGATATTGGATTTTTCCATATCAGCCCGGAGTCTGGAATTTGTGCCCGATATGGCGATAGGCTCGCCCTATATCACATCTGGGACGGAACTAAGCTTGGCGAAAAGTGGGTGTTCTAGTTCGCTAGTGCGCCTCTGCCTACCCCTTCGGGGATACAGGCGTGAGCTTATGTTATGTAAATTAATAAAAACAAACATTCTGTGCTCATTATCTATGTGAAAAACGCCTCCTTCGTCTAGTGGCTGTGTATACTGGCTGATCCAGGGTTCAATTCCAGTTCGGGTAAAGCTATTTAACATGGTTTGTCCGGGAGAGTAATACGCAGAGTTTGACTTCTGACAGGCAGCTGATTAGAAAAGTAAACTGAAGCCTTTCTGCCCCACACTGAAGTGGGATAAGGTAATATAAAAAGAATGAACTTTCAACACAAATATTTTGTCTCTTTCGTTCAAGTTAAGATCTCATGGTAGAGTGGAACATCGTAATACATACATAAGCTCACGCCTGTATTCCCGAAGGGGGTGGGCAGAGGCGCCCTAGCAAACTAGAACACCCACATTTCACCGAGCTTAGTTCCGTCCCAGATTTAGTAATCAGGCAACATTTCAGTGTCGTCCAAGGATCCGAGGTCCAGCATGGTGGATGGTGGTTGTTAGTAAACTCCATAAACGCAATATATAAAAAAAATGATGTAATGACACATGTGAAATGACATCTGTCACTCTCTCTCCATCTGTATATTAATGTGCAGCAGGGTTACCACCACCTCTTATAGCAGTATTATTATAATCGTTCTTCGTTTGTTTTGTATGGGAATCGGTACAAGTAAGATTATAATAATACTGCTATAAGAGGTGGTGGTAACCCTTCTGTATTGTTTCAAATTGTTTGGTAAGTAAATCTACAGAGATTTGAAGCAGAGAGCATGCAAGATATTTTGTTTATCTATACATATAAATAAAATTAGAGTGTGTTTGTAATATTGAAATAACCGTTTTTTACTACATGTATATGAATATACCTCTATATATGGTATATACACCAAAATATATATTTTTTAAAATTGTTGTCTGTCTGTCTGTAAGTTTGTTCCCGCTAATCTCTGAAATGGCTGAACCTATATTGACGGGACTTTTATTGGCAGGTAGCTGATGTAATGAGTAACTTAGGCGTTTATTTTAGACAAGAAAAAAAATCTAAAAAATTAAAGAATCGACTGTTAGGCGGAACTAAATTCGCCGGGTGAGCTAGTTATCCCCTATAATTCATGAGTGGTATACCTTGTCGATGGCGAGGTCGGGCACGACGGGGTTCTCGATGATGATGGCGTGCGGCTCGTAGTGGTGCTTGAGGTGTTGGTAGAACTTCAGCTGGTCCTCGCCGTAGAACTCGCCGCACAGCTGGCACAGCAGGATCGCACGCACCTGGCGATTTACCAATGATCGAATAAATAAGAGGACGAGGCTTAACTACGAAAAAATTAACCATGCCTAACCAAAATTACGACTTTGCGAAAGAAAGATCCCGTTATTAATATATCTGATGGGTCTGGGTGTTGTGAGACCGAAAGTCTCTCGTAGTTTCTGATACCCACGATACAGGTTACACCTAGTGTGGGGTCAGGACTATTTATTGACTGTTGGGTGTATTTAAAAAAAAAATAATATAGCTAACTGCTATATTCTGCATGTTCCAAAATTAGTATTATTGTAATAAAATAAAACACCGTATTTATAATAAAATCAATACATATTTATATTTTTTTAAATTCTTATGACATGATCACAACTTAGATGTATATAGAGGTAGATCGCGAAACTTAAATGACGGAAACGACTTCAAAGTAAAAACGTATTTTTCGTGGATATGCAAAGTCCTTATATTTTTTCTTTAGTCATTTGAAGTTACTCTACATACTAAATTGCACTAGCTTTCGGATCGCGGCTCTGCCCGCGTTTCCCGTGTCGACCTTTTAAAAGTTGAAATTGACAATGATATTTTCGTAGCAGACGCTTAAGTTAAACCTATGTTCAAATTTTTTTTTCAGGTGTTCCTTAATTGATTACTTTCAAGAACCCTATTTCGAGGTAGTTTAAATAATAGGAAAGCAGGATGATGCTAATATGGTACCTCATGCGTTATATGATGAGTATCTTCTGGCAGTTGCTCCTGATGCTGTACACTGGTCACGAAGTTATCCGGCAAGATCTCCTCATGCTGAACATCCTCAGCGCAGTTTATCACCACTATACCCTGGAATATTTCACTTAGTTTAATATCAGTTTGGAGTAATAACATTTTGTTATATATACCTTCATAATATTTAATGAATTAATTTGTAATAATTTACTGAACTGAAAGAGACAAGATTTATTTTTGTTTTTTTTTTTTAAAGATAAATTAAAAACTAAATATATTGAGCGTTACTCATAAAAATATTTTCATTTATCTTTTCGCTAAGAATATCCTGTCACTTTTTTCCTTGCATTTACGTTGTTTAAAAATGAAAGGGACAACCTATGGTTAAAGACAAGCAGCGCTTAAATCTTTTTATAAGTAGGGGGCATTATGTTATGGGATATAATTTTTATACCGACAGCAACTTATAATTTCACGGTTTAAATATATATAAAAAAATCGGTATACAAAAGTCAGCATAAATTATGTATTGAAATTAAACTATTTTGACGGATTATATCACGATTTGGTTTTAATTTTTATGCCCGACGTTTCGAAAGCTTTGCAGCCTTCGTGGTCACGGGTCTGACTAACTTGTCTGAATCCGTAAAAATAGTTTCATTTCAATGAATAACATTCACGTAAACCTAAGAAATCATTATAAATTATGCATTTAGATACGGGAATATGATGATGCGAATGTTCCCTCTTGTTAAATTCATGGCATAATTAAAATTAAGACCATAATTACAAGTTTAAAAATTAACGGACCAACTTTAAATCCGATCGTGACCAAATTTATATGGGACCACCCTTGAAATAACCTCTATCTATCGAACACAAAAATAATTTTGAAAACCGGTCCAAATTTGGCGGAGATATCGCGTAACATACATAAAAAACAATAAAAAAATAGAGACGAATTTAGGACCTTCTCCTTTTTGGAAATCGGTTGAAAATAATCAACCGTTTAATCGAAAATCTTCTCTCTTTTGGATAGCTAATATTCAAATGTCTGACCTGTTGTGGTGTACTTCCTCCGTTATTCTTCTTCAGCTTCCTGGATATCCTCTTCTTGTGCGGTAAGCTCTTCTTGTTGTGCTGCTTGTGGTGCGCGGGAGACGCTCCGGGCCCGAGCTCCAGTACAGAGTTATCTGACTCCGCCAGCAATGCTGTCTCATCCTGGAACAAAACAATTGACACCGTCCGTGGTCGAACTGGCTAGAAGGGGGTCCGACCAACCGATGATCTGACCCGGTCCAAAATTACCGTTACCCTTCAACCAGCTAAGGTCATGGCTCCGCCAAGGAACATAAAAACAACATGCTGATCAATGGGCAGGATTGAGCAAACATTCTCAGGACGCTGTGCCACACCCGGATGTTCGTTTAACTAAACGCTTGTTGTCCTTAGATAGGCTATCTCCACGTATAGTCGCAGGTACCATAACTGGACACTGTCCCCTTAATAAACATTTATATGTTCTAGGTATGACCGATAGCCCCCTCCCTATGCAGGGGATGTCAGTCGGACGAAGAAACAGCTGCCCACGTCATCTTGGAATGCGAAGGCGTTGCTACACAACGGGCTAAAATCCTCTACACACCGAGGTCGCTCCGAGAGGCCTGTGGAGACCCCAGGAAGATCCTGCGCTTCTGGTCGGAGCTAGGCTGGTTAAGCATATAGTCGGCACGCATGTCACGCGCAATGGCCCAATTTATATGGAGCTGAGTGCGGAAAATTGAGTCCACACAACAAACAAACAACAAACGTCCGTGGTGCAGTGGGCGAGCAGCCGGCTGTGAAGCGAGCGGTCGCGGGTTCGATACTAAAACCGAAACAATTGTTTGTGTGGCTCACAGATACTTGTTTCAGGTCTGGGTGCTGTGAGACCGAGTCACTTGTAGTCTCTGATACCCACAATACAGGTTACACCTAGTGTGGGGTCTGGACTATGTGTGTGACTGTTAGGTGTTATTTATTTATTAATTTTATAACATTAAGGATTGTTTTATGTCAATTGAGGCCACCATTTTCCTCTAATTGCGTAATTGGGTACTTGACTATGTTTGATTTTCTACACATATTTATATGTAATGGTAATAAAACAAAAAGAAACCCTTCTGTATAACTGCATTGAAATTGGTTGAAATGAGACAGTAATTCAAATTCTGGAGTTCACATTTGGCGAAGATATCACTATAATTAGTCAAGTACTATTGTCATTTTTTTTTATTTTATACGATATTTACATCTAATTTTTTTTTATTTGCCTGGGACTGGAGCCTCCAATTGGTTGGCACTTTGTTGACATCAAGCAGGTAGCCGGTCGTGAAAATAAGCCGAATCCTTTCTGGAACATACTTTCAAAAGTTTAGTAGAAAGAAATGAAATTAGTTAACCTTGAGCGTAGCTACATTCTTGGCCTTGTTGTCGAACCACCCAGTGTCCTGACATCTCTTCATTTCCTGTAGTGGTGGCAGTGGTGGTAATGATGGTACATGGACCACTATAGGTTCCTGTTGATGGTCCTGTGGGGAGCAAAATAATAATTGGTTCTCAAAAGGCTGTGCTGAACAGATGATAATTATAGCATTGAAAAACATAACATAAGCTAACGCCTGTGTCCTCGAAGGCGTAGGCAGAGGTAAACTAGCGAACTAGAATACCCACATTTCGCCGAGCTTAGTTCCGTCCCAGATGTGATGTGCACAAACTCCAGACTCGGAGCTGATATGGAAAAATCCAATAACACTTTGCCCAACCCGGGCATCGAACCCGAGACCTCAGGACGGTAGTCGTACCGAAATACAACTAAGCCACCGAGGCATTGACTTTCGGAATTACCATACAATACCGCATTCGGTGTTCGCTTGTTCGATGTTATTGCGTATTTAATAATATACAAGTGAGAATAATAAGATTTGTTAATAATGGCTTTATTACATACTATAAAACAAAATCCCTTATTTTTAGCATAATAGTCTTATGTTGTGGAGATTGTAAACATAGCAGGATATTTAATCAAAATCAAAATATTTATTGAATCAATAACATGTTCAAACATTATTTAGATTCCGCCAAATTTTAACTCTACCGCCTGTTCGGAAGGCTGTTTCGCCAGAGAAGAACGGGCAAGAAACTCTGACGTTGCTCTTTTTAACACCAATTTACAGTCAGTTACTAATACAGTGCAGCACCAGATACTGAAAGACCTTAAATTAGAGCAGCTAAACCATGATAATTGAACACACAGTCTCTCATTTCACAGTGCGCCACATACGCCCGAATGTCCAAACGGTACTCAAATTTAACGGTTTCTTATATTAATTTTCGTCATACAATATTGACAGACAACGCTTTAAACGACATAAGGCCACATAACTGTATGAACATTCGGCAGTTAGGCTATCAACAATGTCAAATACTTACCAAAGCCTGTGCATTAAAAAGCCTCATAGAGCTATCGAGTATGACCGAGGCGTCGACGTCACTCCTCACCACCTTGTGATGCGGCTGGTGGTGGGAGCGAGTATGTTGCGCGAGCTGGGCCACGATGGCCGCGATCCTGCTGTCAGAGTCCAGGAGCTCCTCGCCCCATTGACCTTCCGCCACCTGCTCGCCCACTGAGACTTGTCTGAGGCCAAGAACTTAAGTTTACGCGAATGTTATACATTGAAATCAACTATTTTACGGATTCTAACTCTCTCTCTCTTCCAAGCTATTTATCCCACATGGTGGTGGGGTAAAAAAAAACATTAGTTGAAATAAAACTATTTTTACGGATTCTATTATGATTTGGTTTTTACTTTCATGCCGGATGTTTCGATGGCTTTACAGTCTTCGTGGTCAAGGGTTGGACCTAAAATCAAATTGTGATCAAATCCGTAAAAATAGTTTCATTTCAACTAATACTTTTCTTTTCTAGCACAGGGGAGTCACGTACACTACACCTAAAGCATTGTAATAAATCACAAGTTAGTTGACTGACTTCCAACTTGATGTGTTTATGACCAAATTTATATGGGACCACCCTTATGATAAACATTATTGAACACAAAAAGAATTTTGAAAATCGGTCCACTTTTGGCGAAGATATCACGTAGCATACATAAAAAAATAAAGGCGAATTGAGGACCTTCTCCTTTTTGGAAGTCAGTCGTAAATTACCTGCACATTTGTGGTGTGAAGTTTTGTGTGTGCATGACAGTGACCCTTCCTGCGCCATCGTCTTGAACATTTAGTGTAAGCGGGCTCGAATTCACATGCACTGGCTGTTGACAGAACAAATATTGAATTATTCTACTAGTCTATGGTATCCAAGACGGAAAAAGAAAGACAGACAATACAAAAGATGGGAAGACAAACTCACAGCAGTTCCTAACTGGAGAAGAGTTGCAAAGTATAGAATTCAATGGAAATTGTTGGAGGAGGGCTTTGCCATAAAGCACACTAAGCTCAGAGATATTCTATAAAAACCACACCAAACATAGCTCAGGATAATGGGGTTCTTCTTCTTTATTTAAAATATGGCCTCCATCAAAGTTTGATGATTTTGCCAACGACAGTGTTTAATAAATCCATTACTCAAAAAAATAGCTAGTCAGACGATAATGGGGTTATTGATTGATTGACTGACTACTTACTAATCTATTAAATAATTTATTCTGTAGATTGGATATTTTATGTCAATTTTACATCAGAAGTCCCCACCATATAGGAATCACTTTTCCGTGATAATTCTATGTCTTAAAATAATCACTGCCTCGGTGGCGTGGTGGTATTTCGGTACGACTACGGTTCTGAGGTCTCGGGTTCGATCCCCGGGTCGGGCAAAGTGATATTGGATTTTTCCATATCAGCCCGGAGTCTGGAGTTTGTGCCCGATATGGCGATAGGCTCGCCCACTATCACATCTGGGACGGAACTAAGCTCGGCGATATGTGGGTGTACTAGTTGGCTAGTGCGCCTCTGCCTACCTCTTCGCCGATACAGGCGTGAGCTTATGTTTATGTGTGTGTTAAAATAATCACAACTTTAAAAACTTAAAACCAACATCAAACCGAATTCATATAGGACCACTGTTGCAACAAGGTCCACCTGAGCTGAGCTATGCCCTGACTAGGAAACTAGCAGATGGGTCACCCAATGATAAGTGATCTCCACCGCCCATAGACACCCAAGACCAAAAAATAATCATGGGTGCATTGCCAACCTAAAAGGAAGGAAATAGGGATCTGGGAAGGGAGGGAGAAATTGATCTACCGGAAATCTCACTCACTGAAGGAAACATGACAGTGAGCTGTCAGTTTACACCTGTTTTATGTAAGAAAGTTGTATCAAACCTGTTGAGCCAGCCCATTCATGCTGTAGACGTAACTGTCTACAGACTGGCTCTATCATTCAAAACTTCTTCAATAAATTGGACTGTGTTGCTCAGGAACAAGCCAGCTCACAAAAAATAAAATATATATTTGTCGGGAATAAGCCTTTTCGTTAATAACGTTGTGGGTACCGCAGAAAATAATGTCGGTACCAACAGTAAAATTATTAGTCTAGGTGGGTAGATAAACCAGTTGTAGTTGTAGTGGGGAGACGGGCGCTATAAAACAGCTCGACATTGCAGTCGGAACACACTTTGCACTCTGCAGTCAGCCATCACTTTCAGTCCGTGGTCGGTTATTATCGATAGCGGTTATTGTTTGTTGATGGTTATTGGCTGTTAGCGGTTATTAGCTGTTAGCAGTTATTGACTGTTAGCAGTTAGTGTCGGTTTGCCCGGTTGTTGTGCGAATTAATTGTGAAGTAATTAGTATTGCGAAATAGTCATTTCTAAATGACTTTCGCTACTATGAACGCTGTTCTGCCACATGACGGTATCACCGCTCAGCCATAAATAACGGCGGCTTCGTCATATTTATTGATGCCACCATGTTTAAACTATTAAGAGATCATATTGATGTTAAAAAATGTTTCTCTACTGGGTTGGATTATCTCTGCACAACACAGTCCAATACTTTTGAAGGCCCTAACTATTAGAATACTAACAAAAAAATTTCGTATTAAACCAGCAATGCCAGGTAAACAGGTAATTTTGTAGGTTCATTATCTATGTAGACCAATCATGTTTTTGTTCTTAGGGAACAACATTGTTTAACAATTTTAAGGACTACAGTACAAGACTCACTAATGAACCTAGATTAAAAGCTATTTTTTACTTAAAAACATTTTGTTTCAAAACTAAATTAATGCCTAAGTACCTATCTGTAATATGGGCTTAAGATGTTAAACAATCAATTTCTTAGAAATAAGGTTTTTCTAAGTGAAGACTTGATTTCAAATAACTGCCTGCTCAGTTAGTAACGGCCGGTTTTAATAAACAATCTCAGTTTAGAGTGCAGATATATCACGATTATGCAGATATATCACGATTATGAAACAATCAAATCAAGTCATTTGACGGAGTCATGTTCAAACAGTGTTCATATTGGCAAATTTTTGTAATATGCACATTCGAACTGAGATTGTTTATTGAAACCGGCTGTATAAGGTGATTTGGAAGGAGAGTTTCTAGGATTTTTTGATTGAGCCATCAAAATTAAATTTTATTTTACTTTGGTTGACCAAATATACTCACAGTAAGCAATAAACATACAACTGTTTTCTGAATATAAACCTGCAGAAATTAATAAATTGCGCTGCAGGTCTAGAAAATTGATAGTAGCAACTAGAAATTACAATGGCTTATCTTCACAATCACAATGAATAACTGTGAAAAAGTATATTGATATTTTTGGGAGTATTTCGCTAAAAAAATCATCATATACGAATGATGAACAAATATTAGGAAATACAGGATAGTAAAAGGAATTACATATTCGTGCGCGATAAAAACGTATTTACATATATTTTTTTATCAATCAATTTCAACAAAGGCTCGAATGTAACGCGTCGACATTAATATTTTATGTGGGTACCTCGCTTGTCTGATGTGAATTGATGTACTGTGTGACCGCCTCATCCATCTTGTCGTCCAGAAGATGAGCTCCCACGTTTCTCATTACTGTATTTTTCAAAAATCACTTGTGTTTATTTCATATTTTTCTATTAACAAATAGGTTATTTTGCTTGACAGCTGTAAGCTTTCAAGGTCACTGATTTAATTTACGCTCACTTTTCTTTGTTGTATCCTTATATCATACTACATATATTGAAAATTATAATTACTGTAAATATGTAATTACATTTAATGAAAACATAAAACGCCTCTATTTCAAAAACAGCCGTGAGCTGTATTTTACATGATAAAAAAAAGTTGAATGCTTAATGAATGTTGCCAGATAAATCGAAGTTAGTTGAAGTCAGAAAATATGATCTAACGTCGAAGTGTTAGTAACTTGCTATATACGGTGGCCCTGTATCCTGACTTTTTTAGAATCTTTTGTATTATATACAAGAGCTAATAAATAAATCTGAGCAAAGAATAATCTAAGATCTGAGATAAATTGGTTTTTAGTTTTTTTTAACGTAATTAATTTATCTGGTAACTGGTGTTTGCAATGATGACATTTGAATGACATTGATCAGTGTTACCATCTTAGTGGATTTTCCACTAAATCTGGTGGTTTTGACCACCCCTTTAGTGGGAAAAAATGCCGTCTAGTGGTTAGTGGATTTTTTTAGTGGTTTTGTAGAAAAATTTTGTGAAATGTTGATCGCTCAACCACTGAGTGAGTTATACATTTCCAAATATATTGCACGTCTCGAAGAAGCTGTGTTTGATATAATATTGCTCTATTATAATAATAATAATACCTTAAATAAATAGTACTGAACATATGGGAATATAATAATAATAATTAATTTTAATACATTACAACAATAACCTAAGCACAAGGCTTCAAGGAGCTTACGTAAGTTATATTACAAAATTATTCCAGTAAATTTCTCGACTTTTTGTTAACCAATTTTCTGTTTAGTTTTAAGCATAGAGAATGTAGAGATAATTACAACGTTTAGTGCTATCAATAAACATATTAGCAAATATTTTATTTTTTATTATGGTCAAATTTCGAAAATATCTCATTGAACGGTCTGTGTCTGGGTGTACGAATGTCATCAGACTCGCTTATAATATTCAGTGTATTTGTGCCCAATATGGCGATAGGCTCGCCCCCTATTACATCTGGGCCCGAACTAAGCTTTACGAAATGTGGGTTTTCTAGTTCACTAGTTCGCCTCTACCTACCACTTTGGGGATACAGGCAAGCTTTATTATCTACTAGCTGACCCGCGCAACTTCGTCTGCGTATGAGAAAGCGGGTTGAAAGAGTGAGTCGTAGGCACGCACCTATAGCACAATAATTCTAAAGGAGGTAATGGGATGATCTACTTCGGCCGTCAGTCACCCCGTCTCTTACCCCGTCAGTCACACCCTCTGTCATATCGTTTGTCACTCCGTCTGTCACCCCGCCTGTCACCCCGTCTGTCACCTCGTCTATCACCCAGTCGGTCACCCCGTCTGTCACCCAGTCTGTCACCCGCCTATCACCCGTCTGTCGCCACGTCCGTCACCCCGTCTGTCACCCGTCTGTCACCCAGTCAGTCACCCAGTCTGTCATCCCGTCTGTCACCCAGTCTGTCACCCGTCTGTCACCCAGTCTGTCATCCCGTCTGTCACCCAGTCTGTCACCCGCCTGTCACCCGTCTGTCACCACGTCCGTCACCCCGTCTGTCACCCGTCGGTCACCCAGTCAGTCACCCCGTCTGTCACCCAGTTGGTAACCCCGTCGGTCACCCCGCCTGTCACCTCGTCTGTCACCCACCTGTCACCCCGTCTGTCACCCGTCTGTCACCCCGGCTATCACCACTTCGGTCACCCGTCTGTCACCCGTCTGTCACCCCGTCTGTCACCCAGTCGGTCACGCCATCTGTCACCCCGGCTGTCACCTAGTCAGTCACCCCATCTGTTACCCCGTCCGCCACCTCATTAGTCAGCCTGTCAGTCACCCCGTCATTCCTCATATCGGTCACCCCGTCAGTCATCCCATCAGTCACCCCATCAATCACCCCACCATTCATCCCCTCGGTCAACACTAAAATATTTTTTCAAATCAAACCAGTAGTTTCTGAGATATAAAATTCCCCGCTAGCAGCATTATTCATTTTTGCTCCGCTCCTATTAGTCATAGCGTGATGTTATATAGCCTATAACCACCGTCGATAATTGGGCTATCTAACACAAAAATAATTTTTCAAATTGAACCAGTAGTTCCTAAGATTAGCGCGTTCAATCAATCAAACAAACATAAATTAACAATTAACAGTTATAAAGTGAAGAGTTTGTTTGTTTGTTTGATTGATTGAACGCGCTAATCTCAGGAACTACTGGTTCGAATTGAAAAAATATTTTTGTGTTGGAAAGCTCGTTTATCTAGGATGGCTATAGGCTAATGCTAATGCTATGGCTTTATAGCATCACGCTATGACCAATAAGAGCGGAGCAGAAATGAAAAATGTTACAAAATCGGGAAAATTTATATCTCGGACAGAAACTACTGGTTCGAATAGAAAAAATATTTTTGTGTTGGATAGCTCATTTATCAAGGATGGCTATAGGCTATTAAACATCACGCTATGACCAATAGGAGCGGAGCAAAAATGAAAAATGCTACAAAAGCAGGGAAATTGATATCTCAGGAACTACTGGTTTGATGTGAAAAATTCTTTTAGTGTTGACCGACGGGATGAGTGGTGGGGTGACTAAGGGGTGACTGACGGGGTGACTGATGGGGTGACTGACGGGGTGACTAACGGGGTGACTGACGTGAGGAATGACGGGGTGACTGACAGGCTGACTGATGGGGAGGCAGACGGGGTGACTGACGAGGTGACAGACGGGGTGACAGACGGGGTGACAGGCAGGGTGACAGACGAGCTGACCGACTGGGTGACCGACGGGGTGAAAGACGGGGTGACTAACTGAGTGACCGACGGGGTGACCTACTGAGTGACAGACGGGGTGACAGGTGGGGTGAAAGTTGGGTGATAGATGGAGTGACCGACAGGATGACTGTCGGGGTGATCGCCATGGTGACAGATGGGGTGACAGACGGGTGAAAGACGGGGTGACAGATGAGGGACAGATGGGTGACAGACGGGGTGACAGACGGGTGAAAGACGGGGTGACAGATGAGGGACAGATGGGTGACAGACGGGTGACAGATGGGTGACAGACGGGTGACAGACGGGGTGACCGACTGAGTTACAGACGGGGTGACAGATGGGGTGACAGGCGGGGTGACAGACGGGGTGACCGACGGGGTGACTGACGGGATGACGGAGAGGGTGACCGACGAAACCAGACCGTAGTAGATCATCCCATTACCTCCTTTAGAATTATTGGATTATAGGTGCCCACGACTCACTCTTTCAACCCTCTCTCTCATACGCAGACGAAGTTGCGCGGGTCAGCTACTGTAATATATAATTTTTTTAATACAATGCAAAATGTTTATGTTCTTGTAACCCAGTTTTTGTTTTCCACTGAGTTACGATTTGCTCTGCTGAGTTACAAAATTTCTCAACGGAACGTGAGGTTCTTGCCCGACTAGACTTTAATTATAATTATCATTTGATTTCATATTCGTTTCTTTATATTATCTGTTTTATTTTTCAAGAATACATACCAAATAACAAAGCGGATATTAAACTGTAATATAAAATATGCAACATATCTTAGAAACTCTGTCACTAAAAGGAAGTTGTAAATGTATCATTGAAGCAACACAGAACACATCTTATTTTTGTAGAGTTATTTAAGAACCAAATATTTCGTAAGGTTGACTTAATATGTATCTAATAAGTGATTCTAGTAGTAGTACACAAAAATAATGCTGCGTAGTTTTGAAATAGAGACAGAAAACACGACGTAACTCATGCGGATTTTCCACTTGCGCGTTCAATCACCTTTTAAATACTGATATTTGTATTTAGTATGTTATAATATTGAGAATCTTAATCTGGATTAAATGTGTAAGGATTTGTGGTGCGAATGTTATACCGTTCTTATAGAAAAAATATTAAATTTTAATTTTGAATGTTACGTTTTCCTCGGAGAACATAGTAAGTTGTGTAAGTATGTTGTGTATATTCAGAACTTTCTTTTGAAGGCAATATTAAACAATAATAATAATAAAATTTATACATACGGAGCTCATAATGTTTACTTTCTAATGAAAACACATTTCATCTGAAAATACGCTTAATTTTTTTATAATTCCGAGTTTAGTGGAAAATCTGGTGGTTTTGCGAGCAGGGTCGATTTTGTTAGTGGTTTTCTGGTGGTTTTACAACTTCGATCTGGTGGGGAGCAAGATTAACAGTTAGCAACCCTGACATTGATTGACATTTGGAACTGGAAGGAATTGACGCCAAAACTCCAGCAGGGCCTTGAAATCGAACACATCCGACTTCATTGCACTTGCGAAAACTTAGATGTAGGAAATAAAGTAACAAAAATATTAAAAAGTATACGGCTGAAGGACATTGTATCCATGGCTATGAACAACTTAAAAAAAAAAAAAAAAAAAATTGACATTTGGACTAATTTTATTCTGAAATATTTATTTTGTTCAAAAAATCTAATTTAATTAATAATTAACATTATCTACAAAATTATAAAAGAAGAAGTATCCTCATGTTCTTAATCTCTCATTCAAAATGTTTCGAAATACTTTGAAATCGCACATCGTAACGAAAAACATTGACGTAAGTGTAATAACCAAACTGCGAAATAGTGTACTTATTTTAAATAAGTTTGGTTGGATAATCAAAGAAAAATTTCCAGTTACAAAGATGTAAACACACGAGCAAACTCGACGCGATAAGAGAAAAGCTCCGAGAAGGGCCCAGTTTGGCTGATTTTGTTTCTGAAGACAGGCCTCAGAACTGGGATGATTACCAGGGCAAGTTGAAGAGGCAGAAAGGCGAGGCTGAGCGGTTGCGGCTGCCACCTTGGTTGAAGACGACCATACCGACAGGTACATTTCCGACCGACTCCAAAAAGTAGCAGGTTCTATGTCATATATTGAGATATCCAACAGTAAGCCTTTTCAGTTGGTTATCTGTAAGATGGTCAATCAAATCAAGACTCATTCATGCTGTAGGTTAAATTGTGTACAACATGTCTTTACCACTATAATGTGTGTGAGATAATTATTCATATACTGGCCTCAAAAGGTCCTCTTATCAGGGGGTTATCATAAAGTGGTCTAGAGTAATTTGTTATCATATTTGTCGTCCAATGTTGCATCTACATACAGGGCCACTACCCTTTGCACATGGACTATTATAATCACAAGTTTAAAAACTTAACAGACTAACTTTAAATCCGATTATGACCAAGTTTATATGGAACCACCCTTGAAAGAAGCTCTATCAAACACAAGGAATTTTGAAGATTGGTCCACATTTGGTGGAGATAACGCATAACATACATAAAAAAAAAATACAGACAAATTGAGGACCTTCTCCGTTTTGCAAGTGGGTAAAACAGGAGTTAAAGGTTTAAATCAAGGGAAATCTATGAAAATCAGTTTTTCATCTGACCCCATAGTGAGGCCGCAGAGTTGTTTTGTAGATATAAAAAATATATCACAATACTCATACTCAAAACAAATACTTTTTAACACAAACATTTCTCTGTGTACTAATTGTCACAAAATATTTTCATCTGAAGTAAAACAATTATAGTTTATCTTTGGGGGAGGCCTATGATAATGGATATGGGTATCCAAAGGCTTATGATGATAGGTTAAAGCAATACATTAAATTGAAAAGCTTTTGAAACATTCGGACTAAACTAAAAACAATTCAGGATAGAACTTGTAAAAACAATTTTATTTTATAATGTTAAATATTATAGACTGACTTATGATTAGAGAATGCCTGTGTGGCTTGGTGGTATTGCGTGTACAGTATGACTATTGTCCTGACGTCTCAGGTTCGATCCCCGGGTCAGGCATAGTAATATTGGATTTTCAATATCAGCACAGAGTGTGGAATTTGTGCCCGATATGGAGATAGGCTCGCCCCCTATCACATCTGGGACAGAACTAAGCCTGACTAAATGTGGGTGTTCTAGTTCGCTAATGCGCCTCTGCCTACTCCTTCGGGGATACAGGCGTGAGCTTATGGTAGGTTAAAAATATTCTGGAAAATGTTGGGGGAGGCCTATGTTCAGCAGTGGATACTCTATGGTTCATGATGATGTTTCAGGTTCAAAGTTCAGCGAGTTAAAAGAGCAGCTTCGTAGCTTGAAGCTCAGCACAGTATGTGAGGAGGCACGGTGTCCCAACATAGGGGAGTGTTGGAGTGGGGGCAAGCATGGGACATCCACAGCTACTATCATGGTAACATTGTTCTACAGTTGTATTTAAATTGATTTTCCTTCCTGGTGCTGATGCCTGCCTAATGATATTTAGGTTGAAAATTATTTTTGGGTCTTGGGTGTCTATGGGCAGTGGAGATCACTTGCCATCAGGTGACCCAAATGCTCGTTTGCTAGTCTGCGATATAAAAAAAAACTGTCATGAATAAGATTGAAATCCAAAGTTAAATGAAATTATGGGTTTGGTTTGGTTTCAGCATTCCCTAATTAGGTGTGGGGGAATTCGTATGTAGGTTGCTAAAGAGCATTAAATGTATGATTGTGGTGGCCCATTCCCCCCCCTCTTTCCCAATCCCTATTCCCTCCCCTTCCATGTCATCTTTTTAGGTTGGTAACGCACCCATGATTCTTATTGTGTCTTGGGTGTCTATGGGCGGTGGAAATCACTTACCATCAGGTGACCCATCTGTTCGTTTGCCAGTCTCTGCTTTAAAAAAAAAAATGAAAACAGCAAAAAGTAGTTATTAAATATAATTTATGGGTAGTTTGTATAATTGGTCACACTCCAAGTTTGCCAATTTGTCATTAGCTATATTGTCTTTTATCTTATTGCCACATTTCTAATATCATTCTACACACTCTAATTGAGATTATTTATAGAAGCTGATAATTGGTCACTTATTGACTGGATCCCCCAGAGGGGCTTGACGTCAGGCAAGCAGCCGGTCGTAAAAACTTAGCCAAATCCTTTCTGCGACATGCTTGAAAAAGTGTGTTGCGCCGACCGCACATTAAGGTAGGATAAGGGTAGGTAGAAAGAAAAAAAATTTGGTTGCTTATATCTTTGAAAGTGTAAATAAATATTGTCAGTTGATGGGCGACACGTGTACCCGCGGCTGCATGTTCTGCTCTGTGAAGACGTCTCGCTCGCCCCCGCCGCTGGACCCCGACGAACCGAGCAACACTGCTAGAGCCATACACCAGTGGGGGCTCGGGTACATCGTACTCACATCGGTGGATAGAGACGGTGAGTTAACACCCAAATAAATAACACCCAACAGTCACATACATAGTCCTGACCCCACACTAAGATCGAGTCTTGTGTCGTGGGTGTCAGAAGCTACGAGAGACTCGGTCTCACAACACCCAGACCCAAAACAAATATATGTAGGCCATAAAAACATTTGTCTCAGTGCGGGGATCAAACCCGCGGCCTCTCGCTTCACAGCCGGCTACTCACCCGCTGTGCCACAGAGGCTGGAGGAGTTGTTGTTTGGGCTTCATTTTTGCACTCCCAGCTCCATAAAAGGGCCATTGTGCGTGAGAGATAGTGTGTTACGACGGGTTACCATCAATATAATGTACCCTAGATGCACAGTTCTTTCCAAATATACTTCTAAAAAGCGGTCTCGTTAGTCATAAAAAATAAAACAAAGAAAAAGATCACAAATTCTAATTAAATCAACACAAATATAACCCTATGCACGTGTTATAAAGTATTTTTTTAAATGAAATGAGCAAGCGTTTGTAAATTTGAACTTTGATGTTTAGAATTCTGTCAGCGCCTGACTGAAGGCAACAGAACGCTATTAGCACTAATTTGCTGTCCCATTTCCTGAGCGTCAACTGTGCATTTATGTATAACTAGCTGACCCGCGCAACTTCGTCTGCGTATGAGAGAGTGGGTTGAAAGAGTGAGTCGTAGGCACCTATAGCACAATAATTCTAAAAAGGTAATGATATGTTTTGCTAAACTTCGAGAGATAGTACGTGACTTCGGTGCGGTTCCGTCAATCACCCCGTCTGTCACCCCGCCTGTCACCTCGTCTGTCACCTCGTCTGTCACCCGTCTGTCACCCGTCTGTCACCCCGCATGTCACCCAGCCTGTCCCCCGTCTGTCACCCAGCCTGTCACCCGTCTGTCACCCCGTCAGTCACCCTGCCTGTCACCACATCTGTCACCCCGTCTGTCACCCTGTCTGTCACCCCGTTTGTCACCCCGTCTGTAACCCGTCTATCACCCCGTCAGTCACCCCATCAGTCACCCTGTCTGTCACCCCGTCTGTCACCCCGTATGTTACCCCGTCTGTTACCCCGTCTGTGACCCCGTCTGTCACCGCGTCTGTCTTCCCGTCTATCACCCCGTCTGTAATCCGTCTGTCACATCGGCTGACACCCGATGGGGTGGGCAGGGTGACAGACAGGGTGAGTGATGACTCACCCTGTCTGTCACCCTGCCTGTCACCCTGTCTGTCACCCTGCCTGTCACCCCGCCTGACACAGTCACCCTGCCTGTCACCACATCTGTCACCCCGTCTGTCACCCTGTCTGTTACCCCGTTTGTCACCCCGTCTGTAACCCGTCTATCGCCCCGTCAGTCACCCCATCAGTCACCCTGTCTGTCACTCCGTCTGTCATCCCGTATGTTACCCCGTCTGTGACCCCGTTTGTCACCGCGTCTGTCTTCCCGTCTGTCACCCCGTCTGTAATCCGTCTGTCACATCGGCTGACACCCCATCACTCACCCTGTCTGTCACCCTGCCTGTCACCCTGTCTGTCACCCTGCCTGTCACCCCGCCTGACACCTTTCTGTCACCCCATCAGTCACCCTGTCTGTCACCCTGCCTGTCACCCCGTCTGTCACCCCGTCTGTTACCCGTCTGTCACCCCGCCTGTCACCCCGTCGGTCACCCCGCCTGTCACCCCATCTGTCACCCAGCCTGTCACCCATCTGTCACCCCGGCTGTCACCCGTCTGTCACCCCGCATGTCACCCGTCTGTCACCCCGTCTGTAACCCGTCTGTCACCCCGTCAGTCACCCCATCAGTCACCCCGTCAGGTATCCCTTAGTCACCCCATCATTCAACCCGTCGGTCAACACTAAAAGAATTTTTCAATTCGAACCAGTAGTTTCTGAGATACCAACTTCCCCGGCTTTAAACATTTTTCATTTCTGCTCCGCTCCTATTGGTCATAGCGTCAAAAAGAATTTTTCAAATCGAACCAGTAGATACTAACGACACTCAATTGTTTTGCCTTCCCGGAACCTCTCCAATAATACTTGAACTTTATGGTATGGTATTAAAGTTCAAATTGACTTTTAAGTATTATTATGAATCGATTGTATGGGAGTACAGAAAAGTGTTGTTTTAGACTTTTTCAGACAATTTTTCATATTTTTCTCTCCGTAAGAACCATCCTCGTACTTTGAGGAATATTCTAAAAAAAGAATTAGCGAAATCGGTCCAGCCGTTCACGCGTGATGCCATGACAACGGAAAACGGGTTTCATTTTTATATATATAGATATAGATGCTGGTTCCAAAAACGATCCTAATCTGAACAAACACAGACCCCAAAAATAAACTAATAAAAACATATTTTTTTAGATTTACCAGATGGCGGGTCGTCACACATTGCAGAAACGGTGAAAGAAATTAAAAAGCAGTAAGTGTTAATAATTAAAAAATATACATATTTGTTTGTTTTTATATTTGTTTTTTTTATGAGTAAGTTATATCAATGTTTTCATAGTTTTCATAAAGTTAGGTATAGCAAAGACTTTATAAAATTCAATACTCATTTCGTGATAATTATGTGTAATTGCCTCGACTGCCTCGGTGGCGTGGTGGTATTTCGGTACGACTACGGATCTGAGGTCTCGGGTTCGATACCCGGGTCGGGCAAAGTGATATTGGATTTTTCCATATCAGCCCGGAGTCTGGAATTTGTGCCCGATATGGCGATAGGCTCGCCCCCTATTACATCTGGGACGGCTCTAAGCTCGGCGAAATGTGGGTGTTCTAGTTCGCTAGTGCGCCTCTGCCTACCCCTTCGGGGATACAGGCGTGAGCTTATGTTATGTTATGTTATGTTTTTATATATCTTTTTTTTATGGATGAGTAAGTTATATCAATGCTTTCTTAGTTTTCATAAAGTTAGGTATAACGCAGACTTCATAAAATTCAATACTTATTTCGTGATATTTATATGTAATTTCACTCCGATTTTCTGCAGGAACAAGGAGATCCTGGTGGAGTGCCTGGTGCCTGACTTCCGAGGCGACCGGGCGAGCATCTCGCGCATCGCCGAGTCCGGACTCGACGTGTTCGCGCACAACGTCGAGACCGTCGAGAGACTCACGCCCTTCGTGAGGGACCCACGGGCGGGGTTAGTGTCTAGTAACCACCTTATATATATTAAGTACCTCTGACTGTCTACCCACCTTAATGTGGGGTCAGCACAACACACCCTTTTAAGCATGTTGCGGAAATTATTTGGCTTTAGTTTTTACGAACGACTGCCTGCTTGACGACCACTTCCTATGGGGAGTGAATATATTGTTAAAAACCCGCCATATAAATGATGTCTTCTTAATTTTTTTCTACCTGCCCTTAGACCACCTTAATTTGGGGTTGGCGCAACACACTTTTTCAAGTATATTGCAGAAAGGATTTGGCTCAGTTTTAACGATCGGCTGCCCGCCTGACATCAACCCTCTCGGGGAGATCCCGGGCAAATTAAATTAAAAAATTTGCTCTGCCCGATCTGAGAATTAAACCCAGGGCCACCCGGTCCACAGCTCATATATGCTGCCACTGAACCAAGGAGGCGACATATTAATTATGTATTGATCTTATTTTTTTAGATACAAACAAACAATGAAAGTACTACAGACAGCTAAAGACGTGAATCCAGACTTGATTACGAAATCCTCAATAATGCTTGGTTTGGGAGAGACCGATGAACAAATTGAACAAACTATGAAAGGTTAGTGTTGCATTTACTTGAAAGTTTGCTTGACGCAGCAGGCCATGAGCGTTTGTGAAGCGAGGGACCGCGGGTTTGATTCTCGCACTGAGACGAAATTTGGGTGACCCATAGATATTTCTATCCGTTCTGGGTGTTCCGAGACTGCGTTTCTCCTAGTTTATGACACGACAAGACTTATATATTACTGTGCGGTTGGGACTATGTGTGTTTTTTACCACCTGCCCTTATCCCACTCTAATGTGGAGTCTCTGCAATACACCCTTTCAAGCATGAAGCATTGCATTTCAAGCATTGCAGAAATCATTTGGTTTAGTTTTGGGATTAACTGCCTGCTTGATTTCAATCACTTCTGGAGATAGAAGCTCAGAAAAATATCCATTTTACTCGATATTTTCAAATTCCATAAACAATACCGATAGAACATGGTGGCGACTGGATAATCAGTGTTGCTATTTATGTTATTTTTTTATACAAACATGTCACAGCGACTGCACTGCACCTGATGGTAAGCATAGTGCAGTCCAAAAAGACTAGCGACCACTGATAAACAATCCATTTATGCTTCTTCACACTTCGAAGCTGAGGAGGGAAGAATCAAATCGAAGAGCTTGCGACAAGACAGGTGGATGACTACTGCAGACACAAAGATGGGGGTACCATACTCATCCCAACCAGCGGATCCGACCGGATTGAAAATGGCACCGGATTGCCATCCCTAATTTCATTCGTATATATTACATAGATTTTATTATAAAAATGATGAAAAGACTACAAACGTGTAATACGTACACGTATACAAAACACCACGGTTGTGAGATGCCTTTTCCCAAGCTTTGTACTACGCATGCGCGCACTTTTTACTGTCGCTTTTTCATTTGATGGACTTTCAAATCACAACGATGATAAAGAAGTTATCACTCCAAAATGCGTCTCCCAAAGTTGCTTTCTATGTCCACCAACTAATCAACTTAAAAAATAATTTCAGATCTCCGCGACGCAGGCGTGGATTGTCTAACTCTAGGCCAATACATGCAGCCCACCAAAAAACATCTCAAAGTGTTTGAATACGTCACTCCAGCTAAATTCAAGTACTGGGAGTCTCGGGGCAATGAACTAGGGTTCTTGTACACAGCATCCGGACCGCTGGTCAGGTCCTCATACAGGGCTGGAGAGTTCTTCATAGCTAGTCTGTTGAGAGATAGAAAGGCTAAAAGTCAGTGATATTGGGAAGTTTAAATTTGTACGATGATTTTTTTAGTTGAAAAATGCATTGTCAGGTTAACCAACTTTGAAGATGATCAAAGTTAACAACATGTCAGTCAAAATAGAGTTGCTGGAAGTGTGGTCAAATGTTTTTCAATTTTGAAATGTACCAGTGGTGTCAACGGTATGTTAGTTTGATCATTGTTTCAGAAACCGTTAGTGACTACTAGATTGACATATCAACTATGGATATAATTTTAACCTTAAATTCGAAATTATGGAATTAAAAACTTTGCTTATACCAACGGCACAATGAGTGTCTGTGGATCATAAATAATTGTTTTGTTGAAGGAATCGAACCCATGGCCTGTAGTTTGACAGCCATCTTTTGAACACTTTGTTGATATCTGAATTATTTTACGTATTTTATTTTATACATATAGGTAGTATCTGTTCTGTATATTGCATGAAACGAGATTCTGATAAATATTATTCATATAGAATACGATAATAGGGAACTTGCGTGTAATTTTTTTATTGATTCCTTGTAAAGAACTACGTCTCAAATAAACACACCAGAAACAAAAACATAAAAATATGCACAAATCATTTAATTATCGCAAGTCTAAATATGACTTACAAAACCCCGCGCTAAGAAAGGACGTGACGTCACAGCGTAAAAATTGCTTTTTGTTGACTCTCAGTTGACACTGACGTCTAGTGACCTTGTCTGGAATGACGTTTGAACCGCTATAATTGCCTATCGTTTAAAATTTCCCCATGCCGAACAAAAATTTCCCCAAAAATGTTAAAGCTATTTCATTAACTAACGAAGTAAAAATAAGTTGCACTCTTGAATCTTGTGCGGAGAGGTGGGAAAGTTACATTAAGAAAATAATTTGGAAAGAGGAGGACCTCCGAAATCTCATTCATCAAGCACCATACTAAACATAACAACAGTTTTCCGCAAAATTGGGAGAAATACCCCAACCTGGAAACACTGCCTAATGCAACGACGTCACTTGGGTTTTGCAATAACGTTCCATTACACGTAATTTCTAGTTAAGATATTTTGTAAAATATCAATTATTTTATACTACAAATTTCATCATAGCACATTTCAAGGTTTTGTTTATTGATTTATCAACACAATTTCTCGTTATAATTTTCGTGCAAGTTCCCCATTACCCAATTTGTGATATAAACAAATCTTATTTTTGTATACCTCATATTAGATTTAAGCTTAGAGTTTTAAATTGAACAAGCACAAAGAACTTAAATTAATTCCAATAATAATTATTGTGCAGTCTATAAATATAAAGAGATACTTTTACCCAGACAGTTTGCTAATTAAATAAAGAAAATAATTTTCATAAATCAATCAAAATTGCTGCGCCCCGTTTATCTTTTAAATCGACACGCTAATGAGGAAAATGGTGGGGACTGTAATTGAAAACAAAATATTTGCAAGTTATTGTCTACCTTAATTTGAATGTGCACGTCACTGAGTGTCCAATACAGGCATAGAGACAAGGATGTACCCCATACTTCACTTACCAATAATCATGCTGCAAGCTTTTTAAAGAACCGTATATTTTTAGGAAACTTGATGTAAATAAATAGGTATACTATAGCACACAACTGCTAGAACACCTCGGTTAAAATAAAGGCGCGTCTCCTGCACCTGTTTTTCTTCGAAACAAAACACAAAATCGCCTACACAAATCAATGATTTTCGCTGTCTCTTGCTCATAGAACAACCATAGATGAAAATGTGTAGCGAAACCATGTTTTGTGTAATGTTGTAGTGCAGGAAACGCGGCTTTATATTTATATTTCATTTGCTGAACACCAAATGATTTTGTTAATCATAATAGTTGACTCTCGTGTAAAAATATTTGTTATAGAATCCTTGTAGTAATTGTGTTGTCATATTTATTTCATTTGTTGATTTATGTAATAAATTGTTACAAAATAACTCGTTTATTTTTCACCCCTCTCATCAGTAGAGGAGGCCCGTGCCCAGCAGTGGGACAGTAATATTACAGGGCTAATATTATTTTTATTATATTTTTCACCCGCCCTCATCCCACTCTAATGTGGGGTAATATTTTATAAGCATGGTGCACGAAGGATTCGGATTAGTTTTTGAGATCGGCTGCGTGCTTGACGTCCTTAAATTGAAGTTCGTTGGTTGGCGTTCACTTGGGGAGGCCTACGTGCAGCAGTGGACGGCGATAGGCTGATATGATGGTACCTAGCAAGATAATTATGTAAATAAACTCATGTTTGAGCTACTGGTCACCTTAAAATAAAATTGAGCACACAGTACACACGTGTCACAATAATACCCCAAATGAATAGTATGGGGTATTTGGGCATTGTGAAATCTCATCAATATTTTGACGGGAATTCTGACAGGGTGGGCGTCGCTTATTAAAATTATTTAAAGTTGTATTTGTTGTTCCTAAGTGATGTGGTTTTATTCATTAAACTTTAGCGAAAATGGCCAGTATAATGCGTAATATTTTTAATTGGTAATCATTGATGAATTTTATCTTAGCTGTGTTGGCCGACTTTGTTTGGTCGATTTGCTAAGGGAAGGTCGTCCTACCGGAAGGAATTGCCACAAAAAATACAATAGGACCTTGAGATCGTACACATCTGGGTTTCATGGTCACTGCGAAAACTTGATACCAATTACTCTATTGATAAACATACTATCTACTAATTGACATTGGCAAAATCAATGCATGGAGCCATTTCGTTTCCGACCGACTTCCAAAAAGGAGGAGGTCCTCAATTCGTCTGTATTTTTTATGTAGGTATGTTACGCGATATCTCCGCCGAATCGTGAATTGATTTTCAAAATTCTTTTTATATATCTTTTTATTCAATAGAGCTTATTTCAAGTGTGGTCCCATATAAATTTGGTAAAGATCAGATTTGAAGTCGGTCCGTTAACTTTTTAAACTAGTAAAAAAAGAAGAATCATAACTGGTTTTTTCTTTTGTTTCAAACTTGATTACGCAGATTCTAAACACAGCGGACCGTCGATCAAACTACTCTTTCCAGTTATACGAATATAACCCAATTCTAATTCCACACAAGTAGCTGGCATAAAGTCCGATGTACACAGCGCCACAATTCAGACAAGTACACGCACGGCCGAGCCGCGCCGCAGCGCCGAAAAAACACACCACGCTCTGAATACACAATATGTATCTAATTTAACTCGTGACTTGTGGTGTTTGGGCTTCGATCTGGTTGGATATGGTATTTGATTATACCGATATCAGCGGCTAGTCTATTTTTATCAGCGTAGGAAGAAAAGTCAACTCACCTGGCAACCGATTACAGTCACCCATAACACTGGCAGTATCGTAGCTAGGGCTAGCCCGAACACAAGTCATTACAAGATTTGGTTTATGAATGGGCGCAATAGAAACTTGCACCGGGCGCATAAAATTGTAGTTACGGTACTGAACATCCATCGAGCCAGACAGCTCCCCACCATTAAACCGTACTTCACTCGCTGTATGAAAAACAACAACAAGCAAGAAATGGAGATTGGGAAAAAAAGCGGTATTTGAGCTTCTGCAACCTCTTTTTGGTGCAAATGCAACAATACAATACAGTAGAATGCCTCTTTACGACGGTTTTCTGTGACATAATGGCAGTAATCTGATCAAGCCGGCCCATTCATTCTGTTGGCAAAAATGTCTACAGCGTGGGTCTATCACATAAAGAGACTAGTTATAGATGATAGAACCAAGAGAGTCGGCAGTCAATGTGCCAGGCAGAGGCTATTGTCCTAAAACAAGATGAAAGTTTGACGAACAGATGAAAGGGTATCATCATCAGGGTTATTAAAATAACTGTCAAAAATCGAGGTTTTACAGCTGCTATTTTTACCCCATGACTGTTTGCGCACAATACATATTAGGTATGTTCAATATAAAGTAGGTACACATGTCTACTCTTGATGAGATAATAATTTTATCTATTTGCATCTTATCTCATCTCACTTTGTTGACATTTCGTAGCTTTAGGTACAAAATGTACCTAATCTTGATAACTGGTTGACACAAAACAAGATAGAAAAACACAAACAATGTTTGGAAAATTTTATATCACAAATCGGAAACCAATTTTAATCCCGTGAAAATAAATACTTATTTTTAGCACCTATTTAAAATTTTTCAATCTTAGTATCAAGTACTCCAATCTTTTCAATTTCACTTCGGATCATATCACCTGGCTGTAGATATTCAGGAGGATTCCTGTAAACCCCCACACCGCCAGGAGTTCCTGTCAAAATCACATCACCAGGAAGAAGGGTCATAACCCTGGACAATCTTGCAATAACATCAGGGATCTTATGGATGAATTGATTGGTGTTACTTTTCTGCTTCTGGACTCCGTTCACGCTGCATTTGATGTCCAATTTTTGAGGGTCACCGACTTCGTCAGCAGTCACGACCCATGGACCTATTGGGCAAAATGTGTCCATCGCTTTGCCTAATAACAACTGTCCCATATTAGGATTCTTTTCCCAGTCACTCGCACCGATGTCTTGGGCAACGGTATATCCAAACACGTAGTCATACGCTTTGGATGCTTCCACTGCTGATGCCTTCTTTCCAATCACAACAGTTAACTCTACTTCGCAAACCACTGCTTGGCTGACATCAGTTCTAAGTTTAACTGGGTCGTTTGGCCCCACCAATGTACTCGGAAACTTGTTGAATATGAAAGGCGTTGCAGGTGCAGTCAGTTTTTGTTCTTCACAATGGTCCTTGTAATTCAAGCCTACACAGAGCACCTTGTCATTGCCGTGGATGGGAGCTTTTAGAATGACATTAGATAAAGGCACTGCTGATGATGGTTTGATGGCTTTTATCCTTTCTGCTAGACCTTGCTGGAGCAGTTCTATAAGTGTGGATGGGAGACTGGGATCTTCTTTATTGATATCAACAACATGGTCTCCAGAAAGAAACCCCACTCGAATTTCGTCACTATTTTTGTACGAGAATTGCAAAAACTTCATATTTTTGTTGCGAATACCTACTGTTGATCTCGTATTGGAGTGAGTTGATTAAGTATTTATATAAGATGAATTTATCTTGTTTTGTTTAATCTTAAGTTGTGTTCAAGATAGTTGTGATAATGTCATGATTTTAAAAGTTAGACAACTCCTACTGTGTAAACTGTTTGTTGAATTGGAATAAAAATACATAATATTATTTGTGTCGACTAAGATTTAATTCTTCACAGTAATTTTTAAAAATTTATCAAAATGATAATCAGCTATATTTCGTACAGAGACAGACAATGGAGGATATCTTAAAATAAAAGTTGATAACTATCCTATTTAAGGTGGGATTAATATAGCAGTGCCGCATCCACTGTACTTTATTGTCTAAGGCAGTGAATGCACGTGTGGTCAGCAAACGGTGCGAAATTGTACATAGGTGGGCTTTTTGTTCGTCCGTGCGTTTTAACGCGGGAAACTTTCTCCTACTGGCTAAAATGGCTACCGATCGATTGTCTTTACGATTGATGACGTCGATATTATAGTTAGATACCTACTCGTTGCATTATCATATGCTATAGGACGTCCACCGCTGAACATAAGCCACCCAAACCGTCAAGTCAGAACCTGCATTCTGATATTTACTGGAATAATATTTGTTGTATTTCGAAATTTCAAAATAATACAGAAATAAATTCCCAATACAATCCATCCCTATCTCTATTCTTTTCCTGTTCCACGGTTGTTAGTGGCGGCTTGGGTCTGCTCCTGGCGGGGCTCCTCGTTACATACCCTTTTAAACCCAGGTGGATGTAAATCATCCATAGGACGGCCTCTGCTGGCATAGGCCTCTCCCAAAGATTTCCAGATCCACCTGTTAGAAGCGGCCTGGATTCAGCTACTTCCTATATAGTCTATAGCCCAGCGGATTAACAAGTTGAAGCGCAAGTGAACAGGGCATACTCGTAAAACGAGACTAATATAATTAAAATATAATTGCTAGTAAAATATACAGTACATCTTGCGCACATTATCATCAGATCATAAGTAATACGTAGGTATTGGTAAATATATTGTTATTTAACTTTAACCTGCCATAGTTCTTAATGCTTTTGTGTAACATTGTTTGTTTAAATGAATAAATAAAATAAAATATTCACCGACACTTTGATAGACACATTATATTTAATTTATAACACTTTACAAACATGGTGCACGAATACGAGCTTAAAGGCTATTTATATTGATATTACACAATTGAAAAGTTTCTTTGAAAGTGTTAATGTTTACAACTACTGAACTGGTCGTGACCTGTGGGCGTGTCTGACCGGCCTCTCTGTCATGGAGAGGATTGAGCCCACCTACGTCTTGTGCCGTGCGTAGTTGAACGTCGTAGGGTGGGATAATGGAGTCCTGGGGGGCTGAGTCTACCACAGGTCGGGTTGTTGTTACCTGTGGGGACAACACGCCCTCTTTGGTCCGGCATTCCACCTAAACGACAGCCTCAGGAACTAGCCAGCTTGAGGTAACCGGCAGGGGCACCCATTAAGGGTTGCTGGCGAGGGTTGCAGGGTCATGGGGTGCGCAGTCGGCGGAGCGCGGGGTCCATGGCGAGTACAGATCAAAATCCCGGTCTGACAGCCATGGTCTCCCTCGCACCGTGCAGACTCGCTGCATCACTGACCCTGGACCCTATACTCCCCGTGGTAGGTCCTGGTGCTCGAATGAGCATCCCCATCTGCGGGCTCCCAGGAGGGTGGGACGCCATAGGGAATGAATACAAAAATCCACCTAACATGAATAAACAAAAGAGTGGTAAACCCAAACCGCAGGCCGCTGCTTCAAAGGAAGCGCCCTGCAAAAAAGATAAACGGGTCGCAGCTTCCACGGAAGCGCCCCAACCAACACTGAGCCAGGCTGCTGCTGTTGAAGCGCCCTGTCCAAGGCCAACGACCTCCACAGCTCCCACCCCTCCGTTGGTTGGTGAGCAGGTATGGAAGTTAGTCCAACGCAAGCGCACGCCATCGGACCTGCATAAAAAACAGAAACGTATGGCGAAGCGCGCAGCGCAAGGGATCCAAGCTGGAAAGGGTAGGAACCAGCCACCCGCCGCAAGGCAGGAGGCTGCCAAGGGGCCGGTTTCGGACCCGACCACCCCAGTAGGCGCAAAGCTCTCGAACCAACCTGGCGGTGGCAGAGCGAAGGGAAAAGCGGCGGCCCATAGCACTGAGGGTCAAAGCAAAGTACCGAAGCGCCCTCGCCCCGATGACACACAGTCACCTCCAAGCGGAGATGCGAAGAGGTCCAAGGCCTCCACCAGTATTGGTGCGGTGAGAGGTTCCGCCACGTACGCTGACACTGTGGTCTTGAACGACCTCTTTGTCGCCGTGATGGCGGAGCCCTTCGCCGACCTGACACCGGTGCAGGTGGAGAGCCTTAAGGGTACTCTGGAATCCTGCATTGAGAGCATTGCAGACACTCCGTGTACCGCCACGACTGTCCCGTACTGGCCCTCCTTCCGTGGGAAACCTTTCCACAGTGAGGGAGTGCTAAAGTTACAGTGCGAGGACACAAAGGACGTCGAGTGGTTACGAGATATCGTAGCCACGCTGGAGTCACCAATTCCGGGTACTCGGCTGGTCGTAAGGCGACAAAAAGACATCCCCAGAAGGGTGAAGTCTGCTGTCCTGCTGCCGGCCTGTTCGGACGAGATCGGGACAATACAGCGTGTCCTGACTGGTCAGAACAGGTGGTATCGGGTCAGCAAATGGTCGCTTTACAATGCTGAGCGCCATGAGGGGAACCCTCCGGGGACCTTTCTGGTGCTCGGCATTCCAGCCGACGAAATACCCGGAATATTGGCGAGGGGGCGGAGGCTGTGCTATAAGCTTGGCAACGCCTACATTCGCTTCTTCGGCAGCTCGGGAAGGCTGCAGGACTTGCCGCCTGACCCTGCTGAGACTGCGGCAGCACCCACGGTCCCTTGCGACCCCTCCGCCGAAAGGCAGAGGGAGAGCGCAGGAATCGAACTGGGAGCTAGCGCGTCTATGTCCACGGCTAGCCGGCCAAACTCCGCCGAAAGGCAGAGTGAAGCCGGTAAACCAAAGGTCACCCAGCACTCCTCCGCCGAAAGGCAGAGGCAGGTTGGGACTTCAACCTCTTCGGCATCCCAGCCCGCCGGGCCGGTCGACTACGACTACCTGGTGGGGGAGGTCGAGAGGTTGATAGGCCTGGACATTCCTGAGGAAGCGGGTGGGGTGGTGGGAAGCCCAATTCACTCCTCCTCCCCTCACTAATTGCATACAAACTAACCTCCAGCACAAACAAGCCGCAGCGGCTACTCTGCGAAGAATGCTAGAGGTTAGCAACAAGACCATCGCCCTTATCCAGGAGCCGTGGATAAGGAAGGGTAGAATTTGTGGTCTAAACAACATCGGAGGTAAGATTTTACTCGACACTTCCGTAAATAATCCACGCACCTGCATATACGTACCCAAATCGATCAACGCAGTTTTAATGAATGAGTTCTGTTCCAGAGACCTGACCACGGTCAGGCTCCGGAGCGACTGTCCTAGCACCCCAGAGGTCATCATGGCGTCTGCCTATCTGCCGGGCGACGCTAACATACCGACGGCTGAGCTGGAAAATCTCATCAAACACTGCGAAAACAAGAAGCTGGAACTGGTTATCTCGGCGGACGCAAACGCCCACCACACCCTATGGGGCAGCGACACTTCTAACAAACGAGGTGAGGATCTAGTTGAATTTTTATTCTCCACTAATCTCAGGCTCTTAAACAGGGGGGCAGAACCTACTTTTGTCACCTCCAGGTATCAAACTATTATAGACATCACACTCGCTACGGAGAGTATATCGGAAAAGATTTCCGATTGGCATGTGTCGAATGACCTGTCAAACTCGGACCACAGATGGGTGAGATATAAACTGAACGTGGCCCCTAAAATGGCGGAACCTTGGCGCAATCCAAGACGGACAGACAGCGCAAGGTTCGAGAGGCTAGTATCGAGGAATCCGGCTCTTGCAAGGATTCCTGTGGTTTATGAAAAGCCGGACGACATAGAGTGGCACGTAAATACACTAACGGAAACGTTAATAGAAACCTTTAATAAAACCTGTCCGCTTACAACGCCAGTAGCACAGACCACCAACCGTAACGGTTGGTGGGGACCAGAACTTGAGAAACTACGGCGTAAAGTACGCAAACTGTTTAACAGAGCGAAGAACACACGGAAGGAAGCGGACTGGGATGCGTATAAGCAAGCACAAGCTACTTATAAGAAACGCATCCGAGTTCGCAAACGCGAATGCTGGAGATCCTTCTGTACCAATATTGAATCAAACACTCAGGCAGCCAGGGTAAGTAAAATTCTCTCCAGCGAACCTTACAAAACACTAGGCTCCCTGAAAAAAACAGATAACAGTTACACAGAATCGGATACTGAAATCTGTGAGCTGTTACTGAATGCACACTTCCCAGAGTGCTGTATCACAGGAAGCATTACATGGGAAGAGACGGATCAGAAGTATTTTGACCAACCAACTACTGAAGCCGTCAATACTGCCCACCGGATAGTTACACTGGAAAAGATAATATGGGCAATCAACAGCTTCTCTGCATACAAAACTGCCGGCCTGGATGGCATTTTTCCTGGACTCCTCCAGTGGAGCCAAAATACGATTGCTCCACATCTAGTTATGTTATATCGAGCATGCCTCCAGTACCGGTATGTACCTTTTAAATGGAGAGAAGTAAAAGTGGTATTTATACCCAAACCAGGTAAGAGTGATTATACGCAGCCTAAATCATACAGACCTATAAGCCTCACGTCCTTTCTCCTTAAAATCATGGAGAGGCTCTGTGATAGAGATCTTAGGGACGGAGCTTTGGCGCGTTACCCTCTACACCATCAACAGCATGCCTATTCTTCAGGCAAATCAACAGAATCAGCGCTTCACAGTGTCATTTCTCCAATCGAGAGTGCATTATCAACACAATCATCAGCGCTTGTAGCCTTCATCGATGTCGAGGGGGCCTTTGACAAGACGCAATTCAACAGCATAAGCCATGCACTGCTCAGACACGGAGCTGATCGGTCCACAATCGAGTGGATCGACAGCATGTTGAGGAAAAGAGCAGTGCAAGTAACAGTAAACAGCACAGTACGCGCCCTAGTGTCGAGGGGCTGCCCACAAGGAGGAGTGATTTCTCCACTCCTTTGGAACCTCGTGGTGAATGACCTGATAAGGTCACTCAACGAGGCGGGCTTCTATACTGTTGGCTATGCAGACGATGTAGCTATCCTCATAAGGGGAAAGGTTGAGTCAGTCCTTTGCGATCTTATGCAAGGGGCACTCAAAATCGTCGAACGATGGTGTTCTCAGCAAGGACTGACAGTAAATCCATCAAAAACGGAACTAGTTCTGTTCACAAAAAAGCGAACTATAACTAACCTTCGCTTACCAAATCTCCAAGGTACAACGCTGACTCTTACCAAAGAGGTCAGGTACTTAGGTGTTATCTTGGATGACAAACTGCTATGGAATAGACACATAGATAACAAACTACAGAAGGCCTGTACTATTTTTTGGCAGTGTAAGAGGCTACTGGGAAGAACCTGGGGCTTACATCCCAGAATCACCACGTGGCTATACACTGCCATTATACGGCCTATAATCACCTATGGTGCTGTGGTCTGGTGGCCCAGAACCACACTGACCACGGCCAAAAATAAACTGCAGCACTTCCAAAGGCTAGCTTGTACAGCTATATCGGGCTGCATGAGAACTACCCCTACAGCGGCGCTAGAGGTACTGCTAGGACTACCGCCTCTTGAGTTGTTCATTCAACAAGAGGCGGCCTCAGCGGCCGTTAGATTGAAATCACTCAATCTCTGGGGTTCAACAAACGGGGCTCACACTAAAATCCTTGAAGAAGCTATCAACTACCATCCAATGATAGCAGCTCCTAATGACAAGGTGCCCAAACAACACTTCTTCAACAAGAACTACACCGTTCAGCTTGTTGAAGAACAACACGACTGGTCCGGAGTACATGAACTGCGCATATATACCGATGGTTCAAAGACCAGAACGGGATCGGGCGCAGGAGTGTACTCACCCGAAATAAACATAAAGATATCAATGGCCTTAGGTGAACATAGCTCTATTTACCAATGTGAATGTGTTGCTATCACACAGGCCGCCAACGCAGTGGACAAGCGATGTATTAAAGGCCAAAATATACGCATAGTGTCCGACAGCGCTGCAGTACTACGAGCCCTTGACAGTAAAACTATTCAGTCTGGGCTCATACTAGAGTGCCACCAAGCACTGATGGTGATAGGTTCCACGAACCAAGTCACCTTACAGTGGATCAAAGGGCACAGTGGCTCTCTAGGCAACGACGCAGCAGACGAGCTGGCTAGAAGGGGGTCGGACCAACGAGTGATTGGACCTAGTCCAACATTACCGCTGCCCTTCAACCAGATAAGGTCGTGGCTCCGCCAAAGAACATCAAAACAACAGGCTGATCAATGGGCTACAATGAGCACTTGCAAACACTCTCGGGATGTTGTGCCACACCCGGATGTTCGCATAACTAAACGCTTGCTGTCCTTAGATAGGCCATCTCTACGCATAGTCGTAGGTACCATAACTGGACACTGCCCACTTAACAAACATTTGTATGTTCTAGGTATGACCGACAGCCCCCTGTGTAGGGGATGCCTGTCGGCCGATGAAACAGCTGCCCACGTCATCCTGGAATGCGAAGGCGTTGCTGCACAACGGGCTAAAATCCTCAACACACCGAGGTCGCTCCGAGAAGCCTGCGGAGACACCAGGAAGATCCTGCGCTTCTGGTCGGAGCTAGGCTGGCTAAACTTTTAGCTGGCATCACGTCACGCACAATGGTCCATCATCGAAATGGACTGATTGCGGAAAATGGAGCCCACACAACAAACAAACAAACAAACAACTACTGAACTGATTTTGAAAATAACTTGACTATTAAACAGCTACACTAGCCCATTGGGACATAGGATACCTAACTACATCCCAGGAAATTCGGAGCTCCGCAAGCGTCAATCAGTCTATAGATAAGCGAATTGTAACAACACGATAGAGTACTGGGTGGTGAGGTATATAAGACTATAGTGGACAGCATTCACCTTTATGATTCTGAACACACTCATAGGGTATAGTTTGTGATGGATGACTCGCAGCATGTTCTTCGCGTAGCGACGAGATGTGGCTGCAATAAATAATCACAAGTTTAATCATAAAGACTGACTTCAAAATTTATCTGATCTTGACCAAATTGTATCCAATCTTGGAGCAATCTTATCGAACACACAAAAAATAATCTTCAAAATCGGTTCATATTTGTTGGAGATATCACGTAAAACATATAAAAAATACCAATGAATGGGCATTAGCCCCATTTGAAGTCCTTTGAAAATTTAAGTACCTATGTATTCATCTCTCTCTCTCTCCCCTCCCGGCTATACATCCCTAAGTACCAATTTATTGATGAATCAGTAAAATGCGTACCATTTTCATTTTTTCTCAAGACTTGAAGGCATTGATCCTTGGTGCATTGCAGTAACATTTCAAAGTAATTCATAGACAAACCTAGTGCTATAATCTTTGCTAGATATTTAATTACAACTCCATTTTTTTCAAATAGATATTGTTTGCTTTCATCTTGAAACTAAAAAAAGATTACAAGCCATTAACTTTGTTATTAAATGAAGACTAAAACCGAATAAAAATAAACAGAATAACAATTTTGAACAAGATATGCTTTCAATTGCAATTGCTAATGCAGACTGCTTCCAACAGATCGATCTGGAAATCTTTGGGGGAGGCCTATGTTCAGCAGTGGATGTCCTGTGGCTGATGATGATGATGATGATGATTGTTAATGTCCATTAGTAGTCGTATCGCTTTGTCTCAAGCGAGCAACTAAGGACAGGTGAAAAAATAATTGGGTACCTACATCTTTTGTCAAAAATACTTTTTCGGGAAACTACTAACTTACCTTTGTGTGGAGAATGTATATTTCCACATTAAGTAATTGAAAGGCAAAAAAGGAAATCACGGTGAAAAACAACTGAAACAATAAGGATTATTAATGTATACTTCCAAGTGGTAAAGTCGTCGCTTAGCTAAATAATTTTACCTACGGCATGAATGGGTCGACATGGCGAGATTATTATTAGATATTTTATCTACTGAATATCGTATAATGTAAAGTTTCGATTGTTCATTGAGGAAGATTTCTGGAGGGTCAAATATCAAATTCTCTCTCCTTCGTAGTTCCCCTACCTTTCTTTTCATGGTCGGCAGATGCTTAGCTGCATTTGGCATTGTCGGTTTCTATGAGCCACTTACAATCAGGAGGGCCGTTAGCTCGTCACAAAAGAATTCTTTCAAGGGGCTTGCAGTATGACTTGATGGTTGGTTAGGGTTGCCCTTTGTCTGCATTGGTCAATCTTCCTGGTCTTGGTGCTCGTCTTGCGACAAGATAGACGTCGCGGCCCAAGCCCCTCGATTTGCTTCTTCCCTCTTCGGATTCAGAGTGTAAAGATGCATAAATAGGCCGACATAATTCTAGCAACCACTGATGACCCAATGTTTGTCAGTGGTCGCTGGTTTATTTGGACCTTACTACGCTTACCATCAGGTGCAGTGAAGTTACTTTGCTGTGCCCAGATAAAAAACAAAAAATACTCCTTGTAAACATTGTAGGTACTCACAAAAACACCAAAGGTTTTCTCCACGCATCGATAAGCTGTTGCAACACCACTTAATGCTTCCCACATTCTTTTGATCACAGCAGGTTCATCTACAATCGCTGGATTCTTCCATTTCGTTGTACAAAATGCTTTCAATATTTTGTTTATATACTTCACTCTCTCATACAGTACAAGCATGAGTGAAACTAAAAGAACTATTTCAACATCATCTATAATCATAAATTGTGCTATCAACGGAAACCATATTTTGTTTTCTCGAGGTGAAATTTGAAAAGATCTTACGATGAAATAAATATGAATTACTCCCATGAAGCATAAGGAACCAATGATGAAAATATATATATATTTATAGTGTTCGGGTTTACCGATGATCTTTAGTTTTGTGTCTATATAATTAAGACAATTGAACAACTTCACATTTTGTTTGTTGAAGACGAAGTTGTTGACAACCACAATGCTGCTATTGACGAGAAAGCCAGCACCAAGCTCGACTATAGAAAGTGTGTAATCAATGACAGTCGTAGATGACCTAATCATCCAGTTTCCATGACTTAACCACACTTGGTAAAAAGTATATGCGCACAGTATTATACATATGATACTGTAAATTTTTTGCCATCTTTTTGGTGATTGTATACAATTTCCAACATTAACTCTTGCAGTCCCCAACATTAATTGTATAAGTAATATCGGCTTGAATAATGTTTCATTAGGATTTTTATTGGAATCGTCAAAGCGTGGCCACATGTTGATGTCGATTGTCTGTATTAACAAAGAAATGTCGAAGGCCATTTTACATATAGGTACTTAATTTAGTCATCAATTTTCGTCGATAAATATCTAAATAGCCCTTTATATTACTCAGTTATATTGGAATAAAAATAAATTATTCCTGTTGTCAATGATTAAATACGATGTAAGTTAGTGACATGCTTACAGACTTCTTATCAATTAAATGCTTATTGCTTTAATTACAAAAGAATAAAACGTACGACAACACAGGTAGGTATATAGTATGATAATAATATATTTAAACTATTTTACTCACTTTAATGAAAACTCTTACAAATAACAGTCATAGACCCTTAAAACGCAGTTGCAAGTATATTTACAACAATACAGTAATATAGGAGGCGTACCTACTGTGCACCACGTTGGGCGCCAATTGCTACAGTTCCCACCAGTCTCATATACTATGCACAGCCCTGAATTTTGAGCGGGCGCACTAATGCAAACGTGTCACTCTGTAAACCTTTATAATGCGTATTTTATTCGGATTTTCACATATTTAATTTTGGATGATATCTGGCGCTCAACGTGGTAGTTCGAATCGAAGGCTATCAATGCAGAACAGATTATTGCAAAATTAACGGAATGACAATCGTATGTAACCAAAATTAAAATTGAGTTACAAATCTGATCAAATGCTTTTTAATCCAGAATTTTAAAATACAAAGCTCAGTCAGTGGCTCGAGCAGGAAAATTTCTGACAATCGTAAATATATTCGAGCTCGATGCGCTTCTATGAAATTTGTATGAAATATTAACCAAATGTCATCAGTGCGCGCAGTCGAGTCGAGTGACACTATAATACCATTTTGTAGGTAAGCAAAGTGTAAGATTACAATTTTAAGTAAATTGCACCTGCATTGGTCGCGTTGCTAAGTTTTTCCGTACTTTCCCATTTACGAGGGCGGACGGAATCGTATTTTAAAATATAATACGCTTTTATTTTGGAAAATTCCGCGAGTGGCTCTGGGGAGAGAAAGCTAATTTCAATTTCATTTAGTTCTGGCGCTATTCCATGCACCGTCAAAGACTAAACACCTGCAGATTGTTACAGATGTCCTACTTTTAGCAGTTGTCGATGGTTAGATGACTTTCAGAGGTCCGTTAAAAGCTAAACTGACTATCGTAGATTTGATCATCGAAATATGACAGATTAGTTGTGAGTTTAGATAATGTTCATTATTTACAATATGCTTAAAATCTAAATATATTTTATAATAATTAGTAAAACACAAATACGTTAATATTTCTTAGTTACGACTCTGAATTAAGGCATTTTTAGCTGTAAAATTTAGAAAGTGGTCAATTTTCTCGTAGATAAATTTAAGAACAATATTGAGCAAGCTACGCTATTGTCTTAAATCTCCGATGTAGATATACACCATCAACTAACCAACGTGTTTTATATTTTTTTAATACACACACAATGTATTATAAAATCTCCCTTATTCCCTGGAGCAGTAGACAGAAGTATAACGATTCTCCACGGTTCTTCCAGCTTATTTCCGATACATGTGGTTGAAGGTGATTCTGTCGTCGATCAGTATGCATGTCTCATCTTTCGTTTATGTATTCTATGACAACAAGTGCAGAGTGCTCGAAGCGCGGAACTCTCGGGAGCGTTTGGGTTCCGTAGGCAGGCAGATTACACCCCGTCTGAGCCCCAATACGCAATTCTATTCGTTGCAAGAGGATTTCGCATTTTTATCGGTGCCTCCATTCGATGCCTTCACTATTAAATTGGTACCTTGAATTGGTCGAAGGATTTATGGGTGTCGAACATGTACAATTATAGTTAAATGAATAGTAAAATCTTTCAGTGATTTTACCTCTATAGTTGGGAAAAATTCGACGATCTATTTATACACTGGGCATGGTTGATTTTAAATGATATGATACTGAAATTAGAAATGTTGGTGTTTGAAAATTTGAAACGTCTTAAAAATATTAATAATTTCTTTCGGGACACAATAAGTATATTAAGTATCTTTGGTGTTTTTTTTCAACGTTTGGTAGCGCGTGTTTAGTCCTTCTTGATACGATCCTCATCGAAAAAAAACTGTAGCTCGAGCACGAAAAACTAATGTAAATGTAAATGTATTCGAGTTCGCTGCGCACTGATGACGTTTGGTTAATATTTCATACAAATTCCATAGACGCGCATCGAGCTGAAATACATTTGAGTGGTAGAGCCACACTGTAGACAGTAATGCCTATAGCACGAATGGTCCGGCTCGACCGGTTAGATACCACTGTCTCACAGAAAACCGACGTAAAGTGCCAGCTTGCTGTCGCGTTTCGTTCGGTGAGTGAGATTTCCGGTGGCCCATTTCCCTATTCCCTTTCCCAATCCCTCTTCCCTCCCCTTCCATTCCCACCTATTAGGTTGGCAACGCACCCATGATTATTTTTGTGTCTTGGGTGTCTATGGGCGGTGGAGATCACTTACCATCAGGTGACCCATCTGCTCGTTTGCCAATCTCTGCTATAAAAATAAAAAAAAATTACGGTTGTCAGAAATTTTCCTGTTCAGGCCGCTGAATCGCCATGTAACCCCAGGGTCATAACGTCACTTTAATGCGAAGGTGTCCCGGGAGGGGAGAGAGAGGTGAGGAGGGGGATGGGTTACTAAACAGGGTGTGCCAAGATATGAAACCACTTTAACAGGGGTGATTTGTATTATTTGCGTTCAAGACTTGATTACAGAGACGATGGTTAAGAAGCTTTCACACTGCGATATTTTGAGGTGTTCCAGAATAAAGATTATAGTCCTAGAATGTGGTGAATTTTAGGGAAAGAATACACTGATTTAGGCCATTATAATGTGGAGTGACAGATACTGTAATAATTGGAATGCCAATTATACGACTTATTTTTCGCGGGTTTACTCTGTTTCTATACCTATAGAATACTACATTCGCATTGATAACCTCCTATTTTGGAGACGGTTAAAATAATCTTTCAATGCCTTTAAATCTTTAGTGGACTGAGTCAGTAAGCTATCAGAACTCAATTTAAGTTTTGTTTAAATATTCACAAAGCTTCGGACTACAGAAACTTAAATTGAAACATACTTGAATACTTATTGAATAGTGTAGCTATTCTGAAACGTAAGTTACAACTAATTTATTTCAGACATTTTCGTTTATAACATCTAATTAAGCTTTTCAGAAAACATGACTTAAGAAAATATTACGCTTTCATAAAAGCATTCATCATGCTGCGCCGTAACCCGTCATAGCACATCACAATTTTGGGTTAAATATATCACCTTAGTATAATCTATGGCTTATTGCAGACACCATGAAAGGACATTGATGCAAATGCATAAGTCCAATAGCACCGACTTAAAAAAGAGATGAGGTTCTCATTTCGACTGCACATGTTGTGTTATTACAGATTCATTCGAAAAGCATCGACTACATAATCTTTTTTTAATAATTAAATTTCCCAAACGTATTAGATTTTTTTTTAAATGTGTGTTGTGTGTATGTTAAAAATAAAGTTATTATTTAAATATAAATAATACAGAAAAAAATCATTAAAAAATTTATAAAAACATGTCCACCCTCCCGATGACGAGGCTTGGCTCTTGACCCAACGGCCGATAACATTTTATTGTTATTAATTGGAAATAAAATTATTATTAAAATAAGTACTTTATTATTCTTCAAAGTATAATAAATGCAGAATCTCAGTACCTCGGACGATGTAAACGGCCCTTATCGAGACGATCTCGTTAGAAGTTGATTAGAGGTGCCGCAACGCGATAACAACTCGGGGGTAGAGGCCAAAACTTCTGATTATATCCTATAGCCGACGGAACTTTTTAAAACAAATGCCGTTTGTGTTGGATGCATTGGGGTGTGCCGACAGTGCCGAGGATTGGGAAATTGCGAATTTATGTTATTAACAACCTCAATGTATTGGATGTTGTGAGATTATCGCCCGAATGGGCAAACGCTGCTCAACTTTAACGGCTGCTTACATTGATTTTCGCCATACAATTTTGAGAGATAAGGCGGCATTAAACGACATAAGGCGACCTTAATTGTATGAACATTCGGCGGTAATATCTCGCAGTTTCTGTTAGGACACAAGAATCGTATCAGAGGGAGTCGACATTATGTGTGTGACTATTATCTTGATCTAACAAAGACATTTAACAGTATATAGACGGGTAACAGCACGGACCTTGTGATCCAATAGTTCTAACCTCGTGGTCATAAGTTACTCAGTCATATTGGAAACATACGCGCGCAAGGTCGTGCCAGTGTAATAATGTTTAGACAATAAAATTGTCTTACGTGATTCCTAAACATTCACAGAAAATTCTATTTGTAATAATGCGAGGGGTATTGTACCTCTAATAAGTGGTAGATGGCGTTATTTTTTTTGTATGGAAACTTGCTTGATAGCCACTCTATATTTAGTAATATTAAATATTTTTGTGTTCTAATGCCAGTAGGCCAAGAAGACTTTTTTAGAGTATTAGCTTGAAACTTGAAACAATAAAAGTAACGAATTTATTCGTTACTGTAATTTGAACTTGTTCAGGCACTTATTTATGGGAGTTTATAGATTTGAAGAATAATCTGTGTGGGATTAGATTCCACAGATACCACAGTTTCGATTCCCAGGTCGGGGAAAAGAAATTTTCTAATTTAGTTTGCCTAGGACTGGATTCCTCAGAAGGGGTTGATGTCAGGCAGCCTAATAAAAAAACTAAGCCAAATTCTTTATGCAACTTGCTTGAACAAGTGTGTTGCGCCGACCCCACATTGAGGTGGGATGGGGGCAGGTTGAAGGAAGTAAGGATTAGATTCCACAAAGGGTTAACGTCGGGCAAACAACCGGTTAAAACTTAGTCGAATTTCGCAAAATGTTTAAGAAAGTGATACTCCACAGGTGGAGAAAATTCGTGTAGGATTATAATGTGTATTCTAAATATATGTCAAGATGAAGCGTTGATGTAAATGCCATGTAATATACCATCGCTCTGACCACTAGTGTAAACTAAATATCGGAGCATTAGCATACGAACACTTGAGACGGCATCCTCATGCGCGAGCCGGTCCTGCCGCCTGCGATCCTGAGTTTGTACACAAGCCTGCAACCTGCACTGCCTCTACCACTCGACTCGAGTGATATCTAATGCATTTGGGATTGCATAACGTTAGTGTGAGGTATTGCGCATTGAATCTTCGCTTTTGGGGGTTTGATTTACATGATTAATTTGCCTGTAACACATTTTTAATTAATGTTGCGGCAACCATATTGGAGTGGAATAAGCAAAGATGGAAGAAGAAGTTGAATACTTAATACATATTTTCACATAGTACTTTTAAATACCACCAGGTTGAGTATAGAATCGGCGATCTTCTTTCAATTAGTCTTTAAATTATCGATGCATTTAATCTTTTTCTTTCTTTCTTTCTTTCTACCTGCCCTTATCCCATCTTAATGTGGGGTCGGCGCAACTCACCATTTCAAGTATGTTTCAGAAAGGATTTGGCTTAGTTTTAGTGAACGTCTGCCTGTCTGACGTCAACCCTTTCTGAGGGATCCAGTCCCGGGCAAATTAAATTAGAAAATTCGCTTTGCCTAACCTGGGAATCGGACCCAGGACCTTCCGGTCCACAGCTTATCTAGGCTGCCACTAGACCAAGGAGGTACTTAGTCTTCCAATGTTTTTAAATAAACAAATAAAAAAAAATAAACACAATATAAAAGGCAAAGGATTTAGAAGGATTAAGCCGAGCATAGAATATCGAAAAATATGCGATAGACACACGATAATTAAATAAGTTAATGAAACAAAATGTGTATTAATTTTGCGAGAACATTTCGACATAATTATTTCTCATTTCTCTCGAGAAACGTTACCATTAATGTGTTGCTTCTTCGCAGAAAACTCATTAAAAATCCGATAATTCGATACGTAGCTGTCGAAGGCAAATGCTTTTATACTGTACGATTTTTTTAATCCAAAATCTAATTTCTGCTCAATCACATCGCATATTGATGTCAATAGTTTCAGTGGTCTCACTGTGAATGATATTCAACATCGGGCGAAATTGAAACATTTGAGTAGGAAGGCGGGATCTGGTATTGGGCGGGGTTAATGCCAGGGAGAAAGATCAATTAAAAGTGCTAAAGATGGCTCTTTTTATATTTTCTAATTATTACTAAAAAACAGTGACTGCCTCGGTGGCGTGGTTGTATTTCGTTACGACTACCGTCCTGAGGTCTCGGGTTCGATCCTCGGGTCGGGCAAAGTGATAATGAATTTTTCCATATCAGCCCGGAGTCTGGAAATTGTGCCCGATATGGCGATAGGCTCGCCCCCTATCACATCTGGAACGGAACTAAGCTCAGCGAAATGTGGGTGTACTAGTTGGCTAGTGCGCCTCTGCCTACCCCTTCGGGGATACAGGCGTGAGCTTATGTTATGTTATGTTATGACTAAAAAACAGTGGCCCGAGCAGGAATATTTTTTGACAATCTAATTCAAATCGAGCTCAATACGCGTCTCTGTAATTTGTATGAAATATTAACCAAATGTGCCGTCACTAAACTAATTATTACTTTATTTTAGTTGTTATAAAAATCGTGTCGTAATGAATTTATCGTGGACTATAAAAGTAACGTATCAAAAGATAAATGGTTGGTGTTAATCGCAACAGTATAATCAAGACTAATATGCTCACGCTAGCGTGGGGACGAGCAGCGAGGCTGATAAACGGGCTCTATTTACTGATAGATTTGTTGCTCTGTACCTGAGGGCTTGTGACGAGCTAATGCATGAGTGAGGAGTAAACCAAGGTCTGAAATGAGATATTTTGCATCTGAGATGCTAAGCTGTTGATTCAAGCAGTTGCTAAGTTTGAAGGTTAGATGCTTCAAAATTATGACACACTACTTATTGTTTATTGGCTAATGACTGCCTCGGTGGCGTGATGGTATTTCGGTACGACTACGGTTCTGAGGTCTCGGGTTCGATCCCCGGGTCGGGAAAGTGATATTGGATTTTTCAATATCAGCACGGAGTCTGGAATTTGTGCCCGATATGGCGATAGGCTCGCCCCCTATCACATCTGGGACGGAATTAAGCTCGGCCAAATGTGGGTGTCCTAGTTCGCTAGTGCGCCTCAGCCTACCCCTTCGGGGATACAGGCGTAAGCTTATGTTATGTTATGACTAATGAACGAATGCTATACGTCTTATGTTGGATAGGGGACTGATGAATAATAAAGTATTTCGACAAGTTTATAAGTGTCTAATATTGTTTCACATTAGATCATATTTCATAGTAACTGATGTGGTGTGATAAATTGCTTTTACGTTCCGTATATTATTCGTTTAAGTATTTGGACATTTAAATACCGTTCCGAATCTCTATATAAAAAGAATAATTACTACAAAACAGATCAAGTCTAATACGCTGAATACGAAAATGTAATTTATCTAAAGAGCGTCGTTTATGAGCAGTCAAAACTCCGATATTTTATATAATTAAAGATAATAAAGATAAATAAATAAATAACACCCAACAGTCACATACATAGTGCTGACCCCACACTAAGATCGAGTCTTGTGTCGTGGGTATCAGAGACTACGAGGGACTTTCGGTCTCACAACACCCAGACCCGATACAAATATCATTCTGTAGGCCATATAAACATTTGTTTCGGTGCGGGAATCGAACCCGCGGTCTCTCGCTTCACAGCCAGCTACTGGCCCGCTGCGCCACGGAGCCTGTCAATATATGAGATAAATTTTAATTACAGCAGAAAGTCGATAGGAGCCATCGGTTTATTTTAAAATCTGTCAGCGGCAAAAAAATTAAAAAGTAATAAAAATGCAAACGAACCACTCTCCCGAAGGAGCGTGCTATCGCTTCTGGAAGTTCAGTTTAACTTTGATAGAAACCCTTTTTATAAGGAAAACACTGGACGTACCTGAAGATTTTATAATCACTCTTAATGTAATTAATTAAGACTACCGTTGCTTAAAGTTATCGGTATTAAAAAGATGAAGTTTATTCTGACAATGCTTATAAATTATAATGTACTTCTTGTAATGTACAAATAGATAGAATTCAGAAAGGGGAGGATTTGGTGTTCCAACTGGATTCTAAATCTCACTCTCGGAATGAAATGCAATATCGAGCTGCAACTTTACGTTAGTTTTCTGTGAAGTTAGTTAGTTCTGTAGTATAAAACATTACTGCCTGCCGTTACTGTATGCCGTAGATAGTCACGGGCGGCTCGGCCTCCGGTGGCCCATACGCTTATGTAACATACAGATATATGTGCCGCCCCCGACGGGTTAAAGTTACAACAGCACTATTTGTCGAAATATTGCAGTGTGTCGTTTCTGACGCCGACTCAGCGCTCGGAGGTCACCACTCAGCACTTTTAATTACAAATTATGTTTACTTTGTTAATTCATGTAGACTTTTTGCGCCAGATACAAAAAGTCTACATTGTCATTCAAAGCACTTATAAATCTACGAATAAGTAGCAAGCAAAAGTGTCACACGTGATAGAAATCCTCAAAGGAATAGACTAAACATTTTTAATACGCAATACATTTCTAAACGGATCATAAATCGTACCCTTTATAAGACATTTCGATTTACAAATAATCATTTGCGACACATCCATTGTCCGAGGTCGGGCGGCCATACATCATTAGTTGTCAGATATGTTTTACGAGTGGCCCCAGCGAGCAATTTCACGCGCCGACGCCTGCCGTATCCGGTATTAAACGGTATCATGCAGGCTGCCTAGCGTCTGCCTAGATCTCGTATGATGGACGTGATTTGGTGGATATGGTGAAAAGAAATAAAGTTAGATAATTTAAAAGAATTTGGGTGCCAATTATGGTCATATCACAAGTACAAGGCGTAATTATGTTCTGATAACGCTTCAATCTGATTTTATGTCGTAATTTTTAAAAATTATTTTCTTTTTGTTACTTTTTACGTTTTTATTGCCTCTCTATGAGGGTTGTCAGTAGCCCGAGCACGAAAAACGAATGTAAATGTAAATATATTCGAGTTCGCTGCGCATTGATGACGTTTGGTTAATATTTCATACAAATTTCATAGACGCGCATCGAGTTCGAATACATTTACGGTTGTCAGAAATTTTCCTGCTCAGGCCGCTGGTGTCTAAATTTTTAGTTATGCAGATTTTGTTAGGTTTTTGGATATGCCAACAAAAAACATTGTATGGGTGCTCACCTCATTGCATTATGAATAAGATAAAATAAGTGATTAATTATTTTTTTCAACCTACCCTCATCCCTAATGTGGGGTCGGCGCAACACACTTTCGAGCATGTTGCAGGAAGGATTTGACTTTAGTTTTTACGAGCGGTTGCCTGCCAGATGTCAACCTCCATTGGAGGATACAGCCCCGGGCAAACCATGTTAGAAAAATACCTCGCCCGACTTGGGAATCGAACCCAGGACCTCCAGGTTCACAGCCGATATGCGCTGCCACTAGACCAAGGAGGCACCAAATACCATTGCGCTGTACCATAAATGATTATAGAACTTTATTACCGTCCAAAATCCTCCGCTTTGAAATGCAAATCACATATTCATATTACAAAACAAACAACCAAAAACTATACAAACCCGGTAAGACATAAACCGGTAGCCTCTGGGGTCACATTCAGAGTCCTGCAGGGACCACAAATATCACTGACATTACCATATGAATTCAGAGAGCGTTATAAACGAATAATATGCAAATAAAGAGAGATGCTCGCGTGCCTGCCGCGTCGTAAAGTTCTCACGGCATGATTAGCACGCATAAATCTAGACTTTAACATTTACAGCACCTCTGGGAATGTATTTGACGTGCGGTGTACCGACCTCTTGTTTATGCCAATAGTTAAGTAGGTAGTGATAACTGCTGGAAGTCTGGAGACTGTCATGCTACGACAAGAATGAAACAAAATTTCTTGTTTCATTCTTCTGGTTGTCCCTCTCTAATGGCGGGGTCGCCGCAGCACACATTGCCAAGCATGTGGTAGAAAGGATTCGGCTTAATTTTACGATCGTCTGAATGCCTGACGTCAACCTCTTGGGGATCCAGTCCCGGGCAAATCGTGTTAGATACCGCTTTACCCGACCTGGAATTCGAACTCAGTACCTCGCGCTTTGCTGGCGCCCAAGTTTGCTGCAACTAGACAAACAACAATGTTAGAATTTAAACATCCAAATAACTTGACAATTCTTTTTCGGACAACATACATTAGCGCTCAATCGATAGGTATAGAACTGTGACTGCCTCGGTGGCGCGGTTGTATTTCGGTACGACTACCGTCCTGAGGTCTTGGGTTCGATCCCCGGGTCCAGCAAAGTGATATTGGATTTTTCCATATCAGCCCGGAGTCTGGAATTTCTGTCCGGTATGACAATAGGCTTGCCCCATATCACATCTCGGACGGAACTACGCTCGGCAAAATGTGAGTGTTCTAGTTCACTAGGGGGCCTTTGACCACCCCTTCGGGGATATAGGCGTGAGCTTATGATAGTGTGTTAGTGTATAGAAGTGTTGTGGTCCTCACCCTGATTCTGTAATGGCCTGTGCAATAGACGATCTGAATCGAGTGTGCAGATAGATAATAATAATAAAAAATATACCCAACAGTCACACACATAGTCCTGACCCCACACTAGGTGTAATCTGAATCGCGGATAACAGAAACTACGAGAGACTTTCGGTCTCTCAACACCCAGACCCGAAATTACTACGTTTAAAAATGACTACGTGAAAACTAGAGGGGGTCTTGGCATATACTACGGGTGGTCACCGAGGGGGGTTGAGGGGTATAAAAATATAAATAATAGGTCACGTATGTTCCCTAAACTCTGTAGAAGAAAAAATGAATTACGACTGGTCCAATATACGAATTCTGTATTGCTAATCTGCTTAGTCTCCACTCATTTAAATCCTTTTAGCAGACTTCTGATAAATAGTCGATAAAACGTATTATATTGATGGCTAAATGATAAAACTGAACAGATGCGTGCAAATGAGGTTTTCCGATGAGAGTCCAGCGACCATCCGTGAAATGGTGTTATCTTTGTTAATAATATACATGTCTAGAGACCGCGTTAAATAAAATCTTACGGCTACAATCAAAACTTGCTGGCAATAAAACATAATAAGACCAAAGAATAGTACTGTAATTTATTTGTTTAAAACTGGGTCATAATGTAAACATAGCATAGCATTATACTTTTATAAAATAGATTAATAGAGTATCCAATGTATGATGAACACATGGAAAGCGCAGTGCAATTAAAAAAACAACGACCTTGAGAGACAATCAGTTTATTAGTGGGGTCACCAAAATCATGCTGATACGCAGAAATGCTTCTTCTGAGGAGGAGTCCCCAAATAAAATATATATAATACACCCAACAGTTACACACATAGTTCTGACCCCACACTAAGATCGAGTCTTGTGTCGTAGGTATTAGGAACTACGAGAGACTTTCGGTCTCACAATACCCAGACACGAAACAAATATATGTGGGCCACACAGACATTTGTCTCGATGCGGGAATTGAACCCACGACCTCACGTTTCACAGCTGGCTACTCGCCCGCTGCGCCACGGAGGCTGTCAAATGCTAACAGTGTTGTGATTATTTTGTCTAACTGCCGTTACTGTCCATCTAGATAAGTATAAAGGGTTTAACACAGCCTCCAGTATGCGCCGCGCCTAACGCGATCCCGTTTGAATTCAAAGCCGCTAATTGTTGGAGGATTTCGACAATTTTGGGGGGAACATTAACCGCCGGAAGCGGAGACGTGTTAATTTGAATATTTTTTGTTTAATTAAAAATTTCTGTCCTGGGTTTTGGAGTTTTGTGGAACGATTAATTTATTGTACCCTTTGAGCTATAGCGTGAAAACAGTGATTGAAAAATAAGTTTCGTAGCAAAAGAGTGTGTAAGCTCAGTTACATGTAAGGAGTAGGCACACTGCCACTAGAACAAAAATTGTGATCAATACCAGGAAGGTAAATTAAAAGTAGTATGAATTTGGCGTTATTCACTCTTCTGCATCACCCTTATTTGGTCTCTGAAAGAAATATCTTTCCTTCGCAATCATCAATATATTCGCAATCAATAGTTTTTTGCTCACGCTTGAACGCACAGACAAATAATAATAAATAATAACAAATAAATAAATAACACCCAACAGTCACATACATAGTTCTAACCCCACACTAAGATCGAGTCTTGTGTCGTAGGTATCAGAGACTACGAGAGACTTTCGGTCTCACAACACCCAGACCCGAAACAAATATCTGTAGGCCATACAAATATTTGTCTCGGTGCGGGAATCGAACCCGCGGCCTCTCGCTTCGCAGCCGGCTACTCGCCCGCAGCGCTACGGAGGCTGTAAATAACCGATTAATAATAAAATAGACATTTTATGAAGTCCTAAAACAGTCAAAATCAAATCACATTAAAGTTAGAGTTAACTGGATTACCGCACATTAATTTTTAAATAATAAACTTGTTAAAATTATACAGTGGGGAGGGAGCGACAGCAAACAAACCAGCCACGGGTTATACAGGGCTGGATTTTAGGGATTTGGGAAGGGGTGGTGCCTCACGTTTATGTGATTTTTGTTCTCATACTAGAGGTATATGTTGCTCGCGACGCCACTCCCGTGATGATTTTTTTAAAAGCAGTATTCAGGAATGGTGTAGCTTTGTAATAGATAGTAAAAGATAGAATCGAGTGACAGGAGTCAGGGAGCTGGTCGCCTCTTTCGTCAAGTTGTCGTTTTGTGAACCGAGGTTTTGGGTTCAAATCCCAAGCCGAGCAACAAATGCTATTGTGATGCGATTTGGCCGGGATTCAATCTGCGATACGATCTCCGGCGGGGGTTTTCAGGCAGGTGGCTGGTCGTAAAAACTAAAGATAATTTCTTTAGGCAACATGCTTACAAATGTTTTACGCCGACCCCACATCCAAGTGTGATGTGGGCAGATGGAAGAACAAGATAATTATTGTTAGCACCTGCTAACCTACCAAAAACATATCTACTCAACCCTTTTGGGCTTAGGCGGTTACGATAGGGCCACAAATTGAAAACCATTGATACATCATATTTGTGGCACTCTTTATTGGCTTTATTGTACAAAACTTATGATTTCTTAAGTTTACGCGAATGTTATACATTGAAATAAAACTATTTTTACGGATTCTATCACGATTTGGTTTTTTAATTTTCATTTCCGACGTTTCGAAGGCTTTGCAGTCTTCGTGGTCACGGGTCGGACTCGACAGTTTTATTTCAATGTACAAAACTTTTCTTCTACGTCCACTTTTATACTAAGTATTTCTGAATACGTCCCCGTTCTTAGCCAATTGGGAGGGATTTTAATTTGTAATCCAATATGGTGATTAAACAGCAACCGGTAAATACATATATGGGATTAAAACTTTTCAGTTCATTTAACTGCCGCCTCGCCCCCCACCCCGCCGGTACGTTACACTTGTTTTAACGCGACAAATTAATAACTGTATGCATTTGGTGCGAGCTTACCGAATTACTGGTGTATAACAATATTGTGGTACAAATAATGGTCATATGTCAGAAAATTATTGTTTTATTGGTTTATGGAGCCATACGAACAGGTGGCCTGGTGGTAGCGAACTAGAGTTGAGTGGTAGAGCAACGCTGTAGACAGTAATGTCTACAGCACGAATGGGCCGGCTCAACCGGTTTGATACCACTGTCTCACAAAAAACCGACGTAAAGTGGCAGCTTACTGTCGCGATTCGTTCAGTGAGTGAGATTTCCGGAGGGTTATTTCCCCCCTCCCCTCCCCTTCCATTCCCTTTTGAGGTTGGCAACGCACCCATATTTATTTTTGTGTCTTGGGTGTCTATGAGCGGTGGAGATCACTTACCATCAGATGACCGATCGGCTCGTTTGCCAGTCTGTGCTATAAAAAAAACACATTTCGCCAAAATTCGAATTAAAATAACTGTCCCACTTGCCATTTACCTATGTAATCTTAAATAGCATGAAGATATAAGTATCGCGACTGTTATTGTCTTTTGACATAACAAGGCTTCTAGGCAATATCTTAAAGCAGCACATAACATTCCAAGTAAAGTCAATAGATCCACGCCACGAACAAACATTTTCAGTGAGGTAAACAATTTTCATGTGTGGACACACAAAATCTCAAGAGCCTGTGTAGCAGATCCCGGAGTCTCGGGTAATTGGACAGAAAATGCAGGGTCCCAGCCCATCGCTTCATTCAAGTACCAACGTGTAACGAGACGCGAGACTTTTGCATAAATCCAGACGAAATGTTGCTTTTACCGATTTGATGGTTCACGTTGTATATTTGAGATGTAAGATTTTTGAAATAAATTTTATTTTATTTGATTATTTTTGGACGGGAAAATGTAAAGTTGATTAAATTACTCATCATCATCATCATCATCAGCCATAGGACGTCCACTGCTGACCATAGGCCTCCACCAAAGATAAAGGTCGCAGGAAGTCGCTGGATGCAGGCCGCTTCCAAAAGGTCGGTCTGGAAATCTTTGGGGGAGGCCTATGTATTACTCACTTAATGGTAATAGATTACTTAATTTATGACGAACACTGACAATGTCAGAATTTGGGGGGGAGGATTAATCACCTCCTCATTGGGTCATTATGTCTATCTACAAAGATGTATGTATGGAAGGTGCAGTATTTTTTTAGTGAAGTAAAATTCATGATAACCAGGTTGTAGTAGTTGCAATAGTTAAAGAGTAAATAACTTGACAATCCTACAAAGATGAAGAAGAATACAATATCCAAAATCTATAGGTACCTACGAATCTATTAACAGAACAGAACAACACCATAGAACTCGGTGAACGGAACCTTTTCAACATAGTAAAACACACCATCAACAAAGTTATCCGGTGGCATCGTTTGTCAAATCACTCGACTAAACTTTAGCTATTAAACTTTAGCTTTAGCTTGCCTTCGAATATCTCAACTTACCTCGCTTCACGGTGAAGTAATTGATGTGCTACTGGCGTTTAATTAATAATTTGCTGATTATATTAGGAAGGTCAGGAAGACAAAACCTGAACCTTGTTCTAGTAATAGTGTAATAGGGATGTAGACTGTATATGGGGTTTCTCAAAAGTGCATTTTATAAGGTAAGTTCTCTTGCGTGCAACGTCCTTTGGAACGAGCTTTCTGCGGCTGTCTTTCCAGATATTACGAGTTAAGGAAGACTTTAAGAAAATACCTACCTGCTAGCTGTACCTAGGCAAAGGCCGGCAACTCATCCATGATACTCCCGGTATTGTGGATGTTTACGGGCGATGGTGATCACTTAACATCAGGTGACCCACTTGCTCATTTGCCTACTCTCCTATAAAAAAAAGGATATCAATCTAAATGATTTTCCTCGGATGATCCCCCAGATAAGTTGGCTTGAACCGGTCATAAAGATTAACGTCAGGTGGATCTGTTTGTCTGCCTTCGTAAGCTAATAAAGAAAGAAAGCTTATAGTACGTCCAGATCTATAACATTTCACCGAGCAAAGCTCCGTAGCTATAGCAACGACGCGTGTCTGCTACGATAGTGTGGGCGTAATTTGCTACGTGAACATTCCAGCAACGAGGCTATCCACCCAAAACTCCCGAAGAAACTGACAAACGTTGAAGACTTGTTTAAGGCGACTACCCAAGACAGCTTGACTTGGTGCTAAACATTGAGGGAAAAACAATATCAGATAATCCTTCAGACTCTAGATAGAGTCCGTGGCGCGGCGACCAAGTAGTTGTGAAGGGATAACCTACGGGTTCGATTCCCACATCGAGGCAGTGAACATCTAAAGTCTGCTTACAGTTTTCTCCACGATAATTTCTAAGGTGTGTATATCAACTCGCAACATACTAGTGTAATGGAGCAAGGCCTAACTCTTCTTTAGATGAGCCAATGCTATCACAAGCGTCATATAAAAGAGGCGATTTATTACACTCTTAACATTTTGATTACACACATCGATACCAGCTGAACGTACCTTGCACATTAAAAAACGGGGATACCCTATATAAAATTAAGTCAACACGTTCCTTCGAAATATTATTCATAGAAAACCTTCTTGAGGTGCTGAGAACTGGATCGAGGGAAGAAAGGGAACGTGGTAACTTCCTTCATGAATTGTAAATGTAATTTGGCGGGTGTGTGTGGCAATTGTTTCTGCGCGATTGTCGGCTTACGATTTTAGTGATGGACGACCAGAGGATAAACGTGACTTATAGGTATGGCTATAGTCTTTGAAGATTAGAAAAATGTCTGATGGCCATGCTGATAGGTACAGCTTCTGGAGCAAAGTCGGGGGAAGCCGCGGGTTCGGCTCCCTCGTGTGGACAATTAATGTCTGTGATCAACGATGCTTGTTTATGGTCTGGGTGTTGTGAGAGCGAGTCTCTCGTAATTTCTAATACGTACTTATGTTATGGCTGTTGGTGTATGAATTATTTATTTATTTGTTGCAAATCTTGCTTGATCTTGGGCTAATCATTATGCCCCTTACTCATAAAAATATTTAAGCGCTGCTTATCTTTAACCATAGGTTGTCCCTTTCATTTTTTAAACAATGTAACGCAAGGAGAAAGTGACAGACTATTCTTAGCGAAAATGCTTTATATGTAAGGCCCTGGGCCCTTAAAGTTCCTAGTACCTATCTACGCTAAAAGAAACAATCCATGTATATGCGTTATTACGATTTCATACAATCAGTAACTGAAGATAATTTAAATTTTATCAACAGGAAAAGGGAAATGTGATACAAATGCGAAAAGTCGAGAGAATCTGAGATTGTCTTACGTATATCGGATTATGGTAAGGCGAATGAAAGTTCAAGCCATGCATATACGGTGAAATGGGATTGTCTTATCACATTGTTTTAACCGACTTTAAATGAAAGGAGGTTCCCAATTTAATATATATTTTTAGTTTTACGTATTAATAATAAGATATGTTTTGAAATGTAACATTGTATGCCAATTGCCAACAATGTTCACACCACTATGAAAACAACGGTTCTTGTCCGATCATTGAAGTTAAGCAACGTCGGGCGCTGTCAGTACTTAGATGGGTGACCGTCTGGGAACACCGAGTGATGTTGGCTTTATTCCTTCACGAAATTATATGAATAATACCGTCAAAACAAAAAAAATATTACCCGCTTTCCGACTATATCGGATAAAAAAAGTATCTGACTCCCCTTCAGGAGAAAAAGACGTCAAAAATATTTTTTTTGTAGTGTGGCTGTATTGACCGAAGTTCCTTTGCCTTATTGAGGGATTATTTAAAAAGGTAGGAAAATAAAATAGGTGTTTTTTAATTTCTTTTAAATTAATGTTCACTACGTGCACATTATCTTGACCGACCTGAAAATAATGACAAATGTTGTGGACTGCGGCGGCTTTGATCTAGTTAGAAAGGCCGACACGGCAAGACATGAAAGGCGGTCCATGGCTAACTTCAACCCGGAAAGACGGATTAAATAGTGTAACTAATCCCATGGTTTCCAATACCGTTTTCTAGTTCGTCAATCTAGATAACAACTTTCTGCAATTAATATAACTTAAAAAATATCCCTATGTTAAAAGAGAGTACAGTCTCAGGATATTTCATCAAAAAACGTTGCTTCATAGATTTGTTAGAAAATATACTTCCTGTCTCCGTCTTTTTCTTGTAGATTCCCTTTGAGTCATGACGAAGCGAGACAAAAGAAATACTTCGGAGAAAGTTTTACATACATACGCTAGATGTCGCCAAAATCAGTTGCGCGCGAGCTCTGAAAAATGGCGTCGGTTTGTTGTGTAAAATTAATTAAATGTAACGTTTTACATACGTTTTTACAACGTAGAATTTTATTTCATAGTGGCGGTATGAGTGTGTGTTTTGGTTATAATATATGGTCAAGTGAAATGGATGTCTTGGACCCAAAACGCCTTTGGAGCTTCCATGATGGTTGAAGGTAAGTCTTCAGTCTTCACTTTGCCGATAACCCTTTACAGGTACGAATTTGTCATTTTACATCAAACTGTTAAATCATGAATGTGAGAAAAACAAAATATTGTGAATATGTTATTGACAGCCTCCGTGGCGCAGTGGGCGAGTAGCCGGCTGTGAAGCGAGAGGCCGTGGGTTCGATTCCCACATTGAGACAAATGTTTGTGTGGTCCACAGATATTTGCCCAAGTCTGGGTGTTGTGAGATCGAAAGTCTCTCATAGTCTCAGACACCCACGATACAGATTATACCTAGTGTGGGGTCGGGACTAGGTGTGTGACTGATGGGTGTATTTATTATTGTTTAATTTGAGCATAGCTTTTTTTGTTCCACATCGTCCGTGGTTTCACATAAGATTCCCATTTTTCTGAATTATCATTTTTTCAAGTTTCTCGAAACTCTTATAATAGCTAGACCACATTTATTGCTGTAAGATGTAATGGCAGACAAGCAGACTAAGTAAACGCAATAAGCATAATGCCAAACTAGTGTTCTTGAATTGACAAACTCGATAATAATAATAATAATTGCTAGGCCCGGGTTTTGAACCCATACTACTTAAGCTACTCAAGTATCAACATAGTCCGTAAACTCGCATAGTTAATTTATATTCAGTAGGTATTACGACTTTTTAAACAATTTGATATTGCAAGTCGTAGGTAGTAAGCTAAGAATTTACTTTGTATTTAATACATTCTTGGGAAGCCGTTTCTTATGCCTACGATCGGTAGGTAGTTACCGTCTACGTTTGTCGAGGTACTGGTTTGTCGAGGGGCAAAATTAATAACACTGTCAAATTCCATGAACTCGTGTCAAATAAAAATTCAGTTCATAGGTAGAAGCGCGGGATCAGTCGCCTCCTTGCTCTAGTTGGGCCACCGGAAATCTCCCTCACAGAACAAAAAGCTACCACTTTACGTCGGTTTTCTGTGAGACAGTGATATCAAACCGGTCGAGCCGGCCCATTCCTGCTGTAGACGTAATTGTCTACAGCGTGGCTCTACCAATGTGAGAATCATTAAAGACTAAACGGCGAGACAGACAAACAGAACTGTCTTATAAAATACACGTTTTACCGACATATTATACGGAGACATTTCTTAAAACTACTTTTTGGACTGAAGGGAATCTAAATTGGCGTGAATTTTACGAGGGCCGTCCACCTTGTTCGACAGGGCTCGACGCGACGTGGCTACTTATAAAAAGGACTTTACGATGATTCGCTTCTGAATGCATTGTTTACTTGATAGGTTTGGCCGTTGAAGTTGTTTTTTGAGTGGGCATTGGGTAAAGTTAGTTTGAATCATGTGTTTGGGCTAGACGAGATTTTTTTATTGCGATCTGTTGCATCAACATGTGTCATCACACTAGCAAGCTGCTTACCTGATTGTAAGTGGTATGACTAAGTACATAGACTCACGCCTGTATTCCCGAAGGGGAAGGCAAAGGCGCACTAGCGAACTAGAACATCTACATTTCGCCGAGCTTAGCTACTTCCAAGATGTGATAGGGGGCGAGCATATCACCATATCGAGAAAACTCCAAACTCGGGATTGATTTTAAATAGAAAAACTTAATATAATTTGGCCCGTACCCGGAGATCGAACTCAAAACCGCAGGACGTTTGGCGTACCCGGTACCGTGCACGCAATACAACTAGCCCACCGTGGCTGTCTCAGTCAGTAAGTCATTTATACTTTTGTAAATTACAGTTCCTTCGCCTCTTAAGACAGTTTTAAGACACGTCGCGTAAACCTAAGAAATCAGTTTTAAGATATGCTCTATTTACCATTTATACGAACATTTTCCATCAAATAGCATTTATCATAAACCAATACGTAATTAAACTCGTCTATCGATAGACTGATGGTTTCGCGGTGCGATCGGGTCGCCTCCCGAGACTACGGCATCTGTTCAGAGCAGATAAAGTGCGCCTGCCATCAGTAGACCGTGTCTTGGCTTTACACTGCTGGCTGGAAAATGTGTCGATTAAAAATATATACAACGTGTAACATAATTAACGCACACCCTGTTAGTAGTTTGTGCAGAACAGGCTTCTAAATCTTTTCTACTTGCCCTTATCCCACCTATATGTGGGGTCGGCGCAACACACTTTTTCAAGCATGTTGCAAAGAGGGTTTGGCTTAGTTTTTACGACCGGCCGCTTGCCTGACATCAAACCCCTATGAGGGATCCAGTCCCGGGCAAATTAAATTAGAAAATTTGCTTTGCCCGACCTGGGATCGAACCCAGGACCTCCCGGTCCACAGCCCATACATGCTGCCACAGGCCACTAGACCAAGGAGGCGACTAACAGGCTTCTAAATCGATTTCATAATTTTTTTTTCTAAAATTAATGAAAACTATGTATCTACATAAACAAAAATCACCACGTGATAAAGCTTCCGAACAAGCTAAATTCAACCGCACTAGTGCCAGGCTATAAGATATTTTTAAAAATACAAATGAAATATAAAAAATTAAAAAACTGAACTTTACTCTGATAGTAATAAAGGTTTTTTCAACAAACACCAATTTGTTGTAAAGATCGTTTCAGTCTATGAATTATTATTGTATGTACCTATTTATATGTTTTTTAATAAGCGTGTCTGAGGGTGTGCGATAATTATGTTACACTTTGTATATATATTGTAGACGATGAATTAATAATTTTCTGCCGCAGGCGGGAATGCCAATAAAAAGCCGTAGAATCTTCGTGTTCAGATGTATATTCACTATAACTACGGGTAGGTTTTTTCTGTACAACGATTTTCCTTGTTACGATTCTTGATACTCTTTTCGATACTTTTTCGATACTTTTTCGATACACAAAATGGTCTACTATTCTACAATATTAACAATGTCAACTCTCACCGGGTGCGCGACTAAGATTCTACCGCTCCGGTCAATGAGCGGCGCGGGCAGATTTTATCTCTTGCGGGGGCGGCGGTCGGTCCCAACTAATAGGACACCGCCGCCGACCGTCCAATCATGTGCGTTCAAATTCTGTGCCCGGTGAGTTTTACTTATAACTAACATGCAACTATATACTATATGCGACGTCTGCAACATATATGTAGATATATTTTATATTCTCCATAAATCCTCAGTCGTACGGAATGAAAAAACGAGAGTCAGGTTCAAAACAAGTCATAATTTTTTTTTATAGCAGATGAGATAGGCATATGTCCAGCAGTGAATGAGTATAGGCTGATGATGATGGTTTTTAGTTACGATATCAATGCCATTATGTTTTATTTCAAATCATTTTTCCATGTCCATAACTTTTACCAAAAAATCTTACAATATCTGAAATGTCCAATTATTTCGGCCTTAACTGTAAATATACAGGACGTGTGCCTGATTGTAGGTGATTCTGTTTTTAATTAAAGTTCAAGTTGCCGTGAAAAAAGTTCCTCGGATGGAAATGGAAGTCTTCGTTAGTTTATGGCGCAGGTTCTATCTGTTTCTTTAGGGCTCTTCCCCGAGCAAGTAGCCTCGGGCATTCGTTCAGGGCGCTTGAGTTGGCGAGCTATAGCGGTGAATTGAACGTATGGATTTATGAAATAAAAAATTGAATTATAATAAAAATACGTCACCTAACAGTCACAGAGTCCTGACCCCACACTACGTTTAACCTATATCGTGGATATCAGAAACTACGAGAGACTTTCGATCTCACAACATCCAGAGTCCAGACCTGAAACAAATTTCTGTGGGTACCACAAACATTTGCCTCGATGCCGTAATATTTATGAGTCTTTTGCAAAATCTAAAACGGCTTTAATTCAAATTACAATTGTCCTTAAGACCTCGCGTCTCTATGCTTAGTTACCACAAGTTAGATGAAATGACTTCTAAATGAGTAATATCAACAATTACATATAATTTTGATAGGCTCGTATTTGATATCGTACGCGATAGGCTCGCCCCCTATCACATCTGGGACGGAACTAAGCTCGGCGAAATGTGGGTGTTCTAGTTCGCTAGTGCGCCTCTGCCTACCCCTACGGGGATACAGGCGTGAGCTTATGTTATGTTATGTTATGTTACGTATAATTTTTTTTATATCTGCATGAACATCGCCCGATGTCGATGATTAGAAAGGCTATTAGTCTGGTGTAGTTTACGCCCTTCCATTAGATGTTTTATTTTGATTTAGAGATCCGTATATGAAAAGACGATGACTTGATAAAGGTCGAAGGAAGTCGCTGGATGCAGGCCGCCTCCAACAGGTCGAACTGGAAATCTTTGGGGGAGGCCTATGTCCAGCAGTGGACGTCCTGTGGCTGATGATGTTGATGATGATGATGATGATGATATGAATAGGAAAAACCTTTTTGCCTCTCAGTCTGTTTGTGTGTTAGACAATATTTTTATCGGGAACGGGTAAGGAGACTACTCTTGTTGAAATACGTATAAATGCTACAGTTAACGGATAAGTGTAAAGAATTGACCCAAACGCAGTTCAAAGGTTTGGCTAAATTGGCATTCGCAAACTTCCATCTCAAAACATTTTGGGCTTAGAATATTGAAATTTAGCGTGGGAAAGAGGTAGGAGGAAAAGAAAATAAAAATTATTACAAATGGATGAAATTATTACAAAAAATGTTCAGCAAATAGGACAGGCATATGTTCAGCAGTGCCTAGTAGCTGATAATGATGATGATTCCTAAAAAAATAAGATAGCTTGTGGCGGCAAAAAAAATGAGTTTTATATTTACGATACCTACATTGAGTAATATTTAAACATTTTATGTTAGAGAACCCTTTTCAGACGTATTCGCTCTTGACCGGTTTTTAAATATACTTTGAATGGCAGGTTATGCCGATCCCCATAGGTTTTACAAAAAACGTTCAAAGTGAGTGAAAATGCTTTGATATCGCGTGGATGGGCGCAATCTATGCTTTTACTTACTAGCTAATTAGTTGAGTGCAGGTATGTGGGTTCGATGGGGGTGATGTTGAATTTTAACTCTTTGGTTCTTATTGTTAATTGTGTAAACATTTACTGTAAAATGTTTTATATAAAAGGTAGATACATTACCGATAAAACGTGTCAAAGCCGATACGTTTTCCGATGAGTGATCCGTGAGATCCGAGAGATCCGTGATGAGCTTTTGTATATTAATATAATATAGTATGTACTGTAGTTCTTTTTATGCTCTATATTATGACTTTTGATAGCGGCTTTGTCCGCGCGGGAGTTTGTGTCAAAAAGATGAATTTTCAACAATCCGTTTTTTATCAGATGCCTACGTCATAATAACTAAAAATATCTGTGTGCAACAACCCAATCCGTTAAGTGATTTGAACACTACTATGTTTAATCTAGGTAGTGGTAAATATTTCTAGATAAAAATGCATAGTTCGGGTAAGATATAGAAAGAGTTCCATTAAGTTTTTCCATCAGTGTTGCCATAACGAAACATTACAATCTAGCGTGAGACGATAACGGCCCGTAATATTATTTTGATGGCAACAACCAGAGGACATTTTCGCAAAGTTTAAAATCTAGTTTGGTTGGGGAGCCATTCAGACTACCTGACTAAGGCTAGGTCCACACTGCCTAGTGCCTATGGTATGACTCTGTAATCAGCCATTCCGATGCAAATTCGCTCGCTGAACCAACTATGGCTTTATATAAAGGTTAGGAGTCCCGGTAAGGATGGGAGATTCACTCCTTTGAAATCTTGACCGTTTGATTTTGTCTGACTGCCTCGGTGGCGTGGTTGTATTTCGGTACGACTACTGTCCTGAGGTCTGGGGTTTCATCCCCGGGTCGGGTAAAGTGATATTGGATTTTTCCATATCAACCTGGAGTCGGGAATTTGTGCCCGATATGGTGATAGGCTCGCCCCCTATCACATCTGGGACGGAACTAAGCTCGGCGAAATGTGGGTGTTCTAGTTCGCGTTCGCGTGAGGTTTCGTATGATTTTCTCATTCACTCATAGGATGTCCACTGCTGAACATAGGCTCTCCGCAATTTCCATGTCGACCTATCCGAAGCGGCCTGCATCCAGCGACTGATTTTCTCATTATACTAATGCCGATTTATTTATTTCAATTTTTGTGAAATAAGTTAGTTGATAAGATTTTTATTTCGTGCAAATGTTTGCTTGCTGTGTCTCGTGTAAGTTTGGATAAAATGACGATCAACGTCTTCCTTACTTACAATAGTAAAGTGAAGAGTATAAAACTCTGTTTAAGTCAGACATCAATTAAGTTTTTATAATAATAATAATAATAATATTAGCCCTGTAATATTACTGTCCCACTGCTGGGCACGGGCCTCCTCTACTAATGAGAGGGGTTAGGCCTTAGTCTACCACGCTGGCCTAATGCGGATTGGCAGACTTCACATACCTTCGAAATTCCTGTGAAGAAATTCTCGGGTATGCAGGTTTCCTCACGATGTTTTCCTTCACCGTTATAGCAAGCGATATTTCACAATGAAAATACACTTAACATAGAAAAGTCAGAAGTGTATGCTCTATTTTGGGGTTGGTCTCGAACCTCCGACACTTGTCTCGGCAGTCCATACCATTCCCAACTGAGCTATCGCTGCTTAAGTAAACTGCGAAGTTTTTATATCTATAAAAAATCTAAATTGAAATTGCGCGATTAGAGATTGGTGATTATGATTAGTAGTAGTGTCGACTCCTAGATTTTTCAATCGACTTCAAAAATATTTGCCTCCGTGGCGTGGTGGTATTTCGGTACGACTACGGTTCTGAGGTGTCGGGTTCGATCCCCGGGTCGGGCAAAGTAATATTGGATTTTTCCATATCAGCCCGGAGTCTGGAATTTGTGCCCGATATGGCGATAGGCTCGCCCCCTATCACATCTGGGACGGAACTAAGCTCGGCGAAATGTGGGTGTGCTAGTTCGCTAGTACGCCTCTGCCTACCCCTTCGGGGATACAGGCGTGAGCTTATGTATGTATGTTACGCGATATCTCCGCCAAATATGGACCGATTTACAAAATTATTTTTGTGTTCAATAGAGCTTATTCCAAAGGTGGTCCCATATTACTATCCCAATTTGGTGACTATCGGATAAAGTTTGAAGTCGTCCGTTATGTTTTTTGACTTGTGATTATTTCAATTAAGCCACTGTTTAAGTTGCATTTACTGATTGAAATAAAACTATTTTTACGGATTCTATCACGATTTGGTTTTTATTTTTATGCTCGACGTTTTGAAAGCTTTGCAGCCTTCGTGGTCACGGGTTGCATTTACTGCACAACGTTATACAGTATCTAAGCTTCTGTCCTCACTGCGACTTCTCCGCCATCCTCAATGTTTGGAACGGCGTCCGCTATAGGAGTAAGTGAATTTTCCCCTTTATGCAGCCACTTGACTTCGGTACAGAAGGTTTTATCCTTTGATTACACTTGGAGAAAGTTACGAAGGAACGCGATACATGAGCATTGCCTCTTGCAGATTTACTGTTATGTTGAATTAAAAAAGTATTTTTTTTAACCTAGATTTAAAGTAAGAAAATTTTTCTTTGAATGTTGTGGACGATTCAGAAACTATGTTGGAATTGGGAGATAAGAGTGGTTAATGGGTGATTCTACGATAAGAGGTAACTTGTGCGGCAATCAGTTTAAAATAGGTTTTTTATTATAATTTTGTTGTTTTTTTGTAACAAATTAAATCATCTTTATGTGCTTTATAAAAACCATAACGATAAAATGCCTAATTACAGCACATTTTTGTGAAATTTTAAGCTAAAGCTTAAAAATGTCTCTACCCTGGCCTGTCCCCTTGTCGGTTTTAGCTTAACTTGCAGACAATACATACCTTCTTTATATCAGTTGCTAAACTTAAGTATGTTTACCATGAAATTAAATAAATATACTAAGGAATTATTTATAAAAAAGACAACAATAGTTGTTTATTTTCAATAATATTCAATTTTAATTTATGCCCCCCTTTTTTTGTGAATCTACCCTGGCAAATTTCTTTCGGTAACTACAAACGTTAAATATAAGACAGCCGCAATCGGAACTGCGCTCAAGGACACCTATCGACGTGAAGTTAGCATTACTAAACACGCAAGCCGTCAAAGTGCCGCCATTTTTTAGTTGTTGCGACGCATCCGTACGTTGTGGTGCTCTCGTAAGGTCATTGTGTCTCTCCACTGGTAAGTTATAAAAATTGTAATATTAATTGAATGAATCTGCAAATACTGCCTTAATTTAACAATATTGTAATAGTTAAAGTGTATATATAATTAAGCTAAACAAATCTTATTTCAATAAACACAATTGGTTTTGTCATGAAAACGTATCTCCCCTGTCGTATTTCATCTGTCAAATTAACTACCAGGGGAGATACTCACTAACCAGGGGACATAATTTGCGTCATAAGATCTTTGTCCAAACTAACTCAGGTGTAGCTAATGTCTATGAAAGTTAATTTTAAACGACTTAAATGACTAGAACTTAATTCGGAGCAATTTTCACACAAGTTTCCGGTATATTTATTTATTTTTAACCATGGTAAATGAAAATTCTTATGATAAAAATAAATAAAACAGATTTTCAGTTCATATTGATGTATCGTATATTATTGTTTAACGAAAAAAAGTTAACAAGTGAAGAAAGATTAGAGAAGAAACGTGATACAGAGAGACTAAGATATCAAAAAATTAAAGATGATCGAGATAAATTTGTATTGCAAAAGCAAAAAGAAAAATATATATTTAAAAAAGAAGGAGAAAGGAATTACAAAAACTGTCGATCAAATTACTCCTAGAAAGCAAAATAAGACGCGAAAGATATGCCAAGAGAAAGCGAGAGAGCGTAGGCAACATTCTCAAATGTTAATAGTGTTCTAGTAACGCCATTCATTTCAGATATTGATGATCAAATGTCACAAAAGAATTTATATAGAAGAGTTGTTGCTGCCAAACTGTTTTTAGAAGTGCTCAATCACCAATTAAAAGAAAATTATTCTATTCTTCCAAAAAAGATTATTCAAATGAATGTTAAGCGACTAATTCGTGCAAAAATATATAGTACAAAACGAAAAAGATATGAAACATTTCAGATAATTTATAATAGAAATACAGGTAGTTTTTTGTGAAATAGGTGAGCACACTGAAAAAATATATTAACTTTAATGAGCAAGACGTTTCATTTATCTCAGAAGATCAGAATGTCCAACTGCCTACGCCAAATCTTATTTTGAAAAGGCACTTATTTTGATGTTCTACTCTTTAAAAAATTCAGCGAATGTATTTGAGAAAGCCCATGTATATTATATTTTGTTTATGTAGGCAAGATACTGCTTAAAATTTCGTTTTATATGTTGTTCATATAGGCAAGTTAGTGCCTTTATTAATTTATATTCTAATTGAAACATGTTCATTTAAGGTAACGTATAGCATAGCTATAGGTAATATGAATATTTTCCTGGTTCTTGAAAATCAGGTCCACATTTAGCGAAGATATCGCGTAATCTACATAAAAAACGAATTAAGGGTATACACATTTTTTTGAAATCGGTCGAAAATACTGTAAATATTAGCCTCTTTATTGGTTAATATGTAAGTCTGATGTTTAATAAAATTTAATTTACCTTCAATCATTATTTTATTAAGTCAAATTATCTCGCCTGGTAAAATACATATCTACCCTATTATTGATGTCTCTACCCTGCCTGATGTATTTACCCTGGACTTCTAAAAAGTAACAAAATATGTATAAATTGACTTGCCCTTACATGAAAAGGTACATAAACGGGACAAAAATCGTAATATAAGTGTTTAATGAAAAACAAATCATTTTGCTCCTTGGCCGTATCCTCTATGGACTTGAAACCTCTTATCGTAGAATCACCCTAATACAAACATATAGATTTATGGGCCTCTATTGATAGTATATGTGAGAAAGTATAAATTTGGATTTGGAAAAGGTTTGTTTAGTCGCTTTCTTGGTCTCGTAGCAGCGAGGGCTAAGGGCAGTGGGATCCTGTGTTCATATCTCAGGTCGGGCTTATGGGAATGGGACCCCACTTAGGAATTCCTTAAGCGAACGTAGAAGGAGACTTAGGGGCCACTAAATTTCTAAATCCTAATCTTTTTATTTGCAAGGGCTTGAGATTTGTAAATCAATGTTAGCGGCTCTAAACGATGATATTTTTACATCTAATTATATGAACTGTAAAACACTTTCCTCCCCTTTTATATATTAATGATATTTTTTATAATTAGCTTGAAGTTACTTATTAACTTCTCATCTAACCACAACTTAGGTAAAATAAACCCGCACCACTGCGTTGAATTCGCAAGTTATTTCGGAAACCAGTCACGTCCACGTTGCGCGGTGTACCAAAAATTGCAGCGTAACAAAGCCTCTGCCAAGTGACTTCATTAGGAAGCTGTTTACGGTACATCGTACACGCAAACTTGTTGCAACCGTCGCCAAGCCAAATAATGTTGGTGTGACTGTTTTTACTGCGGAAAACTGGATTCATATCTACCTGGATAGTGACCACCTTACAAATGGTTTCAAAACCATAGTGTCTCATACATGCAGTGTAGATCTATTCCTCTCCATCCAATGGTTGCCTGGAAGAGATTGCTTTTAGCAATAAGGCCGCCACTTGTGACACATTTTTTTTGTTGTTGTGTTGTTTAGTGTTACCTGTTTTCTGTGTGTGTCGACAATAAAGAGTTACTATCTATCTATCTAGATCCCGTTCCAGGTTCTGCCAGTGTTTATCCGATTCTTCCTAGGGTTTACGATATGACTTGATGGTTACGGCAGGTATGAGCGTACATCCTTGTATATCAGACCCCAGTGCCCTAATCGAATGTCTGTCCCATGTCGTTCGATTCGCGTTTATCCTCTTTAAACTAGCAGATATAATCGAATATTATATGGTTTCAATAATATAAGTGGTCTCCGATTCGATAGATGTTGAGACAAGAGGCATCTCAATGCAGCCACAAACGAGGCGTAACGTGAGCTGTCTGTATAGAATGCTGTGAAAAATTTTGAAAATACAATATCTGATACAAATGTATCTTTAGCCTATTTACAAAGACATTCAACATTATATAGACAGGACAACAGAGTAAATCTTGTAATCCAAAAGTTGTGACCTCGTGGTCACAAGTCACTCAGTCGTATTTGAAACATACGCGCGCAAGGTCGTGCCAGCGTAATAATGTTTAGACAATAAAATTGTCTTACGTGATTCTTGAACATTCACAGAAAATTCTAAGGTAAAATTGTAAAAGGCGCCCACGCATTGTAATAGGTATAAGTGGTTGATGGCTTTACTGACGTTTGAGATATTTTTTTTGTATGGAAGCTTGCTAGATAGCCACTCTATAGTTAGTAATATTAAATCTCTTTGCCTATTTAACATTGGAGAATGGCCTGAGATTCGAACCGAAGACCTCCCAATCCATAGCAAATATTCGCTGGCCATTCAATATTGATTGGAAAATCCGATAGTTAAATATTTGCTTGACAGGAGACAGGGGCAAATATAATGCTGTTATAACATTAAACATCGACGTCTGGACATCGGCGAGGGTCAGCAAATACTTCATTGATAAAGTACACAAGGACAATAGTAATTCGACAACTGGTCAATTTCTACTATTTGTCATCGACTTTAGATGCTGACAGCATCGGTGGCGTGGTTGTATTTTGGTACGACTACGGTCCTGAGGTCTCGGATTCGATCCCCGCGTCCGGCAAAATGATATTAGATTTTCCATATTAGCCCAGAGTTTGGAATTTGTGCCCGATATGACGATAGGCTCGCCTACTATCACATCTGGGACTGAACTAGCTCGGCGAAATGTGGGTGTTCTAGTTCGCTAGTGCACCCTCTACCTACGGGGATACAGAGGTGAGCTTATTTTATGTTTAGATAGAAAATTGATTTGTAATTCAGTGTTTTAACAAGAGTTATGAGAACTCTTAGTTATTCTAAAACTTTACGAGCAGCTGTAGGTACAAAAATAATTATCTGTGTTTGCTCCGAAGTTCCAAACGACAAATTAATGAGCTCCATTGAGACATTAAATGTCAAGATTTAAGACATAATATTCGTTACTTTTGCCTCTAATCTTTGAACTGACTTTTGTGAAAGTATCACTAAAATATGTTGCTTTTACTTTCGTTTTTTTTTTTATAGCAGAGACTAGCATATGGGCCACCTGATGGTAAGTGATCTGCACCGCCCAAAGACACCCGAGACACCAAAAGTATCATGGATACATTGCCAACCTAAAAGGAGTGGGAAACAGGGATTGTGAAGGGAGTAATAGGCCCACCGGAAAATCACTCACCGATCGAAACGCGACAGCGAGCTGTCACTTTACGTTGCTTTTCTGTGCGACAGTGGTATCAAACCGGTCGAGTCGGCCCATTCGTGCTGTAGACGTAACTGTCTACAGCGTGGCTGTACCACTAAAAAAAAGTTATTATACACGAAGAAACTGTTAGAAACTAGTTCACGGTATTGTCAAATTTCTTGTTATTCTGCAGGAGGTGGCGAAGTATTTGCATTGGGAATCAGTAATATGATTAAATTGTTGGCTGAACAGTTTTCCTCGCCCTTTGATTGTTGGCCCTCGATAATTTTGTTTGTGTCCACTCGGGCTCCACTGACCGTTTTATTGATTTATCTCATTAACAATACTGCAAAGGGAACTGATTTGATTAACATTTTTGCAACTAGTTCTGTAAATATTTCAGTAACTTTATATCGATGTTTTGATTTGTTCTTTTTAGCAATACTGTTGGCAAATATTTTGATTGTTTTCATAGCGTGTTAGTAAATTATTGTTCAATTTTTATTGTGATCCGGATCGTTGCAATATTCGATTGTTATGTTTTTACGCATACACTATTGTTGTTCAGGATCAAAATGAAACCATAGAAATATCATACATAGAACCGCAGTACAGGGCCACGGCGTGAAGGCGTTCTGGGTGAGCCGGTTTAGGTACCCAACGCCGCACGGCGTGTCAGTGTCCTATGTCAAGTCTTAGTATGAAGAGCTCCCACAAATTTAATTATATTATGACGAACTGCGCTATCAAAGGATGTCACAATACAATGAACAAGCACCAAGGAAATATAAAGATAACATTTCACAAGTAATTAATTGCTGACATGTTTTAATATTAAGTAAAACATTCATCAAAACTACAAATAAAATTGTAAAAATGACAGACGCCATTTACGTTATGAATCATTATGAATGTTGCCAATAATGCCAACCAATTTACCCATTTTTTAAATACTATTAGGGATAATGAAATGAGAGGGAAATGCTTCCATACAATCTTGGGCCTAGATTGTAAAAGGATGAAAGTAGTGTCAATTAATAGATATAGTATATTATGAGATCATTACTAAAACTTTGACTTAAATAAAAGTGAGGTTATGGAATAAACTATACGCAAACAAATGATGTTCTAGTTAAAATGCAAGTCTATATTCATATTAAACTAATTAACTCTGCGATAACTCTGTTTGTGCAGTGGCGTGCACTTCGTATAGACAAAGCTACACTGCCTATCCTGACAATTTGCTATTAACATAAATAATGAACAAATCAAATAACACAGCTTAGCTTATGTTTGATATCAAAATGGGGATTATGATGATAGTAATTGGTGATGTAAGGGTTAAAGAAAATAATTTTCAACTTTTATGCGTACTCTAATCGGAAAGTGTGTTTTTTGCGTTTTCATGGTTATATCACTGTACCGATTTTTATGTAAATAGGTATGATTAAACCTAAAGGATTTTCTGTTTTTTAATCTTTTTTAACGAACAAATAAAAACCAAAAGGAGACGGGGATCTTTGGGCCAAAATGTAATGAGTTGAGATATGGCCCAAAAATTTGACATTTTTTTTATTTCAAAATATAAAAAAATCTGCCCAATTCACAATCTAGAAAATGAGATATCTGAAAAATAAGTAAAGGACATTATTAAAATAGAATCGATTACTTTACCGATTAAGATGAATGAGTTAATATATATATATATATATATATATATATATATATATATATACATACATATATATATATATATATATATATATATATATATATATATATATATATATATATATATATATATATATATATATATATATATGTATGTATGTATATATAATGTTAGACCCGGATGATTAATTCAAGTAAAAATAATTGAAAACATAAAAACTAACAATAAATAGTTCTGAAAAAAAAATCAGTAACTGAATAGCTTGGCGGCATGCATTCAGACCTTAGCTGGTTCCCTGTAAAAAAATCGTTTTCATTTGCTTCGTTTTCGTATTGTTTCGTGCGTGTGCGTTTTGGGTGTTTTCCATCTTTTAAATAGAACAATATTGCTCAGTCTGTAGAAATATTATGTTCCTGAGAATAATCGTCTTTGTGATCAACATTTAGTTATCGAATGTGGGTGTTCGAGTTTCTGCCATCCCTTCGGGGATATAGGCGTGAGCGTATGTTATCTACATTAAAACATATCAATACGTAAGATTTGTACTTATAAACATCAGTTGTTTGCGTATAGTTTGTTCCATAACCTCACTTTTATTTAAGTCAAAGTGAGGCTCATAACTATGTTCTCAGATTACAAAAAGTCGCCAAATGTTCAGTAATGATCTCATAATATACTATCTATTAATTGACACTACTTTCATCCTTTTACAATCTAGGCCCAAGATTGTATGGAAGTGTTTCCGTCTCCTTTTTATTTCAAACACATTATACACAAATATGTTCAGACGAACTTAATGCCAGCGGCATTCGCTACCAGTCAACATTTGGGTGGTGCAGAGAAAAGACAAGGCGGGTGTATAATAAGAAAATAAAAATGAGGGTAGTGTTAAATTCTACTGCACCGCATCTGCTTATAGTCTTCGTGACTGATCGCATGATAATATATAAAAAGAAAAAAAAAAGTATTAAATATAATATTACATATACTCATAATATTAAATAACATTGCGATATATAGCTATAAAAGAATATATCATATAATATACATAAATAAATTCATAATCATAATATTTATACATTCCCAAGCATACACATACAACGCGAACGCGAACATTACGAACAACTCTATCGAACAATTGATAAAAAAAGTTATGTTTATACAGAAAAATTCAGAACCTTTTTATTTTAAAGTCGGTTCAAAACTATACAAATGTTTTTTTAAGTTCAGAATAAAAGAAGTGTATCATTATTAGAACACTTTCGATTTCCCTATTTTGTTGGTAAAATGTCTTTTACTTGCAACACTATTTACGTGCGTATGTGTGTGTCGGCTCAAGTAGTTACGCGCCGACGATGCACACATTGAATCGTTATCGGCTTCAATTTCCGAAGGAATTTTGTATGAGACTATATCTCTATACGTTATTACTCTAAGGATGAAACATATTCTAGGTGTTTCATTTTATTAGTTGCATCATCATCCTCAGCGTTCATTGCTGAATATAAGCTTCCCCTAAAGATTTTACATACATAAGCTCACGCCTGTATCCCCGAAGGGGTAGGCAGAGGCGCACTAGTGAACTAGTACACCCACGTTTCGCCGAGCTTAGTTCCGTCCCAGATGTGATAGGAGGCGAGTCTATCGCCATATCGGACACAAATTCCAGATTCCAAACTGATATGGAAAAATCCAGTATCAGTTAGCCCGACACGGGGATCGAACCCGAGACCTCTATAAAATACAACCACGCCTCCGAGGCAGACTAAATATTTTAGGTTTGGTTTATTACAAAATGTATTCCATTAAAAAATCTCTGCTCTTGCTTGAAGATCTTTAACTTAGTAGTTTATGAGATAAACTAATACTTATTTGATGTCAGATAAATGTAAAACGTACTAGGAATTAACCAACTCTAGTAATAGTAGTAAATAAAATTGTATTTTACAGTACTTCTACGTTCCGTCTAAGAGTCAGCAGTGCGCTTGTCTCAAAGACAAAGCCGCTTTCCTTGTCTAAACCACAAACGATAAATCCATTGGTGTCCGGTACAGATTATACGGAACCCCGCTGCTCCTGAACTAAGCCTTACCACGTTACGATTCTACCAAAACAACTGATAATGACCCTAAAAATCTTTGCCACAGAGTCCACAACATCTGCATTCCACTCTTTGCAGGTGAGAGCATTCGTAAGTTGTTTTTTGTTGCATTGTCATTTGAAAATGAGCTCTAAGCCGTTGGTTTAAGGTGTAAAAAGTAACTATGGCTTGTGGCTGGATGTGCCACGTTTCCGATCGCCGCTAAGGCTTGTTTGGCTTTGCTTAGTGTCGACTTTTGTGCAAATGCTGGAAAAATGTTTAGTATAAAAATTATTCCAGACGCAGAAATAGTATATAACGTCACGCTTGTATCCCTGAGGCGATAGACGAAGATGCAAATAGTGCACCAAAGGCTAGGGCAAGCTTGTTATGGACGACGTGATATGTGTATACCGAAAACAAACTCCAATGAAGTAATGAATGTGTGTTTGTACGTGCTAGAGCCACGCTGTAGACAATTTTGCCTACAGAAGAATGGGTCTCGATGGAATTAAATAATAAAATACACCCAACAGTCACACACGTAGTCCTGACCCCCCGCACTAGGTATATATAGGTATAACCTGTATCGTGGGTGTCGGACACTATGAGAAACTTTCGGTCTTACAACACCTAGACTTGAAACAAATATCTGTGGGCCAAACAAACATTAATTGTCTGAATGCGGGAATCTGCGGCCTCCCGCTTCTCAGCCGGCTACTCGCCTACTGCGCCACGGAGGCTGTCAATTATTACACCTGTCTGGTGAACAACCGACGTGAAGCAACACTTGATGTTTGGTTGTGTCGACTTGTTGGCTTGGCTGTGCCTCTGGCATTGCCCATGTCTTCGTAAGCCAAAGTTCGCCTTTCCTACGTAAACTTGAAAATATATGCCATGAGTTTACACCGAAGACCTCCTTTCACTTGCTCGCATCCCATTCTCATCATCATCATCAGCCACAGGACGTCCCCTTTTGGACATAGGCCTCCCCAAATATTTCCATTTGGGGTATAATTATTACACAAATCGTATGAGTTTACTTTTAAAGACCAACCGCCTGCCAGATTTCAACCCTTTGAGGTTCAGGCCCTGGCAAATTGTGTTACAAACGCACGGTTTATGGTTTTCTGGACTGTGCTGCTATAGACCAGTAGCTCAACCATAAATTTGGCGTTAACGCTAGCGAATCTGTCAAATAATTGTAGGTCAAACATCCGTATGCCTCTAGTAGTTACGTGGGAACACGAACGTAAAGAAAAAGGACAACATCACGCCTATAGTTAAACGGACGCCACAGATAAGCCACGCACACAAACGCGCCTGAACAAAAGTGCCCTACGCACATACACGACATTAAGTAGATATAGATCGAATGTGCCGAAAACCTTGCTTCAATTTCAATATTCCTATCTGTTTTTTACGTCCGTAGTGAGGAATTGACGTTTTTCATACCAATTATTTTACGTATTCATCATCATCAGCCATCAGGACGTCCACTGCTGAACATAGAGCTTCCCCAAAGATTTCCAAATCGACATGCCGAAAAACCTCATGGTCGAGCTATTAGGCGACAAAAACAAATCCTCCATCACTACATAATTATCGGCTGTAACTATCCATTCGGTGACGTCAAATATGTTAGGTGCCGTGACTGCGCCATTCGCAATGGTCCGTTGAACACGAGTTGTACACCCCACACCATGGATTTAGGATGTGGTGTCCCTCTATAAACTGAGTCCCATTATGGGTGTAAATTTTGGCTTTTTTATTTCATGAGGTGCTGTGTAGGTGTCATTGAGGTTTAAGCGACATAAAAAGGCGGAGGCTATTGTGTATATTTTGTTTATGTGTTATCAAAGACATTAAACAGTATAGTATTAGATGGGACATCACCACAAAAGTCGTGGTCCAAAACTTGTGACCATGTGGTCATCAGTCACACAGTACAGGTTTGATACATCATACCACAGGACGTCGAGGTGTAGCAAGCTTGTTGCAAGAAATAAATTATTTTCAAAGAAATTACGCCGAGTTGAGCAATACGATCTTGCAAGTCGCGTTAGGGTAAAGAGATGACCAAATTATAGTGTTATCTTCGTAATAAACAGTGTATTTTAATTCAAGCGACGAAGGAATTTAAAATTCAAGCAAATATTTTTTTTTATTGCATGCTAAATTTCTTATTATAGCCAAAGATTCTGAAGAAAACAAATCAAACAGAATGTTTGTAGATAAACACATGTTTTCGAAGTTCTAGTAACATGGCCAAAACCGTCACGCTAGCCCAACTTATTCAATAAAAACAAGTGCTTAATATAGAGACAAATAATCTTGGAGTGTGTCTGTTCATTGTCCCAAAGTTATTGCGAAGATCGGAAGGTGGTGCGCGATCGGAGGCGATAAATTAAGTGTACTACGACGAAGTTTATTCAAATAATTCCAACAAGGGTGTCCATTCACTTATACTTTCATTATTGTTTGTGCACGTTTACATTGGTATGCGTCATTAGAGGCTCAAAAAAAGACATTCAACAAAATACAGACGGGGCAACACGAAACTTGTGATCCAAAAGTTGTGACCTCGTGGTCATAACTCACTCAGTCGTATTTGAAACTCGCGCAAGGTAGTGCCAGCGTAATGTTTAGACAATAAAATTGTGTTATGTGATTCGTGAACATTTACAAAACATTCTAGGGTGTAAATTGTAATAAGCGCCTCGTATTGGAATAAGTGGTAGGTAGATTGTTTTACTGTTCGAGATTATTTTTTTGTATGGAAATTTCCTGGATATGCCCCTCTATAGATAGTAATATTAAACCTCTGGACCCTCATAATAAAACTTCGTCAGTAGAACTGTGTGTTTTCTGTGGGACAGTGGTATCAAGTCGATTTTGCCCATTCGTGCTGTAGACGTCTGAGTACTGCGTGTCTCTCTACAGGCCAATCTATTTTTTTTCTACCTGCCCTTATCCCTCCTCACTGTGGGGTCGGAGCAACACACTTTTTCAGGTATGTTGCAGAAAGGATTTGGCGAAGTTTTTACGACCGGCTGCTTGCCTGACGTCATCCCCCTCTGAGATATCCAGTCCCGGGCAAATTAAATTAGAAAATTCGTTTTGCCCGACCTGGGAATCGAACCCAGGACCTTCGGGTCCATAGCCCATACATGCTGCCACTAGACCAAGGAGGCGACATACAACAACTCATAAAGTATACTAATATAATATCAATAGAAATATAGCATATTAGAAGTAAAACATTGTAATAGTCACCATATGTATGCGTTATAAGCCGCCTGCCGCCTCTGTGACAGCCTCCGTGGCGCAGCGGGTGAGTAGCCGGCTGTGAAGCGAGAGGCCGCGGGTTCGATTCCCGTATTGAGACAAATGTTTGTGTGGCCCACAGATATTTGTTTCAAATCTGGGTGTTGTGAGACCGAAACTCTCTCATAGTCTCTGACAACCACGATACAGGTTATACCTAGGGTGAGGTCAGGACTAGGTGTGTGGCTGTTGGGTATATTTATTTATTTATAAGCAGTACAGCTTACAATCCGGAGGTATTCGCTATACGAGTACAAAGATGTCGGGCGTGGTGTTGCAATGGAAACTTACTTATAAGACGCAGTAAAGCGCCAAGTCGCACGTGGCGTTAATGACTCGCGCGAACTGTTTGATTTAAAGTGGCAACAATTGTTTATGAGGCTCTCACCCACTACCCTCCCCACACCCCCCCCTACGGTTATGAACGGTCTCGTTGTCCTTGTGTGTCTATGCGGTTTTGAATTTGTATTGTTTTATATGAGAGTAAGTACCTATGTACTAGACTGCCTCGGTGGCGTAGTTGTATTTCGGTATGACTACTGTCCTGAGGTCTCGGGTTCGATCCCCGGGTCGGGCAAAGTGATATTGGATTTTTCCATATCAGCCCGGAGTCTGGAATTTGTGCCCGATATGACGATAGGCTCGTCTCCAATCACATCTGGGACCGAACTAAGCTCGGCGAAATGTGGGTGTTCTAATTCGCTAGTGCACCTCTGCCTACCGCTTCGGGGATACAGGCGTGAGCTTATGTATGTTTATGTGTTAAGTACCTATGTGTGGATTTTAAATGATTTGGGTACTTATGTTTTTAATTTTGCTTAGGATTTTGATTCGCCACAAAAAGTAGAAAAATGTGCAGCCAGCCAGACACAGACAGCCTCCGTGGCGCAGCGGGCGAGTAGCCGGCTGTGAAACGTGAGGTTGCGGGTTCCATTCCCGCACCGAGACAAATGTCTGTGTGGCCCATAGATATTTGTTTCGGGTCTGGGTGTTGTGAGACCGAAAGTCTCTCGTAATTTCTGATACCCACGATACAGGTTACACCTAGTGTGGGGTCAGGACTATGTGTGCGACTGTTGGGTGTATTTATTTATTTATCTCTCTGTGGTTATACACAACGCCGACTAAATATTTATTAACCACACCTTTAGGGCCTTACTGCTGAGGATAAGCATTCTTCTAAACTATAAACTCTTCTTCTGGCGTGATTGTAAGGTATTTCGGTACGACTACCGTCCAGCGGCCTGAGCAGGAAAATTTCTGACAACCGTAAATGTATTTCAGCTCGATGCGCGTCTATGAAATTTGTATGAAATATTAACCAAACGTCATCAGTGCGCAGCGAACTCGAATACATTTACATTTACATTAGTTTTTCGTGCTCGGTACTACTGAGGTCTTGGGTGTGTTCCGCGGTTTGGGCAGAGTTATTGGTTTTTCCATATCAGAGTCTGGAATTTGTGCCCGATATGGCGATAGTCTCGCCCCCTATCACATCTGGGACGGAACTAAGTTCGGCGACATGTGGGTGTTCTAGTTCGCTAGTGTACCTCTTTTATGTTTTTATTCCTATTACTCTATTTAATCCTAATGGAGGCTTATTTTGATCTGCAATAAGCTCCTTCATACGACTAAATTAATAAATAATGATATATGGCTTTCAGACCTTGCTCTAAATACATCTTTGATAATAATTTAATGACAAAGGCAACCTTTTTTTGTTTAAGCGTGGGTTTAAATAGATTTTTATAACGTTGTAAAGCAGTTTGTTAATAAACTGGCATTTGACAAACAAGTGGCTGTGGAAGTAATACTTGGTGAAATATTCCAATGAAATATGTATTAAATCCGCGACCGTTGAGATTAAGCCGGTGACAACCAACGGATATTAATGATGCACGCCGTCCACTGCACGCTATGGACTACCTATTCTGAGCTTTCGTTATTCGAAATGAGTGACGTGATTGTAATGTTATCTATGTATTTGTTTGACTTCTGTTTTTATGAATTCGAAAAGGAATCATGCTGCTAAATATCTGGACTCATCTTCATTCTTGTCAAAGACATTACTTAAATATGATTAAGGGTTTACCATAGAGTTTTACATAAAATACATAAACTCTCTACTTACGATGAGCGTGATATTTCTTGATTACATAACATAACATGATTAGTCATGACTAGTGTAACTGGTTATATGTAAATATTACTAATCAAAGAAATAAATAAATAAATTTACATAATATTATGTTTGTGAAGATGTGAGATCTGAAAGAAATTAAAATATCTAAATCAATTCAGCTTGTGTGGCTACGATAAATATTTCTGGTAACAATCGTTTTCATGTATTCGTACCATTGCAAATTTAACTGATTTTTTAAATAAAAATAATACTATGTATAAGACTTACAGGCCAATTTTCAGTTGTAAAAAAATTCAAGTAATTACAAGATTGAATAAAAAAAACACATTTATTTCACAATGCACAATACAGTTTCATAAAAACGATGTACGTGTTACATATTCATACTGTTAAATTGACATAGTGGGATGAAAGATCATTGCAGGATGATTTCCGATGACATCCCCACACAAGGCTCTAGTCCTGAGTCGTAGGGGTCATGCAAATCAATGTTTGAAAAACAGTTAATATACGGTATGATGCTATATTGGTTCAATATCCAAATCTCTTTCGACTTATATCTTACCATATCTCGTACTGGAGGGACGCCTTGAAGCTAGGTGTGCGGGAAGCAAAGAATTTAATCTACAATGAAAGAAGTAGGAGGTTCTTTGTGCGTGTCACCTACCGCCCGACCCTTGGTATCTACTGCCAACTGCGACATCCAACTGGGAACGAGCAGGCGTGGTGATGCGGCAGTTACACCTCAAATATTTGTTAGGGGTCTGTTATGAAACAAAATGACGCTTGTAGTGTCTGGTACGTGCAACACAGAACTCGTATCTTAGTCAGGTCTATGTCACTTGCTTGTGTTATATTTATATATGCTATCTCTACTGTCGTTTGATTAAAGACATATTGCCTCTTGCTTACAAAAATATTTAAGCGCTGCTTATCTTTAACCATAGGTTGTCCCTTTCATTTTTAAACAATGTAACGCAAGGAAAAAATGACAGGCTATTCTTAGCGAAAAGAAAAGCGAAAATGTTTTTATAAGTAAGGCCCATTTCGATATAGAATTTAAAATTCCTTGGTTCAGTGGCAGCGCGCATGAGGAGCGGGATGTCCTGGTTTCGAATCCCAAGCTGAGCCAAGCGGTTTTTATAACACTTTGCCCAAGACTTAATCGCAGAGAAAATCGGCATCAGATAGGCAGTTGGCCAAAGAAACTAAAGCTGAATCCTGCACCATGCTTGAAAAAGTATGTAAAGCTAGGTTTAAGCTATAGTTAATGGAACATTTACGATATTATGATACATTTCGCGCAGTTCCACTCGCGTAGAAGTCTTCAGAAATAATTTAATTGAAAAAATTCATCACTCTTCAAATCAAACCATATTTAAAATATAAAGTAACTAAAAATACCACATCCACTTAATTCCAGCATCGTCGCCACCTTTTCCTTACAATTCAATATCCCTTTGTTGCTGGTTTTCTCTTTAATAAATGCGGTGGATCCCCAATTTCAGCTCAAATAATATTGTCACCTTCGCCGGCGGCTGCATTACAGATAGTTGACTTTCATTGGATTTTTATAGCATTTTCACTGGGTGAGACATTTGAATATAATGCCTACTGAAACTCCTTTAAGGTAATATTGGATTTTCAAAGGTTTGCCTATTTTGTTTGAAGGTTTTTGTTCATTTTTAAAACTGCTAAGGACTCGTTCCCATTGCGCAATATATTTTAGAAATGCTGATGGTAGGATATTCTTATATAGCCTTAATAGCGATCACCGTACACATGGTGTTAAACCTGACATAGTGACCCACACCCCTTGTGTGGTTCGCATTTCAGGATCAGGGGGTTACCACCACCTCTTATAGCAATATTACTATAATCTTACTTGTACCGATTCCCGTACAAAAAAAGAAGTAAGATTATAATAATACTGCTATAAGAGGTGGTGGTAACCCCCCCAGCACTGGCTCAGTGACGTGCTGATACATGTAGACTAGGGTAGACAAAAATCTTGCATAATTATTTTCTTTAATTTATTTTTGCTTTACTTTAACCATCACGATCATTCCTATATCGATTTAAAATAATGCACCCAGTGCTGTTTGAATAACTCTTTTTGGTGACCATTTTTTCTTTCATTATGTAATTTTAGCAAATTCTCAGGGTGACAATGTCTCTTTGTCTATATAAAATGCACGCCACTGGGCTGGCGAAGTGACTTGATGGTTGATTATGACTGATATTAAGGTACATTCCTGTGTCTGCATAGATCATCCGCCTGTCTTGTCGCAAGTCCTCGATTTGCTTCATCTCTCTTTAGTGTTGAAAAAGCATAAATAGGCCGGCATGATTCTGGTGACCACCGATAAACGCATTGTTCTTTGTTTTTTTGGACTGCACTGCACTTACCTGACGGTCAGGTGTAGCATAATATCACTTCGCCCAGCTCGGATAAGAAAAAATGGATTTAATCATATGCACTGGGTTTTGCCTGATTCTGTGTCTTCTGAACGCTATCATCTGAATCTTCAAGGCAAGAGGAAATAACTGAATAGGCAACTTAGGCAGGCGTGTTACAATATATATAGATCATGTCACTTTCCATGGTATTATAGTCAATAACCTAGTTAGTTCTACAATTAACAAACTAGATAATTGACTATAATACCTTGGAAAGTGACATGATCTTATATATCTTATCCAAATCCAATGTAGAGTCGGCGCAATATAGTTTTTAAAGTTTTACATTCTAACAATATATTACATACATTGTTTTCTGATATCATGAAGCAAGTTGCAGTCATAGCTAGTACAAGATACAGACTAATTGAGAGCCTCCCCTTTTTTTGAGTGGGAATAAACTGACTCCAATCAAACGCCAGCTACAATAAAACAACTACCAAATTTAATTTCAATATAACCAGCAATCAAAATTTTATCTCGTACAATTACCAACTTTCCGACCGCCGAATAGCATTCAATAAGAATTGTTATTCCAACAGAGAGTTCTGTAGCAAGGGTTAATTAAGGGCTGAGGGCCAATCAGAGCCGTAATGCCGGCGATGCTGTTTAACAGCTTATTAATTTCTTGTTTGTTGTGTCTAAAATAAGGAATTTGGGAAGTTAAAATTTCCGTCTGTCTTATTTTTGGATTGAGCAGGTTCTGTTTAAACTTGAGCTTCAACTTCTAGAGCTGTAGACCCAGATTTGGGTTTTTAAGGGGTCCTGAATAATAAGTAAAAACTTAGCCAAATCATTTCTGCGACATGCTTGGTAAAGGGTGTTGCGCCGACCTCACATTAAGGTGGGATAAGGGTAGGTAGAAAGAAAGATAGTATACGCTCAAGCTTATATACTATATCCCCTATGAGATAGGCAGTGGTGAACTAAATCGCCTAACTTACGCACAAAATATAGCCATGGACAACGAATGTGTGATTTCCAAATGACACATTTTTATACAAACTCGGATTTACATAACGCATAACATAAGTTCACGCCTGTATCACCGAAGGGGTAAGCAGAGGCGGACTAGCGAACTAGAACACCCACATTTCGCCGAGCTTAGTTCCGTCCCAGATATGATGGAGGCGAGCCTATCGCCATATCGGACACAAATTCCAGACTCCGAGCTAATATGGAAAAATTCAATATCACATTGCCCGACCCGGGAACGAACCCGAGACCTCAGGACGGTAGTCGTACCGAAATACAACCACGCCACCGAGGTAAACTGGGTGAATCCATGAACTCACGGTTCTATTCAGCCTTAAGACCTATGCTGCCACTAGAGTCTAGTAAATAGACCACAGCGACGAATTCTTTAATTTCTTCATAAAAAGATATTATTGCTAATTTTAATTGCGAACTCTACTGCCCCCAATAACATGATGGATTTAAGTCTCGCCCCCACTTACCAGCATAGATGGAGTGGCCCGATACTACAACAATTTTAACCCGTCGGAGGCGTCACATAAATATGTTACATAAGCGTATGGGCCACCGGAGGCCGAGCCGCCCGTGACTATCTACATACAGGGATAACATTAAAATCATTGTAAGCGACTTTAGAATTTCAATTCCCATTCATCAGAATTGTGCAAAAAACGCGACAATAAGGGCGAACAGACGGGCGTTCCCACAAGGCTGATGTATGCAGATGCGTCGGTGTTCAATCTAGGCGGGCGTGCACACGGGCGGCTAGACGCGTAACGTTATTAATTATTCATCGGATATCCACCGAATAAACCAATTTCACGGTTCTTTGCTCGCGAATCGTACCCGCTACCTCCTACAGGGTGAACTTCAGCTTGTGATTAAACTAATGACGTCACTTTTGTGGTTTGAAAGAGATGGGTGTAATGCATGATTAATGCTAGAGTTTTTATGAGACGAAGATTTTAAATCATTATTATACATACATACATACATACATACATACATAAGCTCACGCCTGTATCCCCGAAGAGGTAGGCAGAGGCGCACTAGCGAACTAGTACACCCACATTTCGCCGAGCTTAGTTCCGTCCCAGATGTGATAGGGGGCGAGCCTATCGCCATATCGGGCACAAATTCCAGACTCCGGGCTGATATAGAAAAATCCAATATCACTTTGCCCGACCCGGGGATCGAACCCGAGACCTCAGAACCGTAGTCGTACCGAAATACCACCACGCCACCGAGGCAGTCGCCTAAATCATTATTGCCTAGTTAATAATAGTCACCTCTTTGATCTAGTGGCAGCGCATATATGAATCTTTTGTATCCCACAATAAACAGTTTAGCTATGCCCCTGGCATTACCGATGTCTATGGGCGACGCCAAATACCACCAAGCCATGCACGCTTTGCCCTTATCCCACCTCACTGAGAGATACCGGCGCAAAACACAACTACCTACTGTTTCAATCTCCTTCTGGGGGGGCGCGCAAATCGTGTTACTAAAACACGCCGTCCGACCTGGGAATCGAACCCAGGACCTCCACAGCCCATAAATTAATTGCTGCCACTAGACCAAGGAGGCGATTTTTTTTAAATTAATGCTGTAACTGCTCTATGTAATCTTATCCAGTGTTAAAGGTCCTAAATCATCCTGTAGATCGATAGCTAAACGTAGTCTGTAACCGCGCGATCAAATTTGCCGCGTCAGCGAACTCGCGGCTATGTGCGATGTGCTTTTACACCGAGCCCTTTAATTATTACTGCCTTCATAATATTAAAACCTGGCATAATTCTATTTGAAAAATATAAAGTGTGGTAATAAAAAAGTGTGGAGTGGTAGAGCCACGCTGTAGACAGTTGCGTCTACAGCACGAATGGGTCGGCTCGACCGTTTTGATACCATTGTCTCACAGAAAACCGACGTAAATGGGGAGCTTGTTGTCGCGTTTCATTCGGTGAGTGAGATTTCCGGTGGCCCATTTCCCCCCTCGCTTTTCCAATCCCTTTTCCTTCCCCTTTCATTCCCTCCTTTTAGGTTGGCAACACACCCATTTGTGTCTTGGGTGTCTATGGGCGGTATCACTTACCATCAGGTGACCCATCTGCTCGTTTGCCAGTCTCTGCAATAAACAAAATCTATTTTGTGGTTTTGAACAGAACTTAGGTTGGTGCCACTTATCAAAATTATCTTTAGCCAGTTTCTTTGACCATCCTACCAACCTGCCTTTATTCCAATGTGGGGTGAAATCTTTACATGTTGCAGAAAGGGTTTCCTTGCTCCAGTGGCTATGGTATATGAGTTCAACCGGGAGCTCTTAGGTTTGATGAAGACGGAAAAGTTAATATATCTTATATGTATTTTCCAGTACGTATGCTACCTATACACAGTTTTTGTGTATTACGAAGTTTTCTTCCACTAAGCCTAATCGCATTCCAATATAGAATCGGCGCAATACAACTTTAAGCATGGTGCAAAAAGGATTCGGCTTAGTATTTACAATTAGCTTGCCTGACGCCAACCACCTCTGCAGGATCCGGTCAGGGAAAATCGCATTAAAATCATTTTGGTTCACCTAAGATTCGGAATCAGGCCCTCCCGGCTATAGCCCTTATTCGGTGCCACGTAACCAAGAGCGCGAAAGAAGGTATTATGAAGTTTCTGATCAAACCAATACGTTCTACCTTATAAAATAATAATAATATTAGCCCTGTAATATTACTGTCTCACTGCTGGGCACGGGCCTGCTCTACTAATGAGAGGGGTTAGGTCCTAGTCTAATATGCTGGCCTAATGCGGGTTGGTAGACTTCACATACCTTCGAAATTCCTGTGAAGAAATTCTCTGGTATGCAGGTTTCCTCACGATGGTTTCCTTCACCGTTATAGCAAGCGATATTTCACGATGAAAATACACTTAACATAGGAGGTGTATGCTCCATTTTGGGGTTGGTCTCAAACCTCCGACACTTGTCTCGGCAATCCGTACCATTCCCAACTGAGCTATCACTATTTACGTGCTACCTTGCTAAAGGTAAAAGTAAATTTCTAAATCAGCACCCCGAAGCCAATTCAAACGTTCCACACCAATCATTAACGGTCCTAATAAATGCCAGGGAGTATTTCACTGGGAATATGAATATACCCGTTTAATTTTTGTCCGCTTGAAGAGATCTCATTTAATTACCCGGCCGGGTAAACTCATCCGGATGAAGGCATGGGAACAGGCGCAGCCGCGTCTTTCCGTTTACCCGGCCCGCTGGTTCCTTGACTTGGGTAACGAGATTGTTTCGCTGCTGAGGGCTTAGCGTGATGTATTTATTTGTTTTGACAGGTTTTGATAGTTTCGGTTTTTGGAAGGGTGATCAGAGCGACGTTCTTGACAGTGGCAACCTTTGTAGCAGCGGGTCAGTAGTTGGTTATTAATTGAGGCATGAGAACCGAATTGTTTGTGTGATCCACAAATATTTACTAGTGGTAGAGCCACGTTGTAGACCGTAACGTCTACAGCACGAATATCCCGGCTCGACCGGTTTGATACTACTGTCTCTCAGAAAACCGACGTAAAGTGACAGCTTGTTTTCGCTTTCGTTAATGAGATTTCTAGTGCCGTATTTCCCCCCTTTCCTCTCCCAATACCTTTTCCCGCTACTTGTATTCCCTCCTTTTACATTGGCAACGCACCCGTGATTCTTTTTGTGTCTTGGGTGTCTATGAGCGCTGGAGATCACTTGTCACCAGGTGACCCATCCGCTCGTTTGCCAGTCTCTGCTATAAAAAAATGTTTTGTGTCTGACTGTTGTGGGACGAAAGTCTCACGTCGCTTCTGATATCTACAACACAGGTATCTTAGTGTGGAGTTAGGACTATGTAGTATGGTTATCCAGTAGTTATATTTATTTAGTTACTACTTTTAACCCATCATAGCATTTCAATAAGTTGTACCTTCAAATCTGTTCCAAAAGCGTTCAAATCACCAAACAAAACGGTCCTACTTCATATGGACATATAATCATGAGAATTGAAAGTCACAGACAGGCAATATATGCGTAGAACATAATTTAGAAATTTTCCGCCGTGCGAGTTTGTATCGTTGCAATCAATTAGACGAATCGCTTTATGAGCCCGCACCTCCCCGACAATACAGCGTTTTATTGTGAGCACTATAAAATGATTAAATTTCCATAACGCTGTACGTTTTGGCCCAGTCTCCCCTCTCCTGTGAATATTCATACTTTGACATTGTATATTTATTAGGAAATAGTTTGTCTTAGGTTACTGCTGTGGAAATATGTCGACCAACTGCAAAAGGAGGAGTTTCGAATTCGTTGGTATCGTTTTCAGATTTTTCAAGATTGTATATCGAAGAGCATGTATGTTCAGCAGCGGACGTTCTATGGCTGATGATGATGATGATGATGATGATATCGAAGAGCTTACCTAAGGGTGGATCCGTATAAATTTGGTCAAGGTCTGATGTAGCGATTGGGGTTATAAAGGCGATTTTATCTCTGAAATAACTCTATCGCGTTTTGATTTCGATTTTACTATTTTTAGGTGATTTTTAAGCTTTTAAACATTTTAAATATCTTTTTTAGTAGAGGCCTATGCTTAGCAGTGGAAGTCCTGTCGGTGATGATGAATTGTAATATAACATAGGCTTACGCCTGTATCCCCGAAGGGGTAGGCAGAGGTGCACTAGCGAACTAGAACACCCACATTTCGCCGAGCTTAGTTCCGTCTCAGATGTGTGATGAATTGTATTATTGACACAATATGTTAATAATATATCAATTCATTGTATGTAATCTTATTATGAGATGAACGCCCTTAAACACACAAATACTAAAGTTAACTCCTAGAGAATTCCAAATACCAAAAAGGCAGAAAGTAAAGAGGATTAAAAACGAGTCTTCGTTAATCTCATTTACCTTTAGGAACGCAACAGCAACCTGCCACTTCACGTTAGTTTTCTATGGTAGTACATATGTAAATCCACGGACAAGCCGCCTGATTCAGAATATAGAAATCCGTGCTTCTCCATGATGAAATCTTTGCTTGTACCTGTTAAATCACCTATTTTACGGATAAGGTAATTATCATCATCAGCAGCCACAGGATGTTCAAAAATAAATAAATAATAAATAAGTAAATGATTTTGATTTTGATTTTGATTTTTAAGTAAAATAAATACACCCAATAGTCACACACATAGTCCTGACCCCACACTAAGTGTAACCTTTATCGTGGGTATCAGAAACTACCAGGGACTTTCGGTCTCACAACACCCAGACCCGAAACAAATATCTGTGGGCTACATAGACATTTGTCTCGGTGCGGGAATCGAACCCGCGACCTCATGTTTCACAGCCGGCTACTCGCCCGCTGCGCCACGGAGGCTGTCGAAATGGTAAATACATAACGTTTAGCCACTATTTTGGAGGGTAAAAATAGAACCAAATGTCAAAAGGCGAATAAAGTACTTAATTACCACATAATTAAATACGAGAAACCTTTCCAAAATAATCCGCGCTAACTTCAGCAGCAGTAGCACAACTCCGGGGATTTTGTCCAAATTCTATATAAGGTCTCTTAGTAGTGGCGCGTCCGTTTGCGGTCCGCAGTGTTTAGTTTGCCCACAAATTTGGAATTAATTTGTGCTTGGTCCTCTGTGTTATTTAATTTTACTGGTATAAAAGGAAATAAAGAAACCTTGACGGTTTTTTATTCATTATTCATATATTTTATCAAGAGATTTGACCGGAACTCGAAGATAATTGATCGAAAATTGATTTCAAAATTATGATGGGATACCTACTTCTAATCTATAATTATCTTTGATAATAAATCTTTTTAAAAAGCTCCAAATATGCATATTTAGAAATTAAAGTTAAAGCTTAAATAACTTTAACTACGTTTCTTTCTACCTGCCTTTATCCAACCTTAATCTGGGGTCGGCGCAACACACTTTTTTCAAGCAAGTTGCAGAGGGGATTTGGCTATTTTTTACGACTGCCCGCCTGCCTGACGTCAACCCCCTTCGAGGGATCTAGACCCGGGAGTAGGATTTGCATATTAAAACACTAGCGGTGGCTTAACACCTGGTTTATTGGCACGTAATAACGGTACGCAAAATATTAATTATTATAAGTTTACCCGCAATACCCAACACCGGGCAAATTAAATTAGATAATTTACACAACGTTTACATCTTAAAAATAAATAATAATACCAGAATTTCATGAACACTAACAAACGAGAGAAGAATGTCAAACAAATTTCACAACACTCCGTAAAGCAAATTTAACCTTGTATTTACTAGTTAATAAACCGCCTGAAGTCTTAAAAGCAAACAACGAGTTGGCCAAGTCAACATAAACAATTATGTACATACGCACATAGTGTCGGTTGTTAAAATAAATGCAGTGTCAAATGATAATGTTAATCCGTCACATGCAATGTGCCCGCGCTGTGCGTCCCACGAGGCTTACTGCACGCGCAAACTGGCGTTCTGAACGCGCGGGTAAAAAAACGCTGCGTCGAAAGCAATGCCCTTATGCAATTTTAGATAATGTGGCGTCTTTTTCAGGTTTATGAAAGTCTAATAGAATAATACGTTTTGTTTGCCTTGGTTTTGGTACCACTACCATCCTGAGGTCTCAGGTTTGATCCCCGGGACGGGCAAAGTCGTATTGGATTTTTCCATATCAGCCCGGAGTTTGGAATTTGTGCCCGATATGACGATAGGCTGCCCCCCTACCATATCTGGGACGGAACTAAGCTTGGCGAAACGCGGGTGTACTAGTTCGCTAGTACGCCTCTGCATACCCCTTCGGGGATACAGCTTATGCTTATAATAGGGGACGAACCTATCGCCAGACAAGGCACAAATTTCAGATTCCAGCTTTATAATGAGTTGAAAAATCCAATATCAATTTGGAAGAATTAAATAAATAAACTTTATTCAGCCAATGTCTCAGGCAACAATGAGTGGGAGAGAACAAAAACAATAAGACAGAATATGTAGCACTAAGAGGTAACAAATTGGTTAATTACTAATTACGTATTGAATATTATTAGTACTCGACCCAGTGATCGAAACCGAGACCTCAGGGCGGTAGTTGTATTGAATATACGGAAATACAACTACGCCATCGAGCCAGTCAATTCGCGATAAAATATTACAATCCATTGTTTAACTTAATAAAGAGCACATTGATATTGTTTGTAAATATTTATTTAATGCTTAACGACTATTTGTATGAAGTTAATGAATTGATAGCGCCGTTTATTATTTTGCATATCAAATAATCGCTCATGGAAACGCTGTGTTAATGTAATTATAGTAGGGGAGCCCACGATGCTAAATGGGGATTTACTCGAGCGTCGTAGAGACCTATTGGGATGCAAAGCTTAGATGATATGAAGAAAAAAATGTTATATGATATATACCTTTACATCGGTGGGGGAAGCGGCTATAGATTTTTAAATATGTAAAAAAAAACTGTTGCATGGACATCCTCGAGCGCGTCAGATATTGATAGCATCAATGCCCTACGTATTTTTAATAATGTACGTATGTTAATCTGATCGTTTGCATGATGCGAGTGGTTGTGTTTAAGGGTTGAAAATGAAAAAAAAAAAAAATTATCGAGCGCGTCAGATTTTCTAACGTAGTGTTAAGTGCACCAAAAAAAAGCTCTCATTCACTAATCTGACGATTTCGATGGGACGCAAACTCGCGGCCATTTTCATAATGTGCAAAAAAAATTCGCCATTTTGAAATACTCAAGCGCGTCAGATTAAGATATATATGGTTCATCTTTATGTTCTAAACGTACTGTCTCATAATCTGACGATTATCTAGAGGGATTGGCCTGATCTGACAAAAAAAAATTAGAAAAACGGTTCACCTTAAAGGCCATCCCTGCAACTTCCCGCTAATTCCATTCTTGGGCTCTTAAAATTGTACTTATGACATTTTTGAGCTCAAAATATAATTTATGTGATATTTTGAGCTCGCTGAGTTCAAAGAAATAGAAATTTCATAGAACACTGTTTTTGGAATTTTCAAACCGCAATAACTTTTGAATGGATCAACCGATTTTCACGCGGTTGGCGGCATTCGACGCAGTTTTATCATCCTCATAAGTAATTTTGCAATTTGAATTGATCGAACCACAAATTTCGGAGTAATCCCGAAAAAACCCTTTTTCGGGTTTCTTTCGTTCACGATATCTCTCGAACGAATCAACCGCTTTTGACCAGCTAGGTGGCGATCGACGTGGTTTTTCAAGCTTAAAGGCGGATTAGTTTTTGAAGTTGATCGATAAAGCCGGTTAAAAGTTATTCCAAAAAAACCACTTTCAAAATATTTTTTTTTTTTTTAAATCATTGAACTTAATTGAAAAGCTCAGGAAGCAGAAACCAGAGTGGGGACGGAGTGAGAGAGTAATAGATAGAGAAAGAGTGAGAGAGGAATAGAAGCGCGGAGAAAGAAATGTAGGCATCACGCAACTGCACGCATTTAACTTTATCGACGAATTTTTATTATTTCGGCTTGCGGAAATCGTCAGATTATATATTTTTCATTATTCTTGAATTATTTCCTTCAAAATAAAAAAAAATTTAGCTACGCTCGAGAATGTCGAGATGACGTTTTTTTTTTACAACTTTGTTGCCCTCCCCTTTTTTTACGTCACTCTCAAATTGTCAGATTAGTGGAATATACACTTTTTAGGATGTAATTAACTCACCCTACCTTAATCTGACGCGCTCGAGAATTTCTGATGGTCAATTTTTTTTTACTAATCTGATCCTGTATCCTTCACGGGCGGCCTTATATATGGGCCTCATGTTTTGTGGAGGTACTTAACCGGGTACAAGGTATCCCCCTGTATATTAATCTGACGCGCTTTAGTAAATCCCGAAATCCCCGCTTGGGCTCCCCTACTATTAAGGAAGATTCGGTAGTGACTGCATATCGTTATACTTATCCATTATAAGAATTTAATTTCAATAATGAAATAGTTTACAGTATCACAAGAGTATCATTATCATTATCAGCTACAGGACGTCCACTGCTGGACATAAGGCCTTCCCCAAAGATTTCTAGACCGATTTATAGATTTATAGTTTACAGTATACTCACTTAAAATCTAGATCTTTTGCTTATGTAAGATTTGTGTAATAGCAAACTTTAAATAATTTATGTGTATTGTTTGGGACTCCTATTTTGATATAAAATATGATTGGTGGATTGGTGGATGTTTACATATACATATTTGCTCTAATTCCATATAACTAGATATTCTCTTGAATGTGGAGTCGGCGTCTCAAAATAATGTAGTAAAACGTATTAGAAAAAGGGCTTTCCCCGACTAAGGACTCGAACCTAAGGGCTGCAGTCAATATACGCTGCCACTACACTAAGGAGGCGACCTTTGGTTATTTCATTCTAATCTATGGTTTATTAATTACCACATAGCAAATCTATTACAGATATATAATGGGCCTTACTTATAAAAAACAGCTGAGCTAATGTAGTCATTATTCTTAGCAGAATAGCCTGCCCCTTTTATTTTCAAACGATGTGACACAAGGAAATAAGCTTATTCTTAGCCATTAACTCAGCTAAACTATTTTTATAAGGGCGACTTGCACCACTATTACTAACCTACGGTTAGTCCTAACCTCAATTTAAATTGAAATAGAAATATATGAAGGACATGTAATTCGTTACATGTAATTAATTTAATGTCACCATATATTATCTGTAATTAGATGTAGTACATTATATGTAATGAATTACATGCCCTTCACATATTTCTATTTCAATTTAACTTGAGGTTAGGACTAACCGTTGGTTAGTAGTAGTGGTGCAAGTCGCCCTAAGTAAGGCCCATAATTGCCGCAAAAAAAAACGCAGCGTTAAAACGCCAATCTGTCGTCATAATTCAAAGAAATCCGCGAAAAGGGGTGCGAAATGACACGTGTCAAGCGCCCCTGATTGGTCACACCGCTCCCGTGTGTCCGCTCATCCCCACGCTCCCCTCGCAATCATATACGGCAGAATAAGCTGATTTTGGACTTTTGTTGCAATGCGTAATTGGGCAGTAAATTAAAATTTTTGAAGTATTTTTGTATTCGATTCGACTGACGGTTTGCTGAGCGTGTAGGTAGGCAATATTTTAAAATATTCTTACATAATAAACTGGCGAAAGAAAATACTAAATTATAATATATAAAATATATTGTGATATATTGTAACTGCCTCGGTGGCGTGGTTGTATTTCGGTAAGACTGCCGTCCTGAGGTCTCGGGCTCGATCCCCGGGCCGGCAAAGTGACATTGAATTTTTCCATATCAGCCCGGAGTCTGAAATTTGTGCCTGATATGGCGATAGACTCGCCCCCTATCATATTTGGGACGGAACTAAGCTCGGCGAAGTATGGGTGTTCTAGTTCGCTAGTGCGCCTCTGCCTACCCCTTCGGGGATACAGGTGTGAGCTTATGTTATGTGTTATATTGTGATAATCGTGAATAAATTTTGAGATCTTTTCTCATTACTCTTTCTCTCAACGTTAATTTTTCAATGAAGACGCTACCTAGCTATAACACAAATACATAATAAAAATAATTTATCTTTATTTGACTGATATATATTTCCTGCCTTCTCGAAACAAAAAAAACACATACACAAAACATGTCTCTATACATTTTTTCTATGGTACATTGTCTCATGAGCACGAAACAAAAAAAATGAATGAAAATGACATAACAACGTGTGTCTAAACAGAAACATTGTTTTGTGTAGTGTTTCAGTGCAGGAGGCTCTAACATACGATGAATTGAGGAGTTGATAACGCACCCATGATCCCTCTGTTCCTCTGAATGTCGATGGACATATGTAACTCACCATGATTACCTACATGCTCGATCTTGTCCCACCTTAATGTGGGGTCGGCATGACACTCTCTTTCAAGCAGGTTGCAGAAAGGATTAGACCTAGTTTACGACCGGCTGCCTGTCTGACGTCAACCCCCATTTGGGGGAAATTACTGATCTTTACTCTAAAAATATATAAAACGGTTAGAAACTATTATAAAATCGTATAAACTATTGGGAATCGATAAACCCTTTGGAAAGACAGCAATGTATTAAATAAGTACGTAACCTAGTGAATTTCATTAGTAGTATCAAAAGGCGGCTCTAGGGACCATCGGACCCTCGTGTTGTATCAGACGACCAGAACCAATGTATGTTGAGATTTACTTTTATATGGGATGAGAGGAAAAAAGTCTCCATCTCAATGATCTATTGGCAGTTATGCTGGTAACAATGAGTCCTAGGTCCCAGTGGCGAAGGGTGAAAATTTTCCAAAAGAAAGCCAGTGCTACTTTCTCTTTTGCATAGTACCTGGATAAAACTTGTTTCATCATCATCATTAGCAGCCATAGGACGTCCACTGCTGGGTGCAGGCCGCTTCCAACAGGTCAATCTGGAAATCTTTCGGGGGAGCCTATATCAAGCAGTGGACGTCCTAAAACTCATTTATTTGCCTCCAATCTGGAAAAGGAAAGCCACTGCTAGGTTCAAATCCTAGGTCGGGTAATCAAATTTGTGTTGAGCATTTTGACTAGAAAAAAATAGAGATTGCTTGGTAAGGAGAAAGGCTAATATAGACCTAGGATTAGACTTTTGAGATAATCATCGTTATCTCAAAGACATTTTACTGCTGAACATTCGCGTCCCCGAAAGATTTTCATACCGAGCTCTGCGTCCACTCCCTCCATAATTGTACCGACTTTGAGATAGTCTATCGCCATAATAATGTAATACGAAAGGAGAATAAATAGCATCACTTGTAATTTTTTTAATTAAAACAATCTAAAAAAATAATATTAGCCCTGTAATATTACTGTCCCACTGCTGGGCACGGGCCTCCTCTACTATTGAGAGGGGTTAGGCCTTAGTCTACCACGCTGGCCTAATGCGGGTTGGCAGACTTCACATACCTTCGAAATTCCTATGAAGAAATTCTCGGGTATGCAGGTTTCCTCACGATGTTTTCCTTCACCGTTATAGCAAGCGATATTTCACAATGAAAACAATCTACATTTAAAAAAATACGAATGCGATAAATCAAGAGAATGTAATAATTTCGGGTTCAAACATTGGTAAAATCAAGTGACAATAATGCATGAAAACATAATCCTCCTTCCGGAGCAGTCGGATAAAAGATGCCTTGTCAAGTGCAAGGGTTGATCAGTAAATAAAGGACGCAACGCGACGGGGATGTCCGGCGCTGCCCACCTGCCTTCGACCAGGGTAAATTGGATTTGGACTGGGAAAATCTCTCGCTTCGTTTAACTTTCTGTTTCCAAGATTTGTTTGCATCTTCGGTGTAGCCTTTATGTCTGGACTGGTGGAATATTTTTTTAAAATATAGAGGTACCCACATAAATCTTCGATAAAGGTTTTTTTTTATAGCAGAGATTGGCAAACGAGCAGATGGGTCACCGGATGGTAAGTAATTTCCACCGCCCATAGACACCCAAGACACAAAAAGAATCATGGGTGCGTTGCCAACCTAAAAGGAGGGAATGGAAGGGGAGGAAAAAGGGATCGGGAAAGGGATTGGGGAAATGGGTCACCGGAAATCTCAGTCACCGAACGAAATGCGACAACAAGCTGCCACTTTACGTCGGTTTTCTGTGAGACAGTGGTATCAAATTGGTCGAGCCGGCCCATTCGTGCTGTAGACGTGACTGTCTACGGCTTGGCTCTACCACTCATAAATAAACTGTATTATTTGAACTTCATTGAAATCATACTCCTCCAAATCTTGTACAGCACATTTTTAACACAAAGCAAGCGAGTAGTGTTGATTGCAATAATTAAAGCTCATCACACGGCATCCCCCCTCCCGCACACCTCACCTCCCCCTATCCGTGGCTCGACAAATTGCATTAGCACGCCTCAAAGACTAGACTGTTTGCCTCGTACCGTTTCATTTGCAACATTCTGTATTTGATACACAGACCTTTAGGATGTGGAAAGATATTTTTCGAATCGCATCAATGTTATAAATCAACGAAACCTAAAAATGATTAGATTTCAGAATAATGCGTGTATAAATTCATTAATGGCCGTCACTGTTTAATAGTATTTCAAGAAAAAATTGAAATAATTTTGCTGACAGAACGAATAGGCTGGCTCGACTGAATTACTCACAGAAAACCGACTGTAAGGCATGGATCTTGCTGTTAAGTATGGGTAGAGATTTCCGTAGGTTCAAAGCACAATCTGCCTTTATCCATTCGTAATTTTTTTCACGGTAACAGGCTTGGTTTGGCCTCTGGCATTGTCCATGTTAATGAGCGACATGGACAGTCGCTTACCATGGGTAGATGAGAATCACAACAAGTACTCATGAGATTGGTTGTCAGCTCGTCTGCCTTATTCTCACTAATATTAGCAAAACTAGGCGTAGGTGAGCTTCCAAATACATAAGGCCAAGTAGCACTTCCCCTACAATTGATTCCTTTCAATTTTCCTAAGCTAGTGTAACAGAGATACAGTGATGCTATCTGCTAATCCTTCAGTTCGGCACCCTAATGTTAACATGCACCATGGCGCTGCTCCATTGTGTTTAGATTTCATTATAGATACACGGATAATCCTGTATCAATTTTAACGAATCTGTCAATCTACTAAGCTATGATTGATTACGTTTGATGAAAAATGTTTAGGATTTTTAATTGGGTGAGTTTAGTTCGCCATTTTTGACCGACTTCTAAAGAGGAGAAGGTCCTCAATTCGTCTGTATTTTCTTTTATGTATGTTATGCGATATCTCCGCCAAATATGGTACGATTTTCAAAATTCTTTTTGTATTAGATAGAGCTTATTTCAAGGATGGTCCCAAATAAATTTGGTCACGATCGGATTTGAAGGCGTAAGTTTAAGAAACCAGATGCTCCTCTAATGAACGCTGTTTTGTGTGACAGTAATGGCCACAAAATTTTAAAAAATTAAGGGAGAAAGGAGCAGGACATAGTGCTCACCGAACGAAACAACAGTAAGTTGCTACCTCATGTCGATTTCTGACAGTGGTAGCTATCCGGTTGAGCTGGGTATTCATACTGCTGGCATATGGCACTACCAATTACAAATTAAACAATCTACGCAAGAAAGTATATCTAAAAAGATACGGTAGTTTTCGATGAGTACTCCAAAATTCCGTAAATTCCTCGATCCCCGTATGAAGAATAGAATCACTGAACAAATTGGTACAAAGTACAAAACCTGGATAGTACAAAGCTAGGCTTGTATGGCATGCGTTCGAATAGACCCGTAGTGAAGTAAAGTGAGCCGGCCGTGTCCTGTCCACATGATTGCGTCGCGACAATAGCCAATTTGACACTTGAAGTGAGGGAAAAAACTGACCAAATTTCGTCAAGTAGTGAACACGAAAGGTTTCAGCGGGTTCCGTGATAGGAGACTGGAGTTAAAATGCTAAGGCTCAATTGCACCACTATTATTAACCTAGAGTTAGTCCTAACCGCAAGTTAAGTTACATGTCATTCATACATTTTCTGTCAATTTAGCTTGCGGTTAGGACTAACTCTAGGTTAATAATAGTGGTGCAATTGATCCTTAGAGTGTAAGGACATCTTGCAGCTACAAGATTAACAGAGCGACTTCAAATCCGATCGTGACCGAATTTATACGGGACCACCCTTGAAATAAGGTCTATCAAACACAAAAAGAATTTTGAAAATCGGTCCACATTTAGCGGAGATATCGCGTCACATACATAAAAAACATACCGACGAATTGAGGAACTCCTCCTTTTTGGTAAGTCGGTCGATAAAAGTAGAATTTTATTTTATCTTCATTTATCCTACTTACTTAGCTGACTGCCTCGGTGGCGTAGTGGTATTTCGGTATGACTACGGTTCTGAGGTTTCGGGTTCGATCCCCGGGTCGGGCAAAGTGATATTGGATTTTTCCATATCAGCTCGGAGTCTGGAATTTGTGCCCGATATAGCGATAGGCTCGCCCCCTATCACATCTGGGACGGAACTAAGCTCGGCGAAATGTGGGTGCTCTAGTTCGCTAGTGCGCCTCTGCCTACCCCTTCGGGGGTACAGGCGTGAGCATATATTATGTTATGTTATCCTACAGTTTACTCCTATCTTTAAATCAAGCTGCTAATTTGCCCGATTTTACCGCCCTCAAATTAGGGCGCCCTCCAGATTTTGCCGCCTCCCAAATCCTGCCGCCCGGGGCACGTGCATCCTCTCCCCCCTAGATCTGGCACTGCTGAAATCAAAATTAAAAATACACAGAAACTACACCAAGCCATAACATTTACTTCTAAAAATAATTTACAAAGTTTCCCACAGATCTCCAAAAAGTAGCGGCAATTAGGTATGTCACCCACTCGGGCCATTGTGCGCCACGCTCGCGGAAGCAAGTATTTAAATTTCCATTAGGCACTCGGAGTCGCGCCTGGGCTCCATAATTGGTGTCAACCCTATTGGCTTTTGACGTTACGGCTATGGCGCTGCGTTTGACATTCGCAAGACAATGGAATGAAAGTTTCAATGGGCTCTTTTATTGACAGGGATTGGTGAAATTGTCTTGATGAGACGTTATCTTTAAATATAAAGGGGTTGGATGGAAGGGTGCCGGAGATTGAAGATGTTCTCGGAGGTACAGGATTAGAATTTCTACCTCCAACGTTTTACAGTTACAATATAAATGGCACGTTTCCAATTTGAAATACATCATATAAATATATAATACATAAAGTTTCAGACTTTGGTTTACTTTACTAGCCAGGCCTTTCATAAAATAAATATTTAAAAATATACAAAAAGTGACAAACAAAGCGAGCAACGGTTAGGTTAAATGGCCAATTAATTTTTCAATAATAACAGCCCCCGCGACGGCCGCCGAACACATGTGACGTCACACGTCAAATTAGTAACGGTCGTGCACGTTCATTTTGCTTTTTTAAATTTCGAACGCCGCATGATTGGCGACTGTTATTGAACGTGCGTGTCATTTCGGCTGGAAACGGATGCTTTCGGCCAATCACGGTCGCTCGGTGCGTGTTTTTTGAAAATCGAATGATTTTCGAATTGTTTTTATTTTCAGCCAATCGCAGTTCGTAATTGTAGCAGTGCAAACGTAATTTGTTCAATTTGCAACGCGATTTGTTTGGAAGAATAACTGACATTTATGTGTTGTACTAACGTCAAGTGATGAATTTGTACCTTTCAAAATAATTCTAATATTAATTCAAACTTCTAATAAAACAGACAGTCCGTAAAGGCACATGCATTCCATTTCATACTTTCAAGCCGTAACATGCCAATAATGTGAAATACCACATGCAATTCACATTTGATATATTTTACCGTTTAACTGAGCTGAGAGTGGATGTAGTTGATATTTATTTGCGAGTTGTAAACACGAGTTGAACGAGTCGAGGACGCGGCGCGGTGCACGCAAAATGGGAAACTTTGCCTTCTTTTCCAATATCGAAATATGTAGTATCAACGCGGCATAGAGTTGTCGACGGCAGAGGCGATATTGCATCTTAGCGGGTGTAGTGGCAGCGTATGCGTAAATGGGTTGTGGATGTGGAGCGAGAGGATCTAGGTTAAAATCTTTGGTCGGGCCACGCGTCTTTTTTGACGTTATTTTTCCGGGACATGGTCCCCCAGCGGGGTTTGACGTCAGGCAGTATATCTGTAGTAAATACTAAAGCCAAATCCTTTTCACTACCTCCTTAGAAATATGCATTACGCCGACCCTACATTAACGTGGGTTAAGAACAGGCGGAAGAAGAGGAACTATTGACAGGTAAATAGTAAGGCGAAACGTTTTTGCAACATGTTTAATAAAGTGCCGACTTCGTATTGGAGTGGGATAGGGACAGGTGAAAAATTGTGTTCTTTCCAAATCAACGTCCATAAAATTTTCTTGAAATAATATCTAGGACTATAATGAGTTAATAAAAAAATCGTGTCCTGTGTTCATTAACATCTCCTAAAACACAACCTCTTAAAGACCACCATATTGTAGGCATAAATAGAGCTATTCATAAGTGATCTAAATCGCATTAAGCGATGTATAGATGTTCTATGGCGTGTGCTTTTAAAAATGTGCCGAGCTTAGTAAGGCTGAGCACCGGCGGCGTTTTGATGTAATTTAATATCTCGAGTGGTCTACCAGAGGCCCCTACCACGGTCGATGTATGGTTATTTTAGAGTGTTCGAGATGGGGTGATTGTGGGGAGTTGGGATTTGATTTTGAAAGGTTTTAGAAGGTTAATCTTTGTTCTCATCATCATTTGTAAAAAAAACAAGGAGGTGACTTGCAAATTTAACATTGCAATTTAACAACAAAAGAGACAAAACATTTCTGTGTCGCACAACAAATAAGTTTTTTGTTGTTAAATTCCACAATGTTAAATTTGCAAGTCGCCTCCTTGATTTTGTGGCTGTATGTTTGGGCTGTGGACCTGGAGGTCCTGGGTTCGATTCTCAGGTCGGGCGAAGCAAATTGTCTAATTTAATTTGCCCAGGACTGAATCGGTCGGCGGCGGTCAGGCGGCCGATCGTAAAAACTAAGTTAAATAATTTTTGCAACATGCTTGAAAAAGTGTGTTGCGCCGACCGCACATTAAAGTCGGATGAGGACAAGTAGAAAGAAAGTTCCAAATCACATCGCGTTTTTGGTTAGTTGTTTAAGCATCCTTATTGCAATGCATAATTGAAATCCCACTGATGTCTTACTTCTTAGTCATGTTTCAAGATGATATACTAAGTCCCATTTGGGTAGCATTCATCGTACACGAAAACAAATCGTTTTGGCATGATGTCTTTATGTAGCTGAGTGACGAGACTGACAATATGCTTAACTGGTAGTAAGTGACCAGCAGGTCGATTCTCTAAGGTTTCATTTGTGAAAACAACGTTGCGGCAACGATGTTTGACGATGTGATGACGGCGCTTATGCGAACTAGCTCTCTCTTGCGAGGCGTTTGACATAAATGTATGGAAAATGGTATTCTCTAAGACCCAACAACGTTGAACGCTCCGTCGATCTCAACGATGTGCGCTGCGGGAACTCGTCGTCGATCGCAACGTTGTGGCGTTTCTTAGAGAATCGACCTGCTGTTTATTAAAAACAGCAACACCATTTAGAACCATTTATGTCATTGTGCTAGCAGCTCGAGACAGAATTTTTTATACTGATTTCTTAGGTTTACGCGAATGTTGTACATTGAAATAAAACTATTTTTACGGATTTTATCACGATTTGGTTTTTAATTTTTATTCCCGACGTTTCGAAGGCTTTGCAGTCTTCGTTGTCACAAAATTTCAAGGATTTTTTATTCTATGTAAAAGCGCTAATTTCATTCGCTTTACTGTCATTGGATCTTTAGTCTTTGCTTAAAATAGCCATCGGTATTCTCAAAGCCAAGAGTAGGGGCATAGGTCTCGTACGCTGAATCATAATAACCAAACTTTGAAACAAGTTTGATAAGCTTTTGGGCCAATTACTGGGATTAAATACGTAGCTCACGTTGAGAGGTTTTCTTGATATGTCTTTATAAGTTACGCAAGGGTTCCGTGAAACTTATGAACTTTATAATATTTTTAGAGTTATAGTAGGAATTGTTGCAACGGATTTGAAACTTTACATTTTGGTGTTAAGTTGAATAATTCTTCTTATCTTCTTTAACCACGTGCAATGCCACTCAGTGTTTTGTTAATAAAAGTGCATGCGTTTCGCATCAAGCTTTGCTTTATTATTACGAAGATTGTTTCTCTTATTATAAAGTGAAGTGAGATGGTTTACATATTTTAACAAACTTTAATTTCTTGAAATCACCTAACCCAACAAATTTACCCACCAAATAGCCGCACAAATTTTCGAACAAAACAACAACAGAACAACGGCTGATAGTAACAAAATGTCCCCCAGGTAGCCAATTAGTGGGCCCGTCCCCCACGTGTCCCCCAAAGGCGCGTCCGCCGTAACGAGCTGTCAAACTTTTTGTCCAGCACCCTTTGTTTAGAACCTCGATACCCGCTGTTATGGGACTATTTTCAAAATAGAACGCAATTTTTCGCTAAATGTCTGAAGGGATAAAGGACTAGAAAAGAAGCTAAAAGTGGGTGTAGCTCAGTTGGGAATGATATGGACTACCGAGACGAATGTCGGAGGTTTGAGACCCCAAAATGGAGCATACACCTCTGACTTTTCTATGTTATGTGTGTTTTCTGTGTGGATTATCGCTTGCTGTAACGGTGAAGGAAAACACCGTGAGGAAACTTGCATACCCGAGAATTTCTCCACAAGAATTTCGAGGGTATATGAAGTCTACCAACCTGCATTAAGCCAGCGTGGTAGATTACGGCCTAACCTCTCTCATTAGTAGAGAAGGCCCGTGCCCAGCAGTGGGACATAAATATTACATTAATGATTTAATATAATCATTTATTATTTAAAAAAAAAATAAAACCCAACAGTCACACACAATTTACCCCATAGTAAGATACGAGTTTCATGTCGTGGGCATGAACTATGAAAAACTTTCAGTCAACAACATCCAGACCAGGAACAATAATTGTCTCACATTAAGATTTGGGTCGGTGCGGCATAAAATTTCAAGAATTTTGCAGGAAAAATTCGAACTTAATTTTATTACTAGCTGCTTCACTGAAGTTTCCCCTTTGGGGAATCCGAGCCCAGCCAAATCATGTTTATTGCCTACCTTGTATTTGAACTCAGTACCTCTCGGTCCACAGCCCATATGCGCTGCCACTAAATCAAATACGCCTTTTTTGCTTTTAGTATTTACTTCTTCTTCTTCTTGTAGTGCCTCTCCAACTAGTGAAGGTTGGCCGTCAGCTCAGAATATTTGTCTTTATCCTTTGCGAGGCGAAATAGTTCAGCAGCGCTCGCAATCCCTGTCCACTCTCGGATATTCCGCAGCCATGACTTCTTCCTACGACCGTCTTTCCTTTTACCTGCTACTTTTCCCATCATTATAAGTTGCAGAAGCTCATACCGGTCATGTCTTAGTACGTGCCCCAGATATGCAACTTTTCTTTTCTTGACGGTATCCAAAAGATTGCGGTTTTGACCAACGCGTCGTAGAACTTCCTCATTGGTAACTTTCTGAGTCCAGGATAATATTTACTATAAACCTGCATACCTTTGTCTTCTATAACAATGGTGCCACCCAAACTTTAGTCGTTGCAAGACTCTTCAACCAACAATGTTTTTTCTATTTTTTGCAGAATTTGATACATTGATCATATCTGACAAGAAGTTATTGTAAAAAGCACTTTCAAATATACCTGAAGGCGTCATAAATCAAACCCATAAGTCAAAGTCCAACCTGTCTTCATGAACTTTTCTTGTTATCTTTCGAGGGTTTATTTTAAATTTACAATTTGCAGCTAATTCTTTGGAAGGCCGTATCGCCATATTGTCGCCTTGATTTATTAGTCTGAGAAAACGAAATAAAATTTTGTTATCTAAAGCTATGGGTTTAGCGACGAAGACGTCGGCTGCCGGTGTGGGATTAAAAGATAAATTGTTTTATAGTGTTTTGACGAAGAGTTAGAATGTATTTTTTAATCAACTTTCTCTTAAATAGCGGCGATAGCCACGGATTCTTTTGATTTCGATTCGCTTCGTCAAATGGATTGCAAAGATAAATATCAAGAGTTTGAACTTTTTCGAGTTATTTTTGTAAAATTTTCTTTTCGTGTCCTTATTGTCACCTATTTCTTGATTTAACGGTAAAAGGAAACACTATAAGGATACCTACAATATAACAAAATGTATGTCTCTTCACATAAGCTATACATGAGAAAATTCACACTGCAACTCCCATTTAGATCAATAAAAAATGTACACGCCACACCGCATCGTCTTTGATCGCTGGCACAGAAGAACGTGGGATGCCATTCAAACAATATTAAAAACTACAACGGCAGAATGAAATTTTAACTACACGCATGGCATTGGCAAATTAAAAAGTTATTAATTTTCGGTGCAGACAGCCAAACGCGCGATGTGAATTCATAAAATCTGAATGAATAAAAATGACCGGACAAACTTTGATTTTATTAAAAAGTTTAACCTGTCGACCTGATAACTTTAATTGATTTAGGATTAGACGGACGAGTTTGTAGGCCAGTATCGGATTAAGTCGGCAGGTCAGTAAATAAAAAATGCTTTATCATGGAAGCCAAGTGAATTTAGGAAGCTTTTAAGTGATGTGATAAAATCGGGAGCCTATAGAGAGACTCTAACTGGACGCTTATTAGATATTGTTTTGGAAGTAACATTATCAAAATTGAAATGAAATCCGACACTTATGTACTCATAGTTCGTGGAAACACCAACAGAAATCGTCGTAACAACGTCGCTCGTAATATAGGGAAGCCTGAAGTGTAGGAAATGATATAAAAGTATGTCATAAAGGGAGATAATACATCTCCCAACGTAAGCCCACATATCAAACATGGAGAAACAAAACAATAGAGCGATGAAATAGTTTATTGTAGCTCAGCCGCAAGCTATGGAGACAGCAAATGATTTGTAAATGAAAGTTGGAGGCCCGTCGCTCGCGGCGCATGCAAATACCATCCGAGCACATGTCTCAACTTTAATGACAACCCTCGCTGCTTTGTGATTGGAGTTTGTGTCTTGGCTTGTTAGCGGATTGAGTTTGTTCCATGTGATGTGACGATCGGTATAGTATGAGCCATAGGTGCTTCAGATTTTTTGGCTCAGACCATGGGATCAAGTATCTATGTGTATGAAATCAAGTTATTTATTCATCGAATAGGCTGAGGTACTCGTCTTCAGATTATTACTTATAAACCATTCATTCACCTTATGATATTTGATCTGATCAATCGAGTTTCACAAAAACAAAAAAATATATCAGGCAGCTGACGCTTGTTGTCTCTCAACACAAAGGTCTCTGAAGAATCGTCTACATTAAAATTAACGATTACACCATCTTCAGTTTCTAATTGGGGTTTCCGAATCTCCTTAACAGCGAATTTTTTTTCTCAAAGTCAACTTGAAAATAAATCAACTGTACAATTCACAGATCGAGAGGGTCCGAAATCCAGACTACCGAGACCAGATTTGAATGTGAAATTAGACTTAAATTAGCATAATCCGGTATTTGTATCTTTAAGTTTTCGTTGCATCGTCGACAGCTGGATCTTCGGGGATCGACACTGATCTTTGAAACTTTGTGTTTGCTTAGATTTAATATACAATTAAATATACATGTAGTGTTAATGTATTCTATTCAAAGACATTCGCCTCTACTCGTATATTGTCTATTAAATTAATTTTGGTGCAGTGACCTCCCTTGGGATGCTTTGTCCTTTGAATATAATTTAGTTGGAAGTCGTATACAATAATATATAATCTAGCCACACAAATCTGTTGATTTAGTTAGTAGGTGCATTATAAAATTTTAATATAGAATTTATTCAATCTGATAAGCATTTAAAAATGTGAAATTATCAAGATTTGACGGTACAGAGCCTTTGATGTAGATTTCATTTGTTCAGTTAATATTTTTGATATACATTTTCAACATTAAATAAAACATTTCTACCAATCTACAAATAGCTTGCACAATTTGCGAATTCAAAAAAGTTCAGACCCTGCGTACGAAAATACGAAAAATCACACAAAAGATCAGGAAAGGAATTTGTCGGAAGCCAATCAGCCCTGGCCCTTCTAATAAGGGCAGTGACGCGCAATAACTGGTTAGCGACGGGCTGACCATACAATCAGGGGACCCTGCACAGGTCACTTGCCGGGACCCTTTCAAAGGGTTCGTAAATTAAGTGAACTGAATGCCCGAATCGTTTCTGTTGATGGAATAAAAAGTATTTATAGTGATTCGATGGTAATCGGAGATGCAGAGGGATCAGGTCAAGTTGATATGTTCTTGAAAGGAAAAGGTTCTGGGTTCATGTCTCAAGTCGGGCGATTTTTCAAAATCACGTTGTTGTGAGGCTATGTGATATTCCAATTGCTTGCTTTTAATATTTATTTGTTTTAAAACCGTTTACGAAGATGATTCAGAAGTTACTAAGCAGCTTCAAATTTAACCTATGTAATTATGATACTACCGGTGGCTGCTGGTATAAAAATGACTCAAAGGGATGGTGTATTTTACTAGTTCATACATATAATGCTTTATTTCCTATTTTATTCATGTTTATTTATATAAATATTTAAGCCTTGTAAGGGTTTGGAAAGCTTTATGTAAAGCTATTTTATTTTATTCTAATTGACTTCTAAAAACTTTTTCCCATATAATCCTAAGAACCGCCCACTTAGTACAATTCTCTTAACAATCAATACAAGAAGATTTTGCAAATAAGCAAGCCGACAAACCAGATTTATACGATGAAACAAGTTAGAAGTGCATGGTAGGCATACAGCGGATCGGCTTGCACTAAGCTCCTACCCTTTACTTGGAACTTAAGTTAGATTGCTTGATGTAATGGAATTGAATTTGTATTAAAACATGGTCTGTTGGAGATGGATGGTAGGGTGTGTTGACTAAAAAAAATTGAAAATAAATATTGACAATAAAAATATGATTTCACGATAATGCAACAAATTTTATGTACGATTTTGAAGGCCTTAAGATATTCATATCTTACAGCTGTTGTATTAGCATTATATTAGTTACACTGTCCATCTGCTGGGTATAGTCTTTTTTTAGTTTGGTTTTAGCAAGCTACAGCGGTTTAGTCAACTTCACATAATTCTTGGAAATTCTTCTGGCAATTTTTCAGGTAGGCAAGTTTATTCGTAATGTTTTCTGTCATCGTTAAAGCTAATTAAAAATACACTAACAAATCCAGGAATCTTTCTTTCGAAGCATTTTCAATAATCAATATTGCAATAACGAATAAAATTATTTATCGATTTATTTATGCAGGCCGCTTCCAACAGGTCGATTTGGAAATCTTTGTCCAGCTGTGGACGTCCTGTAGCTGATGATGATGATCATAAACAAAATAATACTATTTAATGAAATAACATACCACACCTCAGACGAAGACACCAACATGCCTACAATTAGTACATACAATGAACTAAATTCATTTAGTAATGTTTAATTCGATGTAGTGGTATATTGACATAAGAGATCAGGCGGCGTCTGTTTGTTCGGAGCATCTCGCGAATTCAGATCAAACACTTCAACGCTCCGAAACTATGTTGGAAATAGTGATTAATTAACAACTTCATCATTATTATTAAGGCAGGTTATATAATATAAATTAGTATTTATAAAAATACGGGAATCATAAAACAGAAAGAAATAGTATGAAATAAAATATATTTCGGAAAACTGTCTCAGAAAGAAATAGAACTAAAGGAAAAGGTTTTAGTCTTGCTTAAGAAGAAGATAGGAATATATCTGAAGATAGGTGATAAACCTGATAACCCACATATTATGTCGATTTTAAATAGATATTTACTACCTTCAAATCAGTATCTTTTAACTGATGAACTCAGTCGAAACGTGATTACCACCACGATCACAAAGTAGCAATAGCAGAATCGGTCCACGTCTCCAGCAGTCTGGGGCTCCCTTTCATCCCTCATCCCTCCAATTATACCTGAACAAAGACAATAAAGGCGTGCGGGCCGGCCGTGCGTTCACTTGTTTCTTTCAAGTACACACTGCCCGATTATCACGGCCAAATGACCGTCTTAAGACTTTGGAGGTACTCCAATTTTAGAAATTAAGGCGATTAATTTAAGATTTGTGTACATTTGAGTAAAATCGTAATGTCTTTCCAGAGCCTCAAAGGTCGACGTATTTGGACTTCGCGAAACTATTGCCTCATTAGTCTAGTCACTAGTGGAAACGTTTTTAAGCTGAGACTCACGAGATGTTTGAGTTTTTCAATTCGAAAAATCACATATAAGATGCCCAGGGTTAGAATTAGTGCGTTGTATGGCGATAGGTCCGCCCTGAATCACATAAGCTTAGCGCCATATACCCATATGGGGTAACTAGAGCATATGCTCTAGTTCTCTAATTCACCGCTATGAAACTCTTCGGAGGCTACAGACGTGAGCTTATATCTAAAACTCCAGATTACTTTTAAAGTATGTCATAAAAGTATATCATTTTTTTTTATTTATCCGCATCTTAGATGCGACTTAGTAAAGAAACTGAACGAATGGTTTTGATGACAGTATCGAATATCTTTTGAATGAGATTAAACACATAGATTCATAATCTAGGTCATGTAACTCAACGTCTTTGCACAAAGTATTATCCTACAAAGTAGACCGACGACCTGATAAAGGTCGCAGGAAGTCGCGTGATGCTGGCCGCTTCCAACAAGTCGATATGGAAATCTTTGGGGGAGGCCTATGTTCAGCAGTGGACGTCCTATGGCTGATGATGATGATTATCATTCAATGGATATTCCGAGGTTACAACTTGCGGCAAAATCCGTAATCGCTTCAAGTAATTGTCTTGTACCAAGTTCAACAGAGGGGATGGTAGGGGGAGCAGTATTGCCATTATTATGGGAACTCATCTCTCGATATAAAGAATTGATAACTGAACCATTTAAGTAAAAGAAAACGGCTTATGTGCTCTTAGAGATAGCGTTTCAAAGGAATTGTTGGAGGGGCTGGCAACGACACATACAGTTTCACTAAATGAAATACAGACGCTGGATTTTAGTTTAGCCGATCGAGTATTTGGTGTGAAGTTTGAATATCATAGCCTTGAAAAAGATAATTACCATATTGTGTGGGTATTGGTATGACAAAATAATCGGGGCTTTCCCGCTAGCCAGCACTGACCCCACATGCTAAAATTATTCTCGTAAATTAATGAAAAAAGACTCAAGTAACTTAGCGTTGAAAATGTAGATCCATAATATCATATTAAAGAAAACTAACTGATTTACCTTTAATCTGTTGTAGACCTAAAATAAAATTTGTTGCTTTTCTGATGCTGTCAACAAAGTTCGTCAACGCAGTTAACGTTTCCAGTTCTTGCTAATAGTAGGAGCATATATACTAGTTATAATTTATCAATTTAGCAAATTGGGAGCATTTAACAGTCTTAGATAATTATAGTCCTAATCCCACAGTATAAACGTGTCGTGCACCACGGAGGTTATATTAATAAAAAAAACTGCGGTTAAATATGAATTTTCTTTTAACTTCACACAAATTAATATGAAAAAACTCGCGCAAAACACATGACGTTATCAATAATTAAACGAGCAGCGGTGGCCGAATGTTTTTTCTCATGCCAGCTTACGCCCCTCGCGTCACAAGCTCGTATTATGATAATACTTAATCCCAGATTGTTGCAACACATACGTATGAAAAAAGTTTGCGTTTTGTGATTGATATCGCGCCTAATCTACGGGCAGAATGAGTTTTTGTTCATCTCTTTTTTTACTTTTTCAATTTAACTTTGACATGGTGTTTATCGAATCTATGATTGACAGCCGACAGTGTATATGATAGAGGTATATGGTATATGGTCATATGGAAATCTTCGGTCATAGAATGGACAAATAGTTTGGAAAGATTACTGACTAGCATTATCATATTATCAATCTTTTCTTTCAAACGATAGTAGAGCTATGTTGTAGACGATTTTAGATACAGCATCGATGGTCCGGCTGGTTTAAGGATTTTCATTATTTCATCATCATCATTATCAGCCTACACATATCCACTGCTTGATACAGGCCTCTCCCAATGCACACCATTATTTGATACGGTATATTCAGTCATCTACTATTCTAGTGTTCGCTTGAGGAAACCGACGTAATATTTTAGCTTACTGTATCTGATTTTGGGAGCCCTGGAAAATCCCCTCTAGCCCCCTGTTTTCAATCCATACCCACCTTTCCTTCCTGGTCTGCAACACCAATGAATCGATTGATAATGGGCGGGGATCACTTATCAACCCATTTTAAAATAATAATTGTAAACTACCGTTTGCCGTCGACGATACTACGCGAAGTACTACAAAGCTTTTTTCACAAAAAGGAACAAAAAGCTCCACAAACGCCCAAAACATAATACCTTCTGGATAATTCACGAACGATTCCAATTTTTCAATGGAAACTCGATTGGCAACCACAACAGCCGTTGATTTGATTACTGTTAATCATAATTGTCGGTTATGCAGGTTTTTGAACGAGCCGGTCGTGCTCCGAATACCTTCGAGTTAACATTTGCGACACGTAGCTGTTTCGACGTTACAGATTGTGATTGAGTTGTTAATTTTTGGCGCTTGGGACTGTTGTTTTGTTGCGTTTTTTGTTTCAATTCGTATTTAGCGCTTGTTGTTATTTGATTTGGATTTGTGTATTTTGGATGTTTAGTTCATGCAGATACTGTTTTTGTCACGTGGTTGATGTTCAGTACTCTTTATTTTTAAAGATTTTTTACATTTTTAAATATATGCTATAAAAATAAAAATATAATCACGTGGTTGATTATTATTAGCAAAGTAATTATAAGATAATAAAGGTGTAAAAATCTTTTATATGGTTGTGAACGCTCAAATGTCGTTTTTTGTGCAACTTCTAGTTACCATTTCTAAGCAATGAACCATTTCACCATGCACTTATTTTCCAGCATGCCAATAGAACAACAGGGATCGTTCTACAAGTTTCGTCCATTTGCCATTATCCTGTTCCAATGTGAGATTGTAGCAACAATTTCTCAACCGTATTGAATAAGCAGCGATAGCTCAGTTGGGAATGGTACGGACTGCCGAGACAAGTGTCGGAGGTTCGAGACCAACCCCAAAATGGAGCATACACCTCTGACTTTTCTATGTTAAGTGTATTTTCATTGTGAAATATCGCTTGCTATAACGGTGAAGGAAAACATCGTGAGGAAACCTGCATACCTGAGAATTTCTTCACAGGAATTTCGAAGGTATGTGAAGTCTACCAACCCGCATTAGGCCAGCGTGGTAGACTAAGGCCTAACCCCTCTCATTAGTAGAGGAGGCCCGTGCCCAGCAGTGGGACAGTAATATTACAGGGCTAATATTATTATTATTATTTTATTATTGTAGAAAAAATTTGGCTTCATTTTACGACCGACCGACAGCCTGAAGTCAAGTCTACGGGATTGACGTCAAAGATTTTTCTAGAAGTAATTATATTATTATTTCTAACAGGTTGATCTGGAAATCTTTGGGGGAGGCCTATGTTCAGCAGTGGACGTCCTATGGCTGATGATGATGATGATGATGAATTATATTAACAAATTAAGTAGTAAAACTACGACTAATAGTAAACATCTGTAGTGCTTTCACGTTGCAAATAAATATAATAGCTATCACATTAGAACACCAAACAGAAAATCATGTAAACACTCAACCGATCACAATGAATATAATTGAGGGGGTGTTAAACGCGCCGGTTAACGAGATATGTTGCAAATCAAACAAAATGCAGCTGATTGCGATAGGACTGACGGCAGACGCCCCGCGACACGCTGTTTCATATTCAGTGTTTGCGGTGACTAACTAGTTGACACGGCTACAATTGTACGTACGTTTCACCCGATGTTAAATTACGCGCCCAATGACGATTAATGTGCTCTCATTTATAGTTTTGGTGATATTTTCGGCTGTGAAGTTAGGAAAGGTCTGTTGTCGAAGAGCCGTTTTGGGAAGAGCCATAGTAAATTTACTAAAATTGAATTATTTTTTTCTACCTGTCCTTATCCCACTTTAATGTGGGGTCGGCGCAACACACTTTTTCAAGCATGTTGCAGAAATGATTTGGCTAAGTTTTTACGACCGGCTGCCTGCCTGACGCCAACCCCCTCTGAGGGGTCCAGTCCCGGGCAAATTAAATTGGAAAATTCGCTTTGCCCGACCTGGGAATCGAACCCACGACCTCCCGGTCCACAGCCCATACATGCTGCCACTAGACCAAGGAGGCGAAAATTTTAGTAATAAAAGATAATAACGTCAATTGAAATTAAATGTAAGGATGTCGACAGTAGATGTTTGTAAATCACAGTTTCGATTCTTCATCAGTGTGATACATCATACGAGGTTTTTCATTACTAAGACGTTGGATTTATTTCAATTCTTCAGAGAACCACTTGCCAAGAACTTGACGCTATACTCCCTAAATTTGTAAACTGTATTAACTTCTGATTTGCTATATGTTTAGTATCAGAATGAAAATAAAAAGAAATGGAAATCTCAACCCGGCAGCAAACATACCAATTATAATATCATTGAAACCACTTGATGCATTCCAACAAAGACAATGAATGCTCACATCGTCCACCACCTTGTTCAAAATGCGCCATTTCTACGCCCTTAGTAGTTAACTTGCGTTAATTAAATGGATTGCAGTAGCCGTCTGCATAGTTGGCTTGTTTGTTTTGTAATTCAACCACTGTCTTTCATGGATTATGCCTGAGGTGGTAACAGGCGATTGTGGCGAACGACTTCAACAATGTATTGCTTATTGAATTGTGCAGATTAGTTCTTTTACTAGACTGATGATTTTGCGATGTCCTAGATATTCTTGATGCCGAATAAAAAGGGAGCTATCATAGGAAGATGAGCTGTGTACCTGAGGATCTGCTCTGTTTAAAGCTTTTTTTTTTTTTTTTTTTTTTTTTTTATAGCAGAGATTGGCAAACGAACAGATGGGTCACCTGATGGTAAGTGATCTCCACCGCCCATAGACACACATGACACAAAAAGAATCATGGCTGCGTTGCCAACCTAAAAGGAGGGAATGAAAGGGGAGGGAAATGGAATTGGGAAAGGGTGGGGGGAAATGGGCCACCGGAAATCTCACTCACCGAACGAAACGCGACAGCAAGCCGCCACTTTACGTCGGTTTTCTGTGAGACAGTGGTATCTAACCGGTCGAGCCGGCCCATTCGTGCTGTAGACGTTACTGTCTACAGCGTGGCTCTACCACTCAAACTCAAGTCAAGCTGGCTCCATAAACAAAGCATCATATCATATGCACATATGTGATAGGCGGCGAGCCTATCGACATATCGGGCACAAATAACAGACTCCGGTTTGATATGGAAAAATCCAATATCACTTTGCCCGACCCGGGGATCGAACCCGAGACCTCAGAACCGTAGTCGTATCGAAATACCACCACGCCACCGAGGCAGGCATATCATATTCACATAAGAGTTATTAGACCAACGTTAATTCTGCTATCTTTCGGCTTAGCAGCTATACTCGAAATACTTCAGCATGAAGCCTGAAATAGTTTCAGCAATAAAATAAGGGCCGCGATAAACACTCCACGGTAGTTATGGGCTAAAGTTGGTAATGCGCCGGTTGAGCTTACCTTTAATCGAATTTGCACGGCCCGCCTTCCAGATTAACAAGTTTTCCAATAATTTAGACGGCCTTAGTGTTGACTACATTTGTCCGTGAATCTGAACTACGTTATCCGAGTGCTTTATTAAATTTTATAGTTAGTGCTTCTAGTTTTCGGTGTCTACTTTATGTTTATAGGTTATGGGATTTAATAGAAAAGACCAATTTGGAATTAGTTTTAGAATTAAGTCATCATCATCATCAGCCATAGCTCCACTATTGAACATGGCCTCCTCCCAAGGATATTGTAGTTTAGTTAGTGCCAGCAATTATTAATCTGGAGTGGAAAAAAGAGGTACAACTATTTCACACACTTTCGTTAGACTTATTTCAGTTTCATGATGTGTTGTTGGGGTGCGATTACCCGTCTTCGATTCCCAGGTCGGGCAAAGCAATTTTTGTAATTTGATTTTCTCGGTATTAGAACCCCCAGAGGGGGTTGAGGTCAGGCAGGCGAGCAGATCTTAAAAACTCAGTCAAATCATTTTCTGCAACATACTTGAAAAAGTGTGTTGCGCCGATCCGATATTAAGGTGGGGTAAGGGTAGGTAGAAAGAAAATCGATCTTATCGGGTTATCGGGTACAAATTCCAAACTCTGGGATGCTACTGAGCAGAAAAATCTGACCAACTTTATCTGACCCGAATGGATCGAATCCGAGACCTCAGGACGCCGTACAACTCTGCAGGGCAAACTTCTACAAATATGTCTTCAGGAAATCGTAACAGCACCGAATATTTCAATTCAACAATAATTTGTTCCTTAAAATAATATTTTAAATAAGTTTTCACGAAATCCACACCGTTTGTTACGGCTCGTATGATATACTGCTGATTCAACGCCTGTGGGAGGGTGATGGATGGTTGCACTTCACGCGAGACGGAGTGAGATGGCTATATTTGATACAGTGCGCTGCACGAATGCGCCGGCTGCAGTACAGTGAGCGAACAAAGTGTGTACCTACAATTAATTTGATGGGTAAGGTCTGAGCAACCAGTGATGGATTCAGCTTTTGCAATAAACTGTTAAAGGATTACAAGAGAAGGCATGTGAAGGACCGATGCAGGCACATGGACATAAGGATGTTTCATACCGTCTCAACTAAGCAAGAAATCATGTCACAATTTCTTTGGGAGAACAGGACATACACTGGCTGATCTTAGACGGATCCATATAATATGTGTGGATCATAATGATTTCAAGTTTACGCGAATGCTATACATTGAAATAAAACTATTTTTACGGATTCTATCACGATTTGGTTTTAATTTTTATTCCCGACGTTACGAAGGCTTTGCAGTCTTCGTGGTCACGGGTTGGACTTCACTGTCCAAGTCCAAAATTTAAAAACCAAATCGTGATAGAATCCGTAAAAATAGTTTTATTTCAGTGTGTAGATCACCTTGGCAGATTATAATACCATGTTTACGGTGATCGTTAACCGGGTGGATACATCTAGCAGTAAAATTAAGTTAGTCACAGTTACGCCCGAATGGTCAAATGCTGCTCAACTTTAACGGCTTCTTACATTGATTTTCGCCATACAATTTTGACAGATAAGGCGGCATTAAACGACACAACCTTACCGACCTTAAGTGTATGAACATTCGGCGGTTAGTAACACTCGTTAATTAAGAACGATTTTGTGGCTCCTGATATCTCTTCACAACCGAATGATAAATCCTTTTTTTAAACAGTAGCACCTATAGATTTCTGCTATCCGTACAAGCACACACGTGTGGCACAAACGAGCTGGCCTTATAATGAATAGGCGTCGCCTGCCACCATATTTCAGCGAATTAACAAATGACCTGGTGTCAGAGAGCGCGCGGCCCGCGATTTTTCTGCGCACTGTACCTAACGGCCCGGCGTGGTGCGGTCGCCGGCACTGTATGCCTACATGTCACGAATTAATGTCGAGCTCACGGTATCGTGTACAAACTACAAACAAATTGATTGGGTTACTTTGGATGGGTTAGGATAGTGACTGGGGATAGATTTCCTCAATGGTAACTCTAATAGATGGTAATCGAGAGTCCACCTTAGTACAAGACACCTCCAAAATCTGAACACCACCCTGTGGCTTTGTCTATTTCTACTATCAAGTAGGAGTCTAACACTGTTACGTTTCGATTTAAACAGCGAAATTACTGACCAAAGAATATTTTAGCATCGTATGTCAGGACTGTGTATTTCAGTTTGCATTCATCATGATGGCGAGATGAAGTGATCATCTTGTGGCACGCGTCAGCACGAAAAAATTACGTCATTAGCCCGAGCACGAAAAACTAATGTAAATGTAAACTCGCTGCGCACTGATGTCATTTGATTATTATTTCATACAAATTTTATAGACGCGCATCGAGCACGAATACATTTACGGTTGTCAGAATTTTTCCTGCTCGGGCTGCTGTTCATAAACAATAGCTATACGGTATCCCAGTTAAATTTTGAATAACGAAGTAGGTACCCGTAGTATTGCACTCTGGTCGTCACTTCATAGTTACACTTCTCCGAAAACCATTACCATCAGACATCGTTCAATACCAACATCTACACTATCAAACGTATATCCCGCAATCCGTTCCCGGTTTGACGTGACAAAATCATTGCCCCGGCTCAACAGGATCTGGGCGGATTTACCGGACAAACCGGCGGTGTCTGGTGCCGAACTAATTGCCTCCCGGGAGACACGGTACCTGCCGGATGACTTCTACAAGATTTCATCAGGAACATGGCGTGGGGATGGGAATTTGTTATTTAATTTCCTATAAATGGATCTATAATAAATACATTTTCAAGAATTCGCCAAGCCACTTTCTGGATTGTGTTAAATCGTTTCCTTGTCAGTGTTTACTTGTTCTACTGATGAACGAAGGCCGTTCCTATTTATCTGAAGTACCCGAGTATCGAAATACGTATGTAACACCATAGCTACAGCAGAATTAACTACCGACTCTATATTTGAATCAAATCATGAAATCATACAAATGTCAAAGGCGTGTGATCTTAATTGTCGAAAATATTTATGCTTAGCTTCTGAGGGTCATTTTTAAAGATATGAAAAATTATGATATTGAAGAATCAAATGCCAATTTGATAATCATGTCAATAAAAATGGATTTATTCGATTCTAATTAATTGAATTACTGCCTAAAAGAGATATTTCGATGAACTATGTTGTACATTTAAAATTTTGCTAGTAAATAAACAATAAATCTTTCAATAAATAACATCGAATAGGCCAATAAATTCAGTAGTGTTCTGTATGCATGACCAATTTACACTTTAACAGATATTCTAATGGGTTGCGTTATAACAATCAGGGAGAATAATCAACCCGCCCGGAGCGTTTGTCACCCTCAAATGGATACAAATGTATGAATGGAAATTTAGTTTTGGATTATACGTATACTACAACATCTGTAGATTGTGTCATACCGAAGGATAGTCTTGGCCACTCGGTTATATCTCCTTTAGAAACTTCGTGCTTCCAAATTTATACTTTGGTTTCGATTTTAACAACTGAATCGTTAATGTTTGTAAACATATTGTAGAGTTACGCTATATGTAATTAATTTAACTATAGCGTCATGTATAGATCGGCGAATTCGGGTAATTAAACTATGTCATAAAATATGGACGTACATAAAGTAACTGGCTGTTTCGGATCGTACGGTAAACAAATAAATGAAAAAACTGGAACACTCGGATCTGGAGGGTATCAATCATAGTTAGATAGGTAGTCGGTCATAAAAACTAAAGCCGAATCATTTCTGCAATGTGATTCGAAAAGTGTATTGCGTCGACACAGTTGCGGGATAAGAGTAGAAAAACAAAAAATGACAAGTTTATAAACTTAACGGACAGAATTTATCGGATCGTGAGTTCGTGACCAAATTACATGTAATATGTATATGGGACCACCCTTGAAATAAGCTCTATCGAACACAAAAAGTATCTTGAAAATCAGTCCATATTTGAGGGAGATTTCGAGTACCATACATAAAAAAGAAAAACATATAGACGAATTGAGAACCATCTCTTTTTTAGTCGGTCGAAAACATACGGATTTGGAAAGTTATATAAATATAACAATAAGAGTCATCAAAATTACAAACGGCTTACAACCAAGCGAGTAATTAACTTCCAATTAGAAACATAATACGATACAAAATTGGTCACAATAAAACGTTGACAATGACGCGATCAAATTAATTCACCTTTTCAATGAATGAACTTTTAATAATTGGACGGTAACTAGCCATTTCACCCCTTTGTCAACGGACAACCCCTGATTTTAGGGGTGTGTTTATTATGCGCTAAACACGTGACAGTCGCGTGCCTTTTTAGTTGCCTTTATTGGGGCCAATTTGGAATATCGTTTTTGAATTTGGACTGTAATGATTTGTCTTCTGCTTTTGGACTATATCGATTTTAGAAATGATCGTTGTCATAGTTCTCGAAGTTAAAATAAAAAAAAAAAATAATATTAGCCCTGTAATATTACTGTCCCACTGCTGGGCACGGGCCTCCTCTACTAATGAGAGGGGTTAGGCCTTAGTCTACCACGCTGGCCTAATGCGGGTTGGCAGACTTCACATACCTTTGGCCCACTTCTGCGAGGTGGTCATCTCGCGGAAGGAGAGTGCCGAGAGGGATCGGGAACGATCTGATCCCTCCCGCCGCCAGAGGAGACGTAGGAGGCGTCGGGTTGACGACTGACCGGCGCCTCCCGCCCTGTGGTTGGGGGCGTTTGGAGAATTCCACCACGGTATCCCCTGCCCGTCGTAAGAGGCGACTTATAGGGGCCATCGGGGGTCGCGGGCGCGCAGCGGGGGGCTGTTGTAGCGCCCCGTTTAGTACTTTTGTACATGCGACCCCGAGATGGACGGCAGCACGGGTGGTTGGCCTCGTGTTGTCGTTGACGCCGAGAGCGTCCTTCGGCGGCGGGGGCTTATGAGCCCCCCCACAATGGAGACGGGCCGCAAGGCGGCACCATGCAGGGACGGTTCTGGTTGAAGCCTGGGCGCCTCTCGCCTAGGGAAACCCGGGGCCGTTCCAATGCGTCGAAGAGGGCCACCGCGGGGTTTTAGTCGGTATTGTCGGTGTAGGGTGTACATAGTGTTAGGGACTCGGCCCAACGGTCGCTCGGATGATTTCCATCTCTCCCGGGCGTCTCAACGTTGGGTCGTAAGACCGGCGAACCCGACATAACCGTCGTGTCTCCCCCCAGGCGCGGCGGTAGCGGTAAATCGCTTTCCCCGCGAAAACAAAAAAAAAAAAAAAAAAAAAAAAGACTTCACATACCTTCGAAATTCCTGTGAAGAAATTCTCGGGTATGCAGGTTTCCTCACGATGTTTTCCTTCACCGTTATAGCAAGCGATATTTCACAATGAAAGTACACTTAACATAGAAAAGTCAGAGGTGTATGCTCCATTTTGGGGTTGGTCTCGAACCTCCGACACTTGTCTCGGCAGTCCATATCATTCCCAAATGAGCCATCGCTGCTATTTCTCGAAGTTGTTTACTAAAAATAATAATAAGTAATAATAAAATTATAATCATAATCGGTTCAGAAGTTCTAAAAATGAATAGTTTCAAACAAACTATTCATCCTAACATCAGAATAATACGTACCATGTTATGTAACAAAAGATTATAAAATAAATCTTCAAACTCATAACAAGTGCGTAGCTAGAATAATGAAAATTTTTAAACATCCAAAAGAGAATCAAAATTCATTGAATATAAAACACCTAAAACCTTATACATTGGATTTTGCTTTGAATACGTTTTCCAGTATTATTAACAACGAATCTATCAATTGAAATGCTAGTCAGTATTTCAAATATTTTATTGCCATTTAAATGTCTGCGGCTATTTTAATTCGAATCAGGTCCGTAGTACACGCCGCTGAATGCATCATGGTTGATGTTCCCCAGGGTGATGCTGATGACGAAGTAAAACGGCCTGTCGAGGGCAAATTCCAACATATTGATGCCGGGGCCCATCATTATTCGCTGCATGTATTGTTGACCTGTGCCGGTGTAGAATATTATAATTTTGATTACGATCTACCTTTATAATATTTTGCTTTACATTTCAAGGAAAAAATAACTCTCTAATAGTGAAAGGATTTCCAAGTAAGCTGATTAGTTCCAAAATAATTAGTACTCGTAAATATCTATCAAATGGGTAATCTTCAAAACAACTCGGACTTTTTAAAAATTCTTTCGATAGCTACACTATGCTAATTTTTGAGAATATAATATATTCTCCTTACTTTTTACTTCTATTACGTTGACGTGTCTGGCCTGCCCCATTTCGTCCATTTCGAAAAATACTTTCTGTTTCGCTTTACTCAACCAAATATTTTTCGTTTTACCATTTTTTTTCAAAATCTCTTCCAGTCCCGACGAAGCATTGTTAAAAATTTTCTTTAAACCTATCTGAAAGGTGAAAGAAGATCTTTTTACACACTTTATTAATGGAATGAAAGAAGATGTAGTGACAAGAATAGAGAAAGGGATGTTGAGATGGTTCGGACATATTGAGAGGATGATAGGAGATTAACGAAAGAGATACACAGGACGAGTGTGGAAGGAAAAGTCGGTAAAGGTCGACCGAATCGCACATATTTTAAGGCAAGTTGAAGATATATTAACTAAAGGAAATATAAAAAGTACCCTTAACCGACGCGAATGTATGAAGAGATTGATGAAAGTAGATGAAGCGAAAGTAGTGTGTCAGAATCGGGCGAAGTGGAAATCCATAGTCTCTGCCTACCCCTATGCGATACAGGCGTGATATTATTATGTATGTATTACATAAACTACTGCAAACTTAGTAGTACTTATTGCATCTCTGCTTTCCCTTTAGAAATGATTTTAAAGAGAACGGTTATTTTTATTTAACAAAATTACCAGTTTCAAAAACTCCGTCCAATCTATATGTGATTTAATTTTAAATCGTGGTATGAAGATTTTTAGTCTTGTCCAGCGCATCATCTTCTTCGATGTTGTTATAAAGTCAGGTTTTTTATACAGTGTCTCTAGAAATCCAGGAAGTCCTTGGGCAGTGTTTGGCACGACGTATGTTATTGATGTTCCCCAAGCTCCTAGGTAGCATGTGAGCATCTGCAATTGAGATAAGGTACAAATGAAAATATCTAAATTTTTCATCATGTTGTTTTGTCAGTGAGTTATTTTTAATTGAACAACTATCGTTCAAACAATGAAATATATGAGTACTTATAATAAATATTTGATTAAATTTTTACTTTCTTGTAATTTTTTTAATCGAAACGTATATCAAAGTTTTTTTTATTGCACTATTTAAGTACAGTTACTTTTTATGGTGGTTTTCAACATCACTATTTACTTCTTATCTATCATATTGTGTTCCACTATTTACTTAGGAGAACAATTATTATTTTAGATTTATATGATTACACTTCGATTTCTACACGTAAGTCACTTACTTTCAGGCCATTAGCTTCATCGTCCCAGTAGAGAAATTCATCAGTTTTCGATATCATTGGAGTTGAAGTCTTTTTGTTATTCGGATGGTGAAACTTTTTGTTTGTGGTCAACCTTTGGTCGAAGGGAAACTCCCAGGTGAGCTAAAATATTAATTCCAAAGCTTGTTATTGTTCAGTCTTTTGGGTCTTTGTGTTCTATTAGATATTCTTACCGTCTTAATTAATGATCATTAAGATAATTATCACGTTTGCCAATAATAGCTTTTATTACAAATCAGCATAATAGTTCTAGTCCTTATTCATTGAATTATATGAGCATTTTTCTTACCCAACCTTATTTGTTCATGATCCGTATTTCGAAACCACTTTCTATGATGAGTTTCTTAAAAGTTTATAAAAATTGATCAATGCTCTAAAATGAGCAATATCTAAAAACAGTACATACCCTAAAGTGTGCTGCACTCACTAAAATCATAGTTGTGTTCTTGTCAATATCTTTTGTCTCCACAACGTCTCTTATCCTTTTGTATGTTGCTGTCTCTATCTACAATACACCATGCACTTTTATTTGTGAAGTCGCAGTAGTTACCATTAGTAGCAGTAAGAAGTGTGTTAGGGATTTTGTTTAGTACATATGTATAGTATTTTGGGGTTTTGGTTTTAAACTAATAATCTTATTTTATTTTAGGAACAGACAAGCTGTAGAGTGTTAAATTCTGAATATATATTAATGTCGTGTTACGAGACAATAATTACATTTTTTTTCTAAATAAGTATTCTAATCCTTAGAGGTCAGCAATATAGCGATGATTTCTTTGATTTTGTAAGTTTATCTAGAATAAGTTAGTCATTCACCATTAGTTTATATACCGACTTATTTTCGTCACAGTTCTAAACTTCACTAAACTTACCCAGCGGTTGATGAAAGATTGTGCAGCTGAAGGATAGTTGAATCCTACTTTTTCAACCTGCACTCCATAAACTAGACTAGAGTTGGTTATAAATTCTGGCTTGACATCATCCGTGTAGTTGACATAGATTTTGTTAACGGAGGTCAGGTCTGCTGATTTTAGGATGTCAAATACTTCTTTAACTTCCGTGTAACAGGTTTTAATCTAGAATGAAAATTTCTACAACTTACTATGTCTAATATAAGAAAACGTTTAAATGTAGTTAATAAAACTAATTAGTATTATGTTAGTATGGATTTCTTAAATATTTCAACCTTTGATAGGTTAATAAATTTTAAACACATTTAAAAAGTCTAAATAATTAAATAGATGATATAACATTATATAGATTGGATTTTGGTCAGTCTTGCATTAGACGACATAAATTTGCGAATATTTAGTAGGTAGAGAATAATATTAATGATAAATGGAGAACATGAAGCGAAATTGTATTGATTTGAGGTAAAAAACTTACTGCTCCATCATTTTTATAACCTAGTACGGAGAGAAGTTCCTTTTTAGCATCACCAACTGCTACTGACGCTAGTTTGCATAGCGGGAATCTCACGAACAAAGTAGATACCACAACGCTGTGTCCAGATTTAGCCTTTAGTACGTCCTTGAAATTCAATTTACAGTAATGTGAATAGTGTTACACAATTAAAAATATATACTTATAGTGTCCATTTCAGGATTTAATTGGTTTACTCATACTAACTAATTTTAAGTAACTTGTTTAACTTCAGGAAAATCTTGACATAAATACAATTTATACAACAAGTATACAAATACTTGATGTATGTTAATTATGTGAAATGCTAGAGATAGATTATGGGTTAGGAATGGACTCTTTACAAAATTGAGGGTTAAATATTTATTTAGAGTAAAGAATATTACCAAAGCCAGTCTGTTTCGTAAACTATTATACACTGGGTGTTTAGCACACGAAGCGAAATCAAACTGAAGTGCATTCCAAACTAAAATGAGAAATAATGTTAAAAATATTGGAACAATTTCACAACTTCACGCTTTGTCTTTTACATAAGCATTACCAAAGAACACATTGAAAATAGTTATATACAGCATAGTTATAGTAAAAAGTTACATAACTAGATGAATATATCGAAAATGAAAAGTAATAAAATAGTTGTAAATATTATTTCAGTGTTACGTTAGAAAGCAAATATTTTATTTGTATTTTATACTCTTGTTATATGTTTTGCTTCGGAATTTTATAAAAAATAGAATTATTTTTTCCCATTTGTTCGATAAATTATTTAGGTGATAATTGTCATATTGGCGCTTCAATTACAAATTCAATTAAACTTTAATGATTCATCATCATCATCATCATCCACAGGACGTCCACTGCTGGACATAAGCCTCCCCCAAATGATTAGTAAGCAATAATTAATAAGCTACTGTAACACTAACTCCAACCTATTTAGAAATCATGATTTCGATGCTTGTTTGATCAAAATCCGAAGACACGAAGAAACCATCACAAAATTCCGACATTATGTAAATATATCGACTACGAAACGCAATACCGTAGAAGCTACAATTTAAAAAGGTATAGACGACAAAGGCGTGATAGATAAGACTCCACGAGGCTCTATAAGAGGAAGATAATGCCACGGAGTGTCCCGGCCCGGCGCTTTGACGGGCGAATCAAATAAGTCGAAGCCAGAAGAGAATAGTAATAAAATTGAACCGAGCTCCTGGCCAGATGTAGCTACCGATTTATCGCTGCTTAAGGATTGGGGTGTAGTGGGTAGGGGAGATTTTTCTGAAGTGGATTTTATGTAAAGTAGTTTCTATTTATAGCAGAGACTGGGAACCAAACAGATGGATACCAGGTTACCGTTAAACCTAAACCCACAATACTAAAAGAATCATGGGTGGTTGCCAACCTTAAAGCAAGGGAATAGGATTGGTAAGGGGGGGGATTTGCGCCACAAGAAATCTGACTCACCAAACTGCGAGCTGCCACTATGTCAGTTTTCTGTGAGATAGTATCAAACCAGGCGGGCCGACCCAATCTTGCTGTAGATATACTTATGCGTTTACAGAGTGGCTCTACTATTCGAGAAGGTAGTATCCTTGCGCTGAGTACATCACCAGCGTATCCGACTCGTCGGCGCTCGCTCGCTTACACATTCTTCGAACTGCATTCAATATGTTACCCGGCATATTGTCTTTAACAGCTCCATTATACCGACGATAGATTGTGTGGAAACCTCGCGATCCCCCGCGCCGCGCCTCCGCCTCGCAAAGATATTGCGAACGACTCTATCCGATATGAATATTTTTTTTATTTATACGCGTATCGTTTGATTTTCTTCTATGTAGCGTTTATGTTGTTCAGTTCGTATTTATCTTATATTGATAATTAATCATAAGCCGTAACTTCTTTCTTTCTACCTGCCCTTATCCCACCTTATTGTAGGGTAGGCGCAACACACTTTTTCAAGCATGTTGCAAAAATGATTTGGCTTAGTTTTTATGACCGGTTGCCTGCCTGACGTCAACCGCCTCTGAGGGATCCAGTCCCAGGCAAGTTAAATTACAAATTCCCTTTGCCCGACCTGGGAAGCCGTAACTCTGTTTGAGAAAAAATTGTAAACAAAGAAAAGTTTAAATTGTTTATGGTCAGTAAATTTATTAATACAAAAGCAAAAGCATATTAAATTCAAGCATTTTTGGCTTGCCCGTATAAAACTATACCAAATTGAATAACAACATTTCTTCTTATTTATCCTAAACGCTTCTATTTTCCAATGATGATTGCAACAGATGCTAATTAATGATGTAGATTAACCTCGATATTACAATTTTTGAGTGGTAGAGCAACGCTGTAGACAATAACGTCTACAGCAAGAATGGGCCGGCTCGACCGGTTTGATACCACTGTCTCACAGAAAACCGACGTAAAGTGGCAGCAAGCTGTCGCGTTTCGTTCGGTGAGTGAGATTTCCGGCGGCCTATTTCCACCCTCTCCCTCTTCAATCCCTTCTCTCGCCCTTTCCATTCCCTTCTTTTATGTTGGCAGCGCACCTAGAATTCTTTTTGTGTCTTGGGTGTCTATGGGCGGTGGAGATCACTTACCATCAGGCGACCCATCTGCTCGTTTGCCAGTCTCTGCTAAAAAAAACTCTGTAGCGCAGCAGTTGTATCGTGAAAGCATGGGTTCGCTTCCCGCATTAGGATATAGTTTGTGTCACCCGTAATGTTTGTTTGATTGGGTAATGCTAGACGGAAAACGTTTTTTTGCAATCTGTATTTTTTAGCTCCGAAGTTTCGAAATAAAATTTAAAACAAATCGAATTATCTTATCTTATCTTATCTTATTAGCCCATATCATCCCACTGCTGGGCAAAGGCCTCCCCTTTATCTCTCCACTCATCACGATCAGCAGCAAACTCCTACCAGTCGTCGCGGAAGGTATCAAGGTCATCTCGCCACCTTTTACGTGGTCTGCCCCGCCTACGCTGTCACATTATAATCCCAAAATACTTTTTTAATTTCAATGTGTATCATTCGCGTAAACTTAATAAATTATAATGTGATATCCTCGAATATTCCCCAAGTCCTACGTTTAATTCCCTCACCGCATACACAAATCCTCATTTTAATAACGAACCTTAACGGAAAATATCAACACGGCCGCGCCGTAAACCATAAACCCAAAGCATTTCATCAGAAAACCACGTTCGCATATAATTGAATGAATATTCAAGCTTCTTAATCAATAGAGGCATTACTGAGGTCCTGTGGAAGCATTCAGCAGCCTGTGAAATTGGACTAGAATAGACAAGGATAGAGGGATGCAGATATCTTTAGAGTGAAGAAGAAGGAAAACGGACCGAGCTTTTATAAATCATTTTTCCTGGCACGGACGAGGTTTAGGCCGGCTGTAGAGTCGCGGTTTATATTGCGTTTGACTCAAGTTTTGTTGTATATTATCTTAATTTTATTAAAATGGGACGTCTTTAAAGTCGAGATTATTACCTTAATAATATCAAATATGTGATAAATATCATTATTATTTAAGTATTGTTAAAGATATTAAGTTCCTTAATAGTAGTTATAACAGCCTCCGTGGCGCAGCGGGCGACTAGCCGGCTGTGAAACGTGAGGTCGCGGGTTCGATTCCCGCACCGAGACAAATTTCTGTCTGATTGGCAGAAAATTTCTTGCTTGCGTCGCTGGTTCAAAGTTAGTAAAATTCCAGTGAAAACAATCCTTGCGTAAATAATTTTATAAGTCCATTTATTTTGCTTGTACCCCTATTGTTAGAAAACTGGCAATTAGATTGGTTATTTTATTATAGTGGTGAATACACGTTTATCTCCGTGTTAATTGAGATAATGAAACAATAGAAGTATGTATGATATCATGTAAGGTTTCAATATCAGATGACTTTCATTTCATTCGTGCCTGCCACGGAATTTCAAAATCCAATTTGACTTCCTCGATCGTCCGTCTGTAGCGCGCCTTAGTTGGTAAAATGCTGAATTGTGATTATTTCTCTTTGCGTTTAGTTAATCAATTATTCTAATGTTGTTGGGCGAGACGTGTGTACATTTGTGTTTCCATCCATTTTTTGTCTAACGAACTCTGTAGCCAGCGCTGCATTTCCATCTGCTTTTTATTTTATTATCAAAATATCTTTTAAAATATCGACATATTGCAAGTTATGCTCTTCGACATACTTCGGCTATGGTTTTATTTTATTTAGAATTTTATATGAGTTAATTTGTTCTTGCTGTTTTATTGTATTTTAGTTTGCACTATTGAGAAATTGTAATGATGTCGTTCCAATTATTTCTTGTATTTAGTATCCATTCTTTCTTTCATAATATGTTTGCTTATATAACTCATGCATATCCTAAGAACTATCTTACCGTAGGGGTAGGCAGAGGTGCAACAGCTAGTTAGGATTTAGGTGAGGTTAGGCAAAATCAAGCGATTATAGTTACTATTCATCTAAAACAAGAATCTAGCCAATACGAGCTCAGTTTTAAAGCAATAAAACCAGATAAAAGACATCAAATCAACGGCACGGCAGAAGTAATAACTGTTCAAAAAGGCGAAAAAATGGAAATTAACCGTGTCAGGTGTGACGAAATGGAAAAAACTAGAAAATGAGTCACCAGGGCAGCTATCAATCGGCACGTCCAATCAACTATCAGTGCAAAAAGTGAAGGCATCCCGGCGAGCCCCGGGACGGGACGGGACACTCTCGTGCTAATAAGTTTGTGCACTCTTGCATGGCGAAACGGAATTGCACCAATTCCCCCTTAAATTTCGTATTCGCTAGATCGAAAACTGTGTTTTTTTACGCTTTTACTTACACGCTTACGCTCTTTCTGGTGTGTTGGATTTTAACGACCATATCTTAATGCTGGTTGGATTTGTTTGATAAACGTCAATGTCATCATAAAATTGTTGAATTTACATAGTTATGAATATGCTCACGCTTGTATCTTGAGGTAAGTAGAGATGCAACTGTCTGAGTGTCGCCGACTTGAATTCAAAACACTTTTCTGAACTGTTTAACTTCAACACTGATATGGCAGTAGGCTCGCCTCATATAAAGTCTGGATCCAAAATGAGCTCAACGAAATGTAGGTGTCCAAATAAAGATTAAACTTGTGTTATGGATTATTCTAGGTAACTAGTTCGCCTCTGCCTACCCCTTTGGAGATACAGACGTGAGCCTCTATATCTATGTAAAATACAACTTAATACGGGAGGTCCTCTCAGTGGGACCCGCAGCTACTTTTTGCCACAATGCCTTCAGTGTCTGTTAAGAAAATTCCGACTGCTGCACTACAGAAACGATATTTTTATTAGGATTGCAATTCAAATAACATTTTCACGAGAAATACATTCAAATATGTTAAAATAAGACAGGAGGTGGACAAAATTCGTGTCAACCGGCGCCGTATCAGCCTAAAGCCTCTTACCCTCATTGGTATACTGGAGAAATACAGCGCAGCGTGCATTATCGTCGGACAGTTTCTGGGCCATTTGAATTTCAATGTGACTGCTCTGGATTCTGTGCTGTTTGTTTTCTGATCGACTTAACTTGATATTGTTTGATGTATTGTTAGATGGAAGGATTCTTTATATTAGCTTACGAACAAACAGACTGCCCGTCTGCGCCTTTATTCACGACCACTATATTTTGATCATGCGTTAGACTAGTCACGTATGTATGGAGAAATGTTCTGTATACATACATACATATATAAGCTCACGCCTGTATCCCCGGAGGGGTAGGCAGAAGCGCCCTAGTGAACTAGAACACCTACATTTCGCCGAGCTTAGTTCCGTCCCAGATGTGATAGGGGGCGAGCCTATCGCCATATCGGGCACAAATTCAGTATGTCATGTTCTGTATATCAGTATCTAAGTTTATTATAATTATTATATTAAACTAAGATACTGACTGTCTCGGTGACGTGGTTGTATTTCGGTACGACTACCGTTCTAAAGTCTCTGGTTCGATTTCCGGGTCGGGCAAAGTGATATTGGATTTTTCCATATCAGCCCGGAGTTTGGAATTTGTGCCGGATATGGCGAAGGGCTCGCCCTTTATCACATCTGGGACGGAACTAAGCTCGGTGAAGTGTGAGTGTTCTAGTTCGCTAGTGCACTTCTGCCTATCGTTATCCTTCACAGATATCTCGTATAAAATCCTCAATATACAATATTGAATCTCAAAATGCATTGTATACATATGAGTTCACGTGGACATCGAACACGTCCTTGCCACGATCTTGAGCAATAAATCTATGGGTGAAGGGGCTTAGCCGGGCCGATCCCGGTCGATCCGGGTCCGCTCCCGGGCCGATATCTTCACGCTCCACCGGTGCCTTTATCTCCACATTGACTCCAATACAGAATGTATGGTGCGCACTTAATGCCTGCCCCTTGCGATTATTTGCTTTATTTACCTTTGGAATACTGTTTATATTGAATTTTCTGGACATTTGCGAATTATGATGTGAATTTTATCGACTGACGTGAAAAGAAAGAGATAAGCAATGCTGTATAGTTTTTTTTTTATAGTAGAGATTGGCAAACGAGCAGATGGGCCACCTGATGGTAAGTGATCTCCACCTCCCATAGACACCCAAGACACAAAAAGAATCATGGGTGCGTTGCCTACCTAAAAGGAGGAAATGGAAGGGGAGGGAAGGGGATTGGGAAAGGGAGTGGGGAAATGGGCCACCAGAAATCTCACTCACCGAACGAAACGCGACAGCAAGCTGCCACTTTACGTCGGTTTTCTGTGAGACAGTGGTATCTAACCGGTCGAGCCAGCCCATTCGTGCTATAGACGTTACTGTATACACGTTACTAAACTGTACGTTTTTATGTATATACGAGATATTTCTAGCAAATGCAGACTGATTAGATAGATTTATTCTAATGTTGCTCCCAAATAAATTTGGGCATGATCTGATGAAGGAGTACGAAGTCAAATCTGTAGCGTGGCGATAAGATTTGAAGTTTGTCTCTTGTGTGTGATAATTTTTATATTTATTGGATAGCTTTCTGAGCGCTGGTCCTTGAAACGGTTTAAAAAGAGTTTTCTTCAAGTTCCAACAATGTATTGCTTGCACCCTGGCATTGTTGGAGTCTATGGGTGGTGGTAACCTCTTACCGTCAACTAGGTCGCATACTCGGTTAGTTAACTAATAATAATAATAATGCCCTACTGCTGGGCACGGGCCTCCTGTACTAATGAGAGGGGTTAGGCCTTAGTCTACCACGCTGGCCTAATGCCGGTTGGTAGACTTCATCTTTTTGAGCAGACGCAGTGTAGCCAGAATTATGCCGGCCTGCCCCAGTAAAATATTTTTGACAATCGAATTCTTATGGAGCACGCATTTTTGAAGTAGTAGAGCAACGCTATAGATAGTAACGTCTACACTCTACGGCACGAATGGGCTGGCTCAACCGGTTTGACACCACTGTCTCACAGAAAACCGACCTAAAAATGACAGCTTGCTGTCGTGTTTCGTTCGGTGAGTGAGATTTCCGGTGGCCCATTTGTTTTATAGCAGCCATTTACCCCCCTACCTTTTCCACAATCCCTTTCCCCTCCCTTTCCATTTCCTCCTTTTAAGTTGGCAACGTACCCATGCTTCTTTTTGTGTCTTGGGTGTCTATGGGCGGTGGAGATCACTTACCATCAGGTCATCCATCTGCTCGTTTGCCAGTCTCTGCTATAATAAGCACAAGTTTAAAAACTTAACTGATCGACTTCAAAATTTCCGATCGTCACCAAATATATATGGGACCTCCCTTGAAAGAAGCTCTATCGAACACAAAAATAATTTTGAAAATCGGGCCACATATGGCGGAGATATCGAGTAAAAACATAAAAAAAATATAGTCGAATTGAGGATATCCTCTTTTTTGGGAGTCCGTCGAATAAACAGATCACTTACTACCAGTTAAGCATATTGTTAGTTTTGTCAATCAGCTGCATAAAGAAATGATGACAAGACGATTTGTTTTCGTGTACGATGTATGTAAAAAAAACGAGCTCGTTACGAACAAGCTTAGCGTACCTACCAACTAAAAATCGTCAAATTTTATTGCTCGCCATTACGCAATCAAAATGTTCCCTGCGTTCAACTAAAAGCCATAGGCAGTTATTACTAACAGCAATAGTTATTACAGAAGCATACAACATGCCCGTGAAAGCATTGAGTTGTATAGAGGGGCAGGGTACCGGCTGACCGATGTTTTCATACTCGACGTTTGATTTACAAAATGGCTCTTTTAGCTATTAGAGGTATTATGGAAGTGGATGTAGTTAGGAACTTAGTTTGGGGGTCTTAGTTTGTCCGATTGCATAACTCTAGACTTTCTTTCTACTTGCCCTTATCCCACCTTAATGTGGGTTCGGCGCAACACACTTTCAAGCATGTTGCAGAAAGAATTTGGTTTCGTTTTTATAACCGGCTGCCAGTCTGATGTAACCCGCCCTGAGAGATTCAGTCTTGGGCAAGTCAAATTAGAAAAATCGCTTTGCCCGTCCTGGGAATCGAACCATCCACAGCCCATTTATGCTTCCACTAGACCAAGGAGGTGAAATTTGTATAACTCTATAGTAAAATATTTTAGGGCCGGTGATCTATGAATTTAATAAGATTTCAGGAATTAGTAGTTGTACAACATTAATAATATTTATGGTTTACACAATTTATATGTGATCTTTCAATTTTACTGAACATTATGATGATACATTTCTTTTATCTACTATTTTAAAATGTCGTCTGCTCTCTACTTGCGAAATAAAGCAGTCTTTTGCCCTGGAATTGTAGGTATTTTTAAGTTGTGTACATTGTATTTCTGAAATTCTTAATCACTCCTCAATCCTCAATTCTTCTGTATTTTATTTAAAGCAAGACTTTAAAAGTATCTTCGAAGTAGGTACCACATTTATTTTTCTTTTTTATATTTGTACGACTTTATACACTGAGTAAATGATGGATGTTTAAAATATGTCTGGGCCCCACATACTGCGCGCTGAATACGTGCCCTGTGCATTTAAAACTTGGAAATATTGTAAGTAAATAATGTGAATAACTCTACGTTTTCAATGTTTAAAATATTGCTTTCATTATAGAAATTTAAATAAAAATTGTTTTGTGCCGACTCCCATTGACGTGGAATAGGGATAGATGAAATGACCATAGATTAGATAATAATTATGATACGATTCAAATCGTCATCGTCATCAGCCATAGGACGTCGACTGCTGAACATAGGCCTTCCCCAAAGATTTCCAGATCGGCCTGTTGGAAGCGGCCTGCATCCAGCGACTTCCTGCGACCTTTATCAAATAAAGTTTATAAAATAATTTTGACAGTAACGTCTACAGCACGAATGGGGCGGCTCGAACGGTTTGATACCACACAGAAAACCGACGTAAAGTGGCAGCTTGGTGTCTCGTTTCGTTCGGTGAGTGAGATTTCCGGTGTTCCATTTCCCTCCTTCTCTTTCCCAATCCCCTTTTCCTTCCCTTCAATTCCCTCCTTTTGGGTTGGCATTGCACCCATGATTCTTTTTGTGTCTTGGATGTCTATGGGCGGTGGAAATCGCTTACCATCAGGTAACCCATCGGCTCGTTTGCCAGTTTCGGCAAAAAAACAGAAAACTCTGCTGGAGTTTGATACAGCCTCTAGAGTATCTCACGACTTATGTATTTAAATTATTACATCAGTAACTTTGAATAATTCCCTTCCAGAGCACTAATTCGTCAGCAAGCTATCTTCAAATGACAATCCATTTATAATGGAGCCATTACACCGGGTAATGTACCGTGGTATGAAACCATTTTTTTAGCTAAACGAACGTGTGAGATTCTTGATAATTTATGTGAAAAATTGGTTTAATCTTTTTACCTTATTTTGGGTAATACTTTTTAAGCTACAGGTTTTAGAGTAATAACTGACGTTAAAATTCTTTTCTGCAGGTTGTAATCATTACTCCATTAGTAACTATATTTGATGTTATAAAGCATGATATAAAGCATGAAGCATGATCTACACATTGTAAAAGAGGGAAATGGTGCCTTGTCGCTCTCTTGTGTAGTGGCAGCGTATATGAGCTGTAAACCGTTTGGGTAGAGGTTTAGATTCGATTCCCAGGTTACATTGGAGTTGCATTGTAAATGGTGTTTGGTCATGATTTAATCTAATTGTTTTGGAGAATCAGTATATATGTAGGATTAATTGTTGCGCCATGTTTAAAAATATATGTAAACTACACTATTTCTAAATACATAGGCAACTTTCTATCCTGGCAAAGCAGACCAAAGCCGCGATAAAAGCTAGTAAAGTAACTACATAGGAAAAGTATCTTTGTTTTATTAAATAAAATTAATCCGTAAGATAAACGAACAGAAGTACATTTTCATGTTAATTTGAAAAGAAAAAGAAGTTAATCGCCAAGTTTGTATTGTTGGTAAGAGGGGAGAAAAAAATTATACCAACTTCGAAGATTTCAATCTACGTACATTTCGATTTGAGAAGTTTACTGACAATTTGCAAAATGAATAATAAATGAATGATTATCCGCAAGTAAACCCGGGAACGCTTTTAGAAACTGTATTTAAGATTTTCATACTTTTGAATATGAATTTGCCTTTTTTAATTTTAAGTGCGCCGTGTCCGTGGATACTTAATGGGAATGTATTTGAATTCATTTGCAAATTGTTTAACGCTGCGTAATTAAATTATGGAAGTGTATTTTCTTAGAAAGCTTTGGAGTTTTAAGTTATACGGCTAATTTTGATAGACTCTGAGGTTTCTAACTTTGCTTTTTGTTGACATTATTGCTTACATATGAAGATGATTATATAATTTGATATCAGCCTATCAAACACCTTCACAAATCATAAGTAGATGCCAGATGTTATCCGAAAATAAAAAATTGTATGATACCTAATGGTATTGGGTAAAACTCTGAACTCTGATTTTTTTCCAAGAACTGCAGGAATATTTACTGACAGGCCCAAAAAAATGCGGATTAAGTAGTAAAGAAATCAGTGGATATAAAAAAATTATAGACTTTTGTAGAAATACGCAGTTATTAACAAAATATCAATATAATATTGGAAATGAAACGAAACCGCAACATAGCAAAAAAGAAAAATAAATTTTATTAAATACATCATGTCACCCTTCAGACTAAAATAATCCGTCATTGTATGATATAACCAACGACCACACATACCTATAGACGCCACATTACAGGCAACCAACATAATATGTGCTGCTAGTACGAGTTTCTTTGACAGTTTTCGATTCTCGAAATCGACGATAATTTGCGTTTTGTCTATATATTTGACTAGCAGTGTTACTTTGCGGAAACTACAACGAACTTAAAAATGTATGGAGAAACTGTAAACTATCGTCGATTTCGAGAATCCAGAAAAACTTACTAAGGGTAAGGCAATTCATCTGTCTTAAATCATATTCGACCACATCTCCGAGCCGTAAATACTTTCACGTTATAATGTATCCTTGCACTTCACGGCAGTGTCGTTAAAGCAATCAGATTTTGTATTACTAGAGAGATGGCATAATATATAATATCTATGTAACATAAATACTACATATCACAAATAAAAATAAAATTGGAGAGTCTGTTTGGTATGGCATCGAGCCCTTCTGTCGAAGCTACAAACATATGGAATCCCCGAGGGACTCCGTAAGTGGATTGCCAGCTTTCTGGATGGCCGGAGCATAGCCGTCGTGGTAGACGGCTGTACCTCCGCAACCAAGACCATTAATGCTGGTGTTCCACAAGGCTCGGTGTTGTCGCCGACACTATTCATCCTGCATATCAATGATATGCTGTCCATAGACGGCATGCATTGTTATGCAGATGATAGTACATGTCATGCGCGATACATCGGCCAACAGAATGTCCCTCGGTGTACCGTGGAGGAAAGACGGTCCCAACTTGTGTCTAAAGTCGAGAGCTCGCTGGGGCGAGCCTCCGAATGGGGTGAAAAGAACTTAGTTCAGTTCAACTCATTGAAGACACAAGTTTGCGCGTTCACTGCAAAGAGGGACCCGTTCGTCATGGCGCCACAGTTCCAAGGAGTCACTCTCTGTATCTCCGAGAGTATTGGTATCCTCGGCGTAGAAATCTCGAATAAGGTACAGTTTAGGAGTCATTTGGAGGACAAAGTCAAACTGGCTAGCAGGAAATTGGGTATTCTGAACAGGGCTAGGCAATACTTTACGCGGAGACATAGATTAATGCTTTATAAAGCACAAGTCCGTCCCCACGTGGAGTACTGTTCTCACCTCTGGGCAGGGGCCCCAAAATACCTGCTAAACCCACTTGACTCCTTACAACGGCGCGCTTTTAGAATCGTCGACGATACCAATCTAACGGATAAAGTGGAGGCGCTGGGGCTGCGGAGAGACTTCGGGTCTCTCTGTGTGTTTTATCGCCTCTACTACGGGGAGTGTTCTGAGGAACTGTTTAATATGGTACCTTCAGCACCATTTTACCATCGCACCACCCGACATCGCAGTAGAGTTCATCCTTATCACCTGGAAACAATCCGCAGCAGTACGGTGCGTTTCCAGCGGTCTTTTTTACCACGTACGTGCAAGCTTTGGAATGAACTTCCTGCGTCGGTGTTCCCCGAGCGCTATGACCTATCCCTCTTTAAACGAGGTTTAAAAAGAGTATTCACCCAACGGTAGGCAGCGGCTTGACTGTGCCCCTGGCATTGCTCAAGTCTATGGGCGGCGGTTACCGCTTACCAACAGGCGGACCGCTAGCTCGTCTGCCCACGACGGCAATAAAAAAAAAAAAAAAAAAAATCTAAAACGGTTGGATCGATTTTGACAGGACTTTCACTGGCAGATAGCTGATGTTATAAGGAGTAACTTAGGCTACTTTTATTTTAGAAACTTTTAACCTTAAACTTGTAACAGCTACTTTATTTTAAAAGAAGAAGAATGCAATCATTTTCCTCATACTTATGTTAGTTGGCAGACTTTGTTTGAGGAGAAATGTGAAAGGTGTCTATTAGGGTACATCGCTCAGGGCTGCTGGATATAACACAACACCAGTCTCATACAAGCGAGCTGTGTCACAAAGTTAACCCTGCTCTGTAGCTGTGGCTCAACCCGTTCGCGGCCCTTCAATTTGTTATGTAAATGTATCTTTTGTCCGTCGGTCGGTCCGTTCGTCCACTATAAATTTGTGGATACTAGCGTACATTTTACGTGCAATTTTGTGCAATTGCCAATTGGATTGTCCAAGGAACTTTGACGAGGAAGATTGCTTCTTCAAGTTGGCTTTTTCATCTATTCCTAGATGAAAAGTTTTGTATACAAGTAAAGAAGATAATAATTATTGGTATAATGCCAGGCAGGCAGCCGGTCGTAAAAACCAAGCCGAACTCTTTCTGCATGGTAAAAAATTGAGTTCCGTCGACCCCACATTGGAGTGGCAAATGGAAGAAGAATAAAATTGCCTCCAAACATGATTATTCCTATTGAAAATGTTCACCAATGCAGTTCACATTAATTGTAAAATGCATCACACATTGCTAAATATAATTCGGCCATGAATCACCGAAACATGGTGAGGTAGACACCGTAGATAGGGCAATTGGTCCCGCAGAGCACAGATTTATGCTGTTGCGTTGTGATAAATATCTGTTATCAATACTTCCAAAATATGTCTGCTTTTCCCGCAGCTTCGCTTGCGTGATCAAGCCAACCCGTAGGCCGAAGTAGTGTATTTTCCTTATATTAGATGAATGATTTTTTAATTATGTTCGAGAGAAAACTTCATCCCTATTGTAGTCGCAGCAAATGTCATGCAATTAAGATTTGTTGCTTAAATTTTCATCATAGTTTGATATAAAATTCGCATCATCATCATCATCATCATCAGCCGTAGGACGTCCACTGTTGAACATAGGCCTCCCCCAAAGATTTCCAGATCGACCTGTTGGAAGCGGCCTGCATCCAGCAGCTTAATATAATACTTAAATTCGCATGCTTAATATCAAATATTCTTCTTCTTCTTCTTCTTCAGCCTCTCTCAACCATTTTGGTGTAGGCCTCCTTCATCAATTTCCAATTTTCGCGGCTTTGTGCTTCGTGTATCCAGTTCGAACCGGCAACCTTCTTCACGTCGTCTTTCCAGCGCATTTGCGGTCTTCCTTGGGGACGCTTTTTTCCCCATGGCTTCCACTCAAGGAGACGTTTGCACCATGATGTTTCTTTTCGGGCAACATGTCCAGCCCATTTCCATTTTAGGTGTGCCACTCGTTTCGTCACGTCTGCTACTTTGCTTTGTTCTCGAAGCCATTTATTTGTTTTGCGGTCCATCAATGTCACTCCTACCAGCTTTCTCTCAATTGCCCTCTGAGCCACTTCCAGTTTATTAATTGTGAGTTTATGACCCTTCATCAAATATTAATAAAGGTGAATTTTAATATGTATTCAATAAAAAAACTCATTTTTTATTTCATCACTTGTACAATGAATAAAGTAGAATAATTATTAATTCTGTAAAAACTAGTTTAATTTCAATGCAAAAGCTATGACAATTAGTTTTGTGCAATATCAGCTGAGTCACATTTCCCTAAATACATAAATAACCTTACTGCCTTATCTCAATTTACTACTATATTGAAAAAACAGTACTTATGAATGTTTATTTAAACGATCGAAATAAGCAATAACATCAGGTAGTAACGACGCCATGCAATCAATCCGCCGGCAACGGGCAATATTCACTTATTGATCAAACGCATTGAATGCCCATAATCGGTTACCAATCATCGAATCATCGGGGCTCACTATTAGAGATCAGCGATCAGACATAATTTATATCGATATTCATATTTTTTGTCGCCTCTTTGGTCTAGTGGCAGCATGTATGGGCTGTGGATCGGGATGTCCTAGGTTTGATTCCCAGGTCGGGCAAAGTAAATTTTCTAAGTTAATTCGCCCGGGGCTGGACCCCTTACAAGGGGTTGACATCAGGCAGGCGGCCGGTCGTAAAAACTAAGCCAAATCCACTCTGCAACATGCTTGAAAAAGTGTGTTGCGCCGACCCCACATTAAGGTGGGATAAGGGCAGGTAGAAAAAAAAACAACATATTTTTTTATATCCGAATAGGGCAGTGCTTGACAGCATCTAGGAGTGGTAGAGCCATGTTGTAGAGGTAGACAGTTACGTCTACAGCACAAATGGGCCGGCTCGACCGGTTTGATAACACCGTATCACAGAAAAACGACGTAAAGTGGCAGTTCGATGTCGCGTTTCGTTCGGTGAGTGAGATTTCCGGTGGCCCAATTCCCTCTTCCTTCTTTCCCAATCCCTTTTTCCCTCTTTTTAGGTTGGCAATGCACCCATGATCCTTTTTGTGTCTTGGTTGTCCTTGGGCGGTGGAGATCACTTACCATCAGGTGACCCATCTGCTCGTTTGCCAGTCTCCAGCTATAAGATAAAAATGGCAAAGTGATGACACTACTCTTGATGGGAAGCGCAGTGCAGTCCAAAAATATAGCCACCACAGACACACAATGGGTTTGTAGAGGAACGGGTGGCATGTGTTCCTCCACCAAAAGGAGATCTCCTATTCAGGCAGGTGTTGTGCCTGACCGCCGCGGCTCCTGCGGTTGATATTTCGGAGGTTGTATATATGCAACGTCTACTCCAAACTTTGCCATCGCGATTATTTATGGATGCGTTGATTGGTGGTTCATGTTGTAGGCTCTGCCCGTCGTTTCGTAACTAGACGTTGTGCGTGAGCGCGCGTTGCTTGCATTTTTAGTTGGGCGCGTATTGCAAAGATGTCGTCACATTATAGTTCGGCGCGTGTTGCAGAGATGTCGCCACGGGTTTTGAGTGGTAGATCCACGCTGTAGACAGTTACGTTTACAGCACGAATGGGCCGCCACGACCGGTTTCATACCACTGTCTCACAGACGTAAAGTGGCAGCTTGCCATCGCGTTTCGTTAAGTGAGTGAGATTTCCGGTGGCCCATTTCCCTGCCTCCCTTTCCCAATCCGTTTTCCCTTCCCTGCCATTCTCTCCTTTTAGGTTGGCAACGCACCCTTGATTCTTTTTGTGTCTTGGGTGTCTATGGGCGGTGGAGATCACTTACCATCAGGTGACCCATCTGCTCGTTTGCCAGTCGCTGCTATAAAAAGAAATTGAGTTAGGCATCGAAAGCCAAAGTTATCGACAGTTTGTCCATACCGCATATCGGCTTCAGACTATCGATACTAAAATATCGATATCGAATATCGTCCGATCCCTACTCACAATCGTCGGGGTGGGGTGTCGGATCCGTCTCGATATGTAAATTGCAGCGCGGTAAAGCCTAACTGGCTATTGTGAATGACCAGCGCATAGGTGATAGGGGCCGTAGTCACCACTTACATCACACGGATAATGATGTCACTTCATACTGTTAGTCTCAGCTAGTATGCTTGTGCGTATTGTCATACCGTTGAGCTGTTTAAATAAATACATATACACTCACGCCTGTTATCACTAAATGGTAGGGAGAACAGCAACTATTGGACCTTTTGACAAGTCAATAACCATCCCGTGATGAGCACATTCTGCTACATGCACTTATTCCAAATCACTGTGCACTAGTCGGCGCAGCACAATTTTTAAGCATGGTACAGAAAAAAATTGGCTTCATATTTTATGACCAGCTGCCTGCCGGATGTCAAGCACTGGAGGGCGAGCCTATCGCCACAACAGGCACAAATTTCAGACATCAAACTGATAACATAACATAAGCTCACGCCTGTATCCCCGAAGGGGTAGCGAACTAGGACACCCACATTTTGCCGAGCTTAGTTCCGTCCCAGATGTGATAGGGGGCGAGCCTATCGCCATATCGGGCAAAAATTCCAGACTCCGAGCTGATATAGAAAAATCCAATATCACTTTGCCCGACCCGGGGATCGAACCTAAGACCTCAGGACGCTAGTAATACCGAAATACAGTCACGCCACCGAGGCAGTCAAACTCAACAGCAATCAAACTGATACTGAGAAAAATATCGAATCCATTCAGAAATATTACATCAAACTTACGAAACTAAATATTCCGTATACAGGAAATGAACTTGTAAAAATCGATGTAAGTATATTTAAAAATGCACGTGCAACAAATCTACGCATCTGTGGATGGTGGGGGGCGGGGTGCGACGTGCGGGGGGCAGGATATTGGCACTGCCGCCATTTCCGGCGCCGTCACCCGTGTGTGGACGTAAATACCGTAGGGAGAACGCGCCTATTGGCGGACTGTTCGTGAATATGGCTTTAAATTAAGTCTGGTTAAAGCTACAATATAATCAAGCATGTTATGCCTAAAAGGGTAGGCAGACGTGCAACTAGTGCGTCCACTTTTCGCCGAGGTTACTTCTCCATCCTCTGATGTAAATATGGGAGATCCTATTATAATTGTCACAAATTTCAGACTTCGGAGTGATGATGAGCAGAAAACCCAATATCACTATCCGATTCAGGAATCGAACTCGAGACCTCAGCAAGCTAGTCGTACCGCGTACGTAACCATCACAAGAATATGTACATCATATATTACTTATTAGTAACGACAATTGGGTACTTTACTATAGTAACCAATATCAATGAATTTCTGTAGTAACATAGATTTATCATCTAAATAATGTATGCAATAGGAATTTATTAAAAATACTCCAAGGATAATTTTATTTTAGTAATTTAAATACTTAATTTTTTATCTGTGAGGCACGTGACTGTAAACACCAATCACGATGCATGATGTCAAATTACTCATTTTTCTTGTTCATTTGTTCCACAAGGGCCTAAGACTAAGATCCAAAGTCATACTGCCAGGTTATTTGGCATATTTTTTTCGTATTTTTATTTAAATTTCAACTTAATTTCAACGCGGATGTGATCCACGATCGATATCTGATCGACGAAATATCTGACCCGTTTTTTTTTGTTTGAAATCATAAATGTTCTTTCCTCAATATATTTTTTAAAAGTGATTTTGTATCTATGGTAAGGTACAATGATGTCACTTGTAGCTACAGTTAACAGGTAGCGTTTTGGCGGCAAACTAAATTATACAAATTCATTTTTTGTTTTTTTTTACTAAATATATGAAAATAAATTACGAAATATTTTTTTACATGTTAAGGATAAACTAATAAATAGTCCTGTATACTTTTTAAAAAATAGTCAAGTACCCAATTATGATAATAGAACCGTCTTCGTTAGTCATAAAGGCTCATTACTCGATTTTCTTTGTAACAAATACGATTTTATTGGGACTAAACTTTGCTTAGATTTACATATTTCACGTAATCAAATGTGGCGTTATGAATGTTAAATGGTAAAATTACTATATGTTTTTTCTAAGGCGTTTGCTTGCTCTACTTGACTAAATTTAATAATAATAATCATGATCATCATCATCATCATCATCATCATCATCATCATGAGCCATAGGACGTCCACTGCTGAACATAGGCCTCCCCCAAAGATTTCCAGAACGACCTGTTGGAAGCGGCCTGCGTCCAATTTAATAATAAATAAAAAATATTTACAGGGACATTTTATTAATCTATTAGAAACAATAAGGCACAGCCCCCAGAGCAGGAATAATTTCGAAAATCTCGTAAAATTTCGTATCGAATTCGATTCGCGTCTATGACATTTGGGTGTATGAAATATTGCTCGATGTGAATTCGATTTTCAAAATTATTCCTGCTCGAGCACTGTTGCAGGTTGCCGTTGATACTGCAGTTCACCTTACAAAATGAGGCAACCTGCAATTGACATTTGAAAAATATTTTAAACGAGCTCCCAATTGAAAATTATGAATTTGCACATCAAAGTGAAATGTTAGTTTTGATGTAAATCTACATACGTTGTAATATTTTATGAGGGTTCGTAAATTGAGTGTTGGGAACGTAATGTAATAAAATATGAAGTTGAAACATAATTTTAAAATTTATTTGATTGATTTCAATGTGAAACTGACGAATAATTCTGAAAAACGCGAGTAGGTTTTTAGATGAGCCACTGCAAATCCGGCATCTAAAGTTCGGCAAAATTCTTACCATCACTATGATATTTGAAAAAATCAACATCGATATCAGATATCGACATCTATCTACCACATCCAGCATAAAACATCTATTATCAGACAAACTGAGCATAAGCATGCCTCAAAGATTTCCGGACCGACCTGCAGGTCAATTCTCTAAGAAACGCCACAACGTTGCGATCGACGACGAGCTCGCGCAGCGCACATCGTTGAGATCGACGGAACGTTCAACGTTGTTCGGTCTTAGAGAATACCATTTTCCATACATTTATGTCAAACGCCTCGCTCGAGAGAGCTAGTTCGCATAAGCGCCGTCATCAGGCATAGCGATATTGCGTGCGCTTTGTACCTTGCTGAATACATAGAAATATCATACATAGAACCGCAGTACAGGGCCACGGCGTGAAGGCGTTCTGGGTGAGCCGGTTTAGGTACCCAACGCCGCACGGCGTGTCAGTGTCCTATGTCAAGTCTTAGTATGAAGAGCTCCCACAAATTGAATTATATTATGACGAACTGCGCTATCAAAGGATGTCACAATACAACGAACAAGCACCAAGGAAATATAAAGATAACATTTCACAAGTAATTAATTGCTGACATGTTTTAATATTAAGTAAAACATTCATCAAAACTACAAATAAAATTGTAAAAATGACAGACGCCATTCACGTTATGAATCATTATGAATGTTGCCAATAATGCCAACCAATTTACCCATTTTTTAAATACTATTAGGGATAATGAAATGAGAGGGAAATGCTTCCATACAATCTTGGGCCTAGATTGTAAAAGGATGAAAGTAGTGTCAATTAATAGATATAGTATATTATGAGATCATTACTAAAACTTTGACTTAAATAAAAGTGAGGTTATGGAATAAACTATACGCAAACAAATGATGTTCTAGTTAAAATGCAAATCTATATTCATATTAAACTAATTAACTCTGCGATAACTCTGTTTGTGCAGTGGCGTGCACTTCGTATAGACAAAGCTACACTGCCTATCCTGACAATTTGCTATTAACATAAATAATGAACAAAATCAAATAACACAGCTTAGCTTATGTTTGATATCAAAATGGGGATTATGATGATAGTAATTGGTGATGTAAGGGTTAAAGAAAATAATTTTCAACTTTTATGCGTAATCTAATCGGAAAGTGTGTTTTTTGCGTTTTCATGGTTATATCACTGTACCGATTTTTATGTAAATAGGTATGATTAAACCTAAAGGATTTTCTGTTTTTTAATATTTTTTAACGAACAAATAAAAACCAAAAGGAGACGGGGATCTTTGGGCCAAAATGTAATGAGTTGAGATATGGCCCAAAAATTTGACTTTTTTTTATTTCAAAATATAAAAAAATCTGCCCAATTCACAATCTAGAAAATGAGATATCTGAAAAATAAGTAAAGGACATTATTAAAATAGAATCGATTACTTTACCGATTAAGATGAATGAGTTAAAATATATATATATATATATATATATATATATATATATATGGTCTAACATTATATATACATACATACATATATATATATATATATATATATATACATATATATATATATATATATATATATATATATATATATATATATATATATATATATATATATATGTATATATATATATATATATATGTATGTATGTATATATAATGTTAGACCCGGATGATTAATTCAAGTAAAAATAATTGAAAACATAAAAACTAACAATAAATAGTTCTGAAAAAAAAAAACAGTAACTGAATAGCTTGGCGGCATGCATTCAGACCTTAGCTGGTTCCCTGTAAAAAAATCGTTTTCATTTGCTTCGTTTTCGTATTGTTTCGTGCGTGTGCGTTTTGGGTGTTTTCCATCTTTTAAATAGAACAATGTTGCTCAGTCTGTAGAAATATTATGTTCCTGAGAATAATCGTCTTTGTGATCAACATTTAGTTATCGAATGTGGGTGTTCGAGTTTCTGCCATCCCTTCGGAGATTTTTTTTTTTTTTTTTTTTTATTTATTTATTTTATTTGGAACAATAAACACATATAAACAAATTAAATTGACACGATGATAACAGCAAAAGTATAAAACTGTGGCGCCGTTATCAACGCCCCACTCCAGGTAAGGAAATTATAATTTGTTCCAGTTACTGTTTTGACAGGGTTTCAAATTATACAATAAAGTTAGTACTGATAATGATATATCTAAGTTAGTAATAAGTAATGTACCATATAAATATTTAAGAGCGAGGAGAATGCTGTACGTGTATGTGTGTGTGTGTGTGTGAATATGTCTGTCTGTGCATGAGTTTGTGTGTGTGTGTGTGTGAGAGAGAGAGAAAGAGTGTGTGTGTGTGTGTGTGTGAGAGAGAGAAAGAGTGTGTGTGTGTGTATGTAATGTGTTATTTACACTTCCACAATTTCCTCTGTTTCGTCATAATTTAGTTGCTTAAGCCAGGTATTTAGTTTCTTTTTAAGTTTGTTCCTAGTTAACGAATAGATATTAATTCTTTTGTTTATTTTATTATAAATTTTGGAACTGATGTATTTAAAGTGACGGCCAGCAGCAGCGGTTCTGCGAACATCTATGTTACATATTTTATCATACCAACGTCTTGAACTATAAATGTCTGGGTCATACAAAAGTTGGGAATGTTTACGGAGTACGGTCTGTAGAACAAACAACTGTCTAACAGTAAGAACCTGGCAGGAAGAATAAAGTGCCGCTGTTGGAAACCGTAACGGTTTTCTAGTAAGAACCTTAAGGATAGCTCTTTGTCCGCGTTCAACGCGCAACATGGACGTTTTATGGGCACCTCCCCATACAACAAGGCAATATCCCAAAACGGACTGAGCTAACGATAGGTATATGGTAATTAAAGTATCATAATCAACAACAGCTCTTAATTTCTTAAAAACAAAGATTAACTTTCTTAAGCGAGTTACTGTCGAGTCAACTTGTTGTTTCCATTTAAGGTAACTGTCGACAATTACCCCTAAGTATCTGACTGTGTCAGCACTATCAAGTTTGGGGCAGTTACAATTCATGTCTGGAATAATACTAGAACATGTGTGAGCACGAACTACAACAGGAGTTGAAGGTTGACCAGATTTTATGGTAGAGAACGAAATGAATTTGGTTTTACCAATATTTAGGGTTAGAAGATTTTTGGCTAACCATTTCATAACCATGCTTAATGCCAGTTCAGAGTTTTTTTGAGCTTCCTTCCAATCTCGACCATGAATAATTAGAGCTGTGTCATCTGCATAGGTTACTATTTTGCAGTTAGGTAAGTGTAGCTGACACAGCTCATTTACATATATCAGAAATAGGGTCGGTCCCAAGACGCTGCCTTGTGGAACTCCAAAAGTAAGCGGTTCTTGTTTACTTACAAAGTTATCTATTTTGAGAGACTGCTTACGCCCTGACATATAACTTTTGAATAAGTCATGGGCCACACCACGAATGCCAATACCATCCAGCTTCGAGAGAAGGATGGGGACAGAGACAGTATCAAAAGCTTTTGAAAGGTCTAAAAATATGCCAATAGTTTTATACTTTTTTTCAAAATTGTTCACAATCGTATCAGAAAGTTCTAAGACTGCGTCGGCGGTGGATTTACCACATCTGAAACCGAACTGATTTGGGGCTAATAAGTTATTTTTTTCAAGAAATGCAATAAGTCTAGTATTTATAACCTTTTCAAAAATTTTAGAAAGAGTAGAGAGCACAGAAATGGGTCTGTAGTTTGAGACACTGTCTCTGTCTCCAGATTTATAGATAGGGTGAACAATCGCGGTTTTAAATACGTCAGGAAAGACACCCTGAGAAAGGCACAAATTGAAAATGTGGACTAAGACAGGAATAATGGTTTGTCGCGTGGCTTTGATAGTGGTGGAAGTAATACCATCAAGACCAGCAGAACTTTTATCCCTGAGACCTAAGATAACATTTTCAAGCTCAGTATTATCCACTTTCAGCAAGGCCATTGAATTAAGTGGTGGAAAGTTAGTGGAGCTGAAATTAAGGGAAGCATGATTTTGATAAAAATCTGACTGTTGAATACTACTTGCTAACATTCTACCTATATTAGAAAAATAGTCATTTACGCTGTTGACCGATTGAGAGGGGGTTTCACAGCACTTTAACAGTTCTGACGCTACTATCCTGCTGTGGTCTAAGTTAGCTATCTGTTTAATAAGCCGCCATGTATCTTTAGTGTTACCTCTGGCCTTCTGTAGCTGGGAACGTTCATATTCACGTTTAACTTTTTTTAAGATATTATTGCAAAAGTTAGGATAACGATAAAAAACCAGTTTGTGTGACTCTTTATCTAGGTGTTTTTTAAACGTGCGATACAATTTGTCCCGATGCCGTATACACCTCAACAGCCCAGGAGTAATCCACGGTTTGATAATACGTTTTTTACTAGGAATGCGTGAGGCATAGGACTTGGATTTGATTACCGAGGACATAGTTGATACAAAGGATTCCACAGCTAAGTTTGGGTCTTGAGATTCTAATATAGACGAGAAATTTGTATTTCTAATGCATTCTATAACCGCAGGAGTATCTAGCTTAGTTATACAGTGTTGGAGACGTTTAGGTTTAATTTTTAAATTACAAAAAATAATAATAGGGGAGTGGTCTGTAATGAGAGAGTCGAGCACAAGTGTGGTAGCAATAGTTTGGGAACGGAGTATAACATGATCCAGACAGTTTGAAAGTCTCGTTGGAAATATATGAGCAGGAAGCATTGCATGAGAAGCCATTAGTGTTAAGTAATCATCAGAGTTGGAGTCTGTATAGTCGGGTGCAATGTTTATATTTAAATCGCCAATCAAAGCGGCAGTTTTAAATTGAGATAAGTTGCTCAGTAAATTGTCTAGACTATTTAAGAATTGAGTCAGGTCTTTGTATGCCGGAGACCTATACACGGCGATAAAAACCGCTGTAGTATCAAATTTGAGTACCAAACAATTTGCATCATTAAGTATAGGTGTCTCTAAAGTCACATTAAAACAATCTCTTATATAAGCAACCACACCATCATTTTGACTTCTAAAAGATGAGGAGTAAGAGTTAAAGCCATTTATAGCGGGAATTAGTTGACATTTGCTCAACCAGCATTCGGTTAATAAAATAATATCAGGTAAATATGTTAATCTACTCAAATATACGATCAAATTATTAAAGTTACAGTTTAGGCTTCGTATGTTAGTGTGGAAGATTTTAAAGTCATGCAATGCATTATTCAAATATTTACCACTCATTTCTGGTGAACTCGTGTAGCAGTTAGAAACAGAAAAACGTTCAACTTCATAAGTTATATTTGTCAGATCATCCATTGAACGTTGAAATATCTACGAGGGAACTTAAAAAGGTACGTCGATTACAACGCTCGGGTAAACAGATAAAATTTGACTTTGAAAAGTGATGTAATGTTAAAAATCCTGTGCAATATGTAAAAACATGCGCGAAGAAAATACGAGGGTGGAAAGACGCAAAGAGGTAGTAGACAGAGTAAACCTGTATATGTGAATGTGAACAGAGTGTAATTTGATTGTGGGTCAGTGTATAGTAATAAGGTGAATAGTATGTGTCTGATGGGTAGATTATATGTGTGGAAAATATGCGGTACAGTATCAAAAATAATTTAACAATATTTAATGGAAATCTACAATTAACATTCAGAAGAAGCAGAGAGTGTGACGAATGGGACTGAGAGATTATGAATACTAAATATAAAATAAAGACTAGTCATGCAGCTTTCACAATACTCGCTAGGTCTGTCTCGTTTTTCACTTGCAGGTGCGGGCTACCAGCTTTTTCGCGGACATAGATTCTCCCACGTGAGACCCAGCAAAATTGGAACTGGTTTGTTTTGGCAGCATCCCGAGCCAGGAAAAAGAGTCTTTTGTTTTTTGCTGATAAATTCTCGGAAATGTAGATACGTTTTGCGGGGCCACTTATTTTAAGGTGTTCAGTTGTCATAATATGTTTATTTTTTATGCGGTTACGAAATTTTTGCAGAAATTCTTCCTTAAGGAGCACGGAGGTAAAATCTACTATTATTGGTTTGCTGGCTGGGTCCTTAGTTTTTATGCGAAACACATCCTTAACGTCCCTTGCCTGTATAGTAAGGTTCAGCAAGTTGCCAGTTTCTATAATGGTATTCAATAGTGAGGATTTAGTTTCTGATTGACAACATGGAACATTACGTAATTCAATACAAGTTGACCGTGCGCTTTGCTCTATATTCTCCAACTTATTTTCGAGATCGTTGATATATTTAAGATTTTCTTCACGCTCCGTTTCCAAAAGCTTAACCTGAGATTTTAAGTCTTCATGTTGTTTAGAGAGGAAATCTAGAGAATCGCGTATATCATTTACAAGAGAAAACAACTTGTCGTATTTCTCGTCTTGCTGCAGCTTGAAATCACGAAACATTTGCTTCATCTCAGACATGAAAAGTGTTAACTTGTTCTCATCGGTGCCATCGGATCGTTTACGCTTGGTATTTCTTAATGTAGTATAAGGTGAAATTTCAGAAGTAGGAGTATCAATTTTCAAGTTTAGAGAAGGTTCAGATGAACTAAGTGGCGATATGAGCGCCTGTTCGGTCGCGACACGCAATGTCGTAGAAGATGTTTGAGGTGCCGGCAACGACGGTGGGGGTGTACGGTTGATCGGCATCTTCGTTACTTGCAAATTACCAGGCTCCCAGTAGATTGAAGAAGCCAACCGCGACTTAGTAACGGCAGAGGTCAATTTGCACTGGTGGCTATCGACGAGTGGGAACAAAACCGCTTTCCGTCTAGTTTAAGTTGACCTCCAGGGTAAAACAAAAGAGATCCTTTACTCACAGTCGTTGCTTGTGTAGGCCGTAGTACACACGCTTTTATGCACTCCTAGTATTCGCAATGAATTTTATTGTTGAAAAATATAAATTTTTACTAATTAAAAATAAAATAGGTGTAGACTTAAAACACGTCTGAACTCCTCAGATATCCGGAGGGAAGGGGAAGATATAGGCGTGAGCGTATGTTATCTACATTAAAACATATCAATATGTAAGATTTGTACTTATAAACATCAGTTGTTTGCGTATAGTTTGTTCCATAACCTCACTTTTATTTAAGTCAAAGTGAGGCTCATAACTATGTTCTCAGATTACAAAAAGTCGCCAAATGTTCAGTAATGATCTCATAATATACTATCTATTAATTGACACTACTTTCATCCTTTTACAATCTAGGCCCAAGATTGTATGGAAGTGTTTCCGTCTCCTTTTTATTTCAAACACATTATACACAAATATGTTCAGACGAACTTAATGCCAGCGGCATTCGCTACCAGTCAACCTTTGGGTGGTGCAGAGAAAAGACAAGGCGGGTGTATATGAAGAAAATAAAAATGAGGGTAGTGTTAAATTCTACTGCACCGCATCTGCTTATAGTCTTCGTGACTGATCGCATGATAATATATAAAAAGAAAAAAAAAGTATTAAATATAATGTTACATATACTCATAATATTAAATATCATTGCGATATATAGCTATAAAAGAATATATCATATAATATACATAAATAAATTCATAATCATAATATTTATACATACACAAGCATATACATACAACGCGAACGCGAACATTACGAACAACTCTATCGAACAATTGATAAAAAAAGTTATGTTTATACAGAAAAATTCAGAACCTTTTTATTTTAAAGTCGGTTCAAAACTATACAAATGTTTTTTAAGTTCAGAATAAAAGAAGTGTATCATTATTAGAACACTTTCGATTTCCCTATTTTGTTGGTAAAATGTCTTTTACTTGCAACACTATTTACGTGCGTATGTGTGTGTCGGCTCAAGTAGTTACGCGCCGACGATGCACACATTGAATCGTTATCGGCTTCAATTTCCGAAGGAATTTTGTATGAGACGATATCTCTATACGTTATTACTCTAAGGCTGAATACAAAAATGACAACATCGTTGCCGCAACGATGCCGCAACGTTGTTTTCACAAGTGAAACCTTAGAGAATCGACCTGCTGTACCATGAATAATCTACAATAAGATACGAACGTTATAGGTATCCAAAGACATTCAACAGTATATAAAAGGTACAACAGCACAAAACTCTTGATCCCAAAAGTTATGACCTGGTGGTCATAAGTCGCTCAGTTTATTTGAAATATACGTGCGCCAGGTCGGCCAACGAAATAATATTGACATAATAAATTTATCTTACGTGATTAACCATTCACAAAATATTCTAGGGTGTAATTTGTAATAGTCGCCCTCGCATTGTAAATAAGTAGTTGAGAAGTGATAACGTAGCGTCCAGTGACAATAAACATTTTTGTTTCTTTCTTCTTTCTATAACTGAAGTTTGAGATCAATTTTTTTGTATGGAAACTTGCTTGATAGCCTCTATAGTTACTAATACTACATCTCTTTGTACGTATCATGAACTACAAGAGGCACAACATCCAGATGAAAAATCAATTAATACATACAAATAGAGCAGCGATAGCTCAGTTGGGAATGGTACGGACTGCCGAGACAAGTGTCGGAGGTTCGAGACCAACCCCGAAATGGAGCATACACCTCTGACTTTTCTATGTTAAGTGTATTTTCATTGTGAAATATCGCATGCTATAACGGTGAAGGAAAACATCGTGAGGAAACCTGCATACCCGAGAATTTCTTCACAGGAGTTTCGAAGGTATGTGAAGTCTACCAACCCGCATTAGGCCAGCGTGGTAGACTAAGGCCTAACCCCTCTCATTAGTAGAGGAGGCCCGTGCCCAGCAGTGGGACAGTAATATTACAGGGCTAATATTATTATTATTTTTACATACAAATGTAGTACAGGTAAAAATACCCGCACAGGGAATACCTATAGGTATAATAATATTGAGAGAATAAATTTATCTTCCGTGATTAACCATTCACAAAATATTCTAGGGTGTAATTTGTAATAATCGCCCTCGCATTGTAATAAGTAGTTGATAACTGTAGTTTAAGATCATTTTTTTTGTATGGAAACTTGCTTGATAGCAGCCCCTCTATAGTAATACTACATCTCTTTGTACGTATCATGAACTACAAGAGGCACAACATCCAGATGAAAAATCAATTTTTACATACAAATGAAGTACAGGTAGAAGTACCCGCACAGGGAATACCTATAGGTATAACAGGGTACAGGCAGTCGTAGTCATTAACCAAAGTGCGTGCTGTTTCATTAATCCAATTGCCGCGTTGTTTCCGCTACGTAGATTTTTATTTCATTTTATGGAGCCCACTGTATTTGTATGGGTTTACTATTGTAGTTATGTGATACTTGCCTTCAATGGGTATTATTTTTATTTATAAGGCAATGAAATAGTTGACCAGTGGTAAGGTTGATTTTGCAAAGGGAGGCCTTGTAAATAGCTATTTCGACTTGTATGTCGTAAATTATACATAAAATAAATAAATAAATACACCTAGTCCTGACCCCACACTAAGTATAACCTGTATCGTGGGTGTCAGAGACTATGAGAGACGCACGGTCTCACAACACCCAGACTTGAAACAAATATCTGTGGGTCACACAAACATTTGTCTCAATGCGGGAATCGAACCGGCGGCCTCTCGCTTCACAGCCGGCCACTCGCCCGCTGCGCTACGGAGGCTGTCGAGTTTGTTAGTCGACAGTTTAACAAAGGTAAGCCGGTAGGAAGTTTGTAATATGGAGTATTCGCTCCTGAAGTCGACTATAACGGCTATAATAATAATATAATAAACTTTACAATCAACTTTAAAAATTCACACTTTTGAAGACAATGATAAAAAAAATACACAAAAGATATAAAGTAGAGGTCTCTTTAGAGTCACTACCAGTATTAATGCTGGTCGATTGAAAAGGTATGTCATTCAAAGATAATTACTATGTATATGGTCCATACATGCGAAATATGACGATTGAATTGAGAACCACCTCCTCTTTGTAGTAGGTTAAGAAATTAAGTTATTTACCCATAATATTACAACCCATTAGTTAAAACGTATCCAGAGCTAGGTGTCTCAAATAGACGAGTATATCTTAAAATATGATACCCCATACATACATCATGTTCTAAACAGTAAGAGAAACGATAAATAATAATTGTGCGAGTACATTATGCACCCCAGACTTGTACACTGTTAAATGGAAAAACTTGGTATCGTTAATACAAGCACCCTCTTTACAAATGCTTAAATTATATGATCATGTCATGTTATAAATTTTAATAATAATATTTAGTCCACCGCGTTAGCGATGTATTAAATGGTATGTGAAATGGAAAAATTATGGCTTGTACAGTTTATGGTAATAGGGTTTTCGATGCATTTTTCACGTGATTCCAATTGTAAACCGTTAAACCATTTGAATTAATCAATGGACAAACTTTACTAACTTTATTCTAAGATCTTTGGTAGTCTATGGAAAATAAAAAGAAGCTTAATTTATAAAAACATTTATGAATTGAAAACCTCGTTTTTAAAATTAGTTGAAAATAAACAATAATATTTCTATAAGCAAACCTACATACAATATAAACGCTTGCAAGCTTGCCAACTAGAGCCAGTAAAGCGAGATAAGGGACGTTACGTGGTATCAGCCTAAACAGTAATAAAATTTAACAGCCACGCGGCACTGAATGTAGGCTCGTCCTACTGGGTGATAGGAGATATCCTGGGTTTGTGAAGGTGGTATATTTTTGGTGTCATAGCATTCAACTCGAAAAATTAAAGAATTAGGTAATGATGCCAAAAATAATAAATCTGAAGTAGAAAGCTTATTGCATAAAAAATCGGAAAAACCACTTTAAACTTAATCAATAGAAAAATTATGTGGTAGCTCGGAAGCGAGAGGTAATGGGTTTGATCCCTGCACCAAGGCAAATGTTTCTGTGGTCCACAAATATCTGGGCCTGGGTGTTGTGAGACTGAAATTATATTGTTTCTGATACCCATGACAAAAACTCATATCTTACTGTGGCGTCAGGGCTATATGACTGTTAGGTATTTTTTATTGTTATTGATAAAAACGTTTTTTTTTTTAAATAAACGAACTTTAGTTGACATAAATACATACATAGATTCAAGCCTTTTTCCCATAGGGGTAGGCAGAGACAACGAGAAAGAAAGAAAGAAAGAAATTTTATTCAGCCAATGTCGCAGGCAACAATAAGTGGGAGAAAACAAAAATAGACAGAATATGTAACACTTTCCACTTGCTATCCTTACACCTCTTTCGCCCCATTCAGTCTCATTACATTCTCCATACATGCACGTCGGTTTAGGGTACTTTTAACTTGACCTTTCTCGAGTATATCTCTGACTTGGTACAGAGAATGTTCGATGAGATCTTCCCCTTCCAACTCCTACTTACCTTCCACTTCCAACTTCGTACTTTCATTTGAGATTTAGATTTATAAATGTGTGTATGTCTCAGAAAGTACATCATCATTTTGTTGGTGGTTAACTGTATCAAATAAATAATATGATATATCTCATCTTTGATATAAATTTAACTTGATGGTTATACCTTTGATCCATATTTATAAACGCAGGGCGACCAGAATAAATTTATGTCACCGGAAATCTCCAGCAAAATTAGTGCAGCGATTCCGCCCCATTACCTGAATTATGCATAAATTAATTGGTCCCATAAAGCTGATGGGTCCGCATGGCTTTAAAACGTCGACGACTTGCTCATTACCGTTACGGCACCGGATATCCGGTTCAAATTGAATCGTTAGTCGTTACCGTAATGAGCACCTATCGGCGTGCAATACTCAATATCGTTTGGAAATACAAATAAAACGTAATAGTAGCGCTATTTTAATGGACGTTTTCTTTCCATCGTTTGTTATGGAAACTATTAAAAAAGTAATTTTATTTCTATTGATTGAAATAAAACTATGTAGTTTATACCGATTCTGTTGCGGTTTTTATGTTTTAGCGCAAGACACTTTTGAAACATGTTGTAGAAAGGATTTCGGCTTATTTTTTCTATAAAACACCTACACAAAACAGGGTATTTCCATTTTTTTTGTCTATGGTCCCTTATTACATGAGTACGAGACAATAAAAACCCTTGTTTTGTGCAGTACTGTGCAGTCAATATAGACAAAGAGACATTGTCTACCCTGACAATTTGCTAACTTAATAAAAAAAAGGAACATTTTTGAGTGGTAAAGCCACGCTTTAGACAGTTACGTCTACAGCACGAATGGCCGGCTCGACCATTTTTCTTACCACTGTCTCAAAGAAAACCAATGCAAACCGGCAGCCTGCTGTCGTGTTTCGTTCGGTGAGTGAGATTTCCGATGGCCCATTTCCCCCCCTTCCTTTCCCAATCTCTTGTCCCTCCCCTTCCATCCTCTCCTTTTAGGTTGGCAACGCACCCATGATTCTTTTTGTGTCTTGGGTGTCTATGGGCGGTGGAGATCACTTATCATCAGGTGACCCATCTGCTCATTTGCCATTCTCTGATCCAGAAAAAGAATACAACCGATACAGATTTTCTTTCCTCTTCAAATCTTTTAAATCGACACGGTGATGATTATATTTATGGTGACGCAGGACATGAATAGTAAGTTTGCATCTTTTTGTCTACCCTAATCTGAATGCAGATTTCGACAGCACAATTTCGCCAGCCTCCGTGGCGCAGTGGGCGAGGCTATGAAGCGAGAGGCCGCGGGTTCGATTCCCGCATTGAGACAAATGTTTGTGTGGCCCATAGATATTTGTTTCAAGTCCGGGTGTTGTGAGACCGTGCGTCTCTCATAGTCTCTGACACCCACGATACAGGTTATACCTAGTGTGGGGTCAAGACTAGGTGTGTGACTTTGGGTGTATTTATTAATGTTTGCGCACGTCGGTGGTTTTGTGTAGGTGATTTAGTGTTTTGTTTGGAACATATCCAGGACACGCGGCTTAATATCAACACCAAAATAAGTTGTCTTCCAATCAAATATCGAAAACCCGCTACCACGGAAGCGTAAATTGATGCACTCTTTATACGAACACCTGAGTTGCGGCCACCTGGCCAAGTTGTGCCGCAATTTAATTAGATATGGAAATGGATCCGGCGCGGCGCGGCGTGGGGCGGTGTTGGGCGGCGCGGGCGGTGCGCGCCCGGTGCTGCCTCTCATGTAAATTGTTTTCGGACTTGTTACTTCGTCTTCTGCTTTGGTATCCGTGCAGTTTGTTTTTAGGTTTAGGTCTTGGATCTGGGAATTGGATTAAAGTTTTTTTTTACTTCGTGATACTTGTCGCGTCCTTGGTTTATTGGCATAAGTAGCGAATACGGCCTTGCCGACCAGGGGGGTTACCATAACATAACATAAGCTCACGCCTGTATCCCCGAAGGGGTAGGCAGAGGCACACTAGTGAACTAGAACACCCACATTTCGCCGACCTTAGTTCCGTTTCAGATGTGATAGGGGCGAGCCTATCTCCATATCGCGCACAAATTCCAGACTCCGCGCTGATATGGAAAAATCCAATACTTATCACTGTCCGACCCGGGGATCGAACCCGAGACCTCAGGACGGTAGTCGTACCGAAATACAACCACGCCACGCAGGCAGAGGTGTCTCTGAAATAATATGACTTTATTTATTTTAAGTTAATACTTTAGCCCAATATATTATCCGTATTTATTTTAAAACCATATAAGGTTTGTTAGTTACATGAATGACAAAAAGTTTTGCGTTAGAGTAAGCTCAACGGAAAAGGCGGGAAAGTTTTAATGAAAAAAAAAGGGGATTAAACTCAAAATTAAAGTTGAAATATATCAGTTCTTCCACAAAATATCGCCATAACGAACGGTACCATTTAACAAAACAAAAAGAGGCGTCCGTGCAAATTGCAATTCAGAGTGCACCGCGCTGCACTCCGCTCGGCCCGGCCTCGGTTCAATCAACGCGCGACTAAGCGGTGCCTATTTCCTCCGCTAGATGGCGCTGTTACGATCTCTGCGCAATCACGCCTTTGTCCGCACAATTGTGTTGAAAATACGAAAATGGCCAGGCCCTTCCGGCCTTTATATCAGAGCTTTGAAGGCACCGCTCCGGCGTGATATCACGAATTTCTTTGGCGACGCAGAATGCAATAACGTCGAAAACTTTAATTCCGATTGGTTTTGGGCCTACTCGGATTGTTATTTGGCGGGAATTCAATTGTTTTTTCAAACGGTTAGATTGTTTTGCCAGGTGTTTCGGACTTTGATCGGGCTGGGTAAAGGTAGTTTTGGAATTCTTCGGTCTTTTTGTCCATTTTGTATCTTCACAGCCACAAAGGGATAGTTTGTTGTGATTAAACATTCCGATTGTCGCGAAAACGCAATTATATAATGTGTGATTTTCTTTTATTATTTATGGCAGAATGGTCAATTTTAACGTAAATTTTTTAACGAGTTTTAAATGAATTTTACGGAATTTTTGATTTTAAATAAGATGATTATAAGAAAAAATTAACGTATTTTTTTTTATAAATAAATATCACCCAACAGTCACACATATAGTCCTGACCCTACACCTTAGATTGAGACTTCAGACAACACCCAGACCCGAACTAAATATCAGTGGGCCGCACAAATAGTATTTGTCTCGGTGCAGGGATCGAACCCGCGGCCTCTCGCACAGCCGGCTGATTGCCCGCTGCGCCACGGAGGCTGTCTTATTACGGATTACTCGTATACGGAGGATGGCTTATTAAATTGTCATTAAATATTAATTTATTAAAATATTGTAGAAACTTTGATATTACAACATTGCAACTCGTAACTTCTTGGAACTCGCCTGAATGCCCATTTCTAAAGACGGGTTTAAAAACCGGTAGATACAAGGCGGTTTATTGTTGAAAATAACGATATTCCCAATCTTTAGGGGAGGCCTATGTCCAGCAATGGATGTCTTGTGGTTGATGATGATGCTGACATTCCAAATTACATTGTAAGAGACGGTTGTGTTTTGAGTTTTCGACCGACTTCCACAAAAGGAGGAGGTCCTCAATTCGTCTGTTTTTTTTTTAATGTATGTTACTCGATATCTCCGCCAAATGTGGACCGATTTTAAAAATTCTTTTTGTGATCGATAGAGCTTATTTCAAAGGTGGTCCCATATAAATTTGGTTATAATCGGTAAATTGGAAGTCGGTCAATTAAGTTTTCAAAATTGTGATTATTTAGTAACTACAAAAAGTTTTTCGGACTCATAAAACTTTTGTTTGTGCAGGAATTGAACATACGAAATCTCGCTTGTCTTTGTTACGTACTCACTGACAGCGCAAACGCTGTCAAAATCAACTAACTTTTCCATAGTAAGAATTTCGAACCTGCGTCTATACTCTACAGTTTCTCCGACGCATGTTGACCTATTACGCTTGAGGTCATCCAAATTATTGTCGAGCCTAGACTTTCAATATAAAGTAATTATAAAGTTAAATTCGATTTGCATACAGCTTCTCTAAAACTTTTAAATTAATTGATTAGATTTTTTGTAAAGCTTTGTAACTAAATTAAAATAAAAGTTAAAGAAATTCAATTATACCACACACTCATACCTATTACCCCGAAGAGGTAGGTTAAGGGGCAACCAATGGACCTATTTTTTTTAGTTCACTTCCATCCCATGATATGATATAGGGCGTGAGCCTACCGCCATCTCTCTCTACCTGCCCTTATCCCAACTTAATATGGGCTCGGCGCAACACACTTTTCCAAGCATGTTGCAGAAAGGATTTGGCTAAGTTTTTACAACCAACTGCCAACATGACGTCTACCCCCTTTAGGGGATACCGCCATATCGGGTATAAACAGACTCCGACCTGTTACTGACCAGAAAAATGCAATATCACTATTCAACATGGGAATCGAATCCGAGACCTCAAGACGGTAGCCATTCACAATACAACTATTGAGGCTTTAACTACTTCCCATTTTAATCAAGGATTATTGATATGATTTAATTTGTTAAACTGATAATTATTCCTTAATGATTAAATATAGATACATCTCAATTACGAAGAGCTTTAAACTACATTTATCTACATCTTTCTTGCTACATACTTATGTAAAAAGCTCATCTTTTCAAAGCCGGATCCGTGACATATACGTACCAAGTTAGGTCTAACAGACCGCCTACATGGCTAGACCTACGATATCAGTTGTTACAGTGCCTGATAGGCGGGCGGCTCAGTGCCACACCGCCCACCGTACGAACCACGCGTTCTCACGTATGCGGACGTACGAGAAAACTTATCGAAAAAGTTTTTAATTCATCCTAAAACAAAACGGTAAAATACCATTTCCCGCCGAGTTTCGAATAATCAAACCGATCGGAATCGGACGGTTGTCGGAACTTTTTTATTTTATGGCACTGGCTCTAATATTTTCGTACTCATTTAATACTAGTTTGATACAATACTCTATTTTGTAAAATACTTGGTAGGTTTTTCTATAAATGTATTAGTGGATATAATCGATTAGAAGTAGTTTCGAAGCTAACTCACCGGGTTGTGAAATAAACAGTAGATTCGCATCATAGGCATCGATGTTGTCACGTGGTAGCTCTAGTATACGTATATAGTACTCACTTAGTTCTAACTTATATATAAACTTTGTACATTGTGCTGTTCTGACGTCACCGTGAATATTCGTGGTAAGTTTGTTTCATGATATTATGAAGTCGATAATTTATTTTATTTACATTATTTTTTTTTAGATAAAAAAATATTTCTGACATAGGCCATTACCCGATTTCGAGCAGAAATCGACACGATATTCTCGGCGTAAAAAGGCATTTAGTTACATTACATTTATGTAACTTATGTTTTGTATCTAAATACTACAAAAAGTAAACTTCATTAAAAATAATATTTAAGCAAAATACGAAAGTGAGACAAAGTTGCCGAGCGTAGCACGTAGACTCGTAGCACCGTAGCGGCGTAGTCGGTGCTACAGCGTAGCCCCACGCCGTAGTTGAGGGCTGTTGAGATTTTATTAGCGAGATGACGTTGTAATAATTTTAATATAAATAGCGGACGTGAGAGGAAAATAATAAAAAGAGTTACTTTATGAAAATGGCTTGAGATAGACGGCACTTTAATGCCTAAGCGATAAACGACGTATTCCTCTCAAAAAGAGTAAATTTTAAAATATTTTTTATGCTGGAAAGTATTTTAATGTACAATTTATGTGCATTTATTTTATAAAAGAAAATCTCGGTAGTTGATCGTATTCGAGCACAAGTTAATGATTCGTTATTCAAGCAAGTCTTACAAGTTAAATCAAGAAGGTTGAAGGTTCTGGGCATGCCTACGCATCACATTTCATGTAAATTACATCTCCAACGATGCGTTTAGAAGTAAGGTCGGCAGCTGTCGGTGTTTTGATCATTGAAGACACTGTGACACTGAAAATAATAACTACCTGCATAAGATACACATTCGTCATTATTTGTGAATATTAGATACCTAAAAACAAAAACTCATGTACTTATTTGTTGTTGAAGTCTTAATACATACTTTCCGAACTCAAAAATAAATGAGATTGATTAGAATTTGGACTAAAACTATCTTCAATTTCAGCCAAAAATGTTGGTTCGAATACATAAAAAATAGTATGTTACTTAGCAGAGCCGAATATGTGATAGAATCCGTAAAAATCGTTTTATTTCAATGTATGAAATAGTTATTATAGCTTTCCTCTACAAAATATGTACCCTTATACTTATTTTTTCTCTATATAACTTTAAATACTCTTACATTACCTGTAAGCGAAGTACTGCCTCGGTGGCGTGGTTGTATTTCCGTACGACTACCGTCCTGAGCTCTCGGGTTCGATCCCCGGGTTGGGCAAAGTGATATTGGATTTTCCATATCAGCCCGGAGCCCGGAATTTGTCTCCGATATGGCGATAGGCTCGCCCCTTATCACATCTGGGACGGAACTAAGCTCGGCGAAATGTGTTCTAGTTCGCTAGTGCGCCTCTTCCTACTCCTTTGGGGATACAGGCGTGAGATTATGTTATGTTGTGGTATTACCTGTACTTTAAAATTCAACATTACATCTTCATCCATATTTATAAACATTCCATTTCCATTTAAAATATTAAAATTTGTCACTCCTGTACAAGACGCAGCTAAGATGCATTTTGGGGGATATTTTTGGGGGCATTGTTTTAATCATTAATAACTACCCTTAGTTTACAACCCTCTGGCACTCACTTAACCCTTTGACGTACAAATATTTTTTTTACGCTTTGAATATATCAATATTTATAAATTACGTAAATTTGAGAAAGGGGACGTAAGCTCAAAAATTGAGATCTTCTGGAATAAGTGTGGGTTCCGTTATCATGTAGCTATGTATTAGTAATTTAAAATACTTTTTTTGCAGCTTTGACAAATAATACCGCTCATGTATCATAACACCTTACCTTATGTGCTTTGCCAATTAAAATGGTTACAAACCTTAAAAGATGTGTATATGCATTGGGAATAAGAGCGGGAATTCAGGAAATGGTACTAATCGCATACCTTGACACCCCCACCGTTCTATTTATTTCCAGCTGCCCTTATCCCACCTTAATGTGGGATCGGAGCAACAAGTTTTTAACATGTTGTAGAAAGTATTTGGCTTAGTTTTACGACCAGCTGCCTGCCTGACGTCAACGCCTCTGACGTCCCTCCGTTCTATTACCACTTGAAAATAAAACCAATATTATTGCATTACCATTGTGCCTATCCTGCAACACTCATAGAAAGGGGAACTCGGTATATTTGCCAACTTCTAATGAATACATTCATTGAAATGCAAATCCAGCGATACATTGATTACGCTCTGCAAGGGTTTAATCGCTTCTGGACATGGTTTAGCACTTTTATTTATGTTAAGTCTATGTAATTTAAAATGGCACTGTTTTTGTAGCAGAACCTGACTGTCGAGCAGGGGGTACTTGATGGTAAGTGATATCCGCCTGATCCTACTCTATTGTGGGGTCGGGACAACATACTTTTTCAAGCATGTTATAGAAAATATTCGATTTAATTTTTAACCACCGTTAGCTCCTTCTGGGGTTCTCCATTGACACCCAAAAGAATATGATTACATTGACAACACTTGTAAGAAAGTAACAGAGGATCTTATTAAGATTTGGGCTCGTTCTCTCCTATTTTTTTGTAAGTCAGCGGTAAGAAACCGGTCGAGCCGGCCTATTTGTGCTCTAAATGACTATGGCGAGGCGTGGCTCTGCTACTCCACAACAATATTCTCCGTTTATAAAAGGGTTTTTGAAGACTGAATATTTATTATCACAATTTAAAATCTTAACGAGCCGTCTTCAAAATTTGTCCGATCGTGACTAAATTAATATGGAACTACTTCATAAACAAAAAAAATCATATAAAAAATCGGTACATATTTGACGGAAATATCGCGTAGCATACAAAAAATCATACAGACGAATTAAGCACCTTCTTTTTTAAAATATAAGGCACTGGATTAACTTGTAAAATGCAAAAGTATTTATTGAGCCAGGTCACAAATCTCGAATATATATTTTTTTCTACCTACCCTTATCTCATTTTAACGTGGGGTCGGCGCTACATACTTTTTCAAGCATGTTGCAGAAAGGATTTGGCTAAGTTTTTACGACCGGCTGCCTGCCTGCCGTCAATCCGTCTGCCGCTGCCGGGATCCAGTCCCGAGCAAATTAATTTAGAAAATTCGCTCTACCCGACCTGTGAATCGAACCCACGACCTCTCGGTCCACAGCCCATATGTGCTGCCACTAGACCAAGGAGGCAACTTTAAAGCCCCTTTTTTATAGTAGAGACAGGCAAACGAGCAGATGGATCACCTGATAGTAAGTGATCTCCACCGCCCATAGACACCCGAGACTCAAAAAGAATCATGGGTGCGTTGCCAACCTAAAAGGATGGAATGGAAGGTGAGGGAAAAGGGATTGGGAAAGGGAGGGGGAATTGGGCTACCGGAAATCTCACTTATCAAACGAAACGTGACAGCGAGCTGCCACTTTACGTTTTCTGTGAGACGGTGGTATCAAGCCGGTCGAGCCAGCCCGTTCGTGTTGTAGACGTAATTGTCTACAGCGTGGCTCTACCACTCAAATAATTCCTCCCATACTACCTTCACCACCTCTACCATTATACCATACTCCCTTCAATACCATTCGACTATCAGTTTATACAAGAAGCATCGAAGTTATTGCAAACATTTCACAAAGTAAACAGGCTGCGAACAATGTATTACCTAATGGATTTGTATAGAACCGGAGCGTCCTTATTAACACAGCCTCCAGACGTTTATTCCATATAAAAATATTTGCCCAGCTTTTAAAATAATTACATGATTTCGTGGCGGTGCTGCCTTTCCGTACCGCCTTCCTACGACGAATTTGCAATTTAATGTTGCATAGCCATATAGACAATGGGGCTTACTTATAAAACAGTTTAGCTGAAATAAAACTATTTTTACGGATTTTATCACGATTTGGATATTTGATTTGTAATACTAACATTCTTGGACAAATGACATCTCAGTCCAACCCGTGACCACGAAGACTGCAAAGCCTTCGAAACGTCGGGAATAAAAATTAAAAATTAAGACCCCAAAAAAATTTAAAAATTAAAACGAAATCGTGATAAAATCCGTAAAAATAGTTTTATTTCAATGAATAGCATTCGCGTAAACTTAAGAAAACAGTTTAGCTGAGTAAATGGCTAAGAATAGGCTATCTCTTTTTTCCTTGTGTCACATCGTTTGAAAATAAAAGGGACAGGCTGTTCTACCATTGTTTACCATTTGCTCAGTTAAACTGTTTTTATAAGCCCCTATGTGTTTTTGAAGTATTGATAAAGTAGTAGATAAGAGATTTTGCGTCTGTACATGAGCAGATTTGAACATAGCTTCTATTTTTGGTAAATAATGGCTTTTATTTTTGGTCGGTGTTAAATATTTATAAAACAAAATAAAATTATTGGCTGTTTCATTTAGGAGTAAATTTGAATACCCAAAAATGCAGTTCAGATTATTTCAAAACTGTCATTAAAATCTGATAGACTTGGTTGGTGTAGGAGAATTTTATATATTTTTAATATGAAGTGGTAGCTATTTAAATAATCAATTTGGGGTCATATAATATTATTATCGACCAACTTCACAAAAAGGAGGAGGTCCTCAATTCGTCTGTATTTTTTTATGTAACGCGATATCTCCGTTTAATGTAGACCGATTTTCATGAATCTTTTTGTGTTCATATAAATTTGGTCGCGACGGTAAAAGTTTGAAGTGGGTTAAGTTTTTTATAATATTCTAGATTAAATAAAGAACCGCATAAATACATTTCTGGTGGTATGAATTGCACATCCGAGAGTCCATCTAGGTGCGAGCAATTATATGTTTCGGTTTGAAAAGGATTGTTGCCAATATAATTACTAATGAGACTTAGACTAATGGGGGTGACAATCGCAATGCAGTGCCACTTCTAATTCTGGTATTGTTGCTATGGTTCATAGGTCGGCGCATCGCTTATCAATAGACGAGAGGATTACCCATCTCTTCATTCAATACCAATAAAAAAGATACTTCACATACGTGAAGAACCTAACATAAAACTTATTACAGTTTGATAGGGACGAAGGAGTATTGCGTCCGAAACTGATTTATGAACGACAGATTAAACTAAGGGGATGTCAAAGACAAAAAATACGACTATAGTGCCCGTTTCAGTCTAGTGATGCGTGAAGATGGACTTATGGTTTGATGGGGAATGATCGGTTTGTATCTCAATGCTATAGGCATGATATGGGAGAAAATGGCCCTTACTGGTACTATACGAGTACTTAAAAGATCGAAGTATTGCGAAATCATTAAAATGAGTTAACTTTGTATTTAATAAAATTCAACAAATACCTTTTGAACTTTGTTCACGAGTATTTTTCTTTCTTTCTACCTGCCCTTATCCCACCTTAATGTGGGGTCGATGCAACACACTTTTTCAAGCATATTGCAGAAAGGATGTGGCTTAATTTTTACGACCGGGTGCCTGTCTGACGTGAACCCCCTCTGAGTCGCGGGCAGATTAAATTGGAAAAATCGCTTTGACAGACCTGGGAATCGAACCCAGGACCTCCCAGTCCACAGCCCATATATGCTACCACGAGAGCAAGGAGGCGGCCAGTCATTATTGAATAATCCAAATAAGCTTTGGATTCAAAAAGGTTTTGATCATAAAACAAACCAAAATTGTTTTCAAATAAATGATAAGTACAGCAAATAAAGTTTAACGTTATTTAACACTATCACTATAAAGTTGAAGCAGTAACTTAACCCTAAAATTCGGCGTAGCAAGCCCGCAACGGCTGCAAGAGCTTAGCCAGCAATACCGTATTAATGCGCCGACGAGCCAACTCGCTTCAAATACATTACATCAAGCTGGCGAGATCGTGCGCCGCCTACCAACGACGAATGCTTATGAATCAATTTGAAGCGGGATGTACTCGTAAAATTGTTATACTTTATCGCCTATAAACATTTTACAGTGATCAAGTTTTTATTGCCCGATACACCTATCGATTCGTTTATTTCTTTATCGTTTTGATTTCGATTTTTGATGTAGACATAAAATGTAAGCGTAGAATGTGTTATAATTCGTTATTGTTATTTATCCAAAGAAAGTATTACTGAATGTCTCGAAACGAATGTATTTAAAGTTCTTGAATTATTTAATAGATTTTTTTTAAAGAGCGCTGTCTTGGAATATTGCACTTTCCAATTCCTATAATAATTATTATCACACTAATATAATAAAGGTAAAAGTGTGTTTGTACATAGTTGTTGTGCGTGTTAGTTGTTTAAGCTCAAACGGCTGGGCCAATTGTGATAAAATTTGATATAGAGGTAGCTGACATACTGGATTAACACACTGGATACTTTTTATCCCGGAAAATAATAAATTAAATAAATTTCCACGCCAACGGACACGCGGGCAACAGTTAGTATTTCGTAAATACATGGAGATTAGGGTATTTCGAGAATAATTTTGATGTACTTTATCTTTAATAAACTCCGTAAATTCTTTTAAAGCAGACAAATTCAAAAATATCATTTTTAGGTATAAAATAAAGAAACTGAAGCATTTATTTAATGGAATTCTCGATGGATAGGAATGTTAAGTGGTTAAAATGTTAGGAGAGATCGTAATTTATAAGAATATTTTTGTTGGTTCCAGTTGATATTCTAAGTAATGTAAAATCGGTCTACATACTGATTTCTTAAGTTTATGCGAATATTATACATTGAAATAAAACTATTTTTACGGATTCTATCACGATTAGGTTTTAATTATTATTCCCGACGTTTCGAAGGCTTTGCAGTCTATGTCTGACCCGTGACAACGAAGACTGCAAAGCCTTCGAAACGTCTGGATAATAATTAAAACCTAATCGAGATAGAATCCGTAAGAATAGTTTTATTTCAATGTATAATCGGTCACTGAAAATGTAGGGTTTGTAAAAAACCTAAGCTGAAATCATTATGCAACATGCTTGAGAAGTGTTGTGCCGTTCCCACATTGAAGTGAGATAGGCAGGAGAAAAAAATGATTCACGCGAGAAAAAAAAATTGTTTTATCAATTAGTACGGTCAGGACCAATTACACTATAATTGAAGACATAATTAAGTACACGAGACATAAAAACATTTTTTTTTAATAAATAACACACAATAGTCACATACATAGTCCTGACCCCACACTAAGATCGATTCTTGTGTCGTGGGTATCAGGAAGTACGAGAGACTTTCGGTCTCACAACACCCAGACCCGAAACAAATATCTGTAGGCCATAGAAACATTTGCATCGGTGCGGGGATCGAACCTGCGGCCACTCGCTTCACAGCCGGCTGCTCGCCCGCTGTGCCACGGAGGCTGTCTAATATAAACAAAACAACTTACACAATACTTAACAGTAATTTAAGAAATAGAAATACTCAAACATCAGGCATTCAATTCATAGTTCAAGTGGTAGAGCCAAGCTGTAGACAGTAACGTCTATAGCACGAATGGGCCGCCTCGACCGGTTAGATACTACTGTCTCATAGAAAACCGACGTAAAGTGGCAGCTTGTTGTCGCGTTTCGTTCGGTGAGTGAGATTTCCGGTGGCCCATTTCCCCTCTCCTTTTCCCAATCCCCTTCCCTCCCCTTCCATTCCCTCCTTTTAGGTTGGCAACTCACCCATGATTCTTTTTGTGTCTTGGGTGTCTATGGACGGTGGAGATCACTTATCATCAGGTGACCCATCTGTTCGTTTGCCTAAAAAAAAAAGAAAAGTAATTCATACATTTCGACAAAATCACCTTCCAATCATCGGCAAATATATCTCAGTCTGGAGCACTGTCTAAAAGAGCATTGAATGTGGTGCGGGTTCTCTTTATCGGGGACCTAGCACGAGCCACGGTACGACACGGTGGAACACAAAATAACCTATGCTTTGAAATAAAACTATTTTTACGGATTTTATCACGATTTGGTATTAATTTTTATTCCCAACGTTTTTTTTTTTAATTTGTATAATTCTAAAATGACACATAACATAAGCTCACGCCTGTATCCCCGAAGGCGTAGGCAGAGGCGCACTAGCGAACTAGAACACCCACATTTCGCCGAGCTTAGTTCCGTCCCAGATGTGATAGGGGGCGAGCCTATCGCCATATCGGGCACAAATTCCAGACCCCGGGCTGATATGGAAAAATCCAATATCACTTTGCCCGACCCGGGGATCGAACCCGAGACCTCAGAACGGTAGTCGTACCAAAATACCACTACGCCACCGAGGCAGTCTAAAATGAAGGTAGATTTTGTAATACTAACATTCTTGGACAAATGACATCTCAGTTCAACCCGTGACCACGAAGACTGCAAAGGCTTCGAAACGTCGGGAATAAAAATTAAAACCAAATCGTGATAAAATCCGTAAAAATAGTTTTATTTCAATGAATAGCATTCGCGTAAACTTAAGAAATCAGTATAACCTATGCTTCCTGCCACGACAATAGTTGCTCGGTGCAAAAAGTCTACACAACTTGTCATTCAGATCGGTAGCGTCCACCATACCTCTGAGGATACTGCACTTTATTACCAATTGGTCTTTCCACTTTCTGACCTCTAAAGAATTGTAATCAAGGCATCCTAACAAATAATTTGTGGGATACATGTATGGGTAATATGAATAAATCCGCTTGTAGAGGTATGTCAGAAATGTTTTCTGGATTTTTTCGAGCATAAGAGCGTACGTACTTTCATACGGATGCCACACGCATGCACTAGCTTCAAGTTTACTGCGGACCAGGGGGGTTACCACCACCTCTAATAGCAGTATTATTATAATTTTACTTGTACCGATTCCCATACAAAACAAACGAAGAACGATTATAATAATACTGCTATAAGAGGTCGTGGTAACCCTGCTGAGCAGCAAAAACTAATTTGATGACGTTAGTTTTGCGAAAATCATTTGAATTACGGAGCACAAAACCTAATCGTCGAAAATATTTCTTGGCTAATAATACAACGTGATCATGAAAAGTCAATTTTTGGTCAAATGTTTAATAATACATGTGGGAATTGGGTATGGAACGGAGTGTACATGGAACGTGAAAGTAAAGAAATGAGAGAGCAGTATGTGTGCGAGAAGGATGAAAAGAGAGAAAAGTAAGATGGCGAGATAGACGACGAACGGCTAACGAGTGAGTGTGCGCAACTAGAGATTTTTAAGAATAAACGACGAAAAGTAATCAAAGTGTTTGATTTTTGCTAAACTAAATCCCACATACATTAATAAGTATTCATCATCATTATCATCATACATCCAGCCATAGGACGTCCATTGCTAAACATAAATCATAAATATTACATTAAAATACTCAACTACTAGCAGCATAAGATATTAATTTCAACATTTAATATACCGATTTTAGTTTAAAAGTGTAATTTCTGCATTTCTCTCATCCGACCGTCATTACAGCGCGGCGCGGCGTGGCGTAGAGAGGTCTTCACGCCGCGCTGGTAATGATGTCTCTTTGTAGCACACTTTCAAAAAGGCTGCCCATCGGGATGATGGCGCATCACCGGCAAAGTTGTATATCATTTGCAACTAATTACTTTATCATTTAATCTTTGGACTGGTTTTTACCAGTGCCAGTAACTGTCATCGGTCTGGCCTGTCGATAGCCCTTCGTTTTGCTTCTTCCCTTTTCGGCGTGTCATAATGATCATCAGCCATAGGACGTCCATTGCTGAACATGTGGTCTTAGTTTTTTAGACTTACCATTTGCCGTGCTCAGATAAAAAAATGTAGTTTAAAAATAAATGAATCTTTATCACAATTAATCATAAGTTTAAAAATGACTTCGAAGTACTTTAAATATTGACTAAATTTATATAACACCATACTTGGAGTAATAAGCTCCATCGAACACTAATTCCAGACTCCAGGCTAACACTCTTTTTATAGCAGAGACTGGCATACGAGCAAATGGGTCACCTGATGGTAAGTGATCTCCACCGCCCATAGATACCCAAGACACAAAAAGAATCATGGGTGCGTTACAACCCAAAAGGATGGAATGGAAGGGGAGGGAAAAGGGACCGAACGAAACGCGACAGCGAGCTGCCACACACGTCGGTTTTCTGTGAGACAGTGGTAACCGGTCAAAACAAACCGGTCGAGCCGGCCCATTCGTGCTGACGTAACTATCTATAGCATGACTCTACCACTTTTACACTTCCTAGAAAAACCTAATATCACTACGACCCGGGCATCGAACCTGAGACCGCAGGACGGTTGTATCGCGTTGTATAATAACGCCGCCGTGCCTCTAATTGATATTATAAACGCGAAACCCTTTGGCAATATCTCAAAAATACGTCATGAACACGCTCGGTACAACCCGAACCCGACAGTTGCGTATGTTAATTAAAACAATAAATTTAACTGTGTGAAATGTTTGCAATGAATATGTCCCGGGTCCGGCCATTAGTAATGTGTGGCAACTATTCCGTGAGCCCGCCTTTTGGATATTGTTTTGGCGGTGGAGGATAAGAGACGCGAGTTGGCGGGAGTTAGACATTGGAGAAAATATGTTCAAATTCTCGACTGACTTCCAAAAAAGGAGTAGGTCCGGAATTCGTCTGTATTTTTTTACGCGATATCTCGGCCAAATGTGGACCGATTTTCAAAATTCTTTTTGTGTTCGATAGACCCTATTTCAATGGTCCCATATAAATTTGGTCACGATCGGATTTGAAGTCGGTCCGTGAAGTTTTTAAACTTGTGATTATATCCAATCCTGTACGAGACAGCCAGTTTCGGATAAGATTTGATACTGTAAGGTGTAAATAAACATTTGTACGAAAAAAAAATCTTATCAAATTTATTTCACAGAAATTGAAATAAACAAATCGGCTATTAGTATAATGACAAAATCAGTCGCTGGACGCAGGCCGCTTCCAACAAGTCGACATGGATTTCGGAAGGCCTATGTTCAGTAATCATCCTATGAGTGATGATGATTATGAATAAGAAAATCATACGTAACCTCACGACTGTATCCCTGAAGGGGTAGGCAGCGGCGCACTAGCGAACTAGAACACCCACATTTCGCCGTGCTTAGTTCCGTCCCAGATGTGATAGGGGGCATAGCCTATCGCAATATCGGGCACAAATTCCAGACTCCGAGCTAATATGGAAAAATCCAATATCACTTTCATCACTTTCACTTTCATCTCAGCCTTACGCCCGGATGGTCAAACGCTACTCAACTTTAACAGCTTCTTACATTGATTTTCGCAATACAATTTTGACAGATAAGGCGGCCTTAAACGACATAAGGTGGCCTTAAGTGTATGAACATTCGGCGGTTAGTTCTCTAGTCAACTCAACCCCTTCAGAGATACAGCCATGAGCTTCAAGTATGTAAAACGCTACCCGCTAATACCATGGCCACATGGTGCTCCGCTCATCTGCGGTGAGATACCTAAAGACACCGGTTGCCATCCGTGGCCTAAAAACTAATACGCGACGGATGTCCCCTAAACTACGTAGGCCTGGAATGTGTCTCGTTAGTTCATTATGTGAATATTCTGTAAACTACCTTGTATAAATTGTTGCCCTTGTAAAGCGTAATTTATATGAATTTATTTTACGAAGGGAAGAGCAGACTGCTTCGGTGGCGTTGCTTACGTGGTTGACTATCGTCGATGTCGGATTCAATCCCCAGGTCGAGCAAAGTGATATTAGGTTTTTCTTTTCTCTATCAGTCCGGAGTCTGAAATCTGGATATGGCGATAGGCTCGACCCCTATCACGGGGCGGTATAAACTGGACGAAATTTGGGTGTTCTCGTTCGCTAGTTGGCCTCTGTCTACTCGTTCGGGAATAAAGTCGTGAGCTTATGTATGTCCATGTAACAGAAAACTTTTGTTTACGAAGTAATTGTCTTGTCTTGCAAATTAAAACAATAATTTTATAATAACAATAAATTACCTATGAGTTTGTTTCCAAATCAACGCTATGACGACTGTCATTTTAGAATAACTTTTTTTGGCTTATGAAGACATATGGGCATACAGCCTATATGATGGTTACCAACGTCACTGGACAATGCTAAAGGCATAGCCAAATCGCAAAATGAACCCATTGGGGGATTGATTGGTGGTGTGGGACTCAGCGTCATTCATAGTTTAATGCGCAACAGCTATTCTGTGTTAGTTTCCTTGAGGCAATGGTATCCATAGCTCATGCCTACTGTAGTCAAAATTGTCTACAGCATGACATGTCGAGCGTGACAGTCCTCTCCATCATTCAAGACACGGGATCCTCACATTCAAATCAATCATTTCAACAATAGAAGGGATACGGCGGGAGCACTCGCATATATCTCGCGGGCCATTCGATTTAACTGTTTTCTTACGGGTGGATTTATGGCGGTCGACGGACACCTTCGGAGGCGGGGATACTTGCTGTGTTTTGCGTAGATATATGTTAGACTGAGCTTTATTTGATAGCAAATAACAATCACAAGCACCGATAGCTCAGTTGGGAATAGTACGGACTGCCGAGAGAAGTGTCGGAGGTTCGAGACCAACCCCAGAATGGAGCATACACCTCTGACTTTTCTGTGTTAAGTGTATTTTCATTGTGAAATATCGCTTGCTATAACGGTGAAGGAAAACATCGCGAGGAAACCTGCATACCCGAGAATTTCTTCACAGGAATTTCGAAGGTATGTGAAGTCTACCAACCCGCATTAGGCCAGCCGGAGAGGAGGCCCGAGCCCAGCTTTGGGACAGTAATATTACAGGGCTACTATTAATTATTTATTATTAAATAACAATCACTTTTACCTATACAAAATAGTAATAATAATATGAAAAAGTACAGAGCCAACACTATCACTCTTAATAACACGATTCTCAATCGAAGTTTCGATTCAACTGCGGTTCTCTTGTCTACCGCCGTTTTTATAACATCAGGCGCCGCCAAACATCAGACGAATGTTGCCAGTTGCATAGTGTTGCCAACATATATAAACTCATCCCTGTGTCCTTGAAGGGGTAGGCAATAATATCAAAGTCAACAAAATTCCTAACCTTTACCAATTTGTCGAGAAATAAATATTAATTAAGAGTTTGCATTTGCTTCTCTTATGTAAATTTTTGCTCTTCTTTGGTGGGCCGAGGTACCTATAGCGTTTTTAAATTGTGAACTATGAGGTCCAGGGTTCTATTCCCAGGTTAAACGATTACAATTTGTGTAGTAGGTAGTTCAATAATTCGAAAAATTATACAATTATCCCAGGTTCGGAATTTGGGCACGCCATGGGAGTGTTATTGCTAAGCTCGGAGATTTGGATTCACTAATTGCTCCTCTGCCTATTCCTTGAGAAAAACAAGCATGAACTTCTGACAGCCTCCGTGGCGCAGCGGACGAGTAGCCGGCTGTGAAGCGAGAGGCCGCGGGTTCGATCCCCGCACCGAGACAAATGTTTGTATGGCCTACAGATATTTGTTTCGGGTCTGGGTGTTGTGAGACCGAAAGTGTCTCGTAGTTCCTGATATCTACGACACAAGACTCGATCTTAGTGTGGGGTCAGGAGTATGTATATATGTGACTGTTGGGCGTTATTTATTTATATGTAGAATTGCAAAGTTCAATTTTATTACCAAGTAACCAAACATTTTATTATCAAGTTCAGTGAGCAAGCAGAATTTCCATACATTTTTGGGTTAACGATCACCAAAAAAATGTAGAGACGAAAACCGTATTTCTCACCGAAAAACAAAACAACAAATCACTTCACCCGATAAAACGTAATAGCTGAGCATCCCTTGCGAAATTTATTTTATCATAGACTATCAGGGAATTTTATCCGGAGAAATATCTGGAGTTTGACGCTCGACTAGGCATCGACGGGGACTCGAATCGGTATCACGATATGCACAAGACTCCACGCTTCGCTGGCCCCGCAATATGTTGACCTTTTTTATTGAATTTGACTTTGAAAAATATTTGCATTCGTTTGGATTTCGGGATGGTGGGATATTTTGTAGGATCGGTCGAGTTGATATTGAGAGGCTTTTATCAATTTTTGTTGTGTGAAATTGATGTGTAGATACGGTGCTTCTTTGTTATATAAGTAAGATATTTGACTGATTTCGATACTGAAATGGAGGGAATCAGTAGGTCTGTTTTTCGACCGACTTCTAAAAAAGAGAAGGTCCTCAATTCGTCTCTATTTTTTTTTTAATTTTTATGTATCTTACGCTAGCGATAGCTGAGTTGGGAATGGTACGGACTGCCTAGACAAGTGTCGGAGGTTCGAGACCAACCCCAAAATGGAGCATACACCTCTGACTTTTCTATGTTAAGTGTATTTTCATTGTGAAATATCGCTTGCTATAACGGTGAAGGAAAACATCGTGAGGAAACCTGCATACCTGAGAATTTCTTCACAGGAATTTCGAAGGTATGTGAAGTCTACCAACCCGCATTAGGCCAGCGTGGTAGACTAAGGCCTAACCCCTCTCATTAGTAGAGGAGGCCCGTGCCCAGCAGTGGGACAGTAATATTACAGGGCTAATATTATTATTATCATTATTATTATTACGCTATATCTCCGCCGAATGTAGACCGATTTTCAAAATTCTTTTTGTGTTCGATAGAGCTTGTTTCAAGGATGGTCCTATAAATTTGGTCACGATCGGATGAGTTTTGAAGTCGGTCTATTAAGTTTTTAAACTTGTGATTATCTTATGTATGTTACGCGATATCGCCGCCAAATGTGGACCGATTTTGGATATTTTTTGTGTTAAATAGACCTCATTCCAAAGGTGGTCCTGTGTATATACAATTTGGTTATTATTATTTGGTCATGATCCATAAAGTGGAATGAAGTCGGTCGGTTCAGTTTATAAACTTGTGATTATGTTAGATATCATTTTATGTATCGGGTTGAGGTGTTGTAAGACCGAAAGTCTTTCTTTTAGTCACGGGCGGCTCGGCCTCCCGTGGCCCGCTTATGTAACATATATATGTGCCGCTTCCGATGAATGGACTAATACTCACGGTACAACTTTGTATCTTTATATGAGGACTTACCTATTTGTATAACTACTGGGTGTAATTTTATTAAATTTTATCTTGGCTGGGTGTAAATTATGCTGAATGTAGAATAATTAATGCTTACTAATAATGAAAATAGTTAGGCCCTTAAAACGTTACAGCTTAGAACTATATTTTCCGTCCACAATTTAAGGCATGTCAACATCGCATGTCAAACCAAATACCATGGGTGAAGCTAAGCCATGAGTAGTCCAATAACATGGTTCCTTGCCAAAATTCATCACATATTTACCACTGTTTTCTTGTTCAGATACATACAGAGAATCTAGATTATTTTTCGTTGTTTTTTATGTCAACAATAATAAGTTATTACACACCATGCGAATATTTTACGTTTATTTTTATTGGAGATTTTTGGCAAGTCTTGTGACTTACATGATGGCATTACTTCTATAAAGCTGTAGGTATTATTAATCTAAGTAACAACTATAAAAACTGTTTTAAGCCACGCTTCTGACTGTCTTATCAAACGTGGTATCGAACCGATCGAGCCGGACAATGTGCTAAAGATAATTGTCGTTTTAGACTTGAGGTAGAGCCATGCTGTAGACAGTTACATCTACATCGCGAATAGGCCGGCTCGATCTGTTTGATACCACTGTCTCAAAACCGACAAAACGAGGCTGGCTAGCTGTTGTAATTCGGCCAGTGATTGAGATTTCCAAATTTGGCCAAATTCTCCCGTCCTCTCCCAATCTCCATATCCTTTTTTTAACGTTGGCATCGTACTCATGATTCTTTTAGTGGATACCATCACGTGACCCACCTGCTTGACTGCACCTGCCTGACCCCAAATTAAGGTCCCTTATCCCACCTTAATTTGGGGTCAGCGCAACACACTTTGTAAAGCATGTTGCAGATTTGGCTTAGTTTTTACGACCGGCTGCCTGTCTGATATCAACCGGTCTCTGGGGGATCCAGTCTCGGGCCAACCCAGCAGCAGGGCCGAACCCAGAACCTCCCGGTCCACAGCCCATATATGCCAGCATTCAGCATGGCAGTCTCTGCTATAAAAAAATGTCATAACTACATTCACAAACTATTAAAAAAAAAGCACCCAACAGTCACACATCTAGTCCTGACCCCACACTAGGTAATAACCTGTATCGTAAGTGTCAGAAACTATGAGAGACTTTCGGTCTCACAACACCCAGACTTGAAACAAATATCTGTGGGCCACACTAACATTTATCACAATGCAGGAATCGAACCCGCGACCTCACGTTTCACAGCCTGCTACTCGCCCGCTGCGCCACGGAGGCTATCAAAATTGATATTGCAATCAAAAGTCAAAATATGACCATGCGTAGTTTCGCGAGGTATGTAGTATGCACGCCGTTTGTCAAACACCGCAATTTGCTGTATATTTATGCCGCGGGGTGCGCAAGATTTATACACTCAGTCCACCCCGCCGGATGGTGGCGTGAAGCATTTCCACTGCTTTATTGAATCAATCTGTGGGGGTAGTTATTTTGGAAATTATTATAACGTATTTATTGTCGCCTCCTTGTTATAGTGGCAGTGTATATGAGCTGAGAACCGGGCAGTCCTGGTTTCAAATCCCAGGTCGGGCAGGGTGTTTTTCTAACACTAGTTGCCTAGGATTGGATAATCTACAGGATGTTGACGTCTGGCAGGCAGCTGGTCGTAAAACTAAGCCAAATCCTTTCTGCAGCATGCTTGAAGAAGTTTGTTACGACCCCACCGGGTGTTGGGATTAAGGTCAGGTGGAAAGAATGATTAAAATTTTAAAAATTTTGATTGCCATCTATGTGAAATATCAGCTTATGGGTCGTTTCGTACCCCAAAATACACTGCCCCAATTACTTCTTGTTCTACACTCAACAGTATCAGTTCTCAGTATCAGGCCAGCGTGGTGAACTAAGGCCTAACCGTTCTCATTATTAGAGGAAACCTGTGCCCAGCAGTGGGTAGTACAGGGCTAATATTATTATTATCAAGCATTCACATTTCATAATTTGTGAATTGAAGTCATTACATTAATAAATTAATGTCAACGCCTTATGTATGTATTAAAAGTCAGAGCTATACCTTACCGGTTTCCCATACAAGAAATATTAAAATTCCTCCCTCAGGGGTGGCACTAGGGTAGGGGGGAACACGTTATCACAGCATATTAATCATTCTCTATGCTAATATGTCGTAGCAAATGATTACATTCAAATTACTCTCTAATTTTATTCATATATGAAAATTTTGAGTCTGGCGTTTTGGTAGCTCAAGAAATGTTACTTAAGATGGTAGTCGCGGATTTGATCCTAGAATTCACTTCAATGTGTTATTGATTTATAATACGTAAGATACTGTGTTGTTAAAATTATCATAAAGATTTAGCCTTTTTAAAATATTTACGCGCTTCTTATCTTTAAGAATGGTTGTCCCTTTCATTTCGAAGCATTGTGACGCAAGGAAAAAAGTGACAAACTTAGTAAGGCCCATAATCTGCGGGTTTAGACAAGTGGCCTATGCGTTAGTCGAAAAGAAAAGTCAAATAGAATAAATGTATGGGAATGACATAAGAGTACGCTATATGCGTATGTATTATATAATTCCCATACATTTATTCATTTCGAATATTTTATTCGATTAGCGCATAAGCCACTTGTCTAAACCCGCTGTAGTCATAAAGATATGCAAAAATAACTTATATAGCTCTCCTACAAAGTAAAGAGTTTTCATAACATAACATAAGCTCACGCCTGTATTCCCGAAGGGGTAGGCAGAGACGCACTAGCGAACTAGAACACCCACATTCTGCTGAGCTTAGTTCCATCCCAGATGTGATAGCGGGCAAGCCTGTCGCCATATCGGGCACGAATTTGAGACTCCGAGCTGATACGGAAAATGTCGAGTAAAGTAAAGATATCTCACTTTCATGACTTCGTAGGGACAACCGAAATTTTCTCAAACGTCATCACTCCATAACTGAATTCTGACGATCGAAATCTAATGAACTACATATTATTTAGATTGAATATTTTATGTTTTATTCGTCGCCTCCTTAGTGTAGTGGCAGCATGTATGGGCTGTGGACCGGGAGGTCGTGGGTTCGATTCCCAGGTCGGGCAAAGCGAATTTTCTAATTTAATTTGCCCGGGACTGGACCCCTCAGAGGGGGTTGGCGTCAGGCAGGCAGCCGGTCGTAAAAACTCAGCCAAATCATTTCTGCAACATGCTTGAAAAAGTGTGTTGCGCCGAACCCACATTAAAGTGGGATAAGGGCAGGTAGAAAAGAGAAAAAAAAAATGTTTTATTACACGATGTTTAAAATCATTTTTCCGTTGCAGGTAAGCAAGCGGTCGATGCAGAAGTCCTCCAACTAATTCTAACAGGTAATATTCATCTAGACTCGCAAACTTTTTCCCACCAACCAACCCAACTTTAAAATTACGGAGCGACGTCGGCGGCGCGCGAAATTGCCCGGGATTCGAACCAGCGACCGGCATTTACCAACTTTCGTTGTGTGGAAGTTTGTCGTGCTATTTCATTGTCGTTGAAATACCATTGTTGTTATTTCTGCTGGAATAATTATATTTAGGATTATTGTTATAATATGCAGCAAGACGATCTACAATAATCACAAGTTTAAAAACTTTACGGACCGACTTCAAAATTTATCCGATCGTGGCCAAATTTATACGGGACCATCCTTGAAATAAGCTCTCTCGAACACAAATGAATCTTGAAAATCGGTCCACATTTGGCGGAGATATCGAGTAACATATATAAAAAAAAACATACGATGAATTGAGGACCTTCGCCTTTTTTAAGTCGATCGAAAATAAGTTATTATCAACTGTACTCTAGTCTTGATGTCTTTTTAATAATTAACTATAATTATATTATTATTATTAGTCAGGTTTGAACATTTTTAGTACATTTCTCTGTATGTATGTGTATGACTGCCTCGGTGGCGTGGTGGTATTTCAGTACGACTACGGTGCTGAGGTCTCGGGTTCGATCCCCGGGTCGGGCAAAGTGATATTGGATTTTTCCATATCAGCCCGGAGTCTGGAATTTGTGCCCGATATGGCGATAGGCTCGCCCCCTATCACATCTGGGACGGAACTAAGCTCGGCGAAATGTGGGTGTTCTAGTTCGCTAGTACACCTCTGCCTACCCCTTCGGGGATACAGGCGTGAGCTTACGTTATATCATATCACAAGAATGATACTCGTACATAGACATTCATCTTAATATATATTTATTAAAAATATAGTATAAATAAGCAAAATAAGCAAAATTACAATAGTTTGATAGATAAAAAAAAGTAAATACACCCAACAGTCACACACCTAGTCCTGACCCCACACTAGGTATAACCTGTATCGTGGATGTCAGAGTCTATGAGAGACGCACGGTCTCACAACACCCAGACTTAAAACAAATATTTGTGGACCACATAAACATTTATCTCAATGCGGGAATCGAACCCGCGGCCTATCGCTTCACAATCGGCTACTCGCCCGCTGCGTCACGAAGGCTGTCTAAAGGCTGTCATATTTTTAGATGTTTCATACATTAACTGTAAAACCGTTAAAAAATATTCATAAGATTAACATTATCTATCTATTTAAAACTCGGCCTTAAAGCATTATAATTTTATTGACATGTAAAATATATAAATTATTCATTGAAATAAAACTATTTTTACAGATTCTATCACAATTTGGTTTTAATTTTTATCTGTTGATTGCCTGACCCGTGACCACGAAGGCTGCAAAGCTTTCGAAACGCCGAGCATAAAAATTAAAACCAAATCGTGATAGAATACGTAAAAATAGTTTTATTTCAATCAATAACATTCGCGTAAACCTAAGAAATCATTATATAAATTATTTTCATTTTAACAAAACCACGTTTTCCAGAACACAATCCATGTAAATTCTCACAAAACTTCCCGGTGACGTAGGTGTTAGAGTGTTGCCTAGAAATGCATGCGCATGTCGGTCCGTTTGCTCGTGCGATGGAGAGCCCAAATTTATTTATCTTGCGACATATTTTTCAAGCGGTGCTGTTTCGTTTAAGCACCGCCGAGGGATACACAACTCTACGTTTACGATGTTAAAGTTCAAAATGCTTATGTAAATGTGTGGGTGAAAGATGTTTATTAGCGATACACTCACTGGGCACGTAGGGTGACCATTTTTGTCTTAAAACGAAGATTTTTTTAATATATTTATGTTAATAGTATCTTTGAGGGAGGCCTATGTCCAGCACCGGACGTCCTGTGGCTGATGATGATGATGAATGTTAATAATGTTCGTTATTTGACGACTTTTTAAAATAATTTAAAGATATAACAAAGGAAGAACGTAGCTTACGTTCGGTGAAGCACGAAATGTCGAGACGAAAGTCGTAAATTCGAAACTAACCCTAATGGAACTCTAATAGAATTAATTATAACTTATCGATTGCTTTATTTGTATTGTCTGCGTTTTTGTATTTTTTTATTTTATAACGGAGGCTGGCAAACGAGCACCTATGTCACCGCCCATACACACTCAGATATAAAAATAATTATGGGTGCGTTGCTGACCCAGAAGGAGAGGAATAGGGATTGGGAAAGGGAGAGGGGAATTGGACTACCGAAAATTTCACTCACCGAATGAAACGCAGCAGCGAACTGCTATACGTTAGTTTTCTATGAGACATATTATTTGATTTGTGAACCAATAAAAAATATATAAAGCTAACGTCAGATATGAATCTTGATGAGATAAAAAGGAAGCAGACAACGAAGTTTTTCATATAAAGAAAGAAAGTAATAACTTTATTTGACTATCGCTACAAGGCACGAGTACACATATATTAGTACAAAGTACAAAGTAAGTACACATATAATTAAAAACTTTATTTGTAATACAAAAACGCGCAGTTTGTGCCATCTATAATTTAGGTGCTCGAGTTTCCCTAAGACAACGATTTAAAGAAATCGGTATCATGACAGTTCCTTCTCAATATGTATTCGCAAACATAATGTATGTAAAACAAAATATCCAAATATATAATAAGATCAGTGACATGCATTCAATAAACACTAGAAGTAAACACAAACTAGTTGGTGCATATTATCGTTTGCATAAAGTTCACAACTCATTTGTAGGTCTCGCAGTGCGTCTTTATAATACTATTCCAGTTGATGTTATGAATTTACCTCTAAATAAATTTAAGTTAACCGTTAAAAAATATCTTGTTAGTAAGGGGTATTATTCTATAAGTGAATTTATAAACGACAAATGGATTTAATTAGTAATAGTATAATAATTATAACATGACGTTCATAAGTGTTACCTAGTGACCTATATGATTAAATGAAATAAATAAATAAATAAATAAATATACCAATACAATTTATTTTAAGGTAATATAAACTTGACCTGTACTAAATAGGATTAAATTCGGACGGTCTGCTTTAAAACGGGCGTGTGGTTACCTTAAGCATGCACTTTATAGTCCGCAGATGCGAACTGTTTGCTACTGCAGAAATCTTTTGTGGTTCATATTTTTCACAATGGTAATTTTTGGTCTTAAATGGCAGCGCTGTATCTTCACGATTTTTACCGAGGAGTACGAATATTGTAGCTCAAATGTCGTTTAAAGAATGAATTACATTATTTCTTTCCACCTGCTCTGATCCCACCTCAATGTGGGGTCAGCGCGACACACTTTTTAAGCATGTTGCGGAAAGGATTCGGCTTCGTTTTTTTATGACCGACTGCCTGCCTGACGTCACCCCTCTATGAGAGATCCAGTCTCAGGCATATCGTGTTAGAAAAACACCCGTCTACCTGGAAATTGGACGCAGGACCTCCCGGCTCCCAAAATGCCACATGAAACAGAACGAAAGGAAATAAATAAATGGATAATTCCTAGTTTTCGGTAGTAACACGTGATACGTACAATTTAATAATTTTTCACTTATTAGATCATATATATATATATCATATATTACACGCATACATTATAGGACAAATCACGCGGCAATAAATCATTGTAAAGACCCCTGTACACGAAACAGCGCGGAGTCGCTTTTTTGTCTGGTGTTGTGATTTGTAATTATAAATCTTATACATAGTATCTAAATGTCGTATTGAGATAGTAAGGCAGTTGTCTTATATTATATTTTATTATATTGCATGCAATATTAAAATCAGGGCCTGAGGAAAATCTCATATCTCCCTTTAAGTATCTTGGTGCAATGCTTCTCGATCTTTCTTTTTTTTTTGGCGATAAACTTAATTTTCGATATTACTAGTAGGTAAAGGACTGCCTCGGTGGCGTGGTTGTATTTCGGTATGACTACTGCCCTGAGGTCTCGGGTTCGATCCCCGGGTCGGGCAAAGTGATATTGGGTTTTTCCATATCAGCCCGGAGTCTAGAATTTGTGCCCGATATGGCGATAGGCTCGCCCCCTATCACATCTGGGACGGAACTAAGCTCGGCGAAATGTGGGTGTACTAGTTGGCTAGTGCGCCTCTAGCCTCTGCCTACCACTTTGGGGATACAGGCGTGAGCTTATGTTATGTAATATAGAAAGATGAACGAATTATTTATACGTATTCCTTAGGATTTTATGAACTCGTACGCGTACTTCAATAAGGTTCAGTAAACCCTGCGACTTTTTTTTGTTGGGATTACGTTTCTTTCAATTCAAAATATATGTGATTGAAATAATCATGGATCACAAAGTGATTTTAACGTAAGGAGATATTCCAATCGCTTTATTTTTCTAGTCTATCAAAATAAAATTAAACTATATATGGATTTTTCGTCACACCATTCATTTCCTCTCACAGTTCTGGTAGCAAGCAGCGTTACGCGCGTATTTCGTGTCAAGCCGCCCTAACGCCGTACGCTAACGACCCGCCCAACAAATTGTCGGAATTACGCTAACGCCGCGCCGTTTGTTGCGCTAAGAATACGCTCTAACTCTGGCTTCTTAACTCTGCTGTTTGTTCTCTCATTAACGTCTATGAGATAGTGCTGGGTAGTCATTGTTTGCTTGCGTGTGATTATTTTTGGCTACATTTTTGGAAAAGCTGAAATGTATAGAGTAAACTTAGACTAGATACTAAGTAATTTTGGTTGAAAGTGACATAAAATAGTGGCAATACGATGACTCGTCTTGTAAAGGTCAATAACAATTATATGCACTTTAAAATATTGTATTTCAGATGATTCTTTTGACATTTTTATACCTGCGTTGCCTCCTTTGCAAATAAGAATATTAGGTGTTTATGAAACTGGAAAATAAATGGTCATCGTAAAAAGTAAGCCGGGTCCTTTCTATCACAAAATAGTGTATCCATCCCACATTATGAGGTTATGGGCAAGTGGATGAAAAGTTGGGTTAAGCTTCAGGTCATCGATATTTTCAAGGCACACAAAAGAAAGAGTTTTGTTTATAAACCCCACAATAAAAACGACGTTTCTCCCTCGCAGTATTTATCAACTACATACACTAGACAGCGTGACAATCGCGATGGGCCGACCCACTTCCATTGAAGCGTTCAGTTTAAAAGTTAATTTTCCTGTGCGCCTCATTCATTGCTCGCTCTCATTACATCGACGGTTGAATGTGCTCGTTTGAGCCCGACCTAGATACGGAATGTTGCGTTAGCATTTTCCAGAACTTAATGAAGTATTAACGTTCATTCAAAAGTGTACAATACTTTTTGTTTGACTGATGAGAAGAACAGATCACTCATTAACTACTATTCCACTTAAAATCAGCAGATTTCCAAACAAAAATTGATACATCGTCGCTATTATATTGACAGCTCCGTGGCGCAGCGGGCGAGTAGCCGGCTGTGAAGCGAAAGGCCGCGGGTTCGATTCCCGCACCGAAAGAAATGTTTGTATGACCCACAGATATTTATTTCGGGTCTGGGTGTTGTGGGACCGAAAGATTCTCGAAGTTTCTGGTTCTCACGATAAAAGAAAGAAAGAAAGAAAAAAAATATTTGGTTTTTCTGAAGAAATATTACAAAAGAAAACTACAGACACAAAAAAGAACTGAAAAACCAAAATGGACTCAACAGGTTACACCTAGTGTGGGATCAGAACTATGTATGTGACTGTTGGGTGTATTTATTTATAATGTCACCCATGGAATATAGTTTCACATAGCATAAGCTCACCCCTGCATCCCCGAAGGGGTGGGCATAGGCGCGCTAGCGAGCTAGAACACCCACATTTCGCCGAGCATGGTTCTGTCCTGGTTGTGATAGGGGGTGAGCCTATCGCCATATCGTGCACAATTTCCAGACTCCAAGCCGATACTGAAAAATCCAATATCACTTTGCCCGACCCGGGGATCGAACCCGCGACCTCAGGACTATAGTCGTACCGCGCACGCAATACCACTACGCCACCGCTACATAGTTTCAGCGTTATAGATTTGCCTATTTTTAGCGAAATCCTACATGAGCTAATGTTAAATGCAATTTCTCAAATGGGGGTTTAAAGTTTGGAAAGAGAAACAAATGAAATACGACAAGCAAAGACTCCTACGTGAGCGAAGCCGCTAGCAAAAGCTAGTTAAAGAAAAATCCAGTACTAAAATAACATCAGTTTTGTTTTATATTATTCCACTGAAGTGCATGAGCCTTTTCTGCTGATGAGAAGACCTCTAATCGCCGCAACCATTATCGGTGTTGGTCTCAAATATCACCTAAAATATATACATCGAAGTAGATAGCTAACAATGTGATATTAACTAAGGTGAACTACAAAGCGCAGTTTAGGTAGAGTATGCAATAAACCGTGTGTTAACGGTCTGCACCATTTCCAACTGAATTTTTATCGCTCTGCCCACTCCGCTACTGCGATGTACTTTTGCTAAGCGGGCCTCAGTTACTTACCTTTTGGTACATTGTTTTGGTGAAATAAATAGAGGTTATTTTACGACGACAGATGAGCAGAATGACTACCTTTAGTGTGTGAATAAAGAAAATTGGATATGATGTGGCTCGCATGGACACAAAGATCTTTAGACAAATAAAGAGAAAAATAATTATCACCGTTGATGGCCGCTTCCAACAGGTCGATCTGGAATTGGTACAATACTGAACATAAAACAATTTCACTAAGCAAAAGAAAAAAATAATGCGTATCATAATTAATAATTATGATGGCCAGTTATTACAATCGCCCATGACCAATGGACATTGTGGAAAATAAGTGTCTTGTTCTTTAAGCACCTTACAAAAATAGCAGTCATTTAAAATCTCTTAAGAACGAGTCGTTTGCTCCCTATATTCTATAAATTATTTTTGATTTCAAATTAGTTGCCACCAGCCTCAATACATGAATCAAACTGATGTTGTTATCTATGCTAATATTGTAAAGTAATTATGAATGTATTGAAACTTGGTGCAATGCTTGAACATATGCTACATTTTGTTCCAAAAAAACTTGATGGAGGTGGAGTAGAGGATAAAAATGATACTGGAGTGACTAACACATATCAAACTCAAATACGGGAATACGGCATACTGGATACCAGAAAACCCACCACGCGGACGGAATCACGAGAAAAGGTAGTCACATATAAATGATTGGAATACATACATAAGCTCACGCCTGTATCCCCGAAAGGGTAGGCAGAGATGCACTAGCGAACTAGAACACCCACATTTCGCCGAACTTAGTTCCGTCCCAGATGTGATAGGGGGCGAGTCTATCGCCATATCGGGCACTAATTCCAGGCCGGAGCCTGTTTCGATATCAGCCCGGAGGCTGATATCGAAAAATCCAATATCACTTTGCCCGACCCGGGGATCAAACCCGAGACCTCAGGACGGTAGTCATACCGAAATACAACTACGCCACCAAGGATTGGAAGAAAGTGATTGGAATGCCCTCAACAGATTCTTTGTAACTCTGGAATTTACATAAAAATCGAAGGCAAATTAATCCAACCAAAGAAACCATAAGATATAATTCATAAGCACACATTCCGACGGAAAATAATAAAAAGCCGAAAAACTAATACAAAGAAAAACAATGTGACGTATTTATTACAAATATAAAACCCGAAATACATTTTCCCTTAACATAAATCAGGGTTGCGAGCGTTCCGTTTTCTCATACTGTAACTTACAAAAGTGCCAATATGTGTTCCCAGATATATTAAAACTCTTATGGCGTCAGTGTCTTTTTTTGGATAGAGAATTCGAATTGGAAAAGGTAGTGATGTCGATTCCTGGTTATAATAATATAATAATAATAACACCCAAAAGTCCTGACCCCACACTAGGTATAACCTGTATCGTGGATGTCAGAAACTACATATGTGAGACGCACGGTCTCACAACACCCAGACTTGAAACAAATATCTATGGGCCACACAAACATTTGTCTCAATGCGGGAATCGAACCCGCGGCGTCTCGCTTCACAGCCGGCTACTCGCCCGCTGCGCCACGGACGCTATCGGTCGTTGATGTATTAGTTTGATTTTTACTGCTGTAAGATCTAAAAATTGCAGTTACAGTATGCAAAGGTAATTGAGAAGGTAATTTTTAAATTAAAAAAAAATTGGAAATGTTGTCCCTACCTTCTCTAGCTTTTACTGCGTCGAAAATCTAAAAAAAGTCTATTTTAGGAGAGTTTAAAATTAAAAGTACTTTTAGGAAAATGTTTAAACAAGCTGTGTTAAGTAGTTTTTGAGATATTAGGCTTTTATTAACATTCATTCCTGCTGCGGATAAGGGAACTCTATTTTGCGTGGTTAGACATGCACTTGCATGGTTTTTTGAAGTACGACGCAGGATGGATTCGGCGCAGTTTTTATGGTCAGCTCCTTTTGGATAAGTTTTATTTTCACCCGACTCCATAAGGAAGAGGTTATTAATTCGTCGTTTTTTTTGTTCGATATCTCTTTCAAATATGGACTGATTTTTTAAATTATTATCGTGTTCGATATACATATGTAGCTCGTTTCAAGAGTGGTCCCATAAACATTTGGTCAAAATCAGATAAATTTTGAAGTCGGTATTGAAGTTTGGAAACTTGTAATTATTTATTCTCATTTACATATTCATTTTACCACTTATAAAAGTATCTACATTATAAGAATTTTCGCTATGCATTGAAGGCAACATAAACCCCACATAGCACAGTACACAGGCGGTGTGGATCGTTTATTAGGGACAGTAATAAGAAAACTCCAGATGAATCTGTGTGAATTTGCATTATTATCTACCAGAGTACACAACTTACTTCGTAGACGACGCTACACGGTAGGGAGCCAAGAAGTTTTTATTTTAATAATGGTATCTAACATTATTAACATGTAATACAAAAATAAGGCACAGTTGTATAAATTCTAATTATAATAATAGAATAATTCTGATAATGCAAAATTAATAATATTATAATAATTCTAACATATATTGTAACTATCTATAACATCATTTGTCTCAAGATTTTTTTAATAATCAATTGTAATTTACATATAGATGTGTTAGTAGAATAAAAGGCTATTTTATTATTTATTATTTATTTTATTATCTAACATTATTGTACAGAATTGAATTTTAAAACAATCTTCCCAATTCTATAACAAATAATAAAGGATTTTAAAAAGGTTTATTTTGTAACGATATCTATCATATAAAAAATATGACTAGTAAGTTTTCTACCTTTTGTACACTAGTTGTTTCTGGAAGTAGAGCCACGCTGCAGACAGTAACAACTACAGTACGAATCGGCTCGACTGGTTTGATACCACTGTTTCACAGAAAATCTACGTAAAGTAGCAGCTTGCCGTCGCATTTCGTTCAGTGAGTAAGATTTCCGGTGGCCCATTTCTCCCCGTCCCTTGCACAATCCCATTTCCCTCCCCTTTCATTTCCTCCTGTCTATGGGCGGTGGAGATCATTTACCATCATGTGACCCATCTGCTCGTTTGCCAGTCTCTGATATTTGAAAAAAAAACGTAAAATAGCAGTTCGCTATGGCGTTTCTTTTGGTGATATTTGCGGTGGCTCAAATCCCGCCCCCTTACGATTCCCAATTATCCTACTTAAAGATTAGCAATGCATCCAAGATTCAAAACTATTGGCTTCGTGGGTATCTATGGGCCTCCTTTAAAAGGCGGTTGAAATCACTTACGATCAGGTGACCCATTCGTTAGTTTGCTAGTACTACTATAAAACAGCGGGTTTAGCCAAGTGGCTTATGCACTAGTCGAATAGAATAAATGTTCTTCATTTAAATCTTATTCGACGAATAGAATACATGTTATTCATTTATTCTAATATAAATGTTATTCATTTATTCTATTCGACTAGTGCATAAGCCACTTCGCTAAGCCCACAGCTTACAGAAAGCTCAAAATACCAAGTCAATTAATAACTGCTACACTCCTGCACACCGCCATCCACGCCGGCGTACACCGCGGTCTTATGATAACAATTCCAACCTTACTTTTATCTCGTACTTTTTGTTGGTATTATTACGACGATAACTGCTGGGGTGGGCTGTCTGACTTGCTTTAAGTGCCTGGAAACATGATAAGGGTAGATAGTATAATTCACATAGGTGTGAGAAAGACAGCATGAATTTGAGTTAAAGTTTGATTGGAAGCTATTGGAATTGTCTATTGTAATTAAAACTTATTAGTATATTTGATTAATACTTCTCGTTCGCCTCCTCGGTCTAGTGGCAGCGTGTATGGGCTGTACCAGGAGGACCTGGGTTCGACCAGGTGGACCGGGTGTTTTTCTAGTACCATTTATCCGGGAACGGATCCCCCAAAGTTGACGTGAAGCAGGCAGCGGGTCGTAAAAACTAAGCCAAATCCTCTCTGCAACATAGGTCCATAGCCCACTAGATAAAGGACACCACTTGTATTATAGATTTTCTAAGCAAATAAATTGATAAATATCCTTCTTGAGTCACGCTATAACTTCTGGATGGAATTTAAGTAAATTGAACATTTAAAAAGGGGGGAGTTTAGAGGTACAGTGTCCAACGAGGTACACCGGATCACGAAAGCGAAGCTTCTATAGTTGACAATAAAGACATCACGTCTTTTTCTTTCTATATGCCCTTATTCCACCTTAATATGGGGTCGGCGCAACACTTTTTCAAGCATGTTGCAGAAGGATTTGGCATAGTTTTCACGACCGACCGCTGCCTGACATAAAAATCTGGAGGATCCAGATCCACGCAATTTATCGCTTTTCCCATGGAATCAAAGCCAAAACTTCCCGGTCCATAGCCCATGTATGCTGCCACTGGAGGTGACTAATAAAGAGAAGATATCACGTCATAAAAGCATTATAGCTGATACTTTGAACTCAAAGACCCGTCTACTGCCCACTTTTAAACCATTAACTAGTTACCGCAACTTAACAGGCTATTTCGAGAGTCTTGGCATTACCCGCGGCCGTGTTTCGGTTGCATCAGAATCCAACTTATTCAACAGTTAAAATTTTAATGAGCGTCATAAACCGCTCTTATTACGGACTTAAGTCGAGGGGCGTGGGGGCGTGAGCAGGGGCCGGGGCAAGGGGCGAAGCTTTCCGCTCCAGTTATCGTGCGAAAACTTTCACCCAATCCGATTTACCTGAGTTAATTACGTTTTCTAGTATTAAGACTTACAGTCGGCTTGCTTTGAATTGGCTGCTGTTCAGATTTTAGACCAAATAAAAAAAGGAGGTACTCAATGTTTTTTTCTAAGTATGTTACGAGATTATTCAAAAATCTTTATATTCGATAGAGCCTATTCCTAGGGTGGTATATGTAAATTTGATCATGATTGTATAAATTTTGAATTTGGTTCATTATAGTTACACTTATGCTCTAAGGTTTAGGGGTAGGTAGAATTTAACTATGGAAAAAGAATACTCACATTTCGCTAAGTTAATTTCTGTCTCTTCGTATGAAAGAGGCAGATATCGGACACTAATTACAACTCCAGGCAACTCGTATGATATTTCATTTTGAGTTCACATAAAATTAAATTATGATTGACCTAAAGTCCGAAATTAAACTCCTATAGTTGTTTCCTATCACCCTTTTATATTATACGTACTGAGGCGTTGAATGATTTCTCCAGTAGCATTTACAACTTAACATCTTGTGATCAGAAATAATACTCTAAAAGTCTAAATTTAGGCCAATTCAACCGGGTCCGACTGTCGTAACCGTGCGAAATTCGTGTGTGAAATATCGGAAGTTGTTGGGATCTTGAAACCTCACGGGACCCAGCCAAACGTGTCAATTATCGAATGCTTATGAATTCATTAGTAACTTTGTGACGTGTTCGCGACTTCACGGCCCCTATAATGCCTAAATATAGCCCTTATACAGTACTTACGTGATAAGACTGAACAGTGTTGCCAAAATCATTATTTCATTTATAAGATGTAAAATGCAATAGACAAAATCTTTTTTGTATCATTCAGTATTAACTGCTTTTAACTAATGATTTTATTAAGGCATCAAACGAAAAAGCCGAGTATTCAGCATTCAACTCACAAACATTGGACTACACCATTTAACGGTTTTCTTAGTCAATTAATGTTTAAAGATTTTTTTTCTTCAAAAATTATCTCTACATTATCATTGTTATCAGCAATAAAATTAATATTGAATACACACAATCTTGTTTTTCCCAACGTGGTAGGCAGAGGCGTAATTAGACAAATTTTTCGCAAAACTTATTTCCGTCCTATGATATCATGGGGATCACTCTGTCGCCATAACATAAACTCACGCCTGTAGGCCCGAAGGGGTAGGCAGAGTCACACTAGCGAAGCAGAACACCCTCATTTCGCCAAGCTTAGTTCCGTCCATATCCAGAGTAATATTGAGAAGAAAAACCTAACATAATTTCAAGATCGTACTGCGTACTTTACCACCGAGTCAAAAGTTTCAATTCCAACTCCCAAATTTTCAAAATTTACGTGAAATCCAGGTTTAATTTTAACCCATAATTTAAAAGAGAACGTACTAGGCAGTTTAATGAATGAATTGTTTTATCGTGCTCATTACTAGTGGCTATTAATTTACAAGATGCTGGGGAAATTCCCTCTTGAGATATATTGCTTGGATTATTGGATGCTCGCTTGAGAGGTGATTTCGATGGGCCTATTAGCAATGCTCGTACTTTGAAAGTAATTTGGAGATGTAATTGCGAAAATGTATAAGAAAATATGTTTTATTCGCTTACGAAAGTCGTGTGGATCACCTGATGGTAAGAGGTTGCAGTGGCCCATGGATGTCGGAAATCGGGGACACGACCAAACCGCTGCCTACCGTAGAAACGATAGGGATTCAGGAGTGGAACTCCGGAGGTCTCACTCACCGTACGAAGTGCAACTGCAGGATGTTAACTTAAGCTGGTTTTCTGTGAGATCGTAGTGTAGAATATTGGTCAACTTAATCGATCCTTCACAATCGAGCAGTAGCCAAATTATCTGTAGCGTGGTTAGAGGTAAATAAATAGATTTTATGATTCGTAATTTAAAACTTATAAATGACATATTTCCAACAGCCATATTCTATCGACAAAACGAAATCTGCAACCAATGATAACAAAATAAAAACCATAAAAATTAAGTGATTAAAATGTATACGCAAGTACAAATACATGCAGAATTTAAAATGAACATACTCGAACACATACGCTCCCAGTGAAATGTTAGGAAAGCAGTAAAATGCAGGTACCTGATATTCAGTGGAAATGTCGCTTTCAAAAAGTGATTTCGCTGGAGCTCAAAGCCGGTCGAGGATAAATCGCGATTGTCTGAAGAAATAGTAATGTAGCAACGATAAATTGGATAAGGCGGCAATATCGCCTCTCACGGCAACGGTAATAGCCAATTTTAGACATTCCGTCCCAAGCACAATGGGCCTAAGTTTGCCTATTTAAATTTTTCCAAATACACTTTCTGGTTTAACAGTCGTTTTGGTAAGATTGAGTGGTGGTTTGTTTTGCATTTTGAACTTTGAACCTTCTAGATATACATCATATTATTATTATCTTTATTGGCCTCAGATGTGCAGTTTTAGTTTAATGAGTCTACAGGGATTAATTTAATATAAAAGTTATAGTGAATTTGCTTTCTAATATGCCGTCATTCCTACGAACTAGATGCATTTGTACCTAGTTTCAAAAAATGTTGAACAATAGAAACTTATTTTATTATATGTTATTCAAATATTATCTTTGAGTTTTCTAATACTGTTATTGTTGTTTGATTTTTGTAATGATAATTTATATGGATTCAAAATTTGGAATTCAACCATATTATTATCTCTCAAATATTTTTCACGATCTAGTTTCTAATCCATAGCATCAAACTCAATTGTGATTTATTTTACACCACCAACGCCTGCGTACTGTAAATACATAAAAATCTCATTCCAACAGTCCTTGTTTCATGCCGGCCGAGTTCCATTGTCTAGAATTAATTTTCCGGTTCCCCTCAATGCAACTTTTATAAGACAGGCGAACAAAGGTGCTCGGCAAAAATAACCGCCACTGTTATTGGAGCGGTGTTTTTAATTTGGTTACATTCGCAAATTTCATTATTTAATTAAGCTTAATTACTTTGATCTCAATAGTTTGTTAAACAACAATGGAGTATTGTGGTAATGCCTTTTTTCTTTGTTCGTTTGTTAGATGCAAATCGTTTGTTTTTAGTGTAACCCCTGTCTTTTCGTATTGTTATGACAATTCATAAAGGTTTTTAAAATGGATTGCTAGCGGCTTTTTATTCTAAGTTTTAACCTTCTATATCTGCGTACTCTAGAATCTTGAAATTTAAATTAATTATTACAATGTCATTGAAAATTACATTCGCTTCTACCATATTGAGTGCCAATTCTTAAACATGCAAATCTTTACCTTTCCCATCTTCAAGATTATTGGCAACAAACTGAAGGTGTTACTTTGTAATTAACTCATCAAATTTCTCGAACACGTGATTGTTCACACGTCTCTCTTGAATTATTTACGTTAAATCTTCACTAAATTTCAGCATGTTTAAATTCGCGAGCTTGTTAATTTTCTCGTCTTCATTTGTTTTAGTTAAGCTACTTATATTCAGAATTTCGATGCGTTTCAAAACATCTGCGACACAAGAAGATTTAGGAAAATGTGTGAAGCTTTGAATACTAATTTGATTAACAAGTACGGAAGGAAACTCTGTTTACCTAAATATAAATAAATACTTTCATCAGTAGCATGGCCCTAATGCTACGAGTGTTGCTTCGATTACCATTGAATTTTGATTAAGCTAAAAAGAGATAAACCTATTGTTGACTTATTGAACGCCAAAATTCAATCCGATTCCCTTACTTTTCTATAAATTTTCTATAAAGTACGAGAACGTCTTCATAGAAGTCTATTCGAATTGTATGTCGCTGCAGGTTCGCACAGACATACGATGGTTATTTCTCACTGTCTCCCAGTCCCATAGAAATTGCCAACTTCACAAATATCATAATTTTATTTCCATTCTACAGTATTATTTTTATCGTACAAAAACATGTATTACTGCGTGTTATAAGGTTCTAAAGGATATTTATAAATAACACATGCGTAATATTATCTTCTAGATATTATGATACGATTTAATATGTGGGGAGGCCTTTGATCAGCAGTAGACTTCATATGGTCAGCCATATGTTGATAAAAAAAAGGTTTCTGTCTATTAGAATAAGTTTAAAATCCCCGAAGTAGATTCATCAAAGACAAATTAGTTTTCTTGTTACAATATTTTTTTGTTTATTGTACTTAAATCGTAAATATAGCTTAAATACATACAAAAGCAATTAAAGTACCAATCTAAAATCCTCCGATTTAATGGACCAGATCTAAGACGTTGAAACCTCAACACCCTCCTCGGTGCACGTCTGAGTGTTTTATCATGTTCAATTCACGAAAAGAAACCTATAGGTGCTTCTAATAAAACCGCTAATCAATTGTTAAATACTTGGATATTTCAGAACAAGTTCTTAGGAAATTAAATTGTTTAGTAAAAATAGACTATTGCATATTTTGTTGAAACGGATGAGGTATAATGTTGGTAGTGCAATATGCGAGTGAAACCAAACCCACGAGTTCAGTTCCTGTCTGAGACATATTTTGCTTTGTTTTCTGATAAAGATACCTATATATTTCTATGGAGCAAAATGCAGGTTTCCATAATTGTTGCATTGCGTACACAAGTTTATTATTTTTTGCGCTTTTGAACATATGTTATCTTATATGTGAGGCTGGCTCCATATCTTTCATCAACATAAAACGTAAAAAACACACAGACAGAGTTTCTTATTATATATACCATGCTCAAGCTTTATTATAGCTTCAAAACATTTAAAATGACGAATACCTAAAGAATATAATCGAATCAATTAATATTAAAAGTTTAATTATAATTTTACCAAACAGCAAACTCTGGAATAGCAAAAAGTTAGGCAATTTGTTGAAAGGCTATCGTTTCGAGGCAAGATGAAATACTTTTGTAAGATTGAAATGTTAACCGATCCATTAGTTATATTGGGATTTTAATTGTGGATGCCAAATGTAATTGGTTGCAGATAGTCGGTACGTCTTATATTTGCAGTAGGTATTGTGGGAATATCAGTAGCTACTAGGTAATATTAGGAGCTAGTACAATTTATGAAGGAAAAATCTAGAAACCAAAGTTGTAAAATTTAAAAGTCGATTGCAAAACCCTATCAAACCTTGACAATATTTATATCGCATTACCTTTGGAGTAAGCAAGGTCAATTGTACCTGCACAAAACAAAATTTTAATAATCACAACTTTAAAAACTTAACGAACCTACTTCAAATCCGATCGTGACCAAACTTATATGGGACCACCCTTGAAAGAAGCTCTATCGAACACAAAAATAATTTTGAAGATCGGTCCGCATTCGGCGGAGATATCGCGTAACATACATAAAAAACCGACGAATTGAGGACCTCCTCCTTTTTGGGAAGTCGGTCGAAAGTCGGTGCACATTAGCCGGAGTTATCGCTAAACATACACAAAAAATCAACGTATTGAGAACCTTCTCGTTTGAAGTCGCTTAAAAAGTAAAGAATCGCACCCAAGACCACCAGATAGCGTATAAATAAGGAATATACGCATGCAAGAAATGTTAACGTTACTGCTCGGCACCATAAATCTAGATGAGGATTATCTTACAAGCTTACTTACCTCCAGGGATGCGATGCTGTGTAACCTCGATGATCGTGTAACACAGGTAGTAACAGTTAAAATTGTGGTACAGAAGGGTAATAATATATTAGATGGTACAGCCACGCTATAGTGTGACCGATTACTTGTAAAAGCAAAATGATCTACCGATTTAATTTGACCTTATGACCATTGGCTCACACAACGAGGACGACGTTAAGTGAAATCGTGCTGTTGCCGTTTGCTCCATACCAAAAAATGAGATTTGCCAAGACCTCCAAAGTACCTCCAATTACATTATTTTTCTCTCACATGCATCACCTTCTTATAATCAGTTATATTTTTACATATAAAAATCGTGAATTAACATTCGTTTCAATATAAATTAAAGGGAATGTGCGAGATACGCAACTTAAAAGGTATATATGGTGACCATAAATATTGACAGCTTAGGAAAGTCTGTGGTATTTTACAAAGTTTTATGTAACAGAGACCAAAAAGAACATAACAGCGGGATCACTTGATAGTAAGTCAGCACCTATGATTCTTTTTGTGTCTTACCATCAGGTGACCCATCTGCTCGTTTGTCAGTCTCTGCTATAAAAAAAGCATCGACGCTAATGTACCAAATACCAAACAAAATACCAATACAAGTACATTTTACGAATTGTTTACTAAAAATGTTATTTTTTGTATAGCAGAGACTGGCAAACAAGCAGATGTGTCATCTGATGGTAACTGATCTCCACCGCCCATAGACGCCCAAGACACAAAAGGAATTATGGGTGCATAGCCAACCTAAAAGGAGCGAATGGAAGTAGAGGAAAAAGGGATTGGGAATAGGCCACCGGATGTCTTAATATTTCGTTTTCTGTGCATGACTTGATGAAATAATTCATTCTGTAGTTCTAAAAATAGTAATTTTTGTTCGGAAAAATGAATAACTATGAGTATTGTTTATTAAATGTACCTCTATAATGTCGCTAATAATAACAAAGGTTTATAGATTGGGTAGCTCTACAGAGCTATACTACAGTATGCCACAAATATTCCTAAAAGTATAATCCTGTATTTGTGTCTATAAAAACAATATAATATCCAATTTATGTTTTCATAACAGACTCTCTTAAGCATGCTCAAGATTCTTGGAAAGTACATAAAACTCCAAGAAGCGTAGTCACTCTACGCATATATCCAAAAAGGGAAATAATAAAGGGCGCTGGATAAAGAATAGTCTTTTTAATAGCTCCTGCGGCAGAAGTGATTTAATGACATTTGGAGCGATTTCCATTCAGCGCACGGAGGTGACGAGCGATTTTTTCCCATTTGTAATTGATTCCAATGTCGTGGGGGCTTAAATTGGAATTCTTTACTTTGATGTGAGATGAATTGATTAGGTCGGTTATATGTATGTTTTGGTTTATGAATTTATATTATTATTCGGCCATCTTTTGCATGGTCTGCCACATGTTATCCATTTCGAGGTGCTGATCCTGATCCACCGTTCAAGGCTCATACGGGTAACATGCTCAGCTTAGATTTTCGACCAATTTCGGGAAGAAGATATCTCAATTCGTATTTTTTTTTGTATGTTATCCGATATCTCTAGGAAATGTTGACTGATTTGCAAGTTTATTTTTGTGCTCAATAGAGCTTACTCAAAAGGTGGTCCCGTATATATGATCAGTAATTTGTGTAAGAACACGTAGCACAGTCTTTTTTACATTTTTTGTTTTAGCTCTAAAGGCTGGATCAATAGCTGGGTTATATATTCTATCAAAAACTTAATGATTTCTTAGGTTTACGTGAATGTTAACATAAGCTCACGCCTGTATCCCCGAAGGGGTAGGCAGAGGCGCACTAGCGAACTAGAACACCCACATTTCGCCGAGCTTAGTTCCGTCCCAGATGTGATAGGGGGCGAGCCTATCGCCATATCGGGCACAAATTCCAGACTCCGGGCTGATATGGAAAAATCCAATATCATTTTGCCTGACCCGGGGATCGAACCCGAGACCTCAGAACCGTAGTCGTACCGAAATACCACCACGCCACCGAGGCAGTCTGTTATTCATTGAATGTTATTCATTGAAATTAAACTATTTTACGGATTATATCACGATTTGGTTTTAAAATTTGGTTGGTTTGGTTTGGTTATAAACCAAATCGTGATATAATCCGTAAAATAGTTTAATATCAAAAACTTGTTAATCTTCTAAAGCAATAGACAGTAACTTTGTTATCCAGCGATACTTTAATTGCTATAATTGAGGATTAAAACCTCCTCTTGGTTCGTAAACATATCGGGATGAAGATGTAATGTGAACACTAAGGTCGTTAGGGCACCACTGAAGCCTGCGTGACCTAAGACCTAGACGGGTCTAGTGTGCCTTTGTTTATCTTAAGGTTATCTCGTAAGATTGGTGTTTATGTTTTAACTCTCTTACTAGTTGTTGCCCACGTCTTCGTTTGTCAGGTTTATTTACAGATCTATCCCACGGAATCCGTACATTTCCGGGATAAAAAATAGTCTATGTGCTATTCCAGACTATGGAATGAAATGAAATATGAAATTAGTCTATTAATTCCAGACTTTAATCAATCTCTGACCCAAAATTCATCCAGAGGATGATGCTATGGATAAGAAACATTCGTCCATCCAAAATTTCGCTTTTATAGTAGTAGTGAGGTTTGTGTTTAATCGCCTCTTTATCTAACGACATACAGGCTGTGAGGATTGGGAAGCGTAATTTGGCTTTAGGAATTTGGTTTAAAGATAATCATGTCGTTATGTCACCGTGCTGAGTTGAAATTAAATTCTTTCTTTCTGCATGCCGTTATCCTTGTCTATGGCCGGGACCATCTTCATACTTAAACGCTTCCACTGCGCCCGATCTTCAGCATCCTCCACAGTGCGACCATTGGTTCTCATATTATGCACCAAAACACCCAGCCAGTGCTTTTTAGGTTGTCCAAGTATATAAAATAAAATTCTCGGAGGTAAATAGATTAATGATAATTTTGCCCTCCATGTCTGTCGCTCCCAAATTACGTTGATTCTTGTATTACGAAAAAAAACATCAACATATTAAATAATTCATGTGAAATTCGTTGATGTGGTATGTTTCTATTGACTGGGGCGGTCAGTGGTAGCAAACCCCTAATTTCTCGGTTCATTTAACAGTCTTATAGTGCGGCCGGCGCCTCAATAGATTCCGCATTACACTGCCCAATCGGGGGAACTCCCCCGCAATAAATCTGCTACGTGTCGAAGATTTTCTTAGTTTTGGGGGGATGGTTCCGTATAGGAGACTATTTTATTGATATAATAGCAGCTACTTGCATGATTGTGTAAGGCAATTTTGAATTAATCACGACGAAGGCAATTCGTAAGTAGAATTTCAAAATAACCTATTCGAAATTGGTTATTTCAGTTTATTTAACATTGCTTGATTTATCTTTTTCTATCCCTCTCACTGCTTCTTTGCATCTTTTTCTTTTTTCTTAGCTATGCCATCGTGGTGGGCGCAGCTTAATTTTCTTAATTTTTCTTTTCCACTTAGCTCTGTTCTCGAGTTCCTCTTCGAAATCTACACTATCTCACATCCTTTAACACTTTATCTTAGATCTATCGTTAACTTCCACTATATCTTAGATCTTATTTAATTATAAAAAATCTAATTGGAATATATTTTGAACTTATCTAAACTAACATTTACCTGTATCTATATGCTTGCCTGATAAGGTTGGACGGAATGAGACACCCTTCCTTCTTATTTCTACCTACCTACGAGTACATATACCATTGCACAATATATTTTCTTCTTTCTGCCTGGCGTTATCCGGGCCAACTTCCTACTTAAACGCTTCCACTTCGTCCAGTCTTGAGCATCCTCCCTAGGGAAGCCGTTGACTGTCATGTCTTCCTCCAGAACGTCCAGCCAGCGCTTTTTGGGCCGTCCTCGGGCACGCACCCCTGGTACGATCTGGGCCAGACAAACACCATTGCACAATATCGTAATATCAAAAAATAATAAAATTGTATCAACTCACGGATCCCCGAAATGACGAATCCAAGAAAGTACATCAAACTACCAACGCATTAGGACAAAAAGATACAATAAAAAATCGCATATGAATAAAAGCACCCCTAGCGGTGGACCGTGGCGGGCTGATGTATTAACTTATTGTTGATGATTCATTGATTTCCATGAATATCTTCACAATGAGTTGTTTAAAATATGTTGAGATGTTATTCATGATTGCGTAAAAATATGTTTAGATAGCTTAGTCATTGTGTTAAAGAATATTTGTTTAGCGATGGGTTCGCACTGTATAACGAGGAAGGAAATAGGTGTGAGTTATCTATTTATCTTGTTCGTTCCTGCCTACCTCTTCGGGGAACTTAATACCTATACATGTAAACAACATGTAAATAAGAAAATCATTCAATTACACCAACAGTCACACACATAGTCCTGAGGCTTGTCACTAAGATACGAGTTTTCGCGTATTTCTACGTAGATTGTATACATGTGAAAAAAATTTAGTAGTGTGAAACAGACCGCCGTTCTCAAGCGTCTCCAAATCCAAAAAGCCAAAAATCGAGGCAATAGAATAGTAACTTTTTTATTTCTAAAATATTTTTTATTTGTTCGGATTTTCTTATTTGATTTGCCCGGATGAATTCCCGAGAGGGAGTTAACGTATGGTAGGCAGTCGGACGTAAAAACGTAGCCTAATCCTTTCTGCAATATGCATGAAAAAGTGTGTTGCGCCAACCCCACATTGACGTGGGATAACGGCAGGTAGAAAGAAAGAAAAGTTTCCACTAATCAATATATCATGCGTAGGATTCCGAGTTTTATTAAAGCCAAGGATAACATTTGAGGCTTGAAGCTTGATTCAATATTAACACAGCTCTTGTAGTCGAGGGCTGCCCTCCGCAGCTCTTGGCGTACTTTCAACGTATATTGTTTCGCTCGGTTGTAATTAATGGAAAAACATCAACCTTTTCAATGATTTTAACAATGATTTAAGTACGCCATTCCAGATTTATAAAACAAAAGTGTATTTGATTTTGAAATATTTCTAAAAGGATTGATTATGTCTTTGGTCTAGTGGCAGCATATAAAGGCTGTGAATCGGGAGCTTCTGAGTTTGAATCCTATGTCAAGACACACGTTTTTTCAATAAGTTTTGCCGGGACTGGATTATAATAAAATAAAAAAAAATGGGTGCGTGTACTTACGTACGCGCGTGAGAAGTTATACTTCTTTGTCATTAATTTATATCAATAAATAATACATACGGATAGTTAACCTCAATTATATTGGAGCACTTGAAAAAGTATATAAGCACAATTTTTTTCACTAATATTCACAAATAGTAAGTAATATCAATCAAAATATTCAATTTAAATCACTACTGAAGATAATTTATTAGCACATATATAATTCGCACTTGTATGAAACTAAAACACGTGTTGTGAATGTATAAACTAGAAACATGTTGATAAATATTATAAATATGAAAACAGTGATCAGAGGTGACGAGCGTACCAACATGCGCGACTAATATCGAGGTTCAATTTCTATTTTGTTGGTAGCTTTTTTTTCGAGACTTAATGGGCGGTTAAGCAGACAACTTCATACTGTAGACAACTTCATACTGTTAATTTTGTGTCACAGATGCGCGCGCATCTGAAAATTTCACTCTCATCATTTTTTCATAACGCGCCTAAAGAAGTATAACTTCAAAAATATTGGCCATGTAGGCATGTAAAAAAGGACTTATGACAGGTCAACACAAGCATATTTTGAATTAAGATTAATATAATTTACATCATCACTGTATACATTTGAAGACAGGCAGGCAAGTATAGACATAATAACGATGGGATGGCTAAGATATATATAGGGAGATAGAAATAGAGTGTAAGGGTTGTGGGTTGTGGAAAAGGGAATGGCATATGGCAGGAATGGTGACAGGGAATTGACTGCAAATACTGGAAGCAGTTGGAATTGGTATATCGAAATTGGATGCATTGATAAGGGTTACTTTCATGACAACAAAATAATGACGGATTGTATGAAGATAATTACTATACCGACCATCGAAAGACGTTTCGTGACGCTGTGCGACCGAAAGTCTCTCGTCGTTTCTGCAGGGTTACCACCACCTCTAATACCAGTATTATTATAATCGTCCTTCGTTTGTTTTGTATGGGAATCGGTACAAATAAAATTATAATAATACTGCTATAAGAGGTCGTGGTAACCCCCCTGATACCGGTGAGACAAGACTCCTCTTACTGTGGGTCTATGTATGTGATTATTGGGTGTTATTTATTTATACCAGATGGGCCGTCTGGACGTCTGCATTCAATTTCATTACATTTAAGAACTCCAAGTGGCAATATCGAAAAACTATTGTATCACGCATCATAAAACGCAAAGGAAAAAGAAATAATAATTTAAAAGAAACACTTTCGGGTGGATAAAAGGAAGCGCGAAAGTGGTAAAGTTTGAACAGCCCGGATGGGGGGAGGGGGGTATAGCTCCCTGTAAAACTACTGATTCCTCCCCTCTTTTGTCTAACTTAGTATTTGAACGCGAACTTGCGAGTTCCATTGTGAAGGGATGAGTTCGTATGTCGATACTGTCGATTTCTGATTTGAAAATTTTAATTAAGATAAGTTCATGCCTGTATCCCCGAAGAGGTAGGCAGCTTTCGCTTTCGCCGAGCTTAGTTCAGTCCCAGATGTGATAGGGGGCGAGCGAGAGATATCGGGCACAATTCCAGACTCCGGGCTGATATGGAAAAATCCAATATGATTGCCCGACCCGAGGGTCAAACCCGAGACCTCAGGACAGTAGTTGTACCGAAATACAAACACGCCACCGAGGCAGTCAAAAAATTTAATGTAATATTAATAGAGTATGATTCAACCGATTATAAAGGAAGAGTTTTCACTTCGTCGGTATTTCTTTTATGTACATATGTCACCCTATATGTCCCTAAAAATGTGTACAGATTGTCAAAATTATTTTTGTGCTCTAGAACTTTTTCCAAATGTGGTCCTTTGGTCAGGATGTAATGGGCTTTTGCAGTTAAATGCGTATTAGACTGCTAATAATGCCCATTTAATTATTAACACTGTTTATGTAGACAGCGTTTTTTATCCCATAGATGATTTAATTGCTGAGTATCTATCCGATCTATATAATTTTCGTGGTTTGAAGAAGCTATTCTACTTAAACATAATCTTAGGACGTGGTATTTTCATATGTTTCGTTCTACCTGCCCTTATTCCCACCTTAATGTGGGGTCGTCGAAAGACAGTTTTTCAAGCATGTTGCAGAAAGGATTTGGCTTAATTTTACGATCGGCCTTCCTGACGTCAACTCCTTCTAGGGGATTCAGTCCCGTGCAAATTAAATTAGAAAATTTGCTTTGCCCGACCTGGGAGTCAAACCCAGTCCCGGTCCACATAGACCAAGAAGGCGACTGAGGTATTTCCTTATATTTAAAAAATATTAAATAAAATAAATTCTATCGATATCGTAACAAGCACAACCCTAAATCGAGTATCGTTGCACGAACAAAAAGGTGTACTGTAGATACAAGTTTGATGGTTCAAAGGAATTGTCGATGCCTATCGATAGATTTAGATATCTGTTACTTCATCTAGATTAAAATTGTTTTGTCATGAAACTTTTTCGGCATCTGTCTAGACGTTTACTCAACTTTCTTAGAAGTTTTAATGAATATATTGACGGTTTTCATAAAATATTATGTAGATACGAGTAAAAAACCATAGATCATAACGTGAATAAAACTTCAAGACTTTTTGTAGCAGGGTAAACGAGCAAGTGGGTCACCTGATTACTGTGACTAGGCGCCGATGAATAAGAGGCGTTAGTCCTTAATCCATCACGTTGGTCTAATGCGGGTCGATAGAATTCTTAAAATTTTGACCTATTCAATGACTACGGTTTGTTTGAGTATTATGTTTTAGGTTATATAAGGTTTTTAATTCAATTCAATTTTATTGCTCTATAATTGTTTACAATGGCGTTAAAAACTAATTACACTAACAGTACAGTGATTATGGATCTTGTTGGTCACGGCAAAAATAGTGAGAGAGGGAGAAACATTTATATATATGTTTCTCCCTTACTTTTTTAAATTATCATAATAAATATCTTTTGGTCCAATTTTGGTCGGGATGTAAAGGGCTAAGATAAGATAAGAATTAATAATCGATATTAAGGTTTATAGATCTTTGGGGGAGACCTATGTTCAGCAATGGACGTCCTATGGCTGATGATGATCATGATTAAGATTTAGTTATAATATGTTGTCTTTTGGTGAAATATATGTGTGTGAAGTATAATAAAAGTAAGTCCAATAAAAGTAAAACTATATTAAATAATCATCATCATCATCATCAGCCATAGGACGTCAACTGCTGAACATAGGCCTCCCCAAAAGATTTCCAGATCGACCTATCAACTATAAGAAAATTATGATTATAGAGAATCAATAGTAATGAAGTAATATTGATATTCATTTCGTCTCGAGAAACACATCGGAGTTCGCAAAGTGATCTACTTTATGACTTACTTACTTTCATTCCCAAATTGAAATTTGATTTAAAAGTCATCATCAATCGCAAATACGAGTATACTGGATTTTAAGTTGAAGACTCACTTATCAATTCTAGTTGTTATCATTTTAATGAATAATATTATAATTTTTCATACTCGGGAGACTGCCTCGGTATGATTACCGTCTTGAGGTCTCGGGTTCGATCCCCGGGTCGGACAAAGTGGTATTGGATTTTTCCATATCAGCCCGGAGTCTGGAATTTGTGCTCGATGTGGCGATAGGCTCGCCCACTATCACATTTTGGACGGAACGAAGCTCGGCGAAATGTGAGTGTTCTAGGTCGCTAGTGCACCTCTGCTTACTCCTTCGGGGATACAGGCGTGAGCTTATGTGTTTCATACACGGGATTATATTGATCGTTGATTTTCAAAACATCATTGAGTAACGAGTACGAGAAAAACTTAACGGATCCATTTCAAAACTTATCGAATATAATCGATGACCTTCACTCGGCAAATCGACCGAACAAAGCTAGCCAACGCACCAAGCAAAAGTCATCAAAGATCATCGGTTAAAAAGATTCCACATTATACTGTCCATCTTCACTGAAGTTTGATGCATTAAACCACGCCACTTAAAACCAACAAGTACAGCTCTAGAGAATAATATGGAAAAATTTTAAAAAGCGACGCCCACCCTGTCAGGCTTCCCGTCAAAATCCGGGTTCTTATTTCTTGAGGCATCTCGTATATAAGACAATGAAGTTATAAGACGAGTGTGCGTAAACCAAATCCGGAACAAGCATCTCAAGTCAGCGCGGCACGCGATCTCAAACTACTTTCACGAATTTGAATCCTGTACTTCAAGTAAGAGGGAACAAATAGCTCCGGTATGCTGTGGGCGCACAAAGCTTTGACAGTCGCGGATTCCTCCAGAACCGAGTTACGGTACGATGCGTGCCAGACGATTCTCGAGAGCTAATTCTACGAATGGAGACTTGATCGTTTTTTGTTTAAATTCTTTGAAAATGGTCCTAGAATGCAGGTCGATTCTCTAAGAAACATCTTAACGTTGCAATCGACGACGAGCTCCGGCAGCGCACATCGTTGAGATCGACGGAGCGTTCAACTTTGTTAGGTCTTAAAGAATACCATTTTCCATACATTTGTGTCAAACGCCTCGCTCGAGAGAGCTAGTTCGCATAAGCGCCGTAATCACGCATAGCGCTAGTGCGTGCGTTTTGTATCTTGCTGAATACAAAAATTAAAACATCCTTCTCTCTCTTCCTTCCTTCCTCATCCTTCTCTCTCCAACAAAAACCTTAGAGAATCGACCTCCTGATTAGTTGTTTTGGTCATACGAATTACGAAGATTAAGTAGCTGTCTCTTGATTTGTTTTTTTAGAGCAGAGACGGGAAAACGAGGCGAAAACTAAAAAAAAGCATCCTTTCTGCAACATACTTGAAAATGTGTGTTGCGCCGACCCCACATTAAGGTGGGATAAGGGCAGGTAGAAAGAAAGAAGACAGGCAAACGAGCAGGTGTGTTACTTGATAGTAAGATACCTCCTTCGGACACAAAAATAATCATGGGTCTGTTGTTGTGACAGAGGTATCAATATGGTCGAGCCGGCCCATTCGTGCTGTAGACGTTACTGTCTACAGTAACTCTACCACTAAAAACTGAATCTTTCACGTTGTGCGACAGTGATAATTTATTACACTTGATATACAATAAGTATACAGTCGGATTTAATGCTAAAAGCATTCTCTCTCAGTCAACCTTGGGGTGGTGCAGAAATACATGGCAGGTGTAATGAGGACGAAAAAAAAAGAAACATTAACATAAGTTTAGTTTTAGGTTAGCTAGGATAGGGCCTTATAGTCCACGGCGTCATTTTCCTTACTCACACTTCCAGTCAAATCCTACAAGCTTCCTATTTTAGTTTCCCGTCAATTCCGTCCCAGATGTGGTAGGGGGCGAGCCTATCGCCATATCGGGCACAAATTCCAGACTCCGGGCTGATATGGAAAAATCCAATATCACTTTGCCCGACCCGGGGATCAAACCCGAGACCTCAAGACGATAGTAATACTAAAAAAAAAATTAATATACTTTACTTGCAAAATAAAAATAAAGTAAAGTATATATAAAGTAAGGATAAGTAAAGTATTATAATTCAATCCCGCAAGTCTCTACCATTTAATTGAAATAATCTTACCTTTAGCCAATATTTGATATCCAGTCGATCCACGAAAGATTTCAATAAGACGTTACAAACTTAGTAATCCTTTCGCATTTCAATAAAATTAGAATTTTGAAGCTTCGACGGTTAAGTAAACATAACAGCTGGCGAAGAAGGTAGCAATTAGCCTCTCAAACTACGAAATTTACATTCATTAACATTTAGAAGTGCTACGATAATATTAGCTAGATCTATAATTTTAAGTGAAATCCATTGTGTTGAATTTCATTTTGTGCTAATGTCGAGTCGATTTTTAATCGAGCTTGAAAACGGATTGCTTCGGTGGCGTAGTTGTATTGCGTACGTGTTGTGACAAACGAGCAGATGGGTCACCTGATGGTAAGTGATCTCTACCGCCCATTACACCCAAGACACAAAAAGAATCATGGGTGTGTTGCCAACCTAAAAGGAGGGAAATAGGGATTGTGAAAGGGAGGGGGGGAATTAGGACACCGGAAATCTCACTCATCGAACGAAACGCGACAGCGATTAGCCACTTATCGTCGGTTTTCTGTGAGACAGTGGTATCAAACCGGTCGAGCTGGCCCATTCGTGCTGTAGACGTAACTGTCTACACCGTGACTCTACCACAAAATTTTTTTTCTTTCTACCTGCCCTTATCCCACCTTAATGTAGGGTCGGCGGCCGGCGCAACATACGATTTCAAGCATGTAGGATTTGGCAAAGTTTTTACGACCGGCTGCCAGCCTGACGTACCGCCTCTGGGGGATCCAGTAATGGGTAAATTAAATTAGTTAGATCGCTTTGGTCTCGACTCTCGAGTTCGATTCTAGGACAAAAAGTGGTATTGGGTTTTCTGTTCAGTATCAGCTCGGAGTCTAGAATTTGTGGCCGATATGGCAATAGACTGTGATAGGTAGCAGCTTCGATCCCCGAGACAAATGGATGTTGTAAGACCAAAAGTATCTCGAGAGGAATTTGAAATTGGAATAATTTTCGACAACGCTTTATTTCCGAAAGAATAATCAATGATCAATGATAAACATCTATCAAATTTCACGCTAAGTCCAATTAACATACACTCCATAGGGACAACGGATTTCCACTTGCTATGATTATTGCACACCTCTTTTGCCTCGTTCAGTCAAAATTAAATTGACTCAAATCAGATTTACAATAAAAATTGCCATAGACTGGAGACAAAAACAAAGTCTATTATTGTGCTATGTCTGAGACGAATTGGGAATGTTTTGGAATTATAATAATGACGTATGGGGCACGGGCGCAGGCAGAGACGTGCGGCGACATCAAATTAGGGGGCTTTGCCTCGCCGTTGACGTTTCTCTTACTATTCTTAGGGTTCCGTCGGCTTTCGATTAGAGACCAAATTTAGTTGAAGTTAAAAGTCGAAGTTACGTGAGGTACATGACCTCTTGCATCTTTAATAAGATATCGCTTGATAAAGATCTGAATAGAAAAGTTAAATAAGCAAAGAATAATATTCGTAACTTACTTTAGAAGTGAAACAAAAATACTTACTTAAAACTCTTTTAACCAAGTTAAGATATACTTTTTTTAGTTATACAATTATATTTTTATGAGTTTGTGTAGTTCTTTCATGCCTTTATGAATTACGACTCACTTATCTTATCTATTTCGTGATAACTTGTATGCATTGAAAGGATGGATGAAAGAAGAGTACCTTACAAAAGAAAATATCGCGAAAATGTAAAGTCAGGCAAAAATGACCTAGACGTACCTTTATGGGTAAAATTGAACTTCTAAAAAGAGCCAAATAATTATATTTTCGTAAGCGACCAGCTACAGGAAAAGACTGATGACTGTAGAAGCGAAAGATATATGTTCAAAGCACTTAGCTGTCCATAGCCTTCCATAGTCCATAGTCCTCTGCCTATCCCCACATAGAGCGTATATAGGTATATGATATACATGTACCCTTGGCAGAGAACAAAACTATTCTTTCTACCTGCCCTTATCCCACCTTAATGTGGGGTCGGTGCAACACACTTTGGCAAGCATGTTGCAGAGAGGATTTGTCTTAGTTTTTACGACCGACTGTCTGCTTGACGCCAACCCCCACTGTGGAATCCAGTTCCGGGCATTATTTAATTAAATTAAATTAGAAAATTCGCTTTGCCCGACCTGGGAATTGAACCCACGACCTCCCGGTCCACAGCCCATATTTGCTGTCACTAGACCAAGGAGGCGAACAAAACTATTCATAAACACAAATTAGTCAGCCTCCATGGCGCAGTCAGCGAGTAGCCGGCTGTGAAGTGAGAGGCCGCGGGTTCGGTTCCCGCATTGTGACAAATGTTTGTGTGGCCCACAGATATTTGTTTCAAGTCTGGGTGTAGTGAGGCCGAAAGTCGTTCATAGTCTCGATACGATCCCACGTATCCCACGATACAGGTTATACCTAGTGTGGGGTCAGGACTAGGTGTGTGACTGTTGGGTGTATTTATTTAGTATTATTATTTATTAGTTATAATCTTAGTTGGCGGATCAAGAATGCCCATAATCTACAGAACCCAATAAAATCGAGCTTAGTCCTTGCCCTACCGTTTTTTCTGTAAGTCTTCAGTGTAGACGATTGATTTGTGTGCCTGTAGTTGTTTATTTGTCCAATAAAGGGAGATTTAGCCAATCGCGTGCTGTAAGTCCGGCTTAGCGGTTTGACAGCGAGTAATTTTTCCCTCCATAGCTTACAAGAGATTTTTAGTAGCTACTGAGGATTCATAGTTAGGTATGAAGATGCTATTACATTTTTTATTCAATGAATGAAGACGGGACCATAAAATTTAAACCAAATGTTGTGTATTGTTCTATTGATTTAGTATTGTATGTATATCTAAAATATTCCAATACATTTTTTTTGTATGGACAGAAACCGCCTTTGTCCTTTCATTGATCCAGTGATATTATGTGCTATGAACCGGGGAGGTCGTGGGTTCAAATCTTATGAAGTTCTTCTTACTTTCATTCGCTGACTTGTCATCAATGGTGACGCGTTCGTTTGCATTGTATTTTATAAGCACATTCTTCGTAGAGTGTTGTGTAAAAGCGTTCGCCCTATATTGCCAGTCTAGTTGCACCTTCGTCGATGAATGTACTATTAGAGAACTAGTAGTAATATATTGTTTAAAATCCTTTTAAACGATTCCCTATCAATATTTTAATTATATAACACCACTCTTATTTGTTTACAGCAAAAAACCTTGTACAATCAAGTAAATCAAATATAAAATTAGCCCAATATCACGACGGACACAAACTCCGATCGGCTCGCATCCTGTGCTAATAGCATGTGTAAACACGGTGTAACAACGTTACCTCTATGTGTACAAGCTTTATTTTCTGCGTTTTTCTCCTCATTTTTCCTCCTATTTAAAGGATGGCTTTGGAGTTCAATTGCCACTGATTTAATATAAAAAACCCTCATTAATTTGTATTATACACATGTGATCGTTAGATATTTGACTAGTCATGTTTACATAATGATTTCTTAGGTTTACGTGAATGTTATTCATTGAAATTAAACTATTTTTACGGATTATATCACGATTCACATTTTTGGACAAATGACACTTTAGTCTGACCCGTGACCACGAAGGCTGTAAAGCTTTCGAAACGTCGGGCATAAAAATGAAAACCAAATCGTGATATAATCCGTAAAAATAGTTTAATTTCAATAGTCATGTTTATTTCAGAACGATATTATTCTTGTCTGTGGTATTCTTCTTTGCATTCGATTTTGCAGCTTCTCTCATACTAAGATAAATGTTTGTGTGATATTTAGATACGTTTTTCGGGTCTGGGTGTTGTTGGACTGTAAATTTCCTGAGTTCCTGACACGAGGCAGGATAAACCTAATTTGACCAGAACTATGTATGAATTGTTGGTGTATTTACAATTAACTCTTTTTAGTCGATAATTTTCTGTAATTTTAATTTTGGTGATGGTATTCTCTAAGACCCAACAACGTTGAACGCTCCGTCGATCTCAACGATGTGGGCTGCGGGAGCTCGTCGTCGATCGCAACGATGTGGCCATTCTTAGAGAATCGACTTGCTGTTCGTTTTATAATGAGTAAACTTGGCTACTTTAATTTTAAAAAACTTATTATGGTTTTAATTATTACATGCAGACAAAGTTACTGATATTTATATATTGTATGAATATAATATCTAATGAACAAATTGAATAAGTAGCGGAAACATTCCAATCCACATTAATGAAACTCTTACCAAAATTACAACACAAAGCACCACAAACTCGTATCATATATTGCAAGAAACTTCAGGTCATTCGGTATAAATCTAGATTTTACGATCATATTCGTAGGTCATCTAAGGAGGGCGGACGGTGCGTGGGTGTAAGTGCTTGGAGATATATTATAGCAATAATAACAGCTTATAATTTAACTTAATGGTTATTTGCTTAGTAAATAATGCATTTATGATCTATCTTATATATAGAGTTGGTTTCTTTATTATTATGCTCAAGACCAGACGAAGTGGAAGCGTTTAAGTAGGACGGCGGACCATGGCAGAAGGCCGGGATAACGCCAGGCAGAAAGAAGAAAATGTAATTATAAAAGCGAAAGTATCTCTGTCTGTCTGTCTGTGGCGTTTTCACGGCTAAACCGCTGAACCGATTTTGATGAACTTTGGTGTGTGGGTACCTTTAACCCCAAGGACTGACATAGGGTACTTTATAATAAATAAACCTTTTTTGATACCAATGAGTCTCGACCAATGAGGTTCGCTCGCTCGGTTAGTGCTTGGGTCAAAAGCCAAATGCAGAAGGTAGTGTTACAGGTTACTGGATACGACTCGAATTGTGAGGAGGTTCCTCACTCTGGGGTCCTAACCGCCGGTGGCTAGAGTCGCCAGGCACGCCATCGGAAGGGAATATTTTTATATTTTTAAATTTATTTTTATTTTTATAAAATATATACTTCAAAATGTAAGAAACAACTTGTATAATAAAGAGTAATAAATCTGTCATTTGTTCATATCATACTCAAAGAGGTCGGCATAGGACACTTCAAGAATGTTTTAGAAATGATTTGGCTTAGTCTTTACCGGCCGCCGGTACGACATCGCCGCATTCTGGCGGATGCAAAGGCAAATCGTATTATAAAACTATGGAATATTAAATGCAGAATCGTGTAACAAGCCATTATCTTACATCAGCCTAAAATCTATATTTAACGAAAATATGTTTCGTATTTCAACACGCCATCGCTTCGATAAAACAGCATCTCTATTCCCTTGCTTCCAAAACCCAAAGATTATCCCTAAAAGTCGATAAATAATTTGGCTTGGTATCGATAAACTACTATCGACGCTGTCTTGCGAGGGCATCAAAGATTTTCTCGACTAAATATCTACGCTGATGGTGTTTCTATGTAATCTACACTATTTAGCCCCGATCACGGATCCGCCATGGCCGTGTCGTACGGGATTTGAATAAGGCTGTCCGTACACCTCCGATTATAGGGAAAGCGATTAGCGACAATGTCAACGTGTCACTATTTTTATTTGACTGCCTCGGTGGCGTGGTGGTATTTCGGTACGACTACGGTTCTGAGGTCGCGGGTTCGATCCCCGGGTCGGGCAAAGTGATATTGGATTTTTCCATATCAGCCCGGAGTCTGGAATTTGTGCTCGATATGGCGATAGGCTCGCCCCCTATCACATCTGGGACGGAACTAAGCTCGACGAAATGTAGGTGTTCTAGTTCGCTAGTACGCCTCTGCCTACCCCTTCGGGGATACAGGCGTGAGATTATGTTTTATGTTATTTTTATTTCTCTTTAATTTGTGTACATTTCATAATTTGAAAAGGATTTTTACTCCTGCATACTTCTTCTTCGTCGGTCCCTCAATGATGAGGATCGCGACCACATACAATGTATCGCCAAGCCGAGCGGCCATTGGACATCTGTAGTATGTACTGCTTGGTAGATGGGGAGATTTGAACCCAGGACCTCCCGGTTCACAGTACGCTGCCGTTAGACCAAGGATGCGACATTCTGTATTATGTAAATCTGTTAAATATCGTTAATGTATTTTCACTCAGAAGAGTAGTGATAGCTCATTTGGGAGTGGTACGGACTGCTGAATCGAGTGTCCCAAACCCCAAAAAAGAGCATACACCTCTGACTTTTCTCTGTTAAATGTAGATATTTTCATTGTAAATTATGGCTTGCTAATACGGTGACGGAAAACATAGTGGGGACGCCAGGATACCCGAGAATTTCTTCACTAGAATTTCAAAGGTATGTGAAGTCTACCAACCCGCATTAGGCGAGCGTGGTAGACTCAGGCATACCCCTCTCTTTAGTAGAGGAGGCCCGTGCCCAGAAGTAGGACAGTAATATTACAGGCTGAAATTATTATTATTATATTATTTTACGACTGCCTCGGTGGCGTAGTTGTATTTCAGTATGACTACCGTCCTGAGGTCTCGGTTTCGATCCCCGGGTCGGGCAAAGTAATATTGGATTTTTCCATATCAGCGCGGAGTCTGGAATTTGTGCCCGATATGGCGATAGGCTCGCCCCCTATCACATCTGGGACGGAACTAAACTCGGCGAAATGTGGGTGTTCTAGTTCGCTAGAAGCTTCTGCCTACCCCTTCGGGGATACAGGCGTGAGCTCATGTATGTGTTACATTATTTTCACTAGCGTAGTCGTCCTCGTGCGGTCGACCTGTGCGCCGTGTCACCGAGGATTTGAATAAACCCCGCGTGCGGAGCGGCGCGCGAGAATAGGATATTAACACTGAGCTTCCTCACTCACTTACCACTGCATTTTTATATATCTCAACACACTATTTACTGCACAAACTCGGGTACTCTGTTTACGTTTATAAAAGTAATTTAGTGTATTTACAAATGCTGTAATTATAATAATTGGACACTGATGGGCACTGTATAATGTCTCAGGTTGAATGGATTATTGTCATGTAAAATATTCTTTATTCATTTACTTAAATTAATTAACAAAATATTAATCGCTTTATTATCGCAGTAGACGTCCTGTGGCTGCAGATTTACTTCATATTGTGCCGTTACGGCTTGTGGATAAAAAACAAACTGAATGAAGATTTCATTTATTGTTACATTGATTAATACAATTTTTGGTCAATTTGTGTTGATGGTATTCTGAAAAAGATATATTTAAAAAAATATTTATTGAATCAAAAACAAAAAAGAATTGATTTAAAAAAATAACTAATCTAAATTAAAAAACTTGGTTAAAATGGTCTAACCGTCACGCCAGAACGCATTGTGAGGTACGAGCGTGAAGCGTGAAGCATGAACCGTGGCGACTGGCGTGGCGCTTCGACGTGTTGGATAAATGACGTGTCAAACGCGACATATAAATCTTAGGCGCACAGTTTGATGCACTCTGAAATTGTTTCGATTTATCAACCCTTCCCGCTGGACCGTGACGTCGGTGTCATAATGTACTGTCACGTCGAATAGTGTTTGGATTTACCTTTTATTGTGTTTTGTATTTTGATTTTGTTTTATAGGTAGGAAAATTGTATTATTGTGTTGTAATGTCCTAGTATTTAATAGTAGCCATTTGTTAATTCGTATTATTCTGTATTCAGATTTCGTCGAATACTTTCATGCTGGAATGACGCAATGCTATTTGCATTGTATTTCATAGTCTCTTGACTATTTTTATATTACAAATACAGCTTTTAATAATCACAAGTTTAAAAACTTAGTGGACCGACTTCAAAATTTATCCAATCGTGACCAAATTTAGACTTTATCGAAAACAAAAAGAAAATTGGAAGTCGGAGATATCGGGTAACATACATAAAAAATATAGACGAATTGAGGACCTGCGATAAATTCCTTGATAATAATAATAATAATATTAGCCCTGTAATATTACTGTCCCACTGCTGGGCACGGGCCTCCTCAACTAATGAGAGGGGTTAGGCCTTAGTCTACCACGCTGGCCTAATGCGGATTGGTAGACTTCACATACCTTTGAAATTCCTGTGAAGAAATTCTCAGGTATGCAGGTTTCCTCACGATGTTTTCCTTCACCGTTATAGCAAGCGATATTTCACAATGAAAACACACTTAACATAGAAAAGTCAGAGGTGTATGCTCCATTTTGGGGTTGGTCTCGAACCTCCGACACTTGTCTCGGCAGTCCGTACCATTCCCAACTGAGCTATCGCTACTATGCTAAATTCCTTGAACCATTCTATAATATGTCTGGAAAAGCCACCTTTTAATCTCAAAATAAAAAAATATAGCATATATTTTGTCATCTAATGGCGGGTACACAACGGCCGAACAAAGGCGAACATATCTATACCTGTTGCGTTCACACAAACAAACTTTCGCTGTGGGAATGAAACAGGCATAATTCGTTCGCCTTCGTTCGGCCGGGTGCTTAGGCGCCATAATATTAACACTTTCGCCGACACCAGTACTCGCACCGGCCAGTATCAGGGCAAAAAATATTATAAACGACAGTGTATCTGAAATCTGAATGTCATCAATATCGAAACCCCTCCTCAAGATTGGGGGGTGGGGACTGGGGGCTAATGCATTTAACTGTTAGTATCTTCGATGTTAGAGTGGACTGGTCATGTGTGAAAAGCATTTAAACTATTTTTGGCGATATTTGGTTTGTTTACTTAGATATGATATCGTTGAGCTTTTTAGGTTTCCCTATGATCTCATGGAGCTTTTAAGTGTCACAGCTATTTTAGTCGTAGACTATAGGGACTGTGCATATCGGGTGTTGCAAAAAGATGGTAATAACAATTCCACATACATGGAGCACCTAATTGTAAAGTCAAAATAGATTCAAAGGATTTAAAATCGAATAACAATCTGTTAGCTAATAAAAAAAATTGCGTTTATTGCTGATTTAAATTTTAATCGATCAAATACAGTCAAATAAAGTCGTATCGAGTTTTAAACCATTCTTTATCTATGCATTGTTTCACCTATAATCTAAACACAATTTTCGCCAAACGACTTCTGAATCATCTCAGATTTCCCCCCGATATATTTGCACAAACAGCAAATCACAGCACCGCCATGTCCAGATAATCAAGATAATCAAGTTTGACAAACAACAACATAAGTGATCCATTATGGTAACAATTAATCTGTCTAATGAATGTTTGTATGAACATCCGAACGTCCAATATTTGCGAAACACTCCATATCTAATGACCTCGTGCGATGGACCTGCAGCGACCGTGTTATGATAATGGACGGGCCTTGTTACGGAGGCTTAGCTGTTATGTAGTTATATGACGAAGATTTGTTGGGGTTGTTACATGGGCCAAGAAACTATCGTTCATAATTCGGGCTACTATGTATAGTTATTACTATGAGTGGGTAAGATTTTAAACCCAATAAAATAAACTAAAAAGACTAAAGACTGCCTCGGTGGTGGTTTGGGTACGACTACCGTCCTGAGGTCTCGGGTTCGGTCTCCGAGTCGGGCAAAGTGATATTAGACTTTTCTAATATCATCCCGAAGTCTGGAATTTTTGCCCAATATGGCGATGGGCTCGCCCCCTATCACATCTGGACCGAAACTAAGCTCGGCGAAATGTAGGTGTTCTAGTTCGCTAGAGCGCCTATGCCTACTCCTTCGGGGATACAGGCGTGAGCTTATGTAAAAGAAACTAAAAAGACGAAAGACTACCTTGGTGATGATTTCGGTACGACTACCGTCCGTCTCGGGTTCGATCTCCGAGTCGCAAAGTGATATTGGATGTTTCAGTATCAGCCCGGAGTTTGTTATAAATATCAGAGGAGACTCTCACAGCATGGAACTAATTACGCTCTGGCACTGGAGAAGGCGGTCTACATCATGTGAGACTAAAACGTAAAGATATCCCAGGTTTGAGTAACATACATACATACATAAGCCCACGACGGTATCCCCGATGGGGTAGGCAGAGGCGCACTAGTGAACTAGGACACCCACATTTCGCCGAGCATAGTTCCGTCTCAGATGTGAAATTTCAGACTATATTACAGATAAAGGGTGGGTCTAAGTATGCAATAACATAGGTGATTATAAAGGAAATATTATCTGACGTAACACTCAAACGTTATCCAGCTGGATCCGTATTTAATTAACATCAATATTTGTTCAAGGACATATTAAGGACCCCACAAGAAGCTATGGCGAATGCTCCTTTCGATTAATGTTTAAGTATTTAACGAATTGTTTCCTGCTTCGCTAATAGCCAATGAGGATTTCAATTGATCGATGCATTCGTTTTACTCTTGTCTTCAATGTTTCTCATGCCGTTTATTATGGTCCAGTCAATGTTATGAGTTCACAAGACATTTATTCTATTATATCAACTTTTTATTCAGTGGGATCAGCCTAAAAAGATTTTCTAACATTAACCCTTTTATTCATAATGAAATCCTGGTCTCATCGAAAGTATAACCCTACTTTTGCATACTTTAGCTAAACTAAAAGAGAACTAAAGTATGTTTATCGAATACAATTTTGCTGGTATACAGAAAAAACATTATTTTTATCTTTTTTTTTTTTATTTGCCAACGAAGGCAGACGACCAGACGGCCCACCTGATGGTAAGTGGTTACCGTCGCCCATAGACATCGGCAATGCCAGGGGCACAGCCAAGCCGCTGCCTACCGTGTAGATGCTTTTTTAAGCCTCGTTTGAAGAAGGACATGTCATAGCGCTGCGGGAACACCGAGGAGCGGAGTTCATTCCAGAGTTTGCAGGTTCGTGGGAGAAATGATCTCTGGAAACGCACTGTGCTGGAAGTAGGTGGTTCCAGGTAGAATGGAATATCTCTGGCAAGCATTGAAATAAATAGGAAGTCTTGTCTGGAAACAATAAAAAAAAATATATCCATCTTAGATGGGGCTAGAACCCTATTATGACCCTCCCAAGATCGTCTAGAGACTAAAACAAAATTAATGTCATTAAGAAAGAATATCAAACTTGAAACAGCTGATCGGAATCGGCCATGTTTTCACTATCGAACGTTGGAATGTTTTAACGCTATTGAACGATTATGAATACAATTTTTATGAAACGTACTATTGCGATCTTATTACGCTCTACTAATTTATTATGAATAAGGGGGAAAGAGTTTAGACACACGGTGTGCCCAGTGTTATGTACACGATGATTAGGCAGACCTGATTGGCCTTTATGACTGCGCTCCGTCTGAGCAGTCTTCAGACCGCGAGTGGCCCTGCTGAAGGGTCGACTCCTGCGGAGGTTGCGGCTGAATGCAACTGCGTACCCTGTGACCTTCGTAATAGGGAGAGAGAGGAACACCGCGGGGTTTAGTCGGTAGGACGGTTTAAGGGCCTGTGAGTCCGACATACCTCCATGCCCCGGCATGGAGAGATCTGTAAATAGATTCCCCGAGGGAAAAAACAAAGACCTGATTGGCCTGTATCCTCCCCGTCATCGTCTAGTATAGTGACATTATATTTAGCCTGGTGTAGTGACAGTATGATTAGGTTGAGGTAAGCTTTGGTTGACTTTTTTTATTCCGGGCACGGCAAAGTGACTGCACCTGATGGTAAGCGCATTGCAGTCCAAAAAAACTGGTGACCACTGACAAACAATGGTTTATCAGTGGTCGTCAGAATCATGCCGGCCTATTTTTCTTCGCGCTCCGAATCCGAAGAGGGAAGAAGCAAATCGAAGGGCTTGCTATAAGACAGGTGGATGACCGATGCAGATACAGGGATACCCCCATACCCGTCTCAACCAACCATCAAGTTATGCCGCAAGCCCCGCGAGAGATTCTTCATGTTTATTCTCGAACTTGGTTAATCAAATTACGTGATTTTCTCGATATTAAAATGTGTTGTGTACCGATGGACTTGCTGTCATGAGACATAAATATTCTCCATAAATCGTGGATCCATTCTGCCTTTTGCCTACCCCTTCGGAGATACACGCGTGAGTTTATTAGCATTGCAGCTAGAGGTATCTGGATGTGGAACAATCCACCGGAGCATGGTGTGTTGGTCGCCATTAATCAGCTCTGAGGCAGGCTTCTGTTTTGTTTGACTCTGCGTAGCTGGACAAGCGTGGACGGACGGGAGCATGCCCGAAAATTAGGATGCGGTAGTTAAATATTGGATCAAAGTTTTAATGGGAATTCTGACAGGGTGGAATAAAGTCACCTATAAAAATTATTTCATTTTATTGTACAAAGTTGTATTTGATGTTTAAAAGTGATGAGGTTTTATGCACTAAATTTCGGCAAAGATTATCAGTATAATATGCAACCTTTTTAATTGGTGAATTTAGTCGATTTTTGTCTTGGCACGTTGGCGGGCTTTGTTCCGGCGATTCGCATCGGGAAGGTCGTCTGAAGGTCATCTTACTGAAAGAATTTGCCGCCCAAATAGCGACCTGCAAGGCCTAGAGGTCGTCCACATCTGTGTCTCATGGTCATACTATCCGCTCGACCTGGTAATCGAACTCAGGACCTCTCGTTTCACAGCTGATTAGACCTGGAAAGCGACAATTCTATTTTTAGCACTGTATACTAGAAATTAACCCTTAAATCTGTCAAAACTGCCTCATCTAACCGTCGTACATCAGCACAGCTGCAAAGCCTACGTGTTTGCACTGACCGTAGCGAGATAAGAGCAATGCAAACAGCTGCGAATGACCTGGCTGCCGATAGTCGATACCCTCCATGATTATCTATCACTGTTGACATTGATGCCATCTCGCCAGATTTGATTTATTGCCGGCTGGCTTACCTGCTACTTTGGTTTATGTTTATTGCCTCATTAACTATTGAAAGATAACCCTTGAGTTTGATGATTTCTTAGATTTACGTGAATTTTGTTATGCTTCTTTCTTTCTTTTCTGTCCTATTGTGCCCCACTGCTGGGAAAAGAACACCCCCATCTTTTCCCATTACGGTACGATGGGGTTGGTGTATCCTTGTGGATTAAAACCCCTTTAAAAATAAAGAGAAAAAATATTTTTCCATTGAAATGAAACTAGTTTTTAAGTTTTTTTTTATAGCGTATTTATTTTTTAGCCCCGACGCGACGTTTCAAAAGCTTTCCAGCCTTCATGGTGACGGTTCGTACTCAAAAAATGAAAAGGAATCGCAGTAAAATCTGTAAAAACTAGTTTTTTTTTACACTTGAATTTGTTGCCGCATTTCTTCTTAGTCATTCATGATGATGACATTATTTTAAGACATATTTGACATGTAAAAGCGATGTACCTCTAAATATGGTATTTGCAGAGTAAATTATTAATTGATTTTGAGCATGTCCTAGTGGCTAAAGTTGAGGTCTTGCTTTTGACTCCCAGGGTGGGATGTGATTGAAATTTTGAGTTTTGAAAATCACATTATGAGTTATCTGGGATTAGACCGTAGATGTTATATCTTTCCATCGGCCCTCATTCTACTCATACAAATTTTCAAGCATATTGAAATTGAAAGCTATATCTGCCTGAAATAACTCTTCTTTGGGGGACCCAGTCATTAGAATTCCAGAGCTTCCAGTCCACATACCATATAAGCTGCTAATAAAACGAGGCGACAAGGTCATAAAGTCATACAACAAAATTATGACAATCGCTTTCCTCTCAAATGAGCGCCGAAATTACCAATCTCAAGGCACACGCTTACCTCCCTCGAGAGAAATGAAGAGTTACAGCTAGGTGATATAATGAGCCCATCGTCCGACAGATGGCGTTATTTCATATTAGTCGATATCCTGCAGAAACATTAGGCAGACAAATGTGTTTCATTACAGCACCTACATCGTCGACGTTCGCGTTGGATACAGCGACTGCAGCTTTATTGTGGCCTTAATGTTTTGTGTTTATAAACTTGATTTGTTGCGTCTGATATAGTAATTTTATGAGGATTTTCTTGTGCCACGTGGCTTTGAAAGGGCTGGAGATTGCTTACAGTATGATGTAATTCAGGTTATACAGTCTTAGTTCAGAATGTTTTATTTATAAATGAAAATTAATTGAAATAAAATAAAACTATTTTTACGGATTCTGTCACGATTTGTTTTAATTATTATGCCCGACGTTTCGAAGGCTTTGCTGTCTTCGTGGTCACGGGTCAGAACGTCGGGCATAAAAATTAAAACAAATCGTGATAGAATCCGTAAAAATAGTTTTATTTCAATATATATAATATAGGTACATAATCAACCCTTATTCATGATGACTGGACGAAATACAAAAGAGTGGAATATACCTAAATCTTTACGGAACTGTATGCACACAGAGGCAGGGTGCATTCGCCGCAAATTGTGTTACAAAGCGATTCTTTCCCGGTGCGGTCGAGCGATTCTCAAACTTTTATGAAGCTCTCAAAAAATAAAAAAATAATTAGAAAAATGTTTTCATTTGAATTGTTGTATTAAATGTTATTGTTTTTCAGTCTCTAGTAATAAAAAGTAATAGACATATATCAAACAGAAAATTGTTGTTACTAATACATCTATACCACTAACAATGTCTTCTCACTATGGTTAAAACTATAAAATCGGCTACAATATATTTATGATGTATAAAACAAACGTTACTCTGGTATTCATTATATTGCAAATTGTTAATGAATTTTGTGTTATTTTATAAATAAATAACAACAGCTACATAGTTCTATAGTCTAGAGGCACTCTGCAGTAAGATACACGTCTTGAATTGTGGGAATTTGAAGCGACGATAGATTCGGTTACTACAACCTAATTTATTTATAATATATAGTATCTTGTATAATATTCATATTATTTTATTCATAATTATGTATTTATTATACCTGGGGCTTTGAATTTCCCCATTATTCTTTCAATTAAATTACCACACCTACTGTCTCCAATCTCAGCACCACCCTGAGTTGAATGGTAGAGAATTCCTTTGGCATTAAGTCCGCCTTTACAATATTTGTGTAAAAAGTTTAATAAATAAATAAATAAACCATATACAAACCAACAGTGGCGAACTGTGAAATTTTTAAGAGGCAAGTCTATTTTTAATTTGGGAAAGTTAAGCCGGTAGGAATCGTGTTCTATTGACTCTACGCCACTGCGAAACATATATTTATATCTCCAATGAAAATTTGTCTCGATCGGCGAGAAAGAGAATTGAAACACAGCTCAATCCGCAACTATCTACACGCCCTCAGCGTCATAAAGGCTAAGCAAAAGTTGGGAACCGTTGCCAGGGTGGAAGCAGGTGACGTCAGCTCATGTTCGTTACGGCGGTTCATTACGACTCGCCCTCAAGGACGGGGGGCAGCCCCCATTGTTACAATGCCACTAACTTCTCATTTACTTACCATTTTTGCCATCAAATCGTGTAAGCTCGTTTTAGCTCGCTCCTTTTCTGAGTATTTTCTTTTGAAATTATTAGTAGTAAGTTTTATAATAGTGAAAATATTTGTAGTTTCGGGAAATAGACCCATTTTTTTAGATCTAATAATGTACGGATTCATAATTTACATTGTGGCTTCCTAATACTGAAGGAATTTTTAAAATAGTTTCGATAGAGAAATAAACTTTTTAGCTTTGTGATACAACTGTTTAAAATCTCTACCGTATTTTTATCTTGTAAGCTTTCCTGTTTTATTCGTTCCCATAATATATCAATTGGGCCACCGAAAATCGCACTCACCGAACGAAACGTGAGAGCAAGCTGCGAATTTAAGTCGGTTTTCTGTGAAACAGGTATCAAACCGGTGGAGCCGGCCTATTCGTGCTGTATCTGTTGTGGCTAATCACTAATGAACTGAAAAACATGTTTTTAATATATTACGTTAAGTTTCGATTCACAATTATACTTCCCCACATATTTTAAATCCCCAATTCGCGTCATTAAACACACCATATAAATCGTAAGAATCCTCAAACTTCATATCGTGGAATCGATGAGTGTGCGGAAAAGTGAGCACCGAACCATTCCCAAACTTCCCTCCAACTTTCATTACATTTTGGAAAATGAAAGGGATTGGATCGACTTTGAAACAAAACCTATATATCTGGCGAGATCTGGCAACGAATACCGTAATGAACAAGAATAGTTCCATTGTTTTTTAGTATATAAGTTTTTTTGTTTTAATTATATTTATTTAAAGTGCCTGCCTCGGTGGCGTAGTTGTATTTCGGTATGACTACGGTCCTGAGGTCTCGGGTTCGATCCCCGAGTCAGGCAAAGTGATATTGGATTTTTCCATATCAGCCCGGAGTCTGGAATTTGTGCCCGATATGGCGATAGGCTCGCCCCCTATCACATCTGGGACGGAACTAAGCTCGGCGAAATGTGGGTGTTCTAGTTCGCTAGTGCACCTCTGCCTACCCCTTCGGGGATACAGGCGTGAGCCTATGTTATGTTATGTTATTTAATGTAAGTAAGTTGTTGCCTTTCCTTTTTTGGTTTGACAAATAAACTTTTTTTCTTTCATTGTGGACACAACTCTGTTTGATCTTCGGGATTGACTACAGTGTGGAAACTCATAGGGAAGTATTTGGAAAGGTTTAAGAGTGTAACAGTGCTTAAAATATCAGTTTTAACCGTATTTCATTAAACTTGGAGATTCAATTGGCTTGCAGGTCTTTTATGATCACTTTTGATAGAATTTATTTTACTCCAAATGTGGTCTCATATTTTGGCAAAGATTTCATGACGAAAGACGAGGGAAAGATAAAAAAATCTTTCATACAAATGGCCTGTGTAAAATTTCGCTTGAAGTCCATTACTGAAGCTTATAAATTATAAACAAACATCAAAAGTTAAATTCATAGTCATTAAACTGTATTTAGTTATGTAAACGCTAACATTTCTTTCTCAAATTTCAAGCTCGCGAATAAAACAAAAGGTCTATCCAAAAATATGAGTATTAATAAAAATTCGTGGAAAGACCACTTTGTCCCAAAGGCTGTAAAAGATGTAAGCCTTTTCCAACTCAATCCAGTCACATTTACATAGGCGAGCGATGATGGACTGCCGAACTAACAGAATTATTCAAGGTAACCCTCCGGAGTTTTATGGGCCAAGCGAGAAAGTGCGAAGGTCCCAAATATTTCCCGGGGCCCGGGGCTTAAAAGATTACCGCCCTGTAACGGGATTGTATGAATAACGACTGTTTTTTCATCGGTTTGGATAGTGAGGGACTTGACTGTTCCGAATTATCGATTATCGTTCGTCATTGTGAGTTAAAAATCGATTACTTCTTTTGGGAACACATATACCTGAGAGATACCAGAATTTCATAAAAGAACTGTATCTAATTTATTGTATTGTTTCAAAAGACAGCATATACTAAACAGTTAAGTAATATAAAATATAGCGTAGACTGACTATAAGACTGGCTATATACTGGCGATTATATTTCGTATTATATCACTTTAATCTGGCATGAATTAAACATGTTTTTTTCTTGCCTTCCAATTTGCGTACTTTAAGTTCCCGGTCTGTTAAACAAGGCACCTAAATTCGTCAAATGGCTTTGATTTTTTGGATATTTGGTGTATTTCTATATCGATCATCGACTTTAATAGCTCGTCAATTTATCGATACCATCTCGCACATTACTATCGGAAGAAGTCTTCCACAACCTAAAATAATAAAAATATTTTAACGGTGTTACCTTGTTGAGGGGATATTTCAATGCAGCCAGCGTGTTATTCCAGATTTACTGTCGGTTGTAATATAGTATTTTCGCACGACTGTCGGAGTTTTGTGATATATATTTTTTGCAATACCATAAGATAGTCTGATAGTCCATGTCGCCTCCTTGGTCTAGAAGATTCATCATCACCATCATCATCATCAGCCATAGGACGTCCACTGCTGAACATAGGCCTCCCCCAAAGATTTCCAGATCGACCTGTTGGAAGCGGAAACTGATAGCTGATGGGGCAGAAAAGTTCTCGAATGGAGACCACGTACCGGCAACCGCAGCGTAGGACGTCCACCTACAAGGTGGACCGACGACCTGATAAAGGTCGCAGCAAGTCGCTGGATACAGACCGCTTCCAACAGGTCGATATAGAAGATTATATGGGCTGTAAAGGGAGGTCCTGGGTCCGATTCCCAGGACAGGTATGGTAATTTTCTAACACAATTAAATGGGGGGGGGGGGGTGGGCGATAGTAAAATTATGTGGAAAGATTCCGTTAGATAGATACATACAGATCACAGAATCATTGCACTAAGATCTATAATTTAACATTCCTTGAAGCTTAAAATAAACAATTCTGTATAGAAGCATTGTATATTCCGAAACAGTGCTAGGTTTGTACTAGCTACTAAAACTACTTCCTCGGTACTTATGTAAAGCTATGTTGAAACTTCGCGTATTTTACATATCCATAGAATATTGTATTCTGAAGCAAAATAAGCGTTCGCCAACTTCGGTGGCTTAAGAGTTTGAGAGTCGAAGTGAGGATAGCTAGCGGTCTCATTCCACGAATTGGGATAAATATTTTACGTTCGACTGTATAAATTTTATTGCGGAGATTTTTATTTGTTCAGGTTTGGGCGTGCGTCTTTTAGGAATGATAATATTGATACTGTAATACAGAGGTATAGGTTAAATTAAATATTACAAAATATAAACGCCTGTTGTTCCTGAGGGGGTAGACAGAGGCGTCGTAACTAGTGCACCTGTTTTTTTTTTCTTTCTTTCTACCTGACCTTATTCCACCTTAATGTGGGGTCGGCGCAACGGACTTTTTGAATCGTGTTTCAGAAAGGATTTGGCATAGTTTTTATGACCGGATGCCTGCTTGACGTCAACCCCTTCTAAGGGATCCCTGACAAATTAAATTAGAAAATTCGCTTTGCCCAACGTTGAAATCGAACCCAGGGCCTCCCGATCCACAGCCACATGCTGCCACTAGACCAAGGAGGCGACGAGTGCACCTCTTTTCGTTAAGCTAATGTCCGTCTCATGATAAAGAACAAGCCCATCACGATGACGATCATACATATATTCCAGACTCTGTGTTATACTCAAAAGCAAACTTTAATATCACTTTACCCCACTCGGGGATCAAATTTATGGATTAATTTATGGATTCGCAATCATGAGTAACCAGGTTTTCGAGCATATAGGTATTTATTCGGCCATTCCACCACGAAATGAAGGAAAACCCTGCCTTCTACTTATGGTCTGTTATTTAGTAACTTACCAAAACTATTGTAAATTTTCGACCAACTACCACAAAAGGAGGAGGTCCTCAATTCGTTTGTATTTTTTTTATGTATGTTACTCGATATCTCCGCCAAATATGGACCGATTTTCAAAATTCTTTTTGTGTTCGATAGAGCTTATTGCAAGGGTTGTCCCATATAAATTTGGTCACGATCGGAAAATTGGAAGTCGGTCAGTTAAGTTTTTAGACTTGTGATTATAACAAAAACGAAACGGAAATGAAAAATAATCATTTCATTATAATCTTTAAAGCCAATTTGTTTTAAAAATAAAAGATTTTCTCCAATTAATCCGTGTCCATTCAAAGCACGTAGGCACTTCTCGACATGTCAACCAATTGCTGATTTGTAAGAATTATCGAAAAACTGTCACTAGCATTGGACCCTCTTAGAGGCACGGCGGGGGCGCTGGGGGGCTCCAGGGGGCAAGACCCCTGCTGTTCGACCACCGTCGGCAACTCATTACGATATTTTCACGGACGCTAATTGTCTGAGTGTTGTCGAGGCGTTTCTTTGGCAACTCTTGAAGGGCGGACTTGTGTCAGAATGAGGAAAAAGAAATAGTTTTTTTGTTGTAAAAGATGGACGAAAATGTTTTGTGATGTCCAGGGTAAAAGTACTTGTAGTTACTTTTATAATTTTGTTGATTATTTAGTTCGAAGATAAAAATGTAATAATAGTAGAGAGAGATAGCACCCCGAAGATGTTCTAAAAAATAATTTTAATCTGCTTTAATTTTCTCATAAATTTCATATAAGATATAATGATGTCGTTAGTATCCCAAGATATCATAATAATTTTATTATTTCCCAGGTCGGGAAAAGAGTATTTTCTCATTTAATTTATCTGGGACTGGATCTGGTAGCCGGTTAAATTAAGACAAATCCTTTCTGCAAGATGCTTGAAAGTGTGTTGCGTTCACCCCACATTAAGGAGAGATAAGGGCAGGTAGAAAGAATCTCGTGTAATTTTAAATCTTTGTACACGTCTTTTTTTTATACAATTTGAATATGAATTTAAACGCCTTGTCCAGTAAAATATTTTAATTGAAACCGATAGTCAATTCGTTCATGAATTCGATTGGATTTTTGTAACTAATTACGTATACGTATAAAGAGAATAATTATAGAAAACAAATTAATTTATGCTCTGACTGCCACGGTGGCGTGGTTGTATTTCGGTACGACTACTGTCTTGAGGTCTCGGGTTCGATCCCCGGGTCGGACAAACTGATATTGGATTTTTCCATATCAGCCCGGAGTCTGGAATTCGTGCCCGATATGGCGATAGGCTCGCCCCCTATCACACCTGGGACGGAACTAAGCTCGGTGAAATTTGGGTGTAGTAGTTGGCTAGTGTATCTCTGCCTACCCCTTCGGAGATACAGGCGTGAGCTTATGTGGGAGTGTGTGTGTGTGTGTGTGTAAATTCATTTATAAAACTTTAACTTTATATCAAATTATTTATTTAATTGAAGTTTAAATTGCTGATCAATGTAATTGAAAACTTTATTGATCATGACCTACAGACGTGTTTTTATCCAAAATCTGGTCCTTTAAAGGCACTAGATTGGAGCACTCTTATCCCTGACCCTCTGTCTTGTCCGTTAATGAGACACGCGTAATGATTCATTCGAGGGTCCGTGACGCCAAATCAGCACCCACTTTACATTCGTCCTTCATTTAATTGTCATTAGATTATGTCATCTGTTTTATCGAGTTTTTGTTCGGTTAATTTGGAAATTTAACTTAACATGTTTTAATAACTTGACTGCTTTCCTGCCTTTATCCTACCTTAATGTGGGCTCGGCGTACCACACTTTTTTAAGTAAGTTGCAAGGATTTGATTTACAATTTATCATTACATGTAATGAATTACATGTCATTCATATATTTCTTGTTCAATTTAACTTGAGGTTAGCACTAACTGTAGGTTAGTAAGAATGGTGCAAGTCGCCCTAAGTGACTTGTGACCACGAGGTCACAATAAAAAATAAAAATAAAAACGTTTATTGGTCATGTAGGCACATCAAATGCACTTATGACAGGTCACAACAAGGTCTAGATACATTTATACCTCTATAATAATAATCATATTACAATACTATCAATTTAGAAAACGCAGGCAGGTATGGACACAATAACAAGGATGGGGCTTAGATAAAAGGTTGTGATTTGTAGGAAAGGGAACGAAAGCGATATGGCAGGAATGCTAGTAGGTAATTGACGGGAAAATAAAATAGGAAGCTTGTAGGATTTGACTGGAAATGTGAATACTTCACAACTTTTGGATCACAAGTTTCGCGCTGTTGACCCGTCTATATACTGCAGAAAATCTTTGGAAATTGAGTAACACAATCGCCAAACTTCACAATTAGATATTGTGGAACCTTTTAAATTCTATCATCGGATATTGTTAAAACTTTTAAGTCCTGATCGCAAAGTGCGTTCCAAGGTTTGTCCAAACTTGTTCATTAAAAGGGATTATTATCTTTTAAACATTTTTTAAATAGATAAAATTAAATTTAAAGTAGAGATGAAATCGTTTTATGTTCCCCAATGATGTTTTAATTAAATGTTCGATAACTACGTCTCAGATCGAATGAGTTTTAAATTCGATATTTTTTGTTAAAGAGATTGATGTTTTAATCAAACGAATATTGCTGAAATAAAAAAAGCTTCGTATTTAAAATGTATTAATTAAGTGAGATTGAAAGCGTTTTTAGAATATCTATTTAAGGTTTACCTTTGTAGTCTGGAATAGAGAGTGATTGACGTACATCATGGATAGATATGATCCCCGTACATTCTGGGTAGTATTAATAGGTTTCAATAACGCGATTTGATGTGATTATTTAGAAAAATAAATACACAATACACAAGACTGCCTCGGTGGCGTGGTTGTATTTCGGTACGACTATCGTCCTGAGGTCTCGGGTTCGATCCCCGGGTCGGGCAAAGTGATATTGGATTTTTCCATATCAGCCCGGAGTCTGGAATTTTTGCCCGATATGGCGATAGGCTCGCCCCCTATCACATATGAGACGGAACTAAGCTCGGCGAAATGTGGGTGTTCTAGTTTTCGCTAGGGCGCCTCTGCCTACCCCTTCGGGGATACAGGTGTGAGCTTATGTTATGTTATGTTATGTTATGTTAAATACACAATATGATCTACATATTATTCTGGTTACAAAATTGATAACAAAACGAAATGCGACCATTGCTATTATTTACTGACGGAAATGAGCTCGGCGAAATGAGGTGTCATAGTTCGTCTCTGCCTACCCCTTCGGGGATACAGACGGATCATCAATATTGTATATATATATGTCCTCATCAGAAAATCATTCTCCTCTATAAATCTCTCGTGTCCCGTAATTAAAGGAATTACACACATCACGTTTCGCAACATTTCTATTTAGTACCGAGCCTACAATAATCACAAGTTTAAAAACTTAACAACCGACTTCAAATCCGAACGTGACCAAATTATATATATGGGACTGCTCTTGAAATAAGCTCTATCGAACACAAAAAGAATTTTGAAAATTGGTTTACCTTTGGCAGAAATATCGCGTAACATACATAACATACAGTCCAACCTGTGACCACGAAGACTGCAAAGCCTTCGAAACGTCGGGAATAAAAATTAAAACCAAATCGTGATAAAATCCGTAAAAATAATTGTATTTCAATACATAAAAAAATACCGACGAATTGAGTACCTCCTCCTTTTTGGAAGTCGGTCGAAAACTATTCTCTAACGATACAACTATTAACTAAGATCAGGAAAAGTATGGAAAATAATTAAGCACCCGTTTTGTCATAACTCCGCCGAACACGAGGCAAGAATTGGCACGTCTCTGCTAACAACTTGAAGCTCAAACATGCGCTAGCATGACTAATTTACTACCATAGAATATAAAAATAATATGATTTATAGAGAAGACAATTAGATTATTAAATAAATTTCCCAAATACAGTTTCTAAAGCATGTATGCTATGAACTGATACTGAATCACAATGACGATAATCTAGTGCAGAAATTAATAAGAAAAATTATCCCATTATATTTTACTTTATTATAGTTAAAATACTTACCCCCTTATTCATAATGAAATCCTGGTCTTATAGAACGCGTAACCCTATTTTTGCCTTCTTTAGCTTAAAGAGAACTAAAATATGTTTATCGAATACAATGTTGCAGGTTACAGAAAAAACATTATTTTATCTCTGGCAAACTTTGAAACAAATAGGAAGTCTTGGCTGGAAACAACCAATAAAAAATATATGTCAATTCTAAATGGGGTCCTAGACTATAACAAAATTTATGTCATTAAGAAAGAACATCAAACTTGAAACAGCTGATCGGAATCGGCCATGTTTTCACTATCGAACATTGGAACGTTTTGACGTCATTGAATGATTATGAATAAAATTTTTATGAAACGTACTATTGCGGTCTTATCACGCTCTACTAAGTTATTATGAATAAGGGGGTAAGACTATAAAAAGTATGCGTTACAATTAGTATAATTAGCAACATTACGTTCATTATTTATGGAAGGTTTGATAAAGATTTCTAAGTATATGCATTTTCTTCCTCAACAACATTAGATTATAGTCATAAACTTCACAGCCTCTAAGAAGCACGACACGCAAAGGTATGTCAAGATTAGTCGCACATTTCATAGGCTTTGGCCCAGTGTGCCTACATGCTTCGTGATTTTCGTACCTGAGCTTCATTTATTGTAGTCACGTTCTGCGCGTGACTACCTTCATCCCAAACGTGGCTGCCCGGATTCTGGCCGTCTTCTGCCCGGCATTTTCTTGCGTTTACAAAGCCGCCTGGCTCGCTGATGGACTTCCTGTTTGCGGGTAAACACTGGAACATTCGGTCTAAACACTTTTTGTTACTTTATTTGCTGGCTGTTTTCTTGCAGAGGAAAATACAAGTGGTTACCCGACGTAACAAAGGCCCGTTGTTTGGACGCGTTCAACTACTGAATGAACGGAAAATATACACAATGAGTATGTGAGTGATGAACGAGCGTTTGTGAGTTAGTGATAGTGTTGAGATATAGATTTGTTGATCATTTTTTACACACACACATAAGCTCACGCCTGTATCCCCGAAGGGGTAGACTGAGGCACACTAGCCAACTAGTACACCCACACTTCGCCGAGCTAAACTCCGTCCCAGATGTGATAGAGGGCGAGCATATCGCCATATGGGGCACAAATTCCAGACTCCGGGCTGATATGGAAAAATCCAATATCACTTTGACCGACCCGGCGATCGAACCCGAGACCTCAGGACAGTAGTCATACTGACATACAACCACACCACTGAGGCAGTCATCATGTTTTAGTTTTGAGTAATATGTGTCAGAATGCATGTCCAAGATATCATTTTTTTATCTTTTTTTATATCAGAGACTGGCAAATGAGCGGATGGGTCAGCTGCTGGTAAGTGATCCCCATCGCCCATAGAAACCCAAGACAAGAAAATCATGAGTGCGTTGCCAACCTAAAAGTTTGGATTGGGAAACGGAGGGGGAAATGGGCCACCGAAAATCTAACTCACCGAACGAAACGCGACAGCGAGCTGCCACTTTACGTCGGTTTTCTGTGAGACAGTGGGGTCAAACCGGTCGAGCCGGACCATGGTGTGACGTGTTTACAGCTTGGCTGTACCACTCAAAAATTTAAAAATAGTGTTTTGAGTAGTGAATGGTCAAAGGAATTTATGCCCGATATGGCGATAGGCTCGCCCCCTATCACATCTGGGACGGAACTAAGCTCGGCGAAATGTGGGTGTACTAGTACGCCTTTGCCTACCCCTTCGGCGATACAGGCGTGAGCTTATGTTATATAATGGTCAATTTTGGTGGTGTTCAAAACAGTTTTTTTCAGTTTCGCAATTTCAGTTTGGAAAATCATACTACATTTTAATTTATGCCTAATGTTGAGACAACAAAATTACCCAAAATCTGCATTCTTTGGTCTTGTCTATGTCAGCGATACAAACGTAAAGCTTTATTTCATTATTTTTGGCCTAAAAAGTCATAGACTAGATTACTCTTTCTGTCTACCTACCCTTATCCAACTTTAATGTGGACTCAGCGCTACACAGTTTATTAAGCATATTGCAGAAAGGATTTGGCTTAGATTTTAGGACCGGCTGCCTGCGTGACGTCAACCCCCTATGAGGGATCCAGTCCTGGGCAAATTAAATTAGAAAATTCTTGCCCGACCTGAGAAACGGACCCAGGACCTCCCGATCCACAGCCCGCATATGCTGCCACTAGACCAAGGAGGCGACTTCAGAGTAGATTACCAATTTCTGTAAAAACAGATTCCTCCTACCAAATGTGCCATTCCAACCAAACTTGATATTTCGTATTATCTGTTTTTATTGGTGGAGTGTATTTTTGGTGCATGGTGGTCGGTCCGGAGTCGTTAGTTCATAATTTACCGCGGGGCTGGAGCGTTCGATATGGAGCTTACATTGACACGTGACAAATTTATGAGCCCTCGAACAGAGAGGCGCGGGTAGCGTGGTTATATGGAAAAACAATGTTACTGGAAATATTACCGACTTTGGATGTTAAGCTCTACCACTCAAAAAATAGGAAGTTACACTGTCCTGGAATGACGTAGCTTAACCGTTTCCGTGAAAACCTAAACTAATGTTATGGGTAAAACGATTTGCTTTTTTTATCCGGGAAAAGTGACTACACAACTGCAGGCCAAAAACACCAGCAACCACCTATAGACCTTGTGTCCATCGGAAGCCACCAGTATCATGCTGGCCTGCATAAATGCTTCTTCACACTCAAGGAGCCAATGTTGTAGGAGGGAATACGTATGCCGGCAAACTATTCCACAGCTTCACAGTACGGTAAAGGTAAGAGTTAGCGAACTACTTGGTCGAGATGGTAGAAACTGCGAAGCTTTGGTTGGATTGAGATTGTGGAGAATAATTTCCGAATACTCAGGATTAAGATTATTAAGGTCGCAGGAAGTCGCTGGATGCAGGCCGCTTCCAACAGGTCGATCTGGAAATCTTTGGGGGAGGCCTATGTTCAGCAGTGGACGTCCTATGGCTGATGATGATGATGATGATGACTTAGGATTTTTTAGAAAGTCTGTTTAACATAACTAGGGACATAAAGAAGTAAAATATGTTTAACTTTCTCAAGTCGTTTAAAAATAGATCAGTTGTGGAATGGAAGCTAATTTTTATCAGAACCATGCTTAAAGTAGCCTGCGTTTGAAGTAAGATTTTTTCGAGATTTTATCTAAGCCCCCTTCAGACATCTGATATTCATTTCAAGTGAACACCGTGATAGCTGTATGGCGCAAAGTCACCATTAAGAGGTTATTTTACCGTCCTGAGGTCTCGGGTTCGATCCCCGGGTCGGGCAAAGTGATATTGAATATTAGCCCGGAGTCTGGAATTTATGCCCCTTGTGGCGATAGGTTCGCCCCCTATCGCATCTGGGACGGAACTAAGCTCGGCGAAATGTGGTTGTATTAGTTCGTTAGTGCGCCTGTGCCTACCTCTTCGGGGATACAGGCGTGAGCTAATGTAATGTTTAAATATAAAAATGTAAAATATTTTCTAAGTAATTTAGGACATTAAATTACTGCACGTCACATCTAGATCATAGTATATTCGAAATCTAAAACTAAACAGCCAATTAAAGTTTAAAATAAAAATACCCGTACCAAAAAACAACAAATAAATCTAGATTTAATGGCTTTTACATACAAATAGAAACGGTCTATAATACCTCTATAGGTTTACATCATTATGGTAAAATTTATTATGAAATAACAAAAACAAAACTAATATAATCTACAATAGGTTATAATATAAGGACAAAAAGACAGATCAAAACAACTTACTTCTCCAAATATCAAGGGAGAAATAATATTAAAACGCAAAATATACAAATGTCGGGAAGAAAGATAAAAAGGTTTTATTGCTTCCTTAAAAATTCACCAAAAATCAACAATCCAATTCTATGCGAGTCACAAAGTGGAAAGATGGATTTCGCATCATTAACCGCTACCATTGTTCTTCGAACGATATAATATACATTGAAATAAAGACCAGCCAGATCTCTAGATACCGTGAGCTTGTACTGCGTATATCGGTCCATAAACAACAAACTTTTTCATTATTTGTAATTTTAAGGTATTGTAATATTGCTGAAAATAGGCCTCCCCCAAAGATTTCCAGATCGACCTGTTGGAAGCGGCCTACATCCAGCGACTTCCTGCGACCTTTATCAAGTCGTCGGTCCACCTTGTAGGTGGACGTCCTACTCTGGGAGGTCTATGTTCAGCAGTGGACGTCCTATGGCTGATGATGATGATGATGATGATTGTAACATTGACATTTTGGACAACTGACATCTCAGTTCGACCCATGAAGGCTGTAAAACTTTCGAAACGCCGAAACTACAAAATAAAAACGTATTATATCATATTATAGAATATCATTATTATTAAAAAGATAGCACGACATATGGCTGGTTTCTATTATATAAACTTAATCACGTCGAAAATGAAGCGATTAAATTAAGTTATTAGACGGCATGATTGGCTAATTTTTGGAATCGATAGCCACGCTCAGATTGAGGTCGTTTATTGAAATTGGCTAATAATGTCACACTATTATAATAGTACCAACCAATAATAATTTGTAAGTGCCACGCGGCGTTATTCACTTTAAATTTGGCGGTCGGGTTTCACCAATTGGTAACTTTTAACTATGTGTTTGTGAAGATTTGAGTTGCCCAGAAAGCACAGGAGTATCTAGAAACAACTGTCAGAGAAATATTTTGATAAATTGACCATTGCAGCATTTAAAGCTGTCCGTCTACAAAGCGCATTGTTCATATTGATTTCTTAAAAAATATTGTAAACGACTTGTACCTTGCACAGCATTTTCACGTTTGCACCTTTTCCAGTTTCATTAAATCTCATTAACTTTTAAGTAAGGATTTGAACAATAATATTTTATTTGTTCTCTCTAATGTTGCAACGCCCCTTACAATTGAAGCCACTTCTCCTGCACTAAAACAGTACACAAAACATGCATTTTTTATCTATGGTTCATTGTTCTACATGCAGGATACAGCTAAAATCGTTGTTTTGTGTTTGTATTTTGATGTAACGCTTCGAGAAAAACTAGGTAGTGCGGGAGACGCGGCTTTATAAATGATCATTCGAGTTATCTTCGAGTTAAGTGCGAGTTTCCATGGTAGACTGCTATACAAACACTCGTAAAATACTTCGATATTATCCGCGCAATAGGTTTAATGTCTTACGTAGAGCGAGACAGCGGGTGGGAGCGAGACGGGTGTAGAGGAAGTGTGCACTGTTCAAATACAGGCGATTACGTCGCGAAACCGAAATGGAAGACCGTAGACTCCCAAAGGGACTAATGCATACAGAACGGCGGGTAAAGTGCTCTACATCATTGGGGAGTATTTTAATGGCTTTCCTTTGGATTACATAGAAATAATAATCGAATAATTGAAGATATTTGTCTTTTTTTTTATAGCAGAGATTGGCAAACGAGCAGATGGGTCACCTGATGGTAACTGAACTCCACCGTCCATAGATACCCAAGACACAAAAAGAATCATGCGTTACCAACCTAAAAGGAGGAAATGTAAGGGGAGGGAAGGGGATTAGGAAAGGGAGTGGGGAAAATGGCCACCGGAAATCTCACTCACCGAACGAAACGCGACAGCAAGCTGCCACTTTACGTCGGTTTTCTGTGAGACAGTGATATCTAACCGGTCGAGTCGGCCCATTCGTGCTATAGACGTTATTGTCTACAGCGTGGCTCTACCACTTGAGGTATAATTTTAGAAAGCTCTAAGCCTTTTAGAAGAAAGAAAAAATATTATTACTCCTACAGTGGTGCCGTGGCTTGGAATAGGAAGAAATGTACCATGTTCTCCTGCCAAAGATCATGGGCGACGGTAACCTCCTACCATCAGATGGGCCGTCAGCTCATGTGCTTATAAGCGTACAGCATACTTATAATAGATACAAAAGAACTTCGTAGAATTATCCATTAAGCATTAAACACCAACAATACAACTTTCTTTGGCAACCTACCCTTATCTTATGTTACAGAGAGGATTCGGCTTATTTTTTTATGACAGGCTGCCTGCCTGACGTCACGCCCTTTTGTGCGATCCGTTCCCGAATCGAATTGAAAACCTGTAGCCTAATTTTTGACACTCGATTTAGGGCGACTTGCACCACTATTACTAACCTATAGTTAGTCCTAACCTCAAGTTAAATTGAAAACAAAATATGTGAAGGACATGTAATTAATTACATGTAATTAATTAAATATCATCATATATTATCTATAATTACATGTAATACATTACATGTCCTTGTCCACATGTCCTTCATATATTTCTTTTTCAATTTAACTTGAGGTTAGGACTAACTGTAGGTTGGTTATAGTGGTGCAAGTCGCCCTTAGTGACTTCAAATTCCACCGAAATCAAGTAAAAAAGTGCACTAATTCACGTAAAAAATTATCGAATGACAAGTTATCGAATCCAATGCAACATTAGCGAACTTTTCAACTCGAATTCGATAGAATTTTAAGTTACTAAATGAAATCACTGCTGGACATAGGCCTCCCCCAAAGATTTCCAGACCGACCTGTTGGATTTGAATCTTTGCGGGAGGCCTATGTCCAGCAGTGGACGTCCTGTGGCTGATGATGATGAAATGAAATCAATTCATATTCGAAGTCGAAAAGAGTGTCAAAAGTAGCATTGCTTTATCTCAAGAACTCTTCTTCTGCCTGCCCTTATCCCACCTAATGTGGGATCGGCGCAACACACTTTTTCAAACATGTTGCAAAGAGGATTTGGCTTAAGTTTTTACGACCGGCCGCCTGCTTGACGTCAACCACCTATGAGGAATCCAGTCCCGGGAAAATTAAATTAGAACATTTTCTTTGCCCGACCTGGGAATCGAACCCAGGACCTCTCGGTCCATAGCCCATACATGCTGCCACTAGACCAAGAAGGCTTTATCTCAACAACAATATAATTAAAAATAATAAATAGAGCATACTCCCCACCGCTCGCGCCACACGAAGCAGTCGCGGGCGAATTTCGGCATTTCAGACACAGTGGATGCCTCCGAAGATTTCAATCAACCGATCTTTACTCTGCAGTCTCCAACGCCGCGGGCGTGTCTGCCTTCAGTTTTATAAAGCCTATTCTTACTGTGTATTACCATGAAATAATATGTGCATTGTACATTTATAGTAATAAATACAAAGTTTGTGTGGATATTTGATCCTCAATCACGCCAGAACGGCTGAACGAATCTGGATGAAATTTAGCACAGATAGATTATATTCTAAAAAACTTAACAGACCGACTTCAAAGCTTATCCGATCGTGACCAAATACAGACGAATTGAGGACCTTCTCCTTTTTGGAAGTCGTTCGAAAAGCACAAGCTACTTTTTCTCCCTATTTTTACGGATTCTATCACGATTAGGTTTTAATTATTATTCCCAATAATTCAATGTATAATATTCGCGTAAACTTAAGAAATCAGTACCTTTTATCCCGGAAAAATGTTCGGTTCCCGTGGTATAGATTTGTTATTATATATCTACGTGAACAAAGTCGCGGGTCACAGGTAGTATAGTGTAATTACAATGCTTTCTTTCGATTTTTTTATGCCGCTGTGAACTTATTAAAGTGGACCGATTTTCAAAATTGTGTTCTATAGAACTTATTCTAAGGTCGTCGCCATGGCCTAGTGGCAGCATATATGGGCTAAGGACCGGTGGGTCCTGGGTTTGATTCCCAGGTCGGGCAAATAAATTTTTCTAATTTGATTTGCCCGGGACTGGATTCCCAGAGGGGAGTTGACGTCAGGCAGGCAACTGGTTGTAACAAACTAAGCCAAATCCTTTCTGCAACATGCTTAAAAATGTGTTTCGCCGATCCCGCATTAAGGTGGGATGAGGGCAGGTAGAAAGAACGAACTTAGTTCAAGGGTCTCACATTTTGTTAAAAATCTAATAAAGGAGTGCGGAGTAAACTCTTCAATAACGGACATCATAGCCGTCTCGATTGCTAGAAACACCACTTTATCTGAGCTGGGATCTGAGCTGCCAACTTAAAAGGAGGGAATTGAAGGGGAGGGAAGGGGATTGGGACAGGGAGTAGGGAAATGGGCCACCGGAAACCTCACTCACCGAACGAAACGCGACAGCAAGCTGCCACTTTACGTCGGTTTTCTGTGAGACAGTGGTATCTAACCGGTCGAGCCGGCCATTCGTGCTATAGACGTTACTGTCTACAGCGTGGCTCTACCACTTGGGGAAATTTGACGCTGATCAGCGTTCAAGAAACCAAGCGTTAGTACTCAGGCACTATAGTTTACCTGGTCGTATATTAATCTAGGCACTTGCACGTGAAAGATCACGTGTCCCGTTGCAGGAGCCAACAGTTAGTCGGTGTTAAGTAGCAGACGTGGTGCTACTAGCAGCGAGTAATGTTTGTGCTATACGGTCTTACTTATAAAAACAGTTTAACTGGGCAAATGGTAAATAATAGCCTGTCCCTTTTATTTTCAAACAATGTGACACAAGGAAAAATAGTAACAGGCTAATCTTAGCCATTTACTCAGCTAAACTGTTTTAATAAATAAGGCCCATAATCGCTTGTAGATTAGCGTTTTGAATATAACCAGTAGCGTGAATTCAAAGTGTCTTACACCATGATTATCAAATGGTGTTCAAATTAACATTCAACCGGCAGAACATTGTTTTCATCATCGTTGTTAAAATACTTCGACAATCTGACTTCGAGGCGTTCGTTCGGTTTCGTATATAACAACTCAATTTTGACTTCGAAATTGACCGATGAGAATTGATTGGGAATAAGGATTAGTCATAGTACGAAAGGCATACATAAGGCATACGCATACGAAAGGCATACATAAGGCATACGCATACGAAAGGCAATGCAATCTGTGACTTCGCGTCAGGTTTTTGGGAGACCGCGGTGACCATCCGGTCGACCTGGCCCATTCACGCTATGAACAAGCCAAAATTGTTTACAGCGCGGCTTCACCACAGATATCACCTTATTATCTATCTCTTTATATCCTTCTGTTGCGTCCCAGACCGGTGTAGCTGTGTAAGCCGACTAGGTCGGGCTGCCAGCTGTAGGGCCAAAAAAAAACTGTTGCGTAGATGCACTTCGCATTTTCTCCGCTCCGCTCTTCATCTACCCCGGTACCCGCTACGAGTAAGACCGCGTCACACTGCCCGCGCCGCCCAACAACGCGTGTTAATCAGTCAGATCACGGTTAATTGCCGACTGGAGTGCGAAATGCGGGCTTAGTGATGAAATTATCTGCACTTCACTGTTGATTTATAGTTGATTAAATGTTAACGTTTTAACAACGTCCCAGATTTGTTTATTGTTAGCTAATGATGTCGTTTATATTGGATTCAATTATCGAGTTATTTTATGTGTATTTTATATCCATAGGTTGAGGTTTAAATAAAAGGCCAGAATAAGTCTCCTATAAAAGCTTATTTATAGCAGGGTCATCTAGGGTTAAGTGATCTCTACCGCCCATGATAGCAATAGGAATACCCAGAAATTTCACCCAGTGTTGCCAACCGTAAAATAACTGAGTAGGAAATCAATCTTAACGTTTTCTTGGTAATACAGCGACAATTTCTCTAACTTGTTGGAGGCGGCATAATAAACATTACATTAACGTCTCGGCCACCGGTGGCCGAGCTGCCTGTCACTATATAAATATTCATCTCGTTTCTGCTAGTATGGTAGACCATAGACTGGGTCAGTCACATAGGTGGTGACCTGTCATCTGACCGACCTGCGACTTTGCCTCTCTCTCATTAAAAAGATCATTGTGAGAAGCACTAGAGAAATGCTCGTAATTTTTTATACATTCAATGTACACTCGAGATTTTTCACATATTTTAGCATTGAAAATTGCTAAATTATGTTTAAAGTTCTAATCAGTAATCTAATTTGTTCAAAACTCATTTTATTCGAATTGTATTATGAATTGACCAACTTTTTTCATTTATTCCTGGGTTTGTAACAAAGGAAAACTTTGCATAGCTAGGTCCTGTATGGATTTCAGTGGAATATCCATATTCAGCAGGTCTGTGCTTCAGAATTTCAATGAAGGTTTAATAAGTGGAGAAATCTGATTATGCGGCAAATAAGGATGTTGAGAAAATTCAAATACTTTTTTATAGAGACTGGACAACGAGCAGGTCAGTAACAATACTGATGGTAAGTAATCTCCACCGCCCAAAGATACCCAAGAGAAATAAATAACAGTTTGAAAAACAAAACAAAATACACGCTTTTATACCAATTAAAATAAATTTTCGGTAAGAAAAGTTAGTTCTAGAGCGATATAAATCAGTGTAGAAAATTAGAATAAAATTTTTAGATAAGGGCCAAATAAGGAGTTCTCGTAACCGACGAGCGTGCATGAAAAGACTGATGACTGTGGAAGAAGCGAAAGAGGTGTGTTTGAACCGAGGCAATTGGCGCTCCTTAGTCTCTGCCTACCCCAACGGGAAACAGGCGTGAGTTTATTATTATGTAAAAAATTCCGGACTCCAGTAAGCAGAAAGACTCTCTATTATTTTTTTCTGAAACTGTGTAAATATGCAGGTCCCCCTTTTCAACTTAAATATTTATTGAAATGTCTATTATCCATCATCAGGTTAAACTTGGAATGAATCTAATCACAAGATTAGACAATTCATTAATTTCCGTGGCGCGTCAAGAGATGGCGCCGCTTCTGAATTGCATCGCGATGTCAAGATTCTCCGCTGTGTGTATGATAGTTTTATACGGCTAACGAGTAACGCGTGAATGATGAAACGTTACTCAACTTTGACTCCCCTTCACATTGATTTCCATCATGCAATATGACAGACAAGGCGGCCTTAAACGTCATAAGGCGAACTTAAGTGTATGAACTATATCATTTGGCGATAAGTCAACAACTATAATACAAGTAGTGATGTGGATAATCGATTAATAATTGATGATTTATCATAATCGATTATTTTTTAAAGATGTATTATTATAACATTATTAATCGATGGGGATGGTTGGCGCTCACTTGGGGAGGACTGAAAAATAATCGATTATCCACATCACTAACTACAAGACCCTAGAGCTCATACATCGCCAAATAAACACCAATAAGTTACATTAGAAGAAAATATACATGTAATTAGTTATTTGAAAACCAACGGTTTTAATGTTATAATACCACCGAATATTATCAGCTAAGAAATGTAATTTTGTTTGTATGTAATCATAACTTATCCACTTTAACTTAAATCGTTTGTAAGAAGTTTTCAGAAATGGCATGATATCACAAGATAAAAGCTGGTAAGGGTTACCTTACAAATTGGTTCTTATAAATGGTGTATTTACCCGGGACTGGTTACCTCTAGAGGAGGTTGACGTCATGCGGGCAGCCGGTCGTAAAAACTAAGCCGAATACTTTCTGCAACATGCTTGAAAAAGTGTGTTGCGCTGACTCCACATTATGGGATAAGGCCAGGAAGAAAGATATTGTCTCGGCATAGGTATCGAGAGGAGAGTTTGTCGCGTCCTTGGTCTAGTGATTGTTTTCCGATTGTCAAAATTCTTTTTGAGTTCGATAGAGCTTATTTCAAGGGTGGTCCCATATAAATTTGGTCACGATTAGTAAGTTGGAAGTCGGTCAATTAAGTTTTTAAACTTGTGATTATTTTTCTCCCCAATTCATGTCGGAGAGTATACTGGAATGAGATTCAATTCGAAGCTGATTTAAACTATGCTGATAATACAGATTATCTGTGGACTAAGGTGACTGATGACGTTTTCTAGAGCTTGAGAGACATTCCAAGTAAACTAAGATCACATTTTTAGGTAATTTGGGAACCGCTAGCAATAGTTTATGCCGATATTTACTTTTAATTTAGGTAAAAAGACGCCGGATCCGCCGGATTACCGGATCCGGAAAACCGGATTGCAATCCCTAGTCTAGTGGCAACTGGCACCATATATAGTCTGTGGACCGAGAGGCCCTAGGTAAAAAAAATGATTTGGAAAAGGGAGGGCCATTTGGGTCTCCATAATTCTCATTTATCGACTTCAAAAAAGGAGGAGGTCCTCAATTCCTCTTTAATGTTACGCGATATCTCCGCCAAATGTTTAAAGATCCTTTTTGGCTTCGATATAACTTATTCCAAGGGTGGTTCCATATAAATTTGGTCACGATGACATAAGTTTTGAAGTCGGTCCGTTAAGTTTTTAACGTTGTGATTTTATAAATAACGACTGCCTTGGTGGCGTGGTGGTATTTCGGTACGACTACGGTTCTGAGGTCTCGGGTTCGATCCCCGGGTCGGGCAAAGTGGTATTGGATTTTTCCATATCAGCCCGGAGTCTGGAATTTGTGCCCGATATGGCGATAGGCTCGCCCCCTATCACATCTGGGACTGAACTAAGCTCGGCGAAATATGGGTGTTCTAGTTCGCTAGTGCGCCTCTGCCTACCCCTTCGGGGATACAGGCGTGAGCTTATGTATGTATGTATGTATGTATTTTATAAATAAAAACATACATATTACAAAACGCCTGAAACGCCTTCCAGACAACCTTTAAACACTTGTAAGGCATAAATACATACTCAAACATTCTTTTTATTGCACATTTTTTTCAACAATATTTCGTGATAATTTCACTCGTTTGGTTCAAGGAGTTACAAGTTCCAATATTAATATCTCAGCGTCATATATCGGGATAAAGCTTAGTGCACACAATATGTTCGTGTTCGAATATTAAACCGAACGGACACCTGCGACTCGTTCTCAGCCTGTCTGTGTCGACAGATAGTGCGGACAAGTTACGTGTTTATTAACAGAGTTTGAAATTCAACACAATCTATCGTTATATCTTGCTTAAATATGGATTAGAAAATAAAAATTTCATGTCACCACGTATTGTATACAATATACTGCCTCCGTGGCGTGGTGGTATTTCGGTACGACTACGGTTCTGAGGTCTCGGGCTCGATCCCCGCGTCGGGCAAAGTGATATTGGATTTTTCCATATCAGCTCGGAGTCTGGAATTTGTGCCCGTATTGGCGATAGGCTCGCCCCCTATCACATCTGGGACGGAACTAAGCTCGGCGAAATGTAGGTGTTCTAGTTCGCTAGCACGCCTCTACCTACCCTTTCGGGGATACAGGCGTGAGCTTATGTTATGTAATTAATTTGAAAGCTTTGTCATTGATTTAGTTAATGATATCTCGGCTTAATAATAAAGAGACCCGTAATGAGTATATATTGATTTATCGCTTAATTTTTGGAATGAGCTCTTTGTTAAACTTTGTAACAGATCAAAGATAACTCCATTGATATTGAGTGATGGTAAATTGGAACAAGATTATTTTAGTTTGAAGTTTCTTTGGTAAAATATTTTAATTGAATTCCATTACTCAAATTTATTTCAAAGTATTTTTCAAGAAAATACCTAAGGCATAACCATTCCATTCCATAGTTATGGACGGATGATTATAATTATAAATAAAAAATCATTTATAACTATGATGAGGTGATTAATGTAACGTTACGATTTTCGTTAAAGTAAGTATGACATGTTATAAAGTATTTTTATACATATTTGGGCTGATCATTGGGAATTAGCAAATCCAATTTTAATTATTTTACCCATCACAAAACTATCTTAAATAATAATACCTCAACAACACAAATAAATACGAAATATCAAAATTGTGCGCGTTCCCAGATTGGTGCATTCATGATTGCGCGACAACTCATATTCCCGCCGCGCCGGGCGCACCTGCGATAGATTGCACCCGACTCCCGAGTCCCGACAGAACGTTGACGACATTTTCGACGTAGTTCGGCTTCGAGCGCTTGTGTACTCTCACCTTAGTGAATGGTTTCAGCAATTGCTTGTTCTGAGATTTTATGGTTGTGTGTTCAAAATAAGTTTACCTTTGAACCCGTTGGAGGCGGTACATATATATGTTTCATAAGCGTCCCGGCCATCGGTGGCCGAGCCGCCAGTCACTATATACCGGTTAAAAAAGGTGGATAATTATTTTAATTTTATCGACCGATTTCCAAGAAGGTCTTCAACTTGTCTGATTTTAGAAATTCTTTTTGTGTTCGATAGAGCTTATTTCAAGTGTGGTCCCATATAAATTTAGTTACGATCGGATTTGAAGTCGGTGCGTTAAGTTTTAAACTTGTGATTATGTATGTTCAACGATAACTCCGAGATAGGTCGACCGAATTGGATGTTTATTTTTGTTTGAAAGTTCCAAAGTGGTTCTCATGTGAATTTCAAAAATTACGAAATAAATAAAGTTTAATAAAACTTCAGTTAGTAAAAAAAATCACAGGATGAAAAGTTACCGACTACAAAAAGAAATAATTATGTTAGTTTTTGTCTACCCTAATCTGAATGCTATGCACGCCATTGTTAGTGTATGGTACCCGTCGGAGGCGGCACATATACAGAGAGATCGTCCTGGCGCTCTACCACCTTTGATAAAGTGATAAAGTAAAAAAGTTTGAAGAAAACCGTCTTCGCACACTCGATTCAAAGCGCCAATTACGTAAAGAAAAACCTAAGCTTTCCTACACGTATACATACAACACCGCAGGCCTACTCTACTGCCATACGTGTCGTAGGGTATTTAAAAGCAAGTTTGGTCTAGCGAGCCATATACGGGCTCATGATAGGAATGATCCTTGACAGAGTGTCCTAAGGTCGCCATCATCGAAATCGATGAGGAGGACTATATATATATATGTTACATAAGCGTATGGGCCACTGGAGGCCGAGCCGCCCGTGGCTATTTAAATAGTCACGGGCAATACGGCATTAACGGCATTAATGCCGAGTAGTGAGATCAGCAATTGTATTATCACCGAGCAAAAGGTCGAAGGTCAAGGAGATTAAACTTATCCACTTATCTTAAGCGCCAAACACTCATTTCCTATCATGGTTGGAATGGAAGGTGAGGGAAAAGGGATTGGGAAAGAGAGAGGCAATTGGGCTACCGGTGATCTCACTCATCGAACGAAATGCGACAGTGAGCTGCCACTTTACGTTGGTCTTCTGTGAGACAGTGGTATCAAACCGATCGAGCCGGCCCATTCGTTTTGTAAACGTAATTGTCTGTAGCGTGGTTCTCCCACTCAAAAGTGTTTCTTCATATCACTTATAAAGTTATAACACCCTTCATCATCGCCCTTAGATATTTAATTAATCATCCTCCAATCTATGACAGTTTCCACAATTTCCCGGCTCATTTTCCTTCACTAAATATAAAAGTTCATAGTTTCCTATTGTGTTGAAACGCATTGTCTGGACTCCTGTTGAGATAGCGTCTAATTAATTCCCATTCTAGGAAGATGTCGCCACCTTGGTCTAGTGCCAGCATGTATGGGCTGTGGACCGGGAGGTGGTGGATTCGATTCCCAGGTCGGGCAAAGCAAATTATCTAATTTAATTTGCCCGGGACTGGATCCATCATAGGGAGTTGACGTCAGGCAGGCGGCCGGTCGTAAAAACAGCCAAATCCTATCTGCAACATGCTTGAAAAAGTGTGCTGCGCCGACCCCACATAGGGTGAGATAAGGGCAGGTAGAAGATGTTCTAGGAATGTTTTGTCACTTGGATATTCTGGATATTGGAATTTGTGCCCGATATGGCGATAGGCTCGCCCCCTATCACATCTGGGACGGAACTAAGCTCGGCGAAATGTGGGTGTTCTAGTTCGCTAGTGCGCCTCTGCCTACCCCTTCGGGGATACAGGCGTGAGCTTTTGTTATGTTTATATTCTTGGCTGTTATTGGTTTTCTAGTGTACTAAATATATGTTTTATCCATTCTAAATATTACACCAGTTATCCCCTGGAGTAGGCAGTGAAGAAACTAGTGAACCCACTTTTCGAGAAACATTTCCGTCATGATATAGGGGGCAAGCTTATTGCTGCAAACATCGAGCATAAACGGCCTTCGAGCTGCTACTACTGAGTACAACAAAACTAATATCACTTGAGAACAGATCCGGAGTCGATCCCGATACCTCAGTACGGTAGTCACTACGCGTGTACTGTAACTAGGACAGTATTTGTATTTACCCCATATTTTATTTACCGAAGAAGTATGTAGAAGTTTTTAGCTCGTGGCCCCATTCGCATTAGGTCCATTTTATGCTAAAAATTGTATTAAAATGCAAAATAGTTTCTTATCAACGAAAAAAATTAGAATAAAATGACGACACACTTCAGTATTTTTTTTTATTTGGGTTGCACGGACGTTGCTTGGACAACCAAGGGTATGTTAATTGGACTACAGCTTAACCTTTTGGGCACTAAGGCTGAGATTTAAAGAGCGAACTTCGACTAAGTTTGAGTTAAAGAAAATAACTCAGTGAGGATTTGGAATTTTCAAATCGAACTTTGAAGGATTACTTAGTCCGAGTCATTTTTTACAAGCAAACGTTGCTTAGTCTATATGTCAGCCTGATTATCTTGTAAAAAATGGCTTGGACTAAATCTAAATTCGATTAAAAATTCCAAGTCCTCATCAAGTTCGTTTCTTTGACTCAGACTTTCCAAGTTCGCTCTATAGATCTCAGCCTAACGCTTGAAACTGATATTTTAAGGTAAGAGTAACCATTTACCTTTATAATAGGTCTATAAATTTACATCAGGGTTTAACAATTCTAGCAAAGAATTCACAGGAATAACTGAGCTTTGTAAAAAAACTAAGTATCTAAAGCGTGTTCGTATTGGCTTAGCGATTCCATCGTGAATTGTACCCCGGTGGGTATTCAGACGATCTCACTATTCAGAGATCACGTCCGTGGAGCGATCGGCGCGAAGCAGGAGAGCTGGCGGGAGAGGGAGCGATAGCGATTTGAATTGACGCTATGTTATGGTTATTTATGGTGTTATGTCTCACATCAATAATATTATTAATTTTAGCAAATCCTAAATCTATCTATTCTATCTTATTGTGTCCTACTGCTGGGCAAAGGACTCCCCCATCTTTTTACACTGTTCTCTGTCATGGGCTAGTTCAGTCCACGTAGGCTCGTGGAGTGGAGACCTTCCGACGGCTGGCGACGCGACGCCGTGGTAGACCCAGGAAGAGATGGCGTGACGATATGGATGTCTAAATCGATTTAAAATTATTTTTTGATATGTGACGATTGTTAATGAATTTCATTCGTTGTTAATCTGTATTTATTTATTTATTAGGACAACATAACAGATTACAATCACATCATTACAATTACAATACCAACTATGTTTACATTGTCTTATTCTAGATTGTGACCCAAAACATGTTGCCACATCACAATAATTACAAAATTAAACATAATAAACAGCTAGGTAGCTAATCTTACATTCGACTATTATTATTATACGTAGTACGTTAATATAGAGGTAGAGGTATTATTTACAAAAACTTTGCTGTTATAATTATATTATATTAAATGTTACAGAACACACAGTCCTTGCTTCCACTAGCAAGCATTAGTGAAATAAATTATACCCATAGTCTGATTCTTTGCTGTTTTCAACCATTTTGGTACAGGACTTCAGTTGCTGCCACACATCCCGATCCGGTTCGATCCGACCTTTCATCATTCTGCAACACATCTGTACTCTTTTTCTATGACTTCCTCCTCTTCTCACTCCAAAACTGTCTGCCTAAATAACATTTCTTAGACAGTTCAATAACCGCTTCATCTTCTGTATAAGACCAAACAGTACACGTTGAAGGCAAGCGTCGACTGGTAAAAAAACGTGTCTAGGAGATGTTACAATGGCCGAGATGGTAGCCGAGGCAGACACCGGCAAATGTATGAAGGGCAAAGATTTCTTCCTTTTACACCCGCCTCGATTTCACACCACAGAACTGATAGTTATCATAGCGGATAGTTATCATAGTTTTGAAATAAGTTAGTATCATGTCTAAATTGTTGCTGAATTTAGAATATGTACCGGTTTTTATTATGAATATCCAAATTAGCTAAATCATGACTCGTTTGGCATGAACTGGCGTCCTCGACGTGACTGACTCCAATCAGTTCGCCTAACTTTATATTTAATTTCGGAGAGTTGTTTAACACAAAAGTATATTATAACATATGTATACCATAGGTTTGATTCGCTTAGGACTGGAAATATAGCCAATATAAACACTGGAAATATTACGATTGCCAATCAAATATTTGATGAAAATATTAAAAAAACTTTACAACACAATTTATTTTAAATCGCTAATAATGAACAACAATTGGACCGTGTTATGCAGAAGTGATCCAACCCACAAAAAAAAAAGTTATTAATGCCAACATGTTCTAATCCATTAATAGACTATATCGGTGTCAATTTTTTTTGTATTTTTGTAGGTTGGATAATTTCTGACCAACACGGTCCAATTTACGTTCATACAAACTTTCGCTGTTGTGTGAATGAAACAGGCGTAGATTCGCGAATGTTCGTTCGGTTAGTGTGGACCCGGCATAAGAATCATTACTTCGCATACTTTATTTAGGTACCGAAAAGTCGAAGTTAATTATAACATTAAAACATTTTAAATATGTTACAAAAAATCAATGCACGACTTTCAATCGCTAAAAATAACCACCGCGGGCACATCAAATTGCTATAACAAAATTAAGTATACCTCAATTTTAAAAGCAAGGCTCATTTCTCCTTTTCATTCAGGCAACCTTAGGCCATTCAGTGCTCGAGTTCAGCTCGATTCATTTACGAGCGTCTCAGGCCTCAGGCCGCGTTATTTAAAAAGGAGAATTTCTAGAAAAATGCCGCCAGACGTGTGCTTTGAGTATGGGCTCATTATGAGTTTTCTTTGAATACATGGGGCGTTCATTAACGGAGTAGAGTGCGGTGCAAAGGAATTTTTCATTTGGCCTTGTATTGAGTTCCATCGCCTTGCTATTGCCACGTGGATTGAGTTTAGATTCAATTGAAATTGGATTCTTTTACTTCAATTTAATTACTCAATCTTTTAAGAAATGTGGACTTATAAATATCTTTTGCTAGACTGTTTATTTTATAAAATATATGCATCTTTCATTTGTAGATGAGGCCTTTGCCCAGCATTACATACACTCACGCCTATTGCCCTCAGAGGGGAAAGCAGAGGCGCATTTAATGCACCCACTTTTTGGCAATCTCTTAAAAAATTAACTAAAAAAATTCTTCTCTTAAAAAATGGCTTCCACGCATTTGCGATGATTTTGCCAAAGTTAAGGTAACGAGAGCAATTATCAAGTTTTTGTAATGATCATAAGACACAGATGTGGACGATCTCAAAGTCCTGTTGGAAATTCTTCCAGTGTGATGCCTCTAAGATGACCTTCTCTCAGCGAATTGACCGAACAAAGCTAGTCAACGCGCCAACTAAAACTCATCAAAGATCACCGGTTAAAAAGTTTCCTTGTTGTACTGTCCATCTCCGCAGAAGTTTTGTGCATAAAACCACATCACTTTAAAACTACAAACAGAACTTTAGACAATAATATGATAATAATTTTAACTAGCGACCCACCTTGTCAGAATTCCCGGCAAAATCTTTTGGCAACCTTATTTCCATAACAAATGTGATTAATAGCGGTAGGCTCATACCCATAAGCCTACCGCCATTTTAAGCACAAAATCCAGACCCTGAGCTGATATTGAGCAGAAAAAAACCCATATGACTATTCGACTCAGGGATTGAACCCGATACCCCAGGATGGTAGTCGAACCGTAATACAACTACGCCTCCGGTTATCAGTAAACAGAAAAAGTGGTGGATCCCACCCACGCGGATAAGATTTCTAGTTAAAAGGTTTGTGTTTAAGAATTTCGAGTGTCTTAGTTTTATTAATATAAGGTGTATTTTGTTTCAGATCTTCCAGTTCCTGGAAGTCTGTAATTACGAGGTAAGTATCTGCTTAAAGCCTTTTAGCTAAAGTTGTTCATAGAAATAATTACGAATGTTAATAAGGTATATTCAACAGCGACAGCTCAGTTGGGAATGATACGGACTGCCGAGACAAGTGTCGGAGGTTCGAGACCAACCCCAAAATGAAGCATACACCTCTGACTTTTCTATGTTAAGTGTGTTTTCTTTGTGAAATATCGCTTGGTGTAACGGCGAAGGAAAACATCGTGAGGACACCTGCATACCCGAGAATTTCTCCACAAGAATTTCGAAAGTATGTGAAGTCTACCAACCCGCATTAGGCCAGCGTGGTAGACTAAGGCCTAACCCCTCTCATTAGTAGAGGAGGCCCGTGCCCAGCAGTGGGACAGTAATATTACAGGGCTTATATTATTATATTATTATTAAGGTATATTCAGCCTTGAGAATTCTAAATATTTAGAGTTTTTTTAAAAAAAATTATATTAAATCATCACAGTAGATGAATAATAATTGTAAATCTATAAATATTGCTTTAGATATTTAAACGAATTCTAAACATACGCACCCTTTTGGCTTTACTTGTCTATAAAAACCCAGGCCCTACACACGACATCGCTCCTGCCCTTTCATCAAATTATCTAGGGTCTAATTTATAGCCAAAATCTAACATAACACGCCATTATGTAAACAAAGAGGTTTCATTATACCTTTATTGTTCTCCTTAAAATTTCCAGACATTAAAATTTATCAGTATTCCAGCCACTTAAATAATTTTCTTAAGGGGTACAATTTCTTACCGGTTTATTGTAAGATCGTACCCTTAACGATGTTAATTCGGAATTAATTCTCGTGATACGGCCCCTTGATTAAAACTTGATTAGGAGATAAATCTTGCGTTGTTTTGTTGAGAAGTCATTTGGTGGAGTCTGGGCGGTACTCAATGTATGTAACAATAAATTACACGTGTGAAGTGCTTTGCTATAATGGGTTTTAATGGGGGTTATTTATGGAGTGTAAATCTTGGAGGCTGAGGAGCTATTCTATCGGTAGCAGATAATATTATAATATGGACGTAAAAAAAAGATGAATGGAGCTAGATTGAAAATGAAGCTGGATTTTCAGCCCTTTCGATCTATCGACACGTAATGGCGGCGACTGAGCGTGTTATGATTATATTCAAGATTTTTCTCTTGTTACTATTGGGTACTTGACTATGTTTTTATTTTATTTTATATTCATTTTTAGATGTAACTAGCTGACCCAGCGAACTTCGTTCCGCCTAACAGTCGATTCTTTATTTTTTTTTTAAATTATGTCTGAAATAAACGTAGCCTATGTTACTCCTTATTACATCAGCTACCTGCCAATAAAAGTCCCGTCAAAATCGGTCCAGCCATTTCAGAGATTAGCCGGAATAAACAGACAGACAGACAAAAATTGAAAAAAATGTTATTTTGGTGTATATACATATATTCATATACATGTAGTAAAAAACGGTTATTTCAATATTACAAACAGACACTCCAATTTTATTTATATGTTAGCAAATAATACAAACAAGAAACCCTTTTGCAAAAACAGCATCGAATCGTCATCGAAAGTAATTCATATTTTAAAATCTGCAATGAGCAAGAGTGGGGGCGTAGTGGGGACATCTTGCTATCGCTTTCCAACGCACGTACCCTTATGGCCATGACGTGAATATAGTAACGCTTCTCTTTCCTGCGGTTTGTAGGTTACACCAAACTTCAAAGGCACAACTTTTTTTATTTTTGAGAATATTTCGATCTGTGTGTGTGTTTTAGATGACGTAAATTTCATACATAATTAATAAAAAAAAACTGTTAATTACCCAATTATTTTGACTGCTGTAGCAGAACTTCGCATGATCAGGCCGATAACCCGCCACGTTTAAAAATATTTTATTATCCTACAACCCGAATTGCGGCGAATGCAATATTGCTTTTTAATAATTGCGCAACGAATAACCGTCTCTAATGACAGATAGCAAGGTTTCAACTCGCTCGACAGTATTTAACATGTACTGTTCACGGTTACACCACGCATACAATATTTCCCTTTTGTGCTTGGAAAATTTAATAAGCATTTAACACTTCAAAGCTCTTGTGCCAAGCAATTTAACGTAGTCGACGAAAAACACAGCGTTTTCGGTAACCGACGTAATTGGTTTAGACTACGGTCTAGACTGGGAGACAGACGTTTTTGGAAGAGCCTAGTTGAAGCATATGTATTATTAATAAATATTAAGTAATATTTTAGACTGGTAGAGCCACGCTGTAGACAGTTACGTCTATAGCACGAATGGGCCGGCTCGACCGGTTTGATACCACTGTCTCACAGAAAACCGACATAAAGTGTCAGCTTCCTGTCGCGTTTCGTTCGGTAAGTGAGATTTCCGGTGGCCCTTTTACCCCTCCTTTTCCCATTCCCTTTTCCGTCCCCTTCCATTCCCCCATTTTAGGTTTGCAACGCACCCATGATTCTTTTTGTGTCTTGGGTGTCTATGGGCGGTGGAGATCACTTACCATCAGGTGACCCATCTGTTCGTTTGCCAGGCTCTGCTATAAAAAAAGCCTTACCTTATTGTACCAGACTTAGAACATGGGACATTTTTCTTCCATTATTACATTTCTGTAGGTCGACCATGAGTTTTTTTTTTGGCATTTCACGTTAGCGACTACGTAAATATTTGTAAGATAAACACCCGAGCGCCTCTAGCGGTTACGTGGGAAATCTCATTGTGGTGCTACCAGTAATAAACAACATTTTTGACACGACTTCATTTTCACATAGCCCATAGACTCGGCTTCCATAAAGTTGTGCAGCTCCTGACCAACTCGGCGGGAAAAAGATTAATTAGCACCGAAAACAGCGAGGCGACGCTTTAAAGCGCTTTTATCGCTTACAGTGTAATCACTGGGCGAATGAGCAAATTGATGCACCCAATGCAACCTTATTGTCAACGCAGTAACGACTATTTCCATCTGCAGTGTTCAAATGCAGCGGCTTAGTATAATGTTTTAAAAGAAATATTGTGTCATTTTATATTCGTGTAGGATTTAAATGTTTTTTTGGCCGAGACTGAAAAACGAGCAGATGGGTCACCTGATGGTAAGTGATCTCCACCGCCCATAGACACCCAAGACACAAAAAGAAACATCGGTGCGTTGCCAACCTAAAAGGAGGGAAATCGGGATAGGGAAAGAGAGGGAGGGAATTGGGCCACCGGAAATCTCACTCACCGAAAGAAACGTGAGCTGCCACTTTACGCCAGTTTTCTGCAGGACAATGGTATCAACCCAGTCGAGCCGGCCCATTCGTGTTGTAGACGTAACTGTCTACAGCGTGGCTCTACCATTCAAATATTTAGGGTCTTACTTATAAAACATTAGCTGAGCAAATGGTTAAGAATAGTCTGTCCCTTTTATTTTCAAACTACTTTTTTTTTTTTTTTTTTTTTTTTTTTATAGCAGAGATTGGCAAACGAACAGATGGGTCACCTGATGGTAAGTGATCTCCACCGCCCATAGACACACATGACACAAAAAGAATCATGGCTGCGTTGCCAACCTAAAAGGAGGGAATGAAAGGGGAGGGAAAAGGAATTGGGAAAGGGAGGGGGGAAATGGGCCACCGGAAATCTCACTCACCGAACGAAACGCGACAGCAAGCCGCCACTTTACGTCGGTTTTCTGTGAGACAGTGGTATCTAACCGGTCGAGCCGGCCCATTCGTGCTGTAGACGTTACTGTCTACAGCGTGGCTCTACCACTCAAAAACTACTATATTATTATTAGACTATTTTTAACCATTTGCTTGTCTAAAATGATTTTATAAGTAAGGGCCTTAATGTTTTTGCACGCTTTATATTTTACCCGTTTACTACCACTTACGTACCACTTACACGTGTTTTACAACAGCGTCTACACCACGGTACCTAGTGTATCTTCACCTTCACGGTACCTTCTTTAGTCCTTATTCAACTGTAGTCTTTATTCAACACTTAGGATCACCGGCGTATTTTATAGATGTTAGAACGAGGAGAGTTGAGACTTTATTGAACACTGTTGGGAACAGAAAAAATAATCACGTCTGTATCCCCGAAGGGGTAGACAGAGGCGCACCAGCGAACTAGCATATCCACAGGCCGAGTTGTTACGTGCCTTAGTTGCGTCCCAGATGTGATATAGGGCGAGCTTATCGCCATATCGGACACAAGTCCAAACTCCAGATTCATACTGAAAAATCCAATATCAGTTTGTCCGACCCGAGATCGAACTTGAGACCTCAGGACGACAGCCGTACCGCGCACGCAATACCACCACGCCACCAAGGCAGTCACTTATATCTTAATATGGGATTAGAAATATTTCTAATCCCATATTAAGATATAAGTGACTGCCTTTTCACACTCATATGAGTGTGAATGTTAAATTATCGACAAACTTCCAAAAAGGAGAAGGTCCTCAATACATCTGTATTTTTTTTTAATGTATGTTACGCGATATCTCCGCCAAATGTGGACCGATTTTTAAAATTATTTTTATTCGATAGAACTTATTTCAATGGTGGTCCCATATAAATTTGGTCACGATCGGATTTGAAGTCGGTCTGTTAAGTTTTTAAACTTGTGATTATTTCAGATGAGTCCATGTTATTTTACAAAATTCCTCACTACGCCGCAACGGAGTGCGATTTTTCAAAACGTTTCCCTTTAACTAATTTCCGTTACAGGAACTTTTCTTTTAAAAGCTCCTTTCAGTTATTTTATGCTTATCTGAACCTTGAAAGTTTGATGAACTATCTCCGGGAACGGGTGCTGCGAAATTAATTTTACACTTGGCAACACCGGGATGTTTTAGGACCTCCCCACATTATCGACTTTAGCGGATTCAATGGCACGAATTAAGCGCGTATTATGTATATTAATATCGTATTATATTACTTAATCGCCTCCTTGGTTAATTGGCAATGTATATGGTCTATGAATCGGGAGGTCCTGGGCTCGATTCCCAGCTCGGGCGAGGTGTTTTTCTAACAGTATTTTCCGGGAACTGGATCCATCAGATCGGAGTAAACGTCAGGCAGGCATCCGACGTAAATATTAAACCAAATCCTTTCTGTAACATTCTTGAAAAAGTGTGTTGCGCCGACCTCACATTAAGGTGGGATAGGGCAGGTAGGAAGAAAAGTACATTATATTACTTATACTCGTATATTACACCGATCTGACCATCAATGGAGTAGATTACTGACTGAATTTGTACAATAGTTAATGCGTTACATAAAACAAAACCAGGAAGCCTCTTAGCGGATTTTTTGTTGCAGAATGTGGTGTGGCCCTAAGGGTTCCGTATTTTTGGAAATTTATGAAAAAACCTTTAGATCGGAATCCGATAAGCTATTATGTCCTCAATTCTTATTAAAATGATAAAGCTAACTTTATCGTTCATTATTAAATTTTGTTAAAATAGGTTACAAGGTTAACTAATAACAACTTACTTTCAGGGTTAGGATAATTTAAACAAGATAAAATTACAATCTGGAAATCTTTGGGGAGGCCTATGTTCAGCAGGGGAAGTCCAGGCTGATGATAATGATGATGATGAAAATAACAATATTACTTTTTAGTCATAAATAATAATATTACCAGTATAATTACATCAGGTTTGTATTATTACTGCCCCACTGCTGGGCACGGGCATTCTCTACATATAAATAAAATAAATAAATACACCAAAACTCACTCATATAGTCCGGACCTCATAGTAAATTTAACCTGTATGGTGGGTATTAGAAACTACGACGGACTTTCGGCCTCACAACACCAAGACCCGAAACAAATATCTGTAGGTCACACAAAAATTTCTCTCGGTGCGGGAATCGAACCTGCGACCTCACGTTTCACAGCCAGCTACTCGCCCGCTGCGCCACGGAGGCTGTATATACGCGCGCCAGGTCGGCCAGCGTAAAAATATTGATAGAATAAACTTGTCTTACGTAATTCTTAACCATTGTGAATGCGAGGGAGTGCATTGTAATAAGTGGTTGATCGCGGTACTGAAGTTTGAGATCAATTTTTTTATATGGAAACTTGTTTGATAGCCATTCTATATATTTTTTAACATAATATAGCTAACATAATAAGAAATAATTCAAATAAAAAAATAAAAAATGTAAAAAAATCTTTAAAAATAAAGAGTACTGAACATATATAATTCATATCAGACTGCCTCGGTGGCGTGGTGGTATTTCGGTACGACTACGGTTCTGAGGTCTCGGGTTCGATCCCCGGGTCGGGCAAAGTAATATTGGATTTTTCCATATTAGCCCGGAGTCTGGAATTTGTGCCCGATATGGCGATAGGCTCGCCCCCTATCACATCTGGGACTGAACTAAGCTCGGCGAAATGTGGGTGTTCTAGTTCGCTAGTGCGCCTCTGCCTACCCCTTCGGGGATACAGGCGTGAGCTTATGTATGTATGTATATAATTCATATCATTAAACTGTATATTAGTACAGTATATGATTTTTTAACATAATATTCTATCACAAAAAATATACGAAAACAATATTAATTTCAATAATATTAAAACAATATTCCAACAATTATTATTTCATTTTCAAAAATTTACAATGTGGTAATAAAACGCAATCATGTCAAACAAATAAAAATTAAATGCGGGTAGTTGATACGTAGTAACTCGCGTTGTTAAGACCAACGGCCAGTTTCAATAAACGATCTCAGTTTAGAGTGCAGATAGATCGCGATTATGAACCAATAAATCAAGTCATTTGACGGAGTCATGTTCAAACTGTGTTCTTATTGGCCAATTTTTGTAATTTATCTGCACATTCGAACTGAGATTGTTTATTGGAACCGGGCGTTAACAATCCGACCAGAAGTACCGAATTAAATATATGTGCTACAGTTTTACATACGGTGTCGCTGTCGTAATGTGTCGTGTCGCGAGTTTTAACAAAACACTACTAAATAAGGGTTTGCATTGTCTCCTGCTCAAATAACAATGGACCATAGACAAAAATTTGTAGATATACCACATTTTGTGTAATGTTTTAGTGCAGGAGACATGGTTTTACTGTCGCTTGTCTCGGTAGTGTAGTCCGAAACCTCCCTTAATAATAAACAAATGTCGTGATCGGCTGTCGCAGTCATCTCAATCCGCGGTTTGATGAGGTGATAGTTATCGACAATATTATGGACCATGTGGATGTGATAAATGTGAAGCTGCTAAGATCAGATGCTATTCTGGAAATACTGGTGAGTGTTCGACTGATTTTCAAAAAGGACAAGGTCCTCAATTCATCTGTATTTTTTATGTTACGAGATATCTCCGCCAAATGTGAACCGATTCTGAAAACTATTTTTGTGTTCGATAGAGATTATTTCAAGAGTGGTTCCAAATAATGGAGAATGCCCATCTTATATGGGAATTTTTTTTTTTTATTCGGGCACGGCAAAGTGACTACACTGCACCTGATGGTAAGCGTAGTGCAGTCCAAAAACACAAGCGACCACTGACAAACACTGTGTTTATCAGTGGTCGTCAGAATCATGCCGGCCTTTTTATGCTTCTTCACACTCCGAATCCGAAGAGGGAAGAGGCAGATCGAGGGGCTTGCGACAAGACAGGCAGTTTCCCGGGTCTGACATTGATATTGGGTTTTTCAATTCATTATCAACTTGGAGTTCGGAATATGTGCCTGATATGGCGATGGGCTCGCCCCCTGTCACATCTGGGATGGTGGAAGCTCGGCGAAATGGGCGTATTTCTCTATGTATATTTCTCTGCCTCACCCTTGGAGTATACAGGCGTAAGATTATGATAATACCGAAGCTGTCAATTAGAAATTGTAACTCTTCTTCGTATAAACATCGTTCTACTATGAAAACAGACAGAACATCGTGATAGCTAATACAATATTTTCAAATCCCGATAGAAGCGGGTCTGGCCAAACAAAGGGAGCTGTGTATTGGCAAATTCAATAGGTTAGCTTATAAAACGTCTGCGGACATCTCCGCCGCAGTTCGGGTTATGAGATTGGATGTGGTGGTACTGAAACATATAATTTATCCAGGGCTTTCTGCGGACGCCCTTTACTGTGTTCCGTGGCGCCACAGTTGAATTACAGTGTTGCAGTAATGAAATGAGTGTTTATGTTATTCGTTTCTAAAACGACCTGGTAAACGAACAGATGGGACGGTTAGTATTAAATAACAGCCACTACCTATAGCTTTAAAGGTAGGGATTAGGAAGGAGGGGGTTTGGGTGTACTGAAATCTCACTCGGCAAATTAAACATAACAGCGACCTGCTATTTCAGCTCGAATTTTTGTTTGATACGATGGTAAAATGGTACAATGGTAGTCGCCTCCTTGGTCTAGTGGCACCATGTATGGGCTGTGGACCGTGAGGTCCTGGGTTCGATTCCCAGGTCGGGAAAAGCAAATTTCCTAATTTAATTTGCCCGGGACTGGATCCCTCATAGGGGGTTGATGTCAGGCAGACGGCCGGTCGTAAAAGCTAAGTCAAATCCTCTTTCCAACAAGCTTGAAAACGTGTGTTGCGCCGACCCCACATTAAGGTGCGATAAGGGCAGCTAGAAAGAAAAAAAGAAACAATGGTAAAAATCCTGTCGAGATGGTCAAGTTGTAGACAAAACTGTTGTCAGCTTGTTTCTGCCATTTGATCCCCACTCTTCCCTACAGCAGGCATTGCTGATGACCACGGGAGGGTAACCACTTACTATGAGGTATACCATCCGTTCATCTGCATTCGTAAACTCGAGAATTTAGGCAGGAATTGGTAATCTTTATAAATATTAACGCTGTTCTATACGATATTTTTTGCAGTGGCGTTTCTGTTTAAACATGAACTGTATCGGGGTCTCGGGTGGAGAATGCCAACTTATTGTATAAGGCATAGTAAATTATCGTAAGTCGCACGTGTTTGCAATGTTGGCCCGGCGAAAATTGGGCGTCGATGCTTAGGTGGGGCATTTTCAACTCTCATTGGCGTCTAATTTCGACTGATATTGGTTACAGGACCCTAGTGTAGGTATACAAGAATATATTTGTATATAATAGTGTAAATTTAGCAAAGGATTTTTCTTACGGTAGAAAGAAAACGACAAATCATGAGAGTTACTTAATTTTTTTGGATTTTCACCAAATAACTGATCAAAGGTTATTTTTGTGCGGTTTTTTGCAATTTCTTGTATATATGTCACTGTAAATTGTCAATACCGTTGGATTATATTCTATCTCCGCGACATTGTAAACAGTCGAAAATCGTATGAATGAAATGTCGAAAAATTTTTGGTGACCATACCAATATAGAGGTAATATGAATTTTAGCACTTGCCATTACCCCACTCCAATGTGGGGTCGACCCATCACTTTCAAGCACATTTTAGAAGGGATCATGCTTAGTTTTCTAACCGACTGCCTAGGGAACGTACCCATGTTACGAGACCCGTTCTGGGGGAAAGGGTCTTCAAAATACCACGCTTGGTCACAGCGATGGGGGGGGAGTCTTAGGTTTCTTCACGTAGTCAGTATCCTTTAAATCTTGTGCTTTTCCGAGTTGTATTCAAATATGGCACGCAGCGTCTAGCACTTTTTAAAGTCACAGGTGGCAACATATCATAATATTTTGTTTTTTAACTTTTCTTCGACAGAAAAATTATTTAATACCATATTTATAAATTGCTACGTGAAAACTGGAAGGGGAGGGGGGGGGTCTTGGAATATAATACGCGTGGTCCCCGAGGGGGCTAGTGGGTATAAATATTGTAAATAAAATACGTTCCCCTATCAATCTCGCTAGCGGTTCACGCGTCAAATACGCACATCACAGCATTAAAGTTCATTTAACACAAAATGTAAACCCAAGGCAATTCCAATAAACAGTGTCGGTACATTTGGTATAAACAAAGCATTATGACGTGTGCACATGTTATCGAATCGATGGGGGTGCTGGGAAGTAGGAAATATTGCCAAAATTTATGGCCACAGCGGTCACAGCCACCGGTCCCGCTGACAGCGAGTTAAAGTTTAACTCAACTTAGATTTAAGTAATTTATCTCTGAAGATTGTTGTTCAAATATGTTTGGTAAAGTTGGAAAGACGATAGGCATTTCGATATATAATACATTACAGTTCTTCGGTGCAGTCGGGTAGATTGTTTTATTTTATTTTATTAGTTTTTAAGGGAAACATACAAACAATACCTTAATGTAATTTAAATCAATAAATGTAACACATGAACCAGCAATGTTTCCACAAATGACTAAATGACTGATGAAAAATTATTGATGTCGCGTCATAACAATATTGTAAAATTTATATTTTATCTGATCGATCTGGAAATCTTTGGGGGAGGCATATGTCCAGCAGTTGACGTCCTGTCGCTGATGATGATGATGATGAATATTATTCCGTCCCAGATATGATGGGGGGCGAGCCTATCGCCATATCGAACTTTACGTTTAACAGGGTATTATAACCCGCTTCCTCCAATCGCTGTCACACTAACCCCGCGTTCAATACTAAACGTTAACAACGGATTGTCGAAACAAGTTGTTTCCGAAACTCATCTACATTGTGTCTATAATTAACAAACTGTGCAGGACTGTCACAATCACGACCGTCTGAACAGATGATCAGATGCTCACCTGATGGTAAGTGGTTGCTGATGAACGTTGCCTATCTTGTACCTAATAATATTTGGGAAGGTATTTGCCCTTCCGCCTTCCTTTCGAATTAGCCATTTCATGTCGGATTTCGACAGAGACAGTGAATAATTCCGTCGACTTCATATCAGCGATCAGCCTGTACGCAAAATTGTCTACAGTGTGCCTAAAATTTATATTTCTTTAATTTATGACTACTTGCACCACTATTACTAATCTAGAGTTAAATCTGAACTCGATGTATCCTACAGCTTACTCCTACATATATTTAAATCAAGATTTGGGATAAATATAGATTTAACGCGGAGCTGCAAGTGGCCTCTTCTCTTTCTATCTACCTGCCTTTATCCTGCCTTAATGTGTGGTCGGCACAGCACACTTTTTAAAGCATGTTGCAGTGAGGATTCGACTTAGTTTTTACGACCGGCCGCCTGCCTGACGTCAACCATCTATGGGGGGGTTCAGTCCCGAGTCAAATTAAATTAGAAAATTTGCTCTTCCCGGCCTGAGAATCGAACCCAGGACCTCCCGGTCCACAGCCCATACACGCTGCCACTAGACCAAGGAGGCGGCCTGAAGTGTCTTTAGATCCTACATTAAGCTTAGCTGATAATGCTCTGCTACTGCCTCGGTGGCGTGGTGGTATTTCGGTACGACTACGGTTCTGAGGTCTCGGGTTCGATCCCCGGGTCGGGCAAAGTGATATTGGATTTTTCCATATCAGCCTGGAGTCTGGAATTTGTGCCCGATATGGCGATAGGTTCGCCCCCTATCACATCTGGGACGGAACTAAGGTCGGCGAAATGTGGGTGTTTTAGTTCGCTAGTGCGCCTCTGCCTACCCCTTCGGGGATACAGGCGTGAGCTTATGTGTGTGTGTGATAATGTTAAAGTACCATCAAGACTTGTTATGACCTATTTATATCTTAGCGAATGAATAGTCTTCCACAGATTAATCAAAGGCATCTGAGAAATGCAACTAACTCCGTATATAAAGTTACAGGAAAAAAGATAACATAATTCATCACGTTTTTTAGCTCGGCAGCGCCATAAGCGGCGACCCCCGGTACTAAATCAACGCGACGGTGGAATTATCAAATGTCTCAAGATAATGAGAGATATATTGCTTTTTGTATTTTTATTTGACACGATAACAAGCTGTTATGATTGCAATCTAAGTTTGGTCTCACATTTTGGGCGAGTTGGATGGATGTCTCAAATATAAATAATAAAACATGGCGTCTTATTGGTATAAACAGCCTTCCAATTCTATAAACCTTGATATAATGAGGTTCAGAGTTCAATCCTACGTCGAGCATTTACAAATTACGGTTTTCAGTTTGAAAAATTACACTAAATCTCAGCGAAATGTGATTTGAAGGTACCCCTAGTTCTCCAGTTCAATTCTGTTTATGCCTTTTTTGATTTAGGCGTGAATTTACGTAATAACTTCTGATACCGTCATTACTAGGATATTCATTGGTAGTTTTAAAAGCTGCCTCACTGCCTCGGTGGCGTTGTGGTATTTCGGTACGACTACGGTCTGACGTCTCGGGTTCGATCCCCGGGTCGGGCAAAGTGATATTGCATTTTTCCATATCAACCCGGAGTCTGGAATTTATGCCCGATATGGCAATAGGCTCGCCCGCTATCACATCTGGGACGGAACTAAGCTCGGCGAAATGTGGGTGTTCTAGTTCGCTAGTGCGCCTCTGCCTACCCCTGCGGGGATACAGGGGTGAGCTTATGTTATATTATGTTTTAAAAGCTAATCAAATCCCAATGTAACTAAACATTGTCAAATCTTAATATGTCATGTCAAATTAAGCGGCTAACAACAAAGGTCGCGCATTCATTAATATAGTTAAGTAAACAACGTTGTCAAACAACAACAACGTGGTCGTTTTAAATTCAGAATCTTTATTTTTTAAGCGATTATGGGCCTTACTTAAAACAGCATTTTTAGCTGAGCAAATGGTTACGAATAACCTGTCACTTTTTTTCTTGCGTTACATTGTTTAAAAATGAAAGGGACAACCTATGGTATAAAGATAAGCAGCGCTCAATTGATCACCTTTACAGAAACCTTGAGGGAAGTATCCGGAATTCGTCGTCTCCTTGGTCTAGTGGCAGCATACATGGACTGTGGACCGGGAGGTCGTGGGTTCCATTTCCAGGTCGGGCAAAGCGAATTTTCTAATTTAATTTGCCCGGGACTGGATCGCTCAGAGTATGTTGACATTAGACATGCAGCCGGACGTAAAAACTAAGCCAAATCCTTTCTACAACATGCTTGCAAGTGTGTTGCGCCGACCGCACATTAAGGTGGGATAAAGGTAGGTAGAAAGAAAGAAATATCCGTAATTAAAAGCGTGTGATGTTAATTTTGTGCCATACAGGAGGAAAATGATACGGTCTCTTTATAACTGGAAGAGAAGTATCATGTAAAACTTTACGCCCGGGAACAGTAATTTATTATGACATCACGGTAAATTATTTTGGATGCGGCATTAATATATTACCTCTACCTACTTTGTAAAGAGGTATACCTTTCGTGTTCATATCCCATTCCAATGTGTGGTCTTTCAATATAATTGTTAACCATGTTGATAAAATGATTCGGCTTATTTTATTACCGGCAGCATGTCTGGATCAATCTCATCTAAGCGGTTCAGATGCAGGAAATCCTGCATGTATAGCCAGTGCAGTTTTGTTCGACCTAAAATTATTGGAAAAAATATTCGTGCTCCTTAATAATATAAGAACAATGATAATCCAATGCACTGTAAGGACAGTTTTTCAAATAGTCGCAACCGTCATTATACCAATTAAAATCTTTCGTTCTGACTCGCAATATCTCGAATTTAGTGTTAGAGTCCATCTTTCTGCGTAGACACTTGATTATAATACCCTGTATCTTGAGACCATCCATTACTAAATCAATTTGAATTATACTTTGTTTAGATTTCTTTAAACTTCTTATTGCAGCTGATACAAAAGGCTGTTTCGCCAAAAAAGAAACGAGAAGGAACTGCTCCTATAATTATAATTTCCATTTATGCAAAACACCTAAATTAAAGGGCAAACTATTTCACCTCAAACAAATAATTTACTCTAACGGCTACTACCCAAAATTTACACCGGCAAAGAATTTAATTTAACATCATCAGTTAAATGCCATCCCATATTTTTCCCACTTCCAAAACATCGCCAAACTGTTCTTCATTACACCTTGCAGAGGAGGTAATTGCAGACTCAACACACGCGAGGCATAACCTCTTAATTTATTGAACGAAACTAATGAAATTCCTGAGCAAAGTTTATTGCTTCAGACAATCGTGTTTCGGGCTAACAATTTTCGTCTAAGGGTTGAAGCGTTTCTTTAATTATTAAGGTATTAAGGGTTTTCGGCGACAATCGTTAGGTGAAGCGAATTACGGGCGAATTATTTTTGGAATCGTGTGCCTTGTTAAGAAATCTTTGTTGGAATTGGACGGGATTTAGGTAATGTAAAAATAATTGGTATTTTACAACAACAAATTATCCTTATTTCCAGGGGTACCCAAACTGGGCTAGGTCTATCTTATCGTATCTTGGGATACCAAATTATATTTTTTTTGCATCATCATCATCATCATCAGCCATAGGACGTCCACTGCTGAACATAGGCCTCTCCCAAAGATTTCCAGATCAACCTATTGGAAGCGGCCTGCTTCCAGTGACTTCCTGCGACCTTTGTCAGGTCATCGGTCCACGGTGTTTACATCGTTTACTTATAAAGGTGAATGAATCGTTTTTCAGTATAATATTAAAATTGTTTAACAAATTAACATAGTGATTGCAGTTACTAAACAGTCATCTACAATAATTAAAAACTCAGAAATTATTAAGAACTGTACTTTTTACAAAATCATCAAAATTAAGAAAAACGTCGACGCACAAAGCAATAAACGCGTCCCTATATTAATTCAATCGCCAGAGAAACAAATCAGTTGTTCGTGAAAATTTAGAAATGTAAGCTTAATTAAAATTTCTTCTTAACAATGATGTCTAAGCGAAACGCCGAGTAACGTTAACTGGATATAAATGACAACTGTTTGTGAGACCAAGTTATGAACTGAAGGTAGGTGGAATTCGTAAAAATATTGTCTTTCAATAATGCCAAGTGTAGGGATTTTGACGGGAAGTCTGACAGGGTGGGCGTCTCTTGTTAACATCATTTCATATTATTCTCTAGAGCTGTGTTTGTTGTCTTTAAGTGGTGTGGTTTAATGCATTAAACTTCAGTGAAATTGGACAGTATAATGTGGAAACTTTTTAACCGGTGATCTTAGATGAGTTTTGCTTGGTGCGTTGGCTAGCTTTGTTCGGTCGATTTATCGAGTGAAGGTCATCTGAGGGGCATCGCATTGGAAGGAATTACCGCCATAATATCAGCAGGACCTTGAGATTATCCACATCTGGGTCTCATGGTTATTGTGAAAACATAATTGCTCCTATTTACCTTAGCATTGGCTAAATCATCGCATATGCGTGGAAGCCATTATTTTGAAAAGAAGAAGAATGCCAAATGCTAACCATGACATAACATATTGCTCCCTAAAATTACTCCCGTTGTAATTTAATTGATATGATTTACCTAGGCCCTATCGTATAATGAAGTCTTACTTCGAAAATTGTAGATTCTTACCGCATACATAGTTGCGCAAAGTTTTCTCACAGTTTTTAACTAGTATAAATAAATATAATTTCTAATTTAAAGATTGTATCTATTTTGTAAACTACTTTGAGTATCTTTAGCGAATTTGCTAGATATTTACGCAAGTAGATTTAATAAAATTACGATAACAAATCTTGCAGTTCCAAAATCGCTCTCTTCCCTCTCTTAGACCAAGCAACAAGGGTTTCAAAGTTACAACGGAACAGTAAATTTTGATGATAAGTTATTTTAAGAAATGGAATAACTGCAACAAAGGGAGGTCGATGGGGTGCTGCGAAAAATTTCCACAATCAAACTAATTGGAGATTGGAAATTTTCAACTTTTCAATTTGGGATTGCAGCGAGGGTCATCAAATGAACCCTTCTTTGCATTTCGTTTTGCTTGTTTGGATTTTGTTTCAAAGTTTGTGATTCAGTGGAGTGAGGATTTTTAGCTGTTTTGCTGCTTTGCTGCTTTGCTTTATTATAATTAATTTGCCACGTCATGTCTAAGGTATGGAATTTATTGCCCCATGTAATTCTAGTATATTTGGGATTACATTATATTATCATTTTTTTATGCTAATGATGTGGTATTATATATTTCATATTATCATTGCTGCACTTTAATTTGAATCGGTCTGAGCCTCATAAAATGATTATAACATCACTTCAAAACTTTATATCTTCATAAATCGTTCAACTTCATTTACCAGAACTTCATTAATTAACTAATAACCTTACAAACTTACAGTTAGATTTCATACTATTAAGTAGGATACTTGCATAACGCATTTTCGTTGCAATGTAAAAGAAACTATGTTACATATATCATCTGATGACTCAACGGGCTCATTAAAAATCCAGTCTCCCAGAAACGAATCTAATAACAATATAGAACAATAATATCCCACATAATATTCTTCACCATTAATGAATATTCAAACCATTGATATCAATGTAAAAGAACTTATAAAAAAATTCAAAGGAAAAGAAACTTGAAAAAACGTAGATAAAAGCATAAACGCTGGGAGATTTTGATTAATTGCCAGTTAATGGAAGACCGGCCAATCCATCATTGCACTGACTTTTATTAAGAATGTAGACAGTGCGTTCAGTAAAACTTTGTAACAAGTAGATTGAAAGTGTTCGGATGATTAAATTGGATAATTGAATGCGCTCGGGTTAGCTAGAGTTTTGATAAGATGAATAAGTAGACGATTTATGGTTCAGTCTTATGCAAATAGTTGTAGTTTGAAAAAATGAGTGATGGGCCAGAATTAACGGTCGTCTCCTTTTTCTAGTAGCACTGTGGATCAGGGGGTATTGGGTTTTATTTGTAGGTCGGGCAAAGTGATTTTTATTTTGATTTGATAGGGACTGTCACCTCCGAAGGGGATTGTTGTTAAGCAGGCAGCTGATTGTAAAATTTAAGCCGAATTCTTTCTGAAATGAAGTGTGTTGCGCCGATCCCACAATGTGGCATAAGAACAGGTTGAAAAAAAAAATACAGAATTAATGGGTTGACTCGATTAGTGAGTACTCCGAACGCCTTGATACCCCCTCATAAGTGAACCACTTCTTAGTGTACCGGTTTGTGGTATAGAAATAAAAATATGATAATAGAAAAATCTGCTAAAATACGATAATATTATACACGGTCTCGAACTTCATTTGGATAAATGATCTATAAACAATAAATCCAGAGAACTCTTAAAAACAAAGCTAAAGCTTGTATACTGCTGTTTGTAGAATTTTTTTTTTTTTTGTTTCTGTTTTTTTTAATAAAAATTTTTTACGATTAATCGTAATATAAAAAGTTTGTGACATGTCGAGTCATTTTCACCTCCCGCTCGACATCATAGCGCGTCATCTCAGTCAGGCACGGCTGAAAACCAGCGCTGTTCGGCATACAATGGCCGCACAGCACGAGCTGAGCCGTGACCTTTTGTCGTTTTAGCTTCATAATTGTGATCATTACGGTACAATGTCTTAAATTGCATTTATTTCTTTCTTCCTTGGGGCTACCCGCCATCGATATGTGTAGTGGTTGTACATGCATGCAAACATGCAGGTACATACAACATGCATCATGATAATTGTGTAGTTGTACGGGTGTGCCTGTCCAACTTGGTTAGTGTTGAATCCGGGGAGGAAAGACGGAATATAAATGCATGTGTGTATGTGTATATATCTGCATGCGGTTTATATGTACACATACACAATGTAGTAATAATAATAATTTTATAGTAAGATTTGTTTTTCTGTACTTTAATAGAATTAAATGATTGTACCTTATAGTTAAAACGCAATAAATCTGATTTTATTTTTTTATTTTTTTATAAGAGTGCTTCAGAAGAAATTAGGATTAATACATCTTTGATTCTATAAATAACCTCGTAGTATAAAAGCAAATGATTCAAAACAATTTTAAGAACAGCAGACAACGGTCCCTATTAAAAAGAAATAACAGAAGTAAAGCCTGAAACCCCAAACTTTATTAGCAATGCCATGCATGCCGGAGTAATTCGACGTTTGCCCACCTATCGAAGGAATTGGTTTGAGTCTAGACTCCCAACGCACTGCACTTGAAACTATTCCACTGGCTTTTGTTGAGATCAAATCGAAAATTTGCCAAGTAAATGTTTATCTTATGCATTGGTTAAAACGGAGTTGTCTATTTGGATACAGTTGCTGTTTTATGAGTCTCACTAAATTTTGTTTATATTTTATCAAATCGATTTTTTATAGCAGTTACTGGTTTAGGAGCTACTGGGTTACCTGATGGTAAGTGATCTCCATCGTCCATAAAATCTAAGATATCTACCTAAAGAATCATGCGTTGCCTTTTCCTAACCTTATTAATTATTATTAACTCGAAGGCAAATTTGGCCTACGAGAAATCTAATTCTCCGAACCTATTTCTTTATGTCTGGTTTCTTGGTGACAGTGTTATCGAACCGGTCTATTATTCCTTTCGTATGACCGTATCGGTCTACATCATGATTATTTGTTGCTTTATACTTTCAAGAAATTTTGGCCTGATGATTTTTTTGTGTTTCTAATACTTTTGTCAAATCAAAATATTATTAGCACTAAGAAGTACTCTTCAGTACAACACCATAGCCTCCATATGCTGTTGCTGATGCCTATTGAAAAGACCGGTAGAAATTGTCAACATTATATATAGTTGAGATCATTATGAAGTTACCAATCGTAACAATACTAAATCTACCCAAGACGCAATTGTCAATCCTCATTAAACATCTCGGTGTGAACCGGGGCGGTTCGAGGCACGTACCAGTTAAACGCCCGACGGTCCCTAATCTCCACAATTAATCGTGTGATTGCCCTAAATGCTCCTTTGTCTATGCCTTGTACACCTACGGTACTTAGCTCTATGTCTTGTTGGTACATTTGCTCTTTAACAGTGAGTGTAAGTGTTGGAATATGATTGTCTTTGCATATTTATTTCTCTATAAGAGCAACTTTTGGTATTATATTTATAATATTTTATATTTTGTCTTCGTGTCCTTGGTCTAGAGGCAATGTATAAGGGCTATGCATCGAGAGGTCCCGGGTTGAATCCCAATACGGCAACTCGATTTTGGTAACACGCTTTTCTTGAAATTGAATTCCCTAGATATCGTTTAAGTCAGACGGATGGTTGTAAAAACTAAGCCGAATCCTTTCATAAGCTTGCTTGAATGTGTTGCGCCGACCCCAAAAAACCTGACGAAAAGCGACTCTGATGAGTCGCGATACCCATTCGAATTGGATAAAGATAGATGGAAAGAAAAAGATCTTAAATCTGTAGTCTACAGAGTAGACAAAGCTGACCACAGTACGTAATTTTAACAATGGCCGTGATAGTTCAATAAATAAACTGGGTATTTTCATTGACATTTTAAACCAAACATAACATAAGCTCACGCCTGTATCCCCGAAGGGGTAGGCAGAGGTGCACTAGCGAACTAGAACACCCACATTTCGCCGAGCTTAGTCCCGTCCCAGATGTGATAGGGGGCGAGCCTATCGCCATATCGGGCACAAATTCCAGACTCCGGGCTGATATGGAAAAATCCAATATTACTTTGCCCGACCCGGGGATCGAACCCGAGACCTCAGAACCGTAGTCGTACCGAAATACCACCACGCCACCGAGGCACCGAGGAGTAATTTTAACCGGCTCTATAAAAAGAGCATGTTAAAATAATATTAGCTCCGTAATATTACTGTCCCACTGCTGGGCACGGGCCTCCTCTACTAATGAGAGGGGTTTGGCCTTAGTCTACCACGCTGGCTTAATGTGGGTTGGTAGACTTCACATACCTTCGAAATTGTTGTGGAGAAATTCTCGGGTATGCAGGTTTCCTCACGATGTTTTCCTTCGCCGTTATAGCAAGCGATAATTTACAAAGAAAACACACTTAACATAGAAAAATCAGAGGTGTATGCTTTATTTTGGGATAGGTCTCGAACCTCCGACATTTGTCTCAGCAGTCCGTACCATTCCCAACTGAGCTATCGCTGCTCAAAAAAGAGCATGTAGTGGACATGAAACGCCGATGCTCTACAAAGTCTGTAGTTACTGAACACTCAGAGGTAAGATCCAAAAAAACTTGATCTCGATCTACATTTTCCGAAAACATCGCGTAACACTTTTCTTTCTACCTGCCCTTATCCCACCTTAATGTGCGGTCGGCGCAACACACTTTTTCAAGCATATTGCAGAAATTGGCTAAGTTTTTACGATCAGCTGCTTGCCTGACATCAACACCCTCTGGAGGATCCATTCCCGGGCAAATTAAATTAGAAAATTCGCTTTGCTCGACCTGGGAGTCGAACCCAGGACCTCCCGATCCACAGCCCTTATATGCTGCCACTAGACCAAGGAGGCGACTGCAAAAACATCGCGTAATACTAACATATAAAAATACAGACTGATTGAGAACTACCTCTTTTTTGAGATAAGTTAAAACCTCCCAAAAATACTTGTAAAAATATCGTACATCCCTATTTACTCCATGAGCAATCATCCATTTGTGACCGTTTATATAAAATACGTTATAGGGAAGAATTTATATGAAAGTTGCTAGGCCCGATAATAATAGAATTGGGATCCACGTAATAAAATAATATATAAATAAATAGATGAGGTAAAGACATCGTTTTAGGCGTACGTGCTTATTACGCCGACAGAGTAACGTTTTGATAAAGCCCCGTGCAAGTTCGAGATGTTTTTCGTGTCTATTTAGGACGTGGTAGCGATTTTGTAAGCCATATATAATAAGAATTAAATAATAAAAAAGAAAAAGATTTATTATCACAAATAGCATGAGCAATAGTACGGACGACCAAAACGAGTGTTGGAGGTTCGAGACCAATCCCAAAATGGAGCATACACCTCTGACTTTGCTGTTTTCTTTGTGAATTATAACGGCGACAGAAAACATCGTGAGGAAATCTGCATACTCGAGAATTTCTCCACACGAATTTCGAAGGTATGTGAAGTCTACCAACCCGCATTAGGCCAGCGTGGTAGACTAAGGCCTAATACTTTTCATTAGTAGAGGAGACCCGTGGCCAGCAGTAGGACAGTTGTATTACAGGACTAATATTATTATATTATTGTCACAAATGAGTTTGTGAAAATAGGTGGCTCACTCAGCTTATGCTGTGTTGCTGCAAGTGCTACAACACAGCGGTGGTTTTCAGTGGCCACCTAAGTGACGCCATGAACATAAATTTGCCCAAAGGACACGGCAAAGCATAAATTAATAGGCACATATGGCATCTAAAATAATGGATAAATAACAACCAACAGTCACACACATAGTTCTGACCGCACATTGAGATACGTGTCTTGCGTCGTGGGTATCAGGAATTATGAGAGACTTTCGATCTCACAACACCCAGACCCGAAACGAATATTTGTAATCATAAACAACTATTAAGTAAATAATAACATGAAGAATACACAAAATATGTAGTTTGCTTAATGCCAAAGGTCTTGTCGACGAGTCTACCTATGGGTGATGCAGTGGATTAAATTTTCTATTGTTTATATTTTTTCCATAAATAAATGAATCTCTTAATATTTGTTAAAATAACTTATAAGCAACATAGAAAAAAAAATTACTATTTTATATTAGTAGTAGTTAAAAATCGCTTCCGCCTATATCGTGCGCCGGTTAGGGCGGGCTTAGAATAGGCGTGTAAAAAGCCGGAACGCAATGCATGCCAATTCGTCGGCGCCGCGCCGCGCCGGACACTGTCCGACGTTGCTTCACTGAATAGTACCGACAGCAGCACACGCCAGCGATGGATTTATGAACTGTTTTTTTTATAGAATACTTTTGGTTCGATGAGCTAGTTGAATAAAAAATACATAAAATATTTAAACTAAGTGGAGTTTTGTGCTAATATTTTCCGTTTAAACATATATTATTCATTTTACAAAAAAGTATAGTTAATATTTAAAAGTCTTAAAAATTTTGAAATACTTTAATGGTAGCTTTATTTTTAGAAAAATAAGGAAGGAATTCTTACACCTAATTTTATAATTGTGCTGCGTAAACGTGGATATTTTGTAATTTATAATTGGATACTTGATGGAAATTCCATAGCTGATGCCTCAATGTTATCAATATTGATACCTTCCAGAATAAAAAGACAAAATTCATTAAATGATTAACAATCAAGCGACATATATGCTGTCTGTACATGCGCCGTGAGCGGATTGTAAATGGCACGGGCCGCAGGGCAGTTTCAATTTGCGTTGCCGTGCCGGTGCCGGGCGACCAGTCCGTGCCGGCAAGCAAGTGCATTCACACCCTTAACCTTTTGTTTTAGTGACTTTATGCAGTCTTTTATGGGTTTTAAAAGGTGTGTTTATAGTGATATTTTTATTGTTTATTATTGTTGATGAATTACATGTTGTATAAGCGTTTCCAAAGTTATATAAAATAAATAGTCTGTGGGGCATTTGGGCCTTCGGAAAGCTTTCGTGAGAAACACTGCAGAAAGTGTCACCTCGCGTATGTTTTCTACGAGATGTCAGCAGGTCGATTCTCTAAGGTTTCATTGGTGAAAATAACGTTGCGGTAACGATGTTTTCATTTTTGTGTTCAGCAAGGTACAAAGCGCACGCATCAGCGCTATGCGTGATGACGGCGCTTATGCGAACTAGCTCTCTCGAGCGAGGCGTTTGACATAAATATATGGAAAATGGTATTCTCTAAGACCCAACAACGTTGAACGCTCCGTCGATCTCAACGATGTGCGCTGCGGGAGCTCGTCGTCGATCGCAACGTTGTGGCGTTTCTTAGAGAACCGACCTCCTGGTGGTAGCTCAGTTGAAACGGTCTATTCATATACTAACAACCTACAATTAATATCATTTAAAAAGGTTACTGGAATTTGTCTATTGACAGAATGTATGGGCTATGGACCAGGTGGTCCTGGGTTCGATTCCCAGGTCGGGCAAAGCAAATTTTCTAATTTGATTTGCCCGGGACTGGATCCCTAAGAGGGGGTTGACGACAGACAGGCCGTCGGTCTGAAAAACTAAGCCAAATCCTTTCTGCAACAAGCTTGAAACAGTGTGTTGCGCCGACCCCACATTAAGATGGGATAAGGGCAGGTAGAAAGTGACTTGAATATCAAAATAAATACAACTTAGACCATAATATAAAAGACAGCGCACAAATAAAATTAAGAAATACACCCAACAGTCACACACCTAGTCCAGACCCCACACTAGGTATATCCTGTATCATGGGTGTCAGAGACTATGAGAGACTTTCGGTCTCACAACACCCGATCTTGAAACAAATATATGTGGGCCACACAAGCATTTGTCTCAATGAGGGAATCGAACCCGCGGTCTCGCTTCACAGCCGGCTACTCGCCCGCTACGCCACGGAGGCTATCATATTTTTAGTGTACATAACTGCATTACTAGATATATTATAACCTAAACTTTAAAGCAATTCATCATCCATTTCTTCAAATAGAGCATAACATGGCATTTATACAGAAAAAATATCTAGCGATTCAATTGATATCCATAAAGGTTTACGAACCAAGATGTATTCTGAAACGTTTTCAGCGGAATCCCAAGGGCAAAGGTCGCGAGACCTTGGAGCTCCCAGAGGTCACCCCCATGCACTTTCATTTTTATTGGGCCCGGTTCATTCAAATTAATTTTACAATGCAATCGTGAATGGATTTAGGATTTATTGTGTATTGACGCGAAATAATGGTTTGATTTTAGTGAATTGCTATCATATTTGAATAGATGAATTAATATTCATGTCTATATTTTCCACCTCCTCCTATCCACATAAATGTGGGATCGACGCAACCCAGTAATTGAAGCATGTTGCAGATGTGATCCAATTAAAAGTTTTTTTTTATACTAGTACGGCAAAGTGACCACACTACACCTGATGGTAAGCGTAGTGCAGTAAAAAAAACCCGGCCAAGTGCGAGTCGGACTTGCGCACCGAGGGTTCCGTACAAACCTGTTGCTATATAATGAATTTCGCAATTTTTCCTTTAACTGTTCTATAAGATGTTGCTTCGTACCGAATTTGAAGATTCTGAGTTCACGGGAAGTACCCTGTAGGCTTTGATTCCCTTGCGAGCATCGAAAATTTGCGGCATAAACGGTTGCATCTTTTGATTGCATTGGCTTAGAAGTCTGATTTTTTCACATGTCCAAGGGACAGTAGACGTGAGTATTGATATGAATTTAAGCTTGATACCTCTACGCCTTCCTGAGAAAATGGGTCGTGACAGACAGACAGATGGACACCAAAGTGATCCTATAATGGTTCCGTTTTTTCCTTTTGAGGTACGAAACCCAAAAAACATGAATGGTCGTCAGAGTCATGTCGGCCTACACCAATGTTTCTTTACGCTTTGCTTAAAGGACCCAATGTAGGAGGGAGGGAACACGTGAGCCGGCAAAATCTATTGGTTTTCGATAGCGCTTACTCCAAAGGTAATATTTGGCCAAGGTGTCATCGCGGTTTCAAACAGTTTTTCGCAATTTTTTGGTGTATCCTATCTACAGCAGCAGCTAAACAGCATCGATAGCTCAGTTGGGAATAGTACGGACTGCCGAGACAAGTGTCGGAGGTTCGAGACCTACCCCAAAAATGGAGCATATACCTCTGACTTGTCTATGTTAAGTGTATTTTCATTGTGAAATATCCCTTGCTATAACTATCGCGAGGAAACCTGCATACCCGAGTATTTTTTCACAGGAATTTCGAAGCTATGTGAAGTCTACCAACCCGCATTAGGCTAGCGTGGTAAGGCCTAACCCCTCTCATTAGTAGAGGAGGCCCGTGCCCAGCAGTGGGACAGTAATATTACAGGGCAAATATTATTATTATTAACCAATCTACAGTCATTAAAGAACCATATCAGAACTTCAACGCTTACATTTCCATTTTTTCGAATTACCCATCCAACTCGTACACATTTTAAGATATGAAATATATTGTAAATAAGATGCAAATATCCATTTACGACGACCTGCGACAGATGATTTGCTCGAAAATTGTACTCGAGCGAGATATTTTCAGATATTTCGCCGCGAACCTTACGTAAAATAGAATATTTTGAATGTTCACGTATATTTTATGATGCATCTCGTATTTAAGGTGAAACGTACGCGAATTTTCAAAAACGGGTAACTTTTGTATGGAGCCTATGTAACTGTAGATTGATCACAGTACTAATGGGGTAGTCCCGCTTTAATGTCTTATTCGGGCGAAATGCGTTCGTAGGTTACCCAAGATACGCTAATAACATCCTTCAACCATTATAACACCTAAGACTGCGGACAAGAACTCAGCGGGAGCGGAGCGGTCGTATGTCGTTCGCCGCGCTGCTGCTTTCGAGCCTAGTTCCATACTACTTACAGTAATACTTTCCATACTACTAATACTTATGAATAAATTACCGGTATAGAAAAGAAGAATCCTGTTCTTCATCATCAAAGCTGACGATAATCCATAATTAATACTAAAATGCTACTCTTGTTGCTTTTTTTATTTTATTTTATTTGCCTACGAAGGCAGAAGAGCAGACGGCCCACCTAATGGTAAGTGGTTACCGGCGCCCATAGACATCGGCAATGCCAGGGGCACAGCCAAGCCGCTGCCTACCGAGTAGATGCTTTTTTAAGCCTCGTTTGACGAAGGACATGTCATACCGCTGCGGGAACACCGAGGAGGGGAGTTCATTCCAGAGTTTGCAGGTTCCTGAGAGAAATGATCTCTGGAAACGCACTGTGCTGGAAGTAGATGGTTCCAGGTAGAATGGATGAACTTTCCTTCGATGACGGGTGTTTTGAATGTATGACTTTCATATTGGCAGTTCGTATACTCCTAACGTAGCTTTTGAGCTATCTCACTTTTATATTAGACGATTGTATACAGTCTTGATAACATTGGATTCATCTAGAATAATTTAATGAACTTCTATTTGAAGAAAGAAAGTAAGATATATTTACTTTATCAGGCCTTAAAGCAATTTAAAGTAAATAAAATACTCATTACTGAATCAATACATCAAAAACAATTTCATTTTCTGTTTGTCACGGCTCTTTTAAGTCTAATAAAGTAGGTTTTAGTACGAAAAGTTTATTGGCTGTCTGCGCCTCAGACAAAGAACAATAATCCAAGAAATGCAATTCGTTTTAGAAAACAGACAACCGAATTATCTGAGGCTACGAACTGTATAACTCTCGAGATGATAATGTAACTTAAAAAGGCTTAGGAGTATATTCAGAAATACGAGTATCTTTTCGGCTTTCTAAATATTATGGTTAAATTTCTCAATAATAATGGTATGGCCACGTTTTGAGGAAACAACAAGAGTACGTCGGTCGCATGTGTCTGTCCCAAATCGTACCAGGGGTGCGTTTCTTCGGACGGTCCAAAAAGCGCTGGTTAGACGTTCTGGTGGAAGATATGAGAGCCAATGGCCTCACTATGGAGGATGCTCAAGACCGGGCGAAGTGGAAGCGTTTAAGTAGGAAGGCGGACCCTGGCAGAAGGCCGGGATAACGCCAGAAAGAAAGAAAAAAAAGGTTAAATTGCTCAATAAACCCATATTTCTCGTACTAAAACATGATACTTAATGGTGTTCCGAAAGTACGTATCTCGTAGTTACTTGACTGTCACAGGACTAATGTCACACGACCTGTATTTTATTTTAGGGTCATGTGTCCTGACCATATCTGTGACTATTGAGTCAGACTCTTTTCATTTGTCATACCTGTCAGATTTTTCAGATAAAAGAGTTGCTTTTGGTATAACCGTGAAAGCGTACCGGTCTCTCTTTGAGGAAGTCAGCTAAAAATAAGTCTGAATCCTTTCTACAACATGTTTGATAAAGTGTGTTACCCCGAATCCATAGTGGAGTAGCATAAGAGCAGGTAGAAGAGAGACATTTGATACATCTTCCAGCTGTGACGTGCACAAGCTTTGACAAAAACTTGCCTTTTTTCAAAAATTACATCGCGAGGCTTTCACCATGACTATGATCATTAGCCGAGTCAATTGAAATATAAGCTGAGCGCGGCAAATTTTGAAACCTTTTGGTTGATGTCATAAATAAATGAAGGTTATGATGATTAGATGTTCTGTTATATGATTAGAAAATTGTATTTAGAATAAGCTAAACAAATTTTTAAAACAAGTCATATTTAAAAAGAGTACTCACTTCACGGTAGGCAGCGGCTTGACTGTACAGTCAAGCCGCTGCCTACCGTGAAGTGAGTAGGAGTACTCCTAGCATTGCTTAAGTGTATGGCAATAAAAAACTTTCATTAGCAAATTCTCAAAGTAGACGGTGTCTCTTCGTCCATATGTACTGCACTCCTCTGACTTCAAGTACCTATGTCTCCACTGACCATTAATTCATTGGTACTAATCCTGCCTCGGAAGACTCGACTGACCTGTTGCGACGTTCAAACGTCGGCATCGATCTTCGTCGAGACACCAATGGATTTACGACCGACGGCCCTTATCGTTCGGCTCAGCTCTGACGTATTGCATGCTGGCATTGTGTTGTGGCCATTTTTTGGAGTATTTTGAGTTACATGTTGCATACATAACATAACATAACCTTGCCTTGTTGCAGCCTATATATATTTGATCGTCTTCACAAATAGAAGAAGGTCCTCAATAAGTCAGTTAGTAACATAACATAAGCTCACGCCTGTATCCCCGAAGGGGTAGGCAGAGGCGCACTAGCAAACTAGAACACCCACATTTCGCTGAGATTATGTCCGTCCTAGATGTGATAGGGGGCGAGCCTATCGCCACATCGGGTACAAATTCCATACTCCGGGCTGATATGGAAAAATTCAATATCACTTTGCCCGACCCGGGGATCGAACCTGAGACCTCAAAACCGTAGTCGTATCGAAATACAACCACGCCACCGAGGCAGTCAGTTAGGAATTATTTAGTTTTGAGTGGTAGAACCACGGTGTAGACAGTTTCGTCTACAGCAAGAATGAGCCGGGTCGACCGGTTTGATACCACTGTCTGAGAAAACCGACGAAAAGTGGCAGCTCGCTGTCGCGTTTCGTCCGATGAGTGGGATTTCTGGTGAAAATTCGCTTTGCCCCACCTGGGAATCGAACCCAGGACCTCCCGATCCACAGCCTATATATGCTGCCACAAATTTAAGGACGTACATACGTCTACACTTTTATATTAAAGTTAATTCAATATTCTGCTGCCTCGGGGGCCCCCCTATCACATCTGGGACGAAACTAAGCTCGGCGAAATGTGGGTGTTCTAGTTCGCTAGTGCGCCTCTGCCTACCCCTTCGGGGATACAGGCGATAGCTTATGTTATGTTATGTAATTCAATATTCAATTATTGTCACCAGTCACTATATAATACGTAATAGAATGTACAGCCTTTACGTCTTAGAAGTATAAAGCGAAATAAATATTTAAAAAGCTATTTATTAATTTACGCACCAACTCCAAAACGATTTACTTCAAACATTTACAACGATTTACATAAATTAAACATTAAATTCCCAAAAATATGCGTACATGACGCGACTAAGAATTTCACCTCAAAGGCAAAATAAAATCAAAAAGTTGGCCCTCAATCATCGATCGAAGGGTATTATTAAGCCGCAGACCTACCAATTTAAATAATTATACTTATCAGAAAGCATTATGATTATGTTTTATAATAACATACTTAGATAAACAAAGAATGCGGGATCAACATTTTAATTTTTCTTGGTTCTTTGAATCAAGTTCTGTATCATCAATGATCAAAAATATCTGTTTTTGTCGATATTTTAGTTCAGGTTATACATATATTGTTTTTATAGTGGGGACCGGCAAACGACCAGGTGGGTCACCTGATGGTAAGTGATCTCCACCGCCCATAGACCCCAAAACAAGAATCATGAGTGCGTTGCCAACCTAAAAGGAGGGAAACAGGGATTGGGAAAGGGGAGGGAGATGGGGAATTGGGCCACCAGAAATCCCACTCACCGCACGAAACGCGACAGCGAGCTGCCATTTTACGTCGGTTTTCTGCGAGACAGCGGTATCAAACCGGTCGACTGCACATTCGTGCTGTAGACGTAACTGTCTACAACGTGGCTCTAACCAACTGCATTGTGTGCTATTAGATATTCTGTGATATTATTGATATTCATAATTTATAATTGTACTAACATATTTCGTGAGACAGGAACGGAATATCTTTTACTTGCCCATTCTAATGTGTGGTCGACGAAACACACTTTTGCGGAAAGAATTCGGCTTGGTTTTAGGACTAACTGTCTACGTGACGTCAACGTAAGGGGCCAGTATCGGGTAAATCATATTTGAAAAACACCCGTCCTACTTGGGAATCGAACCTAGGGCATCTCGGTCCACAGCTCATATGTTGTATAATATGCCACTAGACCGAGGTGACGTATAATCCAAAGCACTATAATCTTTTTTTATACCTGCCCTTATCCCACCTCAATGTGGGGTCGACGCAACACACTTTTTCAAGCACGTTGCAGAGAGGATTTGGCTTAGTTTTTACGACCGGCCCCCTGCCTGACATCAACCCCTTATGAGGGATCCAGCCCGGGCAAATTAAATTAGAAAATTTGCTTGAATTTGAAATCGAACCCAGGACTTCCCGATCCACAGCGTATATACTATGCCAGTCAACCAAGGCGGCATATAGTCAAAACCACTATAAACTACAAATCCAAATTGTCAAGTTCACAGTAGAAGTTCCCCATACGAATTAATCACACCAAAACCGTATAAATGAATAATATTTCATACAATAGCACAATAGTTTGTTTCGAATCGCTGCGGGCCATTTACTACTTCGCTCGTGGAACTAGCAAGAAGTTTGGCGAGCTAGTTAACTTGTTTCAGCGTTTGCTAATACAATTTAGATTTCATTTTTAACATAAACAATTTGGGTTTTGTCACTGTGTGTGCTTGCTTTGAGGTGCGATTAGTGGTATATTGCTTTTTTTCTATCTCCCCTTATACCACCTTAATGTGGAGTCGTCGCAACTAGTGATGGGATTCTTCTTGGATAAATATCCAAGCGCGAGTAAATATCCATAAACACCCATTTCTACTGACTATCTACTGCGCATTTCTTTATATTTTATTTTGCAATATTGTGATTGAAGTTTTATACTACAACAGTATAACTTTTTCCATATGTATAAAATCTATGTAGAAACACGCGAAAACTAACTTCTTTGTTGTTACGTTATAATCAGTTATAAGTATAAATTATGCATAAGCTTAATTTAATGTTTGATTTAGTTTAAAACTTCAAAAATCACAACATTGGAAAAAAATCTATAAAGAAATGCTCAGTAAATTCTCAATAGAAATGGGTGTTTATGGATATTTACTCGCGCTTGGGTATTTATCCGAGAAGAATCCCATCATTAGTCGCAACACACGTTTATACTTTTTCAAGCATGTTGCAGAAATGATTTGGCCTGACTGATTGCTAAAGAACTTTATTGCAAATTCTTTAAAATACTTATTACTTAGGTGATTGTGAGAATTAGATCAAGAAGGGGAAAAGCTAATACCGACCCTATTTAAATGGTTATTTCTAAAAATATATTGCTTACCAGATTGTTTCGAAGATTCCACGATGCCCCAAAACCTTGTATTCAACTGCAACCGAAACCTCAATTATAAAAAATCATTCTAACAGCGACTATAGGCTAGCGTGTGCAGGTTTCCTCACGATGGCTTCCTTTACTGTTATACCAAGCGATAATAAATAAATGAATTTGTGCCCGATATGGCGATAGGCTCGCCCCCTATCACATCTGGGACGGAACTAAGCTCGGCGAAATGTGGGTGTTCTAGTTCGCTAATACGCCTCTGCCTACCCCTTCGGGGATACAGGCGTGAGCTTATGTTTTTATGTTAATAAATAAATTTAAAATTTACATAGAAAAGTCACAGATGCATGATCTTTGGAGTTGGTCGCGAACCTTCGACAAGTCACGGCAGTCCCTACGACTACCAAGTTAGTTATCATAATCATCAGCCACAGGATCCACTGCTGGACATAGGCCTCCCCCAAAAGATTTTCAGGCCGAGGTCGGCCAGCAGGTGCTGGAGGCCGCCTGCATCCAGACCAGGTACCGTCAAGCGCAAATTGGACGTCCATCTATAACGTGGACAGACGACCTGATAAAGGAAGTCGCTCTTAAAGTGACACTAATGCAATTAAAATGCAAAGCCGGGACGTGGTTACACATTATTAACGCATAATAATAAAACCTGTCTCCGTGAAGATGAAATTAAAAAAATATGAACGGTCGATTGTTCAGGCCAGAAAGGTGTTTTGACGCCATCGACTTCGGATGGGGTTGACAATGGCAGGCCACTCATGAATAGTCTCAAGGCTGCTTATTACCATAAACTTTGTAAACTACACATAGATGGACTATTTTGATATGTAAATTTTTTAAGTAATATGCCGAGAGTGAAATCCCCTCGCCTCTTTCAAATCCCAATTTTGTTTTCTAAAAGTCGGCAACGTATTATTATTTGGTGTTGTCTGTCTATTGCGGTTTTGAAGACGGTTACTACCTATTCATCATCATCATCATCAACCATAGGACGTCCACTGCTAAACATAGGCCTCCCCCAAAGATTTCCAGATCGACCTGTTGGAAGCGGCCTGCATCCAGCGACTTCCTGCGACCTTTATCAGGTCGTCGGTCCACCGTGTAGGTGGACGTCCTACGCTGCGCTTGCTACCTATTATTTCTATAATAAACAGATTTTTGTCCGATTACTCAAACATACTAATGCAAAATATACTAGACTGACGTGGAATACCATTTCAAAATTGTGTTTCCAGAGGCGTGGTTTGCGCTTTTGGTGTCAGAAATCCGAACTGATATAAGATGCAATACAAAAATTTGTGGATCAAATATTTGTTTCTATGTGGAAATCGAACCCCTTACCTATCATTAGAAACTTACTGTGCGTGGAGAGAACTAGTATGTGCTGACCACATCGATATATTAATTACCTAGATGCACAGTTGACGCTCGGAAAATGGGACAGCAAAGGAGTGCTTAAGCACTTGTTTTGCATACAGTCGGACGCCGATGGAATTCTAAATTTCAAAATTCAAATTTAAGAACGCTTGCTCATTTCGTTTAAAAAGCTACTTTATTACACGTGCATAGGATTACATTTTTGTTGATTTAATTAGAACTTGTGATCTTTTTCTTTGTTTTATTCCTGATACCACTTTTTAGGAGGATATTTGCAAAGAACTGTGCATCTAGGGTATAATATTGATGGCTGACATTTGACATTATTAAACGGATTTTTGCAGTGTTAACTTATTGTTGAAAAACACCCATTGTTAGTAATCTAATACTCTGGTACATTTCCTGATGACCTTACAGGACCATTGATAGACATATATCAAATCAAATCAAAATATTCATTGAATCCATCAAATATTACATCATTTAGATTCCCTCAAATATCCTCTACCGCCAGTTCGGAAGGCCGTTTCGCCAGAGAAGAACGGCAAGATACACTGGCGTTGCTCTTTTAAATGCAGGTTGACAATAATTTCTTATAAACTACCATATGCAGAAAACAAATAATTAGAGCAGCTAAACCGCCAAAATTACTATCATATCTCTTTTGAAGTGCATGTTTGACAATAAACATGGTATTGAAATTAAACTATTTTTACGGATTATATCACGATTTGGTTTTAATTTTTATACCCGACGTTTCGAAAGCTTTACAGCCTTCGTGGTCACGGGTCAGACTGAGTGACTGAGTCTGACCCGTGATATAATCCGTAAAAATAGTTTAATTTCAATGAATATCATTCACGTAAACCTAAGAAATCATTATTAAACATGGTATTTTGATCTTCACATAAGAATCGATAAATCCCTGAACACTTTCAATCTCGCTGCCTATTTAGCGCAGGAACTAATCTCAAAGACAAAAAGTTGATAAGCTTGGACGTAGTTTCATCAACGATCCACTTACTGAAGATTCAACGCTGCCCATCAACTGGGGTATTAGCTTTTTCATTTATTTTTAAATCGCTTTTTTTAGTATTCAATGCAATTATAAACGACGTGGTTTAACGGACGTGTACAATATTTCTGCGGGTTTCGTTTTTTGAACGGCTTGTCATCTCCCTTTGGGTTTTGGACTGGAACCCAGAACCCCCGGTCTACAATAAATATACGTTACTACTAGATTATGGCGAAGGACTATATAATTTTTGGGTAATAATGTAAAATTGGTAAATCGATTTATATTGTAAATCATAATTTGTTTTTTATTTTTTATCATTAAATCTTTGTTGCATGTTACGTAATGATTCAGCTTAGCTTCTAGGGAATCTCGATCACCAGCTCGAACTGGGAATCGAACTCAGGCCTCTGGTCCACAGCTCATGTACGCTGCCATCAGACCAAGGAGGCGACAATTTAAACCAAAGCTAAATCTATCGAAGTATTTTTTTAAAAATACTTCTTAACAATTGTTATTTTTGGGCATTTAACTATCTCAAAATCACACTGATATAAAGGCGAAAGTTTGTGAGTTTGTTTGTATGTTTGTTACTTCTTCACGCTTAAACGGCTGGACCAATTTTGTTGAATTTTGGTAGGGATGTAGCTGACAGCCTGGATTAACATATAGGCTATTTATACGGGAAAATAAATTTCCACGAAAACGGAATCGCCGGCAACAGCTATTATAAATGAAATAGTGACACTATTACAAAAATAGTAATTATATCATCGAAGTGGTTACGTTAATTACGTGTTAGGAGTTTGGAACGAGTCCAAACTATATTTTTATGCAGTATGCATTCCGTTATTATATTAGACTTTATTTTGATCACTTTAAAGATACATTTTGTATTTGTTCCAATTTTAATAAAGAAAGTTTTTTTTCATCACTACCCGGCAGACCTATAAGGAGATGGCGGGATGAACTAGATTCACAACTGGTGATTGATAGCAACAGATCGTGATAAGTGGAAGGAGGAGAAGGAGGCCTTTGCCCAGCAGTGGGAGACAAATGGCTAAAATAAAATATTAAAAAACATAGTGTAAAACAAAGTCGCTTCCCGCTGTCGCTTTGCCGCCTACGCAAAGGATTTTGATGCGGTTTTGTTAATAGATAGATTGATTCAAGAGGAAGATTTATATGTATAACACATGCCTAATATTTTGAGAGCTTCTGTCGCGTGCGCTGTTATGCATATGTGACGCAGACGAAGTTGCGCGGGTCAGCTAGTTGTCAATAAATGACTAATGTTTATTTCTTTGCTGGCTTTTCTAGAAATCATCAAGTTTTTTTAAGTTACCCAAAGTTAGAATACCCTGTCCTTCTCAATCTCTATCTCTTTCCACCATAGACAGCGGCTTGGCTGTGCCCTTGGCGACCATAACCACCTACAGTCAGGTGGGCCGTCTGCTCTTAAGGAATGGTAACCAAAATAACAATTCCTTATGCCGAAATGTATGAAACCACGATGCATGAATGTGAAAGAGGCAAAAAAGGTGTGTCAGGATCGTATCTGCGGCGCTCAATTATCTCTGCCTATACCTGTGGGATGCAGGCGTGTATGTATGTATATAATAAATGTATTTTTTTTATAGCAGAGACTGGCAAATGAATAGATGGATCACGTGATGATAAATGATCTCCACCGCCCATAGACACCCAATACACAAAAAGAATCATGGGTGCGTTGAAGGGAAGGATAATGGGAATGGGAAAGGCAGGGGGAATGGGGCCATCGGAAATCTCACTCACCGAACGAAACGCGACAACAAGCTGCCACTTTACGTCGGTTTTCTGTGTGACAGTGGTATCAAACTGGTCGAGCCGGCCCATTCGTGCTATAGACGTAATTGTCTACAGCATGGCTCTACCACTCAAATTCCCTTTCTCATTTAAAATGAGATTAATCCGCGCGTAATTTAATAACATTAACTTGAGCACTTCTGTCAAGCAAGAGCCGAAAATCAAAGGGTTAAAAGGTATCATTTTACAGGTAGGGCGAGGGCCGTGACGACATTGCATCGCAATTAACATTTGTTCACACAAAATTGTCCAACAAAGCGAACATAAATAGCAAATTAATAGTCTATAATTAAGTACGAACCGGCGATAAAGCGGCGTGAAAAACGCCCGAGTCAACCCTTCCGCGCTCCGAGACGCGGGTAATTACTGGCACTGGCTGCGACATTTGTCACTACCTGTGCTACCCGTGCTCTCCGCTACCTGCCACCCGCTACCCGCTACACGTAACGTGCCCGATGTTTGTCATGTTAAGCGCTCTGTCATTATTTTTTATTGTTGTTATCCAGTCTTTTGATATCTCGATTTGTCGCGGACTAATTGTTATGAGGGTTTTCGGTATTTTGTAGGTTTTTGTGGAAAATTGTAAATGCTATTTGTAGGTCTTTAATTGTACTGTAGGGAATAAATGTAGCAATATTTTTGGACCGTCTGTTCTCATTTGTTGCTGATTTATCTAAATACGTTTGTACACGTACTAAGCGTCATTTTTATGTCCTTGTGATATTTTTGTTACCTTATAAAACGCACGATATGGCAAATCTAATGTCAAATCAAGTAAAAATGACTTCAGCTATATATCTATTAAATACGTTGTAATATATAAGATTGTGCGCAATTTATATTTTCTGTCAACAGTAATTTTAGTTTCATAAAATTGTGTCCACAACGAAAGCAGCCATTATTTACACGTAAAACATTTAATACTGCAGCGTTGAAATATTAAAAGCTGACAGGCATTGCACAGTTTTATTCCTTTCTTAACCGACAAGGGAAAATTTCAATTTCGTCTCCCATTGTATATTCGTTTTGGAGTCAAATTATATTTTAGTTGCCACAGGGTTGACGCCAGGCGACTCATTATTTTGTTTTCTTTATTCTGTGCGTCTAAGGCGGTTAAGATTTTTTTAACAATGACGCTTATTACGGAATTTTGAAGTATTAATATCCGAATCTACGAAAAAAATCATAGATAAAACTATTGTATTAATATTAGATCTTCTGTATGGAAATCAAATTCGCGATTTACTTTTATACACGGCGACACAAAAGCCCTTCGTGTATACAAATACACCAAAAATATAACAGAAATGAAGATTTTAATAACGCCCGCCGTCTCATGGTGAGAAATATTATAATTTAGCGCGTCTCGCCGCGTTTTGTACTCGCGCTGACCCCCGATGTCTCGAGTCTCGATGTCTTGCATAGATAACGCGTTTCATTGTTCAACGGATGGATGCGGTTAAGGGCACGCCGCGGGTCTAGCCGACCCATTTTTGTACACGCGCGGTTTAGGGTTAAAAGTGCAGTGGTTTTGAAAAATATTTTTTTGTTAAAGAGGATGTTATGAAGGAAGTATTTTTGGCCTATTTTTAATATACAAATAAGTTTAACTGCGGAATAATCTTTAAGCTTTGACAAATGTTTCAAACATTTAGTTTAGAATGTCACAATAATTCGTCAGATAAAAATTATCTTATTAATGAATATACTTATACTATGCCCTAAATATTTCTTATACATGATCAAATATTATGATACGTATTGTTTCAACAGAAAAATCTTACCTTGATACATAAGCTCATGCCTGTATCCCGAAGGGGCTAGCAGAGGCACACCAGCGAACTAGAACACACACCTCGCCGAGCCTAGTTCCCTCCCAGATGTGATGAGGAATCTCACCTTGATACCCATAAAAATATAGAAAATTATACTATGCTTCGATTCAAAAATTCCTAATACTCTTATGAATAAGTTGACCTTAAGATTTCGATGTAAAACAAAACACAATGCAACAAAACACCTCTGCCCGGGATTCCTCCTTTTTTTTACTTCTTACAATAAAAAATGTTTTTTGACTGCCTCGGTGGCGTGGTTGTATTTCGGCACAACTACCGTCCTGAGGTCTCAGGTTCGATCCCCGGGTCGGGCTAAGTGATATTGGATATTTCCATATCAGCCCGGAGTCTGGAATTTATGCCCGATATGCCGATAAGCTCGCCCCCTATCACATCTGGGACGGAACTAAGCTCGGCGAAATGTGGGTGTAATAGTTGGCTGGTGCGCCTCTGCCTACCCCTTCGGGGATACAAACGTGAGCTTATGTTATGTTATGTTATTTGAATACATATTTATACTTTTAACAAAAAAACTGCACCTTATTAAAATTTCTCAAATGTCGCGAAAATAAAGATGAAGATATAGAAGTATATATCGCCCAATAGCATGAATGAATACCTAAATAAAATCCGACCAACTCCAAAATTTATCAGATCGTGACTAAATTTATATAGGAGCACCCTCTAGCACAAAGAGTCTTAAAATTCGTTCTCCATTTAGCGGAGATATCGCATAACATACATAAAAAATATACAGACGAATTGGTTACCTCCTTCTTTTGTACATAAGCACACGCCTGTATCCCCGAAGGGGTAGGCAGAGGCGCACTAGCGAACTAGAACACCCACATTTCGACGAGCTTAGTTCCGTCCCAGATGTGATAGGGGGCGAGCCTATCGCCATATCGGGCACAAATTCCAGACTCCGAGCTGATATGGAAAAATCCAATATCACTTTGCTCGACCCGGGGATCGAACCCGAGACCTCAGAACCGTAGTCGTACCGAAATACCACCACGCCACTGCGGCAGTCTTTTGTAGTCGGTCACAAAATAATTGTCATCGCCAACTCATTACAAACCAATCAACAAAATCGCCAAAAAACCTCCGTCAATATGATCGATACGTCAAAATATTTCAACACAAAATCTTTTGTTTCTGTCAAACAACGGCAGCTCCAAACTTCATATCATCGGAGTTATCTGAAGCTCCGATATTTTACGTACTAAATAAGAGGGTCGGTCGGAAAGTTCGCGAGGACTCGAAAAACTTTTCGGTCGGCAGGAACAATAAATCAATGTGTCGAATAATTGCTCCTCATCGGAGCGATTTTCCAAGTCGAAATCAAAAGTTACTAATCACCGGAGCCTTTATTAATAAGGCTTCGAGGGAAATATATTGTTCGGCGGAAAGTTTAAGAGTTCACGGTCTTTGGACCCCGCCGTTCACGGATTGTTGATGAGTCGAGGTTCCCAATTTAGACTTTCTGTTATGAATTTTATCAGTTTTAAGGATTTGTGGAATGATTTTTTATCCGTGTATAGCAGTGACTATAATTGTTAGCGAGGTGCAGTTAAAAAACAGCGACCGTCTACAAATAACGGCCTGCATAAATACTTCGAAACACCTCACAAGGAAGAGATAATATATTAATTCAGTACAGTAGCCCATTGAAGAAGCAATGTCGAAATTAAAGACATGTCCGAAACTAACCCCGACGTCAAGCAGCACTAATTAGGTACATATCTATTGACTGTTTTTATAGCTTCGTACAAAATATCTCTAGAAAACCTTTAAATCTCCTAATCTTCCTAAAAAAATGTCTTTTTTTATCTGGGCACGGCTAAATGACTACACTGCACCTAATGGTAAGCGTAGTGCAGTCCAAAAAAACTAGCGATCACTGACAAACAATGAGCTATTATATTTATGCTTCTGCACACTCCGAAACCGAAGAGGGAACAAGCATATCGAGGGGCTTGCGACAAGAGAGGCGGATGACCGATGCAGATACAGGGATACCCTCATACCCGTCTCAACCAACCATCAAGTCATGCCGCAAGCCCCTCGAGAGAACCGGAAGTACATTGTGTCAAATACAAGTGTGAAGTACAATTGTCTGCGTTTTTTCGGTTGTCCATAGGGCGCAACCCTGGTACTATGTGGTCCAGACACTCTGTCGCTGCTTGCAGTTTTACGGAATTTGTAGTATCAAAATATTGGTAACATGAGCACTAACTGTTTTATTTTTTCATTTCAGGTAAGATCAGCATTTCTACATTTATGATCCTCGTCTCTTCGATGTGGTAAGACTTTAAATCTAGTTGCAACGACTAGAGGCTCGGGCTCAAATATTTGGCAATCGAATTCGTATCGAGTTTGATGCGCTAATAGTATTTGTACATTTAATCCAATCAAAATCCCAAAGAAAAATGGTCCCGGCATTCCTTTCTACCTGCCCTTATCCCACCTTAATGTGGGGTCAGCGCAACACACTTTTTCAAGCATGTTGCAGAAAGGATTTGGCTAAGTTTTTACGACCGGCTGCCTGCCTGACGTCAACCCCCGCTGGGGGATCCAGTCCCGGGCAAATTAAATTAGAAAATTCGCTTTGCCCGACCTAGGAATCGAACCCACGACCTCCCGGTCTACAGCCCATATATGCTGCCACTTGACCGCAGAGGCGACTAAGATAAAAAGTCCCGGCATAACTACTAAAAATTCGTGTTTACTATGCAGCCAGTTCCGCCATTTTAATTTCGCGATTTATTTACATGTAAGTTGCAACTGTGTCATAAGATTTAAATAACGTATAAATACTTAATGATTTTATAGTAAATACGGTGTTTTATTTACAATATTACTACTTTTGGTAGACGAAGATGCCTAACTGTTACATTAATATGATCTTTCTTTTGCAAAGTCGCCATTTTGGTTTTGGTTCCATACATTAAGAATGCTTCATTTTTTCATCTGACTGCCTCGGTGGCGTGGTGGTATTTCGGTACGACTACGGTTCTGAGGTCTCGGGTTCGATCCCCAGGGCCGGGCAAAGTATTATTGGATTTTTCCATATCAGCCCGGAGTCTGGAATTTGTGCCCGATATGGCGATAGGCTCGCCCCCTATCACATTGGGACGGAACTAAGCTCGGCAAAATGTGGGTGTTCTAGTTCGCTAGTGCGCCTCTGCCTACCCCTTCGGGGATACAGACGTGAGCTTATGTCATTTTTTCATCGTTATGCCCTGTCCTCCATCTTTTGTCTAAGGTTTAAGGTATCCCGTACACTGGCCAGACATAACGTCGGATACAAAAAAGAAAAATAAATATTAAACTACAAATGCTTCAACACTTAAACTTTTTGTGTGGGTAGTGATTACAGTGCATTTAACACAGGTCTAGTAACACTGGTGATGACAAATCGAATATGCGTATAATAACAGTGCGCGAAACAATGGGATGCTAAGTACAGATCGTGGTACTAAGTGCTGTGGGGTTCTGTAGCCCGAGCACGAAAAATTAATGTAAATGTAAATGTATTCGAGTTCGCTGGACACTGATGACGGTTGGTTAATATTTCATACAAATTTCATAGACGCGCATCGAGTTCGAATACATTTACGGTTGTCAGAAATTTTCCTGCTCAGGCCGCTGTATATGTCTTCAATAAAATCTGTTAAGAATTGAGAAATTTAGTATACAATTAGGTTAGGAAATTAAGTACTGAAATATCGTCACAGTCGCCGAATATCTTCATAGTCGCATATGAAAGTGCTTAAAACAAGTTTATCCTTCTCTTTCTTGTATGCATTTTTTTTTTATAGCAACGACTGGCAAACAAGCTGATGGGTCACCTGATGGTAAGTGATCTCCATCGCCTATAGACACCCAAGACAAGAAAATCACGGGTGCGTTGCCAACCTAAAAGGAGGGAAATCGAAAAAGAGGGAATCGACTCGGAGGGGAAAAAAGCGAGCTGCCACTTACGTCGGTTTTCTGTGAGACAGTGTTATCAAACCGATCTAGCCGGCCTATTCGTGGCTCTATCACTAAGAGTGAAAAAGATAAATCATTATTTAACGGACTCGTCAAATCCAGTCCAAACTAAAATGCATTTGTGCACAGAGGTTTTCGTAATTGCGGATATAAGAAAAAGAGAGGGATACTTCAAAATTCAACCATTAAATGGGCAAAATGGAGGGTCAAAGTTTGTATTGAGGAACAATAGAAAAAAACGCGGACAGGGAATCACGGGCAGTTCCGATAGCGAAAGCTAGGAAAGCAGCGGCAAAGAGTATATACAATACGATTATATCCGGCTTACCTGTGCCGAACTGCTTACTAATAAATATCCGTCCGTAAGCTCACGCCTGTATCCCCGAAGGGGTAGGCAGAGGCGCACTAGCGAACTAGAACACCCACATTTCGCCGAGCTTAGTTCCGTCCCAGATGTGATAGGGGGCGAGCCTATCGCCATATCGGGCACAAATTCCAGACTCCGGGCTGATAGGGAAAAATCCAATATCACTTTGCCCGACCCGGGGATCGAATCCGAGCCCTCAGCACCGTAGTCGCACCGAAATACCACCACGCCACCGAGGCAGTCTAGTCAGTAAATATGTGTTACTTAAAAGGGAGACCAGCATCGGCTTCCTTCAATTTTCGCCATTTTTCTAAAAATAAGTAACGTCGAGTTGCCAGATCAAAGTAAACCTAACATTCCGGCCATATATTACACGAAATTACACGCGTGAATTTAACCCTGGATCCCTTACAGGGTGGTCCAGTGTCCACAATTCATATCATTGTGTGTCGTTTGGACCCCTCCCGCCTCGGCTGAGCAATTGCGACGCAATTCGGTCCCGTCTTCCCGCGAAATTATTGCGCACGTGATTGTTTTGCAAATGGCGCGACTGTTGGACGTATTTGACGAATTAAAATCATTTGTGCGTTTTAAATATAGTTTTTCGACAATTTATGTTGTTGTTTTAATGACAACTGTGGTGATTTTGGGGTTCCGGAGCCAAATGGCAAAAAAACTCCTTCATAATCTCGGATCTCCTCGTGTTTTGTCAGTCTTTATGTGACAGCCATTTAAACTATTGGCACTATGCCCCTTACTTATAAAAATATTTAAGCACTGCTTATCTTTATACCATAGGTTGTCCCTTTCATTTTTAAACAATGTAACGCAAGGCAAAAAGTGACAGGTTATTCTTAACCATTTGCTCAGCTAAAAATGCTGTTTTAAGTAAGGCCCTAGATATATGATATTATGGGCTTACTTATAAAAACAGTTTAGCTGCGTTACATTGTTTAAAAATGAAAGGGACAACTTATGGTATAAAGATAAGCAGCGCTTAAATATTTTTATAAGTAAGGGGCATGATGTTTGCATGATATGTGTTATTGTTGTAAATCAGTAGCAAAAAGAGTGGAATTATTAGAAATGGTTTTATTCGTGAGTGAAAGGAAAGCTAGGAAACAAAGTACGTACCTATTATATTGGATCTCGCATTCGGTTGTCAGATTTTTAACTTAGCTCTGTATATTTTCCGAAACAGTAAATTCAAATGAAAATATACCAGACTTCAAAATAAATGCATTTTTTCAGATTTCTTAGCAACTTTTATTAAGTATTCAAACCTATATGACTTAATCAAAGAGATTTTATAGTACTAAGTATAGAGGGGCAATCAAGCAAGTTTCTATACAAAAAAAATATATCACACGCATTACGCTATCTACCACTAATTACAATGCGAGGGCGCTTATTACAATTTACACCATAGAATGTTCTGTGAATGGTCAAAAATCACGTAAGACAATTTTATTGTCTAAACATTATTACACTGGCACAACCTTGCGCGCGATGTTTCAAATATGACTGAGTCACTTATGACCATGAGGTCATAACTATTGGACCACAAGTTTCGCGCTGTTGTACCGTCTATTGAATATGTACTTTTGGACTATGGCTGACATCTATAGAGCGAATTTCGACTAAATCTAAGTTAAAGAAATGAACACAGTGAGGATTTGGAATTTTTAAATCGAACTTTGACTTAGTCCGAGTCATTTTTTACACGAAAATCTTTTCTTAGGCTTTCGTCTGTCACTTTGTTTTTCTTGTAAACAATGGCACTGACTAAGTCGAAGTTCGATTTTAAAATTCCAAATATTTACTGAGTTCGTTTCTTTGTACTGATTTCTTAAGTTTATTCTATTGTTTACGCGAATGCTATTCATTAAAATAAGACTATTTTTACGGATTTTATCACGATTAGGTTTTAATTTTTATTCCCGACGTTTCGAAGGCTTTGCAGTCTTCGTGGTCACGTTTCGTTTCTTTGACTCATACTTAGTCGAAGTTCGCTCTATAGACCTCAGCGTTAATCTATGCAGTGAATTTAAATAAACTCGTCGCCGTGTGAATAAATAAATTAAAGTTCACAAATCCATATGAGCTTTAAAAAATCCAAAGAAAGCGCACCGTTGCGTTGGCTACAAGTATTTTTTTTCTAAAGCAAATATTTTCAACACGCATGCACTAATGTGAGCCCTTTCAATGCTTTAGAATTCGTCGAGTGTGCACGGCGGCGGCAGCTAGGCTTGCAGTTTCGGTGAAGTTCTAACTATTCACATTTTGTCTGCGCGTGTTTTTATTTATACGTGGTTTGTGAGTCTGTATGGAGACTTGTGTTTACACACACACATAACATAAGCTCACGCCTGTATCCCCGAAGGTGTAGGCAGAGCGCACTAGCGAACTAGAACACCCACATTTCGCTTAGTTCCGTCCCAGATGTGATAGGGGGCGAGCCTATCGCCATATCGGGCACAAACTCCAGACTCCGAGCTGATACGGAAAAATCCAATATCCCTTTGCCCGATCCGGGGATTGAACCCGAGACCAGAACCGTAGTCGTACCGAAATACCACCACGCCACCGAGGCAGTCGCTAACTTGTGTTTAATGTTGTTTTATTGCAATCGTATGTCGAGACGAACAAGACGATTGATAAGCGATACGAATAACACAACCCGCATATTAAATAATGAAGCACTGAGGCTGAGATCTATAGAGCGCACTTCGATTAAGTCTAAGTCAAAGTAACGAACTCAGTGAGGATTTGGAATTGTTAAATCGAATTTTGACTTAGTCCGAGTAATTTTTTACAAGAAAAACAGACTGACAGACAGACTAAGCAAAGATTTTCTTGTAAAAAAAGACGTGTGGCACTCGGGGACTGCCGCGGTAAAGCTATTGCATAGCATCCAAATCAATACACCTATATACTTTCTCACAAACAGCTGATTACGTATTCGTCCGATTTCGGAGCAGCTCATCTCGATTCGTGCGACCTTCGTAGAGTCGTACCATGAAGTAAATACAAAGAGGAGGTGCCCTAACGCCGAAACTCTAAGCAGGCATGAGTCACCAGATTGAGGGGCGAAGAGGGGGATTACGCATGCGCAGTTACGCCGCAGTAAGTAAATAACGCCGATACAACCCATGCCACCTAGAGGCGAGTTGCTGAACTAAAGAGACAAGCGTGATATTTCAAAAAAGTCATTAAAAGTTCTGCTATTCATCGATAGATGGCAAAACTAAAAAGTATCAACGCTGTGCCGGTCGGAGTAGGGGTATTAGGTTATTTTCGTTACGGAATTTCTAGATTCGGTCTCCTCGCTCAGGCCAGCGATAGAAGCTATGCAATAGCTTAAAAAATGACTCGAACTAAGTCAAAATCCCCACTGAGTTCGTTACTTTGACTTAGACTTAGTCGAAGTTCGCTCTATAGATCTCAGCCTGAGTGGCACTGCACTGCGCTGGTCACCCTGAGGCATTCGATATTTATTTATTTATTTGGACAACCAGTAGTTGTTACATAAATACTTACGTCTAACATAATGTAAATCCTTAATTAATTTAAATGCACAACACACAACTTATTAAGTCTCATAAAACCCAGCCACACTGTCACTTCTAGAATGTTCTTGAAGCACAGAATTGCTCGCACAATGCTGCTTGGCGGTAGAAATGTCCAACCTATGCATATGCACTCTAGAACGTGAGAGTCCATACCATCACTTTTATATAGAGAGAAAGACTTCCGAAACTTCAAATATTCCCTTTTCAATACCATTCTGTAACTACTATAATGCAATGTAAGCACATGATAGTTGTTAGGATGTGTAGTTCGTAGAGTACTGTGGAGTCCGGCACTGTGTTCACGCGTTTTGTCTGTCTTATTACCTTTCTTTTACCTTTTACAATAAACATTATCTCTATACGAACTTTGTGGATTTACTGTGTTGCCTAAATAATTACCCCGTTTGGTATATATCACCCTAATAATAATAACCGGACAGTAGTGATACGGAACAATTCCTTTGGCTTAGTGCCTACCATTATGCAGCGACTTGGTTATGTCCTTGATATTCCAACATCCATACGTAAGCTCACGCGTGGATCTCACCGAATGATGATCAGAGGCCAGATAGAGAACGAAAGCACCTTCTTGCATTGGTGCCTCGGTGGCGTCGTTATTATTGAGTATTGGTTGTGTAGCACGACTAACTTCCTGAAATCGCGGGTTTGCACACCTTTGGACAGATGGGTCACCTGATGGTAAGTGATCTCCACCGCCCATAGACACCCAAGACAATAAGAATCATGGGTGCGTTGCCAAGCTAAAAATAGGGAAATGGAAGGAGAGGGAAAAGGGATTGGGAAAGGGAGGGGGGGGCTGGAAATGGGCCACCGGAAATCTCACTCACCGCACGAAACGCGACAGCAAGCTGCCACTTTACGTCGGTTTTCTGTGAGACAGTGGTATCAAACCGGTCGAGCCGACCCATTCGTGCTGTAGACATAACTGTCTATAGCGTGGCTCTACCACTCTAAAGTTAAGTGGTTACCACCTGGTTAAGTGATATTAGGTTTTTTCGATAACAGTGCGCTGGCTAGAATCAGGGCGTCTACTACCAAAAACGAAATCCGTAGTTTCAGATGACGGATCGCACGTTTTGGTACTACGAAGTGTTGCGGATCCGCTGACGGATTCGACGACGGATCCGATGTTTAGATTTTGACATTATTGACATTATTACTTTCGTCCGTCCTACTTGACTCTACTATGAAAACAAATGTGACATGAAATACATCGTTTCTTCGTTCGGATCATAACCTCGATTGTACGAAAGCTCTAAGCCTATCGTTTGCTTTTCGTTTTGGTTTCGAAGTCTTCGAAATGGCTAGATTCCTTCTGTATGAAGAATTGTAACTTATTATAAGCTTACGTCTGTATCCCCGAAGGGGTAGGCAGAGGCCCACTAGCGAACTAGGACACCCATATTTCGCCAAACTTAGTTCCATCCTAGATGTGATAGAGGGCAAGCCTATCTCCATATCGGGCACAAACAGACCCCGGGATGATACTGAGTAGAAAAACCCAATATCACTTTGCCTGACTCGGGGATCGAACTTGAGACCATACATACTGCTTCCTCCAAAATAAAAGTTTTCTTGGTTCAGAAGAGAATGATTACAAGACTGCCAACTTGTTAAAGCAGCCGTGGCCAACAATATTCCCAAGTATAAGATACTCAAATACTTGTATACATACTCTCATGTCTGTTATCCCCAAAGAGGTAGGCAGAGGCGCAACTAGAGCACCTACTTTACGCCAAGGCTTTTTCGGTCTCATGATGTGATACTAAGCAGAAAAATTTGCCCGACTCGGGGATCGAAACCGAGAGCTCAATTCAATAATCTTACTGCTTACACAGCACAACTACGCCACTTAAGCACTCAAATTATTATGTATTTAGGAAAATAAAACAACTTTTTAGCAATTATTTATATTACAATTTTATTAAGGTCTCTCAACTCCCACTGAATGCCCTCCAGCAACTCCTTGTTTTTAGCTTCAAAGCGAAGGGCGCGATTACGGAGGTCTGCCTGCATCGCTGGTCGCACTCACTCGTCGTAATCTCCTTGAAATTGTTAGGGGAAATAATAAGTTAAATGTTAATTGTTTCAGACTAAATATCGTTATTATTACTGAAAAGAACAATTGCCTACATCAAAGCAGGTTAATGTGTGTAGTTATATAGTTTATGCACACACATTCAAAGCACATGCTATGGTAATGGGTAACAATAGGTGTTCATGCATTGATTGTAAACTGCATCATAATATTATTCTAGTAAGGATATTATCTTCTTCCACTGCTGCACAGTTTTTATTGCGCCCTCCATGCTATTAAGGTGGGACGTCAAGGTCTCCCACAACCGTTTTGATTTAGCCCGCTCCTCCAGGCTATGCACAAACCCACAACCGAGACAGGGTTTTCCGTCATAAATTATAATAACGCCTACATCTGCACGCTCGCTACAGTCATCTTGAACTGAAATGTTTTGAAAAATAGTCAAAAACATTATACGTTAATGTTATGTAAGTAATGATCATTTTTAATCGTTCAAAACACAGAAGTTGCATTTTGTTACACAGTAACTGCATTTAATGCAATGGATCATTCGTTTAAAGGGAATAAATAACACTTTTATAATTAATTTACCAACACATACTTGACCAACACAATGAATTCTTCTAGTCAACTTGTCAGTGTCAATCAAAAATTAAAAAATGTCAATATTCCACAGATTAATCATAATGCAATAGACTAGGGCAGATTGCAAAATTAGCAGAAATATAAAATATTTTATATTCAATAATTATTTCGAAATATGAAATGATATACTTATTACATAAAACCTAATTAGAGATCTATTTTATATGCATTTTTTACAAAAATGTCACAATTGGTAAAAATTTACGGTTTTTGAAGATATACCTCCCTAATCCGACACAATATGTTCATTCGAACGATTGTTTATGGCTCCGAAGCCAACGGTGACGGATCCGAAGTAATTTGGTAGTAAGGTTAAATAGGAAGTTCGTCGTTTCTTCGTTTTCGGCCGACGTTTCGGCGATCGTTTTTGGTAGTAGACGCCCTGTGCCAGATGTGGTGATAGCCTCAACCCCTATGACACCTAGGACAGAAATATGACGAAACACGGCGAAATGTAGGTGTAAATACATTGGCGATGGTCACCACTCACCATGAAGTGGTGTGCTTGCCTTCGTAAGCGATTAAAACATAATTATTTCAACCCAAATATTCTAATTCTACGAAAAAGGAATGCATCAAATCCGCGTACAAAATCCGTGAGAGCACGCCTACACTGGATACATTTCCTCACTCAGACGCCTCTCAGAGCCGCCGTGTTGTGAGTGAACAGTAGAGTGGCTTGCAGCTCTAATTAGCTTTTTGTTTGCGATTTTTTAGAATGTGGTTTTGAATGTTATGAGGCTAGATGTTTTGGCAAGGGAAAGTGAATTAAAGTAAACTGTATGTAGGAATGATCCACGTATTTACGTCCCTACAATAATTCTTTATCGATCGACTTCCAAAAAGAAGGTCCTCAATTCGTCTGTATTTTTATTTTATGTAAGTTACGCGATATCTCCGCCAAATGTGGACCGATTTTCAAAATTCATTTTGTTTTGATAGAGCTTATTTCAAGGGTGGTCTCATATATATTTGGTTACGATCGGATTTGAAGTCGGTCTGTTAAGTTTTTAAACTTGTGACTGCCTCGGTGGCGTGGTGGTATTTCGGTACGACTACGGTTCTGAGGTCTCGGGTCTCGGGTCGGGCAAAGTGATATTGGATTTTTCCATATCAGCTCGGAGTCTGAAATTTGTGCCCGATATGGCGATAGGCTCGCCCCCTATCACATCTGGGACGGAACTAAGCTCGGCGAAATGTGGGTGTTCTAGTTCGCTAGTGCGCCTCTGCCTACCCCTTCGGGGATACAAGCGTGAGCTTATGTATGTATTATTAGTTGTTTTTAACCGACTTCAAAAGAGTGATGTTCGCAATTCGAAGTAGTAGAAGAATAATTTTGAAAATCGGTCCACGTTTGGCGGAGATATCGCCTAACACACTTTAAAAAAAACATAAAAATTGAGGACCTTCCCCTTTTTGGAAGTCGGTCTATAATAGGAAATAACATGACGTAGCCAATATAACCTCAAAATTCATTTCCTACTGCACATTTCTTGTATCTCTACCACACGTAGACAGGACTAGGCGTCGTCAGAGACAATGCGAAGGCTTTGGAGGAGGCTGCGAGTTGCGACGCGTGCAGAGTGGAGAGATGGCACTACGCGAATTTTTACACTTGTATGCGTCTCAAAATAGTACATACACGTCTGTGTCTCCGGAGCGGTAGGCAGAGACGAACTAAAGAACTATAGTATTTTCTATTTCTCCGAGCCCATTTTCATCCTGTGCCAGCCTATCGCTGTATCGGGCACAATTCCAGATTTCGGAACTCAAAATATTCTAAGGTCTATAAAAACCATACAAGTGTTCCTAAAAGTGATTTAGCGTAGTAGACTTAGGTTCACGCAATTTCAGAAAGCTCGTTCCACTAAAACTTTTTTTTGAAAATTAGCATCCTTTGATTTTGATTTTGTTGGACTTTAGAAAATGAAAGAATGACTGAGTTGAAATGTTTCAATAATCGTGATCTTTTTACCGCAGCACTATTTCAATTTCATAAAAGTGGCAACATTCGAAATGTCAGTTTACTCCGCTTAGCAATCGGACTATAGAAAAATTGACAACGATAAAAAACGTATTAGAATTCACACCGTATCTACACGTGGCGCTTACACCGTGTCAGTCACTTTAAAATTTAATTAAGGCGGCGTTCTCACAGTCGGTTTCGCGCGTTAATCTCATAAAGGCAGGGACACACGTCCGACGCTCACAAAGCAATTTTTAATTGCGCTTCAGCTTGAAATGCGACTTGTCTTTGACGTTTACGATTGATTAAAAAGAAAATGCCGGTCCTTGGTAATGAGACATGTCTGGGTTACATTGTGCCCTTTATAAATACTTGATGACGCTTTATTATTCACACAAGGGGTTGTTTTGTCGCGTTCTAAATGTGTCGCTTGGGTACTGGGTTTTATTTTATTAAAAGTATGTAAGTTCGCTTTGTTTAAAGCTTTATCTTATCATGCGAATTATTAGAACCCATTGAAACATTTTTGGTGTCATACTTTTGTGATTCGTTTTTGTATTTGCCTGGGTATCAAGTTTACAACGTTCATAAAGTATTCGGAATTACCTAATTAAAAAACATTTGGATAATCTCATGCTTACCCAAATGGTTAAATTTTCGAAAAAAAAAAACACTTTGAGGTATGGAACCCTAAAAATATGTTTAAATGAGTACTAGAGAAAAATATTTGTTGAAAAGTGCAGCTCAGAATTATATTTCCCATGTAAAACGGTTCCATTTCTGTCGCATCAATGGCCAAAAATATCACTCTGCGTTACACACTCCAACTTTACCTACATACGCCTATATTGGCTATAATTAGCAACTAAATGCAACGTTGGGCGTGCACAAATTCGCCCAGCAACGGCAAGTGGGTCAAGATCCACGCTTTGAACCAGAAGTGTTGTTTCAAACGTAATTACTGGAGCCAACTGCACTCTGAAAGGTAACATGTGACCAAAATACTTTGGCACTTGTTAGCTTGTGCAGTACACGTGCGCAGGGGTCTATGCGTTGGTTGTTAATTTTTAACTCCTGCTATTAAGCTATATTGTTTTTAATGAGATTGAATGTGTTTTGATTAAGTACACATGTTAGGTCATGTTAAGTTCGTTGACATGTTTAGATCTGCTCTATTTACCTACTGTGTAACCTTAGCTGCCCCTCAGAGGCGGCTCGGCCTCCGGAGGACTTATACATAGGTCGAAGCTACTTAAAATAATAATAATAACACCCAACAGACACATACATAGTCCTGAACCCACACTAAGAACGAATCTTGTCGTGGGAATCAGGAACTACGAGATACGCGCGGTCTCACAACACCCAGACCCGAAACAAATATCTGTAGGCCATACAAATATTTGTCTCGGTGCGGGATCGAACCCGCGGTCTCTCGCTTCGCAGCTGGCTACTCGTCCGCTGCGCCATGGAGGCTGTCATATAACAAATACAAACAAAATAATAAGAAAGTGACATAAGATCCTTTAATAAAATTTACGTATTATTCAATTTAAGAATTACCGTTAATACCAAGTGGTGAAGAATCTAGGAATATCTTAAATTAGCTTCTAGCACCTGTCCTTATCTACAGCGGCATTGACGCAAAATACTTTATGAAATTTACGTTGCAGACAAAGTTTGGCTTTAGGTTTTACGACCGACTGCTTGCCTGTCAACCCTCCTCTAGCAGATCTAGTCCCGAAAAAACGTGTTGGATAACATACGACCTATAAATCGAACTTAGGACCTCGCGGTTCACAACACATATTACCGCTAGACCATCAAACGAGCTTTTTAAAATCATAAAAATAATTGAAACCAATAATTCTCGCGAGAACAGCACCGAAACGCGGCCCCGTCCAAAAATTTCAAATTCAGCTTATTCAAAACTTGAAATTTAATAATGCCAACAAAGAAGCAAGTTTGCGTGTTTGTCTTCTCGGCGGATTGTTTTAATCCGAGAGCGACATCTGCTACACTGCATCTCTAAACTTGGACATAGCGGTCTCTCGACTTTATAATTTCCCTTCCTGCTTGTTGTTTTGTTTATTTGGACAGTTTTTAGAACGTTTTTCGTTGTAAATTCAGGTTATTTAGTGTTTGAAAAGAAAGAAAGAAAGAAGAAAGAAAATGACATTTATTGCGTTTTAGCTGTTACATAATTAGGTACTTAGGTCTATTAAATTACACAGAGGAAAAAAAAAATAGAATTAAAAATAAAAAACACTATCATGTGTATGTTCACACACCCACAAGTGTACACATGTGCATATATACACATACACACATTAAATACATACATTTACATTCCCCTCCCATCTTCCTCCCTGGATCCAACAACCAGCAACTTGGTCGGGCACCGAGCAAAAAATACACAACTACAAAAATTATTATTATTTGATTCTTGTTTTTGTTGCAAAAAGTACATACCTAGCCATTTTATCCCCGAAGAAGCAAGCATATACCGCCGAATGTTCATACACTTAAGGTCGCCTTAAGTCGTTTAAGACCGCCTTATCTGTCAAAATAGTATGACGAAAAACAATTTAAGAAGCCGTTAAAGTTGAGTAGCGTTTGACCATTCGGGCGATAAACTTGCGAACTAGAACACCGAATTTTGCCGAACTCATTTTCATCCCAGATGTGAAAGGAGGTGAGCCTAGGGCTATATTTGACACAATTTCGAGACTTCACTTTTCCGCACGCGGAGATCGAACCCGAGACTTTAAGGTGATAGTCGAACCGTTCAAAAAGTGGCTAAATGTTGCGGCACGGCCATGTCCTCCTTTGTGCGTGTCATCTATTTTTATAGACAGGTTCAAAATATAAAATGGGGATTCAAAAACAATATTATTTTTTCTTAATTTAGTATTGATTTTATTATTTCTATTTAGTATTTTATATTTATTTTTTATTTTATAGATTTATATTGTTTTTTTATTTTTTATATTTTTATTTTATAGGACAACAGATGGATCTGGAAATCTTTAAAGGAGGCCTATGTTCAGCAGTGGACGTCCTATAGCTTATGCTGATGATGATGATTGATTTTATCCTAATAACATTTTCCGATTGTAAGTTCGTGTTTTATAAATCCATAACGCAATAACAAAGTAAGGCTTTCCCTGGATTTATACATTCATCCCAATACTACGTTTCCGTGGGATACCTCTTTTACACGGATAGTCGTCAGCAAAGTATTGGAATTAACATAACATAACATAAGCTCACGCCTGTATCCCTGAAGGGGTAGGCAGCGGCGCACTAGCGAACTAGAACACCCACATTTCGCCGAGCTTAGTTCCGTCCCAGATGTGATAGGGGGCGAGTCTATCGCCATATCGGGCACAAATTTCAGACTCCGGGCTGATATGGAGAAAATCCAATATCACTTTGCCCGATCCGGGGATCGAACCCGAGACCTCAGAACCGTAGTCGTACCGAAATACCACCACGCTACCGAGGCAGTAGAGTGGAAGATTGGAATTATAAGATATTTTATATTGTAGTACTTGTCTCGACGTAAAACTCGTAAAATGTAATTATCTGAAACAGTACTGCAAAAACCAAAGATGAACCAAATTAGTCAAGCGAGCCAACTAGCGTAATGCAGATAGCTCCAGTTATATTAGATAAGATTTAATTACACTTAATTCTAACCTCAACATTGTTCTTTAACGAAACTTAGCTATTCATTACCACTAATCAGATAGCTGAAGTTTCTTTTACGTCTTTTTATTTGCTGCAGACTATTAGTTAAGATGTGGGTTTAATAAAGCTTCATTTCGCTTTTCTTTCGTTTTGTGTCACGGTGAGAATGGAAATAATGATATAGGTGTAAATTAATTACTAATTGATTATTTTATTCCAGACAACTTCTATAAGATTAGTATGGAAGCTAATATTCAACAGTGGACGCTTTGTGGCTGATGTTGATTGTGTGATTTTCTTCTATTATCTTGATGCTACAACTCGTTTCGTTAAGCACCACTGTAATACATTTTTTTGTTAATGTCACACATAGGCATGCCTCCCTACTAGCTTTAACATGTAATGTGGGTGAAAGGAACTATGAGGGACGTACGGTCCCACTACATCCGTATGAATATTTTCATTTCGGATCCGAGTGTAGAGCCGACATTCATCCGATACGGGAATCGAACTGCCGAATTCATGTTTCATACCCCACTTCTCGGCGATTACACTGTGGCTACGAGACTTGAATTTAGAGTTCCACAAAAAAAACAGCATGATCATCAGCCACAACACGTCCACTACTGGACATACGCCTCCCCCAAAGATTTCCAGAATGACCTGTTGGAAGCTGACACCCATGATCCTTTGGTATCATGGGGTGTCTATGAGTTGTGAAGATCACTAACATCAGGTGACCCACATGCTAGTTTACTAATCCGCTATAAAAAAATCACACTCAACCCCATAAACGAACATTTAAAATTACCCTAAAATTACCAAGAAAAACTACATTATGCAAATATTTCAGAAATAACATTAAAGATCCATCAACCTTAAACCTCCCCTAGAACTCAAGATTATCCCATGGTAATGAAACGCAGTGGCACTCGGTTTTCATTACTATAACGGTTAGTTTTCCCGCCTTAATGGTCCATAAACATCACCGCAAATAGACTAGGAAGAAAGCAACTTCTGGGCAATAATCTTGCGCTATTATACGGGATCAGGGGATAATTGGATGTGGCTAGATGTGGCTTGGACGTGGTTATAGTTCTAGCTTATGCCGTAAGATGGTGTTATAAATAGTCTGAGTCTAGTAATGATTTTTTTTTATCTTAATCCTTCAACAATTTTCTAGAAGAGATGTAGCAATTCGTCGTGTATATATATAAATTTAAATTGCATTAACTACATACATACATAGCCTTACAACACCTATTTCCATAGGAGTAGGCAGAGACAATACTTGCTATAATTCTTGCACATCTTTTTTGCCTTATTAACCGCCGAATGCTCATACATTTAAGGTCGCCTTATGTCGTTTAAGGCCGCCTTATCTGTCAACATTGTATATAAAAAACAATGTAAGAAGCCGTTAAAGTTGAGTAGCCTTTGACCATTTAGGCGTTAGTCTCATTACATTCTATATGCATGCACGTTGGTTTAGGGTACTTCAAACAGTGACTTGCTCAGAAAATGTTCGAGGTCTTCCCTTTTCAACTTAACCATTCACACTTACCATGTAGTATATCTGCTTCTTAACCTCTTTTAATCTATCCTCTCTACACGCCCAAACAATTCCATTAACTTACATCATTAACCCATCATAGATCAAGATTGCTTCAATTGAATCTGAAAATTTAAAATCCATAAAGTATCAAAATCAGCAATTAGTATTAATTTATTTCGCGTAGTCCCATCCAGCGTCCATAGATCACAGATTAAGCCCATAAACTAAGTTTTGTCGAGTAATCCCACAAATTTCACGGCTGTTTGATTACTGGCCGGCTCGTTATCCCGTCGGCATACAGAATTACACATTTAAGTTTAATTTTACCTCACCCTGGCTTGTGACTGTTTAGTTTTGAATAACTAATCAGGAGCTGTAGGATTGTACTGAAGCTGTGGGTCTACATATAAGTTTTGTTATGGGTCCTAATTTACTGTAGGATATGTATTACATAATTAAATAGTCACGGGCCTCCGGTGGCCTATACACTTATGTAACATATATGTGCCGCCTCCGACGTGTTAGGCTTAAGTACAGTATTTGTAATTAATGTACTGGGGAGTGATTGTCGGTATAAATTGAGGTATATTTATGACCGTTTCTTTGCTGTTTTTGGACATTAGATCCAAACATTCATGATTTTTTTGTACTTTAAATTAATTTTAGATAATACTAAATTTAGTCAAATAACAGAATTTAGTATAGGTAGTTTAAGGCCGCGGACACAAACTCAGCGGGCGCGGGGAGCGGCGCGTTTCAATGCAATGATTTAAATGGAACTGGCCTCGAGGTCAGCGGCAGAGCGGCGTACGACCGGTCTAGCGTTACGTTACAGCGACTCTCCTCGCACCGTCCCCGCCGTCGCTCCGCGCCCGCTGAGCTCGTGTCCGCAGCCTTAGTAACTCACATCTAGATTGCATACCAATATTAGTCATACATAATAATGTAGTCCACACTAGGTTAAACCAGTATTGTGGGCATCATTCCAATCAAATGGGATGCATTAATTCTTCTGCCTACCCTTCGAGAATTAGGCGTGAACTATCATAATTAACATAATAACATATCCCAGGCACCTATATTAACTGCACCTTAAATAATAACCACTAACCTGGCTTATCGCGGGATTGACTTCGGGCGTGGCTTACCAGCTAATTATAATATTATGGAAACGGGCCGCTGTCAACTATATCGGATTACTAAACATCACGACGAACTGTGCCTAAACTTGAATAAACACTGCATGGTTTAGCTGAAAAAGGTATGGTGCAGTGCAAGCGACGCGATAAAGAAGCTATGGATTAATATCTCTTTCTATCGGCCCCCATCTTACTCCACTGAGTCGCAGTACACTATTCCAAGCATATAGAAAACATTCGTGTTTTATTTTATGTGGGGATTCGGGCCGCTGGGCCTGGGAAAATCATGTTAGAAAAACAGCATTATCCGACGTGGAATTTGAACACCCCTGCCATTGACCATAAACGCTGCCACTGAACAAAAAACGTGAATAAATCCTAACAATGCTTTGGGCGCCTTGACACCCAATTTGAATGTTGACATTGCGAAATAGGAATTAGTACTAAAAGATTACAACGATCTTTTAAGAAATTTACATATTCATTTAGGATTCAATAAACATGTCTGTTTGTTCCGCCTAATCACTGAAACGGCTGAACCGTTTTTGACAGAACTTTCAGACAGATTACTTTCAACTTTAGGCCAATTTAATTTAGGAAATCGAATTACGATTTAGAGTAAACCACGCCGACGAATCGCAGTTCATATTAGTATAAAACGAATATCCAAACTCAAAACTTTACACAATACGCAGCGATTTTATCGCTTGCAGTGGAAGTAAAGCTCTACGCTAATGGTCAATAAAGTGGATCCGACCGCTCCACGGCAGCCGGGAATTGCACTCGTTGATCCCGGTTCTAATCCCGGGCCGGCCAACGGCGCAGTTAAGGCGGATAATGCTTCGGACGCCGAGTTATGATACTTGTTTTGCCATGGACCCTGGAAGAGTTGGCTTTGGATTCCGTTTAGTTTCTTGGGCCCGTTAGTGAATTGTGCTACTAATACTTAGGGCCACTTGCAGCTCCTCGATAAATCTCTATATATTCTAAATCTTGATTTAAAGATCGGAGTGAGCTGTAGGATAAATCGAGATAACGTGTAACTCTAGATTAGTAATAGCGCTGCAAGTCGCCCTTAGTTGTGTTGTACTAAGTGCTAGAGCCATGCTGTAGACAATTTTGCCTACATGAATCAGCTGGGTAAACCTAAGTTAGGTAACTGGAGGCTCAAATGCTTTCTACCTCTAGCCTTACCAAACCTTTACTTATTTCAACCTGCCCTTATCCCACAATGAGGTGTTAGTGCAACTCACTTTTTAAAGCATGTTGCAGAAAGGATTTGGGTTAATTTTTCCCATAGAGAAGAGTTGACGTCAGGAAGACATCTGGTCGTAAAAAACAAGCAAATTTTTTTTCTGCAACATGTTTAAACAAGGTTGTTCCGTTGAACCCACATTAATGTGTGATAAGGGCAGGTAGAAAAAAAGGAGAGGAGAGCATATGAAAACGATCCTCATCCCCAGCGCATAACAGTAAGAAAACACGAGGTATGAGTGTTTCTTCATAATGTCTGGTTCATTTGTCAGCGGGGCGGGTGCCAAGCGAGCACCAGTGTTAATAACCAGCTTCATGGCACGGGGCCAGGGTTCGGTGATTTGGCGCGAGGTGCAAACTTCCGCGGGCTGAATGGCGTAAAGTTGGTGGTGTAAAGGGCTTTATGCATCAGGTACCACCTATTTCGAGGTAGACTGCTTCGGTGGCGTGGTTGTATTTCGGTACGACCTTCCTGAGGTCTCGGGTTCGACCCCCGGGCCGGGCAAAGTGATATTGGATTTATCCATATCAGCCCGGAGTCTGGACTTTGTGCCCGATATGGCGATAGGAATATCACATCTGGGACGGAACTAAGCTCGGCGAAATGTGGGTGTTCTGGTTCGCTAGTGCACCTCTGCCTCATCGGGGATATAGGCGCGAGCTTATGTTATGTCATACGGCAAAATCAAAATCAAAGCAAAACATTTCCACCGTTTTGTTACATTTTTCATTTATGCTCGGCTCCAATAGGTTATAGAGTATTGTCTATAGCCTAGACTCCGGGCTGATGCTGAGTAAAACCAATGTCACGTTATGCGACCCGGGGTTCGAACCTGACTTCTCAGGGACGACTCCATACAAATACGCCACCGAGTTTATGTATGTACTAGCTGCCGTTCGCGTTCACGAGGATATCCTTCGAGAACCGTACAATTTTCCTGGATAAAAAGTAGCCTATGTTACTGCCTGCTAATGTAGCTTTCTACTAGTGAAAGAATTTTTAAAATCGGTTCAGCAGTTTTTGAGCCTATTCATTACAAAAATACAAGAAAACAAATCTTTTCTCTTTATACTAGTAAGTATAGAAGTATAGATAAACATTTGTACTAATCAACTTTACTATGAATTTCATAACAAATTAATTATGACAATATCCATCGATTTAATATACCCTAGATGCACAGTTCTTTGCAAATATCGTCATAAAAATTGGTCTCGGTAGTCATAAAAAGATCACAAATTCTAATTTAATCAGCACAAATATAACCCTATGGAAGTGTTATAAAGTAGCTTTTTGAATGAAATGAGCAAGCGTTCTTAAATAATTTTGAAATTTAGAATTCAGTCGGCGTCCAACTATAGGGCAAAGAAGTGCTTAAGCACTCCTTTGCTGTCGCATTTTCTTAACGTCAACTGTGCATCGCATATAAAGGTAATATATCGATGACAATATCTTAAAGACTGCTATGTATTTACTAGACAAGCTGTTTCGAAGTAAAATTGTGGCACATGACGGCGAGTGTTTGACGTTTCACGGCTAAGGAAAAGACCAGTTTTCTTTAGTGAGTTGAGGTCGATTAACAGAGACTTAGTGCGCACATTCTATGTACCGAACAGCCAGTATAGTAGTATACATACAAGTTTGCAATATCTCAAATCGCCCAATCTCCAAACTCGAGCCACCCATTTAGGCGGTGCACAAACGCTGCGGCACATACATAGGTCCAACAAATGGCCTACCAAAAACTACCATCTAATTTCAATTTAAGGCTTTGCGCTGCCCGTAATTGATTTCATGGCGGTTTCGGCTGTGCACTTCGTTTGTCTTTGCTTTTGGTAGATACATACAGACTAGTTTTCGTTGTGGTTACTTTGTTTTCAATTTATACCTATCTACTAATAAAGAAACTTTAATCTATAATTTCGGTAATAAGTAATGCAGATTAATATCCAATATGGAATGTAATAGCATAGATTAATATGTAAATAAAATATGTCGGAGGGCCAACGCTTACGTTGTTTTTTAAAAACGGTGACGTCAGCATGGCTGACGTCACTTTTGACAATAAGATGATTACTCATCTTATTTATCAACTGTGAACACTGAAATTCACTAACTCCCTTCATTAACGGTGCTTAAGAGCACCGTCTAGTCAGGGATGTGGACAGTCCAAATGCCGGAGCACGACTGTGTCGAATTTGCTCTGAACACTCCTTTTATAGGGTGCAATATTTGCAACTACCTACTCGATACCGAATATCGAATGTTAAAGAAATAATTATAACGATTATTTTAACTTTTTAGAATCTTTTAACGATTCAGCAGTTGAACAATTGTAAAGTGAATTAATAACGTGAAATAACAACGGCTTTTTAAATAAGCGTGCGATTTTGCGCCGATAAATATTTTTTTCAAACTGTTATTTTTTGCATCATCGCTATATTATTGGCACACTAATTTTAAGATCTTAAAAATGATAATAGTTCGGTACTTTTACAGTAAAAAAAAAACAATTCATATTTTATTACATTAAATATTATCCATACATATCTACTTAAAAGATCTTTTAACAGAATCCGGAATGTTTTGACTGCGGTGTTAACCAATTATTGTTAATTTAATAACCCTTAAAAAAACCCAGAGATTATTCTTGTATATCTCAGATTGATATAAGAATCAACTTAATGACATTATCACATTTAGACAACGTTACACAAAGTAGAGTAAGTAAATTAATCAGAATTCCCAACAGGAGCGCCGAGTGGCAAAAACAGCGCACTGATAGAGCCAGAAAACTACCCTTATTAAAGGGGTTGGACTTAGTTAAGTATCCAGTGCAGCTAGATTTTTACTAAATTAAAGAAAATGGCTTGTGATTTCATTGTTGGATCTGATTTGTATAATATAACTAAAGATTGTGGGAATTGTGTTAAGTTCTTGTTTTATTTTTGTATAAGATTTAGTTTTATAAATATTTTAAGATCGTTACTCTTTAAATAGATTCAAACTACTCGATATTCACACACAAAAAACCAACGTAATGTGGCAGCTTGCTGTTGCGTTTCGTTTGGCGAGGGAGAGAGAGTTCGATGGTCCCATTCCCCCACTACTTTTCCAATCCTTATTTCTTTTAAGTTCGCAACGCATCCTTTTGTGTTTTGGGTGTCTATGGGTGACGCGGTGGAGATAACTTACCGTCAGGTGACCCACCTGCTCGTTTCCCAGTCTCTGCTGTAAAAAAGTAAAAAAAAATCGAACAATACCATAATACTCTATAGAAATATATATTTTTCAGCCTTTATATCATTTTATTTCTTCTTTGTCTCCATTTTTGCATAACCAAGATAAGTAGGTACAAACTCTAAAATTGAAATAAGGACTAAATTTTAATACTAGACTGATTTGAATCCTGAGTCACGTAGCACACAAGTTAAAATATCCAGGTGCGACCAAACTTAAATACATATTCATATAATCATCCCCCAAATGAGGGATAAAGTTTGGAAAAGGGTGGGGGTGTAAAATGTCTACGCCATTAATGTAGACGATGAAAAGAGTTTAAATTGAAGTGTTTTGTTAAAAGGTTTTTCAAATAAGAAACGGCGATTTTAAAGTTTTCACCTTTTTGCATTCAAAGTTTCTAATATTTTGAGTTCAAATCATAATATTGTCACCGAGATGTTCGTTGTTAATCGAATTAAAATAGGAGAAGTTTCTCAATTCGACTGTATTATCTTTTTTATGTATTTCACCGATAACTGAGATGCGTGGATCGATTTGGATAATTCTATTTACTGTTTTTTTTTTAGGTTTACGCGAACGTTACATATATAGAGGTACAATGTAATGAATCTAGTTTATATGGATTCGATCGCGATTATTTTTATTTCGTCCGACCCGAGACCGTGAAGGCCGTATAGCCTTCGAAACGTCGGGTCTAAAAATAAAAACAAATTTTGACAGAATTCGCTTATACTAGTTTTATTTAAATCTTTTCATTTTTGAGATGTTATTGAACAGAGTTGTCCCCCATGTAATTTTAGGTAAACTTCTCTAATTGCTAATAAACTTTTAACCAATCGTTGGTTGCAAGAATTTATATGACATAATTTAATTATAAAAATTAACATAACCTCGCGCCTATAACCCCAAGAAGGTAGACAGAGGCGAACTAGAAAACTAAAAATGAATTAAGGTAAATTTTAATTGTCAGGGCTTTCGCTGAGTAACGTTATTACGTTAATGTTTAAAATTCTCGCCCTCTATCACATCTGGGACGGAACTAAGCTCGGCGAAACGTGGGTGTACTAAGTTCGCTAGTGCGCCTCTGGTTACCCCTTCGGGAATACAGGCGTGAGCTTATGTTATGTTTATCCTGGAGAAAAATATTTTATGGCGAAAAATCACGCAACTAGTAAATATAAATTTGAACCTGCAAAGCACCTCGAAACCAAAATGACAAAGTTTACACAATTCTTAATTATGAAAACCTTAGTTTGATGGTATAAACCTTCATCTAACATTAACCTGACCAGGGACCACTTTATTAGACCGCAACCACTTAACACTCCATTTAAAATGATCTACGTATTAAGGTTTATTTGGACTATAAATCCTAGCGTAGTCCTGGGGACTATCCTAGGCCGGTACCAACTTTTAATGGCACTTCACGTCGAAGAAAACGGGTCTGAACTACATAAAAGTAGTTTATTACGATTTTTCAGTGGACTACGAGCTGTGAGACAGTGTATAAGGGCTTTGATAGTTTTATAGTTGGAATTGGTTCTTGTGGACGAAGTTTTAGCGTTGCTGAGTTTATTTTGGGTATTATGTTTGTTTTAGTCTCGTTTGAAAGATTGTGATCCATAATCATTGATTCATGTTTTTAATCCTTACACATCTTCCTTCTATCTGTTCTTTTCCTCTCCCATGTCATTCATCTTGCTTATACTTTATAGTAATTTATTTTTAAATACTATTAGCTACCTCACGGCTCCGTCTAGATAGATTCCAGGTGTTTTCCAATATATCTCTGGAATGACAAGGAGTTGTATGTTTGGTCCATACACTTGTTATTGTCTTAATAAGATAGACCACCAGCTACTGGTCTTTTCGCCACTCATTATCTTGTACCATTTCTTAATATAAGGCAATTACTTTCCTTTCTAGTTTGACTTCAACATAAAGCCATCGACAGCAAATCTTTACCAATACTCCTAATACAGTTTGTTGATAAGTACCCCGGGCATGGATTGAAATAACTACGCCAAAAACAATTCTTGTCATATATTCCTCATCGCGCCTCATAAAGCCGCGTCTTCAGCACTAAAACATTACACAAAACACATACACATAACATGGTATTATAATTTTTTGTCTAGGATCCATTGTTACATGAGCAGGAGACAAAGAAAACCTTTGTTTCGTGTAGACGTTTTTTGTGTCAACGCCTCCTGCCCATGTTTTTTGAAACAAAACACAAATCAAGCTTAATAACATAACGTAAGTTCACGCCATCCCCGAAGGGGTAAGCAGAGGCGCACTAGCGAACTAGAACACCGACATTTCGCTGAGCTTAGTTCCGTACCAGATGTGATAGGGGGCGAGCCTATCGCCATATCTGGCACAAATTCCAGACTTCGGACTGATATGTAAAAATCCAATATCACTGCCCGGCCCGGGGATCGAACTCGCAACCTCAGGACGATAGTCTTACCGCGCATGCAATACCTATCGAGGCAGTGTTCATATTATGTTTCCGTAAAAAATAATTAGTAGATTAATTATACATAACTGACTGCCTCGGTGGCGTGGTGGTATTTCGGTACGACTACGGTTCTGAGGTCTCGGGTTCGATTCCCGGGTCGGGCAAAGTGATATTGGATTTTTACATATCAGCCCGGAGTCTGGAATTTGTGCCCGATATGGCGATAGGCTCGCCCCCTATCACATCTGGGACGGAACTAAGCTCGGCGAAATGTGGGTGTTCTAGTTCGCTAGTGCGCCTCTGCCTACCCTTTCGGGGATACAGGCGTGAGCTTATGTATGTATGTGTTATACAGAACTATCGCCAATTCCTTCCACATTAACCTACAACTCATGGCAATCAAACAAACAAATGTCTTTCTAGATTGCTTCCAGCAAATGCGCTTGTCACATCCCTGATGATTACATCAACGGCTGCATCCATTAGCGATGGCATTAAAAACTAACAATCAATACCCAACATTAAAACAAGGCAATAGAGTTCAAGATCTATTACTGATTTTCGGTACTTAAGTCTTTTTGGAAGGATAACACAGTAGCGTCATCTGTCGCTATCAATAAAAGTCTCCGCGTCTGATTGTTTGTTTTTGACCAATCCATTGACGGAGTTATGCGCACGCGCATTAGTAGCTCGACCGTTATTTTGTTTGTCATATTATAGCGACCATTAGGCCGTTATGAAAATTAATGGGAGTTTTAAATTGTTTTCAGTATATTAGTAATGGTTTGTTAATTCTGAATTTTGTGATTTATTTATATTTTAGACTAAATTATACAACTCGTATTTGTGCAACGATCGGTTGTGTAACGAGAGGCCGCGGGTTCGATTCCCGCACCCAGGTAGATGTTTGTGTGATCCATAGATATTTAATTTCGGTATGGGTAGTTTAGTATCGCCTCCTACTTGGTCTAATGGCAGCATGTATGGGCTGTGGACCGAGAGGTCCTGGGTTCGATTCCCAGATCGGGCAAAGCAAATTTTCTAATTTAATTTGCCCGGGACTGGATCCCTCATAGGGGGTTGACGTCAGACAGGCGGCTGGTCGTAAAAACTAAGCCAAATCCTCTCTGCAACATGCTTGAAAAAGTGTCTTGCGCCGACCCAACATTAAAATGGGATAAGAGCAGGCAGAAAGAATATTCTGCCATAAATATTTTTTTAAATAGTTTTTTACATTACAAGACAAGCAAAGAAAAACGAACTATACAAACTCAAATTCTCAGTTAAATCTTATCCGTAGATAGGTAATCTGTGAAACAACAGCATTATCGTCATGGAGATAATTACTAGATGTAGACGGCTATAAAAGTTATCTCTAACATGGCGGAGTATTGCTTATCTTTATCCATATATGGTGTTATCAGCACAACAGTCTGAGGCTTTCGAAACAGCGTTTAAGCTGAAGCGAATGCGTTGTTAATACAAATTAATAAACTGAGCTTTTTAGAACAGACCTCTACATGCATTTATATTACATTGGAGGTATAAGCTCACTCCCGAATACATAAAATATTGAATTAAAAGACTAACACTTCGCCGAACATATTTCCGTCCCAGATGTGATAGGGGGCGAGCCTATTGCGATATTGGGACAAAAGACACCGGGCTATACTGAGTAGAAAAGCCCAATATTACTTTACCCAGGGATTGAACCCAAAACCTCACGTCGATATTCGTACCATTCACACGGAATACAATTATGTCACCAAAGTAGTCTAACCTATAGTCTGTAGTGGAGCGTCTTCTGCAAAATTTGTATTTATTTATTTTTGATTATTATTTTTTTTATTATTTTATATATATTTAGACTAAAGCCTAACCCCTCTCATTAGTAGAGGAGGCCCGTGCCCAGCAGTGGGACAGTAATAATACAGGGCTAATATAATTTTTGTTTTTTTATACTGATTTCTTAAGTTTACGCGAATATTATACATTGAAATAAAACCATTTTTACGGATTCTATCACGATTAGGTTTTAATTATTATTATTACGGGTCAGTCTGACCCGTGACAACGAAGACTGCAAAGCCTTCGAAACGTCGGGAATAATAATTAAAACCTAGTCGTGATAGAATCCGTAAAAATAGTTTTATTTCAATATATTTTTTTTGAACAATGATTTTCGTTTTCTCCTGCTCATGGTCTATATATAAAAATATATAACTAAACCATGTTTTTTGGAAGGGCGTTTATATTTAATGTGTTAGCGCAGGAGACGCGGTTTTAGAGCATTATTTTTATTTTATTTTTCTCTATCGGCGCATAAAATTGGTGCCCGTGACGCCACCAAACGGTCCAACGGAAGATCAGAGCTGGCCAATTTGCTGAAAACCAGCATATGCTGAGTTTGGGTCATTTTTGTGACGTGCGCATGAAAACATCATGTTATTTGCTAATTTTAGTTCAGATATGTAAATGTATTTACATGCCATGTCATGAATAAACATTTTTTTTATAACCTTTTTCGTAATCGCGAGTGAACCGTGATGTTATGTCGGGATTATAGATCATTACGACCCAGTGTCATAATGTCCGGGAGAGACTGAAAACAAGGGCGACACTGGGCCGAGTCCCTATCTACCGTCCTCAAGCTATAATGCCGTTAAGTGAATAAATAAATAATTTTGAGATGTCTTCAAAAACATACATACATACATACATAGACTCACGCCTTTTTCCCATAGGGGTAGGCAGAGACGGATTTCCATTTGCTACGATCCTTACACACCTATTTCGCCTCATTCAGTCTCATTACATTATTCATGCATGCACGTCGATTTAGGGTACTTTTAACTTGACCTTTCTCGAGCAAATCTGTGACTTGGTCAGAGAATGTTCGATGAGGTCTTCCCCTTCCAACTCTACCATTCACACTTGCCATATATATTTGCTTTGTCAACCTCCTTTCATCCATCCTTTCTACATGCCCAAACCACCGCAGCATTCCTTTCTCAATTCTCGTTATTATTTCCTCTTTCAATCCACACCGCTCTCTCACCACACCAAAAAACGTAGAAAATATGGTTTCAGTTCCTAGAGGTTTCATAGAAATGACCAGAAGATTTTAAATCTTAAAGTAACAAGTTATTAAGTCTATTAAATATAAAAAACACACTAATAAACCTCCAAGAAAAATATTTTCCACGTCTTTTTGAGACATCTCCAAATTAGGTTTATTTATTTAACGGCATTTTAGCTCGAGGACGGCAGCTATGTACATCCTACACTGGCAATACCAACTAAAACCCCGTGGTGGTCCTCGGCGCTTTAGGGATGGTTCATGGGGTGACTCCTGATGCTCAATTCGAACTTTCATTCAACTCGGTTCATTCAAAAACATTCGATTCGGTTTTATTTATTGACTTAAAATTCCGAAATCGAGTTAAAAGGTGCATTTATGTCACGTTAAAAATTACCAAATGACAAGTTCTCGAATATTATGCAACATTAACCATTCCACCTGCACTGTCGATGACATTGCTGGGGCTACTCCTGCTGGAGTGGCAGTGGCTGAGTACTGGGCCAAAATAATATAAATCATTTTAAAAACCATCGACACGACGAAGAAGAAGATGCAACATTAGCGCACTTAAGAGTCGATTTCGGTGGAATTTTAAGTCAATAAATGAAACCAAATCGAAATCACAATCGAATCGAGCGTCAGGAGTCATCCCCTAGGTTTTCCTAAGCGGGAACCGCCCAGGCTCCAACAATCCCCGCCATTCTTGTGGCCACACGTAACGTCTATATTAATAGCATCCACAGGGTTAATACGCGGCCATCAGTTACGTACAGACAAGGGTACAAATGTTGCATCCGAAATTGCCCAGCGAGCCGATCCGTTATCGCCGTACGATTATCTGTTCTCCGTAATCAGCAATTATCTGTGTGATACGTCAAATATATCGTCCCGGTATCTTCATGGATAAAAGTGGATAAAAATGTTATTGAGATATGGTCTATGGAACGATAGTTAATTGGGTATTTGCCTATTTTTTATTTTGACATTCTATTGATTCATTCCTTTTTTGGAGTATTTTTTGAGTGGTAGAGCCACGCTGTAGACAGTAACGTCTACAGCACGAATGGACTGTCTCAACCGGTTTGATACCACTGTCTCACAGAAAACCGGCGTAAAGTGGCAGCTTGCTGTCGCGTTTCGTTCGGTGATTGAGATTTCCGGTAGCCCATCTCCCTCCTTTCTTATCCTTTATCCCTCCCCTACATTTCCTCCTTTTAGGTTGGCAACGCACCCATGATTATTTTTGTGTCTTGGGTGTCTATGGGCGGTCGAGATCATTTACCATCAGGTGACCCATCTGCTCGTTTGCCAATCTCTACTATAAAAAATAACCTAAAAAAGAAACATTTCTGTAAAAACTTCATGAAAATGAAATTAGCGAGTGAAGCTGCAAACAAAAGTTGACACCTTCAGTCAATAGCTGTTGAAAACACGAAAGTCCTTACATTCGGTACGTCATTACTCATTACAATTGATTTGTTTTATCATTATTTTAAGCAATCCTAATTTATCTTAGAATTTATTATAATCTTATATCCTTCGTTACCGTAGATCTCATTTATTAATCTGCATTGCAATCGTAAAAACAAATAGAGTTTAAATCAAGCTGAATTTACCACTATTTTCTGCGACAGTACGGTCGAAATAATTGAATATTGTAGTAGGCGAAAAGTTTGTCGCCGTCGAATTTATTTTAATATTTAATGCGGATTTTAAACGATTTAATTATCATAGCTTGTGTGATTTCAATTTAAATTCCAGAGTATATTTCATACGATACGATATTCATAAAATATTTGGAATGATTATTAATGTTGAATGATCAATTAAATTAAATAAGTATGTGTACAATTGAAATTATCCTAATTTTAATGCAAATAAAAAATTGAATTCTTAAGTTTACGCGAATGTTATACATTGAAATAAAACTATTTTTAAGGATTCTATCACGATTTGATTTTAATTTTTATTCCCGACGTTTCGAAGGCTTTGCAGTGCAGAGTCCAACCCGTGACCACGAAGACAGCAAAGCCCTTGAAACGTCGATAATAAAAATTTAAACCAAATCGTGGTAGAATCCGTAAAAACAGCAAATAAAAAAGCTAATCAATTTGTGTTTAGTAACCGAAAAGAATAATTTATTGTATTTAAATGATATATTATTTTAAATAAATAGATATTTTACTAATTAAAATTATTCATCTTCCTTATTTGTTCTGTTTTGTGGTAGATAGCCAAAATTTTGATAAATAATTATTAATTATATTCCGTAACGTTTTTGAAAAATTAAAAATTATATAACCAAATTTTGAGGCATAAGATTACGACTGGAACCGCAAAGCGCAGAAATTTTCATACAAACTCAAATAAATGAACGTGATATCAGAATCTAGTAAAAAACATCGAAGAGATTACGAAACCACCATTCATCACTCAATAAACACAATACTCGATTTCCAAATCACAATATTTCGCATGAAAATAAACGTTTTCACACTTTTATGACACATTCTGTGTTCCTCACTCATAGATAATTTTATACAGCCCTCTCACGCCATGTTTGATCAAACATTGGCGGTGGTCGGTCAAATGTTTGCCCGTTTGCCCGCCGCGGTTTCGCGTGTGGTCCGCACAATTTAAATAAACACTGCTTTCAACAACTGTACATTTATTTAATTGGGCAAAAGGTTTCGACCTGTGTCCAGTGTGAATTTTTAAGCTTAATAGCCGTTTCTATTTTTAGTTACGTATAATTTAATTTTGCTTGTTTTTAATGTTTAATCATGTTTTAGTTGTGGACGGGTTATTGAAATACTTTTATAATAAGAAAGAATCATTTATTGACACAAGTGTGGTGGCGTATTGGTACAAGACGTTGAAACATATATTAATTATACAGATAGTTATGTATGTAGTTATAGCAGATACTGGTAAACGATCAGGCGGGTCACCTGATGGTAAATGATCTCCACAGTCCACAAGCATCCACAACACCAAAAGAATAATTGAAGCGTAGCCAATAAAATTATGAAAAATTGTCAGTTTAAGAGAGAATTAAGTATAATTGTTTCAATAAAATTAACTTGCTTCATAAGGTTTCTCTCCGGGACGAGAAGGTTTTTGGGGTTTATTTTTTTGTGGTTTATCATGATTTAGCTGCTCCAATTTAATGTCTTTCTGTATCTGGTGCTGCATTGTATTAGTAACTGACTGTAAATTGGTGTTAATAAAAGCAAAGTCAGAGTTTCTTGCCCTTTCTTCTCTGGCGAAACAGCCTTCCGAACAGGCGGCAGAGTTAAAATTTGACGGAATCTAAATGATGTTTAACATTTTATGTATTCAATAAATATTTTGATTTGATCATAGGTAATATAAGTCAATTGATGGTTAATGATCAGTTATTTTTCCCCGATGCGTTGAAGTCAGCTAGACGGTCGGTCGTAAAAACTAAGCGATAACTAAGTAATCAAATACTTTCTGTAAAATGTTTATATAAGTGTGTTGCGCCGACCCCACACTGAGGTGGGATAAGGGCAGGTAGAAAATCTATTATACAAAGCCTCAATTTGGCATAGCCCTCATACATTCAAGATTAGATAACATACCATAACATAACATAATATACGCTTACGCCTGTATCCCCGGAGGGGTAGGCAGAGGCGCACTAGCAAACTACAACACCCACATTTCGCCGAGCTTAGTTCCGTCCCAGATGTGATAGGGGGCGAGCCTATCGCCATATCAGGCACAAACTCCATACTCCGGGCTGATATGGAAAAATCCAATATCACATTGCCCGACCCGGGGATCGAACCCGAGACCTCAGAACCGTAGTCGTACCGAAATACCACCACGCCACCGAGGCAGTCTCTATCAGTAAGATAAGATATTTTATTTGTAAAACATGAGTATACATAATTAGGGATGTAAGATGTTACATAATGATGGTAGAACAATCATGTGTAGCCATAACGGCGTACAAATATTTAGGTTCTTTAGTCTACATTAAAGGTTCAACACAAACACAATTATTGTCTACACATACACAATTAAACATAATTTAAATTAAAAGCATGTCATCCTAGTCTATTCTTTGTCTATGCCTACAAGATATAGGATGTAGATATGAAGACGGGAACATAAGAGTGGCAATTAATAGATGCCAACGATCGCGTGGGCGATCCACGATGAATCTAGACGTTGTAGTTACTGTGGGAAGGATGGTCATTTTGTAAAAGGTCTGGGAGTAATTAATTTCCTAGAGTCGACAAATTGAATCGAAGTTAAGGACATTGAATAGGAATTTGGGTGTTTTAGTTCGCTAGTGCGCCTCTGCCTACCCCTTCGGGGATACAGGCGTGAGCTTATGTTATGTTATGTTATGTGAATAGGAATTCTGGTGTAGACGAGTAGGCACGAGTACGTATGTATTTATGTAGACTGTCCCGCCCACACACTCGCCACTGTAACTCCTGTAAGCAAGGATCAACAATGGCACGCATTTTACGACACCGAGCAGTGAATCTCGGCGAGTCTCAGATAATGCAAAATTGTCTTAATCTCGCAACAAAATTAATCAAACAGAAAGATAGGGAGAAGTAAGAATTTTAAGGTTTCCACTTACGGTACGAGTACAATGACAGTTTACAAGCGTAGCGAAGACTTCAATCTCCATACAGTACGCAATCTTCGAGTCTGGGTGTTGGTGTCCGAATATCTCCCGGCGCCTGATGGGTAACTTCTTATTTCCATAACAAGCTATGATAGGGACGAGCTTACACTACTAAAACGCTGACTCCAATACCAGACAATTCAAATGTGGTTTGGTTTTCGATTCGATAATGTTTTCATTTCGAAAAATCTCACATTATCACCCACTTTTAGCTCTAATCTGTGATATGATATTATAAAATCAAATTTTTAATACAAATCATTACAATCTAACTCTCGAAATATTTTTAGGTTCAAACCAGAAGATTTACCTGGTCCATAGAAGCTAGTATTAATAAAAATATTAAGAATATTTTTCATAAAATGCCCAATGTTCTTACATTCCCGCGACATACACATGACGTCGGTATCTCACGACCCCACAATTAGCTTTGTGCCGATACAAGGATCGATTTTAATCAATAATTTTATATGTTTACGAGTTTGTTTGTTTGTTCTGCCGTACTTGCCTAGTGTTTAAGGAGTATCTTGATGCCAATATAATGATAGAAGAAAATTGTTTGGTAGATCTGAATAATAATTAGCAAATGGAATCATGGCAGTTATTTATTGATTGTTCTTTTCAAATCATTGGTCTCTTGATAACATAATTAGGCTGCTGAGAACCGTGAGGGCCTGGATTCAAAAGCTAAATGATGATGGACAAATACGAATTATTGAAATTAAACTATTTTTACGGATTCTATCACGATTTGGTTTTAATTTTTATGCCCGACGTTACGAAAGCTTTTCAGCCTTCGTGGTTACGGGTCAGATTCTAACATTCATGTACACCTAAGAAATCATTAAATACAAGTTATTTCTTACTTTCTTCTTTCAAATTAGCACATGAAAGGCAACAGGTTCATCGAGATGTTGGTGCTCTAGTTCTGCTTATCTCTTCGGGGACACAAGTGTGCTTATGTTTATGTACTATCTAGAAGTTGTTATCTACCATTGTGTTAGATTTTTACTTTTGATTCGGTTTCGGTGAGTGTGATTTACAAAATTCCCCTTTCCTCCTAATCCCCCCTCCTATCTACGGTAGGTATTGGCTCGGCCATACCATAGCTACTTTCTTTCGTTCTGTATATTTTATTCTTGACTGCCTCGGTGGCGTGGTTGTATTTCGGTACGACTACCGTCCTGAGGTTTCGGGTTCGATCCCCGAGTCGGGCAAAGTGATATTGGATTTTTCCATATCAGCCCGGAGTCAGAATTGGTACCTGATATGGCGATAGGCTCGCCCCCTATCACATCTGGGACGGAACTAAGCTCGGCGAAATGTGGGTGTGCTAGTTAGCTAGTGTGTCTCTGCCTACCCTTTTGGGGATACAGGCGTGACCTTATGTTATGTTATGTGTATATTATTTTATTCTTCTTTTACTCATCATCCGGTCTTCTGTTCCTCTATATTCCCTAGTCACTTAAAAATACCCAAAAACAAATATTTCTAAATACAAGAGAGTTCGCGTGCTAAGCCTACTTCGATAATTCGGAGTAAACTCCCATTTAATTAAGTTCATTAAGTACATCGGAGTTTGTTGTTATTTCACCGAAAACAAAGGTTGTTCCGAACGCGTATTGACAACCGTCTAAGTAACGCTTTGATTCCACTTCGCGTTCTTCTTTTAGTTTAAGTATTTTGGGTGTTTCACGCTCCTTAACTTCGATGTAAACAGATGTTTAGCACTACAAGGTTTTTGTGTAATAATATTTTGTAATTTTAGGGTATTTAGTTCTTATGTATTAGGTAGGATTAGAAAATAATTCTTATTTGGATTTGCGCTTTAACCGTTTCGAAGTTTTCAAACGTTTTTATCTTGAACTTAAGGGTGATCAGCGCCTAAAAGGGAAATGGGCAGAGCACATTGCCTGCATTTGAGATGGAAAATGGTCAAGAATCACCACATAATGGACAGGGCCAAGCGGAAAACGAATTAGAGGTAGACTGCTATCGCCGGAACGACGACATTAAAAAAAATGCTGGTAGAGACTATCCTTAGCTACCTAAGGATAAATAAAAAAATAGAATATTGGGGGGGGGGCTATAACCGAAGTGGAGAAAAACTACAAATCTAGAATATAAATAACTAAATACACCCAACAGTCACTCACATAGTCCTGACCCCACACTAGGTACAACCTGTATCGCGGGTACCAGAAACTACGAGAGACTCTCGGACTCATAACACCCAGACCCGAAACAAATATCTGTGGGCCTCACAGACATTGGTCTCGGTGCAGGAATCGAACCCACGACCTCGCGTTTCACAGCCGTGTAATAAAAAAAAAAGAATTAAATTTAAATAATAAAATCTCCCTCCGCAGCCTATATAGTTGTAACCTGTAACTATATCAAGGCGACAGTAGTTTATAATACAGTCATATCAAAATGTTAAACCAAAACCTAGATTATCCACACGCCATACATCGTCAGCAGTAAACACGTGTTTTTCATAAAATTCCAGTATTTAATATCGTACCATGAATGACTGCGGACTGCGGAGTGAGACGCATTGTCTCCTGGGCCTTTGTCACACGTGGAGTTACGGTGACTCGTGTAATTTCGTTTCGTGAGTGCAATTTTCTAAATTAATTTAGTTGTATCTTAGTGTATGTGGATGTCGGGAATTGTGTGATGCATTACTTGAATGTTATACCGTAGAGTAAAAATAGTCTTTTTTTTATAAAACGTGGTGTGATAATTTTTAATTCGTCCGACTCCGAAGAGGGAATCAGCACACAGGCAGATGTCTGTATCTGATTCCGTCTATCTCATTCATCATCTTTTAAAAATAATGGCTTCCACGCATTTGCGACGATTTAGCCAATGTCAAGGTAAATAGAGCAATTATGTTTTCACAATGACCATGAGACACAGATGTGGATGATCTCAAGGCCCTGCTGGGATTATGGCGGCAATTCCTTCCAGTGCGATGCCCCTCAGATGACCTTAACTCGGCAAATCGACCGAACAAAGCCAGCCCACGCACATAGCAAAACTCATCAAAGGTCACGGTTAAAAAGTTTCCACATTATACTGTCCATCTTCACTGAAGTTTGATGCATTAAACCACATCACTTAAAAACAACAAAGCTCTAGAAAATAATATGAAATAATTCTAACAAACGACGCCCACCCTGTCAGACTTCCCGTAAAATCGTCTTATTCATTACACTGGCTACAAAATCCTTCAAATCAGAACAATAACACTGCTTGCACGTTACTTGACGGTAGATAGACATTGCGACGATAACTACTCAGACTACCCTTATCACACTAACCTATGGCCTAAAATCTTTCTCATAAAGGTTAACGCGAGGAGGGATTATACCCGTGGCGATGTGTCCTGACAACCCGATTCCTACCAGCTTCCCATTTCCAGATTAAAGGCTATTATATAAGTTTTAACCAGCCCGCCTAGCATGCGCGCCACGAGAACATTTTTTCCTCTTATTTTTGGTTTTCTCTATTTGTCTACGAACACTAAGATGCGTCATCGTTCATTTTCATACAATGTTGTAGACAACACGTAGACAACATCTCAACAGTCGATTATTGAGATATGTCGTGGCGCGCATGCTAGGCCGGCAGGTATTACTACTACTACTAGAAGAGAAAGTAGCGCTGGCTTCCCTTTTTAAATTGTTTACCCTTCGCCACTAGTTTATACATAGATATGGGTTAATTATAATAACAACGAATCTTAATTCATATTTCTTTCAAATTATTGTCCTTTCAGAACTAGGTTGTAAAAATCCAACAACGAACTTCATACTTGGCTAGTTAATAATCATAAACGTAAGGCCGAAAGGCTGTGATAAACAAGTGCTACGATGCCAAACGATAATTATCCGCCTCGAGTGTGTCCCATATCGTAAACAAGACAGGACGTCCTTCCCAAACTAACGACAATTGTTTAACAGTCCACGGAGTCACTTCGGAACGTCGACCAGTTTAGCAAGACCTCTGGCGACTGGTTCGCAAATTGTGAGATTAGGCTACGTATCGTTGTGTCGTAATAAGCAGTCTGTTCTAGGTTCTAGGTTATAGGTTCGATCTCCGGCCAGGTAATTCATGTAAATTATTTTTATATGTAAAATGCATGGGAATGGGTTTAAAACGGTGTGGTGAATAGACTTTCCATCTTCCACTTTCATCATCATCATCATCATCATCAGCTATAGGACGTCCACTGCTGAACATAAGCTTTCCAGATCGACCAGTTGGAAGCGGTTTACGGAACGAAATTAAAAATGACAAATTAGTTCCCCTTCTTGCATATTTGTATATACAACATACCTTATCTGGTATAAAGTGAGATTTTTATATAAGACTTAATTTTTTTGCGACCGCCTCGGTGTCGTGGTTGTATTTCGGCACGACTATCGTCCTGAGGATTCGGGTTTGATCCCCGGGTCGAGCAAAATGATATTGGATATTTCCATATCAGCCCGAGTCTGGAATTTGTGCCCGATATGGCGATGGGCTTGCTCCCTATCATCTAGTACAGAACTAGGCTCGGCGAAATGTGGGTGTTCTAGTTTACTTGTGCACCTCTAACTACCCCTTCAGGCGTGAGCTTATGTTATATATATTATTTTTAATTGTATTGAAACGTACTTTTAATTATTAAAACAGAAATATAGTTTCCAAAACTTTTATTGTGTAGTTAAAACAGTCTAGCCGTTTTAGTAATTAACATCGTATAACTGTTTTATAGCTAAAATCTGTTTTGTGTTGTTTATTCTTGCGTGAAATGTCACCCGACAAAATGTTTTAACTGTATTACGATTTAGTAAAATTTCATCTTAGAGACGTTTCTGTTATTTTGGATCTAGACAAAATCTAGAACATACATATGCCTCTATTATTTATTAATTCATCGTTGAAATTTTGAGGTGACCTAGATATATTAGAACAGTTATAATTGTATTATAATACATAACTTCAAAAGTCAAGTGACTGCCTCGGTGCGACTACGGTTCTGAGGTCTCGGGTTCGATCCCCGGTTAAAGTGATATTGGGTTTTTCCATATCAGCCCGAAGTCTGGAATTTGTGCCGGATAGGGCGATAGGCTCGCCCCCTATCACATCTGGGACGGAACTAAGCTCGGCGAAATGTGGGTGTTCTAGTTTACTAGTGCACCTCTAACTATATTTGGGGATACAGGCGTGAGCTTATGTTATGTTCAAAATTCATAGAGGTTGTTATGGAGGTTGGTTTCGAACCTTCGACTTTACTCACGGTAGTCCGTATCATTACTAACTGAGCTATATCATTCTGTATCATTACTACCGCTGCTTTTCTATTACTTGTTATTAATTAATTTATATAGAGAGCAAATTTTCCATATCGAATAAACTTAACTTTGATTGTTTATATTTCGTCGGCCGTTACGGCAGTTTCAGGACTTGTTTCATAACATTAGGCAATAAAAGCAACGAGCTCAAAGTTCTAGACCTTCTTGAATGCTTATTTAGTTTTAGGCTGTGGACACGAACTCAGCGGGAGCGGAGCGATGGCAGCAGCAGCGCGGGAAGCAACGCGTGTCAATGCATAGATTTAAATGGAACTGTCCTCGAAGTTAGCGGCGCGGCGAGCGGCATACGAACGGTCTAGCATTGCATTGCCGCGTCGTTCCCCGCGCCGCCGCCGCTCCGCTCCCGCTGAGTTCGTGTCCGCAGCCTTATACCTAGTAATATAGTCATAGAAATAGAGGTTTGTAAGCTTTAGGTCCAAGGGTACGATATACGAGTACAGAAGGGCATTCTGTGTGGCCGACATTAAGCTGGCTCACGGTAGCCCATATGGGCGACCAGAATAAACGGGCAGTCTGGCTTTATAGCCTAGATAACGATTAGAAATGTCGAGTGATAAGCTTAGAATTGTGTTTAATAGGTTTTACTTTTATATAACATAACATAAGCTCACGCCTGTATCCCCGAAGGGGTAGGCAAAAGCGAGGTTTTACTTTTCTTTTCAAAATACTCGACTGCCTCGGTGGTCGAGTGGTATTGTGTGCGCGGTACGATTATTAGTAGGTCTCGGGTTCGGTCCCCGGGTCGGACAAAGTTATATTGGGTTATTCCACTCGGTATCATCCCGGAGTCTGAAATCTTGATATGGCGCTAGGCTCACCCCCTATCACATCTGGGATGGAAGCGAGTTCGGTGAAATGTGGGTAATGAGTGTTCTAGTTCGCCTGTGCCTATCCCTCCAGGGATACAGGCGTGAATGTATCCCCGGAGTGAATGTGAAGAAGTGTGTTGAGGGGTTGTGGTTTATCTCTTTCCTTATAATAATCTACTAGTCAAAATTCATTGTTTTCAGTCGTGATTACTTTGATTGTGTGGAAATCCGTTGTCTCTGCCTACCCATATGGGAAAAGGGCGTGAGTCTATGTATGTATTAATTCGATTTATTTACAAACATCCAATTCTTAAACGCACAAACATCCAAATAGTTCACGTTCATCATGATATTAAAATACTTAGGTTTTTAGCTGCACTTACTTTTTCCCATCAATATATTATACCCTAGATGCACAGTTCTTTGCAAATACCCTCCTAAAAAGTGGTCTCAGAAATAAAAAAAAGAAAACGATCACAAGTTGTAATTAAATCAACACGAATATAACCCTAAGCACGTGTTATAATGTAGGTTTTAAAACGAAATGAGCAAGCGTTCTTTAATTTGAATTTTGAAATTTAGAATTTTATCGACGTCCGACTGTAGGCAAAACGAGTGCTTAAGTACTTCTTTGCTGTCCCATTTTCCGAGCGTCAACTGTGCATCTAGGTAAAAAATATATCGATGCTTTTTCCTTTTAATTGTGGTTTAGTGCAAGCATCATACTTAACCAAAATCACGATTCCGCATAACTCCGACAAAACTCATAAAGACAGCCAAAATGGACCAGAACGGAAATGTTAATAAACTCTTAACTCGTGAGGTCAACTTACGATGGTCGCCGGCTCATAAAGGTGCACCCACATCGCCGCGTTACAGCTAGTTTATTATAATTGTGATTATAAAGCACTTGGAGACGTCGCGGGTGTTGTCTCCCCATTATAGCTAGGGTTGGTGGTTTTATTAAGATTAGGAGGTATACTTTGAGAACTTAGTGGTACGGTAGGGATCTGGCAGACAAGGTTGTAAAGATAGAGGCAGTCAGTTCAATTTCTCCGTCGGGATTTTTATGCTTAATCCTCTACCGTGGTTCCTGATATTTCGACCGGTTTCAAAAAAAGAAGGCCCATAATTCGTCTGTATTTTTGATCGAACGCGCGACCTCTCGCTTCAAGCCGACTCGCCTTGCGCCACGGAGGCCGTCAACAATTGTGTCCAAAAACCTTCGCCATCTTTCTGCAACACACTGCAAAAAATATACAAAGCTCTTGAACTCGAAAAAGCACAACTTTCACAATAAACTACCGTAAAAATGCACACAAAGCGCCAAAGTTAAACCCTTTAACTTGACGAAAAAAACAACGAACACGCAGACGTTGGCACTCGTTTTTATTGTTACATCGCGCTGTGCCCGAAAAAGGGCGGGCAGTGGGCGCAAAACGAGAATGCCAAATATCAATTGCAAAAAGGCGATCGTTAAAAGCGAATTCGATGTGCGATTAAAAAAGTTGCGAATGATGTTAACACGGTACAGAAATGGTGGATTTTTAGTATTTATTATTTTTAATACTTTACAAAATTATATTAATAATACTTTCTCACGGACTCAAACCCTTTTGAATTTTCATGAAACAGTTGTCCATTCATGCTGCAGGCAAAATTGTCCACAGCATGGCTCTTCTTTTTTTAAATTGCTCTATATTATGGAGTTGATGGCATCAAATGACAACAGAAAAAACATTAACCAACGATATATGCATGCATAACAATAAATAAGTGCACTTCCGGTTCTCTCGAGGGGCTTGCGGCATGACTTGATGGTTGGTTGAGACGGGTATCGGGGTATTCCGTATTCCTGTATCTGCATCTATCATCTGCCTGTCTTGACGCAAGCCCCTCGATTTGCTTCTTTCCTCTTCGGATTCGGAGTGTGAAGAAGCATAAATAAGCCGGCATGATTCTGTCAACCACTGTGTTTGTCAGTGGTCGCTATTTGTTTTTGAACTGCACTACGCTTATCATCAGGTGCAGTGTAGTCAGTTTGCCCTGCCCGGAAAAAAAAGCATACCTACATACTACGTACCACGTTTGTATCCCCGAAGGGGTACATCATCATCATCATCATCATCAGCCATAGGACGTCCACTGCTGAACATAGGCCTCCCCCAAAGATTAGAAGGGGTACGCAATGCAAAAAAGGCCATGAAATTTGTATGACATAGTAACCAAATGTCATCAGTGCGCAGCGAGCTCGATACGAAATCGATTGTAAAAAATATTCTTGTTCGGGCCGCTGCTAGTTTGTCAGACTCTGCTATATAAAACAAAAAAGCGGTCCTAAACCAGTTAAATATAACATCCTTAACGAAACTGAACTCTCAAATTCATGTGCCTTCGTATACACGTAGAGCAAAAATGTTGAAATGTTATGTACACTCGGACCAGCGTCCATAAACCATGCAACAGCTGTAGTGGATGCGGCAAAAACTGCACTACAGGGTTGAGAAATATAGATGTGGCATTCGATTGATTAAATGGTGTGGCAGGTGTTGGTATGATTTGTAGTTTTTGATTTTAACCAAAATTCAACGAAACCTTAGTCATTATTATAAATCTATTTAATTTAATTTTGGTATTATACCAAAAAATAACATAAACATAACAGAAGCTCACGCCTGTACCTAGAAGGGGTAGGCAGAGGTGCATTAGAAAACTAGAACACTCACAGCATGACTGCCTCGGTGGCGTGGTTGTATTTAGGTACGACTACCGTTCTGAGGTCTCGGGTTCGATCCCCGGGTCAGGCAAAGTGATATTGGATTTTTCTATATCAGCCCGGAGTCTGGAATTTGTGTCCGATATGGAGTTAGGCTCGCCCCCTATCACATCTGGGACGGAATTAATCTCGGCGAAATGTGGGTGTTCTAGTTCGCTAGTGCGCCTCTGCCTACCCTTTTGGGGATACAGGCGTGAGTTTATGTTATGTTATGCTCTTCCTGAGCGAGTGTTATTTCATCATTAACCAAAACATACCTTAACAAAGTTTAAAACTAAAGTTCATACCGCATCTACAGCTCGTCTTCCTCCTCGAAGGAGCAGTTGACCATAGGTGCCACATCTCGTTTGTCCAACATTACCATACTGGAACAACGAGTCCTAATTCGATTTACAATGCCATTGCGTATGGTTCCTTTTGCATTGTTCTGCTTTGGTTGGTTTTAAGGCTAAGTTTTCATATTTGAAGATATTCGCGACTCTGCTTTTCTTTACACCTTCCTTATCCCACCTTAATGTGGGGTCCACGTTATAGAAAAGGTTTGGCTTAGTTTTTACAACCGATCGCCTACCGGATATCCATCCTGTCTTCCTAGACGGGATGGATATCGAATCTCCTGATCCAATCATCTCCTCGGCAATTAAAATAACACGTACCCGACCTGTTAATCGAAGACAGACTAAAAAGGAAACATACTCTGTACGACTATAGACTAAGGCTGAGATTTATAGAGCGAACTTGGACTAAGTCTGTATCAAAAACGAACTCAGTGAGGATTTGGAATTGTTAAATCAAACTTTGACTTAGTCTGAGTAATTCTTAAGCTATTGCATAGCTTCTATCGCGGGCCTGAGCGTGGAGACCGAATCCATAAATTCCGTAACGGAAATAACCTAACACCCCCCACTCCGACCGGCACAGCGGTGATACTTTTTAGTTTTGCCATCTATCGATGAATAGCAGAACTTTTAATGACTTTTTTGAAATATCACGCTTGTCTCTTTAGTTCAGCAACTTGCCTCTAGGTGGCATTGGTTGTATCGGCGTTACTGCGCATGCGTAATCCCCCTCTTCGCCCCGCAATCTGGTGACTCATGCCTGCTTAGAGTTTTGGCGTTAGGGCACCTCCTCTTTGTATTTACTTTATGGTACGACTCTACGAAGCTCGCACGAATCGAGATGAGCTGCTCCGAAATCGGACGAATACGTAATCAGCTATTTGTGAGAAAGTATATAGGTGTATTAATTTTGGATGCTATGCAATAGCTTTACCGCGGCAGTCCCCGAGTGCCACATGTTTTTTTTTACTAGAAAATCTTTGCATAGCCTGTCTGTCAGTCTGTTCTTCTTGTAAAAACATAGCTTGAACTAAATTACAGTTCGATTTAATAATTGCAAATCCTCACTGAGTTCGTTTCTTGGACTCAGACTTAGTCGAAGTTCGCTCTATAGATCTCAGCCTAAGATATTGAAAAATATCGCATGATATGATGACAGCCTCCGTGGCGCAGCGGGCGTGTAGCCGGCTGTGAAGCGAGAGGCCGCGGGTTCGATACCCGTATTGAGACAAATGTTTGTGTGGCCCACAGATATTTGTTTCAAGTCTGGGTGGTGTGAGACCGAAAGTCTCTCATAGTCTCTGACACCCACGATACAGGTTATACATAGTGTGGGGTCAGGACTAGGAGTGTGATTGTTGGGTGTATTTATTTATTTATTTATCTAATGTTGAAGTCGTCTGCACCTTAATACCACATGCATATTTGTGTTTACGTAATTGAAGAGTTGTTTTACCTGATGCTGCTCTTTTAAGGATATGGCCGCGTCTCCAGAGTGAGTGTAAATATAGTTTTATCGTTAGTTTAGAATAACAGACTCGTGCTATAACTACACAAGGTACAAAAGATAGACATTGAATTGGCGACTTTTAAATGAGAAGAATTAAGTAAAAAAAAGACTGAAATAAAACTAGTTTTTACGGATTCTATCGCGGTCTGTTTTGTATTTATTTTATTTTTAGTCTCGACGTTTGGTCACGGGTCCGACTAAAACAAATAAAAAAACGCGATTATTTCAATGAATAGGTCGACTTTCTATTCGACTAGCGCAAGCCACTTGGCTAAGCCCATTGAGGTCTAAGGTTCGATCCTCGGCGAGGGCAAAGTAATATTGAAGTTATCTAGACCTATCACATCTCTGTCAGAAGACGGAAATTAGCCCGGCGAAATGTGGGTGTTCTAGTTCGTTAATGCGTCTGTGCCTACCTCTTCGGTACACAGTCATATATGTGTATGTACATATATTATGCAAGTGGAAAAAGTGTTCGTTATCACTATGAAATGAAATGAAATGAGCCTTTATTGCTGTAAACTTATCACATCACATTTTTTTTTTAATATTTTAGGTTAGGTATTCATACAGCTTGTTTTCCGACAAAGGCCTCCTCTAAATATTTCCATTTTCCTTATCTTTTGCTATTCGAGTCCATACTGGACCTGCTACGTTTCATACTGGACCTGCTACGTTTTTTATGTCGTCTTCCCACCTTTTAGTCTATCTACCTCTTCTTCTGTTGCGTTATCACTATACATTTATAATGTATAATGTTTAAATAATAATCAAACAATTGTGAAGCATAATTTTAATGGCGGGTTATCGTATTGCCGTTAACGCAGACTTTATTAAGACGAACGGGCGTCCCTTAACAACCACTTTAATTGGCCATAAAATGTGAGATGGTGCGGTCTCGCAGCTCCTCGTAACGTGTGCTGTACTCGAGCAATCTTTAGCGTTTACTTTATATTTTCAGCTTAATAACATAAGCTCACGCCTGTATCCCCGAAGGCAGAGGCAGCATAGCGAACTAGAACACCCACATTTCGTCGAGCTTAGTTCAGTCCCAGATGTGATACGGGACGAGCCTATCGCCGTATCGGGCACAAATTCCAGACTCCAGGCGGATATGGAAAATCCAATATCACATTGCCCGACCCGGGGATCAAACCCAAAACCACAGAACGGTAGTCGTACCGAAATACAACCATGCCACCGAGGCAGTCAGTCAGCTTAATATTAAATCTAAATAAATATACCCAACAGTGACACATAGTCCTGACCCCACACTAGGTCTAACCTCTACCCGGGGGTAGGAACTATGAAGGACTTACGGTCCCGTAACACCCAGGCGAAACATACCGCACCAAAAATTGTCTTGATGCGGGAATCGAACCGGTGGCCTGTCGTTTCACAGCCGTGTTGCACTGCGGAGGATATCATTGTGGATATGTTATATCAATGTCAATCTATATGTAATATCTATATGTAATAATTAAATAAATTAAAAATAATTGAGATATAAACTTTGCACACACCTTCTCCAAAAGGTAGGTCGAGGTAAATACTTCATCATCGCTTGTCTGGGGTTGGAATTAATTGTGCCCGGTATGGCGATAAGCTCGCCACCTATTATATGAAGGCAAACATTTTTGTTATTAGAAGCTCTTTTAAAGATTCAGCAGTAAAATAAAGCTGGAACAAATGATTAATAAATATACAAAAAATCGACATTCAGTCTTGAAGCTATAAATGTCAAATAAAATAAAATCGGAACAAATTATTCATACATACAAAAAAACAATATCGAGCTTTGAAGCTATTAATGTAAAATTAAATTAAATTGGAACAAATTATTCATACATATAAAATATCAATATCCAGCCTCGAAGCTATAAATGTAAAATTAAATAAAATCGGAACATATTATTCATACATACAAAAAATCAATATCGAGCTATAAAGCTATAAATGTAAAATAAAATAAAATTGGAATAAATTATTCATAGATAAAAAAATCAATATCGAGCTTTGAAGCTATAAATGTAAAATTACATAAAATTGGAACAAATCATTCACAAACATATAAAAAATCGATATCTAGCCTTGAAGCTAGAACGCCATTTTTCTAGATTAGAAAAGCCTTGAAGAAAACTGTAATTAAAGAAATCAAACGTTTACGATCCACGACGTATTCAACCATAAAGTGTAAGTTGAAAGAGTTTTTACTGCTCACGCGATCTTATATCGCATTATTTGCATATATTTTGACCTTAACGTGATCACTATATTTGTAACGTGCCTTTAATTGCCTTTTAGTGGACGTCACGGTAGTTTTTAACCAACTTCAAAGTAGGAGTTTGTCAATTCATTTTATGTATGTTACGTCATATCTGCTTCGGTGGCGTGGTTGTACTTCGGTACGACTATCGTCCTGAGGTCTCGGGTTTGATCCCTGGGTCGGGCAAAGTGTTATTGGATTTTTCTATACCAGCTCGGAGTCTGGAATTTGTGCCGATATGGCGATAGGCATGGTCGCAAGAAGTCGCTGGATACAGGCCGCTTCCAACAGGTCGATCTGGAAATCTTTGGGGAAGGACTATGTTCAGCAATGGATGTCCTATGGTTGATGATGATGATGGTGATAGTCTCGCCCCCTATCACATCTGGGACGGAAATAAGCTCGAGGAAATGTGGGTGTTTAAATTTGCTAGTACGATTCTGCTGACCCCTTCGGCTATACATACATGAGCTTACATGAAATATATTCTAAAATTGAAATAAATCTATTTTATACGGATTCTATCACCATTTGTTTTTATTTTTAGGCCCGAAGTTTCGAAGGTTTTGTAGCCTTCGTGGTCACGGGTCGGACGGATAGAATCCGTATAAAATAATTTTATTTCAATGTATAACCTTTGCGTAAACTTCAGAAATGAGTATGTTCTAAAAGTTTCTAGTCTTAACACCGTGTCGTGATCCCGAACCATTGTGCTATGAAGCGTTCCCTTAGCATTTATATGCAAAAATTAGTCAAACAAGGAAACGCCCGCCTCGATAACATTGCAGACAACACATAACATGCCCAAGTTATTCGCTAACTTAAATGTAACTTCGCCAAGTTTATGTTAAGTTATGCTTGTCAGTTTTTTGTGTCGAGTTAGTGGGCTTTTTAAACGGCACTTAGGCTCCACTTATTTGCATTTGTTTTTCTTCTGTTATTTTTTAAGAGATAAACCAGAGTCTAGTCTATTGGCAGTATATGTGGGTGGAGGACCGGGAGGTCCTGGGTTCGATTCCCAGGTCGAGCGATTTTTCTAATTGGATTTGCCTGGGAGTGGATCCTCTAGAAGGGGAATTGACGTCAGGCACGTTGCCGGTTGTAAAAACAAAGCCAAATCATTTTTGCAACATACTTAAACTTTTGCGACGACCTCACATTAAGGTGGAATAAGGGCAGGTAGAAAGAAAAAGATATAGCAAGCAAGGATATAAAAAGGTATAGCAAGATTACTAATTTAAATTGATAATTTCCTTTAAAATGTCCCTTTAAACCCACTTAGTTGGTGAGCTGGCAATAGTTTTATGTAAATGCATGGAGGTATTTGTACTCCTTATCTGGGTGATGGATAGGCCTCGCCGCGGTCACGCGAGGGCTGGCAGCGTTTAAAAACACCGCAGATAGCGGAATGAAGATGGATCTTCAGCTGTGACCCGATTTACAATATCATTCTTTAACTTAGAGTGAATAATAAAATCCTCCTGTCTGTGAATCTGTGAATAATAAAGTCGCCTCCTTGGTCTAGTGGCTGCATGTATGGGCTGTGGACCTCCTGGGTTCGATTCCCAGGTCGGCCAAGCCAATTTTCTAATTTAATTTGCCTGGGTCTGGATCCCTCACTATGGGTTGGCGTCAGGCAGGCGACCGGTCGGAAAATCGAACCCAAATCCTCTCTGCAACACGCTTGAAAGAGTTTGTTGCGCCGACCTCACTTTAAGATGGAACAAGGGCAGGTAGAAAGATAGAAAGTAGAGTGAATAATAAAACTTTTACGAAACAGACTGCTACGGTGGCGTGGTTGTATTTTGGTACGACTACCGTCCTGAGGCTGAAAAATCTGAAAATAGGCTCGCCCCCTATCACATCTAGGACGGAACTAAGCACGACGGAAAAAAAGGTAGTTTGCTAGTGCGCCTCTACCTTCCCCTACGGGGATACAGGCGTTATGTTATGTTTAAACTGAAATACTTGCAATCAGCTAGACGAAGTAAATGTGACAATTATAAATAGAAAATTAACTTCGAGCTACCTATCCCTACGGTAGTAGAGGAAGATCTTATCAGTACTTTGTATGATATAACTTCCAGCATAAATACGCAAGTTCCGCACAATAATTAAAGAAAACTGAGCCCTCGTTGCAAACTTCGGAAACTCCAAAGATAACGCGGATACCTACTTGAAAAGCTGAATAAAATTTTCAGCGTAGTGAAACTGCAGGGCGGGCGGCAGTCACTCCGCAGACGTGACGCTGGGCGGATGGCTGGAAAGCCTTCGCCTGCGACCCGTACAAAATAACGAGAACAGTGTTGTGACGTTTCATTTAAATTATTGCATTTTTAGAATCGGTTGTGAGGCCGTTTTATTTTTAGAAGTTGAATGAGTCGCTTGACGTTTGGCAACAGCTGACTTTGACGTTTCGTGTATTTATAAATAGTTATTTAATGGTTGTGATTGTTGTAGATTGTGTTTTAGATAAACTTTGTGTATTATAGGTAAGTTTTCCATTTGAATAATTACCAATAATAATCGCGGCTTGAGTTTATAAACTAGTTTGTTCACATAGAGTAATATAAAAGATATTATTTGTTATTTGATGCTTGAATTATTTTAGAAACAATTTAAAGAAAGTTTAACTTAATTAACATGTGGAAACTATCAATTACTAGCCTTTATGTTTTGATATTTTAGTCATTTAGTAACTTGGTTTGATATTAAAGAGTAAGACTGATCCTTGTCTTATTTTTTAATGGTCAATGAAATATAACGTTCGATCTTAGAAGGGGTTGACGTCAGACAGACAGCCAGACGCAAAAACTAAAGCCAATACTTTTCAGCAACGTGAAAAAAATTTGCGCCGACCCTACAGTTAAGTTAAGAAGATAGGAGAAGGTCGAAGAAAACATTATAACAGTGCTATTATTTTACCGGCTTGATTATCATTCACTCTCGTCCCCTATTAAATCTGGAACGGAAATTGACTCGGTGAAATATGTATTAGTTCTCTAGTTCGCCTCTGCCTACCCCGTTCATACGGTCTTGAGTGTATGTAGATCAGCACTATTAATTCGTAACATTAATTTAATTAATTAATTAATACACCTATGTACTACAGGAATAAATAAAAGCATGTAAAAATAAAGACCAGTCTTATCAAGACATTTCAATCAAAGGCATCGGCCGCGAGTTCGTAGTTGATATTATTCCTCTACAAGCTGAAACAAGACGTATGTTTATACCAGTAAGGCTTTACTTTAACTTTACATTTGTTTAATTGAACTGAATGAACTTATGCCAATTCAACTATTTTGTCCCGTTGATTCAACTATTGAAAAACATGTAAACAATTGAAGTAGTGGGATAAACAATCCCACGAGCTGAGTCGAAATCATACAGATGTACAAAAACCTCTAAAGTCGTTTTATAATGTAACTATCTTGCCACGTGCACCGCTATTACAAATCTAGAATTAAACATTATCTCTATTTACTTTACAGCTCAGCCCTATCTTTCAATCAAAATTAGGATAAATAGAGCTTTATTGCGTATCTGCAAGTATCCCTTACAATTAACTTATCAAAATGTAAATCGTGTATGTTACCAAAGTTTGAAGTTTACATCGTCAATATTCGTGTGAGTCGTGTGTTTCCAGAACTATCCGCTAGTCAGTGTAGACAAGGGGCAGTGTATGAAGCCGTATTGACTTCACGGACTGAATTAACGATTTTACACAATGAAACACTTTTTTTTAAATACTGAAATATTTGTTGACCGACTTCCAAAAGGAGGAGGTCCTCAAATCGTCTGTTGTTTTATGTATGATACTCGATATCTCCACCAAATGTGGACCGATTTTCAAAATTCTTTTTGGGTTCGATAGGGCTTATTTCAAGGATGGTCCCGTATAAATTTGCTCACGATAGGTAAATTGTAAGTCGGTCAGTTAAGTTTTTAAACTTGTGATTATTCACGGAAACGTCTTTGGTATATAAACGCTCAATTCATCTTAAAGTCGTTATAGATTGCAATATACAATTAAAGTGTGTTATAAATAATAACCAACAATCACACACAAAATGCTAAAACGAGTCTTTATTGCCTCTGCAGTTCAAACCCAGAACCTTCCTGTCCACAGTCCATGTCCACTCTATCACTTTACCAAACAACAAACAATATAATTCCAAAATAATTATATATTCCAGAGCTATTGCTAATTCTTAACTACGATATTAAATGAATTATTTCGTTCAACTTGCCCTTATCGGTTGTGTATGTATAGTCTGCGCAACATACTTTTTGAAGCATGGTGCTGAAAGGATTCAGCTTGGTTATTCATAAAAACCAAGCCGCCACAACCAAGCCAGTCGAATGGAACTCATAAATTACAACAAATAACTAATAAACAAACAGCCTATCGTCAACTCTTCTCTGGTGTTTAATAACAAGTAAATCGTGTTAGAAAATCACCCCGCCCGACCCGGGAGTCGAACCCAGAACCTCCCGGTCCACAATTCATACACGCACTAGACCAAGAAGGCGGCTATATGCAATGAATTATTATTTTCTACCTGCCTTTATCCCACCTTAATGTGGGGACGGCGCAACACACTTTCTCAAGCATGTTGCAGAGAATTAGGCTTAGTTTTTACAACCAAATGCCTGCCTGACGTTAACAAATTAAATTAGAAAATCCGCTTTACCTGACCTGGAAATCGAACCCACGCCCTGCCGGTCCACTGCCCTATACGTTGCCATTAGACCAATGAAGCGACTTTATCCAATGAATATTAAATTGAAATTATTTTAGCAGACCATCTACCGCGGCTAATTTGGGCTATATTATATCGTATTTGTATTCCCTTTTTTCCGGGACTGGTCGTAAATTATGGCCGTAAATATTCCCCGGGACACATTCCCGTCCCGCGGGATTAATTAAGCCCTATAACGGTACTTGAGAGTGTATTATTCGTATATGTTATTTTGGCAATCGGCCATATCTACGGGCGAAGTTATATTAACTGTTATATTGCCAAAAAAGATAAAGAGCGGTCTCGGTCGCGTAATTGTATTTCGGTACGGCTACCGACCTGAGGACTCGGGTTCGATTCCTAGGTCGGGCAAAGCATATTTTCTAATTTGATTTGCCTGGGACTGGATCCCCTTAGAAGACGTCGGGCAGGCGGCCAGTCGTAAAAACTAAGCTAAATCATTTCTGCAACATGCTTGAAAAGGTGTGTTGCGCTGACCCCATATTTAGGTGGGATAAGGGCAGGTAGAAAGAAAGATGGCGGCAGGCCCGCCCCCTGTCACATCTGGGACGGGACTAAGCTCGGCGAAAAGTGGGTGTTATAGTTCGCTAGTGCACCTCTGTCTACCTTTACGGGGATACAGGCGTGAGCTTATGTTATGTGATAGGGGGCGAGCTAGGGTGGTCCAAAAATTTTTTTTTATTATTTTTCCTTTGGCCACCACGTAAATTTGTTACATGTATTCATAGTAATAACATAGTAAAATTTCAGCGAAATAGCTCAAGTAGAAAGGAGTGCTCAATCGAGTGTTGTTTTTGATTTTTTTGTGTAAAATGCTTAATTTTTACTTTTTATTACAGGATATTTTTGTGTGTTAAATTAGTAAACATACATTAAAATTAACTATTAGAGAGTTTTATAGACAAATTTAAACAGTTTTGATATTTATTCAGTAGACTGTGAAGTGACTCAGTGTAATAAAATGTGTCATCTATGAGTTTTAACACTTCTGCTTCTAACACCGGTGCTAAAAAGGGAGTTTGCTCTCTTTAAGAAGATAAGACAGGACGTGATCTTTTGTGGCTTGCTTGTCGTCATCACGTATTTGAAATAATGCTTTCAAAAATATTTACTCTGTTGAAATAAAACTATTCTTACGGATTCTATCACGATTAGGTTTTAATTATTATTCCCGACGTTTCGAAGGTTTTGCAGTCTTCGTTGTCAAACTGCAAATCCTTCGAAACGTCGGGAATAATAATTAAAACCTAATCGTGATAGAATCCGTAAGAATAGTTTTATTTCAATGTATAATATTAGCGTAAACTTAAGAAATCAGTATATTTACTCCGTGTTTTAGACCATCAAGCTCTCCTCAAATCCCACTATTCAAAAGATTCAGTGATATTTGAGAAACATTACCGAAGGAGCACTACGATTGTCTTGACCTCGATAAGAACGCAGAACAGTTCGCTGAAAATACTCTTGAGAGCCTCACAACCGCTCTATCCGGAGAGAATCAAATTCGTGATGATTACGAAGAGCTAATAAAGCTTACCATGATTGTTTCGAACAAACCACCTGCGAAGATATATTGGCGCGCTCCAGGTACGATTTATTATGCTTGTTGGATGGCGAAATTGGTGTATGCTTAGAAGTTGTTTTTATTTCGAAAAAAATTACAGGCATTTAAATTTACGAAGTGAGAAGAAAAACAAGTTGTTCGATTTGTTAGCTTTGGTGTGCTCATCTACACCAAAATTTTGATCGAAGCGCCTTTGGCAGCAGATGCATCAGTAAATGACTTACTACTTTGGAGGAGCTTAAAATTGTACGAAGCCATTGATTCCGAAATCGGTATAGCAGCTAGGAGTGTGTTAGAGCGTCACTTATGGTATTAGTCAGATGAACTATTTGCATTTGCCTTGTTTTCTGACAAGCTGACCGATGGTGAGAAACAGGTCAATGTTAATAAAAAAATTCTGACTGCGGTAATCGTTCAGTACGAGGTGATTCTGCTAAACTTGCCCCAGTAGTCACATTAGAAGCTTTCGCAACAAAAATAACGTTGAAACCGCTCTCAATTCTTGATATCAAGGACTCTTTCTTGCAATTACCTCCTGAGACTTGGAATGATAATGCTGATTACCTTTAAGGCAAAAGCTGCGTAAAAATTTGCGTGTTGTTAATGATCCAGCTGAGAGAGGTGTTAAATTATTTGAAAATTACAACACGATACTAACTAATAATGGGGAACAAAAGCAGTTTTTACTTCACATTGTCGAACAAAACAGAAAAATCGTTTCTACTGAAACTTCCAAAAAGGACATAACAAACATAGTTTTGAAAGAATGAACTAATATTATTTTAATTTATAAGCTTTGTTACCAAATTTAGTTCACATTTAAATACCTTGTATACTTATTTGATTAAAATACTTGTAATATTAATAAACCTCAAATTACGTGTTTTACTTAAAATGCTGGAAACTTCCAATTCCATGAGCACCCCCTTGTATATACGATAGAAGGCTGAAATTTTGCACATATAATAGGAATGGTAGGTGTAACAAATCAAGGGGGTGGCGACACCTAAATTTGAATATATTTTTTTCACCATATGGGCCTGGACCACCTTAGGGCGAGCCTATTGCTATATCGGGCACAAATTCCAGGCTCTGGGCTCAAATAGAGAAATCCAATATTACTTTGCCGACCCGGGGATCGAATACGAGACCTCAGAACAATAGTCAAACTGGGCACACAATATCACCACGCCATCGAGGCATATTTTGTACTGTAGACATTACTGTCTACAGAACGGCTCTACCACTCCAATTAATTCCAAATAAATATTTCAAGAATATGTTTATTCCATGCAGCGATAGCTCAGTTGGGAAATGTACGGACTGCCGAGACAAGTGTCGGAGGTTCGAGACCAACCCCAAAATGGAGCATACACCTCTGACTTTTCTATGTTAAGTGTATTTTCATTGTGAAATATCGCTTGCTATAACGGTGAAGGAAAACATCGTGAGGAAACCTGCATACCTGAGAATTTCTTCACAGGAATTTCTAAGGTACATACATATGTGAAGTCTACCAACCCGCATTAGGCCAGCGTGGTAGACTAAGGCCTAACCCCTCTCATTAGTAGAGGACAGCAGTAGTAGGACAGTAATATTACAGGGCTAATATTATTATATTATTTATTATGTTTATTCCAAAATGTAATGAATCTCTAGTTGTTTATTATAGAAACATGACGAAATATTCAAATTCGAAGAAATCCCTTTAATTAGTTTTGGTGCAATATGACCAAATCTCGTCATCTGGCTTCGAAATAAAATTACATAAAGTATTGAATATATGACTTCTCAATATTCTGTCTCTATCACACTTCATAGTAGTAGAAAAAGATAGAATTATCTACGTCGGATCTTGTATTCGTTTGTAAAATGGAGTACAGTCATTGTCAAAAGTGTTTAAATAAATAAAATAAATAACACCCAACAGTCACACACATAGCCCTGACCCCACAAGATACAAGTGGGTATCGGGAACTACGAGAGACTTTCGGTCTCATAACACCCATACCCGAAACAAATTTTAATATCAGTGGGCCACACAAACATTTGTCCCGGTGCGGGTATCGAACCCGCGGCCTTCGACAATTTGACGGCGATGGCCTTTGACGGTGACAAAGATATTTTATAGCATAGATCGGCATACGAGCAGGTGGGTCATCTGATGGTAAGTGATCTCCACCGCTCATAGACACCCAAGACACAAAAAGAATAATGGGTGCGTTGGCTAACCTAAATGCAGGTAATGGAAGGAGAGGGAAAAGGGATTGGGAAAGGGAGGGGGGAAATTGGCCACTGGAAATCTCACTCACCGAACGAAACGCGGCAGCAAGCTGCCACTTCGGTTTTCTGTGACACAGTGGCAAACCGGTCGAGCCGGTCCATTCGTGCTGTTGCTGGTGTGCTGCACCACTCAAATCTTTCGAATATAGTAATGCGGAGATTTCCAGATCGACCTGTTGGAAGCGGCCTGCATCCAGCTACTTTCTGCGACCTTATCAGGTCATCGCTCCACCTTGTGGAAATCTATGTTTAGCAGTGGACGTCCTATGGCTGATGATGATGATGATGCGGCCAATGAATCCGTCATATTTATTAATTTCTAATATTATTTTTTCGTAGTAAGTGTACTTGAATTGTCGCCAATATGTCGCGAGCGGAGCGGATCTGTGAATGAACGAGATGACATCTCAAACAGGAATAGAACTTTACAATTATATATAGTTTTGAAACAAAAATAGAGGTCACTTCACCTTTATTATAATTAAGCGCTTTGTTGGCAACTGGCGACATCCAACAATATTATTATGCAGTTTATGTTGCTGAAACTGCTTATGAAATAATTTGAAACGTTGACGGTTACGGCTAACGCCGGTTTTTAAAAAGCTTGATGAAACATTCGGTTGAAAGAACAACGGCATTACACCGCTGTCACACCTATTCAGAAACATATTTTAATTGTAAAATTTTAACAGGCGTCTAAAAATGTTTTTGATTGAACTAGGTATTATAACATTGCATCCATGATTTATCTGGCGTGTATCTCCATACTGCCTCGGTGGCGTGGTGGTATTTCGGTACGACTACCGTCCTGAGGTCTCGGGTTCGATCCCCGAGTCGGGTAAAGTGATGTTATCAGCCCGGAGTCTGGAATTTGTGCCCGATATGGCGATAGGCTCGCCCCCTATCACATCTGGGACGGAACTTGGCTCGGCGAAATATGGGTGTACTAGTTCGCTAGTGCGCCTCTGCCTACCCCTTACCCCTACCAAACCTAATGGTTACCAAACTATCCAATCCAATATTGGCCTTTTGGCTCCACAGTTGGCCCAACCCGTTCCGTCGAAGCATGGTGACAGATTAAGGAGACATTTGTCACACACATATGGGAGCGATGGTGATGGATGCACGTAAATTGCACACAGTTTACTGATATATTCCTTCGTGTCGCTATTTGTTATAACTGGATGTATTGTTTTAGTTTTATTGAAATAACGTATGGATAAGAAAATGGCGTCAACAAAGTTTGGAATAAAGTTGTTTTTTTAGGCTTAGCATGATCTGGGGGTTACCACCACCTCTTATAGCAGTATTATTATAATCTTACTTCGTTTTTTTGTATGGGAATCGGTGCAAGTAAGACTATAATAATACTGCTAAAAGAGGTGGTGGTAACCCCTCTGATATAGGGTCAGAACAAATAGCATCTGTACGGCATAGAAGATAGTGAAATCTGTGAAACGGGAGACAACAGGTTCGATTAGGATGAAAAATTGCGTGATTTCTGCAAAAATTGATATTTTTCCGAGTGGTAGAGCCACGCTGTAAACAGGTATGTCTATAGCACGAATGGGCCGGCTCGACCGGTTTGATACCATTATCTCACAGAAAACCGACGTAAAGCAACTCGCTGTTACGTTTCGTTCGGTGAATGAGATTTCCTATGGTCCAATTCCCCCTACTTTTCCCAATCCCTATTCCCCTCCTTTTAGGTTGGCAACGCACCCATAATACAGTTGTGTCTTGGGTGTCTATGGGCGGTGGAGATCACTTACCATCAGGTGACCCAACTGCTCGTTTACCAGTCACTGCTATAAAAAATACATTTGTCAATGTGGTTTTAATAGAGTTTTAAGGGCAGATCACATTTGGTAACCGCACATCGATTTGAGTGTCAAAAGTATTCATATTGCCGAATTAGACCAGCTTGGGAGACTGAATTTCTCGATGCGATTGACCCTGATCTGAATGGCTAAGGGTTTCACATCAGGCAAGCTTGTCGTAAAAACTAAGACGAATCCTCCCTGAAACATGTTTGAAAAAGTGTATTGCAGCACATTTGATTAACTAACCCACTGCGTCAATCACAGTTCTGACAGTTCCTTAAGACACATAATCCAATTACTAAAGAAAAATAATCACAAGTTTAAAAACTTAACTGACCGACTTCCAATTTACCGACCGTGACCAAATTTATATGGGACCATCCTTGAAACAAGCTCTATTGAACACACAAAGAATTTTGAAAATCGGTCCACATTTGGCGGAGATATCGAGTAACATACATAAAAAAAATTGTGTTCGATAGAGCTTCTTTCAAGGGTGGTCCCACATAAATTTGGTTACGATCGGATTTGAAGTCGGTCATTTAAGTTTTTAGACTTGTGATTATTTCTTTAGACGTTGACAAAATGACATCACAGAACCACAGCTATCACAAGTAACTAGCAGCGAAACTCCGAAATAATTCACTTTAATAACAAACTTTGATATACCTTTTAATAGTTTAGGTTTCTTGTTAGACGGACTAAGTTTCCTTCCAGCTCGGAGGTCCATTTATCATTAACGTGGCCCACTAACCGGGAATCGTAAATCGTCGTACCCTTAATGGAGACTTATAGTTCCAGAGTAGTCTTTTATTTCTCAATTCAGGTTTTAGTTAAGACATTCACGCTTGTTATATCGAAGGTAGGCAGAGATACAACTAGAGCATCATTATTCGCAATGATTTCCGTCAACGTTAATATTTTATTTTCTGACCCGTGACAACGAAGACTCGCAGTCTTCGTTGTCAGCCTTCGAAACGTCGGGAATAAAAATTAAAAACCAAATCGTGATAGAATCCGTAAAAATAGTTTTATTTCAATGTATAACATTCGCGTAAACTTAAGAAATCAGTATGATTTCCGTACCATTGTGTGATGTGGAGTGAACTTCTTTGTTTCCATAATCGGTAATTGCAGACTATTTGATCTTTAAAGCAGGTGTATTTTTATGATGCGATAGACAATCCCCCTGATGGGGGTTGACGTCAGGCAGGCGTAGGTCGTACAACTAAGTCAAAGTCTTTCTGCAACATGCTTGAAACAAGTGTGTTGATCCGACCCCACATTAAGGTAAGATGAGGGCAGGGGGAAAGAAAGAAAAATATAGGCCCTATTTAAAAAATAAGATTATGGGATAATAGTCTATTTTGTCGAAAAACATCTTTTTCTGGATTCTGAAAAAGCCGTATTCCTCTAATTACTTTCCTTCTACCCGTTCCTATCCCACTCCAATGTAAGGTCGGTAGGATTCCGTGCAAGCAACATTATAAAAAAGCTTTGTCTGACCTGAGATTTAAACCTATAACTTCACGGTCCATATAGCCAGTAATAATTATACCACCTCTAGACAATGCAAACGACAGTCGGGCACAAATTCCAGACTCTGGGTTGATATGAAAAAATCCAATATTACTTTGCCCGACCCGGAGATCGAACCCGAGACCTCAGGACGGTAGTCGTACCGAAATACAACCACGCCACCGAGGCAGTCAAATATAAATACAACTAACCAAATCCAGACAATTGTGGAACAGCATCAGCTTAAACTAAATATAATATCAATCGGAAACCGCAGCCCAAATGTAATACGGGATACGAAGTCGATAATAGTGATGTATAAAAACATCGGTTTTTACCAGAGCATGAATGGTGCACTGTGGAGGCAGTGATAGGCGCCGTTCCGCGATCCATTACATGATTGGACAGACTTACAGACTTATTCTGGTAGCGGTCGGCGAATTTGATGCGGTATTGGTTTTGTATATATGAAAGTGTCTTAAAAAGATACGGAATTTATTAAATGCTATTTTGCGCAAATTTAATTATTTGATGCAATTTTTTTTTGTTTATTGCTATTTTGCTGCACTATAAAAATATCTTCTTTCTTTTTCTTTGTACCCTTATGGCGATAAGCTCACCTGTCACATCTGGGACGGAAATAAGTTCTACGAAATATGGGTGTTCTGGTTCTCTAGTTCGCCTCGGTTATATTATGTTTTTTGTTTTTAAATGTAAATGTATATACAACATAATATATTTTTTATAAATAACATGCAAATTACCGAATTTGAGTGATAAAGCTACGCTATAGATAGTTATATAAGTTCTGACTCGACTGGTTTGACATCTCTGTCTTTGAGACAGAAAATAAATAAATAAATACACCTGACTCCATACTAGGTATAACTTGTATCATGGGTGTCAGAGACTATGAGAGACTTTCGGTCTCATAACATCCAGACTTGAAACAAATATCTGTGGGCCACACAAACATTTGTCTCAATGCGGGAATCGAACCCGCGGCCTCTCGCTTCACAGCCGGCTAATCGCCTGTTGCGCTACGGAGGCTGTCAAGAATAGTTTAAAAATAGACCTGACACAGTTACCTGACCTGCAGTTCGACAATATTACATCTCAGTACAGGAAGTTCACATCCTGTATTGATTCCTGGTTAAGTCTTTGGACTTGCCTCACATAAAAGTTTTAAAACCTATTTTATTATATTGGTTTAAAAATTGTAAATGATTTTTTAAAATCAGCACAGTAGTTTGGGAGTTTATCGAATACAACCAAAAAACAAACCTTTATATTAATATAGATTTCAGAATAAGGCGGTGGGTGGATGTTTTTCATTACTTACATAAATATCGTATTTGACGGGCATCAATCCGGCGCGATCGGGCCCGCTCTATTTATATGACGTCACAGTAAAATCTTTATTTGTAATATTCAGTATTTTGGGAACATTGCCGAATCCTTTTTATTTCTCTATTTTTACGTTCAAATCATGGAATGGCATTTGACGACTTATTTACGTAGGAGTTCTGTAGAATTAAAAGTTTGTGTTTTTCGAGATCCTCAATTCATCGGTATTTTTTTTATGTATGTTACTCGATATCTCCGCCAAATGTGGACCGATTTTCCAAATTCTTTTTGTGTTCGATAGAGCTTATTTCAGGGGTGGTCCCATATAAATTTGGTCACGATCGGTAAATTAGAAGTCGGTCAGTTAAGTTTTTAAACTTGTGATTATGTGGTGTTTCTGTTGTATATACATACTTATATACACATATATTCCACGCCTGTGTTCCCGAAGGGGTAGGTAGAGGCGAACTAGCTAACTAGAACACCCATATTTCGCCGAGCTCACTTCCGTCCCAGATGTGATTGGGGGCGAGCCTGTCGCCAAATCGGACACAAATCCAGATTCCGGGCATCACCCTGGATTCGAAAAGTGATCTTAGATTTTTTCTATTCAGAATCTGAATAGCAAAATTCAAAATCACTTTGTCCGACCTAGGGATCGAAGCCGAGACCTCAATCGGTAGGCGGAGTGCAATACAACTACACCACCGAGGCAGTCTTCTTTTGAAGTCCAAAATTAGTTACCATAAATATACTGATTTCTGAAGTTTACGCGAATATTATACATTGAAATAAAACTATTCTTACGGATTCTATCACGATTAGGTTTTATTGAGAAGATGGTTGGAAGCTTGCACAAACCTGGGATCCAATTATACATCATATTAAATCGGAACCCAAAAGACCAGCTGCCAGAACTCAAGACACCGTGAGCTCGTACTGCATAGATCGGAACACAAATAATTAACCTTTTTTGATTTTGTATAATTTTTTAATGATGGTAGATATTGTAACACTAGCCTTTTTTGGACAAATGACACCTCAGTCTGACCCGTGACAACGAAGACTGCAAAGCCTTCGAAACGTCGGGAATAATAATTAAAACCTAATCGTGATAGAATCCGTAAGAATAGTTTTATTTCAATACCATAAGTATCCTTGTGGCAGGTGTTCTAAACCCAAATTACAGGCTCAAAAACAACCAAATAACCACGCCATACGTTCACACAGTAAATACGAGGCGTGCGTAGCTTGCAACCTATGTACTCGCAACCGTGCATATTACACGCCTCGCTGGGCTAGGCAGAAAGCATCATTGTTCATGACGTTGCTTATGTTTGCTTACTTTATGCATTTTGGCTGCAATTTATGTCATACGGGCGTGGTAAATCTTAAATTACAGCTGTAATAATAGCTGGCTAATAGCTGTATGTCATTTTTTGGAAACTATATTCACTACATAGACGTTTAGATAAATGTATTCTAAAACGCGATTAATTGTGACTATAAAACAAATCAAAACATGAGGCGGCAGTCCATAAAAGTTCAAGTAATCTAGCGATATCTTGTTCATTGCATAGAGACTTTTGTATCTAATTTTTTTTTTTAAATAACAGCGTGTAAAAATCTGAAACAATCGCATAACTAAAAGCTAATGTAAGGTGCGTTGAATATTTTTTGCAAAAATGGGATTTTAGTTATTTGTATTAAATGTCGGCTTTTTTATATAGCAAAGACTGACAAACGAGCAGATGGGTCACCTGATGGTAAGTGATCTCCACCGCCCATAGACACCCAAGACACAAAAAGAATCATGGGTGCGTTGCCTAAAAGGAGTGAATGGAAGAGGGGGAAAAGGAATTGGGAAAGGGAGGGGAGTGGGGCAAATGGGCCACCGGAAATCTCACTCATTGGACAAAACGCGACAGCAAGCTGCCACTTTACGTCGGTTTTCTGTGAGACAGTGGTCAAACTGGTCGCGCCGGCCCATTCGTGCTGTAGACGTAACTGTCTACAGCGTGGCTCTACCACTTACAAAGTGGCCTCCTTGGTGTAGTGGCATATAAAGGCTGTGGACCAGGAGGTCCTGGGTACAATTCCCAGGTCGGGTAAAGCGATTTTTCTCATTTAATTTATCCGGGACTGGATCCCCCAGAAGAGGGGTTGACGTCAGATAGGCAGCCGGTCGTAAAAATTAAGCCAAATAACTTCTGCAACATGCCTGATAAAGTGTGTTGCGCCAACCCCACATTAAGGTGGGATAAGGTGAAAAAGAAAAGGCATTATTATTAATATGGAATTTTAACCGTCAGTCTTTATCATAACAACGGAATTCTGCTGTATGTGACCTTCTACTTGGATTTTTTCTAATAATATTAACACATATTTTGATTTCTCCATCTCACACAACCAAGAGCACTAATTTCCCAAAATACACCACGAGGGCAATGACTCGTCTAATCATACCACAATCCAAAGCTCAAACATTCCTACACTATTGCATCTGATAACATTTCTTGTTAAACAACCTCACGACAGACCGGCGCCGCGGAAACTTTTATGAATACATCTCCAATTGTTTTATAGAGTACATAATGTATGCATACGCGATAACAGTAAGTCAAGACATCCATCAGTGTATAAGATAGCCCTCGGATGACTACAGCGCAAATGTTTGTACAAGGAGCGTGGATGGTGCGGCTCCGATGTTGCACGACACGATAACGCCTGGTTCCAATAAACAATCTCAGTTTGAATGTACAAAAAGATTACAAAAATAAGCCAATAAGAACACAGTTTGAACATGACTCCGTCAAATGACTTGATTTGATTGGTTCATAATCGCAATCTATCTGCACTCTAAACTGAGATCGTTTATTGAGACCGGCCGTTAGTAAATAATACCAACAGTCACGCGTATCAGTGATAGCTCAGCTGGAAGTAGTACGGACAAATGAGACGAGTGTTCGAGGTTTGAGACAACTCAAAAGAGTACGTCATTTTTTATAGCAGAGACTGGCAAACGAGCAGATGGGTCAGCTGATGGTAAGTGATCTCCACCGCCCATAGACACCCAGGACACAAAAATAATCATGAGTGCGTTGCCAACATAAAAAGAGGTAATGGACTACTACTGAAGTTCGACTTTTCTATGTTGAGTGTGTATTATTAATTATCGCTTGCTATAACGGTGAAGGAAAACATGCATATCCCAGAATTTCTTCCCAAGTATTTCGAGGGTATGTGATATCTACCAATCCGTATTAGACCAACGTGGTAGAACTGACGTCTTACCCCTCTCATTAGTAGAGGATGCCCATGCCCAGCAGTGGAACATTAATATCACAGAGCTCATATAAAAATGACATACACATAATCCTCAGTCCACAGGACGATTATCCTGTGTGCTGGGTATTAGGAACTACGAGAGACTCAGTCTCATAACACCCCGATCCCCCTTCACAGTACATACATGCATGAGGATGTATATATGAAGACTATTTGTAAATAATATTTCCAACAGGTGAAACTAGATGGCGTTAGTAAACATATTAAAAGCTCATAGAAGCTCATCAATAGACATTTTCAGATAACTTTATTCTAATTGGGATAATTTTGTTATTTTGTTATAACTTTGACACATAACTATAGAAACGTCAAAATTATTCTCCAAATCAAAGTTATCTAGGTGTAGAAAAATTAACCCGAAATCTACATAAGCTCACACCTGAATCCCCGAAGGGGTAGACAGAGGCGAACTAACGAACTGTACATTTCGCCGAGCTTAGTTCCGTCCCACATGTCATAGAGGGCGAGCCTATCGCCATATCGGGCACAAACTCCAGACTCTGGGCTGATAATGAAAATAGAGTCCCAATATCACGTTACCCGACTTGGGGATCGAACCCGAGAAATCAGGACGGTAGTCGTACCGCGCACGCAATACCACTACGCCAACGGGGCAGTCTAAATAAAACCAATAATTTTTATTCGTGAGTCAATGGACACCGTGCCCTTCAGGCTCCGTTAGTACAATCTACAAGGGGGATCCCCTTTCTTAAGTAATGTACCATTACTTCGGCTTATATTTTTAGAAACAAAATATTTTTGGGCACGTCTCGCTCTATTTTTGTGTAATATTCGTCCTTTGTATGTAAAACTATATTGTAGGGACGAAATGGTTTGTGTAAATTTTTTTACTCTCAGAGCTATCGTAAATTCTTTATGTCTTAGGATACATAACATAAGCTCACGCGTGTATCACCGAAGAGGTAGGCCGAAGTAAACTAAAGAGCTAGATTATCTACATCGCCGAGCTTATATATATTTTTTTTTAATATTCAAAAAACATTATTGTGGTTAATCTTTCTTTCTGCTCTGACTGCCTCGGTGGCGTGGTTGTATTTCGGTACGACTACCGTCCTGAGGTCTCGGTTCGATCCCCAGGTCGGGCAAAGTGATATTGGATTTTTCCATATCAGCTCGGAGTCTGGAATTTGTGCCCGATATGACGATAGGCTCGCCCCCTATCACATCTGGGACGGAACTAAGCTCGGCGAAATGTGGGTGTACTAGTTCGCTAGTGCACCTCTGCCTACCTCTTCGGGGATACAGGCGTGAGCTTATGTTATGTAGGTATGTATGTTAATCTTTCTTTGTACCTGCCCTTATCCCACGTTAATGTTGGGTCGCACAGCACACTTTTTAAGCATATTGCAGAAAATGGTTTGGCTTTGTTTTTCCGACGGGCAGCCTACCTGACGTCAACCACTCCCTGGGGGATACAGTCACGGGCAAATCAAATTATAAAAAGCCTGGGAATCGAACCTAGGACCTTCTGACCCACAATCAATATTACAAGTAAAATTATTAACTAACAAAACAAAAAGAAAGCTTTTATGTTGTTAAATGGGTACGCTAGATGGCGCTAGTTGTCTTGACGTTGTAAATACAGATAACCGATGTTAATTTTTTTTTGCTGACTTGCGAAAGCAGATAATACTTGGCCCATATATGATGATATTGGTGTTCTCTAGTTCGTCTCTGTCTCCCCATTCTAGGATACAGGCGTGAGCTTATATTAGAAAAAGAAAAGTATAACATATTATCTAACCATTGCCGTACCAAGTTATATGTAATAGAAAAACTCTTTTGAATTTGAAAATGATATACTATTGTTTTAGGCTTAAACAAAGCCGTAAATTACATTTAAAATCTATACTGAAATTAAAGCATTTATGGAGCAAAAAACACAAAATCTATTTATTTAATCCCCGAAGGCTCTCAAAAGCGGCGCTGTGTCAACAAAAGTCCATTTGGCGAATGTTTCTGATGAAAATGCAATATAATAGACACCACAATGTGATTCCATTACGTTTATATTTATACTATGTACATTTATAGTTATGTACTACTTGGTCTAGTGGCAGCGTATATGGGCTGTGAGCCGGGAGGTCTAGGGTTCGATTCCTAGGTCGGGAGGGATGTTTTTCTTACAACATTTGCTGGTATCAGGAATTACGAGAGACATACGTTCTCAACACCCAGACCCGAAACAAATATCTTTGGATCACACAAACATTTGTCTCGGTGCGGGAATCGAACCCGCACTCATCCGCTGCGCTATGGAGACTGAATACTTTGGCTAAGATCTGAAGAAATTTTAAACTTTTTTTTTAACTAGTGATTTTTCGTCTTCTACTACCTCGGGGGCGTAGTGGTATTGCGTGCGCGGTACAACTATTGTCCTGAGGTCTCGAGTTCGATCCCCGAGTCGGGCAAAGTGATATTGGATTATTCAGTATCAGCCCGGAGTCTGGAATTTGTGCCCGATATGGCGATAGACTCGCCCCCTATCACATCTGGGACAGAACTAAGCTCGGCGAAATGTGGGTGTTCTAGTTCGCTAGTGCGCTTCTGCCTACCCCTTTGGGGATACAGGCGTAAGCTTATGTATGTTATGATTTTTTGTCTTTGGTTTGTTCTGCGCTATTGTTTCCAAGGATATCCACGCATGTTTATTACCAATGGCTTCATCATCTGTCATCACATTCTATGGTCAATGACGTTGTGAATGGGACCCTATACCTAATTACCAAGGCCGGTGACATGTCCTGAGCTAAGGGAACGTGGGTTCGATATGAATGGGGTCGCCGATCAGGGCGTGCTTGTTAAAATCAATTCCGATCATCCCTAGTGTATGTTAGAGATGTGACGATTTTATGTCGATAAATTGAGTTGTTTGAGTTATCGATAACGTATATTCAATATTAAAACGTTATTAAACAGTTCTGTGGCTTTTACTAAGCATGTGTCCTCGCACAAAAAAACCTCTTTTTTGTGGCATAATTTATAATTTAAACTCTTGTCCATAGATTTCAAAATTTCAATGTTTTTACATTACCCTAGTTTTCTACTCATTTTACGATACGAGCAGAAATTATTGGGCCTTACTTATAAAAACATTTTGGTTTATCTTTTCGCTAAGAATAGCCTGTCACTTTTTTCTTGCGTTACATTGTTTAAAAATGAAAGGGACAACCTATGTATGGTTAAAGATAAGCAGCGCTTGAATATTTTTATAAGTTAGGGGCTATGATGATTAAGCGTGGTTCATTTTTACACGCTTTATATTATTATGAAGCAGCTAATGATGAATTTCAATAACGATTTTTACACTTATTTTTTAGCTTATTTTTTATTGCAATAAAAAATTGGAACCGGATTAAACATTTTTATAACGATAAATATCTTTCTTTACTCTTATCGACAAAATGTCGCACAACTTACTCGATAACCACCTCCTCTCTATAAAGTTGTCGCACAAAAATAGTTTCTCGCGACCACCCTCGTGATTCGTGACAGCTAACAAAGCCAAGGGCTGCTAACAAAAGTCGCCCCAAAACGGAGTTAATTCGAGACGAGCCTAATTTTTAAAATTCTGCCCATTTTTTGTCGAAAGTGTTCGGTTGCAATTTAATGGGGATTTGTTTTGTTGATTTTTTAGGGCGACATTGAAGGGGTAATGTTCGAGATTATGTCGCTTGGTTGCGTGATTAGGTGGTTTTTTTGTTGATATTTTGTACTTTTTTTTAGCAACTACTGCTACTGTATGTAATCATAAATAAATAAATAAATACACCCAACAGTCACACACATAGTCCTGACCCCATAATAGGTGTAACCTGTGTCTAAAACTACGAGAAACTTTCGGTCTCACAACACCTAGACCCGAAACAAATATCTATGGGCCACACAGACTTTTGTCTCGGTGCGGGAATCGAACCCGTGACCTTACGTTTCACAGCCGGCTACCCGCCCGCTGCGCCATGGAGGCTGTCAAATCAAACCTATCCACTTGGTACATCAGACATTTCAGTCTGCTGGGTAGTGGAGCTTTTCTGTTCCATTGACGTTGCGTTTAAATATAATTATGGCAGTATCATTGTAAATCGATTATAAAACTATCAGTTTTCGCCCGAATTCCAAAAAGGAGGAGGTCCTCAATTCGTCTGTATTTTTTTATGTATGTTACGCGATATCTCCGCCGAGTGTGGACCGATCTTCAAAATTCTTTTTGTGTTCGATAGAGCTTTTTTCAAGGGTGGTCCCATATAAATTTGGTCATGATCGGATTTGAAGTCGGTCCGTTAAGTTTTTAATCCTGTGATTATTATGTACTTATAGAGTGCTACTACAATTTATAGTTAAACAGTATTTTTGCATATTGGAGACTAACGCTCGAATGGTCAAACGCTCCTCAACTTTAACGACTTCTTATATTGATTTTCGCCATACAATTTTGACAGATAAGGCGGCCTTAAACGACATAAGGCGTTCTTAAGTGTATGAACATTCGGCGGATGGTATGTTAAACGTGACGTTTGGTCACGATCAGGTAAATTTTTAAATCGGTCCGTTAAGTTTTTAAACTTGTGATTATTATACTTTAGGTTCAGTCGGGACGGCCCATTCATCCTATTATTTAGTCAAGAGTCAAGACTAAAAGTTTTCAGTCAAAAACAATTGTTGGAGTTGTTGCCTTTCCATTTGATCTATTTATGATTAGCTTTATACAGCCTCCGTGGCGCAGCGGGCGAGTATTCGGCTGGGGAGCGAGAGGTCGCGGGTTCGATCCCCGCATCGAGACAAATGTTTGTATGGCCTACAGATATTTGTTGTGAGACTAAAAGTCTCTCGTAGTTCCTGATACACATGACACATGACTCGATCTTAGTGTGGGGTCAGGACTATGTATGACACCGTTTAAAAAATATACAGAGGATTGAAAACCTCCTTTTTGTTATCGGTTAAAAACATAGAATAATACAGCTGGACCGAATCGATCTATGTACCCAGCGTATCACGATCCATCATTAAGGTCCGTCATCACCCCATTACCAGCACCAAATGACTATAATTCAAAGCATTCATGAACCAACAATACTTCCCCACAATACGACATTCCGTAAATTAGCCAGCGAATGTGTAACAATGACGACCCCTAATACAAGATCTATTATAAAAACACCCCTAATATTATTATGTTACAACTTTAATGATTCTTTGCAATTGTTGCTTAGAATCATGCAGTTTTAAAATCAATGGAAATTGTACTCTATGATATTGGAAAAGGATTTGGATTTGCCCGGGACTGGATCCCTCATAGGGGTTGACGTCAGGCAGGCGGCTGGTCGAAAAAGCTAAGCCTAATCTTCTTGGCAACATGCTTGAAAAAGTGTATTGCGCCGACCCTACATTAAGGTGGGATAAGGGCAGGTAGAAAGAAAGAAAAGATGTTGGAAAAGGATTGTTATCCTATTGAAATAATTTTTATTAACATAAATTAGTTAAAAAATGTAAACTAAGTATGTTTTTTTCCAAAATATTTGTTGCCCCAGGCGCCTTCCTCGAATTTGGGATGTATTGTTTAATATGAAAGCGTAACAAAATATCGGACGTAGTACAAAATATGTTTCAAGGCTGTTCTGAAAATATTTTCAGTCATAAACATTTTGGATTATTTAGAATCAAGTTAGTCATTTAGTAACGTTTCATGGTATTCACTGAATACGAATTTTTGTACTTGTTGTTTATTAAACAAATTTGATAAAAAAATTTGGGTATGGTATTGTGTGATAAGTAGACGACATACATAGACTGACGCTTGTGACCCCGGCGGGGTAGGCAGAGGCGAACTAGGAAACTAGAACACCACATTTCGCCGAGCTCATTTACGTTCCAGATTCAGTTCTTCTGCCTACCCCTTGGGGGATACAGGCGTGAGCTCATTTATGTATGTATGCCCCTTACTTATAATAAAATAAAAATATTTAAGCGCTGCTAATCTTAAACCATAGGTTTTCCCTTTTATCTTTAAACAATGTAACGCAAGGAAAAAGACTGGCAAACGAGCAGATGGGTCACTTGATGTTAAGTATACTCCACCGCCCATAGACACCCAAGACCAAAAACAATCATGGGTGATATGCCAACCTAAAAGGAGTTAATGGAATGGTAGGGAAAAGGGATTAGGAAAGGGAGAATGGGAAATGGGCCACCTAAATCTCACTCATCGAAAGAAACGCGACAACAAGCTGCCACTTTACGTTGGTTTTCTGTGAGACAGTAGTATCGAACCGGTCCAGCCGGCCCATTCGTGCTGTAGACGTTTCTGTCTACAGCGTGGCTCTACCACTCAAAGGTGGGATAACGGCAGGTGGAAAGAAAAAGTCAATCATCAAATAACTATCTAGTTATTATATACACCCCGCCGGGTTCGCGTCCAGAGATCACCAAACAAATAATATCTCATATATCTTCGGTATAATCGCATCCAATACTGCGCCAGATCGGCACCGGGTTTTATAAGGGTTGTGGCAGATTCCGCTGATTAAATTCGGGATTATCCCCAAGCCCATCGGACGTGCTACCATAAGATTATTGTCACTCCATTAATCCAGTGTGTTTAATTAGATTACTTCTGCGAGAGTAAGAGGCTAATAGTAAGGTGTCTCTCAGAGGTAAACGTAAGAAAAAGTTCTTTATAAATATTGATTTTTATAGCAGACTGCCTCAGTGGCGTGGTTGTATTTCGGTACGACTACCGTCCTGAGGTCTCGGTTTCGATTTCCGGGTCGGACAAAGTGATATTGGATTTTTCCATATCAGCTCGGAGTCTGGAATTTGTGCCCGATATGGCGATAGGCTCGCCCCTTGTCACATCTGGGACGGAACTAAGCTCGGCGAAATGTGAGTGTTTTAGTTCGTTAGTGCACCTCTGCCTACCCTTTCGGGGATATAGGCGTGAGCTTATGTTATGTATGTTATGTTTATAACAGAGGCCGGCAAACTAGCAGGTGGGTCACCTGATGTTAAGTGATCTCCACCGTCCATAGACACTGAAGAAAAGGAATTATGGGTGTGTTGCAAACCTAAAAGGAGGCAATGGATATTAGGAAAGGGATTGGGCCTGAAATCTCACGGCTTGATGCTTGAAAAAAATCTTGGCGACGAATGCCGAATCCACTGTGGATTAGAATAAGGGAAAATAGAATATAAAGCCAGTCTCAATCTTTGGGGGAGGCCTACGTCCAGCAGTGGACGTCCTGTGGCTGATAATGATGATGACGATGAAAGATCATATGTATAGATTCGGTATTTGTATTTAACTAACAATTCTAAAGAAAACCTACATTACATAATCTGTTCACTTTCGGAAACATCAGCAAACAAAATTATTGACATAGAACTAGTTTTTACGGATTCTATAGTTTTTACTAACTTACTAGTTTTATTTCACTGTGTATTCTCGCATAAAATTAATAAACTACCACGCTAATGTTGTAAAGGCGAAAGTTTGTGTGTGTGTTTGTATGTTACTTCTTCATGTTGAAACGGCTGGACCAATTTAGATGAAATTTGGTATGGAGGTAGCTGACACCCTGGACTAACACATAGGCTACTTTTATCCCGGAAAATAAACCACGCGAACGGAGTCGTGGGAAAGAGCTATTTCAACATAGTTGTTACATCCATTATGATAAAACTAGAAATAAATTATCTTGAGTCTAAACCTATTAAATTATAGATAACAAGTTAATGAACCGGAATGTTATATAATAAGCTATAAAAGAAATTAAAGACCCTTAGTTATAATAAACGACTATTATGTAAGATTTGGAAACACATTATCAACTAAGTACCATTTTGCTTTATTTTACAAATGATCTAATGGTATGGTACTGTTATCAATTTTGACGTCATTGTTACGTATATCTCTTGAAAAAGGGCCAAATAAGGAGTTCTCGTAACCGACGAATGTGCGTAAAATACTGATGCCTGTGGAAGAAGCGAAAGAGGTGTGTTTGAACCGAAGCAATTGTCGCTCCTTAGTCTCTGCCTACCCCAACGGGAAGGCGTGAGTTTATGTATGTATGTTACGTATATGTTCACGTATACATATGTTTGATGATTAATCACGAGTTTAAAAACTTAACGGAATGACTTAACACCCTTAAAATAAGCTCCATCGAACACAAACAGAATTTTGAAAATCGGTCCATATTTGGCGGAGATATCGCGTAACATACATAAAAATACTGACGAATTGAGGACCTCCTTTTTGGAAGTCGGTCGAAAACCTAATATTAGGAATTTAAATATAACAAAAGAAATATTGAGTTAGAATAAAGTTACATATCATCATCATCATCATCAGCCATAGGACGTCCACTGCTGAACATAGGCCTCCCCCAAAGATTTACAGATCGACCTGTTGGAAGCGGCCTGCATCCAGCGACTTCCTGCGACCTTTATCAGGTCGTCGGTCCACCTTGTAGGTGGACGTCCTACGCTGCGCTTGCCGGTACGTGGTCTCCACTCGAGAACTTTTCTGCCCCGTCGGCTATCAGTTCTACGAGCTATGTGCCCTGCCCACTGCCATTTCAACTTGCTAATCCTCTGGTCGGTGACTTTTGTTCTTTTACGGATCTCCTCATTCCTGATTTGATCACGTAGAGAATCACCGAGCATAGCCCTCTCCATAGCTCGCTGAGTGACTTATATTAAAGACAAAACCAAAATTATGTTTCAATAACTGGTTCCAGTGACTGGTATATCCTATCTATCCCAAATTATCTGTGACGGTACAGTCTGTTAGTTGAACGACAGGCCCAGTTCCATAGTTGGTGACAGTCAAATCCATAGGATTTGCGGTCGAATTTGAATTTTGCATTATTGATAGGGTCGATCGGTGTTTCACGCGTGATAATATAATCCTGCGGCGGACGGTTTTGGGTCATTATCGCCATCGGCTTACGATCGATCCGGAATGAGTTCATTTGGTACTTAATGTGTTCAATTTGATATTCTATTTCGAGTCTTGGAGCACGGGGTTAAGTGATTGCCTTTATGAAGATTTGCCAATTCAGTGATAGATATGTCTTTAGGCTTGTAAATAAATTATCCCTTGGAGTAAGAAGTTAATATGGCGATAGGCTCGCCCCCTATAACATCTGGGACGGAACTAAGCTCGGCGAATGTGGGTGTTCTAGTTCGCTAGTGCGCCTCTGCCTACCCCTTCGGGGATACAGGCGGGGGGCTTATGTTTATGTTTGTTTATGTAAGAAGTAAAGTTTTCTGGGTAAATCTTAACTTCTCTTTATCTAGAGATAGTAGTGCACGGAATCGTAGGCTTTGTTTGTTGTTCACCAGTCTGTATAGGTTGAAGCTGTAATATTAAGAGGAATTTATGATGACCAAAATACGAATTTTAATCGTAAATGAATAGAAATTACGTAAATTAATAGATTATTCTAAGTCCCGGTTCTTCCAAAGTTCTTAATCGGTAAATACTGTGGTGACCTTTATTTCCTAATACTTTAATAGAAACATCCAACAGCAACGCACCTAAATTAATTGTACATCGACACAGTTGAAGTTGTAGTTGAGGAGTTGAAGGGAAGTTCACTTCTTGACTATGAGTAGTTTATTCGTAAAAGTTACAGTTAAGAGTTGGTGACTTTCACGCGACGTGTGTTCCGTAAAGTTGTTGGAAGCACAGTGTTTTTTGTGTATTGTAAAATTACACAAATAACCGCGTTAACAAAATTTCGCTATCGCAGCTAATTTGCAAATACGCGCGTTAATCACACAATAAAAAAAATGTTCGTGGGACCGTACATTAATATTGATTAAATTACACGTATCCTATAGTAACGTAAGGATAATGCGGGGTATTATGGTTGTCCGAAAGAAAGATCCCCCCAGAGGGTTAATACCCCCGACGTTAGAAATGCAACGAAATATGACTCAACCGCGTATTAATTTATCGACATAATAATGCCGGCCCCAGCTTCGTGAATTAGTTAGATTTAGTCCAATAAATCTCTTGAATTTTTCGGAAGGGAAGGTAAGAATAAGCAATTGTTTTGGGGATTAGCTTAATGTTAGTTTGATGTTAATGTTTCGTTTGTGTATTTTTGATCAAAATGTTTGATGTTTATCAATTTAGAAGAAATGAAATCTTCATTGTAGAATAACGCTTGCTCTAACGGTAAAGGAAAACATCGCGAGGAAACCTACAAGAATTTCGAAGGTATGTGAAGTCTACCAACCCGCATTAGGCCAGCATGGTAGACTAAGGCCTAACCCCTCTCATTAGTAGAGGAGGCCCGTGCCCAGCAGTGGGACAGTAATATTATAGGGCTAATATTATTATTATGTTCATTTCTTTTAAATTTATTTACATTTGACTGCCTCGATGGCGTGGTGGTATTTCGGTACGACTACGGTTCTGAGGTCTTGGGTTCGATCCCCGGGTCGGGCAAAGTGATATTGGATTTTTCCATATCAGCCCGGAGTCTGGAATTTGTGCCCGATATGGCGATGGGCTCGCCCCCTATCACATCTGGGACGGAACTAAGCTCGGCGAAATGTGGGTGTTCTAGTTCGCTAGTGCGCCTCTGCCTACCCCTTCGGGGATACAGGCGTGAGCTTATGTTATGTGTTATTTACATTTGTTTTTATTATTAATGTTTTTATTTGAAATCTTACTGCATTTATTCTACTTAAATGTTAGCATAAAACACTTATAAGCATGTTGTAGAAATGTTCAGTTTTTCTGTCAGACCTTCTGTCTGATGCCAACACCTCTGGGGAATATATCAAATTTGGCAATATAAAAAAGCCTTATCAAGATAATTCCTCGAAAATCTCATCTCATTCCCATTTTTGAATTGTCATTTGAAAATCATCCACAGCGTCTGAGCGTGCATAACACTTGACACAGTTACAGTGGCAATAGACAACTGGATCGCTGTAGGAACGGGGGACGTTTCCGGAACAATAAAAACAGAAAGGCTCTTCAGTTTATTTGTGATAATGAACCCTTGCCAGCGACGGGCCTGAGACACAAGTCTGTGCACGGATGTATAGATGCTGGATCTGATACATACGCCTATATGTTATTTTTTAACCCTATGGTTTACTACTATCCCCCAGATGGGTTTGACGTCAGGCTAGCAGCTGGTCGTAAAAACTAAACTCCTTTTCAAATCCTTGAAAAAGTGTGTTGCGCCGACCCCACATTACGGTGGGATAAGGACAAAAAGACGTATGTCCTACTACTGAACTAAGGGCTTCCCTTTCTTTTTCCACACAATAAGGTCCACTAATTAATTCACTCCATCTTATTTGAATGCATCAAAATCTATCCATCTTTTCTCATCGGTTTTATAGTTATACTAATCCTAATTTCTTTTACATATTTTCTATTTATCGATTAAAGTTTAGAGTCCCCGTCCTCTATAACACTTTTACTAACATTAATCTTCTTTTATACTATACACTGATATCCTGTAGACTGCCTCGGTGGCGTGGTGGTATTTCGGTACGACCACGGTTCTGAGGTCTCGGGTTCGATCCCCGGGTCGGGCAAAGTGATATTGGATTTTTCCATATCAGCCCGGAGTCTGGAATTTGTGCCCGATATGGCGATAGGCTCGCCCCCATCACATCTGGGACGGAACTAAGCTCGGCGAAATGTGGGTGTTCTAGTTCGCTAGTGCACCTCTGCCTACCCCTTCGGGGATACAGGCGTGAGCTTATGTTATGTTATGATATCCTGTAGCTCAACCATGAGTTTGTTGCACGTATTTACGTGCGTGAGGATGTAAAATATTTGTATGGAAAACGTCAGTTCCGCGCGTAACCGCTAGAGGCATTCGGGTGTTTGTCATACAAATGTTTTACGGAGCGAGTAAGGTCAAAAAAACTCATGGTTGGACTGTAGATGATGGTACGTTGGTGTTAAATGAAATATTCTAATCTAGATATATAAATCTACTGCTCATAGACACCCAAAATTCATTCACGGTTCATGGGCAAATTTATAGAAATGGGAATACTAAGGGATTCGTAATTTTAGCCACTGGATGCTTTCAAATGCATACATAAATAGTCACGTCTGTATCCCCATAGGGGTAGCCAGAGGTGAACTACGTAACTAAAACACCCACATTTCGCCGAGTCATTTCCGTCCTAGTTATGATAGGTATAAACAAATAAATAAATACACCCAACAGTCACACACCTAGTCCTGACCCCAAACTAGGTATAACCTGTATCGTGGGTGTCAGAGACTATGAGAGACTTTCGGCCTCACAACACCCAGACTTGAAACAAATATCTGTGGGCCACACAAACATTTGTCTCAATGCGGGAATCGAACCCGCGGCCTCTCGCTTCACAGCCGGCTACTCGCCCGTTACGCCACGGAGGCTGTCACATGTCAAATGGTATAAACAATTTGGACAGCCATATCCAGGCTAGCTAACTGCCTGTCCAACAAGGCACAGTGTAGAACGTGGCTGTTTGATACAATTTATGTGGCGCGATGCCGAGGCTAATTGGTCGTGAGGAGGCGTTGGGCGCTCAAACACTGCCTTTTGATTGCTCCTGATGTGCTTCGCCTTATGGTCGCTACTTTTATACAGCCAATCGAGTTTTGAATGATCTTGCTAAACTTCGACATGAGCAATTTTAATAGGACTTTCATATGCGAATGTCTGGGTGAGACCACTGCAATGTCCTTTTCTACCGCCAAGCAGCTTGTGCAAGCAATGTTGTGGTCCGGTTTGATTGATATTTTGTCCAACACTGGGCTTTTGTCTAATGTCTCAGTATGATGAGCGCCGTGCTGTGTAACCAATGATTTGTTATACAGGATGTTTCATAAAGTTGATACCAATAACAATTCCACATACAGACAGAACAATTTAAAGCGCAATGGTAAATAATCAATTATTAAGCAAGGGGATTTTAAAATCGGAATGCAACTTGTAAAACGTCGCAATTAGCATAGGAATGGTTTTGTGTATTCTAAACATAATTATACTACCCATACATATTAATATAATATGATAACTCAAACATATTAATAACCCCATAGGTGGTTTGTAAATGATTAAATGACGATCTTATGTAAAAAAATTATTTCATCACAACTTCAAGTTTCCATTATTCTAAAACTAATAGCCCTACAAAATTTTAAACTTTACCGCTAGATTAGCCATCCTCTCTTTAAGTGTAGTTTTCCACCGACTTCCAAAAAGGTTCCAAAAAGGTCCTCAATTCGTATGTATTTTTTTTATGTATGTTACGCGATATCTCCGCCGAATGTGGACCGATCTTCAAAATTATTTTTGTGTTCGATAGAGCTTATTTCAAGGATGGTCCCATATAAATTTGGTCACGATCGGATTTGAAGTCGGTCCGTTAAGTTTTTAACTTGTGATTATTATTGATACCAACTTTATGAAACACTTCAAATTCAAACAAATGAATTTTAATTTGAACATCCTGTATAAAGTGTATGTGTATAAAGTGGGTGGTGTTGCTACTGTTCATGGCCAATCTCAGCCCTTATCAGGCGAGCTGCTCATCTCACCAACAAAAAAACACGAAGCAAGTTATTTTAATGTTAAAAATACCTCAAAACAAGAGTCTGATGTCCGCAACCCTCAACTAATGTTTTTTTCAGAAAATGGTACAGCCATATCAATCTTAATAAAGTAGGGATGGTAAAAAACTTGTGTTTTCAGTGCGGGGCTGTGTGGTACTGGTTGTTTTCGATTTATGCGTGCCGGGACGGAGGTTAATTAGTGAGTGGAGGAATGGCATTCACTACGCTACTTGGGGACGATTTATGTAGGCTACATATAGCAATAAATCGATTTGTTAGGCGTTTTAACCGATTTTAAAAGAAAGTTTTTAATTATTCTATGTAAGTTGTTACCTGGCCTTTTTTGGTTTGACAAATACATTTTCTTTCTTTCTTTTTTTATATAGAAAATATGAGCAATAAATCGATTATCAGGCGTTTTAACAGATTTCAAAAAAGAAAGTTTTTGATTATTATATGTAAGTAGGCCTGTCCTTTTTTGGTTTGACAAATAAACGTTCTTTCTTTCTTAATTCCTCAATGTACGCATGTTCATCAACAACAATGACATGCATGGATCAATTTGGATGGTATTTTTGGTTAAAAAGATTATTTGATTGAAAGAATACGCAATTAAACTCCTTAATAACAACACAGATGTCGCGATGTAGGATAACTACACTAACAAGCTACAAAAGAAATAAATCTAAATATTTCGAAAATTCATAATAACAATTTCTTATTCTTTGAAGTTACTGCTGACGTCACTGCAGTGAATATAAAATGCTTGAGAATAATGTTTGAATCATGAACAATGCTGAGAACCGTGAGATCCTGGGTTCACATCTCAGGTCGGGCAATCACAATTTGTGCCTAAAATTTAAAAAACCAAACACAAGTCAGTGTTGGCTTTTGCCCAATACAGCGAAAGGCGTACTATCACATCTGGGACGGAAGTAAGCTCGGTGAGATGACGTGGGTGCTTTAGTCCTCTACCCCTTCGGGAATATAGGGGATGTGTTATGTATGTATGTGGGCTTTCCTTAGTTTCCACTGCATAATATTTGTTCCATGAATAGACAGCTTTAGTCCACGTACAGAAGTTTTTGTTGCCGTTTTAACGAAATTTATCGTTCTCTTTTTTGCATCACGGTTTCGGTTCCTTCCCTCTAGCGGAGGTCAGTTTGTTTCATGATCATTGTTTTGTTTCAGGTGAGTTTTTTGCTGCCAAACTTCATATGTAAGTAGATATTTTTAAGCGAATTATAATAATATTAGCTTTCTAATATTACTGTCCCACTGCTGGGCACGGGCCTCCTCTACTAATGAGAGGGGTTAGGCCTTAGTCTACCTTCACCGTTATAGTAAGTGATAATTCACAATGAAAACACACTTAACATGAAAAGTCAAGTATGTATGTAGTGTGCTTTTTTTGGGGTTGGTTTCTAACCTCTGACACTCGTCTTGGCAGTCCGTACCATTCCCAACTAAACTATCGCTATATTTATAAATATCAAATATCTGTGGGCCACACAAACATTGTGATGTGATCTCAAGGTCCTGATCGGATTATGGCGGTAATTCCTTCCAGTGCGATGCCCCTTAGATGACCTTCACTCGGCGAATCGACCGAACAAAGCCAGCATCAAGCAAAACTCATGAAAGATCACCGGTTAAAAATTTCCACATTATACTGTCCATCTTCACTGAAGTTGGATGCATTAAACTACATCACTTAAAAACAACAAAGAAAGCTCTAGAGAATAATATGAAATAATTTTAACGACTGCCTCGTTGGCGTGGTAGTATTGACTGCCTCGTTGGCGTGGTGGTATTGACTGCCTCGTTGGCGTGGTGGTATTGACTGCCTCGTTGGCGTGGTGGTATTGACTGCCTCGTTGGCGTGGTGGTATTTCGGTACGACTACGGTTCTGAGGTCTCGGGTTCGATCCCCGGGTCGGGCAAAGTGATATTGGATTTTTCCATATCAGCCCGGAGTCTGGAATTTGTGCCCGATATGGCGATAGGCTCGTCCCCTATCACATCTGGGACTGAACTAAGCTCGGCGAAATGTGGGTGTTCTAGTTCGCTAGTGCGCCTCTGCCTACCCTTTCGGGGAAACAGGCGTGATGTTATCATATGTTTTAACAAGCGACGCCCACCCAGACAGACTTCCCGTCAGTTCGAAAACTCAAAATAACACATATAACTCTAATAAAGTTTATAACCATGACAAATGGCATTGAATTAAATATTTATAGCACAGACTATCGGTAAAACCATGAAAGGATTAATTAGTCGTCAATAGCATAGGGGGGACCTTTGTTCTCTGCCAACCCCATCAGGTATTCAGCATGAAGTTAAATAAGTAATCGGATGATGTATTTATTGTAATTGGAAATAGGGATTTATTTGGATCGGAACCAGCTTTTGGACTATTTCGAGTGTCAATACAGTGTTACGTTAAAACCGGGGTTATTAACCTGTTTGCGATTACGATCGTTATTTTCGACTTCAAAAAGGAGGAGGTCCTCAATTCTTATTTTTTTGGATGTATGTACCACAATATCTCCGCCAAATTTGGATCGAGGTTTAAAATTATTTTTGTGTTCGATAGAGCTTAGTCCAAGGTGGTCCCATATTGATTTGGCCACGCTTGGATAAGTTTCGAAGTCGGTCCGATAAGTTTTTATGAGTTTATCTCCTTTAACAATAAACAGTCCTGATAGGAAGTAGTTAGTAGCAAAAACAGATATAGAAATTTGAGAGTCAAAGGAATTTTTAACTGACCTAAAAAAGAGGTGTCCGTTTCATTTGTATTTAACTTAAGTTCACCGATAACTCCGAGATGCGTGGAACGATTCCAATGACTTTCGAAATTAGGTAGTACTTCCATTCTAAAGGCACATATATATGTTACATAAGCGTATGGGCCACCGGAGGCCGAGCCGCTTGTGACTATTTAAGGATTTTTAACTTCATCATCATCATCAGCCATAGGACGTCCACTGCTGAACATAGGCCTCCCCCATTTATTATTATAGATTATTATTATTATTATTATATTATATATAGACTGCCTCGGTGGGGTGGTGGTATTTCGGTACGACTACGGTTCTGAGGTCTCGGGTTCGATCCCCGGGTCGGGCAAAGTGATATTGGATTTTTCCATACCAGCCCGGAGTCTGGAATTTGTGCCCGATATGGCGATAGGCTCGTCCCCTATCACATCTGGGACGCAACTAAGCTCGGCGAAATGTGGGTGTTCTAGTTCGCTAGTGCGCCTCTGCCTACCCCTTCGGGGATACAGGCGTGAGCTTATGTATGTATGTAGATTATTCATTGCATTTTTAACTTATTTTTTTGTAATGCACAAACACTAGGTATCTTAAGCTATAATACAAATGAATAATTATTTAATCGCACTTGAACTTGAACTACAAAGGACACTGAAGCCTAATCGTCCCAAGATGTCGATAGTAGCCACCGCAAACTCATCAAACTAACACCAATCTATCAAACTTTTGGCTCGTTAAAGCAACAGCAATCGATTGCTGGTTAGGTAATACGCCGGCCAGGTCCCCAGACGGTGGCCGATTCAAATCCGGGGCTTCATTTAAAACGATGTCGCGGCGTGTGATTGATTGCTTGTCCCAAATAATTTACAGCTTCCAGGGCTTGTGTAACAATTTGCTGAGTTATTTATAATCTGATTTTGACCACGACTTTATTGGGACAAAAATTTTGGGGCCTAGTTTCTGGAGAAATTGAAGTTGCATGACAAAATGGGTCATCTTATCTGGATCTTCTCCTAAGCCAATGTAACGTAACATTTTGCTCTTGCGTTTCGTATACCGTGTGAGATTTTCGGAGCCCCAAATATTTCCAACTCTTAAACCCCTTATGCCTTTTCTGGATAGGCTGGGGCACCCATGGCATTGTCGAAATTAATGGGCGATTGTAATCATTAACCATCAGCTCGTTTACCTTCTAAAAGTATATATTTGTACAGGGTGTTTCATAAAGTTGGTATCAATTAGAACTACACTTAAATAGAGGATGGCTAGCAATCTAGCGGTAAAGTTTAAAATTTCGTAAGGCTCATAGTTTTTGAATAATGGAAACATCAATTTGGAACTAAAAAAAATCTCTTGCAAACCATCTATGGAGTAATTAATTAATTTGAGCATACACAAAGCCATTTCTTTGCCAATTGCGATGATTTACAAGTCTCATGTCATTTTTTTAATTTTCATGTTTAATAATTGATTTTTAAAAATTTGTTCAATTTTTATTTTTTACTTTTACCGTTGTGCTTTAAATGGTTCTCCCGTATGTAGAATTGTTATTGGTACCAATTATATGAAACACCCTATACAAATGAAGTAAGGTTTATATAAAAAGTGATCGTACTAAAATCAGCTAATGTTTTGCATCGTGACAGACTCGGACAAACCGACCCGAACGCCAGTTTGGATTAACGATGGCTTTGCGATTGCCATTTTATTGGTATTTAGTTTTGAGTGTTGCGCTTCGGGGTTTTATTTTGAGGTAAAAAGTGATGTTGATTTTTATATGCTTTTGACTGATCTATGTTTTTTCAATTGAAATGCAGTACAACTACCAATTTATTGTGCTATTATGACCATGGTACTTGTGTTTATAACTTATACCTGTAATCCCACATCAATGTAGGGTCGGCGCAACACACTCTTCAAAGCATACTAAGAAGCGATTCGGCTTTAGTTTTTAAGAAGCCAATTATGTTGGAGAAACCGCTATGTCCGACGTGGGATTTGAATCTAGTTCTCTTGGTGCATAGCTTATGTAACGTATTTTTGAGCTGTAGGCAGTTATGTCTACAGCACAAATGGGCCGGCTCGACCGGTTTGATACCCTGTCACACAGAAAACTGACGCAAAGTGGCATCTCGTTGTCGCGTTTCGTTCGGTGATCGGAATCGGCCATGTTTTCACGACCGAACGTTGGAAAGTTTTAACGCTATTGAACGATTATGAATATTTTTTTTATGAAACGTACTATTGCGGTCTTATTACGCTCTACTAAGTCATTATGAAGGGGGTTAGCGTTTTCATACTTAGAACACTACTAAGGCATTGCAACTATATTTCGAGGTCGAAGCTAAATCCACACAGCTAAAGCACTAATAAGGAAGTGGGCAATCCATCAACCGGCGAGGTTTTTAGCCTTCGCGCCAAAACAGGAGTTCTCGAGGCATCCGAACCTCATCTGTATTTAGCGCCTGCCTCGCCGCTGATTGATTTCATTTTCGTGTGCTTGTTTTTTTTAGCTAAAAATGTTTTGTTTATGCTATTTTTACTGGTGCTGGACTATTCCTTTTTTCAAATCTGTCCTTATTCCAGGATGTGGGGTCGGCTCAAGACACTTTTTCAAGCATGTTGAGAAAGAATTAGGCTTGGTTTTAAGACTGGCTGCTTGCCTGATGCCAACCTCCTCTGAATGTTAGAAAAATTAGTTTGCACGATATTTTTTTAAAGAAAAGGACATGTCCCGTATCACTACCGTCGGGACCCAGGACCTCCTGGTCTATAGCTCATATATACTGCCACAAAACCAAGAAGGCGACTTTTGCAAGCAAAATTTAAAAAAAATAAGCTATTGCCCGCGACTCCATTCGCATCGAATTTTATTATCCGAGATAAAAAGTAGCCTGTGTGTTATTCTGATATATAATCTATATAACTAAAGTTTCATCAAAATCCATCTAATAGTTTTTGCGTGAAAGAGTAACAAACATAAATATTCAAATTCAAATTCAAAATTCAAAATTCATATTTCAAAATTCAAAATTCAAAATTCAAAATTCACAATTCAAAATTTAAATTTGAAATTTAAATTGAAATCATTTATTCTGCAAATAGGATATTTCATATCACTCTCACATGTCAATTATGAGTATATATTGAAAAGGTGGACCGACGACCTGATAAAGGTGGCAGGAAGTCACTGGATGCAGGCTGCTTCCAACAGGTCGATCTGGAAATCTTTGGGGAGGCCTATGTTCAGCAGTGGACGTCCTATGGCTGATGATGATGATGATGATGATGATTGAAAAAAAAACAATGATGGCGTCGGCATTCCGTACTCACATACACACAAACATTTGCGTTTATAATATTAGATAACTTACTATTCTAATTCAGCCTACTCACAAAAACGGTAGCGTATACATGTGTAGTCAAATTGAAGATATTTGAAGTTGAATGCGATGTGTCAGGTGTGAAATATGGTTGGTTGGGATGACGAGGTTACCCCGCTGAGTCAGCGAGTTTTACAATCCGATAACCTTCGAGTTTACTCACTTTTGATTGAAATGTTTGGGTAAACAATGAGACGGGGCGTGTGGATTTTGGAACTTTATTATATGAGAGTTATTTTTTTTTAATGTTTATTTAAAGCCTTATCCCTCATTGGTTACGTCAGGTAGGCAGCCGGTCGTTAAAACTTTGCCAAATCATTTCCACAACATGCTTGAAGAAGTGTGTTGCGCCGACCCCACGTTAAGGTGGGATAAGGGCAGGTAGAAAGAAAGAAAGTTTATTTAAAGCCTTATAATTTTTTTTGAGTGGATGAGCTATGTTTTGCCTTTTAGGTTCGTCAACGCACCCTTGGTTATTTTTGTGTCTTGGATGTTTATGGGCGGTCGAGATAAATTTAAACCAGGTGACCCACCTGCCCGTTTGCCAGACTCTGCTATAAAAAAAGTTTACTTATACAGTTGAGTTCTTCCACTTGCCTTTTTTATTTATTTAATAAATCTTTCTTATTCTACTCCGATGTGAAGAAGGGTTTAATTACACTTGTTTCATAATAGCTTCGGCTTAATTTATACGTTTTTCGACGTTATACGTTTTTTGGCGTTCTCAAGTTCGTTAAATCTAATATAATGTCAAAATAAATTGAGTTTGGAATTTTTAGGTTGAAAATCTCGAGGTATTACTAAAAATTCAACATTTTGTTTGCCCTCGAAATCGAAGAATCACATCCAACGCAAAAGCAAACAACGTGTGGAAACAAATCAGAAGGGCGAATGTATACAGAATTTTGCAAACAACTGACTTTGTCCAGCAGACACGAACTAACGTCATCAAAGGGACCGATGAATGGGCCCGCTCGCCCCTCGACAGCCCCCTGTCACGGCGAATTTATTTTGTCAACCCCTCGTTTTCCCTAAACCTAATAAAGATCAGTGCTAGACGTTTTGAGAACTCGGAATCCATGTTCCCTTCAGACTTTACTTAGAAAATCTTAATTTAATTTGCGCGGAACAAAGGGCATGGATATTTATGATCTGTGCTTAAATAAGGGCGCATCCAAGCATGTTAAGATGCCTGTTTTCAATTTTAAAGGCCGTTTGTGTGGTGTTAATCGCACGAAAAGGGAAGGGAGTTACGATGCTTCACAAGTTTGTCGTGATCATATGTAGATGGCGCAAGGATCTATGCTCACAAGAATAAATCATATGAAACTTAATAATAATATCACATCATCTAAAACTATGTAATTAAATTCTCATAATTTATTGTTTATTTGAATAAATAAAATGATTGGAGGACTTTTGTTATTTGTGAATGATGCAAAAACTACTGAATTGAATTCGATCATTTTTAGACGCTCTACACCTGTTTAGAATAATCACAAATTTAAAAAATTTAAAACGGATTTCAATATAGGAACAAGCTCTATTAAACACAAAATTATCTTGAAAATTGATCTACCTTTGCTGGAGATATTGAATAACATATACATAAAAATATACCGACGAATCGTTCTTTAGAATTCGTTTGAAATCACAAAGATATCTCCATAGGGTTTATGAAACTTCCAATTTTAAGAATAAGAGCCGTATTCGATACAACGACGGTAGACGAGGCATAAATGAAAAAAGAAACAAATAAAAGAGGCCAAATATTTATTTACATAAATATTTACTCTATAAATATACTCAACCTGTCCATAAAGCATGAATATAATCATTTTGTGAAACCGTCAAACGACCTCAACGGACCCGTATGAAAACCCAATACATCAACTAAACGCAAATAATGAAGATCTTTCGTCAACTGAGTACGAAAAGACTCGTTGGAGCGTGGCTAACTTGTCGATATTCTGTTATGCCTACATAATAGTGAGTTTGACACTTGCTTGTTTGCATTATAGTCTATTTCATCATAAATCACTTCCACTCCTCAGTCAACTTTCAACTCTATAACTTCTAGTATTGAATATAAATTAGCTTCCTTGTCATCAGTAGCTACGATGTTATTGTCGGCATTGCCCATCACGTTATGGATGACTGTAGTTTACGTGTGTGCCTGGAAGTCAACAAAGCCGTAATTATCAGGAACATCCAGCATTGTTGCAATTTTTGTTTTACACTTTGAGGGCTCTTCTTTTTGTATGAGCCAGACATGTTAGACTACAATATTAGCCTAATTAACGAATTGTATGGGAGGCAGCGAGACAATTGCTTTTTAAATCATAGTAGATAGAACAATGTATTCTTGTTTTAGATAATATTCTTATAACACGATATAAAAAAATGTGCATTCAGTTTTAGACTTCATTAATAGTTCTTAGTGACATTAATAAATTGGATTATGTTAACGTTTTTATTTGATTCTTGAAGAATTGATGACAAATAAGTTTAATTCTACTTGAATACTAAAGTTACCCAACATCACATAAGAATAGGCCTCTTTCTTACCTTAACCATGGATTTACCTTCATACGACCCTGAGATCCTACTTTCGCTTCAATCAATCGTTTCATACTTTCTCGTCATCTTTCTTATATTATTATCTACTCCCCATTTATATTTATTGAATTTTATATTAGGCACAGGTAACTTTACCTCCTACAGCCTACCATATATTTTATTTGGATTACACTTTTAACGTCTTCTGCTCTTGCTGCCTGATTTATAAAACTACGATTTGAAGTAAATTTCTTTCATGCTTTAATTTTCAAACTCTACCTAATAATTGCAAAGCCACCAAAATTTCAACCAATTCCGTATCCCAAATTTCGTACACAAGCAGCAACTAGCGATGCGGGCGCGATTGCATCGATCAATCATCGCTATCAATACCTTTCAAACGTTATTTATATACAAAAGGGACATTTATTTGTACGAAGGGGTTCGTTCGGCCATCACGTCCTACAATGGGATGACAGGAGCAAATGGTACCGTAAACGATATTTTGGAAGCATTATGTTTTAGTGGCCCTGGTTTGAACCTGTTTAAATTTCGCTGTAGATGGAAATTAGATATTAACAATTCCATATTAACTATAAACACAATTCCATATTAACTAGTAGATGTAACTAAATCAGCGGCTGGTGCAGGAAAATTTCTGACAATCGTAAATGTATTCGAGATCGATGCCTGTATATGAAATTTGTATGAAATATTAACCAAATGTCATCAGTGCGCAGCGAGTTTGATACAAACTCGATTGTCAAAAATATTCCTGCTAGGTCCGCTGGTTTCAATCAAAACTAAAGTAATTTCACCTTTCATAATAGAGCCGTAGACCTGCCTCTGCCTGAACCTCTGTTAGTTTATTTACCAATTTTATCTCAGAATACCTTGTATTGAGTTTTCTGTTCTATCTGATTCAAATTAACTTATCGTAACTTTTCACATGAGACACACATATCTAATATTTAGCATTTCATTCCTTTGCTACAAAATAAAAAATTTTTTGATATTTCTTAGTCTTCTTGACAGTGTAATATATTTTGTTTTCTTCTTCGTCTTAATTAAACTCTATTTAGAACAACATTGTAGTACATCCAAAATAAAAGGGTATTGTAATAAACTTGTTTAAGTATGTTTTCTTCTTCATTTAACGCACACATAACTTTCTTCAAGAGTGGTTATATACTTCTAATTTACTACATGTTTAACTTCAGGCAAATTCATTATCTTGATAGTTTGTGTTTATATAAAACATTTCTTTGTGCAGTTTGTTTTTCTATTAAAAGCTATGTACTAAGTGGGGTTGGTGAACTTTAAAATTACGGGTAACGATATGTAAAAGATAGTTGTAGGTATGTACCTACTGTTTATTACTACTACCTACTGTTATTATTTCACTACATGCTCCAAATCTTCCAGAAGGTGTATAGGCTAGGCATGCCGCCGATGGAAAAAGCTATATATCGAGTAGGTACTATCAGCAACATGCTTGAAATTTTTTTCAACGACCTCATATTGAATTATAAAAACTACATAAATGTCTCGGCAGCGTGGTAGAATTACGTGCGCGGTACGACTGTCGTCCTGAGGACTCGGGTTCGATCTCTGGGTCGGGCAAAGTGATAGTGGGTTTTTCTGCAAAGAATCAGCCCGGAGTGTGGAATTTGTGCCCGATATGCCGATAGGCTTGTCCCGTATCAGATCTGGGACGGAAATGAGTTCGACGAAATGTAGGTGTTGTAGCTCACCTCTACTATGCCTACAAAATTAACTCAAACTAGCAAAATGACTACATAAATCAATATACTGTCATCTGTCAATACCGTATTCAAAATCCATATCCTGTCGAATCCGTAGTCACCACGCACAGTAAACCAGTGCCAACCGACAAGCAACACGGATTATTGAATCAACCCGCCGCGCACGCTCGACTAACAGTCACGTATCTCGCAAGGTGTACGTTAATATGTGGTACGTGTGTCGGGTGCCTAATGCGCGTTCATAAAACGTGTACAGGACTTTATTCTCATTCTGATTGTGTGGACGTGAGCGGCGACATACCGCGTGAGGATTTCTCTACGCCTTTTTTATGTTGGTTAAGTGTCGCTATTTATTAAGATTTCGTCTGTCTTACTTTCATTTTCAACTGCAAAAGATCTTCCCTAAGTTTACTTATTACATGTCCTGGTTATCCACCGAGTTCAAAATCAACTAAAGGTCTCAATTTGTTTTTTTATTGTGTGTTACAAAATCTTTTTTTTCTTTCTGCCTAGCGTTATTCCGGTCTAGTGCCAGGGTCCCCCTTCCTACTTAAACGTTTCTACTTCACCTGGTCTTGAGCATCCTCCACAGTAAGACCATTGACTCTCATATCATTCTCCAAAGCGTCCAGCCCGCGCTATTTGGGCCGTCCACGAGGACGCATCCCTAGTATGTTCTTTTTCAGACACTGGGATTACGTTTAGTTTTCTCATATGTGTTTAACAGTGTCTGCGGCAAGACCAATTTTTAAAATCATGTTTGTGCTGGATAGAGCTTACTCCAAGGGTGATCCCATATGGATTTGGTTAAGATCTGACGACGTTTTTAAGTTTTAAACTTGTGTGTTACTTCTTAGTCATAAGTTTATTATCCAGTGGAGTTTATTTGAGTCTGAATTATAAAGTTAGCAAGCTTTTCAAGTATATGTATTGTCCTACCTAGACCTGCGGCCTGAGCAGGAAAATTTCTGACAACCGTAAATGTATTCGAACTCGATGCGCGTCTATGAAATTTGTATGAAATATTAACCAAACGTCATCAGTGCGCAGCGAACTCGAATACATTTACATTTACATTAGTTTTTCGTGCTCGGGCTACTGCTGTCAATTGGATAGAGGGATTAGGTTTTAAATCTCAGAAATGTATTGAATTGATTTTTTAAAAATAATGTTGGCTGGTAAAGGTTTACCAAAATAGTTCAACTTCTTTTCAAACTCTTACGTCTCGTTTTAAATTCCGTGAAATCTAAAATTAAAAAGTAGCTTTGAACCGTCCAATTCTAAAAGATGAAACAAAAAAGTCCACGTCAGGAGTCGAACTTCCTCCCCAGATTGCAATCCATTATCCACACGTCCCAACCGGAGTTGCTCGTGACATTATTAATGAACTCATTAGAGTTGACGCGTGTAATACACCCGCATGCCATTCGATTAATTTGAATTAATTACCTCATGTCTCTCTATTGGTGTTCGGTTTTACACGTGAAGTCTCAACTGTAATATCCGTTGTTCTAATCTTTGTAGGTCTGTAGATACAGAACTAGTATTATTTTGAAGACATATATAGTGGTAAATACACAACACGCTTCCAACAGGTCGATCTGGGAATCTTTGGTGGAGGCCTATGTTGAGCAGGACGTCCTATGGCTGATGATAATGATGATAAATGCACAAAAACACACGACACGACCCACGTCGTGATCCCACACTATGGTATAACCTGTATCGTGTGTATCAGAAACTACGTCGCACATTTGTCTCAGTGCGGGAAGTGTAGAGAGTTTTTCTCCTTGTATTTCCATTAATTCTTCAAACTTAAAAATTTTGTTCCTTTAAGGGTTACATTTCAAAATGTTTTATTTTTTTCCTTGCCTTTATATAATTTCAATGTGGGGTTAGCGCACTGGACTTTTTCAAGTATGCTGCAGAAAGGATTTGGTTGTAGTCATTACGACCGATTGTCTGCCTCACATCATCTCTCATCTCATCAAAGTTTTGTTAGAAAAACCACTTGCCCAGCTTGGGATTTCAACTTCGGACCTCCTGGTCCATACGAAATATACGCTTTCATTAATGAACGCAATAAAATCCACCGTCACTTTCTTGGTCTAAACCACGATGATTTTATCAATCCTTATACCTTGTATATACATAACATAACATAACATAAGCTCACGCCTGTATCCCCGAAGGGGTAGGCAGAGGCGCACTAGCGAACTAGAACACCCACATTTCGCCGAGCTTAGTTCAGTCCCAGATGTGATAGGGGGCGAGTCTATCGCCATATCGGGCACAAATTCCAGACTCCGGGCTGAAATGGAAAAATCCAATATCACTTTGCCCGACCCGGGGATCGAACCCGAGACCTCAGAACCGTAATCGTACCGAAATACCACCACGCCACCGAGTCAGTCTTGTATATATGTACGTCATAAAAGCAACCTCTATGCTTCGGTCGTATGGTAACTTGCAACCATCTTCTGATAAAAAGCTGACCACCTTAAGGAGCTCGTCCTTTTTTAACTTAGTTAAAAACTTGATACTTGTCATTCTAACTTGAACTAGAGAACATCTTCGTCTGTTCTGTGCATGTTATTCGTCTTGTGAGGCGGCCGGAAGCGGATGTCGGTGATCTTTTATTACCGCTATGGTCGTTTTCGACGTACCACTACGTCACTCAAGCATGACGCGTGACTCGACTCCCTAAATAACTTACAATCGTAAACGTAGTGGATGAAAGTATTGACTTATGAGTATTATCAACATTTGGATCCCTATAAAGGGGGTTTGACGTAGGCAGGCAGTAGGTCGTAAAAAAAAGCCAAATTCTTTCTGGAACATTCTTTAAAATTGTGTTGTGCTAACTCCAAATTAAGGATAAGTTTGACCTCAAATTTCTTCGAAACGAATTCAAATCGAATTTGTATGGAATTTTAAAGAAAATGTCAGATTTCGATTGTCAAAAATTTCTGCTCAGGCTGTAGCCCGACGAGATCTCGACAAACGAACAAGTGTCACAGTGATCTGAAGCGAGCATGAATTCTCATATTATCAAAATAATCTAGAGAGCGTTTCCGATTTTATAAGAGAGGAATAATTATTTTTGATAAGAAGTCTTACGAACAAATATTTGCAAGCTGCCACTTTTATATCGGTCTTCTGTGAGACGGTGGTATCAAGCCGGTCAAGCCGTGTCATTCGTCCTGTAGAATCCTGATATAACTCCACAGATTAGCTCTTCAACTCTTCTTTCTTCCCAAAAAAGCATAAAACAAAAGATTCGATGAAAGAAACCATTAAATATCCAATATCGGAGCATGAATTAATAAACCGAGTTTCATAAACATTAATCCGTGTAAACTCAATACACCATGAAATAAAGTTCAAAATCAAAAGTTTCTGCCCCGTCCTTTCCGAGTACACTTAAGTACAAAAACTTACAAATGAAAACATGAACAAGTAACGTAAATAGAAAATAAACTGTGTAACGAAATTTCTCTAAAATGGCGGACTTGATTTATTATTTCCGATAAATCGTGATGTTTGGTAATTAGTGGTAACGAATTCATACTATTGCGTATAGATGGCGCTAGTTGTTTGATCCATATGCCTGTAATTTAATAATTATTATAGTGATTTTTTCATGAAAGTGAAACTTTATGAGTGACGAGTATAGGCAAAGGTAGGTAGGTAGGCGGAAGCAAACTAGATAACTAGAATACCCACATCTCGTCGAGCTTATTACCTTTCCAGATATGATAGGAGGTCTATTGCCATATAAGGCACAAATTTCGGATTCCGGGCTGATATTGATAAGAAAACCCCAATTTTAGTGTATCCTGGGGATTGAATCCGAGACCTCAGGACAGTAGTCGAACCCTGTGTGCAATGCAAGTATGCTAGCAAAGCGTTGACTAAAGGAAGAATAGGTAGGCAAATTTAATGTATCATCGTAGCAATGAATATCGTGACGTCGTATCGTATACACGAAATAAGCGCATTTCGTTTGCGTTGCCAAAAGTTGTTGCTGCTTCGACTTTGCAAACGTTTTCAACTTTCTAATTAAGTTCAGAAACTCTTGAGTTAACATTTAGAGACGCTGATTAACTGTGAGTGGATACTGTTAGTCAAATTTTATTGTGTTGTACGCGTGTAGATTCTGCGATAATGCCTATGTCGATGTTTCGGTAGTAAATAATAATAACGTGGCTTAAAAAAGCATTGTTCACGGTAGGCAGCGGCTTGGCTGTGCCCCTGGTAACCACTTACCATCAGGTGGGCCATTTGCACATCTGCCTTCTTAGGCAAATAAAAAAATATGTAAACAGTCATAATTAAAAAACATAAACACACATAACATAAGTTCACGCCTCTATCCCCGAAGGGGTAGGCAGAGGCGCACTAGCCAACTATTACACCCACATTTCGCCGAGATTAGTTCCGTCCCAGATGTGATAGGAGGCGAGCCTATCATCATATCGAGCACAAATTCCAGACTCCGGGCTGATATAGAAAAATCCAATATCACTTTGCCTGACCCGGGGATCGAACCCGAGACCTCAGGACAGTAGTCGTACCGAAGTACAACCACGCCACCGAGGCAGTCACAATTAATATAATGATTTCTTCAGTATATGTGAATGTTACTCTGTTTACACATTCAAATAGAGCAGGTCTGTTTGTTTACGTTCTGAATACATGCTAGAAGCAACGTTGAGGCTACTTGCGTTCATTGATTTGTTCGTTCATGGCTGAGAAGGTCCTCAATTCGTCTGTATTTCTTATGTGTGTTACGCTATATCTCCGTCAAATGTGGACCGATTTTCAAAATTCTTGTTTCGACAGAGCTTATTTCAAGGGTAGTCCCATATAAATTTGGCCGCGATCAGATCAAGTTGTAAGTCAGTTAATTAAGTTTTTGATAAATATAAACAGAAACAATAAATATAAAAGCAAGTTAAAATAAATAGAATACGAGAAAACAACTCTCAACAACCAGGAAAATAACCAAACCGTAACACCAAAAAACAATATTTACAAACAAAATCATACAAACGTTGTATCAGATTATTCGGAAACACAAACTTGACCTTACCAGAACGAGGTCAAGGTTGGGTCAGAAATAAATGAGCTAATTTAAAGAGTCGAGTCTCCGCTCGCTTGGGAAATCAGCCGAAGCCGGCTTCAGCATGGCACGCGACGAGAATTTATGGGGATACGTCAGGGGATCGAGAGCGATCACGTCACTTGGGCCTGAACGTGCTTGACGCAGTGGAGTGACGGTGGGTTTAGTTGGAAGTCAATATCTGAAGGTGACTTCGAATATACTTGATAGTTTGAGTATAGTTACTGTTTGAGTTATAGTTGATGACACAAACGGTACACTTATTTGGTTTGAATCAGCTTTATGTATCCTCGAAAAGGTGGACTAGAGAACTAGATGACATCTCGCAGAGCTAATTTCTGTCCCTTGACATGGTGCAGTGATGTGATGCATGAGTCTATCGCCATTTCACGTACAATTCCCAACTTTGAGCAACTCATATTGCCTGATTTTTAGAAATGAACACCTTTAAACATAAGTTCCTGTGATTTTAATCCACGACCCCACGATTTTCAGTCGAAATTTACAATCGGACTAGTGAGATCATCCCAAATATCAGTGATTAGATTTAGAATGAATTAGCTTTGTTCTGATTAAAAAGAGGACTATGATTTTTTAATTAATTTAAAATAACATATAATCGAAGAATGGAATGCAAGAAATAAGAGATTAAGCCTTGGAGTAGAAACAAAACTACAAAATGAATTGCAAATTACAAACAAAAAGCTAGAAATTTAAAACATTACAATTAAGAAAAATTGGTAGTTCCACAAAAGGCTACGTTCAATTTAATTATAACGTAGTTAGGTAAGTTACTAATTGAATTCTGAAAATCAATCGCACTAGAGGATTTAGCATATTCCTGGAATCTGGATGAAATAGGTACTACTGACGTGTTTGCTGTAGAAAGTCGGTCGGCTCTCCCGGGGCAAGCTTCCAAGTGTTTGTGCCGAATTTGAAAACGTTACTCGAACGCAGCTATCGTGGAGTGTTTGCCATTTTTGTGAACGTTTCCGACGTACATTGTTTCGATATTTCAATTGACTGTACTGGTGCACGAGAAATGTTATCTTTTGTTTGAAATGGTCGCGTTCTTGGTCTTGTGGCAGGGTATAAAGATCTAAACCCACAAATCCTGGGTGGTGTTGCTATTGTTCACTTGCCATCTAAGCCACCAGTTGACTGCATTACCACTTTCCATCCCCTCTCCTAACCAAGTGTCCCACCCATCTCCGCTTCAATTTGCAAATACTTTTCCCGATTCTGAAAGATCTGTGAGAAGACCAGCAGCCCGTTTGTCAGACATTGTGAGACAACCTGGAAAGAAAGAAATAATGAAAGAAAAAAAAGAAGCTTTATTGGCAATTTTTTGGGTACACATTACATTGCAGGTGCAAGTACATTTATAACTAGACAGGTATAACTGGATATTTATGGAGAAGAATTGCATAGAACCGTTACATTTTACATGCCAGAGAAGTGGCCCCGCAGTGGTTGGAAAAAGGCTAATGATGATGATGATGTGATTGCTATTGTTCATGGGTTGTCTTATCGCTTACCATCAGACAAGGGAAGTCCTCAGTCGATTGCAATAATTAGAAGAATATATATATATCACAATCCTAAACGCCCACATCATATCATATGCTTTCAGGTAAAGACTTGGTCGGAATCGAACCTGCGGAATCACATCACAGTCACTCACATAATACGCCTTATTCCATAAAACAATATTGACAATATTCTCTATAACAATACTAAAATCGATGAAAACGACTCGCAAGCGACTTCCAATAATAGTTTGCAACTAGACATAGCAAACGGTTAATACAATATTCAATTAGAACTTCTTAACTTTGTCCGAGCGGATCCTAGCTAAATTATACTTATTACTGGGGTTAACTAGAATGTTCTGCGACAATACAAAATTAAGAATTAACAGAAATACTTTACTACAATTACTAGGGGAGACTTGAAGCATCTAGATAAAACTTGATTTAAATTCAAATAAGACGTATGTAAATCGATGTAAGGACAAACGCTAGATTAGTTATGACTAATAATGCTGCAATTCGCAACTAAATATCTTCTTTCTTTCAACCCACCCTAATCCCACAATGTGGGTCAGTGCAACAGTTTTTCAAGCACGTTGTAGAAAGTATTTGGCTTAATGTTAACGACCGGCTACCTGCCTGACATCAACCACTTCTGGAGATTCCACTCCCGGGAAAATTAAATTAGAAAAATCGCTTTGCCCAACCTGGGAATCGAACCCCGGATTTCTCGGTCCTAGAGCCCATATATGCTGCTACTAGACTAAGGAGGCGACGAAAATAAGCTATGTTTTTTCCAGATTGTGAATTAATTTTATGTAACAGCTGAGTATTGATAGAATCCATTGAAATGTTCTATAAAAGAAAAACCATCAGTTTCATAAAAGTAATTTTGACCCATAACCTAATTCAGATTTCTACCCAACCCTTTGTCTTACACACCGAACCGTATAATCCCATAAAAGCGAAAAAGTATGGAGTGATATATACGACATTTTCCCCATGAAATGTGATGTCAATATGTTTTTAAATATTTATGATGAGGTGCTCGAGAAATCTTTTAACGGTAGCGTATTGATTTTGTGTCTTGCGTATTTGGATACTGCGAAATATTGGATGAAAGTATTATGTATGAAATGTATACTGGCAAGAAAGGATAGAAGTTATCTTACGCCCGGTTGCAGTAAACAATCTCAGTCCAAATGTGCAGATATATTACAAAAATTAGTCAATAAGAACACAGTTCGAACATGACACCATCAAATGACTTGATTTGATTGGTTCATAATCGCGATCTACCTGCACTATAAACTGAGATCGTTTATTGAGACCGGCCGTTAAAGGTAAAGGATATCCACTCCTTACGAACCATACTAAAATCTAAATACCTTAGGTGCTTTGCCTAAGATCAGAGACCGCCTGCTGCGAAATGCCTTTCATGTTTATTTAATGAAAAAATGAATAACATCGTAGAATTTGACCCAACATCCATCTCTCAACTTCTTCATCACCAAGATAACTTTAAATACAACTAGTGCATTTTCAACGTATCTGAGAAGCTAAAAATATTCCAAGCTAATTCTTACTGCGAACGTAGTCGATCTTGAGAAGCCTCAGCATCCCAGGAGAGGCAAGCCGAGAGATCCTTCCGCGTCAAGCAGCCTTACACTCGCTTTCACATCTCGCATCCTTTACGAAAAGTTTACTGCATTTAAAAATACAGAATTTTTGTTTACGTTTATGGATTAGAAAACTGAGTTGAAAAAAATCTAAGATAATCTAAGATGCATTTGTACCATTGCTTGGTTAAAGTTATTATAACAAAGTTCATGAAATGTAATTATTTTTACATTTTCATATTTCTGAAAACAAACGAAATACCAAATGAAGAATCGTTTTTATAGCAGAAACTGGCAAACGAGCAGATGGATAACCTGATGGTAAGTGATTTCTATCGCCCATAGACACCCAAGACACAAAAACAATCATGGGTGCGTTGCCAACCTAAAAGGAGGGAGTGGAAGGGGAGAGAAAATGGATTGGGAAAGGGATTTTGTCAGTCTTCTGATGTGATACCACATCCCTATATCAATATCAGACTCTAGTCTCAACTTACGTAGACCTTCCCAATACCCAACCTCGGGATCGAACCCGAAACTTCAACGGTATAAACAATACAACAGTACGTCACCGACGCAATAACCCAGACGGTCCTTTATCTAAAGTTGAAAACTGTCATTACACCACAAAAGTAATGTCTACAAGATTTGTAACCAGAATATAAATGCATTAAATATTAACAAATACGACTCGGGAAAGGGTAACGCACCCCAGTTTCCACCAACAAACTCAATAAATCTGAAAATAATTTACATCACTAAAACATACATCAGAAAGTTGAAAATTTCAACCGAAACAACTAAAATGTACACAGTTGTAAGGATGTTTTCACAGGGTCTGAGTATACAGTGTGTTTCATAAAGTTGGTATCCATAAAAGGTACACAGATTGAGGTTCTGTCTGACAACATATCCGTGAAGAGAAAAAAAATTTATCGCGCGATTTCGAATTTGTATACGTTTCATACTTAATATTTGTGGAATAATAAATCGTGCAACCCTAATCAGCTGACTTCATTGACGACGCGACGCGCGGTGTAGGTACTTACACCACAGAGCGCTTGTACTCCAACAGATAGCACGGGCGGTGACGCCGCGGCAGCGTGGTGGCTTTCTATGAGGATTATTTTTTTTATTAAATGTAATTTATTTCCTTTAATAGAGAAGAATCGTCATGTACTGAGTTTAAACAATGTATTAAAAGATTAGTACTATACTTGTCCACTTACCACATGTTGCGTTTCGTGCAGCACAAAGAACTTTGCACTACACTTTTCTATGAACACTTACTTCACAAATAGGGTTCGGAATGAGCTCCTCCTTTTTCCAAACACTTAATTATTCTGTGGTATATCAAGGACCTAGTGTTGCTTAACATTTGTGGGGTTACCGATTCAAAAGCGGATTTTGATGTAACGTGAAATGCCTCAATGAAACGCCACCGATACAGCTCCCGACCCCTACGACAGCTACCCCCAGCAGCACCGACACATAAAATAATTTCATAGTACTAGCTATTCAAATACACACTCGATCGCGACATTTTTATAAAAGTTGAGAGCGACTTCACAACTTTACCGTTAGTAAGCAACTGACGAAATGAAGGTACATAATTTTCAATATGGCGGTAGAGTTCAACAAGGCATAATTATGAAACCCCAATAGGCTACTATGAACTGAAGAAAAAAAAACATTCAACGGAAATTAAAAAAAAACATCTTGATACGTTTTTATTTATCCGCATTAAGCATCATTAAAAAAAGTCAGTATTATAGGATAAAAATCAACATTAACTACAATTACAAAATTATGCAGAACCATTTTATCTTTTTTCATAATTTTTTAGCGTTCTGTCGTGTAGTGTGTTTTTATTGGCGGCGAAAAGTTTGCCGACTTCCTATCAAAGGATTGCCGCACGTAGCGGCACGTTGGCAAAGAGTTAAAAAGTGCCGCGGAAAAATGGCAGACCGAACATAGTGATGCTCTAGTATGATCTATTCGGATAAACATTAGAACTAGGTACTAAATATTCTAATAATTTTAATGTAAATCAATACTACCTCCCGGTAGGTAAACAAAATCCCTGTATGAATGACCGAATGACCGAAGTCCAGGTTTCGGGTAAAGTTATTGCAATCACCACATTATTCGTATCAGCTCAGAAAATAAAATAGTTCGTAAAGATTAAGACAATGCATCATATTCATACAAGTAAAAGTTGTACTTTATTTGTAGAAAGCGAAAATTACGATTAGTACGGATGTAAATTTTAATTCGAATAATGAATTAACTTTGGTATTAAATATTGAATCATTCTAATCGATTGAATGATTGAATAAATCAACTCATTGCATATTTATCAACCGCCCATCCCTAGCGCGGTAATACAGGCAATACTCAAAAGACACAGCTACCGCTTTTGAAATATGTGCCGCTAATGTCTGATTGGCGTAAAACTACCGACTTTTCTTTGAGTTCTTGCGACAGTCCACGTGGACTTCATAGGTATAGCGATCGCCGCTCTTTAGGTGCTGCGCACGTGACTAGCAAAGAGTAGTGAATGTTCGTTGTGAAATATGGACGATTTGATACATGCCTAATTAGTTTAGACATTTAAGAGGTGCTTTTAAATGAAAGAAGTGAAAAGTTGAACAATATTTTGTTGTCACTAAGCAAGTGTAATATTATAATTTACGCATTTCCTTTAAAAAACAATTCGTATAAATTTGAAGTATGTAAAATACTTCAATTTTAGTCATCGCGTACAAAACTAAATAGTTCCATTCGTTCATTTAGTTGAGTTAGTAAAATTTTGTGTGTAGGTTTAGACACATCTAGTTTTATTTAGTCTTTATAACCATGTGTTGTTGACCGCTGCCAGCTGATCTAGGGTCATCACAACGAGAGATTTAATATTATTTTCGAAGTCTGATTACTCAGTAACTATAAGGCCTATGCAGTTTTTACCTTCACGAAAAAGTTGCCAATCACCGGCTCTGTGTGTGGACTTTTCATGGGTACCAACTTTATGAAACACCCGGTATACGCACGAATAGGATGATGACGTAACTTCAAATTTCAACGGCGAACAAAACATTAAGCCAGTGGTGAACTAAGGCCCAACTCCTCATTATTAGAGTAGAGCTCTTGTGAAGCAGTAGGATAATAAATAATATTACAAGGCTATTATTATTTCTAGACCGAACTGTTGGAAGTGGCATGTATCCACCGAAATCTTTGGGGAAGGCGTATGTTAATATGTAAATAAATAAAAAAAAAGTTCACCAATGGGCGTCCTGTGGTTGATGATGATTATTTTGCGACAGCCTCCGTGGCGCAGCGGGCGAGTAGCCGGCTGTGAAACGAGAGGCCGCGGGTTCGATTCCCGCATTGACACAAATGTTTGTGTGGCCCACATATATTGGTTCATGTCTGGGTGTTGTGAGACCGAAAGTCTCTCATAGTCACTGACACATAATACAGGTTGTACAACACACACAATACAGGTTGTACCTAGTGTGGGGTCAGGACTAGGTGTGTGACTGTTGGGTGTATTATTTTTTTTTTTTTTTTTATTATTGTCGGTATCACGGCTGTCTATGGGCTGTTGATATCACTTCTTATTCTCTCATTATTCTCTATTATCAATGGCTGATCAAAGACATCGAGTCAGATACTTTCAGTCCAGAAGCTCCTGCAGCAACGTCGTCGTTACCCCTTGGGCAGGTGGTAGGGTACTGCGGACAAACAAGCAGGAGCGATATGCTATGCCTGAGCTCTGTGGCTGTGGTGCCCCTGAGGGCACCACAGTCATATTCGAGCTCCGATGAATAATCCATCTGACCTATTAGTCAACCACGAAGGCGGTTCAAAGGTTGCCAGATGGGCCATTGGAGTTCTTACATCTTAAAGATTACTTACATAAGGTAATCCACCAAGTCGTTGGCTAGTCTGTGCTATAAAAACATGGTAGAAAAGGCGCGTGTCTGATATATATCTGATATTCGTAAGCTTGCTAACTCTAATAATCAAGATGAACCTACCCTTAGCCGTGCAACCACTAGAGTTAGGGTAAAGCGGAAATGTTGGGGTGAATTAAACTTTTTGATTTACGTCACTTTATTGTTTCCACGGGGTGGACGCTGCGCAAGAATGCGACACTTATTTTTGGGGGGCAATATTCGCAGATTTCATTGATATTTATGTACATTTGAATCGGCTTTCTTTTCTATATTTAAAAGAAGTATATTAATATCTTGTCAATGATATTGTATTTTTTTATCCGGGCACGGCAAAGTGACTACATTGCACCTGATGATAAGCGTAGTGCAGTCCAAAAACTAGCGACCACTGACAAACAATGGGCTTATCAGTGGTCGCCAGAATCATGCCGGCCTATTTATGCTTCTTCGCACTCGGAATCCGAAGAGGGAAGAAGCAAATCGAGGGGCTTGCGAAAAAACAGATTGATAAATAAAATAAATAAACAAATATATAATACCCAACAGTCACATACATAGTCCTGACCTCACACTAAGATCGAGTCTTGTGTCGTGGGAATCAGGAATTACGAGAGACTCGGTCTCACAACACCCAGACCCGAAACAAATATCTGTAGGCCATAAAAACCTTTGTCTCGGTGCGGGGATCGAACCCGCGGCCTCTCGCTTCATAGCCGGCTACTCGCCCGCTGCGCCACGGAGGCTGCCTGCTGGAAGACTGATATAGATACAGGGATACCTCCATACCCGTCCCAACCAACCATCAAGTCGTGCCACAAGCCCCTCGAGAAAACGGAACGGAACGGAAGTACACTGGCTGATCCTGGAACGCGAACCATACACGGAATGTGGGGTCACTATAGCAGGTTTTAGCACGATGTGTACAGTGGTCGCCATCTGGTCGGATACGAATATTCTACCACCAGCAGCACCATTTAAAGGCTAACCAAACTGCTTATCCTATGCCCTAAATATATTTAATAATATTTTTATTGGCTTGAAAACCAGATGAGCTGACGGTTTACCAGATGAGAGGTGGTCACCGTCGCCTATGAACATATCAGCAATACCAGGGGAACGACCAAGGCGCTGCCTGCCGTGGAGGTGGTCGTCGCCGTGGTGGCCGTCGATAGGGGGCGAGCCTATCACCATACTGGAAACAACTCCAATCCTGGATAATTTGTGTGATTATTAGAATTCACCAACATAATATGTCATTGCACAACGTGAAAACTGGGAACCTAACTTTTCTTAGTTTAAGTTCCCTCACCAAACCGTTAAGGCGATTCCAGCCTGAACAAAAATTGTGTAAACCAAACCTTAATAAAAAAAAATAGTAAAAAGTGAGCGATGAAAGCTTGCTTCAACCTAACATTATTAAGTAAGAAGTTAGCCCACTAGTGGTATCCCGTAAGCACATAATAAAAACCTCCTAACGCCGCGCAGTAACCCACGAGCAGCGACATCTGCCGACAAAGAGTTTAAATATGTGGTATTAAAAAGAAATCCGGGCCGGGTAAAGAAGTGCCGAGACTTAGTGCGTAGAGATGGGATGAAGGTGACATCGATGTTGATAATTTTGTCGATGAAGTTTTAACAGCAGTTAATAAATAAAATGTGACACAGAAGAAACAAATTAAACGCTGCCAAGATTCACTAAAATAATTAAATGGTAAGTTCTAAGTTTATTCATATGCAGTTGCAACCCATTCCAAACATAGAATTACTAATTACTACGTTAATAATCCAACGACTCGTAAAGACAAGATTTTAAGAATCGTGGTGTCCAGCAATTTCAATGACAAATTTTGTTTAAACCATGATACAGCAGTATTTAATAATGGCTTCAGGAGTACACAAAACTTACATAATAATGAATTAAACCACTGTACCGTTATTAGAAGCTTAAATAATGAGATAGGCATTCCCTATTTCCGTTGTATATTACCTCTCTTTCTTACTTATATCACTGTCTCTTTCGCACATCCGGTCCTAAAACAGGCGTGGAGGGGGTATTGCGAACTTTATTTTTGCAAACCGCCTTGTCCGTCATTGGCTTGAAAATTTCCGTTGTGGTAACTTGTGCTTAACAGTGCTATTATTATTCTCTTCAATATTTCAATACTTTGGGAATATTTTGTTCTTGTAATTTTTACAAGTAATCATTATTTGTTTCCTCAAAAGTGAAATATTAATTTTGAGTTTTACATCTCAAAATGAAGTGATACGTAAAACGCCTTGGTAAAAGTGTCTTTATAAGTGTTACTTTTCGAATAGGAGTGACGCCGGCACGTAAGTTGCACAAGTATTATAAATATTTTAACGGTTTTACCGTTCGATATTATTTTATTTTTATAAACCACTAAAATGCATCATACATGCATTGCATAATTTTAATAACGATTTTGCTAATTAAATCGTTTTAATTGTTTGACCAAAGTGGTTTTAACTCTCTTTCTATTTTAATTTTCTACCCTCAAATAATAATTCGTGTCTTTTTTTTCGATAGCAAATTTCTTTTTCAGCCTATTAAATAGCTGAATGACCAGTAATTCTGGTCTAAAATGTTATTTATTATAACTATATATGTCGGGCAAGCAGTTAGTAAACTGATAAATACCAGAATCCAACTGAAAAGTGGATAAATTGAAGAATTGTGTAGCTCTTCTTGGAATATTGCTTGTATGTCAGCTGATGTTGGTAATGATTGTACCGCATCCTTGTACCGCAGCTAAAGTGCATATATGCTACTGCATCTGGTTTTGGTACTTTTAAGTTCCCGTGAGACTGGAAATATCAGATTTTCAGATAAAAGGCGTAACATAACATATGCTCACACCTGTATCCCCGAAGGGGTAGGCAGAGGCGCACTAGCCAACTAGTACACCCACATTTCGCCGAGCTTAGTTTTGTTCCAGATGTGATAGGGGGCGAACCTATCGCCATATCGGTTTTATTTTAGGTGAGTTTATTAATGCTTTGACTGTACTGGAAACCATGGAACCTACCATAGTACTGATAATATAGACATACAAACTGCCTGCATGCAAATAGCAGAAATTCTTCTGAAGTGAAATTTGTTGTTTCTATACCGCACCCGCACAGGGACACGCCGGTGTTTACGTACCAGCGCATGGTACCTCTAGCAACCGCAGTGAGCCAGCGGCATGCTGCTTATATGCTAATAGCGGAATTGCTTTTAACGTGAACATATTTCTGTACAGTAGTACCCCTCGCAGGGGGCTTGCCTCATTACTTACTAGGGCATGGTGGATAACGCAGTGAACCAGCTCGTGCTGCTTACATGCTAATAGCGGAATTGCTTTTAACGTGAACATTTATTTCTGCACAGTACCCCTCGCAGGGGGCTTGCCTCATTACTTACTAGCGCATGGTGGATAACGCAGTGAACCAGCTCGTGCTGCTTACATGCTAATAGCAGAATTGTTTTTGAAGAAAAATTTGTTTATGTAAGGCACCCCTCGCAGGGGCATGCCTCATGACATACTAGCGCATGGTGGACACCGCGGTGAGCCAGCTCGTGCTGCTTACATGTTAATAACAGAATTGCTTCCGAAGAAAAATTGGTTCCTGTATGGTACCCCTCACAGGGGCTTGCCTCATGGCGTACTAGCGCATGGTGGACACCGCAGTAAGCCAGCTCGTGCTCCTTACATTGTAATAGCAGAAATGCTTTTGAAGCTATATGGCACCCCTCGCAGGGGCATGCCTCATTGCGTATTAGCGCATATTGGTCACCGCAGTTAGCTAGCTCGTGCTGCTTAAATGCTAAAGCGGAATTGCTTTTGAAGACAAACTTAATTTGGCACCCTCGCGGGGCATGCCTCATTACGTACTATCGTATAGTGGATACTGTAGTGAGCCAGCTTGTGCTGCTCACATTCTTATAGCAGAATTGCTTTGAAGAAAAATTTATTTCTGTATAACACCCCTCGTAGGGGCATGCCTCATTACGTACTAGCGAATGGTGACTACCGCAGTCAGCCAGCTCGTGCTGCTTACATGCTGTCAGTGGAATTGCTTTTATAGTAAGTTTTATTTCTATGCGGCGACCCTCGTAAGGTCATGCCTCAATAATACCAGTACTTAGTACCCCAAAATTACCGCAGTAAGACAGATCGTACTGTTTACGTGCTAATAGCGGAATTGGTTTTTAAAGTAACATTTATTTCTGTACGGCACCCTTGGCAAGGGCATGCCTCAATAGTACCAGTGCATATTAGGTACCTCTAACTACGGCAGTAAGCCAGTTTATGCTGCTTACATGCTAAGATTGGAATCGCTTAAGTAAAATTTGTTTTTGTACGACAACCCTCGCAGGGGCATGCATCAACCTTATGATGGCGTACATTAACGTTATAATGGCGCCCATTAACGTAAAGGCATATAGGATGTAAATCGCCTTTAAAACTTCAGTTTCAATATTCTAGAGTAAGGCACTCTAAGGATTTCGCCGCATTTTCAAATGAATAACCTAATCAACAGAATCGCAGTCAATATCGAATGTTATGTTCTCATTACTTCATAAAAAATTAAATGGTAATTAAGGCGATCGCCATCGTACTTAAAAAACGACTGGAGATATTTGTACTCGTTTTAAAACTGCAAAGTGTTGTGTATGTGTATAGCTCAATACGTCTGTACAATCTGTGAATGAGCCTTTGGACATTCGTCCATTTTGGATGTGAAAAATTAAGATATCTAAACGCATAGGTATGATTTACATAACCAGACATTTGATAAGAAAGATAGACCTATCACAGGTCTTCAATCTGGCGACAGCCCAAATGGGCTAAATGTAAATACATACACGCTGCTATATGTATAGATGAAATATTCAAACGTCTTTCCTATTGAAAGATTTGTACATTACATTAACGTATCCGGCTTCGGTGACTGAGCCGCCCGTCACTAATGGGTTGTTTTGTTGGAAAATTGAAAAATGCTAAGATCATAGTCTAGTTCTTGGGGTTTCCAAATAATTTAAAGTTCGTTCTCAACTCAACAACGTATAGTCTGAAATTAAAATAACGTATTTTGATATTTTTTTTTTTTATGTTATGTGATCTGTGACTGAAATCACAAAACTACTGTCAGGAACAAAGAGAATAGCTTTCCTACAATGTGAAGTTGCTTACCTCCTTAAAAGTTCTGAGAGTGCATGTGGCAATGACTCACGGTTCTGCTTGAATTTAAGTAGACAATCATTTAACGTTAGCTTATTTTTGCAACGAAGGGGGGGGGGGGCAATCCTCCAGCTCCTGTGAATAGAACTCTTCACACTCTGTATTATGCCCTAACGGGTGAAATCTGACCTACGTGCAAATTTTTTCAATAAAATCATGGATCTTCTAAAAACATGAACACGGACGCCTTTAAAACGGCACGACACGAGTAAATTGCCAACTATGTGTTCCGTATGCTTCTCGATCATGAAGCGCTTATTTACGATTCATTTAGTCCTTCAGAATTTTGTTCTATTCTTGAAGTTTTATTACCCGTATCAGGAGATGAATATTTATATAATATGACTGCAATATTGCATTGTAATTTGTCACTTCTATATGACTGTCTATACGTCTACATTACTAAAGTCTGAAACAGTTCCTTGTCGATGCTAAGGCTGGGTCCTGGTTGCCGTAAACAGGTACATACTGTATTTGGTTTTGAAGTTCTGAAAATGTATTAAATCCCAGTTATGATATGCTCATGATTCACGAAGCTATAATTGAACGTATAATTTTAATTTTCTTAGTGGCCTTCCACTTAGAAATCAATCATAAGTAAAGTTTCTGAACTTGTTCCAACAATGATGGATCAGTAACACACTAGTAGAGTAGCGTATACAGCCTTATAAGCTCCAACTCTTGGCAGGTTTAAAACCAATTTTAGGTTTTCCTGTAATACTATACATTCCATGAATCGGTATATAATGCCCATATTGTACCGAATGTTGTGATAAAGTAAGCAACGATGTTGTGGTTTGCCACGATCCAAAAACGTTTAATATGTTTCCGGAGACATAAATTTACTCAATGATTGTGTAATGACTTTATAGATGATTAACGATCTGTTCGGTATTTAAGAACATTATGATTATTATAACGTCAAGTCAGACGGGTGTGATAGGGGGGAGCACATCACCATATCCTGCTACAAAGTCCAGACTTCTGGCTGATAGCAGAAAAATCCAATATAACTTTGACCGTCCCGAGGATCGAATAAGAGACCTAACAACGATAGTCGTACAGAGTATATAATACAACTACACCACCGATATAGTGTTTTATTATGAGTGATTGGCACCTTAACATATACATGATCAGGTGACAGTTTTAAGTTTGTTTCAATATAGAAAATGTTGATGCTGTTGGGTGAATGATGTAGGTACGTCCAGTTACCTGCTATAGTTTATCAATAGTATCTAGTTATAAATCTTACAATAATCACCGAATGCAGCAACTAACAATGTTATGTGATGAAACAGGATTCTTGTGAGTTTGCACAACAGAAACTGGATTACTGTCGTTTCATTAATTTCAGTTACTTTGATGAGTTTCAACAGGAACATTGTTGACATTCTAGAACACTCACTTATAACATCAACACTCGTTTTTACTTAATTTATAAGAATAAAAACATAGTCGCAATTAAAATTTATTGTTGCTATCATTGATAAGATAAATTGGTGATTGATGTCACTTATTTTAAAGATGTTTGTTACACTCGCTTGGATTCTGCCTGGTCTCCCACCATACAGGTACTCTTAGTACGGGGATCGTTGCACAAACATCTTTGTTGCTATAATATTGAGTACTAAAACAGTACTCAATAATATGATTAATTTGTATTTGTACCCTTTTATAGGTACATATTTTTTAGTTATGTTTATTAAGAACATAATATAATATTTCCAAGTGTCATGACACATTGAGAAATATGAATTTTCTTGAATCAGAAATATTTTCTTTCGCACGTAATCTTATGTATTACTAAGTCACATTGGCGGTCCTACCAGGCGATAACAAACAGGTCTCATTATTTAAGCTTCTAATAACGGTACAGTGGTTTAATAGGAGCGTTTTACCTGAAAATAAAACGCATATTAAACTACTTGCCTTATTAGAAGCTTATTTTTTATCGCTGCCTGGTATAATTCGACGCAATGACGGACAAGGCGGTTTGCAAAAATAAAGTTCGCAATACCCCCTCCACGCCTGTTTTAGGACCGGATGTGCGAAAGAGACAGTGATATAAGTAAGAAAGAGAGGTAATATACAACGGAAATAGGGAATGCCTATCTCATTATTTAAGCTTCTAATAAGGCAAGTAGTTTAATATGCGTTTTATTTTCAGGTAAAACGCTCCTAATAGCTCATATATATGCGAGAGATATTCTACCACAGCAGTAAACATTTTTATTCAAAATACTGCTACTCTAAGCAAGTTGCAATTCATAACCTCCTCAGAATCTCAGAGGTTGATTAGTATTACATCGGTCTTCGGCAAAAAGCTATTAAGAACAACGTTGATCAGAAACGTTGGCTATATTAGAATATCAGCCATTAGAAAACTTTCCAGACAACGAAATTGATTCTTGTTTATTTAGATATATCTGCTTAATTTTCTTAGAATTGTATAAATCTCATTTGATCTCGACTTTCTAAATCAGCATAATGTCAAACTGATTTGTATAGTTTACAATGTTCGATTCATTTCCAAATCTTTCACAGTTGCTAAATTTATTTATTAATCGTCACATTAAATAAGTAACGCTTGATTTATAGCATTAATTATTATTTAATTCAAGGGCTTCACTTATAATTATAATTATCTATAATATATGTATAGCTCGCTGAGTGACTGTAAGCTTTCTAATGCGGCCCATAGTTAGAGGCCACGTTTTAGTGCCATAAGTCATCACTGGTAACACACACTGGTCGAAGACATTTATCTTCAGGCACTGAGGTATTTTGGACGAGAAGACCTTGCGTAGTTTCCCAAATGCTGCCCAGCCGAGCTGGATTCGACGAATGACCTCTCTCTCAAAGGAGGACGTCCACCTACAAGGTGGACCACGACCTGATAAAGGTCGCAGGAAGTCGCTGGATGCAGGCCGCTTCCAACAGGTCGATCTGGAAATCTTTGGGGGAGGCCTATGTTCAGCAGTGGACGTCCTATGGCTGATGATGATGATGATGATGATGATAATATATATTTTTCATGTTAACTTTGACGGCCAATGTCACTGTATGTCACTCAGAACTACATAATAATATGCTTCTGTATAAACGTCACCATCCCATGAATTACGGTATCACCTATTTTTAGTAGATAGAGCTAAAATAGTAACCACTATTCAGAAACCAATTTCCAACTTCATCGAGAAAAATCCAAAAACTACTCAGAGTTTATCGACAAAAATCTATCGATATCACAACGTCACTTTACGGAGACGAAGACGGTAAAGAGGGACGGATATAATGTAGTGCTTTCAAACATTGAAGCGAAGTTTGCCTACAGAGCACCAGACAAATGACAACCGGCCCGAGGCGGGGAGCTGGGATATTAGAAGGCTTTAAGATGGGAAAAATAGCAACTTTTACTTCTACGTACATTACTGATGGTTGCGATGACGAGCGAACGCGATTTGATTTTTTCATACTTCCTTGAGTTTTTGTAGGATTAAATAAGTAATGTTGACCGTATTCGAGTATTTTGACTCTGTTTAAGTTGACGAATTTTTAAGTTCGTTTTATAATGAAGTTAACATGTGCAGTCAAAAATATGATACCAAAGAATCATGAGTGCGTTACCCAACCTTAAAGTAAGGGGACACGGATTAGGGAAGGTAGACGGAAATTGGGCTATCGAAAATCTTACTCACCGAACGAATCGCAACAGCTAGGTAACACTTTATTTCGGTTTTCTGTGAGACAGTGGAACAAACCGGTACGAGCTGGCGCATTTATATTATAGACGTCACTGTCTACAGCGTGGCTCTACCACTTCATAAATAAATAAATAACACCAAACTGTCACATACAAAGTCCTGACCCCACTCTAAGATCGATTCTTGTGTCGTGGGTATCAGGAACTACAAGAGACTCTTGGTCTCACAACATCCAGACCCGAAACAAATATCTGTGGGCCACACAAATATTTGTCTCTGTGCGGAGATCGAAACCGCGGCCTCTCGTTTCATAGCCGACTGCTCGCCCGCTGCGCCACAGAGGCTGTCTATAACTGTTTAATAGGGCTAATATTATATCTCAGTCAGTCTCTCACGCCTCGGACCACACGGCATGCATAAGATGTTAGTGATGTACCGCCGAGCGCGCCGTGCCGTGAGAAAGAATCGTCGGCGACATTTGTTCCGCCGCGTTTCGGATCCGGTTTCGCCGTAAACTTCTTGAAAATGCAATGTTTCTGTGTATAAAAAATACGCAAACACTTCGCGGAAGATTCTCGCGGTCCACGCATGCATTACCGTCTTAGTTTAAAATAGAGCTATTTTCTGAAAAATATGACAGGTAACGTACGATAAAGTTTTAATGTATGCATACATAAGCTCATACATAAGCTCACGCCTGTATCCCCGAAGGGGTAGGCAGAGGCGCACTAGCGAACTAGAACACCCACATTTCGCCGAGCTTAGTTCCGTCCCAGATGTGATAGGGGGCGAGCCTATCGCCATATCGGGCACAAATTCCAGACTCCGGGCTGATATGGAAAAATCCAATATCACTTTGCCCGACCCGGGGATCGAACCCGAGACCTCAGAACCGTAGTCGTACCGAAATACCACCACGCCACCGAGGCAGTCGATATGCATAAAGGAGTAATAAATAAATACTTACAATCAACAATTCTATACATAAGCCTGACCTCATTTTTGGTTGAAAAATTGTCTCCCGGTGAGTGTATTTAATAGGTTATTTTGTTAGGCGTTAAACGTTATTAAGCATCTTATAATAACACCTACAGTCACGCATTTAAAGAAGTATTGCAGCTTCTCGATTAACAAAAACACCTCATTCATCCCTTACCCGGAATGATACTTTAAAGCGTAGGGGCCTTTTATAGACAAAATCTAATTAAGATCCCTGTCGAAGCCAGGATAAGGGTGTAAAAGAAGTATTTAATGCTATGGGTCAACCCTATGAAAGGGTTAAAACTTATCAAACTATATCAATAATTATACAATTTTACGTGACTTTAATACAAATCTAGCTTGAAACTGTGTCTTCAAATATGACTATAAAAATTCAAAAAAGAATAATATTGTTTTAGCAGTGACTATTCTAGTAATTAAATATGTACAAGTCTAATACGATGCATGACATCGGGAGATACATTACAATCCTGAATCAAAAAGTGTGTCAGCCAGTATTGCAACACACATTATGGCTTAGAAAAATCATTAGTTTGAACATACTATGCCGGATTTTCACCGTGTCTTCGTGTACCAATATAATCTTGGTTACGTGACGGTGTGAGTACGGCCTAGAATAGACTCCTAAATAGTGTTCCTAGTGAAGTGGCGTAGTAATGACGGGCTGGGTAAAGAATTGCGCTGCTTTCATCGTGTCCTTACGACTGAAACCACTTTCCATACGCTTCCTTTTAAATTTTTCTTGGATCGCACATAGGACGTTAAGCGAAAAATAATTTAGGTTTTGATGAATAATAAGTCTTGTTACCTATCATTGTGGTTTAAACTTCAAGACTCTTGTGAAGAATTATCAAATACATATACATCACGACTTTCAGTTAATATCAATAAATTGTACAAAATATTACATAACATATGTACGTACATAGCTTTCTTCAGTATCCTTGGATTTTTTGGCAGGCGTGAACTAGAGCATCTACATCTCGCCAAGCTTATTTCCATCCCTTGATGTGATGAATACGAGCCTATCGCCATACCGATCACTATCAATCTGGGACAATTCGTCTAATTTTTTCTATTAAATTCCCCACACACAAAGTACATTTTCCCGATCTGGTATTTGACCCTTGAACCTCGTTTTAATCATCAAAGTACGCTGCCATTAAACCGCTGAAGCGGCCGAAAATATAATACTTATATCCTACTCTTAGAAATAATTAAAAGATAAGAAACAAAATAAAAGAAGTGAAACTCTTCGCGGAAACCCTACAAACGTTTGACACAGGTAATGACTGCTACATACGATTCTATATTGACATGCGTTTTGTAAACATGGGCTTGCTGCTGGAAGCGACTATACTTTATTGAAATAAAATTAGTGTTTACGAGATGGGCGGGTCATTTGGTCCGCCGAAAGAACTACAAATGGACGAAGGCGGTCACGGAGTGGTGGCCCAGAGAGGCCAAGGAAAATCGGTAGACCACCAGCCAGATGGCAGAACGTGGACGAGACTAGCGCAGGAGAAGAAATGTTGGTTTGAAAGGGAAAAGGCCTATGTCCAGCAGTGGATAATATAGGGCTGATATGATGATGGTGATTCTATTGCGATTCGTTTTTATTTTTAGTCTCCATGTTTCGAAAGCTTTACAGCTTCATAGTCACAGGTCGAGTTTGACCAAATAGCGATATAATCCGTAAAAACTAGTCTTAATTCAATGTGTAACATTCGCGTTAATTTGAGATACTATATTTTAATTGGGTTGAATAAAATTTGAGGTTGGTTTGATAATTATCAGTTTAAACTTAAAAAAAATAATATGAAAAAAAATAATAAAAGAACAAATGACCTCTTGTGGTTGTGATTTAGTACGACACAATATTTTACTAGCAGTTCTCCAACATCAGTTCCTAATAAAAATACATAACTTTATACACACGTTTCATAATTCAAATTATTTGCTGTATAAGAACTATTTACTACTCCTTTGAAACTACATTTGAAGCTTAATATTAAATGTTCGCTGAGGACTTTTATATATAGTTAAACATAAAATTGCCAAATGTAGTAGACTATCAATAGATTTTTCAATAGCCAGAAAACTTTTAGGAATAATTTTATTGCTTTGCCAAATATTTTAAGCATTATCCGTCAAAACGTGAAAATTGTTACTCAGACATAACCTTTAAAATTGTTTAAATAAATAACTGAAAATCTTTTTACCGTGTTTTATAATTCACACTTACATCAAACACCACACTGAATTCATATTAAATAGAGATGCAAAATTAAAATTAAATGTAAAGCTCATCTAGGCACTCTAGTCAAGTAGATAGAGACGAAATAAAAGTGGCGTCACAGGCGTCTGGCACCGGCTTACCGTTGAAAGGCTTCGGCGAGACGACTAATTGTCGACGGTACTATTGTAGTATTTGGATGAATACTCGTGTCTGTCCGTGCGTGGTGTGGAAGAGCACGTGACGGTGTGTTACTTATGAGTGAGATTTGGGAGGTACTTTGTATGAGGCTTGAAATATCTTAGGATTTTTCTTTCTGCTCTTATCACAACTTAATGTGGGGTCGGTACCTGAAATATCTATGGTAAAAATATGTTTTGAATACAGCGCGTTGTTCAATAATTACCTTCCAATATTACACGAATTGCATGATGGAGTACATTTAGAAGTAAGTACAGTATCTGCGGTCCAAAAATAATCACTTGTATTAAAATTGAGAATCGTTACTTTATTATTATAGCTAATTCGTCGTTTACTCATGTCATTGATTTCGGCAATTGATTACTAATATCTGATAATAAATAATCAAATTGTTACATCTGTCTAAATTGCTATTGGTCATTACCGGTTTCGGATGAGCATTGGTAGGACAAACAATTTTCTAAGTATATACTATACTTACTGCAACAGAATCTGTACAAAACAACCAATCGTATTTCAACCCTGAGGGTGTAAACTTGGTGACATATGTGCACGCGACAATCCATCATACCAATCACGCCCTCGGGAATCGTTCGTGTTCTGTCTCGCTGTTTGCCTTTCTTAATTGACTAATTGCTTTATTGTTTTATCTTCGAGAATGTTCTTGAAATTATTTATGTCTGTTTTATTGTCTTATTATGTTTCTTGATGTTTTACTCTTTTAATATTTTTGGCTAATTTTTGTTGATGTCAATTTTAATAATATTGTTAAGAATATTATTATAGGGGCATATATTTATAGGGGCATAATTGGATCATGATACGAGTATGCGTTTTTTTCTCTTTTATACGACCTTGTTTAAAAACATATCATCAAAAAGTATTTTTATTTCCAAATTATTCATAATGCGGAAACAATTCACGATATTGATTTCTTTTCAAAATCCTTTAGTAAATTTGGATTCAGAATTTTGATCAGATCTATTCTTTTTAAACTAGATCTTCTTTTTAAATTAGATAGAATTTTAATGAGTTCTAAAATCTACAAAAGTGTCGAAATCTTACCAAACGCTTCCACGACACCGTATACCTAAATCATACGAAATTAAAAAAATATTAACACTCGAAAGAACAGTTTCCATTGCAACATCTTTTCCCCCACTGTAATTCCGATATATATTTGCGGAGGACTCTACCGCGCGCACTGTACCAATATTACCTTTGTTCTTAAACGATATTCCGTTACGGCTTTCAACTGATTAACGTTAACCGTGCTACTCGGAATGGATTCATTTCAATTACTAGAATGACTTGGACGTTTTACAATTACGCTATTTTTTATCTTTGTGAGAAATTTCTTTAGTTTAACTATATGGGTCAAAGCTTCAACGAATCGTTTGTACTTCTATTTTTATAAATTCTAGCATTTCTGCTACTGTATTTTAAATGCCTCATCATATTTCATTAAATATTGAAGTAGAACTTTCTACTTCGTAATGGTAAAGAAGTCTTACGCTTAGAACTTCATATGTTTGATTGCGTCACAGATTTGAATATTGTAAAAGTATTTTTGATTGAGTCGTAGATCCAAGAGACATATTAATGACATGCTTATAAAATTATGATAACGGTTGTTCATTTTATAAAGAATATATATTAAAAAACATTTAGGAATATGATATTAGACATGCTTTAATTGATATAGACAATGTAACTGATTTTACCAACGACGTTAGTGTCGCAAAATTCTTCAAAAAGATTGTAGCCACTTTTCCGTTCAAATCTGTAAAAGTAAAAATCTTGTATAAAAAATTATAATGTCTCATTCAGTATTTCATAATCTTGTTACTTAAAGGCCGCTCGATGGTTGACTGGCTTATATTACGAAGGGCGTGGTGCGAGTTCTAGCGATTACACTTGGCTTCTAAAGTACTTTAGACCTGACCTCCCCCAAAGTAAACCTTTAAATTGCCTAGCTTATTTATTTCTGATTTACATATTTATTTATTATAATTGAATTTAAATTTAGTGTTATGAATGCCTGATGGAGTCAAGGCTGCTATGATTTTTTCCCACAAAACTAAATCCATTAATGATGCAACTATACACTCGGACATCTAAACATAATGATAAAAGTCAAAACATTATTAAAACACCGAAGTTTGTTTTGGTATTTCTACTTAGAGATAGTCATGAAATGCCAATGTAAATGTAAATGCCAATGTAAAAACAATCTTATATAACTATCCGATTTGCAGAATAAACTTTTACTCCGAACCTAGTTAAATTGCTTAAAGCTGTGGTTAGTTCAGATTAATAGAATGAGAGTACACTTTTAGGTAGCTATAGACACACGTCGTTTAATATGCATATTTGAATGTTGTGTCTGTTCAAATAATTTGTTCAAAGTTGTTTTTCCTTATATTCGTCATGAGTTTATAACCTCCCGCTATCCGCTTGCAAAGCGTCCACATCCCTACAAGTTGGTTGTGTTAATAATTAATTTTTGTTGGGTCCGCCTGACTGAGTACAAGTTAAATTAGATCTCCGAGTCCCTCAGATTCGAAAGTTGCTCGTTTATAGGGCGATGTCTTGTTACTGAATTTCAAAACTTCACCATCGAGATGTGGTGACTTACGCTTTTAAATAACTATATTAGTTATATCATTACTTTGACTTGCAAACCGCAAAGTTATGGAGATTTTAAGGAAGTTTGTTGTTTCATCTTCAGGCTCTTTGTGTCAATGGGGTCGAGTTATAAAACCGATATTAACTTCGATTTCTGAACGAGTGGTCAAATTAATGTGTTTTTATGAATTAAATTTATAAAAACCCCTACTTAGATTTCAAAAGAGTTTTACCACGCTTCTAGCAATTAAATTTTTACTTGATACTGGAATGAATATATTCTATATTTTATTCTTATGACCCTGAAAATCAAAACAAATACTATAGTACTTGTAGATGTAGGAAGAAGTTGTTTAGGTTTTTACAGAGTTTCGAAGGTTAAAACACACTCTGATGGTAAGTGGTTACCACCATCCGTAGACATCGGCAATATCAGAACAATAGCATCTATTGCCTACTACGGAAAAATAAAGAAAGGAATAAATAGCAATTGGAAAGGGAAAGATGTACTTTTATAGGTTACAACATTAGTGAAGACTGTGGTAAGACTGGTAGACCAGCCCATTCATGCTGTAAGCAAAAATTCTACAGTTTGGAACAAAACAGAATTTCTAATTTGTTCATTAAATAAATATTTCTTAGGTTCACGCGAATGTTATTCATTGAAATAAAACTAGTTTTTACGGATTTTATCGCGATTTGTTTTGTATTTATTTTATTTTTATTCCCGACGTTTCGAAAGCTTTACAAAATAAAATAAATACAAAATAAATCGCTTACTAGTTTTATCAATTTTTCATTGAAATTAAGCTAGCAGTCTGGACTATTGACCTAATACGAAATTAAAACGAAATTGAGCCAAAGCGAATGGGAAACAAAAGTAACAGAATGAATGTTAACTAAGGCATATTTCTTCTCCCCCATAGCCCAAAGATAAAGGCATATGATAATACAATGAATCCTGCTATGCCACACATCTTAACTATCATTCAATAAATAACATCCCCATACTTAAGGCCGTTTGTATGCTAGATTTATGCCAATAAATCGATTAATGTTACGCATCCCTCATCCCGAATCGGAGGGGGTAGGTTTGGGGCACATTCTTTCCATAGCAATTTATTTTGATACGAGCCAGAAATCCGATTATATTTTATTTGATAAACGAATTCTTTGACGTCGTATATGATTTTATTCATATAGAATTTGATAGGAAATTCACCATGCGTTGAAGTTTTGTGTGAGATTGAATATTTGTATTAAAATATAGTATCTGTCAGCTAGTTTGTCAAATCATCGCATGCTTGATTTATTGACGATATCGGCTGTAGTTCTAAAGGTTCTAGATTCGGATCCCAGGTTGGACAACATTTTTTAAATCATTTGCTCGAGTCTGAATACCCTGACAGGTTGACGTCTGGCAGGAAGGTATAAAAGTAAGCCGAATCATTTTTGCAACATTGTTAAAAAGTATAAGGACAGATGGAACAAGAATATTATACATATATAGATAGTAAGTGGAGTACATTACCGAGAGCTGTGATTTACATAACTGCTCAATAGATGGCGCCACCACAGAATTACATCGCGCTATGGTTTACTTGTCACGTCCGAGTTAGGTCGTTCACTAAACGTGTGGTCAATTGTCTACAGGCTAAAAGCCTGGTCGTAAAAACTAAGCCATTTTTTCAAAGCCCTATCTCACTTCACAGTGAGTAACGGGGTTTATAAACACCTAAAATTTACTGAGTGGTATTTCGGGATTTCTAGCCTCTTGGTAGTTGGGACCACTTGTAGCTCCGCAATAAAACTCTATTTATTAGTTTTTAATTTTTTATCCCAAATCTTGATTTAAAGATAGGAAGTAAGCTGTAGGATAAATCGAGATAGTGTGTAAGTCTAGATTAGTAGTAGCACTGCAAGTTGAGCTTAATTATTAATAATTCATAATTATTTATTGTTATTAAAAAATAACTGTTGCCATATGTCCGGGACTCCGCGTAGAAATTAATTTTTTTTTGGATCGTTCTAACTTAGGTTACTTTATAACCAAGTTTATTCATGTTATAAAGTAGACTATTTAAACAATTAAAATTCGGTGGTAAAATAGTTCTCTCGGGGGGCTTGTGGCATGACTTGATGGTTGATTGGGTATGGGGGTATCCCTGTGTCTGCATCGGTCACCGCCTGTCTTGTCGCAAGCCCCTCGATTGCTTCTTCGCTCTTCGGATTCGCAGTGTGAAGAAGCATAAATAAGCCGGCATGATTCTGGTGACCCATAAACCCATTGCTCCTTACTTATAAAAATATTTGAGCGCTGCTTATCTTTATACCATAGGTTGTCCCTTTCATTTTTAAACAATGCAACGCAAGGAAAAAAGTGACAGGTTATTCTTAACCATTTGCTCAGCTGAAAATGCTGTTTTAAGTAAGGCCCTATGTTTGTCAGTAGTCGCTAGTTGTTCGACCGTCTTCCAGACGGAGAAGTCCTCAATTCGTCTGTATTTTTTATGAAGTTTACGATATCTCCGCTAAATGTAGAGCTATTTTCAACATTTCGATAGAGCTTATTTCAATGGTGGTCCCATATGAATTTGTTAACGGTCGTATCAAGTTGGAAGTTGGTCAGTTAAGTTTTTAAACATACCATCAGTAGCCTAAGCACGAAAAACTAATGTAAATGTAAACTCGCTGCGCACTGATGACATTTGATTAATGTTTCATACAAATTTCATAGACGCGCGTCGAGCACGAATACATTTACGTTTGTCAGAAATTTTCCTGCTCGGGCTGCAGGTGCATTGTAGTCACTTTGCCGTTGATAAAAAAAGTAACATTGCTTGCACTTCCAAAGAACCAATGAACAAAACCTGTACAATACTCAATTCAAAACACTTCAGTACAATAGCTTACATTTCCACACGAGGAGCAATAGCCACATTAACTAGGCTACCAAAACATCGATAAATCGATTAAAATGTACGATACGCGCACTGCGCTAGCCGTGAATGTCGCGGCATCATTATTGCAAAGCCAAACTTAGTCTGGATTTATCGGAACGACATAAACTAACACACTACTGAATACCAACTGTAACTCTTCGGCATTGAGTGCAAATTCCAAAGTCAAACAGCATCGATAAGCCGTTTCACTAGTGCAGGGAAATGTAGTCAATAAAGGCGGCTTAGAGGCATCGATAACTTTGCGTTTTGTTATATTTACGAGGCCCACTTGGCTCTGGTACACCTGTAAGTTTTGTTTGTGGGACAGGTTATGTCAATTCGGGAAGTAACTTGATATCGGTCACGTCGTGGTTTTAACTGCTTAAGTTATCGGAGTTAAGTGTAGACGGGTATCATATATTTCCGAATTTATAGTCTGTTGTAGCGTCGACATGCCCATATATCGAACAGTCTCAAGTAAGTAATGAAACAGCACGAATGGGCCGGCTCGACCGGTTTAATACCACTGTTTCACAGAAAACCGACGTAAAGTGGCAGCTTGCTGTCGCGTTTCGTTCAGTGAGTGAGATTTCCAGTGGCCCTTTTCCCCCTTCCTTTCCCAATCCCTTTTTCCCTCCCCTTCCATTGCCTCCTTTTAGGTTGGCAACGCACCCATGATTATTTTTGTCTTATGGGCGGTGGAGATCACTTACCATCAGGTGACTCATCTGCTCGTTTGCCAGTCTCTGATAAAAAAAAATTGGGCAAAAATATTATCGTTATCACGATTCATAGCTTTTTGGTGCCCAGTGAAGATCATATGCCTGCTACCTTTTACGCCATTACTCTATTATGCAAATCTGTAACAAGTGTACTAGCTAATAATTTTTCACCTTAGATTTTTTATATTATAATGCTTAGAAAAACCTTGCCCGATATGGCGATAGGCTCGCCCCCTATCACATCTGGGACGGAACTAAGCTCGTCGAAATGTCGGTGTCTAGTCGGCTAGTGCGCCTCTGCCTATGGGCCAGTCTTGGGGATACAGGCGTGAGCTTATATATGTATGTTCTTATGAGTATTTATTTGTTGAGTGTTGTACTTACTTTCAGTAGCCTCCTTGGTCTAATAGCAGCATGTATGGGCTGTGGACCGGGAGGTCCTGGTTTCGATTCCCAGGTCGGGCAAAGCAAATTTTCTTATTTAATTTGCCTGGGACTGGATTCCTCATTAGGGGGTTGACGTCAGGCAGGCGGCAGGTCGTAACAAACTAAGCCAAATCCTCTCTGCAACATGCTTGAAAAACGTTGACCCCACATTAAGGTGGGATAAGGGCAAGTAGAAAGAAAGAAAATGTTGTGCTTACTTTCATTCCAAAATATTTTGTCCACAGGTGAGTGATGTTTCTGGTGAGAGAGTAAGAGACAGCTGATGTGCCGCTGATTGTATTATGCATTACACACAAGGTAAGTTCGGCACTACCTATCATCACTTTAATGTATTTTTCTCTTAATATTTGCTGCTGTGGTTGGTTTACACTAGGGTGTGAAGATCTGCATATAGGTATTGTTAAACTTGGTCAGTTTAATTTGAATGATTCCTGTTTGGTAAATTATGATTATTACTTTATTGAAATTATGATTATTACATGACAGCCTCCGTGGCGCGGCGGGCGAGTAGCCGGCAATGAAGCGAGAGGCCGCGGGTTCGATCCCCGCACCGAGACAAATGTTTGTATGGCCTACAGATATTTGTTTCGGGTCTGGGTGTTGTGAGACCGAAAGTCTCTCGTAGTTCCTGATACCCACGACACAAGACTCGATCATAGTGTGGGGTCAGGACTATGTATGTGACTGTTGGGTGTTATTTATAATTTATTTATTTATTTATTATTTATGATGAAATGGTTTATATAAATCAAACTTCATGATTTTCATAAGATTGGTTTGTCTACGAGGATGAATGAGCATATTATATCTCACGACATATTTAATTTTTCAATATTTAGCTGGTAATATATAAAAATGTTTGTGTTACTTCATTTATGTTCTGATATAAAATAATATTTAACTTAACATTTAAATGAAGACGATGTAGATACACCAACCAAAGCAGGGGAAGGTAGTATAAATACAATTTTTGATAGTGTTAAACTAAGCACAATTTGGGCTGTTACAACTGTTACCCCAAGGCGTAAACACTCCCGTCCTGACTTGCTTTAAACGCCTCATTCTCCGGCAGCCCGGCAGCGACCAGACGAGAGCGTTTCGGCTGATTTCACATGATTCAGGGGCGATATTGTCACAATTAGAGGGTGTGTTTAGGGTTTGCATCCAACGACAGCTTCAGGCTATCTATTTTGATGATGATGGCTTCGAAAGATCCTGTTCCTTGGTGATTTTTTGAATGTTTTGATTTCCATGACATTCCGTATCACTCCGTCTTGAATTTGATTTGAAACCTACAATTGACTAATAGTTTCTTGTATTTGAATTATAAAGTATGTATTCAATTCCAGTTTAATTCTTCAAAAAAGATAATCAGTGTCTATCAATGTCAATGTCTAAGGTCAAATACTTATCTCAAGTGAAGGAAACCCGTACCACTCACGAGTTAGTGTTCTTCCAACTTCCATTATCTCACTCCTATGTGAAGTCAGCGTCATTAACTTTTTTAAGCATTTTCTTCATTTGCAATCTGAAACGATTCGGCTTAGTTTTTACGGCCACCTATTGTCAACCACCTCCGAGGAAAAACGAAGCACGAGTTTAGTATTTCTTTCTGCCTGGCGTTATACCGGTCTAACGCTCTGTCTTCTTAATTAAACGCATCCACATCGCCCGGTCTTAAGCATCCTCCACATTGATCAAATAATCATAACATATGACAAAAGCAATCAACTTTAAGGCTGAGATCTATAGAGCGAACTTCAACTAAGTCTGAGTCAAAGAAACGAACTCAGTGAGGATTTGGGATTTTTAAATGGAACTTCGACTACAAGATAAACAGACTGACAGACAGACTCAGCAAAGCAGTCAAAGTCGCTCTATAGAGCTCAGCCTATGTCTATCAACCCCATAGCGCATCTTCCGATGCACCACCGATCTAACGTCATGAATGGAAACTGCAAACTGGATATTAAGCGTAAGTCTGGCCAGGTGGGGGGCTGCAATCAGTCGGCGATCACATCTAAACAACCCCTTAGGGGAGGGCAACCGTACGGAAGCGAGCCCTTTTGTTCAGAACCGTCTAGTTTGAGCTTTTCAATTGATTAACGTTGCGTACGATTGATTGGCAATAATTAGACGAATAATTTTGGTGTGAATTCGGTTTGTGGTTAGGCTGGGGATCTTGTTGGTGGGTTTGTGTTTAGGGTCATGACTTCGATCATTGACGTTAATATGTCAAATCATATGGACTTAAATGAGTTTCGGAACGGTATTACCTATTAGAATTATTATAAAATAAACTGACAACATGATCAAATGGCGTATTTAGGCTGAAAAGCGGGAGGTTCTGGATTCAAAACTTAGGTCGAGTACACGCAATTTGAATATCACAGACGCACAAGCTGGTATGGCGATAGGACCACTAAGGCCATAAATATGTAATACGAGTGAATACGTTGATAAGTTGACTTACAAATTGTAAGAAAATTGGCATTTAAATTGGCTAATTTATATTCTGTTGAATAAAAGTCTGTCCCAGTGGTTATTTGACATAATTAAGCCCACATACACATAAGCTCACGCCTGTATCCCCGAAGGGGTAGGCAGAGGCGCACTAGCAAACTAGAACACCCACATTTCGCCGAGCTTAGTTCCGTCCCAAATGTGATAGGGGGCGAGCCTATCGCCATATCGGGCACAAATTACAGACTCCGGGCTGATATGGAAACATCCAATATCACTTTGCCCGCCCCGGGCATCGAACCCGAGACCTCAGAACCGTAGTCGTACCGAAATACCACCACGCCACCGAGGCAGTCTCAGCCATAGTTAAAACCATAATCTCCATAGTACTTTGTCGTCACAAGAAATCGTTGGAACAAATCAGCTGTAACCTTCGTATTTGAATGTACGTCTATCTCAATTCGCAGGTGAACAACACCCCCGCCAGACCACTTCAGACGGCTGGAGGGTTCTGGGAGGGAGTAAAAAGTACCTCAACAAGTTCAAGGTTGGAGTTTATTACTCTGTGCGTCACGGATTAATTAACAGCAAATTAATTAACGTATTCGTTACTCTTTGTTGTTTATCGGCGTTTTGGAATAATTGTGATATTATACAGATTTTAGAATTTGTGCGTGTGCTTAATTTGCTCATTCGTGCTTCAGGTTTTGGAGTTTTACATAGACAGCCTCCGTGGCGCAGCGGGCGAGTAGCCGGTTGTGAAGCGAGTGGCCGCGGGTTCGATCCCCGCACCGAGACAAATGTTTGTGTGGCCCACTGATATTTGTTTCGGGTCTGGGTGTTGTGAGATCGCGCGTCTCTCGTAGTTCCTGACAGCCACGACACAAGACTAGTATCTTAGTGTGGGGTCCGAACTACATATGTGTGTGACTGTTGGGGGTTATTTATTTATTTATTTAAGTATAAACAGCATTTGATAGTTGTTGAAGCTTAGAATATTTGGATAATTATTGCTTACCAATACACTTAAAACTAATATGATTTTTGCTGCCTCGGTGACGAAGTTGTATTGCGTGTGCGGTACCACAACCATTCTAGGTTTTCGGGTTCGATCCCCAGGCCGTGAAAAGTTATATTGAGTTTTTCTATTCAGTATCAACCCGGAAGCTGGAATCTGTTCCCATATGGCGATAGGCTCGCCCCCTATCACATTTAGCATGGAAATGAGCTCGGCGAAATATGGGTGTTTCAGTTGGCTAGTTCATTTCTGCGTACCCCTCGGATACAGGCGTGAGTCTATGTATATCATCATCAGCCGCAGGACTATCAGATATATTTATATATATTTTAATAAGCTCCAAATATTCCAATCTTATTAGTGAATTTCTTTATCCCCAAATCAATGTGATTTTTCAGTATGTCTGGTCGCTAACCTAGTACAAACGCGTTTCTCTTCCACCAGCAATTACCACCAAAAAACAGTAATCATGAATGTTGACAGTGTGTTGGAACATTTTTGCAATGTATCATGGAAGCGGATGGTAGGCCGGTGCAGTGCGCATGCATTATTGAGAGGCACTGAGTGACGAGACGCGACCTGACGGAGCGTTCACTGACGACAGTCTGCTTGGTGTTGTACTGGCAGATAGTACTGGCATGTTATATTTATGGAGAAGGCTTTGGTGAATGATAGTGTTGGATATAGTAGTCGTTAAAAATACCAACAGAATTCCAGAAGATTAGTGACTTTATTATGTCACATCAAATTACGCATTTTTAAATAGATAATAGGGGTGTATTATTTATATTGTATATGCAAGAAATTCTATCCGGTAGGTTATTTTGTAGAATTAGAAGTGCAATATGAACTAATTTTATAATAAACGAAATAAAAAATTGAGACATTTGTACACATATTATTACCATTTAAAATGCTATCCAATTTAGGTCAAAAATGTCTTGTGAACGTGGACGTCCTGTGTCTGATGATTATGATAATGATGATGTCTTGTTAATCTTAAATAGACTGTAAATGGCTATAAGTGAGAAATTCCATACAAGCTTAAAAACAAATACACTATTGCCTGATAAAAAATATTCAACTAGCTTAACCCAAAACTCATCCATAAATGAATTAAACAGAGTGATGTAAACGTAGCATAGGACCAAGTACTCGTCGCCCCACAGCGCAGAGTGAGCCAGACGCCTTCTCCACGGCACCTAGATATACCACAGTTACACTTATCTGCAAATCTGAAAGGATTCAGTTTTCAGCTGAATGTGGGTGGGGATACAAAGAAACAGGTTTCTTTATAAATTCAGATTATGGGGATGGTGTTATTGGATTTTAACTTCGAGAAGTATTTTTAGTAAGATAGAGATAATTTTGGTCGTCTTCTTCTAGTGGTGTGTAGGTTGTGAGTTCGAATCTCAGATCTGGTAACGAGATTTATCTTACCCAATTTTCTCGGGACTGGGATTTACCAGACCAGGCAGTCCGTTGTAAAATCTCAATCCTTTCTCAAAAATACATGACGGTCGACGCAACACACTTGTTTAAGAATTTTATAAGAGCAGGTGGGAAAAGAAGAGAGAGTTTTGGAGACTTAGGGACAATAAAGACCAGCTCAAATGAAGGTGCTTCATGGGGCTGTGTCCAACCTGAGATTTGAACTGGACATCTCGATCCACAGTCTATCCTGCCACTAGACTAAGACGACTAGGTCTCAAATCCCACATTAATCTGCTATTCTAATAGCAGGTATAAATCTTCATCAGGGTACACAGGCGCTACTAACTTTGCCAATAATATTCGCATATTGGAATTGGCTTTGCTCAAGCTAAGATTCAGGTTAACAGGTTAATATGCTTCCTTATACCTTCTTTATTCCTTATACAAAGATATTCAACAGTATATAGATGGGACAAGAGCACAAAACTTGTGATCCAAAAGTTATGGCCTAGTGGTCATAAGTCGCTCAGTTTATTTGAAATATACGCGCGCCAGGCCGGCCAGCATAATAATATTGAGGGAATAAACTTATCTTACGTGATTCTGAACCATTCGCAAAACATTCTAGGGTGTAAATTGTAATAATCGCCCTCGCATTGTAATAACTGGTTAATGGCGGTACTGAAGTTTGGGATCCATTTTTTAGTATGGAAACTTGCTTGATAGCCCGTCTACTTTGTACCTATAGGTATATTTTGTAACTTTAACTTAGGTCATAACTATTTTTAATGGCCTATTTTTAATAGCCTATTTTTAATAGAGAAGTATCAGTAAAATCAAGTCACGGCCATAACGGTGCGTGCGTTGGAAAGGGATAGCAAGATATTCCCACTATGCCCCCACTCTTGCTCATCGCAGAATTTAAAATATGAATTACTGCCTCATTTTTCAACCAATTTCGACGCGGTCTTTAGAGAATGGTTTCATTTTTGTTTTGTTTGCTATTACATAATAAAAATGTGTATGAAATTAAACTAAGTCAAGTACCCAATTCTTGGATATTCAGGTTTCCTTATGATGTTTTCCTTCACCGTTAAATCCAGCTATAATTCACAGGGAATACACGTTTGATTGAAAACAGTCGAAGGTGCTTTTAGCGCTAGTTACAATTCCACAATTTTCGTTTCAGCAGCACATTTCCATCTGAGCTCTAGCATCCTAAAGACATCAACATATTTTTAGCAATATTTTTTAACTTATCTTCATTTTGATTTTAACATTATTTTAAGATGATCCTTCCTGTATGCAGAATCGGTAACCATCTTTCCAAAACCCAGTTTAACAAATCACAGACAAATCCGCGGTTCAAACCTTACACATAAAATGAAGTACACAAAGCATGTACCAGTCATATTTGTGGGCCGGCCAAGTCGCACGGTACAGTACTGGCAAGGCGCCTATCTGATCCCGGAGGCCCCGGCGGCCTATTGTCAGAGCATGATAACCCACTTTTAGCCGGAAAATGTTTTGTGCTCATGACGTATGTACTGATAACGTTTATGTGTGCCTCAGTTGGCAGCGGGATTAGGGTATATTTTTGTGTAATTGGACGAAGGTTTTTGGGTTAATCAAGTAGTTTGGTCTTTTTGTGATTGAAAAGTGGTATTTAGGTCAAAGGGCTTTAATATGTGTACGGTATTTGTCAATTTACGATAAAATGAAGAGTTATGTTCTTTTATACGAGAATCTTTTGGTTAATACTACTTTTTATGAATATGTTATCTATCATTATAGTGCTTATGAATCATTCTTAAACTGAAAATCTTACTGGTTAGCCTACACTGATTAGAGAGTGTTTATAATATTTCTTTATATAATACATATTACAAATAGATTTAATCGTTAAAAGTTATCCGTATACTTAATTCCTATAATAGACTGGATTCATTAACAAATCTTTTAAAACCCCATAAAACATACATTACAAAAACTCAAATTAAAAACTATCTCCACAAACACGTACTTAAGTTATTAAAAGCGTTAAATACCCAACTTATGCTGTTAGTAGTCGTGTAAGCCGCAAGCACACCGTTACACGCCAAGTAGCCGCATTTTATTGATTATGACTGGTCCACACCCCGAGGCGAACTGATAAAAACTTACCCGCTACCAGTAATTTGAAAGAGTATTTCAAAGATAAGGACCCATTCGGTTCACTTGTCTACAATGATAAAACTTGCCCTATTATTTCTGTGCCTATCTGAGCAGCTCGCGGCTACCGGCACCCGGTAGCGAGTAACATCGATAGAGTATGAATTATGTATTTAGTTGGCAAAAATTTGTTTCAGATATCTAATGTTGCGACTTGGAAAGTTGCTCTTTGTGAGTTACGCTGGTTTGCTTTTATGTGCTCGGTTGATGTAATGTTTTAGTAATATTGCAGTTCATAGATACGATCTGAAAACTATTTGATGTAGACAATTTTATTTATTACTGTTTGTGTCCACTTACAGTTGTTTGCAACATAAATTGAGATATGACGTTATGTATTTGGTTTTTTGATAACTTTAAAATGCCACCTGGGGCCTTTATTTACTATGACTATATTACGTATCTGTGGACCATATGAATGCTTTAGGCGGTTGTGTCTCGTCAACTTAATGCAATTTGTATGGAAAAATGTTATCTATGCCATTACCTTTCAGTATATATTTTAATAATGCGATAAGATTTTATTTTAGTGGTAAAGCCACGCTGTAGACAGTAACGTCTATAGCACGAATGGGCCGGCTTGACCGGTTTGATACACTGTCTCACAGAAAACCGACGTAAAGTGGCAGTGGAAGTGCAGTTTCGTTCGGTGAGTGAGATTTCTGGTGGCCCATTTCCCGTCTTCCTTTCCCAATTTCATTTTCCCTCCCCTTCCATTTCCTCCTTTTAGATTGGCAACGCATCCATGATTCTTGTGTCTTGGGTATCTATGGGCGGTGGAGATCACCTACCATCGGCTCGTTTGCCAGTCTCTGATATAAAAAAAAGATTTAGAATTACACACTCATTTTGAACTTTGGGCATACAGGTGCACGCCCCTGATGGTAAGTGGTTATCGTCGCCAATCTTAAAAAACTATCTGTTTAATAAGTTGTAAACGTATGTTGAAGTAATATAGCCATTAGGATCGCGTGACCAGCTCAATAATGTGACTAGAGTCCACGCACAGACAGTTAACGTCCATGAGTTAACGCTAACAGTGTAATGACCGGTATAACAGAGCTTTGATTCTTTCGGTGAGGAACAGTGACGACGCCAACGTTTTGATTTTTCAGTTGACAAATTAATTCAAAAATAATTTCTTAGATTTACGCGATTTTTTTTATAGCAATCCCTGCTATAAAAAAATGTTATTCATTAAATTAAAACTAGTTAGAATAGAAAATAGAAGATATAAAAAGAAAATATAAATAGAAGATACAAAAAATATAATCCGTAAAAACCAGTGCCATTTCAAAGTTAAAGCATTCACGATAATTATCGTAGAAATATAAACAAATTAATCTACTAATAAATATTTATATTGTGTGTTGATGTAATTCCATGATTTTTGTATCATAAACATAAAATAAGCTCACGCCTGTACCCCCGAAGGCGTAGGCAGAGGCGCACTAATGAACTAGAACACCCACATTTCTCCGAGCTCAGTCCGTCCCAGATTTAATACTGACTTAAAAAACGCAATTATTAAAAAAAACTAGAAATGTAGCTGACAATTGAAATTTAAATACAAAACACCTCAGACGATTATCCTAAAATTCCTAGTACTAAAGGCTGTGGAAGTGTAACTAAGCGTGGCCAGAACAAGGGCGTGACTTGACAAAGTTGTCTGTGCCAGTGCCGGCGGCGAGTCCGCTGTTGACTGCGCCTCTGTCACTTAATGTACCGACAGCATGTTCATTAACATTAGGATGAATAAATAATCAAAGGTTAAAAACAAAAAAACAATAAATAGTAAACGCTATATTTAAAAAACACTGCCTCGGTGGCGTGGTTCTATTTCCGTACGACCACCGTCCTGAGGTCTCGGGTTCGATCCCCGGGTCGGGCAAAGTGATATTGGATTTTTCCATATCAGCCCGGAGTCTGGAATTTGTGCCCGATATGGCGATAGGCTCGCCCCCTATCACATCTGGGACGGAACTAAGCTCGGCGAAATGTGGGTGTTCTAATTCGCTAGTGCGCCTCTGCCTACTCCTTCGGGGATACAGGCGTGAGCTTATGTATGTATGTATGTATTCCTGAGTAATTTAAGCCACGATAGCAGTGAAAACGCAACATTCGAAAATGTTATTTATTTATAGCAGAGACTGGCAAACGAGCAGATGGGTCACCTGATGATATCGCCCATCCAATATATAAAAATAATTATGGGTTCGTTGCCAACCCAAAGGGAAGGAATGGAAGGGGAGTAAGGGATTGGGAAGGGGGGGAAGGTAATGGGCCATCGGAAATCTCACTCACCGAACGAAACGCCAACTACCACTCAAAATGATTCACATTCAAATTACTTCTGCTCACTGTACTGAGAATGTAACAACTGCGTCCGGATGCGCCTCCGCGTCTGTCCGACGTCCGTCCGAAACTTATTAATTGCTCGGGTGGGGCGCCACCCGGACCCTGTCGGACACATGCCGGACACGCGTTCACTTTTCTGCTGACAGTACATGTCTCGGGCAACGTCTGAGATGATGTACGTAAATATTCTAAACTTTGTAGTACTAGAATTAAGTTGTAGGTAAGCCGCATAAAAATGTTCAAGAGATCTTTTCAGGAATTCAATCGGGCTCAATTCTTTCCCGCAATAAATAAATAAATAAATACACCCAACAGTCACACACATAGTTGAACCCACACTAAGATCCAGTCTTGTGTGGTGGGTATCAGAAACTACGAGAGACTTTCGGTCTCACAACACCCAGACCAACAAATATCTGTGGGCTACACAAACTTTTGTCTTGGTGCGGGAATCGAACCCTCGAACTCATGTTTCACAGCCGGCTACTCGCCCGCTGCGCCACGGAGGCTGTCATATATCATCATCATCAGCATTCACGGTCCTTTTTCATCCCGCTGCTGGGTTAAAGCCTCCCTTATTTCATGTCATTTGCCTCGGTCATGAGTCAGTCGAGTCCAAGTCCCTACCCGCGATGTTAACAATATCATCGGCCGATCTCGCTGCTGGACGTCATATATTTTACCTTGCCTTGGTCACCTTTTACACTTATTTATTTATTCGACGTAGTTTAGATGAAATTACTCAAAAACCGAAATATAGTTAGATATTTATTGGATTGGAATATTGCAATATGGTCTGTACCCTTAGTGCGAGTTTTTCTCGATTCTCGAAATCGACGATAGTTTTCAATAGGCCAACCATGAGCTTTTTTGACATTACTCGCTAGCGACTCCGTAAAATATTTGTATGACAAATCCCGAACGCCTCTAGCGGTTACGCGGGGAACTGATGTTTTCCATACAAATAATTTACGTCCTCGCTCGCGTAAATACGTGGAATACAACTTCATGGTTGAGCTACAGATTCATAATATTTTTAGGTCGTTATAGTTTCCGCGAAGTGGCGCTGCTAGTCAAATGTATGGAGAAAACGCAAACTATCGTCGATTTTGAGAATCGAGAACTAACAAAATAAACTCGAACTAAGAGTATTGTTAACCAACTGAATCATAATCATCATCATCATCATCATCAGCCATAGGACGTCCACTGCTGAACATAGGCCTCCCCCAAAGATTTCCAGATCGACCTCTTTGAAGCGGCCTGCATCCAGCGACTTCCTGCGACCTTTATCAGGTCGTAATAATCATAATATTGTTCCATAAACCTTCCTGATTAACTAGGTCTAAGTTTCGTTTAATATCACAATTGTTATAAAGTAATAATTAACATATTGATTTCTTAAGTTTACGCGAATGCTATTCATTGAAATAAAATTACTTTTACGGATTTTATCACGATTTGGTTTTAATATTTATTCCCGACGTTTCGAAGGCTTTGCAGTCTTCGTGGTCACGGGTTGGACTGAGATGTCATTTGTCCAAAAATGTTAGTATTACAAAATCTACCTTCATTTTAGAATTATACAGATTTTTAAAAAAGTAAAAAGTAAAAGACCAGCTGCCAGACCTCAAGACACTGTGAGCTCGTACTGCGTAGATCGGAATATAAACGGTTAACTTTTTTAAAAATCTGTATAATTCTAAAATGAAGGTAGATTTTGTAATACTAACATTTTTGGACAAATGACATCTCAGTCCAACCCGTGACCACGAAGACTGCAAAGCCTTCGAAACGTCGGGAATAAATATTAAAACCAAATCGTGATAAAATCCGTAAAAGTAATTTTATTTCAATTAATAATTAACAGTTTTGTTTAACATATTAATAATTAACATCTAGAGCGCTAGTTTGTTAACGTTTTTGATATTTCTAATATTTATGATAAGTCAAAATTATCTGAAGAGCTATGACTCAAACAGACGCACTGTCATTTTTATAAATAAACTTAATAAAGCCATAGTACCGCTGAATAATAATGTTAACGGAAATAAAAAATAAACCACACACGACTTTCATAACAAACTGCATTATTTATCAAGTCGAACGCTGAAATAACTCGTACATACATAAACATGGCAATCATAATTAGATCCGCCATCTTGAATGCGTCGCCCTGCGTGCGCGCGCGCATCGTTCAAAATGTCCCTTTTTATTTTAGGTTCGTTCAACATGAGCGTGGTTTTTAAAAATATCTGGGATTTGTAATATTAAAACGCAAAAAAACTATAGGAACAAAAGTAGACGTCACTTAATATTATTTGAGAATAATAGAATTTCTTACATATTGTGCTGGTATGGTGGCCTCCTTGGTCTAGTATGCAGCATATATGGGTTGTGGACCGGGAGGTCCTGGGTTCAATTCCCATGTCGGATAGAGCGAATTTTCTAACCCTCTGGTTGACGTTAGGCAGGCAGTCGTAAAAGCCTAGCCAAATCCTTTCTGAAACATGCGTGAAAAAGTGCGTTGCGCCGTCCCCACATTCACTCGTTGGAGGCGGCACATATACCTCTATGTTACACAAGTGTCTCAGCCTTCACTCAGGGACATAAGGGGATAAGAGCAGGTAGAAAGATATTGTGCTGGTATTATGATATTGTTTTTAAAATATTAAAACTCAGCTTTCGTGGTGCAGTGGATGAGTAAACTATGAAGCGAGGAGCTGTAAATTCGATGCCACAACCAAGACAAGTGTTTGTGGTAGTTGTGATTTGCGATACCGAAAGTCTCTCATAGTTCGTGAAAACGTCATAGGTACCCATTATACATCTCAAATCTTAATGTGGGGTTAGGACTATCTATGTAATTGTAAGATATTGTTTTATAACCCTTCCAAATGCTGCGCCGTCGTATCAAAATAATAGAAATCCCAACTAAAATCCCGTGCCATTTGAACGAACCCTAAAATGGAAGATATATATCAAGAGGAGACCATGTGGATGTCCAATTTTTAACTGACGTTTCTCGCGTTCTTAATTAATGCGACTCTGTGTTCTGAAGAAATTTCAGCCGCCATCCAACCGTGAAATATGTACGGGTATGTTTTGTAAAACTTGTTTTTTTATTTTAGAATCTTTTAGGGTTTTGATTTAAAGGTAGGCGGTGTCTTGTGTCGTGCTTTAAGACTAAAAGGTTATTGTTAACATAAAGTATGTTTGTCTGTCTGTTATTTTTGTCTGGACTTTGATGTTTAGTTTCGGCATCTGTTAGTTATTAAGGATGCAAATTGAATTTTTACCCGACTACTGCGAAGCAAAAGGAGGGTTATGTTTTTGACCGGTATGTATGTATGTATGTATGTTCATCTGTTCCCTTATAACTTCTAAACTACTTATAATAATTTGGCAAATTGGGTGTCATTGGAAGTTTCTTGTTTGTCTACAGGTTATAAGCTATGACGTCACATTAAATTGCATATGGCGTCTTCTAGCGGGCACGAAGTTAAGAATATTTTTTTACGGTTATGTTTGGACTCAAATTTCTCATTCTACATTCTTGAACAATATTGTGAACTAGTTACGGAAATTTCTTTAATTAAATTATTTGCTTTTGGGATACAAGGTAGCCTTCTCCAAGATCTGTCGGCTACTGTGCTGTGGATGGGAGATACTGAGTTCGAATCTCAGGTGATGCAACATTGTGTGGGTTTTATTGAAATGATTATTATCATGATTTACCATTGACTGAATCCCTCAGGAAGTCATTAGATGGCAGATGGCAGGCCGCTTCCAACAGGAAAAACTTGAAAATCTTTGGGGGAGACCTTTATTCATCATTGGATGTCTTGTGATGATGATGATGAATAAATACCCCAGAGGAGCATTGACGTCTGGTAGGCGCGGGTTAGTTGTAAAAATTAAGCTGAAATATTTTTGCGAAATCTTAAAAGAAGTGTGTTGCGCCGACTTCACACTGTAATAAGTTTTTTTAATAGCAGAGACTGGCAAACGAGCAGATGTGTCACCTGATGGTAAGTGATCTCCAACACCCATAGACACCCAAGACAAAGATAATCATAAATAATTATAGGTTCGTTGCCAACCTAAAAGGAGGGAAATAAGGATTGGGAAAGGGAGGGGGATAATTGGGCTTTCGGAAATCTCACTCACCGAATGAAATGCGACAGCGAGCTGCCACTTTACGTCGGATTTTTTTGTGAGAAAGTGGTATCAAACCGGTCGAGCCCACCCATTCGTGCTGTAGACGTAACTGTCTACAGCGTGGCTCTACCACTCAAATAGATAGGGGCAAGTGGAAATTACTTTGCTGCAGGGGTGATAGGGGTTCAAACAACACATTTCGAACCCCAAGCCAAGTTCACCTGCACGCGGTGCACCATGCTGACCAACGAACGAGGCTCTGTCCTTAGTACGAGGTTTCCCCGATTCTCGAAATCGACAGTTTCTTCATATTGTTTTTGGTTCGTTGTAGTTTCCCCAAAGTGGCGTTGCTAGTCAAAAGTATGGACAAAACGCAAACTATCGTCGATTTCTAGAATCGAGAACTGTCAACATAAACTCATATTAGGGGTACTGGCGTACCAAGACGTAGTCTGGTCACTGGTCAGCATGGCGAAACCCCCCTATGATGAGCACGACTCTGCTATAAAAAATGGTACAGTATTCATGTTTATCTTATTCTCCATCGATATATTATTTACCTAGATGCACAGTTGATGCTCGGAAAATGGAACAGCAAAGAAGTGCTTAAGCACTCGTTTTGCCTACAAAAGAACGCTTGCTCATTTCGTTTAAAAACCTACTTTATAACACGTGCTTAGGGTTATATTTGTGTTGATTTAATTACAACTTGTGATCGTTTTCTTTGTTTTATTTCTGAGACCACTTTTTAGGAGGATATTTGCAAAGAAATGTGCATCTAGGGTGTAATATATTGATGTTATTCTCGTATACCCACTGTATACTCAGTTAATTAAAACTGATAGAAATCGCATGCCTACGTGTTTAATGGCACTTTGTCTAAATATGTTTATACAGAACCTAAAACCTCGAGGTTACATGGCGGTCATAAACAATGGATCACTTAGCACGCTTCCATTGACGCTTGTTTTCGGCTGCCAATATCCTGACAACGATCTATGCGTCACATTTTAAAGCATTGAGAAATTTCGCGTACAATTCCATAACTGAAAAAGAGGTTGTGAATTCAATAAATATATGAAAGAATTTTTAAATTGAGGTATTGTAGAGCCAAATTTTTTTTTATTTTTTTATAGCAGAAATTGGCAAACGAGTAGATGGGTCACCTGATGGTAAGTGATCTCCACCGCCCATAGACACCCAAGACAAAAAATCATGGGTGCGTTGCCGACCTAAAAGGAGGGAATGGAAGGGGAGGGAAGGGGATTGGGAAAGGGAGTGGGGAAATGGGCCACCGGAAATCTCACTCACCGAACGAAACGCGACAGCAAGCTGCCAATTTACGTCGGTTTTCTGTGAGACAGTGGTATCTAACCAGTCGAGCCGGCCCATTCGTGCTATAGACGTTACTGTCTACAGCGTGGCTCTACCACCTAATACTATGCGTATATAGGTATATGTATGTACATATATAATGCTACGCTTTTGCTCCATATGGGAATCGAATCCAGGACCCCCGGTCCGCATATACACTGCCAAAATACCAAAAAGACGACAAAGTATATATTATTTAACTTTTTTCGCGACTATTTCGCAAGGATTATCTTTTATCAAGTGAGTCATACCGCCGAATGCTCATATACTTAAGGTCGCCTTCTGTCATTTAAGGCAGCCTTATCTGTCAAAATTGTATGACGAAAATCAGTCTAAGAAGCCCTTAAAGTTGAGTAGCGTTTGACCATTCGGGCGATATCAGTTCACAGCTACATAGAGCAGATCCGATCAATCCTGTAAAGCATGTCAGTGAATAAATAAAGCATGAGGTCCTTCCAATGCTGGCCCGACTCTTGTACCAATAAATACGTTATGATCTTGTTACGGGATAGCGCCTGCATCATTAATGTAGGGTGGAGGACACCGTTGTCGGACATAGGAAATTAAATATGAGGTAATTTATTTAGAAGTTTAAAATATTATTTGAAATTTTGACATCCTCCATCCATCCTTGGCAAGTCTTTGTCAAGCAGAGAGATGATATGGGCTAATAAGATAAGAAGAATAATTATAGTTATTAATCGGCTAACTTTACCGCTGTGAAATAAATGTTTAGTTAAATTTAAATTAAATTGAATTGAATACAAATTGAATACAAATTTTAATAAGCGTTAAGGATTACAAAATATCACTGCTAGTTTCCTAGTAACTCTGAGTACACATGTAATCGTGTATGAGTACCTACTGAAATCGGGGACATAGCTTAGCTATGTACTTAAACCTTACTTGTAAAAATATTTAAGCGCTGCTTATCTTTAACAATAGGTTTTCCCTTTCATTTGTAAATAATGTAACGCAAGGAAAAAAGTGACCCAAAATATTTAAATTTCACCTTCACAATAATTCCAATTTCCGGTCAAAATAACACTACAATTTTAGCAGAGCATTTCCAAATGTTATCCGACGCAGCCGCCACTCAATGTTGACGCAAAGAGTGCAAATATTTAGATAAAAATATTTTTTCGGTTTTAAAACCTGGTGTCGCATGTCGGGGCGTTCTCCCTACCCCTGAGGCGACACCATTCGCCCGCGTACGAATACAAACAGAATTTCTTCATTTATGGATATCAGTGTGGTTTAAAATGTAGCCCCCATGGTCTAGTGGCAGCATGGGCTGTGTGGACCGGGAGATCCTGGGTTCGATTCCCAAGTCAGGAAAAGCGAATTTTCCATTTAATTTGCCCGGGACTGGATCCCAGAGGGGAGGTTGTCATATTCATGTACGCGTATAGATTTTCCATTTTCCACCTGCCCTTACCACTTTAATGTATGTTGCAGAAATGGTTTTGGGAAACTAAACAAGGTCTTCTCGTCCAAAATACCTCAGTGCCTGAAGACAAAAGTCTTCGACCAGTGTGTGTTACCAGTGATGACTTATGGCACTGAAACGTGGCCTCTAACTATGGGCCGCATTAGAAAGCACACAGTCACTCAGCGAGCTATGGAGAGGGCTATGCTCGGTGTTTCTCTACGTGATTAATATTCTGTGATATATGTTTCTACGTCTTGTACCTGTACACCACACATGTGTCAATAAATGATTCTTTCTTTCTTCTTTCTTTCTTTTTAAGACAGTTTCACCAACCCGTCATCGTAATGTCATACAGGTAGAAAAGAAAAATACCCAACCGCACTTTGAACTGTGAATTCCAACAACAAAAGCCTTGAACTTCCAAGAGTTAGGTACGCAAATCTGACGCTCAGCTGCTTGGTGATGCAAGCCGCGTGTGGCGCTTCGGTTCGCTCGTTGTCTGCACGTCGTCTGAATCGCAAACGTCGCACGAACGCTGTCGATGTTGTCATACTATTGTAATTGATTTATGTTGACGTGTTTGTGGAGAGTAGTAGTGATTTTAGATGATTAATTATAAAATTATATCCCTTATAGGGGGTTGACGTCAGGTCGGCCGCACGGAAAAACTTAGCTAAATCCTCCGTGCAACATGCTTGAAAAAGTGTGTGTGTGTGCGCCGACCCCACATTAAGTGGGATAAGGGCAGGTGGAAAGAAAGAAAGAATTATAGAAGTGGTCTTCTTGGTCTAGTAGACTGTGGACTGTGAGATCATAGGTTTGAATCCCAGGTCGCGCGAAGCAATTTTTCAAATTTGATTTGTTCGGGACTGGATCCCCCCAGAGGGTGCTTGACGTCAGACAGGCAACCGGTCGTAAAAACTAAGCCAAATAATTTTTGCAACATGCTTGAAAGTGTGCTGCGCCGACCCAACATTACGAAAGAAAGAAAGTTTAGATGAGTGAGAATGGAAAGTCGGCTGTGAAACGAGAAGCCGCAGGTTCGATTCTAGCATCATGAATGTGTGATTTACAAATTTTTGTTTTGGGTTTAGGTGTTATGATACCAAAAGTCTTGTAGTTCCCGATATCCACGACACAAGACTTGAAGAGCCAAAAGTAACTCCCACCCAAAATAAATTTGTTTCTTTTTTATAATCCTTCTGCCTGCCCTTATCCCACTCCAAAGGATCTTGAAACATTATGCATTTTTACGACCGACTGCCTGACGCCTCCTCCTCTGGAGATCCAGTCTAGGGCAAATAGTATTTCTTATTTAAACCGACTTCAAAAAAGGGGAAGGTCCTCAATTCGTCTGTATTTTATGTATGTTACGCGATATATCCGCCAAATGTGGACCGATTTTTAAAATTGTGTTCTATAGAGCTTATTTCAAAGGTGGTCCCATATTAATTTGGTCACGATCGTATTTGAAGTCGGTCAGTTAAGTTTTTAAACTTGTGATTATATTACATTGTACTCTATATTACTGGACTGCCTCAGTTGCGTAGTATTTCGGTACGACTACCGTCCAGTGGTCTCGAGTTCGATCCCCTGGTAGGGCAGTGATATTGGATTTTTTCAATATCAGCCCGGAGTCTGGAATTTATGCCCAATATGGTGATAGACTCAGCCCCTATCACATCTGGGATGGAACTAAGCACGGCGAAATGTGGGTGTTCTAGTTCGCTAGTGCGCCTCTGCCTACACTTTCGGGGATAAAATTCCCAGTTACTAGTGTTACGAATTCGGATAATTGTTGTGATTTAGTACACGATATTGAAGGGTAGTATGTTAATTATATTTATATTAACTACCCTCCAGGTAATTCATAATATTTGTAGAAGGTATTTCTTTATTTACTAAAGCAAAAGGTATAAAAGAGCGGGAGCTATCATTATTGAGCTAGTCTCCCTTTGGAGCTTGAAGTGTACACAACTAGTTTGATATATACAGTATAGTTGTCTAGCGAATAGAGTGCATATAAGAGGCACGTTTTAACCAAGTCTTTTACACTAGATCAATTCCCATTACTACATCCAAAACCTAAACCTAAAAACAAACTGTATTTTGATATCACTCAAAAATCCTTCCACATATTCAAGTTAACATGTCCCACATCCTGAACATAACTTGCATTTGTTAATGTTTAAACGGTTCCCAACATGCACCGTTAGTGCTCCAATCATTATTAATTAGTGAAGCCTTTAACACAGCTTATATCTTACCGACGCGTCTGTGAAGTACCGTCGACATGTGAGCAAGTTTGTATATTGCTTTGATGTGATATGTATAAATAAATCAACTCATTAGACTTCGGAATTACGAGTTCCTAGTAAGTAACATGCCCTTACCTGGCCTGGCATTGCAGCTAAAAAATCTCTATTTCAAAATTTGTTATCATAGATTGAGCTTGTAACATATTATATAGACTGGCAAACGACCAGATGGGTCACCTGTTGGTAAGTGATCTCCACTGCCCATAGACACCCAAGACACAATAAGAATCATGGGTGCGTTGCCAACCTAAAAGGAGCAAATGGAAGGGGAGGGAAAAGGGATTGGGAAAGAGAGGGGGGGGGGAATTGGGCCACCGGAAATCTTACTCACCGTAAGAAACGCGACAGCAAGCTGCCACTTTACGTCGGTTTTATGTAAGACAGTGGTATCCAACCGGTCGAGCCGACCCATTCGTGCTGTGGACGGTACTGTCTACAGCTCTACCACTCAAAAATATGTATAATTTTTTATTGTGCTTATTAAATCCTACGAAAAAGACGATGTACTATTATTGGCCTAAAGACTGTGTTCACAATAACCCACATCTAGCGAACTCAAATACTTATAAATTAGACTTGCACGCGCCTAGACGCATGCAGTCTATGATAATTTACCAAATACTTCTACGTATACTACTAGACTGGCTGTTCGGTACATAGAATGGGCGCACTAAGTCTCTGTTAATCGACCTCAACTCACAATAGAAATCTGAGCGTCTACTACCAAAAACGAAATCCGTAGTTTCAGATGACGGATCGCACGTTTTGGTACTACGAAGTGTTGCGGATCCGCTGACGGATTCGACGACGGATCCGATGTTTAGATTTTGACAGTATTCTTATTATTACTTTCGTCCGTCCTACTTGACTCTACTATGAAAACAAATGTGACATGAAATACATCGTTTATTCGTTCGGATCATAACCTCGATTGTACGAAAGCTCTAAGCCTATCGTTCGCTTTTCGTTTTGGTTTCGAAGTCTTCGAAATGGCTAGATTCCTTCTGAATGAAGTTGTAACATAACATAAGCTTATATTATTAACGTCAAACACTCGCCGTCATGTACCACAATTTTACTTCGAAACAGCTTGTCTAGTAAATACATAGAAGTCTGTAATTTACCTACGATCATAGTCTGTAACCCGGTCTTAGCACTCGATTAATCTCCTACCACTACACTATCCGATAGATAGGGGTCGAAAGTACCCGAAGTACGCCCCATACATTATTACTCACGTATAACCGATGGATAACTCAATATGAGGCACTTCTAAGCGATTTAAGATCAGTCGATAGCTTAACTTCGAAGGGTTAGGTTGATTAATTTTGGGAGTTTACGAATTTATTGAAATTTGAATTCAATTATATGGTATGTTTGTTACGTCGCCTCATTGTCTGGTGGCAGCATAACTGTGGACCTGGGAGGTCCTGGGTTCGAATTCCAGGTCGGGTAAACGGTTTTTCTAATTAAATTTGATCGGGACTGGATTCTCCACAGGGGATGATGTCAGGCAGGCGGATGTCCAAAATTAAGTTAAAAATCCGCGATGCCCAATCTGGAATTCGAACCCAAAATATCTCAGACCACAGCATACACGCTGCGACTATACGAAAGATATGTAATACCTAATTATAATAAACTTAAGAAAATATGAACATAACATAAGCTCACGCCTGTATCCCCAAAGGGGTAGGCAGAGACGCACTAGCGAACTAGAACACCCACATTTCCCCGAGCTTAGTTCCGTCCCAGATGTGATAGGGGGCAAGCCCATTCCCATATCGGGCACAAATTCCAGACTCCGAATTCAATTTCAGAATATGAAACCTATATATAGACTTCTTAACATAATTTTCTGTTCTCTTATATACTCTACCTAAATTATGCATTCAAATACGTTTTATTCAAATAAAAAGCATATGCCCATTTAAGTCCCAAAATATGAGGGCTAAGTTAACCCTCCGAATGGTCAATTCATGCATAACCCTTGATACCCGATACGGAGTAAGGATTTCAAAAATTACCCCATGAATAAAAATGATGCTATATTTCTTAATGCCATATAGAAGTATGTCCTGATGCGTTCACGATGCATATAAAGATGGGGCTACAATAATGTCCGGGTTTCCGGTATAGGAAAGTGCTATGCGTTATAATTCGTCACGTTTCTATTCTTAAATAAGTGTCTGCTAGGAAAAATTTAGTGTACTGTAACAAAAATTGTGATAAACAACATGATATAGTACTTCCACAAAAACACATTACTTAGTCTTGTTTGTGTTGTACGAATTTGTGGGTAAATTCATTATATTGATGCTATTTCTTGTATTGAAAAATATTATTAAATTCTATGTTTTTTTATCTTTTTATAATTCAAAAAGTTTTTAGGTAAATAAACGCTCAAAAATGATGGTACCTTTCAAAGATAACCACGGAATAAGTGAAAGATATTTTATTTTATTTTATTTTATTTATTTAGGATCGCCAAGGGGTTACAAATAAACTTAAGTAACTAACACTTATATCATTGCTCCCAGTTACAGGCAACCACAGCATGCATTATTGTGGTGTTTACACCAGACAAAAATTAACATTAAATTTTAAAATTAATTTACAGATGTTTAAAATAGGTTTTATAAAAAATAACAAAGTAATCTTAAACAATAAACCATAGTGGCTGCTTTAAAAGTTGACCATAGTTTAGCTAGATACATATGTAATGCGAAAATAAGATAGATAATCATTGTTCCTTAAATTTGTAAAAAATCGATATTTTCTTTTTGAAGGCAAACGGATTGTTACTAAATAATAAATAATAATGACATAATATCTTACTTACCCTATCAGTGTTTACGTGGCGATCTAATTTATCCAGTTTCACGTAATACAATTATTTTCGAAGGCTGCCACTAAACCAACACGGAACTTCTAAATAAACTATTCGTTCTCTGTTTCTCAGTTTACTTAATAAAAAAATATAAGTATACACATACACGCTTATGATTTATTCTTCAGAATGAATCATCTAATAAATTATCCGGTTAGCATCATCCTGCACCACGCCTTACTGCAGACATGTGGAGCGATGATCCGCTATGAATAATGCATCAGTTGCATATACTCATGCGATATCATGCGACACAATCACTCGGTGACGGCATCGCATTCCGTTTAATGGATGACTACCTTAATGTCTCATTTAGACTATTTTAGACTATGCTTTTCTGAAGTATAATATTCTATAGATGATTTTGTCTATCATCGACCGGAATTTATTTGTTGTATAGAACGAATATAAGGAATTATGATATGGGGTCTTTATTACCATTAGTTGCGATGTGTGATATGTTGCAGTCAAAGTAGGTATAAATTTTTATTTATTTTTGTTATATGAGGATTTATGAAAACTTGTTATCAAGTCAGTCAATCAGTCCTTAGGAAAGATATTTAAGATAACATAGATGATATTTACAAAACATGAAACATGCTCTACTAATGTGGAAAGATAGCTTGCTGTTGCGTTACGTAAAGAGAGTAAGATTTCCAGATTCTCATTTATCCCCTCACCTGAATCCTAATCCCTGTACATATTATATACTAATTTATATACATTTTTAAATAATTTATTTTAATATACACAAAGGTCGCCTCCTTGGTCTAGTGGCAGTATGTATGGGCTGTGGACAGGTCCTGGGTTCGATTCCCACGTCGGGCATAACAAATTTTCTAATTTAATTTGCCCGGCACTGGACATCCAGATCCTTAGAAGGGGTTGACGTCAGGCAGGCGGCCGGTCGTAAAAACTAAGCTAAATCATTTCTGCAACATGCTTGAAAAGGTGTGTCGCGCCGACCCTACTTAAGGTGGGATAAGAGCAGGTAGAAAGATATTTTTTTTAGCAGAGACTGGCAAACGAGGAGATGGGTCACCCGACGGTAAGTGATCTCCACCGGCCATAAACACCCGAGACAAGAAAATCAAGGGTGCGTTGCCAACCTAAAAGGAGGGAAATAGGGATTGGGAAAGGGAGGGGCTAATTGTGTCACCGGAAATCTCTCTCACCGAACGAAACGCGACAGCCAGCTGCCACTTTATGTCGGCTTTCTGTGAGACAGTGGTATCAAACCGGTCGATCCGGCCCATTCGTGCTGTAGACGTAACTGTCTACAGCGTGGCTCTACCACTCAAAAATACACAAAGGTATAAACGTTTTTAAAATAAATGTTTAAATATACAAATTCTTAAACGTAGCTCGCAAATTCGGGTATCTTTACCTCGTATGACGAAGAAGTTTCAAGTGAATTTACCGCAATGGTCTAACCAGCATGAGTAAGGTTAGAAAGCGAAGTTACTACGTCTTGTTATTATGCAAACTGCGTTCAGACGTTTAGTACATTCTTAGTTGAGTATAACGTGGTATGTGACTTACGGAAATTTAACAGATCTTATGATACCAACGTTTGACCTGCTCAAATTAATCTTTCTCCTTTTAAAAATAATGGCTTCCACGCATTTGCGATGATTTAGCCAATGTCAAGTTAAATAGAGCAATTATGTTTTCACAATGACCATGGGACCCAGATGTGGATGATCTCAAGGTCCTGATGGGATTATGGCGATAGTTCCTTCTAGTGTGATGCCCCTCAGATGACCTTCACTCGGCGAATCGACCGAACAAAGCCAGCCAACGCACCAAGCAAAACTCATCAAAGATCACTGATTAAAATTTTCCACAATATACTGTCCATCTTCACTGAAGTTTGATGCATTAAACCACATCACTTAAAAACAACAAACACAGCTCTAGAGAATAATATGAAATAATTTTAACAAGCGACGCCCACCCTGTCAGACTTCCCATCAAAATCAAAAATGAATCTTTATTCGCTGTATTATTTATTGAGACATTTAAAGAATAATTCATTCATGCTGTAGGCGAAATTGCGAACGTGGCTCTACACCTTTTTGAACCAATTTCGTCTCCTCGAAATGTCTACGTATGCATCATCATTTGGTGGTAACATATTTACTAGTATTAGTATACAATACTACTGTATTAGTAACTGACTGTAAATTGGTTTTAAAAAGAGCAACGTCAGAGTTTCTTGCCCGTTCTTCTCTGACGAAACAGCCTTCCGAACAGGCGGTAGAGTTAAAAATTGACGGAATCTAAATAATGTTTGAATATTTTATAGTTTGAATAAATAATTTCATTTGATTTATATTCAGGGAGCCAACTGCACACTCAAAACCTGCCACTGAGTAGAGACAAAGTATGGATGGCGTTGATGATCAACCAGTATATTACATCCATTTCTCTAAAGAAACATAGGACATGACTTGATGGTTGGTTGGGGCAGATTTTTGAAAATTTATTTATATATTTTCAGGCAACTATAACCCAGATATCTCTGGGTCATAGGGTCATAGTTGCATTACAACTTACAAGCTCACATGCATATTTATAAGTATAAAAATTAATAATAAATGATAATAAATAAATTATACGCGAGGCTATTGAAATTAAAAAACCTAATTTCAATAGAGAAAATGGTTGGAAGCTTGCACAAGTCTGGGATCCAATTATACATTTAATCAAATCGGAACCCAAAAGACCAGCTGCCAGACCTCAAGACACTGTGAGCTCGTACTGCGTAGATCGGAACATAAACGGTTAAATTTTTTTAAATATGTATAATTCTAAAATGAACGTAGATTTTGTAATACTAACATTCTTGAACAAATGACATCTCAGTCCAACCCGTGACCACGAAGACTGCAAGCCTTCGAAACGTCGGGAATAAAAATTAAAACCAAATCGTGATAAAATCCATAAAAATAGTTTTATTTCTATAAAAATTAATATGAGGATACATTCTTGGTTCTCTGTGCCTGTATCTAGCTCGAATAAAATAGTGTGTATTAGTATAATCTTTTTTATTATTTTACCATCGCTTGGACTTATGTGGTGTAAGTACATCATTATTTGCATACATCAAAAACTCTAAAATATTTTTCGACGAAATTTCTCCGGCCCATATCATATTCTCAGAATATTCCACAGGTCATGTGCACATTCCTCGCATGATTCACAGCTATCAGTAGGCATCTAATTGTCAAACAATTGACCGCTACTGACTCGGCATTACTCATTGTTCTTGCGCAAATTACAGCTCGCATGCTAATGGTTCTAACTGCAAGTGGTTTGGGAAGAGCACTCTAGTTCGTTTTTGGGCTTCTGTCATGTGTGGGTTTAAACTAATGAAAATAACTGTCATAGTTAGGTCAGTCACCTTCTTGCACCACTCACCACTTGCAACGTTTACATGTTGCAGAACGGTTTCGGCGTAGTTTTTACAACCAACTAACTGACGACAACCCCTTTCTGGGGATCCAGTCCCGAGTAAATTTTGTTACAAAACAGCTTTGCTCTACCTGGGAATTAACGGAATCTTAATAATATAAGCATAATGTGGCCCTCTCCCTTTCCCAATTCCTATCAATAGTATAATTAACGGACCGACTTCAAATCAAATGACCAAATTTATATGGGACCACCCTTGAAATAAGCTCTATCGAACACAAAAATAATTTTGAAGATCGGTCCACATTTGGTGGAGATATCGCGTAACATACATAAAAAAAAAAATACAGACGAATTGAGGACCTCCTCCTTTTTGGAAGTCGATCGAAAATAAAAGGATAGGCCTTTTAGGTTGGCAACGCTTCCATGATACGAGTACATTTGTGTCTTGGGTGTCTATGGGCGGTGGAGATCACTTACCATCAGGTGACCCACCTGCTCGTTTACCAGAAAAAAACCTTAATTCAATAAATGTTTTGAAATGCGTAACTATGGACACTCGCGGATATTTAATTACAGGATACCTAAAATCCCCCAGAGCGGATTGACATTCTACGTCAGGCAGGCAGCCGGTCGTAAAAACTTAGCCAAATCCTTTTTGCAACAAGCTTGAAAAACAAGTTACGCCGACCCGACATGAGATAAGGGCAGATAGAAAGAAAGGATACCTAAAATCAAAACACAACTAATTAATACCAATTAACAACCCAAAACTACAGCCAAAAATACAATAACAATACATCAGACATAACCAATCAACTTTGAGCCTTCAACCCTTCCATAAGCTAGGCCTTACTGCCGTGAGGGGGGCCTTTTATGTGTCCAATTACACCGGACGGGCCTATTCGACCCAGCGGGATAGAATATTGATACGGCAGATGGCATATCGGCACATAATTAATTTCTCAATCGCCTGCCCTAGGTCGAAGTGACCCATATAGTGAATTTAGGTGTGCTGTTGCGTCCCGTAAGCTTTTATGGTTGTTTAGACAGCCGTTTGGTTTTGTCGTTTCTTGAATGGTGTCTTTTTGACTACATGAATGGGCTTGGCAGACTTATTACCATGGTCTGGATAAAAGTCGATGTTGTGGCAGCTTGTTGCATTTTGTACGGTGAACGAGAATTAGAGTAGGTACAATAATTATGTGAGAGGCCGCGGGTTCGATCCCCGCACCGAGACAAATATTTGTGTGGCCTACAGATATTTGGTTTCGGGTCTAGGTGTTGTGAGACCATACGTCTCTCGTAGTTCCTGATCCCCACGACACAAGACTCGATCTTAGTATGGAGTCAGGACTATGTATGTGACTGTTGTGTGTTATTTAGTTAAGAGGTGTGTTTGAACCGAAGCAATTGGCGCTTCTTAGTCTCTGCCTACCCCAACGGGAAACAAGCGTGAGTTTATGTATGTATGTATGTGTTATTTATTTATTTATAGAAAGTAAAACTCTCACTCACCGAAGCATACGAAACAGCGAGCTGGCACTTTATGCGGTTTTCTGTAAGACAATGGTATCAAACCGGTAGAGCCAGCCCATTCTTGCTGTTGACGTGTGACGTTACTACCTTCAGCGTGGTTCTACAACTCACTCACCAAACCACACATAACTCAAATATAAAATCAAATTGCGATAGAATCCGTAAAACTAGTTTTGTTTCAACCTTTCCCTTTTGAAGGCGAATAAAAATCAGTTTTCTTTCAATCGCAAAGTAGGCCCTGCATAAATTGTGCGAGGAAAAAAGTCAAAAAGTTATATTGCTGTAATTATTGGGCGAGCTTCGCAAGTGATCGATGCCAGCCCATCCCCGAAACGACATGGCGTGAAGGATCCTTGCGTGGAAACATCCTTCCCGTAATTACTAGACTAAGATCGATGAGGCTTGTGTTATGGATGGCCGAGCGTCCGGAATTTGGGTTTTTGTTATATTTCCATTGATTTAGTAGCAGTGCGTTTTAACCAAAAATGAATTCAAATTCGCCTTGAATCATTTACCATCAATGAACTACGAATTGTGCATCAGCTTTTTCTATAATAATTACAAGTTTAAAAACTTTACGGATTGACTTCAAAATTTATCCGATCGTGACCAAATATACGGGACCACCTTTGAAATAAGCTTTATCGAACACAAAAAGAATCTTAAATAAATAAATAAATAACACCCAACTGTCACATACATAGTCCTAACCCCACACTAAGATCGAATCTTGTGTCGTGGGTATCAGGAACTACGAGAGACTTTTTGGTCTCACAACACGATCGAACCCGCGGCCTCTCGCTTCACAGCCGGCTACTCGCCCGCTGCGCCACGGAGGCTGTCATTATTCAAATATCGGTCATTTGGCGGAGATATCGAATAACATAGAGGTACATAAAAAACCATAGAGATGAATTGAGGACCTTCTCCTTTTTTGAAGTCGGGTGAAAAGAATGAAATATCCAACAGGCACAAACATAATCCTGACTCTACAGTGTGATTCGAGTATTGTGTCGTGGACCCGTGGGTATCTAAAACTACGAGATACTTTCAGTATCACAACATCCAAAAGTGTAACAAATATCTGTGGGCCACACAAACATTTGTTTCGTTGCAGGAATCGAACCCGCGGGCTCTCGCTTCACAGCCAACTACTCACTCACTGCGTCACGGCGGTTTTCGCCGAATAAAAACAGTCATATAGCTCGACCAAATTTTATACTGGAAATATTGGATGACCTGTATAGATACTGCGCATTAAATGTATCCCAATTCACGACTCATTTAACGAGTGTGTAGATAATAAAGCATTAACAAAGAAATAAATTAACTCATCCGCTGATCGAATGAACGAATGGAACTGACGAACTGAACGAGTGTATCGCGAGATTCAATTGACGTCGCAAATTGAGTGAACGGGTGACCGGTTGACCGTAAAACTGTGTTGTTACAAATGTAAAAATGTGGAAAACATTCTACGTGAAATATTTATTTGAAGTGCTTTGTGCTGCTCAGTTTTTTTAATTAGTAAAATGGGTTGTGCATTAATATATTAATTGCATAAAGTTTTTTTTGACGATGAGTCGCCTCTTTCGATCCCCTTCAATCTGTACCGTATCACCACTGTCCGGTTATCATTATTAGGGTGATATACACCAAACGGGGTAATTATCCCCAGAGTTCGTGTAGAAATAATGTTTATTGTAAAAGATAAAAGTACAGAACACATATTAATAAGACAGACAATACGCGTGAACACAGTGCCGGACTCCACAGTACTCTACGAACTACTCATCCTAACAACTAAGCATGCATGTGCTTACATTGCATTACAGGTATAGCCGTTACAAATCCATGCGTTGAACCAGTCCCGAGAAAATCTTACAAAAAATATCTCTTTGCCTGACCAAAGATTGGTACCCAGAGACAATTACAAGCAGCCTGCAACTAGGGACATCCTGCTATCTTTATTAAATCGTCTTGCAGGCGGACGTCCAACGCTGCGCTTGTCGGTACGGGGTCACCACTGGAAAAAAATAGTTCTACGAGCTATGTGCCATGCCCACTGCCACTTCAACTTGTTAATCCGCGAGGCCACATATGACTACCTAATTAAAAACTATTTTATATTAAAACATCCGAAACAAGTCATTTAATTGAATTATCGCTAGCTATAACGACTTGATAAAGGTCGCAGGAAGTGGTTGGATACAGATCCAACAGGTCGATCTGGAAATTGGGGGAGGCCAATGTTCAGCAGTGGACGTACTGTGGCTGATGATAATGATGATGACGAATTCATAAAGAAGACACACTTAACATAGAAGAGTCTGAGGTGTATGCTCTTTTTCGGGTTGGTCTCGAACCTCCGACACTCGTCTCTGCAGTCCGTACCACTCCCAACTGAGCTATCGCTGTGATACCCGATGAAAGGCCAGCCTCCGTAGCGCAGCGGGCGAATAGCTGGCTGTGAAGTGAGAGGCCGCGGGTTGGATTTCCGCATTGAGACAAATGTTTGTGTGACCCACAGATATTTGTTTAAAGTCTGGGTGTTGTAAGACCGAAAGTCTCTCATAGTCTCTGACACCCACGATACAGGTTAAACCTAGTGTGGGGTCAGGACTAGGTGTGTGACTATTGGGTGTATTTTTTTTTAATAGTAAAGGTACAGGGTTAATAATAAAACCATCCCTCTGTTTTCTTGTCGTAGTGTGATATAACCTCATTATATTTAAACCACAGCCACACTTGGCTGAACAAATACCGCGTCTCACATTGTATAAATATTTATACAGCTTTGTGAAACGCATTATAACCAAAATAGAAGGGTGTAAGTACTGTTTTAATTTTTTTTGGATGTTTCAACGATTGGTCTAGCGATAACGTAGTTAGATGCATAACAAGTATAGTGTATAGTCGCAGGTCGAGCAATCTTTATTTGAGTTTTCGAGTTGCAAAATAATACTTTATTTTCGATTTTTTGCCCGGTACGACGATGGGCCCTAGTCTACCTACCCCATACATACAGAAGTGCGGTTATATAGGAATAATTATATCTTTGTCTTGAATGTGAGTATCGGTAAAAAGTCAGTAAAAGATGATATAGTAAAGTAGTTAGTGCTTAAAGATTTTCTAAGTAAAATAAAGTATAAGAATTATCTTAATGTAATAAGTATAATAAAAAATACGTGGCTACGAGTATGATTAACAATTAACAACTGTTTTCTTCTTTGCCATTCAATGCTCTTTATCAAGAACAGCTTTGCCATAAAAAATACATTAAATACACTAAAAGTTGACAAACGGCAACCATTTCGCAGCGGCTCCAAATGTGCTCAAAAAATTAAACACATATTTTAGGGGAAAAAGATTTAATACACTTTGCACTGAGGTGCCCGCAGTGCTTACCAACAGCTGTCGCCCGCCAGAGACAAATCTTGAGACGAACTATCCAAACATTTGTTTGGGAACTACATTCAAATCACTTTTTGATAATAAAACATTATCTTGAGTTAAAGTCTAGGTCTTAAGTTTAGTCTTAAATAGTCATCAATCTGTGTTGAGTTTTTCAAATTAAAAAACTAAAAACCGACTTCAAAAACAAACATTTAAAGTAATAAATAACAATTTCAACATTTTTTTTTTTCATTTTTCAATTTCTACTCTCTTTGGAGTCGGTGCTGAGGTCGAGGCCAGCCCGCATTATACCAGCGAGGTTAGACTAAGGCCGAACCCCTCTCATTAGTAGAGGGGGCCCGGGCCCAGCAGTGGGACAGTATAATTACAGGGCTAATATGGAAATAAAATTACTTTTACGGATTTTACCACGATTTGGTTTTAATTTTTATTCCCGACGTTTCGAATTCAATGAATAAATAGCATTCGCGTAAACTTAAGAAATCAGTAGGGCTAATATTATTTTTATTATAGATACACACATTGTCTTGAATGTACAGTTAAATTCCAGTCCTGTATCATGGGTATCTGGTAGTACGATACCATTACCTGAAACCAATGACCATGATGGTCTTATAAAATCCAAAGCCAAATCTCAGTGCGGGGATCGTTTCGCAGCCGGCTACTTGTCTGTCTGCCTATCCTTTTGGGAATACAGGCGAGTTTATGTTTAGTTTAATTAACCCTTATTCTTCGTAGCCTTGCCAAAAATTAAATAGAATGCACAACCTTCCCAAAGATATCAGTATTCCGGTTACGGACGGACGTAACATCCAGTTTTGTTTATTACATTCCGACTCATTCTTTCCTCATACGGAAATTATTATACTCATAAGATGTATCTAACGCGGGCATACGTTTTATTACTCGGGGAAATGTCTTTATTAAGTCGAAAGCATATGTCTTACGATACGGTCTGTTTCTCTATGGGGGTTTTGGTAATTATATTGGCATTGCTTGTGATTCTGTTTGGAGTCTTTCCCGCCATTGTTTCTCCTTGCAATTATGGATCCTTATTATCCCTCTACTAGGTCAGTCTGACCTAGACTAGTAGTAGACTGCCTCGGTGGCGTGGTAGTATTTCGGTACGACTACGGTTCTGAGGTCTCGGTTCCGGTCTCCGGGTCAGGCAAAGTGATATTGGATTTTTCCATATCAGCCCGGAGTCTGGAATTTGTGCCCGATATGGCGATAGGCTCGCCCCCTTTCACTACTGAGACGGAACTAAGCTCGGCGAAATGTGGGTGTTCTAGTTCGCTAGTGCACCTCTGCCTACCCCTTCGGGAATACAGGCGTGAGCTTATGTATGTATGTTTGCGGTGCTGCACTGAGTCTTTCCCGCCATTGTTTCTCCTTGCAATCATGGAACCTTATTATCCCTCTACTAGGTCAGTCTGGATTTTTTTGGAGGAGGCCAATGTTCAACAGTGGACGTCCTGTGGCTGATGATGATGACGAATATCCTTTAAATGGTTTAATTTCAATATATCCTAATATTATAATGTTTCCTACTTCTCTATTCAGTGAGGTTCTTGTTATGCAAATTGCCAATTCTGGTAGACACCTAACTCTTTGAATTCCTATCAAACTCCTTGGTGCTGTCGACATAATGTCTACAATTACAAATTAATAGTAAAATCATGAACCCTTGTCACTTTTTACCATGTAGTCATGTACCAAAAACCCCAACTTTGAAAAATGCCCTTCTTCCTGGACGGTCTAAAGTCAAACATAACTTTATTATTCCATTCGAAATCCCAAACAAATCCATGCAAATCACCTGACCGACAAGACACCTGCTAATCTAATAAGACGTTAAGATACCGGGCCACAATGGCGGGCGGATCACGGGGTCGCGCATGCGTCGTATTTCATACTGACGGGCCGCGAACTATCTCAACTACGGATGAACTTTACACGAAGTGGGAAGGGATTGATGTGGGAATTGTATTTGTTTATAATTTTTATAGCGGAGGCTGGCGAACGAGCAGTTGGGTCACCTAATGGTAAGTGATCTCCGTCGCCCATAGACATCCAAGATACAAAAAGTATCATTGTTTCGTTGCTAACCTAAAAGTGAGAGATTAGGGATTGGAAAAGGGAGGGGGGAATTGGGCAACCGGAAATCTCACTCACCGAACGAAATGCAACAGGGTAATGCCAGTTTGATTCGGATTTCTGTAATGGTGGGTACACACCGGCCGAACGAATGTTCGCGAATCGTCGCCTGTTGCGTTCACACAAAAAAAAAATTCGCTGTTGTGTGAATGCAACAGGCATAATTCGTTCGCCTTCATTCGGCCCGTTGTTTACGCACCATCAAACCGGTCAAGCCGGCCCATTCGTGACGTGACTGTTTACAGCGTGGCTCTACCACTCAAAAAATGATAATAATATACTGAAGAGTCACTAATATAATTATGGCAGGGCATGCTAATCCGCCGCGATAGCGACCACTTTTCGAGTATTAAAACCTGACATAATGACCCGCTCATCTTGTATGGATCACGTTCTAGGATCAGCCAGTGTAAGACTGCCGTCTTGAGATCTCGAGTTCGATCCCCGGGTCGGGGTGATGTGATTTTAGCTTAATAAGCGGTATCAGCGCGGATTCCGGAATTTAATGGAAATCACGATAGGCACCACATCTTGATCATCATCATCAGCCACAGGACGTCCAGTGCTGGACATAGGCCTCCCCCAAAAATTTCCAGATCGGCCTGTTGGAAGCGGACTGCGGGCACCACATCTTTAGTCGGAAATAAGATTAGCGAAATTTTGGTGCGCTAGTTATGCCTATATATGTAGTCTGTATAATTTATTAGGTTGTAAGATACTCTTTGCTACCAAGATAAACAAAATATTGCCACTTCCAAAATTCCTAACTCAATAAACAGAAACAAAGCAACAGTCGAATGTACTAGTGGAACGCATAAATCGGATTGCTAAGGCCTCTAGCCCGCGGCCCCGTCGAGCATCGAACCCGGTACATCGCGATATTAGTGTGTGAACGTTTCGACTTACGAACACCTCGAATAATTGACTTCACTGATTTAATATTATGATTTTAGCCTTTAACAAGCTTTACAAATTGTATTATTAAAATAAAAAGAAGAAAAGCGATGATTAGTGGATACTGGTCCTCTTCTGGTTCATTTTGCCCATCAATAAAATATATGTGTAGATTTTCCATAATAAATGAATAAAAAAAATTACATCATTTTAAGCAATTAACAGAACGTCTGTGTCTGCAGTAAATTATTGTAGTATATTTCTCTTTAAATAATGACCTTTTAGAGAAGCAGCGACATCTCATCTCATCTCATCGTCTCAGTTGGGAATGGTACGGAGTACGGACTGCCGAGACAAGTGTCGAAGGTTACCGCTTGCTATAACGGTGAAGGAAAACATCGTGAGGAAACCTGCATACCCAAGAATTTCTCCACAATAATTTCGAAGGTATGTGAAGTCTACCAACCCGCATTAGAACAGCGTGGTAGACTAAGGCCTAACCCTTCTCATTAGTAGAGGAGGCCGTGTCCAGCAGTGGGACAGTAATATTACAGGGCTAATATTATTATTTTTAATTACCTTTTAAAAGAAAGATAATTGCACAACGTCTTTCAAAATCATTGAACATAAATCCTAGTTATTTATAGAAAAAGATTTTTTACCCGAAAGTAAAATATTTACCTGTAAAATCTTAGTATAGTTACACCCCAGTACACCTAACTCCCAGACCCAAACCTCAGGGGTCTAATTTCGTTTCGGTTTAAAAATGTATCAAATGCAACGAACGGGGGTGTATAGAGTCTTTACCACGGCTGGTTACGTGTTGCAGTCAAACTATAAAGATTTTTGAAAAAAATATTTTGGTAATAACAGAATTTTTGAAGTCATTAATCATAATAACAATGAATGTTTTTACACCGAAGCTAATTAGCAAAATTTAACATATAATATGTATTTATTTACTAGCCATGTATACGAAACGTCAAATCGTTTGTACATTTTTCCTAACCTAACTTGTTCAGGGGTTAAGATAAAAATTGAGGATCGTTGAAAAAGTCTGGCTCAATGTATTTTATTCATGGATTTTTCTTATAACATAAGAAACTGTTTGCCTCTAAATGACCAATGGTATTAAGATCCTATATCTGTTTTTTCATGCGAATCCATATTCGCATCCAGTAAAGTGCATCAATTTAGATTAGAACAGCATTTCTAATTAAATACATGTCTGCAAACAAAACAAAAAAAAACAAAACAAATCGCGATACAATCCGTAAAAACTAGTTTTATCGATCGACTTCCCAAAACGGAGGAGGTCCTCAATTCGTCGTTTTTTTTTATGTATGTTACGCGATAGCTCCCCTCGATAGAGCTTATTTCAAGGGTGGTCCCATATAAATTTGGTCACGGTCGGTAAATTGGAAGTCGGTAGGTTAAGTTTTTAAACTTGTGATTATTTCAACATAAAAACATTCAACATTCACAAATTACAATAAAAATGTATACAGGAAAATATTTTAGACATTTTTCTATATTTGCTAAATCCGTACAAGGTATATATTTTCCAGACGTTTCACCATTTTCCGGACTCTCCACCCGTCCGCGACGTATCGGCTCTGCTAAAAGCTGTAAAACAGTATGTTTCAGGGGGCCGGCCAGAGATTTAGTGCGATTCAAGTGGCCACCTTAATAGACGTATATTACCGTGGCCCGCTTTATAGACTATTTCCCCTTTATGTGGTTTTTTTGGCAAGATTTATCGCCGGTTGCACATTGACTGGCTTTGGCTGCAATTATTTGTGAATTGTATATCTTGGGAGATTTGGTTATAGCACGATATTATCGACATTAATCGTCTGAATAGCAACCATAATGCATGCCTCCTTGGTCTAGTAGCAGCATTTATAGGCTGTGAACCGGGAGGTCCTGGGTGCGATTCATAAAAAAAAAAAATTGATTTGCTCTGGACTTGATCTCTTTTTTTTTTTTTTTTTTTTTTAATTTATTTGGTTCACAAAACTGGTTACAAATGAGACTGACATACTCGAAATACAGTGATCTTAAATAATAAGTTAATACAAAATATTTGCAACCTACTTGATATGTGAACACGACATGCGTACAATGGAAACGAAATGGGGAAACAAAAAGTTGACTATCATAAATTAACAAATACTCGAGGATACATAAGAGTGCGTCTAAATTATAAAATATTTTTAAATATGTTGATCTTAGCAGAGGCAAGCGAACCAAAAAAGATGTCATAGTTATTTGATATACCATTATAGGAAGAGCACATACGATAAAGTGGTGAGTGTTGACCGAGATTAGTTTTATATAAAGGAAGAGCAAAAGTTTTTCGATTTTGCAAACGGCTACCTGGGCGAAACAGATTAAATTTTAGGCGATGCAGCATCTCAGGACATCTTATATGACCATTAACGAGTTTGTATAAGAACACAATGTCAGCAGCTGTTCTACGCTTCTGGAGTGTTGTCAGGTTATAGTACTTAAGTCGTGAGTCATAGGAATGGAGGTTTTTACGTTTCGTATCGGTGAAAATTAAATGATAAAGGAACCGCCTTTGAACGCTCTCTGTTCTGGAAGCATGGACTTGGTAACAAGGGTTCCATATAGGACTACAGTATTCCAGTATACTTCGAATCAAACAACTATATATGATGATTGACAATTTGGGATCACGAAAGAGTTTCATCTGTCTAGACACGAAACTCTCTTAAAATCTCGAAAATCTCTTAGAAGGGAGTTGGCATCGTGCAGTCGGTTGTAAAAACTTAGCCAAATGCTTTCTGCAATATGCTTAAAAAATGTGTTGCGCCAACCCCACATTAAGGTGGGATAAGGGCAGGTAGAAAGAAAAGAAGCCTTTATAGTAGACGCTAAAAGCCTACCCTTATCTGACCCCAATTTAGGGTCGGCACAACACACATTCAAGCACGTTGCAGAAAGGTTTCGGCTTAGTTTTGCGACCAGCAGCATGCTTGATCCAGTCGCAAACAAATTGTGTTAAAATCGCTTTGCCCAACTCTGGATTCGAACTTACGACCTCCCCGTTCAGTCCACATACCGCTATTATTCGCAGAAGACTTTACTGTCCTGTTAACATTAAACCTCACACAAGTTTATTTAACAATCCATCAACATTATGACAACATAGCATAATCTTCCGTAACGTGTATGTCGACTTATGGCGCTGGTAAGCCTTGTTAATCTCAGTTTAATCTCTAACGCCGTCCGCAGGGTCGTGTCGTGAGGATACCGGATTAACAGTTACAAATATAAGCCGCTAACTATGATCAACAGCATATAATCGTTTAAAACTAGTGTTTTGGTGTATTTATGTCAAAACATGACGTTTTTGTGAAGTAATTGTCAGATATGTTGGTTTCCCCAAGATCGTTCACTGTTATAAAATAATATTAGCACTGTCATATTATTGTCCCACGGCTGGGCACGTTCCTCCCCTACTAATGAGAGGGGTTAGGCCTTAGTCTACCACGCTGGCCTAATGCGGGGTCGTAGACTTCACATTCCTTCGAAATTCCTGTAAATAAATTCTCGGTTATGCAGGTTTCCTCAGGATGTTTTCCTTCACCATTACAGCAAACGATAATTTATAAATATTTACATATACGGGACAACAGCATGTTGTGAACTTGAATTTGTGTTTTTTTTTTTTTTGTAGCAGAGATTGGCAAACGAGCAGATGGGTCACCTGATGGTAAGTGATCTCCACCGCCCATAGACACCCAAGACACAAAAAGAATCATGGGTGCGTTGCCAACCTAAAAGGAGGGAAGGGAAGGGGAGGGAAGGAGATTGGGAAAGGAAGGGAGTGGGGAAATGGGCCACAGGAAATCTCACTCATCGAACGAAACGCGACAGCAAGCTGCCACTTTACGTCGGTTTTCTGTGAGACAGTGGTATTTAACCGGTCGAGCCGGCTAGCTAACCGCTAGTGCGCCTCTGCCTACCCCTTCGGGGATACAGGCGTGAGCTTATGTTATGTTATAAAACCTTTACTATCAATCACTGAATATATTTTCGGAACCTAAATACGTTCAAAAATCAAATAGCTAACTCCAACACGATTTAAATTTTGAATAATCCCTTCAACCCAAGTAGTTAAAAAGGACATTAACCAACGCAAAGTCCCATTCATTAAATCATTGACTGTAAGCCTCGCTTCCATTTTTAATCGACTCACTCAATCTTCAGGCCAGACATTGTAAAATCTAGGGCACAAAAGCGACCCGACCTGCTTTTATAACCCTCGGCATATCTAAATCGGGACCCAAGCGTTAGGTAGACCAGATTACTGGGACGTGTTATCGAGATGTCCCTTAAAATATTTGGATTATTAAAAGAAAATTTCTCTGCTGACTGCCTCGGTGGCGTGGTGGTGTTGTGTGCACGGTGCGACTATCGTCCTGAGGTGTCAAGTTCGATCCCCAGGTCTGGTAAAGTGATAACATAACATAAGCTCACGCCTGTATCCCCGAAGGGGTAGGCAGAGGCGCACTAGCCAACTAGTACACCCACATTTCGTCGAGCTTAGTTCCGTCCCAGATGTGGTAGGGGGTGAGCCTATCGCCATATCGGGCATAAATTCCAGACTCCGGGCTGATATGGAAAAATCCAATATCACTTTGATCGACCCGGGGATCGAACCCGAGACCCCAGGACAGTAGTCGTACCAAAATACTACCACGTCACCGAGGCAGTCGAGCAGTGGTAAAGTGATATTGTTTTTTTATAGCAGAGACTGGGAAACGAGCAGATGGGTCACCTGATGGTAGTGATCTCCACTGCTCATAGACAACCAAGATATAAAAATAATGTGGGTGCGTTGCCAACCTTAAAGGAGGAAATGGAAGGGGATGGAAAAGGGATTGAGAGAGGGAGGGAGGGGCGAGATCGGGCCATCGGAAATCTCACTCACCGAACGAAACGCGACAGCGATTTACCACTTTACGTCAGTTTTCTGTGAGACAGTGGTATCAAACCGGTCGACCGGATTCTAGTTCGCTAGTGCACCTCAGCCTCCCCATTCATTGATACAGGCGTGAGAATATGTCATGAAGAACTAACTGTTGCCTGCGACTCTTGTGAAAATGTATTAAATCTATACTACACTAAACATCAAATGAATCAGCCAATAAAGTCATACTTTATTCCTATTGGCTTTTTGTTCTATCTGGACACTCTGATTGAGATCGTTAAGGGGGATTTGCCATAGATGAACATCATTCATTACATAATCTTATTAGCCTAACAAACCGAAACGGAAAATTCGTGATTAAAAAACCTAGTCTTCAATTAGTTCGTATTTAAATAATTCAATCATTCATATCCAAAGTAAAAAGAAACTATTAATCATTATCATCATCAGGCATAGGACGTCCACTGCTGGACATAGGCCTCCCCCAATGATTTCCAAGATATTATCTCCAATTAAATTAAATATTCAAAACATATCCCTCTTTTTATAAAATACAGCAAGCAAAAGCCATTTAGCAAAAAACAGAAATTCAAAACTGCTCTATAATTTTCACGCTCAAATTATTCCATCGGCCATAAAAATCCAAAGCAACACAATTTCAATCGAACTTACAAATCTGTAAATAGCTGGCGACCGAATGAATGAACGGTATGCGAATGAGTGAATGAAAGACCGTTGAATATACACCCATTAGCTCGCAACTGCCGGCCATTAACCTAATGGCCTCGCTAGCGTTTGAGCCTACCACAAAGGCGCAAATATCCAATGATAAAATACTCCCTTTATATTAAGTGAAATGTCTATTCGTAGACTTGGGTAAGGATGCGGTAGTGTGATTGAATGATATGAGGTAGAAATATTACGGCGAGTATCTTACCCTTATATATTTAAGAATGTCGTACTGTACCCTTAGTACGAGTTTTTCTCGATTCTCGAAATCGACGATAGTTTACAGTTTCTCCATACATTTTTTAATTCCTTGTAGTTTCCGCAAAGCGGCGCTGCTAGTCAAATGTATGGACAAAACGCAAACTATCGTCGATTTCGTTAATCGAGAACTGTCAAAATAAACTCGTACTAGGGGTACTGAATTGATTATGATTGGACCAACTTACTGTAGTTTAAACAAAATAATATTAGTTTTGTAATATTACTGTCCCATTGTGTACGGGTACAGGCCCACCGTACCTCCTTTAATAATGAGAGGAGTTAGGCCTTAATCCACCACACTGGGGCCCAGTGGCGAATTTACACATTTGCCGACAGTAGGCTATTTAACTTTTGCCGCCTTCGAACTACCTTTGGAAGGTTTTTGAAGTCTTCAGACACCTTTTTTTTATTTTTGTAAATCAAAACAAAAAAAAAATGGCTAAATTTGCCGCCCCTTAAAATCTGCCGCCCTAGGCTTCAGCCTACTCAGCCTATTGGCAAATCCGCCACTGCTGGGGCCTAATGCGGGTTGGTAGACTCCACATACCTTCGAAATTCTCAGGTATGCAGGTTTCCTCACAATGTTTTCTTTCACACCGTTAGAGCTAGCGACAATTTACAATAAAAAGACACTTAACATAGAAAGTCAGAGGTGTGTGCTCTTTTTGGGCTCGAACCTCTGACACTCGTCTTTGCATTCCGTACTATTGAGCTATCGCTGCTATCATAAGTATTATTAAACAGAAATACCACGATGATAACGTATATTACTACGTTCATATTAATATGAATTTCCCGGTATTCATTTAATATTGAGTTGGTAACGTATGTGAAGCATTTATAAGGAAGTTTTTCGCTTTAATATTTTATTATATTACGCCCAGTGAACGAGATGTTTTCTGTGTCAATAATTAATTAAAATCTACTTTCTATTTGAAGTATCTAGCTTAAGCTTTCAAATGGTAGAGCCACGCTGTGGATAATTTTAAACCATTTATTTGCCATACAATATATAGATAAAGAAAGAAAAAACTGCCTCCGTGGCGTGGTGGTATTTCGGTACGACTACGGTTCTGAGGTCTCGGGTTCGATCCCCGGGTCGGGCAAAGTGATATTGGATTTTTCCATATCAGCCCGGAGTCTGGAATTTGTGCCCGATATGGCGATAGGCTCGCCCCCTATCACATCTGGGACGGAACTAAGCTCAGCGAAATGTGGGTATTCTAGTTGGCTAGTGCGCCTCTGCCTACCCCTTCGGGGATACAGGGGTGAGCTTATGTTTATGTAGAAAGAAAAAAAAACATAATATTTAGTAAAGATGAAAGCATAACCATGGTATATTCTACTTATATCCACACAATTGAATGGCGAGGGGCCAGCTCAGTGCATGCACTGTTTTTCAGCTGGCCCCTCCCAATTTGCACAACAATTTTAATTGATATTGCGACTCACGCTTAGCATACAATGTATAAAGATAACAAAATAAATAAATAATAAATAATTTTGTGTACAGCAGCCCGAGCAGTATCCCTTTTATGATTTTTTTTACTTTACACGCTAACAATTACGTAAAATAATTTGTATGACAAACGACAATTACTCATGTAACCGCTAGAGGCGTATGTTTGTCATACAATTTACGTAGTCGCTAACAAGAAATGTCAAAAACTCACGGTCGAACTACAGTAGCCCGAACACGAAAAACTAATGTAAATGTAAACTCGCTGCGCACTGATGACATTTGATTAACATTTCATATAAATTTCATAGACGCGCATCGAATACATTTATTAGTTGTCAGAAATTTTCCTGCTCGGGCTGCTGGAATATTTTTAACAATTCAATATATTATTCAATCGATGCAATTCAATTCGAATCAAGTTTTTTTTTAATTCCACACTGCGTAATGTACATAATTCGTATGAGCAACAATCAATGTCCCACGTAATCGCTAGAAGCGTTCTCGGGTGTTTGTCATACAAATATTTCACGTAGTCGCTAGCGATAAATGTCAAAAACTCATTGTCTATTTACTACAGGAATATTTTTGACGATTTGAATCAAGTTTTTTTATATATTATCTATTCCTTAGAGCGGGTTGACGTCAAGCAGACGGCCGGTCGTAAAAAGTAAGCCAAATCCTTTATAGAACATGCTTGAAAAAGTGTGTTGACCCCACATTAAGGTTGGATAAAAAAAGAAGGGAATAGGTTGGAAAATAAGCTTTCCACCTCTGAATAACAAACTTTTAAACTAAAATAATAAAGTATTTTAGATAAGTGTTCCAATTCAATCATAAAGCTCGAAACACTTAAAATAAGTCCATTTTCGTGCACAATACATACTCAAATACGTATCGATACTAGAGGTACAACCGTTAAAATCGTTTTGACAGTTGATACGAATAATCAATTCAACACGATTTGACCGAAAACGGTCAGTGTTGTCGCACGTCTGCCATTGCGAATTCTAAATTTGAATTTGAAAAGAACTTGAATTTAGAACGGTTTGGAGCGTTTTGATTGGTGCGTCCAATCAAATGGTCGGATGTTTGTTGTATGGAACAGATGTCGCTGTTAGCACAAAAGTAGAAATCTAATAGAAATGTATCATTGAATTTGTATTCACTAAATGCAAATCGGTAAATAAAGTCGTGTCCCAGTTCCTATTTACATCGGATTTTCGCATTTGAACGATAGGTACTGCGTTTCTGAATGTTACTTACATTAAAAGTTTTATTTGTATTTAAAAAAAATAAATAGTTAATTATGTCAACGAATCAATCAATGAAAAGAATAATTTGGATGGTATGGAAAATACACAGATTTTTCATACGTCTTAAGTACACTGAAGTCGCCTCCTTGGTCTACTGGCAGTGTAGGTATTTAGGCTGTGAACCGGGAGGTCCTGGGTTCGATTCCTAGGTCGGGCGTAGTGTTTTTCTAACACTATTTTCCTGAGACTGGATTGTCAATATGAGGGTTGACGTCGGACAGGCAGCCGGTTGTAAAAACTAAGCCAAATCATTTCTGCAACATGCTTGGAAAGTGTGTTGCGCGGACCCCACATTAAGATGGGATATAGGCAGGTAGAAAGAAAGAGTCATAAGTACACTTAAATGATCTGGTGTAATCATACATGGTTTATATTCAATTTTTAATGCAGCAGGAATATTAACATAAGCTCACGCCTGTATCCCCGAAGATGTAGGCAAAGGTGCACTAGCGAACTAGAACACCCACATTTCGCCGAGCGTAGTTCCGTCCCCGATGCGATAGGGGGCGCGCCTATCGCCATATCGGGCATAAATTCCAGACTACAGGCTGATATGGAAAAAACCAATATCGTTTTGCCCGACCCGGGGATCGAACCCAAGATCTCAGGACGGTAGTCATACTGAACATACAACTGCGCCACCAAGGCAGAAAATTACTGACAATTATAAATGTTGAAATAAAACTATTCTTACGGATTCTATCACGATTAGGTTTTCTCGGAACCCAAGAGACCAGCTGCCAGAACTCAAGACACCGTGAGCTCGTACTGCATAGATCGGAACACAAATAATTAACCTTTTTTGATTTTGTATATTTTTTTAATGATTCACCTCAGTCTGACCCGTGACAACGAAGACTGCAAAGCCTTCGAAACGTCGGGAATGATAATTAAAACCTAATCGTGATAGAATCCGTAAGAATAATTTTATTTCAATGTATAATATTCGCGTAAACTTAAGAAATCAGTAATTATAAATGTATTCGAGCTCGATGCTCGTCTATGTAAGTATGGAATACTAACCAAATGTCATCAGTGCGCAGCGAGCTCGAATACATTTACAATTGTCAGTAATTTCCTGCTCAGGCCGCAGATACTTGAACACTTGCGTGAAACAAGGACAAACAAATCCACTTTCCCATTTACGATAAAGTATACGTCTAGACTGGGAAACTGCGTAATATTCAAGAAAACCTTATCTCAAGAGCGTTTAGTATAAAAGGCGAAATCTGATGCGCCAGTCTAAGTAAAAGGTTGAATCACTCATTCCGGTATATGGGTTAGGACTGTTAGGGGCGGGGAGGGGTGGGGGGTACGAAACGACTCAAGCGATGTTGGTAGACCGTCACGCGAGACACGCACGCTACGAAATGCCGGCTTGCTACGACGAATCGCTAGAAAAATGCCATTTAATATAATACTTATACAAGTTTAAAAACTTCACTGACCGACTTCCAACATACCAATCGTGATCAAATTTATATCGGAACACACTTGAAATAAGTTCTATCGAATACAAAAAGAATTTTGAAAATCGGTCCACATTTGGCGGAGATATCGTGTAACATACATAAAAAAAATACAGACGAATTGAGTACCTTCTCCTTTTTGGAAGTCGGTGGATAAATAATAGTCTGGGGCTGGATTTTGTGCCGAATATGGTGATCGGACCGAATCACACGAAGGGACAGAAACAAACACGACGAGATGGGGTCTCTAATTCTCTAGAAGAAGTAAATTTCGGCACAACAGTAAAGGTCATCTCTTACGACTTACAGGGGATACCTTAGCCGAATACTTTAGGGCCCTCAATCCAAAAGACCAATCAAACCCACAAAACGTTATTAAATCTGCTATTCTCGGAAAATCTATATTAATGAAATTAGAAGGTTTCCGAGACTTACCTACTAGTTGCTACACGACAATTTATAGGATTCCAGGAAAATCAATCAGGCAGATGCTTAAATAGTTCGCTTAGTTAAGTAATCAAATTACGTATATTAAATGTAATGCCAATACTTTTGTTATAAGATAGTTTTCATCAATAACACTTAGATATTACATACATATATTAATCCACACACAGATTTTAAAGAATAAGCACAGGTAACTTAGAGGACTAGACAACCAGATCTCGCCAAGCTAATTTCCGTCCCTAATATACGGGGCGAATCTATGGGTACAAATACTTTCCACGGGCAAAGCACTTGAGATTACTCCACGTGGTATTTGAATCCATAACCTCACGATTATCACCAGAAGTGCGCTGCTAGTAGAACAATTAGTTAGACGTCTTGCTACTGTTCATAGGTAATCGTAGAGCTTACCATCAGACGAGCGGTATACTCGTCGTTTCATTCAATAGCAAAAAAAAAAAAACTTAAAATCCCATTCAAAATTCATCAGGTCGTGATCACATTTACATGGGACCTTTTTCAAAATGAGCTCTATCGAGCACAAAAAGAATACGTTAAAAAATCTCCTTTAGAAGTCGGTTCAAAAAAGTTTCTTGTTATAAAAATTCGTCATTGCCAGCCGCGAATTCCTGCACAAGGGTTATAGACATGATGAAAGCTCGGCTTACACTTATTTTCCATGCAATTATAGACTATATACACGCTTTATACATATTAATGCCTTTAATGGTATTAAGAGTTAACGAACACTTCAGGATCCCGCAGAGAAACCTTTGCAAATGATTAGAGATGACTCTGTAATATTAACATCACGATTTTAAGATGGTCCTTTTTATTTTGGGATCACGTTTTAAGGACCATGGCTCTTTAGTTTTATCTGATGTCAGATTATGGCAAGATAATGCTATATCACGATTCCGTCTTCAGTCTAGTGGCAGCATATATATGGGCTTTAGGCTGGGACGTCGTAGGTTCAAAACACAGCTCGGGCAATAGTCTTTAACTCGTTTTGCCCCGGGATCTCTCAAAAGGAATTTGATTTCAGGCAGGCTGCCGGTCATCAAAAGTATGTTAGATATTTCTGCAACTGAAAATATGATCCTTCATGATAGGTATGGCTTAAGAGTAGATGAAATCATATCAAAATAGACTCTTATTTCCTCTTGTTTTGGTTATTTCCTTTGGGTTTCAAAAATGATCATAATTTATGTCAGATATTGTGCTCCTGTTAGGTTTTAAAAGTTGTCTTCATGTGAATTATCCATCATAGCAATTTGGAACTATAAGTTCATTTAGCAAGTCTGTTACTAACTTCATAATTATCAAGTGGATTTTGAACAAATTATTCAAATTAAAATCTTTATTGATCACACGCACGAGTTCAGATTCAGATCATGACGAGTCAATGTGCTCAAACAACAATTCACGAGTGCCATGCTATTTCACAGGCAATACAAAAATCTGATGGATGTTCATAGTTCATACATACATCATAACCGGACGATGCACATCCACACCTGACAGATGCGATGTGCTCCCAGCAATGTGTCATCTGACTCTCTCATACCCAGTTACTGATTTTTGGTCAATTTTTCAACGCGATATGATCATGATTTGTGGCGGCGAAAATGAGGTCGTCTTTTTACAACTGAATTGACAAGTTTTTGAAATAACCTTTAATAGATGATAATATAGATGGATCAAAGATTTCATCAAACAAAAAGAAGTGATATCTTCTTTCTGTAATATTATTGTAGGTATTAGGGCCGAATGGTCAAACAGTGCTCAGTCATCCAAGTCATTTGAGCACTACCCAAAGTTAAGCAGACAATATTTTTTGAGCGGCATGGTCGTACGCACTTGAGAAGACTTGGCGGAAAAATCAGCTGAGGATCAATCATTTTGCTACAGATAATAAAAGTTTGTTCTCGATTACAAATTTTTTATAAAATTATATTTTTGTTTCGTTTCACGTAGAATCATTTTATTTCATTTAGTTTTTTTTTTAAGATAATTATAATAAATAATTGGCAGAATACATGATTCGATAATGTTTATTTAACCTTTTTGCATTCCATGTGCCATTCCGATCATATTTCATCTGTAGTAAATTTCTCTGTAATGTTTATGTTATCTCTGTCTATTTTTTGTTATTATACATTTTTAATAATATAGTAATTTTAATTGAGGATGTCATCAGATTGATGTCATTTCTCAAACATTTTCCTGTCATATTTGGATATTAATACGTACACACGGTGAGTATTTTATAAAGAAAAATATTACCTTCTGCCATAAAGCTTATGACATCAAAACAATATCATTACTCGTAATCAATCTTAAGATTTCTTATGATGGGTGTTTTCTTTTTACAAAGACGACACCCTAATTCCATATGGTGGTCTGTCACTTCAATTTTTGGAAAGGACTAATACAAAAATAATTGTTTAACATAAATTCGACGATTAATATTTAATACTTTTTTAATGGTCATAAGCGATCATTTCTCTCACGGACGAATCCAGCTCATTTGTGGTCGTGTCATCGGACACAATTAAGGACAATGTATGTGTACTCGGTAAACGTTTTGGACGAAAATTACAGTGTCGTCTGACACCGGCCTGCAATCTCAATCTTACGGTGGCAGGGTTAAGTTACGATAAATTATATGCCAGGACATATTACTGTTGGTTTCCGAAAGTTACTGGAAACAATTTCTCTGCAATATGGAATTGCATATTCCATTAACCTGTGGAAATCTTTGGTAGTGGCTATGTTCAGTGGAGATCCTCCGGCTGGTGATGAGATCGACACTTTCTGAAAGTAAATTGGGCTAAAACTTAGACGAAGAGTTTATTCTCTGCATCACCCTAACCTGGTAGGTAACCTGGCAGAGAATTCCCTTGGTATTAAATCTAACTTTATACGTATAATTATGTATATAAAGTTTTAATAAAAAAAATAGATTTTGGAAAAATTCTGACATTTTTATATTAGTTTCATCCTTATTTCCCGACATGACGATGTGAGTGGATTTCTCGCTTAATGGTAATAAATACCTTTTTGCACCAGCGTATAAATAGTTGCAACATCAATTAAACTATGATTTCTTTAATAAATGTAACAACACTTAGTCAGGACAGGAACAGGGGTCAGAAACCAACTGGAACTATGTAATTATCCATCTCACAACACCCAGCAGATACATCAGCAATCACAATGCATATCCTTGTAATTCAACATTCTAAGCTATTGGCATTGCCAATGTCAATGGGGCCCGTAGGCACAGACCATCAAGTCATATGCTAGTGCCTTCGTAAGTTAATGATTAAGAGATGTCTTACTTACTGTTTATGGGTGTTCATCTTTACTACAAAGCGAGGGACGAAACCTCTAGTCAAAGAAAAGATCTCATGAGTTCTCGATTATAAAAATGGATCTTTTACTTCGTCATCGAGAACAGTTAGTAAGTCGGTATAGCAGGTTAATTCGTGTCATCAACATCCATAACATATTGCGGCAGTTGACGATGCTTCGTTACGCACTCCACCTGCCTTCGTATCGGAAGATATAATTACTGTTCCATATTTTTGGTCTGATGGCTTCAATTTTTTTTTTTTACATAACTGGTGTAACCTGCTGGTAAAATATTTGGATAATAATGAATCTTTCTGTCTTGTGCTGGCTGTGTTTCCACTTCACCCAGTTTTCTTGAGTATACTGAGCTGTATTAATCAATTGGCTCTCATAATAATTGCCTCCAAAGCATCTATGCAACGATTTTTTACCTTTTCACCCTAGAGGCTGTTGTATTAAGCAGGCGGCCTGACGTAAAAATTAAGCCAAATCCTTTCTCCTACACGCAAATTATATGGATGTTTTCTTGAATATGATGTCTCCTTATTTTAGATTAATGAGTGACAGGCGGGCGAGCTTCCGGAGGCCGAGACACTTATGTAACATACATAATTATATTTGTGCCGCCTCCAAAAAATAACGAGACTTATTTAGGTTACTTCTCATACTCACAGACCTCAGTCTATGGTCTATACTTTCTGACCCCTTTTCAATAATGGGCTGTTGACTTATTTCAAGAGATTTTTGGACATTCTTGTGCTTAGAAAAAAAAATTGGGAAGGCATACCAATATCGCTCGATTTGTCAATTTTTAACCCTAAGCCCACCCGAGCTGTAATCGATACTTCCGCTCGAGTTAACAGTTCGCTCGCTCGATCTCAAGTAATGCTCGTAAATCATCACCCCTGCCCGATTGATTGGCGTGATTGCGTAATGAATACTGGTTATGTATGGATGGTGACCCTCATAACGACTTCTTGATGATTCATTAATGTCACGGATTAGTTCACTCTGGCTGCCGGTAGATGGCGCTGTCAAGGAATTTTCGAAAAATTCAAAGATTTGAGTTTTGTAAATAGATAGGTTTTCTAGCATGTTTTCTTATGTGTTCGTGGGCTATATTTGTTTGGTCTTTTTTTATTAAATTATTTATTTATTTTAAAAATTAAAAGTAACATTTTTGAGTCGTCATAATAAATGAAATCGGTTAATAGCCTGCTATCAAAAATGTTATTTGTAAACATTACAATCCAATTGAACAATAATTGAATATATTCTGACATGTTATAAAAATATAATTTAATTCAATATGTACGAATACGTAACAAGAAAATACCGTTTAAATAAAACTATATTTACGGATTCTATCATGATTTGTTCTAATTTTCCCGATGTTTCCTGATAGAATCTGTTATTTCAATGTTTAAATAGCATTAGCGTAAACTTAAGAAATAAGTAAGAAAATGTGGCTAAAGGAATTAGTAATACACCTAAAATAAAAAAAATGATTAATTACCACGCTTAAAAATGTTTTAACCAACTTGAAAAATAAACGGAATATGTAAGTTAATTAAAACACTAAAATGAGCGATATCAAAATCACAGTCTTGATTTTGCCACATTATTTTCTAAGTTAATTTTGATCTACAGTTAAAAAACCCCTGTCAAGATGAAGCTAAGTAATGAATCTGCCTAATGGAACATTCTAGGAAATCGTTGACGTAGGTCCGAGGCAATTAATATCAAAATATTAATCATAGCTGCCACCTCGGATCTGTAGTTTAAGGTCTAGATTAAAATTTTAAGTCCTCATTTTCTGAGCTTAATATACTTTTGGCTGTTTAAACTACGATGATAAAAAAAGTAAGTTTGAAACTAAAATAACATATGAATGCAAAGTCTCGTTTCTTAAACATTTCCGACGAAACCTTTCTTTCTACCTGCCCTTATCCCACTTTAATGTGGGGTCGCATCGGTGTAACACACTCTTTTAAGCATGTTGCAGAAAGAATGTGGCTTCATTTTTACGAGCGGTTGTCAACCTCTGAGGCATCTAGTACCGGGCAAATTAAATTAGAAAATTCGCTTTGCCAGACCTGGAAATGGAACCCAGGACTTCCAATTCCACAGACCATATATGCTGCTCCTAGACCAAGGAGGTGACTAATTTTATTCGAGGATTTTCGCCAAGACCGAAAAAACTAAAAATATTCTGTGAGCCTCTTACTATTATACATACATACATAAGCTCACGCCTGTATCCCCGAAGGGGTAGGCAGAGGCGCACTAGCGAACTAGAATACCCACGTTTCGCCGAGCTTAGTTCCGTCCCAGATGTGATAGGGGGCGAGCCTTTCGCCATATCGAGTACAAATTCCAGACTCCGGGCTGATATGGAAAAATCCAATATCACTTTGCCCGACCCTTGGATCGAACCCGAGACCTCAGAACCGTAGTCGTACCGAAATACCACCACGCCACCGAACCAGTCTTACTATTATTATATTGTCAATATGACATCTTAAAAAGTTTTCTATTAGACAGAGACACAACTGGGGTGTTTGTGGTTTAAAGAACTTATTCCCATCCTATGATGTGATAAGGTGCGAGTTACCATACTAAAAATGTCAACCCCAATTAAATAAATTTGACTTTTGTGAATGGAAAAACTCTAATCCAGATTATGATTACTGAAATGCAAAATAAGGTTAATTTTTAATTTCGGCAGCACATGCATTAAATGACATCGACAAAGAAAGGCTTAAACTCACCAGTGGGATAATAAAGGCTATGGATGATAACATAACATAAGCTCACGCCTGTAATCCCGAAGGGGTATGCAGAGGCGCACTAGCCAACTATACGTACACCCACATTTCGCCGAGCTTAGTTTCGTCCCAGATGTGATAGGGGGCGATCCTATCGCCATCATCATCATCATCTTCACCATAGGACGTCCACTGCTGAACATAGGCCTCCCCCAAAGATTTCCAGATCGACCTGTTGGAAGCGGCCTGAATCCATCGCCATATCGGGCACAAATTCCAGACTCCGGGCTGATATGGAAAAATCCAATATCACTTTGCCCGACCCGGGGAGCGAACCCGAGACCTCAGGACAGTAGTCGTACCGAAATACAAACATGCCACCGAGGCACTACGAATGATGATGATGAAAAAGCAGTATACGTACCGAATTGAGAACCTCATCCTTTTCTGAACATGGTTAAAAACCGTTACGGTTTCTGAAACCCCTGCCACTAACAGTGAGGCGCTAAATTTTAACAAAAGGTTAAAGATTGACTCATAGTTAATTGATATAGTTTTTATACAAACATCTGTCAGTTTGTTTGATGTATGATTTCACTTGACAAGCTGTCAGTAATGGTTTTTACTAAGAAATTATTGATTCAGAGTTTTAAGAATTTACCTATGCATTTGCTCATTTCGAAAGCCGATTTTTAAGGAAAAAATGAAGTAAACAAAGCTATGAGTAATCACTCATTTATCTCGAGAAGACATAATGGCATACGTACATAAGTTCATGCTTATCCCAAAAGTATAGGCAGAGAGAGAGAGAGGGAGAGAGAGAGAGAAGGAGAAAATATTTCATGTGATACATATGGTACTAGGCAATACTATTGCTATATCAGACATAAATTCCAACCCCGAACAATTAATAATTCTTCAAATCTAGAAAACAAATACAAAATAATTGCACGACCTGAGATATGATCCCAGGTCCTCAATGAGACGGATGAAAACTATTTCAATGAGGATATTGATATTAATGATATTATAACTGCATATATGATAAACAAAGGGAATAATAATCTTTTTTCGAAAACAAGATGTAAAAGACATAAAACAGGAATAAAAGTAATGTTTGCTGGAACAGGTTTTAAGTTTTCAAATTGTGTCGCTCTGAAATTGCACTTTAACACAAAGTGACAAGATAGTTATTAATTTGAAAATGAAATGTGAACATTTGCAAAAAACACCAACTCAATTTAAGTTGATACTGTAATAAAAAGGTGCAGTAAAACTTCAAAATAGGTGGTAATTTTAAAACGCAATCATTGCACCTTTTGGAGTTTTACCATTGGAATGAGACTGTAATATTACGTTTGCTGGTGTCACTGAATTTTATTATATTCATTTGCACAGATTAAATGGACCGTGTTGTGCAGAAATGATCCAACCCACATTTTTTATTGATGCCAACATGATCTTAAAGTCTAAGCCATTATAGACCATATTGATGTAAAAAAGAAATGTGGGTTTGATCATTTCTGCACAACACGGTCCAAATGAGAATCTAAAAATAAGTGGAGAGTCTTAAGTCGAAAATATAGGTACGTTGCGTAATTATTATTGGTATATTTTACGATCGAGCGACGATCATATTACCTTATCGACCAACTTCAAAAAGGAGGAGGTCCTCAATTCGTCTGTATTTTTTTTAATGTATGGTATGCGATATCTCCGCCAAATGTGGACCGATTTCCATAAAAGGAGGAGGTCCTCAATTCGTCTGTATTTTTTTTAATGTATGTTATGCGATATCTCCGCCAAATGTGGACCGATTTCCACAAAAGGAGGAGGTCCTCAATTCGTCTGTGTTTTTTTTAATGTATGTAATGCGATATCTCCGCCAAATGTGGACCGATTTCCGACCGATTTCCACAAAAGGAGGAGGTCCCCAAGTCGTCTGTATTTTTTTAATGTATTTAAGATTCTTTTTGTGTTCGATAGAGATTATTCCAAGCAAAACACCAAGTAATCAACCCATAATATTTATTATATTATGATTTGACGTTCATTTGTGTGTGTTTGGCGACACTACTTCCCACGAATTTTGAATCTTACCACTGCTACTGGCTTCCTTTTTCTGTGGATAGAACATTAATAACGCACCGATTTCAAATCCGATCGTGACCAAATTTGGAATTTATTATGGAACCACCCTTGAAATAAGTTATATCGAATACAAGAAGAATTTTGAAAATAACATAACATAACATAACATAAGCTCACGCCTGTATCCCCGAAGGGGTAGGCAGAGGCGCACTAGCGAACTAGAACACCCACATTTCGCCGAGCTTAGTTCCGTCCCAGATGTGATAGGGGGCGAGCCTATCGCCATATCGGGCACAAATTCCAAATTTTGAAAATCGGTCCACCTTTAACGGAGATATGGCGTAACATACATATGTATATAAAAAAGAAAAAAAAAGAAAAGACATTAAAAAGACAGACGAATTGAGGACCATCTCCTTTTTGGAAGTCGGTCGAAATTAACTGCCATGAGGTCCAAACTCGTAAACTGAATAGGTAGAGGCGAGCTCAAAAAACAAAGGCGAAGTAAGTCCCGGTGATTCCGGCACGGTCAGTCTCGCCTTAAAATTAAAATATTTTATAGCCAGTGATTATGATTGATTCGCCGTGAACCCTGGATCCGACGCTCGCCCGACGTGTCGGATATTAATTAACAAACTAATGGGCATAAGAGAAAAAAGATTGTACAAGCGATGACCTATCGTACCGTTAGCATAAATGTTGAACGTTAATTATTTTGCAGTATCAGAATTTTACCTTAAGAAAGCGAGATAATTACGTTTGCTTTAATTATCTATGTAAGATATTATTAGGGTGAGATATTATCAGGCAGGCAGCCGGTCGTAAAAACTAAGCTAAATTCTTTAAAGCATATATAACTAAAAAATAACACTCAATAGAAACACACATAGCACATTGACAGCCTCCGTGGCGCGGCGGGCGAGTAGCCGGCTGTGAAGCGAGAGACCGCGGGTTCGATCCCCGCACCGAGACAAATGTTTGTATGGCCTACAGATATTTGTTTCGGGTCTGGGTGTTGTGAGACCGAAAGTCTCTCGTAGTTCCTGATACCCACGACACAAGACTCGATCTTAGTGTGGGGTCAGGACTATGTATGTGACTGTTGGGTGTTATTTATTTATTTATTACATAGTCCTGACCCCACACTAAGATACGAGTCTTGTGTCGTTGGTATCAAGAACTAAAAGAGACTTTCGGTATCATAACAACCAGATCTAAAATCATATATCAGTGGGCGCACAAACATTTGTCTCGGTGCGGGGATCGAACCCGCGGCTCTGCACAGCCGGCTGCGCCACGGAGGCTGCTTTCTCTAACATTCTTGAAAAAGTGTATTGCGCCGACCTTACTTCAAGGTGGCATAAGGGCAGGTAGTAAGAAATGTTCTCTAATCTACCGCTTTTGAAATACATGCGTGAACTTATGTATCGTTTAGATGTAACCTCAATAACAAAAATAGATTTTTATGCAGACTCTATTTTTCCGTCATAACGGCGCGTTCACATCAAGTTATGACACACGCGTTATCTCATTATGGATCAAAACATGCTCGCGCCGAACAAGTGTGGAGAAACAATACACGCAGTAGGTACCCACCCTTACACTACCATACGCTTGGTAATCTATTACAATAGGAAGTTTGGGTCAACTAAAATGCGTGAGATTGGTGGAGCTATGAGGTTAGGATTTTAAAGTGGTTTAATTTTTAATTTCGGAAGAAAGATTTTAGTGGTGAAGGTATTTTTCTAATCAAAACTATCTACTTCGCTATATGATCTATGCGGTAAGTCTAACATTTGGAGATCTTGGGTTCGATCCCCAGGATGGACAAGAGTTTTTTGTATCAGGGCCCGACAGAGTGACTACACTGCTCCTGATGGTAAGCGTAGTGCAGTCCAAAAAACTAGCGACCACTGACAAACAATGGGTTTGTCAGTGGTCGCCAGAATCATGCCGGCCTATTTATGCTTCTTCACACTCCGAATCCGAAGAGGGAAGAAGCAAATTGAGAGGCTTGCGACAAGACAGGCGGATGACCGATGCAGACACAGGACAAAGGGAATAGAGATACCCCCATACCCGTGCCAATCAACCATCAGGTCATGCCGCAAGCCCCTCGAGAGAACCGGAAGTACACTGGCTGATCCTGGAACGCAAACCATACACGGAGTATGGGTCACTATGACAGGTTTTAGCACCATGTGTACGTACGGTGGTCGCCATCCGGTCGGATACGAATAACCTACCACCAGCACTACTAGTTTAAAAATTAGTAAACAATTAGTGATATTGGATTTTTCCATATCAGCCCGGAGTCTGGAATTTGTGCTCGATATGGCGATAGGCTCGCCCCCTATCACATCTGGGACTGAACTAAGCTCGGCGAAATGTGGGTGTTCTAGTTCGCTAGTGCGCTTCTGCCTACCCCTTCGGGGATACAGGCGTGAGCTTATGTTTGTATGTATGTATGTTGTAAACACTACAACGGAGTCAATTCTAATAACGCTTATAGTAGGTCTGTTGCGCCAACACCTTTTTCGAGTTGGATAAAGGCTGGTGAAAGGATTATTGTCGATACACCCGGTGCCAATTTAAAATTCCTTTTCAACCCAAGGATTTAATGCGAATATTTAACGCTTAACTAATTAATTATTGGCGCTTTAAATCGCAGGGAGTTCATAATACTTTAATTGTGCAATACAGTTGAACACGTTGAAGGTGTAATAATGTTACATGATTGGTATTTTCGACTTTATCTCATTAATAAAGTCATCACGCTACACGAATGCCAGCTCGACTTCATTACCACTGTTTTGAAGATAACTAATGTGACGAGAGAGCTAGCTGTTGTTTCATACCCTGAATAGAATTCCTTCTTCCCTTAACCATACCGAAAACGATGTGTGTTAGGAAGCAAAATATGCTTGTGGGACTCTGGGAATCTCGTATCACCATTGGATAGCATACCATACTATTTTTGAGCAATATTTTTATAGAGCTCAAAAAAGTAGGTGTTTTAGTTCTCTAGTTCGTCTCTGCCTATCCTTTCGGGGATGCAGGCGTGAGTTGTAAAAAGCTTGTTAAAAATAGATGCCTAGAGCTTGTCCATTGAGTTATTTTCAAACACAGGTCCGCGAGCAAGTGTACTACCTACCCAACAACTCGAGCGGCGTGATGAACAAAGCACGCTTTCTGGTTATTATCCGTCGCTTGTTACAACTAGCTTTCGCTCTGTACACGATCAGAGAAGATTTTAGAATATGACAGTATTTTATATCTCAGATATTTTTGTGAAAATAACTACTTTTCGACTTAATTCGTCTGTATTTTTTATGTATGTTACGCGATATCTCCGCCAAATGTGGACCAATTTTTAAGTTTCTTTTTGTGTTGGGTAGAGCTGTGAGTGTTTCAAGAGTGGTCCTATATAAATTTCGGAATCGGATAAGTTTTGAAGTTGATCCGTTAAGTTTTTTCAATTCAGTAACAGTCCAGAGTCTGGAATTTGTGACCAATATGGTGATAAACTCGCCCTCTATCACGCCTGGGAAGAAATTAAGTGCGCCGCTGCCCACCCCTTCGGGGATACAGGTATGTACTTATATTTACGTCTCTACTACATAATTGTAGCACCGCATCCATACTTCATAATAGTTCATCGCCATCCCATATACTTTTGACCTCGCGGTACATTTCGCAAAATCGCGGTTCATCGGGACAATAACATTGTAACTGTACGGTAATTCACGGCATTACCGGTATTTACCGGCATTACCGGTAACTATGGGACTCGGTTTATCAGGCATCGCGGTGAACGATCTCGGAGCTGTTTGAGAATATTTATGGTATTTGCGGTGAAATCTAGGGGTTTTTATGTGTTTTTAGCTTTTATCTTTGGGGAATCTAGTTTATTGATGACCAATAAAGGATTTGGAATGTGTAAGGGCGTTACACGACGAAAGAGATGAGCGTTTGAATTACCATTTGATCTGCTTCGGTTTGGGCAGCGACTATAGAGTAAGAAATGCTATTATTAACTTTAAATGTCTGTTTTTTAAGGCGGTTTCTGCATTTTTGACAATAAATCCTACATTAAAAAAATTGTTCCACCACGCTTAGCGTTACTTACTTTGTCAATTCAGGTGTTTTTCTATCTTCACTGTTCACTCCACTGTAGAGTGAGCACAACAAATTATTTCATGTTACAGAAAGGAACCGACTTAGTTTTTACGATTGGGCGTCTGCCCAAAGTTAGCCCCTCTGTCCCGGTCAAATAACGGTAGGTACAAAAACTCAGTTCAAACTTCTTTCTTTCTACCTTTATCCCACCTTAATGTGGTGGCGCAACACACTTTTCAAGCATCTTGCAGAACGGATTTGGCTACGTTTTTACGACCTGCTGCCTGTATGACTTCAACCCCCTGTGGGGGATCCAGTCCCGGGCAAACTAAATTAGAAATTCGCTTTGCCCGACTTGGGAATCGATCCCATGACCATAGCCCACATTCTGCCACTAGACCAAAGAGGAGAAAACTTAATTTAAACCATACCTATTTAAATAGTGAAGGTATTTTAAAAAAAAATCTCTCGCTTGTGCCAAAATACCCACCCCAGCAAGGAGGCAATATATCTTCACGGCAGTTTTTACGAGGGGCGCCAGCGGTGAGTGGCGTCTCCAATTAACCTCGTATTAGTCTGACACACTAACGATATTTTAAATGAAAACATTTCGTGTGTGTACCGTCAGCATAAACGATTAGTAAAACAAAATGAAAGGATAATGATTTCTTAGGTTTACGTGAATGTTATTCATTGAAATTAAACTATTTTTACGGATTATATCACGATTTGGTTTTAATTTTTTTAATTTTTTATGCCCGACGTTTCGAAAGCTTTGCAGCCTTTGCAGTCTGACCCGTGACCACGAAGGCTGCAAAGCTTTCGAAACGGCGGGCATAAAACCAAGTCGTGATATAATCCGTAAAAATAGTTTAATTTCAAAAAATGAAAGGATATAAATATATATATATATTTATTTATTTTTAGGCGAAATGAAATTCTTAAATTGTGCATTTTATTTTATAAATGTAGGAAAATCAACAGCTTATACCTTTTTTAAGAAGGCTTTTTAAAAGGTTTTCCTAATAGTTCACGTGAATTTGAAATATTAATTAAGGATTTGAACACAGAGTTCACGTCTTTGAGCCTATGCTACTACCAGACCAATGAGCAGTTAGCCATTGTCTTCCGACTTGAAACGAATATTGACACTGATTATTTAGACATGTATTAAAAAAATTACATACTTTTATATCAAAGCTAAGTATTGTAGAGAAATGTAAATCCTTTTTATACGGTAGAGCTATATTTTACCCTTCTACTGTTAACAGAATTCTAAATTCGAATTCACCGCAGCGACCACGAAACACGTACTCGTATCAAAAATAACTCAACTGTAAAAATGTATAAATCTAATTTTTATTCCGACCTTACCTATCAGACGGTATCTCGGAAATTTCAGCTTTGCGAATGGTATTTTTTTGCCACACGCGTCTGATCTCAGCCAATTACTGAACGGGAGGGTTTCCCGTATTAGTGACATGTATCGGCTAGACTGGACGTATAGGGTAAACGGGAGCTTTAAAGTTTAGCACCAGGCATTCATCATCCTTACAGGACGTCAACTGCTGGACATAGGCCTCCCCAAAGTGGACAGATAACCTGACAAAGGTCGCAGGAAGATGTTGGATGCAGGCCGATTCCAACATGTCGGTCTGGAAATCTATAGTGGAGGTCTATGTCCAGGAAGGAATTCGTAAAGTATAATTCTAGCACATCTGGCAATGTAGCATTAAAAACGAAATCACGTCATAGACATAAGTAAAGTACGAATTTCTTTATTGGTTTATGATTACCTAATGGTGGATGCTGTTGCCCGTTGATATTATCAATATGTCATGGTTACAGCCAAGCGGTATATCACGGAAAGGTAAGCATTGTGATGTGGCGAGAGGGCTCTTTATCGCACGAAACGCAACAGCAAGATAAATAAATAAATAAATCTACCCACAATCACACCTAGTCCTGACCCCACAAACCATAACCTGTATCGTGGGTGTCAGAAACTATGAGAGACTTTCAGTCTCACAACACCTAGACCCAAAACAAATATCTGTAGGCCATACAGACATTTGTCTCGGTGCGGGAATCGAACCCGCAGCCTTTCGGTTCCTAGCCGGCTACTCGCCCGCTGCGCCTCGGAGGTTGCCAGACTTATGTTAGTTTTCTATATGATAGTTGTAATAGTGTTAACGGGCCTATTAATGCTATAGGCAATATAGTCTGTAGCTCTATGTAGTATGGCTCTACTACCACTTAAAAGTTTCGTAGTGGGTAGGTGTCAGGAACTACGAGAAACCAAGGATTTCATAACACCGAGATAAAAAAAAATACTAAACTAATAAAATAACTTTGATATGTAGAGATTATATCAAATATCCCATTAGCAGTTTTTTTTATTAGAATTCATTATGGTTGGATTGACCACGGAGGTTCCGTGGCGCAGCGGGTGATTAGTCTGCTGTGAAACATGAGGTCGCTCGGTTCGATTCCAGCACCGAGACAAATGTCTGTGTGGCACACAGATATTTGTTTCGGGTCTGGGTGTTGTGAGACCGAAGTATCTTAGTTCTTCATACCCACGACACAAGACTCGATATTAGTGTGGGGTCAGGACTATGTGTGTGACTGTCGGGTGTATTTATTATTATTTATTATCACAAACAATTTTCCTACGGGGATCGAACACAATGCCCTCGTTTTACTCTGCTACGCGTCCACTGCGCCTTGAAGTATTGACAATACTCAGTGACAAAACTAGTCGAGATTTTTTTTTAAAACCTGTTTTTGCAAAAATGTTTTCAAAAATTACAACTCCAAATGTAAATCTTTCATTCATAAAATTCACTAGATAAGAATCAAATCTTGTGATCAATGGCCCAATGTAAACAACTTAAGTAGTTGCATTACATTCGATTTTCGACAATAGAACCTTTTCATACCCATCTTAATCTCTATAATCTTTGATACAATTGTCACCGCCAGGGTTGCCACGGTTGCCAGATTGAAGAAGATTCATTAAAAAACATAAGTTTTCTCTATGCTGCTGACTGCCTCGGTGGCGTGGTTGTGTTTCGGTACGACTACCGTCCTGAGGTCTCGGGTTCGATCCCCGGGTCGGGCAAAGTGATATTGGATTTTTCCATATCAGCCCGGAGTCTGGAATTTGTGCCCGATATGGCTATGGGCTCGCCCCCTATCACATCTGGGACGTAACTAAGCTCGGCGAAATTTGGGTGTATTGGTTCGCTAGTGCGCCTATGCCTACCCCTTCGGGGATACAGGCGTGAACTTATGTGTGTGTGTGTGTGAAATATTTATTTCGACAAACTATTAAATTAACAATTATGATCTTTCTCTCTTCCTAACTATTCATCCCGTATTGTGGTAGGGTCAGCTTTCTTCACATTTTCATCTACTTCTTATCAATGGCGTCGTGGACGGAAGCATAGCTTACTATCATGACATTCATGTCTCGTCGCAGCACATTCATCAGTAATGTTTTAAGGCCTCAAACAATCATTTATAATGTAAGTTAGAATTGGGTACGGTATTTGATTTTATACACAATTTAAAATAATAAACCCTTCTGTAAAATTTGCATCGAAATTGGTTGAAAAATGAGGCAGTAATTCATATTTTAAATTCTGAAGTGGGGGCATAGTGGAGATACCTTGCTATCCCTTTCAAACGCACGTACCGTTATGGCGTGACGTGATTATACTGATACTTCTCTTTCCTGCAGTTTGAAGGTTACATCAAACTTCAAAAGCTTATAACTTTTTTATTTTTGAGAATATTTCCATATTTCTTTCTGTTATGTATTTGAGACGTCATATAAATTCAATAAAGAAATTGATAATTACCCAATTGAATTTATAAAAAATTTAATGTGCCAACCCTACTATCATTTCAAAGCGCAGTCCTTGAGTAACAGGTGTGCTGTACTATTCCGAAATTAATAGTCTAAGAAGAGTATTTGTCAACTAGCTTATTTTTTTTTCTATTGTACCTACCTCTAGAACTACAATGTTAGTAGTAGTAGTTAGTTATTGTGATATATCGAAGATTTAAATTCAATTAAAAAATCTATAGAAATATTTGAAATAACAGAATCGTCGTTCAATCCGGCTGCCTGCTTTATGTTACAAAACCCACCCTGACCTGAGAATCGAACCCAGGGCCTCCCGGTTCACAGCCCATATACGCTGCACTAGATCAAGGCGACATTCCACCACAGACATCTAAACAAAGCAGCGAATTTAAATTCTAGCACTATTTATAATAAAAAAGCGGAGGACATAACGCAGTAATTTATCATAAAAACCGGTCCGGTTTTTCTCAGCCGGTGCGGCGTCGTGAATTGTAGCGCGTTGTAAACTCAGCTCATATAGCATAAATCTTACGCATTGACCCGGAGATGGAGGTTGTCGTGCTCACCTCTACATTTCACAATGTAAACTTTCGTATTATTATATTCTGAAGCTTGAAGAATGTATGACAGAGAGATTTAATAATATCAGCTCAGCGAGATAAGAGGAAATTAAGATAAAATATTTCATAGGCTTCATCATCATCATCATCCTCAATATCGGCCAGAGGAAGTCAACTACTATACATAGGCCTCCCCGAATGATTTTCAGATCGATCTGTTGAAAGGAGATGTAATAAGTTTATCTAAAACAAAAATAAGTGGTTTAAATAATCAAAACCCAAATCTCGGAGCATATATGTCTCCCTTCAGTCTTTCATACATCGTCATCCACATTTATCCGAACCCGGTAAAGACTTTCCGTCTTTAGTGTTAACTTCTGGACCATTGTAGTTCACCAAAATTCATTTTATATAAATATTCAAAACTATATAATACAGTTTCCAGCTCTTAAACAATCTCACGTGCCCGTCAGTAGGCCTTCCACCAACAACTTTATTCAAAAGTGACGGGCGCAAGATTCCCTTCGCGGTTGAATTTATCGTCTGTACGCCCTTTACACGTTATCCGTACGCAAGCCGGCGGACACCCTGTTTATAGTCTCGATTTACGTGCCAGGTAAAAACGGATTATATTTTTACTCTATGGTTCTTTATTCTATCGAAGTGACGAACACTCCTTTCAGTACTTGTGTATCTTATTTTGTTATGAATTATTTTTAAGAATGGTTCTCCGTGAGTCTCCGTACAAAAGAAGGTAGCTGGGGCCCGGGAGAGAAACAAGTAAGCATCGTCGGTGTCTATAATCATCGGCGGTGGAGATAATTTACCATCAGTAGCCCGAGCACGAAAAACTAATGTAAATGTAAATGTATTCGAGTTCGCTGCGCACTGATGACGTTTGGTTAATATTTCATACAAATTTCATAGACGCGCATCGAGTTCGAATACATTTACGGTTGTCAGAAATTTTCCTGCTCAGGCCGCTGGTGATCTAGCTCCTTGTTTGCCAGTCTCTGATATAAAAATCCCACATAATAATTGTAGTTCCTATGTATTATAATAATAAACTCTGGAACTTCTTTTTTCGGTTTTCTCTTCTTACTTCATCAACTTAAGTTCACGCCTGTATCCTCGTGAGTAGGCAGAGGCGCTCTAGCTAGCTAGAACATCCACCTCTCCGAGCTTATTTTGTTACAGATGTGAATATCACTTTACCTAGCCTGGGAATCGAACCCGAGACCTCAGGTCGATAGTCGACCCGAAATACAAGTAGGCAGTCTACTCCTTCAAACGAGATATAAAAGTTACTATTCGACCGACTTTCAAACCAAAAAGGAGAAGGTCCTAAATGAGTCATTTTTTTATGTATGTTACACGATATCTTCGCCAAATGTGGACCGATTTTCAAAATTCTTTTTGTGTTCGACATACCTTTTTTCAAGGGTGGTCCCATATAAATTTGGTCACGATCGAATTTTTTTTTTTATAGCAGAGATTGGCAAACGAGCAGATGGGTCACCTGATGTTAAGTGATCTCCACCGCCCATAGACACCCAAGACAAAAAAAATCATGGGTGCGTTGCCAACCTAAAAGGAGGGAATGGAAGGGGAGGGAAGGGGATTGGGAAAGGGAGTGGGGAAATGGGCCACCGGAAATTCACTCACCGAACGAAACGCGACAACAAGCTGCCACTTACGTCGGTTTTCTGTGAGACAGTGGTATCTAACCGGTCGAGCCGGCCATCCGTGCTATAGACGTTACTGTCTACAGCGTGGCTCTACCACCTTAAAAATCGGATTTGAAGTCGGTCCGTTAAGTTTTTAAACTTGTGATTATTTCATACAAACCTTTTACAATCAGAATCAACCCCACCCTTAACATTCTAAGAATTAGCCGACCGATCCAAGTTGCAAGAGGTGGCCACTTACCACGCCCCCCATATTATGGGGGTGGTGATAAAATGCAAGGTGCATGTCTGCGAGATTCCTCCGGGATTACGAGAAACGTGTGAATTTCTTACACGGATGTTATTACAAAGTTAGCTTTTATGAGTGGCTAGTCTGCGGTCTAGATTTGAGCTAGGGTTGTGTCTAAAGCCGGTGAGATTTGAAAATATTGCAATAATAATTGTTCGAGGCTTTTCAAATAATCAAATTGTTGATTAATGTTTGTTATGATGGCCACAGAGAAATTCAATAGTTAAACTTGTTGTCTCAATTTGTTTCTTAGTTCATGTTGCCACACTTTCGTTTCGCTTTCTGTTTACAATGCCATTAATTTCAACAAAATCAATAACTATTTTTATGACCGATTTTTCAAAAGCCACATAATTTTCATTAAAGGTATAATTGCGCCACTTTGATTACGTCAAAATTATTCCCAAGACGAAATACCTTTGACCATTCATCCTAATTGTTTTAAAATCAGCCTAATTGTTAAATCCCATATTATTGTTACAGGTAAAATAGCAACGAAAACTTAAAAGGTGAGATCAAATTTTTCAAATAAAAACTTAACGGATCGGCTTCAAATCCGATCGTGACTAAATTTATATGTGACCACCCTTGAAATAACCTCCATCGAACACAAAAATAATTTTGAAAATCGGTCCCCATTTAGCGGAGACATCCCGCAACATACATAAAAAAATACAGACGAACTGAGGACTTTCTCCTTTTTTGAAGTCGGTCAAATACCAAGCGATTTTAAGTAAATCCCGACATCAATTCGAAAGGGGGAATAACTGTAAATATTAGTGGGGCTTATATTTCAAAATGTCAACGGGGCGGAGGACAAATTTGTAAGAAAGCTTAGTTGTGTAAATCTTCAATTCATTTTTGTTAATTACACCCCGTTAATTTTTCTTTGGGGAGGGTGCTGAGCAATTCGATGATATTTTAAGAATCGTTGAGACTATGATAGATGGTGTTAATTAGTTTTTGGCAGTTGGTGTTTGACTCAATAATAGTGACTGAAGACCTGCATATGATGTACAACTACTATACGGGACTAAATTAAAACTAAGTACGCAAGTCTTATCTTCATACAAATCATATTTTTCTCATCAAACTTCAGTAAGAGAGAAAACAATCTTTATTTATCATATTTACCAAAACAATATGTCCAATATGTTATAGAGTTGATTGACTAGACCACTAATCCTTTTTCAGACCTGTGTGATACATGAATGAATTGAAATTACAAAGTACTATAATTGTTATGATAGTCAATGGTGCTGAGTATCTTGAGGCATATAATATTAACCCACATTGTAATAGAAACACGTTTGGGATAGTAGTAACGAATTAATAGGAAAATAACCTAAATATAATTAACAATAATACAACGCGAAATCCTCGTCGCCTCCTTGATCTATTGGCAGCACATATGGGCTGTGGACACGGAGGTCGTGGGTTCGATTCCCAGGTCCGGCAAAGCGAATCTTCTAATTTAGTTTACCCGGGACTGGATCGCTCAGAGGGGGTTGACGTCAGGAAGGCAGCTGGTCGTAAAAACATAGCCAAATCCTTTCGGCAACATGCTTGAAAAAGTGTGGTGCGCCGACCCCACATTAAGGTGGGATAACGGAAGCGAGAAAAAAAAAGAGAACGCGAAATCTTTGTGATTTTTACTTTTAATTTTCCCCCAGTCAAGACGAAACCTCTCAATGAGCTGTTGGATATTCTGTCTAGCCAACATTAAAAGCTTCAAGTATTGTATAAATACAGATGAGTGAATATTCGATGGCAAAGAAGCGAATCAACAGACAGAAACCGGTAGATATTAAAAGAAAACTAAAATCCATCCTACTAATTTCCTGAACTCTCAAAAAATCTTTTATTCAGATCTCAACAGAAGCATGTCCTCAGACATTCACTGTAGACTGATGTGCGGCTTTGAAAATCGCGGTTAAATCTCTTAATGAATATTTACGGCCGATTTAAAAAAAAATGGAGAAGGTCATAATGATTTCTTAGGCTTACGCGAATGTTATTAATTGAAATAAAACTATTTTTACGGATTCTAACACGATTTGGTTTTAATTTTTATGCCCGACGTTTCGAAAGCTTTGCAGCCTTCGTGGTCATGGGCCATGGAGAAGGTCGTTAATTCGTCTGTATTTTCTTTTCACCCGACTTCAAAAAAGATAATGTTCTCAATTCGTCATTTTTTATGTGTTATGTGATATTTCCGTCAAATGTGGACCAATTTTCAGGATTCAGTCCGGTCAAGATCAAATCAATTTGGTCCAAAGAATTTTATGTATTTACTAGACAAGCTGTTTCGAAGTAAAATTGTGGCACATGACGGCGAGTGTTTGACGTTTCACGGCTAAGGAAAAGAGCAGATTTCTATAGTGAGTTGAGGTCCATTAACAGAGACTTAGTGTATATATAGAAGTCTTTGACTTCGTCACGATCGGATACATTTTGAAGTCGGTCCGTTATAAATGACCTGTATAGGCGAGTACCTACTAGCATACTAGGACTATGAACCTAGTTGTGGGGTTTAACCAAAAGCTGAGCAAAAACAAATTTGGATGAGATTCTCAATCCAATAAATAAATTATTTTCCCCATAAAACTTGAGATCAATCTTATACAGAAATTTCGACGGATATCTTTCAGACGAATCAGCTTCAAACTATGTAAAATATTTTTGAATTATAATATCATAGCAGACTCTTGCCTTAGCACTAATGAAAGGTGTAAATACGTTCCATTACATGCATTTAAATGAATCCATTTACTCGATAGTACGAGCTCAGTTAAAAGTAAATTGAAATATTACATGTAAGTTCATGTTGATTACGACCGAAACTGCTGGAAATTGCTAGATATTTATATAGCATATCTTTATTACCTAGTTAAGAGGCAATAAAATGTTTCTAAGTACTCCAATCTATACCTAGAAAGTTGTGTTTGTACGATTTACACCAGTTACCGAGCAACGGAGGCGAAGAGCCTTGTAGTATAGTTGGTAGCACGCACTTTTACCACGTATATTCTGGATACTTCCTTAACTCTAGCATTTCATTAGGCTGCAAAATTTACTTCATTTCTAGGTCTAGAAGAGGTGAAAGTTTCTAGACTTTTATGATATAATCTCTATAGATCTACATCCGCTAGATCAATAGTTGTATGTCATTTGACAGGGACGAATGATGGAATTATTTAGCAAAGTGTTGGTGATTCGATGGTGAAATGTGTCATCATCATCATCAGGCATAAGACGTCCACCGCTGAAAATAGGCCTCCCATTAAATATGATGATCATTTATTTTAACAGTATTCACAGGTCCACTCGTATTCATAGGTAGTTACACTAGTATTCATGGATATATAGGTTTCCCGGCACTGTTGCTGGTATGTGGTTACTGGTATTGTCTATGAACATCATTCACATCAGTGGCAATTTCAAACTTACATAATATGCCTAACCATGGCATACTCTTTTTATATTTTATACGGTAAATGTGATAGTGTTATTAACTCCTAAATCTACATCATTTAATTAAATTTCTTCCACGACTGTTTATTCTTGACTTTAAAAACTCATAACGCTGGTTCTAAAGCCCTCTTGTAACACAATATACCCGAGCGATACGAAAGGCAGATTCTGAGCCCTTCACTTATTGTTCGCGCAGACAATGCTCCGGCGGTCAGCTAGTCACCCAGTCAGCCAGCCAGTCAGTTGACTCCCGCCACACTGTCCTCTGCATATGTAGATATACTTATATACTGAATATTCCTGCATCCTTAAGGATTGTTGCGCCTGGGTGTATGTAATATTTTAGGGGTCTTCATTTTATAGTGCAGTTGTATGAACGATCCTTATTTATTGAATCAGACCGGACAATACGAACGTGGTCTACAATTTAGATTTATTGATTTGAAAAGACATTTAAAGAATTAAGTAGGAAATTGTGATTGAGGAAGGGAGTGCGGGTTTGTAAAACTCGCTCACCTACTGAAACGTAACAATGATGGCTGAGTCAATTCCTTCTGTAAACATAACTATTGATAACGTGGTTCTAACAATCAAAATTCTGAAAATGCTGACTAGAATAGTCACGGTATTTAACACTTAAGAACGGTGAGAACAAATAGCATACCTAAGATATGTATGTTTTTAAAAGCTTTTCTGTTACTAAGACGATTTTACTAACTTTCATAACCATTTTTCATCTCAATTTAGACCTGGGGAGATAGTCAATTTTTAGTTAATTCACAAGGATTTAATCATTAGACCTAACTAATAACATGTTTTATAGGCCTGAAACAATGTAGAAGAAACTTCTATAGGCCCAGTACATCAGGAATTTTCAAATCTTGTAGCCGGCACAGATGTCGTCAAATTGATTGCGTCCTTAACGCAACGTCCTCATTAGAAGCGCTCCGTAGCTTTTTATGACAGACTCATTAAACGTACACCTATTCGCCGACGGTAAGGCTTTTTTTCGGACGAATTTTATAAAGCGACAAATTAGGAAAATGCGTAGTGTGATATACTCGTTTCTTGTTGGGGTTCCGTGGAATCTAAAACTTCTTTCATATTGTTATATTATTCAATTGTCTTCCTACTCCTATGAGAAATAGGCATGAGTTTATATATATCCTTACTCGTTCCATTTAGCTAATTATAAAGCTTGTTGAATCACAATAAACCTGAACGACACAATGAAACTACTAAGATTTTCTTCGATCGCTTCTAAATATCTGAGACAGCTATTTTGAAGCAAATGCTATCATGACTAAACTATCTAAATCAAAAAGTGATGTTGCAACTGAGCCTTACTCTAAATACAAATAAGATATATTACAGTTTGTGACAGTTACAAATGGTGTTACTTAAATCGACGATGTTTTAGATAAAACACTAGTAACGTGTTTTGTAACAGCCACACTCTTTGTTATCGTAAAGGCGAAGTTTGAAACAATCGTTACAATTAAAGAAAAAGAGGCTAAGAACCCAATTTATACATGTCATGATTAGACCAAATGTATTTTGAACCTTAGAAACTCTGAAGTGCTTGTAGGTCATGTAGATAGTCCATCACTCTGGTTTATTCAAGATTTATAGGCCACTTCATCAGTCCAGGTAAATTAATGTCTAAAGTTTTTCAAACGCTTAATTTTTTTCTGTTTTCGCCTATGACAATAGATATCACAGTGAAATGATAGCACAGGATACCTAATACTACTACGTAAAAATTATATTTGGCTATTTTCATCTTACTTATTAAATGTTTCATCCGTCTATAGTCAGTCATATTTAATACACTATTTATCATTCTTTCTTTTGCTGTATACGAAAGATCTATCGAAATTTCGGTTACAATATTACGGAACCCAAAAAAGCAAGTTCCCAGGGTCCGCACGCCGTCGTCTCCGCGGCCAAGTAGAAAATGTATTTTGTATTTCGTTTTTGGTTAATTAGTTTAGGAGCGTACCGGGGTCACCTTTACTGAATTATTTTTGTTTGTTTGACTATATTATAAGGACGGGAAATTTCATTGTTTGTTGCCTAATTTGATTATGTTTGAATTCAAAAATGTAGGCGCGCTGATGAATTTGCGTCGACAGCTGGCTGAACTTCACGGAATATTTTTTGCCCTTTTAACAGTTTATTGCTGACGATTTGAATAGAATTAAGTATTTTTGTTTGGTAAGATTTTGTACGTTTCAGAAGAAAGATCTTAAGAGACAAGAGATCTTATGGTACTAAATTATGACTGTGACGTAAAGTAGAGGATCTACTTCATATTTAAAACGTTGTTTGGTTTCAGTTACAATTATAATACCACCATATCCACGAAATATTCTATCTAAATAGTAAGGTCATCTTATAATTCTCTGTATGATCTGATGAATTGTTTTCTCACGACCATAACCTCCGGACCATAATTTCTGGTGGTCCAATTCCCCCCTGCCTTTCCTTATCCCTATTTCCCATCCTTTAGGTAAGTAATGCACCCATGATTCTTTTTGTAGCTTGACACATAGGCGGTGAAGATCACTTACCAACAGGTTCCTCATCTACTCGTTTGCCAGTCTCTGCTAAAATAACCTCTGGTAAATCTCTAGCATAAGCACCACTTACTGCACCTTTGTGTAACTTAACACTAAACCAATTACGTAAACCAAAACCGAATGACTGATTTACGTGACTTACAGCAAGAAACGTGAGTAAGCCACAAGAAGGTGCCATAAAAGTGACACACCAATTGTGTGCTTGTGATACATCAATTAGTTTTACGGCAGCAGTAAAGGAGCTTACCCTAATAGGTGAGGAAAGCGCTGCACCGGAACGCGAGCTGTTAATTTTATAAAAGACGATGTAAATTCGAATATCAACAGTGCTCTACGAAAGTGTTTTTACCCTGATGAAATTACAGAAATAGTTTTGAAATACTGTAGAGTGATTTACATCAAGAGGTTAATAAGAAAGCTTTCATTTAGTAAAGAAGAGATGTTAATTCATTCATTTTTTAAAGGAGAGATATTAATCTACCAAGAAGCTGAAGCTCTGAAAGATGACAAAACGATAAAATATATTGAGAGTAAATGTCAAGAGACATCACTTGAAATAGTTATGTTAAGTTCAAAGAAACTGCATAACAAAAGCTGAAATGATTCGTTATCATATTGTCAGGTTTGTCTTCTGCATTATGGCACAAGGCCGTAAGACCAGCTACTCCGACATAACCGTTACGTCTTCCCCAAGGCGTCGCGGCGGTAGTAAAACACTTTACCCCGCGATTATAGGGTCCACATAGTACAGTATGCCAGACCAAGTAGACCAAAATTTTGTTGAAGACAAAACAAGAACACAAAATGAAGCTTTAAATCTAAATTCAGACTTGAATATTGCTCTTGAGCTGGCCTAAGTACTATATATCGAAAAATGCAAATGATTATTCGATAAATGAAAAAATGATCCTTGTCCCCTGGACGAACGATACGAAGAAAAGAGGCCATAACCCATGAGTTTGTTTCGGAATTTCTTCTCAGGGATAGCCACAAAATGCCGACGCCATTATTACTTTATTAGTATCCTAAAATCAATATATACTCGTAATTGACATGTGAAAGTGGTATAAAATATCCTATTTGCAGAATAAATGATTTGAATTTGAATTTGAAAAAAGACAAATAATCATATCCACTTACGCTGACGAGTGTACGTCTGTATAAGATTTATTCCATGCTTACCAACAAAGGGTCCATCAAACTGCATGTCATTCGTTAAACCCAACTTGTTAGCGACTCTCAAATTAATATTTCAACTTTTATTGTCGTACATATTTGTGTTTAACATACGAATAAAAGAGTTTACGACGCACTTCACCAAATGCTGTTTAATGATATGAAAAAACTTTAATCCATACGCGAGATGGGTTGATTTAATCCGTTTATTTTTATGGAAATCAAGTTTACGTCTTGTGTGTTTATGACTTATGTTTCATATCTCCGTTTATTTACGATAGATTTCGATTCAATTTCTTTTGAATATTTATTATTTACTGATATTTGTTAAGGATTTGCCTCGGTGGCGTGGTTGTATTTCGGTACGACTTCCGTCCTGAGGTCGCGGGTTCGATCCCCGGGTCGGGCAAAGTGATATTGGGTTTTTTCCATATCAGCGTGGAGTCTGGAATTTGTGCCCAATATGGCGATAGGCTCGCCCCCTATCATATCTGGGACGGAACTAAACTCGGCGAAATATGGGTGTACTACTTCGCTAGTGCTCATATGCCTACCCCTTCGGGGATACAGGCGTGAGCTTATGTTACGTTATGTTATTTAGTGATATTTGTGAAGAATTCGTGTAAAACGTCCTGACACTCACGTTGAGTGGGAGAGCCTCGCTGTGTCAGTCATGTCTACACACGAATGTGTCGGCTCGACCAGTTCGATACCACTGTCTTATAAAAAGAGACGTGACATTGACAGCTTGCTGTTGCGTTTCGGTCGGTGATTGAAATTTTCCAAAAACCCTGCCACCTTCCAAATCTCACTTTCTTTCCTTTAAGTTTGTTTGCACCATTTTTTATTTAAGTATAACGGTCCATGGACGGTGGATATCATTGACCATAAGGTGACCCACTCAACGTTTACCAGACCCTTCTCTTAAAATCAGCCCTTATTGATATTAATTTAGGTGTTTCAAATAGTATTTACATTTTTATCTGAAGCAATTTTGCCTACACTGGCCAAGTCTTTCTTGTGTGAAAATAATTCACGAACCACATTAAAGAGTTCATCACTACCAATTAATATTCAAAAGTAAACAAAGGCACCTGACGTACATCAAAATCACGATTCATTCGATACCATAAATCGAGTTGAACGATAATCGAAACTTAAATAATGTAGTGCAGATTTGAACACCTGTCCGGACTCCGGCAGCAACCGCTTTAAAACTACATAACTCAATTAAAACGATTGGTACATCCATCGTTTTGTTTACTGCCATACCGTGTTAAATAATTATACTGTGTCAATTTTTAATCCTGTCCGTTTAAATTCCGCTGTGGATGGCCGCAGGTCGATTGTAATCCCTAGTCGGGTGGTGGGGTAAGGTGTAGGAGATTGCGTTTTGTTGAACTATTATTGAATGTAAAGAAAAGATCAACAAAAGTTTATGTTACCACAGTTCAAAACGGGTGTAACGTAATTAAAGAAAAACTTAAATGGCAATACATAAACAACAGCTGTCTATTAGAATTTCATGAGCTAAAATTACGCTAGTGGCTAAGTAAATTAAAAAGTAAATTAATTAAAGAGGTAGAACAACATTACTACAGATCCATGTTTTTGATAACTTAAATCCGTTTGGGGAATGGAGACATCTCTGTAACAAGAAACCGTAAGTTCAATTCCAGCATTTAACTGGCATGGCGGAGCAACTTTCACACCATTCTGTTCAATTATTTATGGTATTGAAGACCACAGAAAGTAAATATCCTGGTCCTCTACCAGTCATACTTGAGCAAAGGTTATAATCAAAATCGTGGTATTTAACTACCTAACTGCTAGTCAGTTATATTTTGGTTGTTATATCGCTGTACGCGCTGTCGCTGTTGTTATGTGACTGCCTCGGTGGCGTAGTTGTATTTCGGTATGACTACCGTCCTGAGGTCTCGGTTTCGATCCCCGGGTCGGGCAAAGTGATATTGCATTTTTCCATATCAGCCCGGAGTCTGGAATTTGTGCCCGATATGACGATAGGCTCGCCCCCTATCACATCTGGGATGGAACTAAGCTCGGCGAATTGTGGGTATTCTTGTTGGCTAGTGCACCTCTGCCTACCCCTTCGGGGATACAGGCGTGAGCTTATGTTATGTTATGTCGTTGTACATCGCTTTTGCTCACTTCTTGCGTCAAACGAAATGGCAGCCATAATAGGCCTCTGGTCAATAGACGCCGTGATGGGTGTTTAATATGACCACGATGTTTACAATGCCGGCATTATAACTGCAATAATCACTTTATTGCGAAATCCAAAAATCTGCAAAATCCATGCACTGCCCGACAAGTATTAATTGTTATTGCGAACGTGCAGATTAAATTGTAAAATGTAGTTTTTATTGTGGAAATTGTTGGGAAATGGAATTCGATGGCATTTTATTCACAGAATTTTATAGTTTTAATAGTTACAATGGGACTTACTTATAAAAACAGTTTAACTGAGTAAATGGTAAAGAATAGTCCGTCCCTTTTATTTTTAAACAATGTGACACAAGGAAAAAAGTTACAGACTATTCCTAGCCATTTGCTCAGCTTAATTGTTATACGTAAGGCCCAATGTTGCTAATTAGCGAAATGCGATAAACAGCCTCCGTGGCGCAGCAGGCGAGTAGCTGGCTGTGAAACGTGAGGTCGCGGGTTCGATTCCCGCAGCGAGACAAATGTCAGTGTGGCTCACAGATACTTGTTTCGGGTCTGGGTGTTTGAGACCGAAAGTCTCTCGTAGTTCCTGATACCCAGAACAGACTCGATCTTAGTGTGAGGTTAGGACCATGTGTGTGACTGTTGGGTCTATTTATTTATTAAAACTTCATACAAATGAATTATTTGACGAAAAGCATTAAATATTGCCTACTTTACTACCTGCATCTCTACGGTTTCTATAATCCGATTGCTAATTAAATGGAGTAAACTAACAGATCCAAATGTCACTTTCCAAAATAATGTTGCTTACTTTCAAAACATAGTGATTGATCTAGTTAAATTTTTATAATTCAAAGAAACAATAACTCAGTACTAACTTGCAAAATTAGAATTTTATTGCGTATTTTTAGACATTTCAGCTTAACCCTTCGACTGAATGTCTGTGTATATAATTTTGCGTAAATAATAACAACAGATACGCGAAATTATAACAATGAAAATTACAAATATAACTTTTATTATTTGAGAATAATATCGTTCGGCAAATTCATAGCTTTTGTAAGTTTTGTTTATAAAGAACCATGACTATCATTCCAGTAGACGTGCCAAAACCTAGCAAGCAGTAATTTACTATGACTATAATTCAGTAGACATGCAGTACTAATCACACATTAGGCAGGAATTACGACTTTCAGTTGGACTATAGAAAATGTAAGAATAAAATGGTTCAATTGAAATGTTTAAATGATCTTGATCTTTTTACCGCAGTACTATTTAAATTTCATGAAAAAGTGGCAACATTCCAAATGTCAGTTTACTCCGTTTAATTAACAATCCTACTATAGTCTGTGACCACCCATCCCATGGCAAGTCGTTAAGATAGTATGTCTTTTATCAAATCAATCCAAATAGAACAATATAACATGCCCTTTAAAATAAAGACCCTCACACATGAGCTGATAAATCAACACATTTTTTGTACTTCAGATTCTTTTTGTTATTTAATTATCTGTGACCGATGATACAACTTTGAATTGCTTTGTGGGTTACCAGCAAGCGATCAGACTGTCTTACAGCCTTATTCACCCTTGTGATAGGGGTCAATTTTGAAAAAATGATTTTTAATTGCGTAAGGCTGGGGTGACGCGATAAAATCTAGTTTTTTCCTTTTTTATTGAAATGCACGTAATTATCGGTCTCGTGTCGTTTCGGCGTTTTATAACACGGCCATTGTGTCATGTTAAGGTAATTTTGAGGGGGTGGGAATTAAATGTGACGGCTCTATCGTACCATTGATGTGTGAGGTGCAATATTAGGATTTTTTGTGGTCGATTTAAACAAGAAAGTGGGTCATTAGATTGAAGGGTAAAAGGATTTTATAAATCTTTATCAGAGACCAGCGTCCCTGACGTCATACCTAATATAACTCTTTATATTTTTTATGCAAATAAGATAAGTAGGTATCATAGTTTTTTTATAGTAGAGTCTGATCTCGTAGTCGCCTCCTTGCTCTAGTGGCAGCATATATGAACTGTGGACTGGGAGGTTTTGGGTTCGATTCCCAGGTCGGGCAAAGCGAATTTTCTAATTTAGTTTGCCCGGGACTGGATCTGAGGGGGTTGACGTCAGGCAGGCAGCCGATCGTAAAAACTAAGCCAAAAATGTTCCGCAACATGCTTGAAAAAGTGTGTTGCGCCGACCCCACATTAAGGTGGGATAAGGGCAGGTAGAAAGAAAGAGTAGTAGTTTGTTTTTATATTTTAGAAAGAAAGAGTTTGGAAAGTAGTCTCGTCCACTAAAAAGTGGTTCACCGCATATAAAGTGACCGCCATGGACACTCATTATATCAAAACTTTCAGAAGAATAATGGAAGGGTTATTGCTCTTAAGGGGAATAAATAAGGATCTGAAGGGTAGGGGGTGTTTAGGTCTCGGGAACTTTTACTTATTGTTGAAAATGCAACACCAGCTAACATGTCAGCTGTGAGATAGTAGCAATAACCTAGTTCATTCATACTTTAAGCAAAATAGCTCATCCATAAGAGTTAACTGTAAGGCTAATCTGTTGAATTTACGAAATCGTATGAAATCTATGAAAATCTTTATCTATTATCTTATAAAAATTAATGAAATCCATTTTGAATTTTGATGAGGAATTGACTGCTTCGGTAGCGTACTGGTATTACGGTACTATCCTGAGGTCTCGGGTTCGATCTCCGGGTGGGGAAAGTGGTTGTGAATTTTTTAGTATCAGCCCGGAGTATGGAATTTAATTTGTGCCTGAAATGGCGATAGGCTCGCCCCCTATCACATCTGGGACGTAAAAGAAGACGTCGAAATGTGGGTGATCTAGTTCACCTCTGCCTATCCCTTCGGGGATACAGGTGTGAGTCTATGTATGTGTATGTATCCATTTTGAATTTGAATCCAAACGTTATTGGCGGAATATTGTCAGGTTATACAATTGAAAAAACACAATGGAATGTGTCCAACAAGTAGGAAATAATGGAGATTTGGAAACTACAGATTTATAGACAACATTCCAGTGACTAGACCAAATAAAAAGCAACGAGATGAGTCGAGGATCGAACCCACTGACGCGCGGTCCACTTCAAGATGAGGGGCCTTGTCCAGCGGACTGCATGAGGCTGTATGTTGATAATTGCATCAACTTCCAATTTACGTGAATTTTTATTAGAGTAAGTTATGATCACCCGGGCCGGGCAAAGTGATATTTAATTTTTCAGTATCAGCCCGGAGTCTGCAATATGTGCCTGATATGGCGATAGGCTCGCTCCCTATCACATCTGGGACGGTACTAAGCTCAGCGAAATGTGGGTGTTTTAGTTCCCTAGCGCGCCTCTGCTTATACCATCGGGGATACAGGATGAGCATTTTAAGCGACTATTGCTACTTTGGCGGTTCGTGGTCTCCGCACGAGAAGGATTCTAACCCAGGAAGTCACTGGATGCAGGCCGCTTCCAACAGGTTGATCTGGAAATCTTCGGGAGAGGCTTAGGTCTAGCAGTGGACGTCCTGTGGCTGATGATGATGATGATGGTAATGATGATGATGATGATTGCTCCTTTAAATTGTCACCTAAATTATATTTTGCATACATACATATCACGGCTGTACCCCACAGGGGTAAGTAAAGCCTACTTTAGCTTCATCTACTTTCATCAATCTTGTTTATTAGTAGGTAAATTTTTTTTTTACATTCCATCTTTACCTTCAGAATTTATTTTAGCACCTACTCACCAATTCTCTCCTATTACAATAGCTTGGTCGGTTAAACGATATAGCATATCATAATTTCTAAGATATACTGGGTTTCCCCTGATTTAAATAATTAGACTCCAAGAAATTCATTCAAATCTGCGCTACAGCAAACTTCTCTCATAGAGCCCGGATTAAAAACAAAAAGTAAACATCAATTATGTCCAATTACGTGAAAAATAATGGGAGGGTACGTAGCAATCTGCGATCTAAGATTTATAAGATATTAAATACATGTGGGCTCAATTAAAAATCGTTTTTAGTTTAAAAAGTCCATCGCTACGATACAAGACCGCGTGTTGTGCGCCCGCGCTCGTGTGAAGTGGCTTTATGTTAAGGAGATGGGTATTTTTTATAATGTCTATGCTCAATATATTTTGTTTATTTTATTGCAAAGACAGATAACCGATCATGTTTTATCTGGACTTAATGATCGTCTCGTCCAATAGGCACTGACGATGCCAAAATAATTATGGGTGCGTTACCAAACTTAAATGAAGGGAATAGTGATTGTGAATTTGGGGGGAGGGGGGTTAGTAATATCCTATAAATAAAGAAGTTTGAAACTTCACTGGGTATTGCTTCTCATCCCACTCCACTGTAAGATTATCGCAATACACTTTTGTCAACTATGTTGCAGCTAGGATTCCACTTTAGTTCTTACAACCGGCTGTCTGATTTATCCTTGAATACTAAAATGCTACTTATGTCTTACTCACAGCTACTTACATACATACATTGATTTATGCGAAACAACTTTGCCTGCAGGCGACCTCAAACGACATAACAAGACCTAAATTTTTGAGTTGCGTTTCAGTATTCGGGGGTAAATATTACATTTTAAATATAGTTCGATCAGACAGATCAACGATTGCCTTAACATTAACTGCTTTCTTGATCTCTTTCCAGAATCAAATCCACATCACTAGAAATACAAAACTGAAATAACGTGTCAGCAATTCAGCAACTACCCTTCTTCTTCTTCTTCTTGCTTTGGCGCTACAACCCAGTGTGAGCTTTGGCCTCCTCCACGAGTTGTCTCCATCGATCTCTATTTTGTTCATTTCCAATTGGTCTTCTTTCTGAAAGTAGCCAGGTCTTCTTCGATACAGTCTTTCCAGCGCTTCTTGGGTCTACCACGAGGTCTTTTTTGCTGGGGTATCCAGTTTGTAATAACTTTGGTGGCTCTAGAGTCAAGCATTTTTCCATATGTCCCACCCAGCATAATCTTTACGCCTTACAGAATCGAAAAATGCGGTACAACGCACTCTCTCTTATCGGCCCGACCTGTGGCCCACAGTAACTGCCTCACAAACTGTATTTTACAGTGACAAGTTTAAAACATCAATTCTAATAAAATGCAAATATAATAAATGACATACAAATCATTCAGTAATAAATAATCACCAACTTCCCCTTAACATTAACAGACGCTAATTAACTATGACGTGGCATTAGTTAACCACTCTCCGTCTCGCTCTTCAACATAGCTAGGAAAGAGACAGATCTATTTAAAATGGATAGCTTCCTTTTTTAGCATGAGCCGTGATTTAAAAGTGCTGTTTCGTGACAAAATTAGATCAATTATGTTAACCGTAGTCTTAAGATTCCATCGGATAGGAAATCGAGTTTTCTTTCAAATCCTATTGTATTTATAGTGGTTTCTAGTTCGTGGATTAAGGATTCCGTGGATATATGTGGTTCCCGCGTTTTGTTTATTCAAATGTTAAACAATTTCTCAAAATCTTCTTTTTGTGTTAAGAGCACTATGAAAATAAGAACGGTGCTATTCGCTCTTTGTTATTTAATACTTTTTTCTTTCGACCTGCCCTTATCCCACCATAATGTGGGGTCAAAGCAACACACACAACACACTTTTAAGCATGTTGCAGAAAGGATTTGGCTTAGTTTTTATGATCGCCTGCCTGACGTCTAACGTCTGGGGGATCTTTGTTATTTAATACTGTTGGAGAAATATTTATTTATTATTTTGTCTCAATTGGAGTCTAAATTAATTGTATTTATTAGAAAAATATTCACATGGAAACTAATGTTTATGCGACTAGCGTAATCAACTAGCGTAAATAACCTTCTAAAGAATAGAAAAAAAACAATCAAAAATTTTCAGGAAACTAAACCAAGGTGTGAATTTCAAAATCGAATCCACATCCTTAAATCAACATAAACCCCAACTTAAATCAACTGTTCAGCATTACCAAAAATGCGCTCAAACTGCGCACTGGTGCACCAACTTTGTGAGTAATTCGGGTGAACTCCTGTGATCCCGGCCAGCGGAGTATTCCCAGAGGCCGCAATGCGGCGCCAGACTTGCACAACTCTGGATTGTGTGCAAAAAAATCTGCGAAATTAGCGAGTGCTGTATTTGTATCATGTCACTGTAATTTGAATAATTTACCTCGGGAGTAAATATATTCAGATACAGAAACGCAACTTAAACACTTAAGATCTTTTCTTTTGAGGCCGCATTATCTGTCAAAATTGTATGAAGAAAGATAATGTGAGCAGCACTTAAAGTTGTGTAGCGTTTCAGTATTCGATAGTTAGGCTTAAAATTACAAAATAGCTAGACACGATAAATATGTGGCGTATATAGATAAGGACAGAAAGAGTAAGCTGTCAAGCAGAAAACAATTGAGTATTATTGAGTATGACATTAAAGCCCGGTTTCAAATGCAATCAGCTTCTTCTTCTTCTAAAAAACAAAATGGCTCCACCGCGTTCAATGACTAAAGAAAAAATAAGAGGACTATGCACACACATAATATAAGCTCACGCCTGTATCTCCGAAGGGGTAGGCAGAGGCGCACTAGCGAACTAGAACACCCACATTTCGTCGAGCGTAGTTCCGTCCCAGATGTGATAGGGGGCGAGCCTATCGCCATATCGGGCACAAATTCCAGACTCCGGGCTGATATGGAAAAATCCAATATCACTTTGCCCGACCCGGGGATCGAACCCGAGACCTCAGAACCGTAGTCGTACCGAAATACTACCACGCCACCGAGGCAGTCCGAGGCAGGACCATGCATTACTACGAAAGATACGTGTTTACTATGTAGCCGGTTCTACCGTTTTAGTTTCGCAATCTATTTACATGTAAGATGTCACAGTGTCATAAGAATGGAATAACGTATAAATACTTATTGATTTTATTGTAAATACGGTGTTTTATTTACAATAATACTAATTTCGGAGTATGAAGATGTTGAACTGTTATTTAATAGGATATTTCTTTTGCAAAGTCGCAATTTTTGTTTCGTTTCATACATTAGGAATGCTTTAACTTTTCGTAGATGCCTTGTCCTATATCTTCTTTTATCTAAGACCGCGTTGCAGTGATTTTGCCGATATCAGTACATAGCATGAATATTTAATAAACAAAGCTTTGATTTTAACGTCACTCTTAAAGCAATATTGTATTATGAAACCGAAAGAGTTGCTGACGCATTATAATGGACGGTAATCTAAAAATTCTGACGAAATCACATTAAGACCCACTTTCTTAAGTCCAAGATCGTAGAATTTACACTGTGACCTATTTACATAGTGTTGCAGAAAAAGTTGAAGAAATATTTATTTCCCGCTCAAAATACTCAGTAGTTTCGTAACAGAAATCTTATACCGCATAAAAACATATTTTATTTTAATAACTACATTTCATAATGTTTTCAAAGGAAAAATTGGGTTACACGGAAATCGTTTGCAGTCCATTTGTGAAAGTTTTATTTAACTTTTAATATAATGACATATTAGTAGTATTTTATGCTTCAATTAGCGGCATAATTGAAATATTTTAAGATTGATCGCTCCTGTAAATTAAGGCAGATTTGACTTCTGCGGTATTATCGACAGACTTCCAAAAAGGAGGAGGTCCACAATTCGTCTGTATTTTTTTTATATGTATGTTACGAAATATCTCCGCGGAATGTGGACCGATTTTCAAAATTATTTTTGTGTTCGATAGAGCTTATTTCAAGGGTGGTCTCATATAAATTTAGTCACGATCGGGTTTGAAGTCGGTCAGTTAAGTTTTTAAAATTGTGATTATTTTATGAGCAATGTATGTATTAATAGCATTACATGTCTCATCATGAACGTAAAGCTTACTGCATGTAGTTATAGTCTCACTAACTGCGACAATAATATGAAGAGTGAATTTAAAATACTAGTATTTTTGCATTGGACTTTATTTGTCTTGTTATGTTTGAACACTTATATGCTTTATTTCTACATGACTTCCAGCTTATTATGAACATTTACTACAGTTACTTTTTTGGCTTTTTCTCTCTGAGTTCGGTGTATCCATAGACTTGCTCCCTTTCTTGTGAATGGACGAAAATAAGCTCAGCTAAACGTCAGCGCTCTGGTTCATTGACGACTACCCCTTTAGAGATACAGCCGTGAGCCTACGAAGAATAAATAGTTCATTAATTAACTTCAACCAAGTTTTTGTCAACACAAAATCAACAAATGTGGCGTGTTACATAACAGCTCACGCCTGTATGCCCGAAGGGGTACGCAGAGACGCACCAGCAAACTAGAAATACCCACATCTAGCCGAGCTTAGTTCCGTCCCAGATGTGATAGGGGGCGAATCTATCACCATATCGAGCACTAATTAGATTCTGGGCTGATATGAAAAAATCCAATATCACTGCCCGACCTGGGGATCGAGCCCGAGACCTCAAGACTAGTCGTACCGCGCACGCAATACCACCAAGGCAGTCACATCACAAGTGACGTGTAACAAAAATTGCTTTTTATTCCTTGTCCATCAGGCTCAGTAAACTGGTCTATTTTATTTCTAAACGAAGCTGATATCACATTACAGGGTCCGGAAGATGTTTATAGGCTCTGTCACGTCCCCTCGTCGTACACCGTGATGTATCAGTTACACTACGCTGTTTGAATCGGCAATGAAATCGTGTTTTTATAGGTGGAAATTTTGAGACGTCAAAAGGTAAAATAATGATTGAAATGGTTTTTCTTTATGACTGCCTCTATGGCCTTGTTGTGTTGCTACCGTCCTGTTTCAGGTTCGATCCGCGCAACGATATTGAGTTTTCCACTCAGCTCGGAATCTGGACTTTGTACCCGATATGGCGATAGGCTCGCCCTCTATCACATCTGGGACGGAAATTGTCTCGGTGAAATGCGGGTGTTCTAGTTCTTATTGTGGTGTGATTGCAATGTAGATCAGTATTTATTTTCTCCCTGCCCTTATCCCACCTTAATGTGGGGTCGGCGCAACACACTTTTTCAAGCATGTTGCGGAAAATGAATTGGCAAAGTTTTCAGAGAGCAAAGAGATCCAGTCCCGAGCAAATTAAATTAGAAAATTCGCTTTGCCTGGCCTGGGAATCGAACCCACGACCTCCCGGTCCACAGTCCATATATGCTGCCACTAGACCAAGGGGGCGACTCTTCACTTCTACAGTAAGACTGTTAATTTACATGCAGACCAGTTGAGACATGTGAATTATCTTTTCCTTCCACCTGGCTTTATCCCACTTCAATGTGGGGTCGAAGCAACAGACTTACAAACTTGTTGCATAAAGTATTTGGCTCCATTTTTGTCTGACGTCAGGAGATCGGGACGGTCGTTCTCTGGAGGGTCCAGTCCCGGAAAAATCTTGTTAGAAAAACACCTGGCCGACCTGGGAATGGAACCCAGGACCTCCTAGTTGTGAACCCTAGATCAGTAAATTATCGTCAGATAAAAATAAGAGACTGAATACTGGATCTTGCTCCCGCCTACGCGTTTCCCAATAACATTGAAAAGGTCGAGAAATTGATTGACGATAAGCATTCTCATGTTTTACGATCATCTGAATTCATGTATATGATATGCTTTCATTTGTATTGGTTCAATAACCTTGTCAATTATCGCATTTTAGAGAGGGAAAGGATCCGTGTAATTTGGACTATTTACGATTTTATGTAATTTCATTTGTAAAAATAGGTCTTTCCTAAAATATAGAGTGGTTAATAATATTAGCCTTGTAATATTACTGTCCCACTGCTGGACACGGGCCTCCTCTACTAATGAGAGAGGTTAGGCCTTAGTCGACCACGCTGGCCTAATGCGGGTTGGTAGACTTCACATACCTTCGAAATTCCTGTGAAGAAATTCTCAGGTATGCAGGTTTCCTCACGATGTTTTCCTTCACCGTTATAGCAAGCGATGTTTCACGATGAAAATACACTTAACATAGAAAAGTCAGAGGTGTATGCTCCATTTTGGGGTTGGTCTCGAACCTCCGACACTTGTCTCGGCAGTCCGTACCAATCCCAACTGAGCTATCGCTGCTTATATAGAGTGGTTATTGTTTGTCTTATTCCTGGCTACGGTCTATCTGTATGGCAAAATTCACACAAATAGGCTCAGCCGGCATTGTTTTGGCATTAGTATCCAAGTCAAAGATCTGTTAAACATTTTGATTTCACCCTCTCAGAAACCGAGGGTTAGTCTTAATGATACCTTCGTGTCTTTGTTTAGATACAAATATTTTTAACAGAAGAAACCATTTATAAATTGAATATATCACTTTATCTTCCTATTCTACGTGGTGTAAGCCACATATTTCGTTATACTAATATAACATCGTAGTTTCAAATTTGCAGCTCCGCTCCTGTATATTTTTCAGATTAATTTTGAATTGTAAATGCAGTTACAATGAGACGGGAAAAGACGCAAAGTTATTCTGTTGAATTTGCGAAATACTAGCCAGAATACTGTATTATGTGAGCGATCTGTTTCTTAGAATTTGTGGGTTTCTGAAACGGTTATTAAATCAAGGTTTGATTTTGACATAAATGATAGATAGATATGTGGATTCGAAAGCGTTTGACAACGGTCTTATCGGATTTGATAGATGATTAGTTCATTTTACTGTCTCGATGGCGTGGTGGTATTTCGGTACGACTACAGTTCGATCCCGGGGTCGGGCAAAGTGATATTGGATTTTTCCATATCAGCTCGGAGTCTGGAATTTGTGCCTGATTTGGCGATAGGCTCGCCCCTATCACATCTGGGACGGAACTAAGCTCGGCGAAATGTGGGTGTTCTGGTTCTATAGTGCGCCTCGGCCTACCCCTTCGGGGATACAGGCGTGAGCTTATGTTATGTATGTAATGTTAGTTCATTTTAGCATCGGCCTGATTTAAAAAAACCGGGAGTATGTCTAAAACACATGGAGAAAGGAGTATTATGACGTTTTAGATGGATAATTAAGAGTTCTTGGCCTTTTTCCTACCCGTTATGAATACTGGCATAAGCTTATGTTATTATCATTACATTTACGCAGTTAGAAAGAGACAGCATACAATATCTGTGTTGTCACTTAACTAAGTATATTTATAATAGGCCATCTGGTTTCTTTCGATCGTAAAAAACTTTGTAGGGGGCCCTAGTACAAAGTCTCTTTGTTTCTACTAACAGATAAAATATTCTTTTAATTTTACTGACTGCCTCCGTGGCGTGGTGGTATTTCGGTACGACTACGGTTCTGAGGTCTCGGGTACGATCCCCGGGTCCGGCAAGGTGATATTGGATTTTTCCATATCAGCCCGGAGTCTGGAATTTGTGCCCGATATGGCGATAGGCCCGCCCCCTATCACATCTGGGACGGAACTAAGCTCGACGAAATGTGGGTGTTCTAGTTTGCTAGTACGCCTCTACCTACCCTTTCGGGGATACAGGCGTGAGCTTATGTTATATTATGTTATGTAATTTTATTGTTCTTGCCTAATTGAATTCATATTTATAATGATTTTTACTTAGTTTCTTATGCTCATTAATTAGTGTTATTTTAAAAGTTAAATCATGAGATTGACGTACAAGTTTAGTTACGACATGGCGACAGTATTTTGGGTTCTTTCTAGCCATGGACGTAAAGAAAAAGAAGCACACCATTTCGCCTATAGTTAAATGACCACAGAGAAGCCACGCACACAAACGCGCCTGTACAAAAGTGCCCTACGCACACACACGCCATTACGTGTATATTGAGCAAATGGGCCGAAAACCCTGCCTCACTTTCAATGTTCTTAGCGCTCCGTCCATCTTTTTTTTACGTCCGTAAACATAGTAAATTCTACTTACCCTATTGACACAGATAGCTTTAACAAAACGAGTCCTTGAATCCGAGGGTATGGACACAAAAGGATTGCTTATAATTAAATTAAACATGCACGCTTGAATGTCGTACAAGTAGATCGCTGACATGCCTTTGTCGCGCATGCGTACAACGCGCAATTTTTGCCCGCCATCTTGATTTGCGTGGTCATAAATTACCAGGACTTAAAGCTTGTGATGTAGTGAGCGATTGTTTACAATAAAACTCATAGATTTTGCATTAAAAATTGAGGTAGTAGGTCAATAGCGTGCCTAGACAGATATATCCACATCAGAAATGCAATAACATATTATAGAATAGCACATCGCTTTGAGAAAACCACAGGAGTACGTCGGTCGCATGTGTCTAGCCCAGATCGTACCAGGGGTGCGTTCCCGTGGACGGCCCAAAAAGCGCTGGTTAGACGTTCTGGAGGAAGATATAAGAGCCAATGGCTTCACTACGGAGGATGCTAAAGACCGGGTGAAGTGGAAGCGTTTAAGTAGGAAGGCGGACCCTGGCAGAAGGTGGGAAAACCCCAGGCAGAAAGAAAGAAAGAATAGCACCTCGCTGTAGCGTTTCGATTGGTTAGCGAGATTTATGGTCGCCCAAATTCGCACTCCATTTTCCAATCTCTATTTTTTTCAGATGCATAATAAGCCCATTAATTTTTAAATAACGTAGCTATAGGACAGTGGTGATCTGCAGGCTAGTTAATATAAACAAAATTCTAAACTATAAATATTTCGTAAAATTATTTGATGGATTAAATTAGCAATTGTCGATTTTATAAGTTTTAAAACCGACATAAAAACCACAATAACGACTTCTATGCTGTTTGTAAGGTTTACTCAAGCAGCGATAGCTCAGCTGGGAATGGTACGGGCTGCCGAGACGAGTGTCGGAGGATTGAGACCAACCCCAAAAAGAACATACACCTCTGACTTTTCTATGTTAAGTGTGTTTTCATTGTGAAATATCGCTTGCTTTAACGGGGAAGGAAAACATCGTGTGGAAACCTGCACACCTAAGGAATTTCTTCACAAGTCTTTCGAAGGTATGTAAAGCCTACCAATACGCATTAGGCCAGCGTGGTAGACTAAGGCCTAACTTCTCATTGGTAGAGGAGACCCGTGCCCAGCTGTGGGCCAATAAAATTACAGGGCAAATATCTTTTTCATTATTATGTGGGACAGTTGAAGTAATCTCTAGTCGCCTCTTTGGTCTAGTGGCAACATATATGGGCTGTGGACCGGGAGCTCGTGGGTTCGATTCCCATTTCGGGCAAAGCTAATTTTCTAATTTAATTTGCCCGGGACTGGATCCACCAGAGGAGGTTGACATCAGGCAGGCAGCCGGTCGTAAAAACTTAGCCAAATCCTTTCTGCAACATGCTTGAAAAAGTGTGTTATGCCGACCCCACATTAACGTGGAATAAGGCCAGTTAGCAAGAAAAAAAAGTTGAATTAAGCTCTATCGAACACAAAACAAAATATTGAGTACCAATTTGTACCAAACATAAAGTCGAATTAAGAACCTTCATTTTTATAAGTTGTTTGAACCAACTGTCAGGATTGCCTTAAAGCCCTGACCACACGTGAGCTGGTGGGCGTGACATTTATTTATGCCCAGCGGACACTTACATTCGCACAATTAACTCCAGTGAGTCAGTGTTGTTTATGCGCCGCTTTACGAGTTATTTATCGTCCAGATAAGTGCTGTAAACTAATTTTATGTCAGTGTTACATTGATCGGATTGTTTAGAATTCTTGGTAATTGTATGTTTGGGAGGACAGTGTTACTGTGTGGTGATGATACTGGTTTTCGACCGATTTCCAAAAAGGAGAAGGTCCTCAATTCGTCTGTATTTTTTTTTGTATGTTACGCGATATCTTCGCCGAATGTAGACCGATCTTCAAAATTCTTTTTGTGTTCGATAGAGCTTCTTTCAAGGGTGGTCCCATATAAATTTGGTCGCGATCAGATTTGAAGTCGGTCCGTTAAGTTTTTAAGCTTGTGATTATTATTAGAAATGAGGGTAACTTTATTACTAGCGCCCGAATGGTCAAACGCTCCTCTACTTTAACGGCTTCTTACATTGATTTTCGCCATACAATTTTGACAGATAAGGCGGCCTTAAACGACATAAGGCGACCTTAAGTGTATGAACATTCGGCGGTAAGTATCTCATAGATGTATGAAGATCACGTCATGGTCAGGGGTGCCTTTCATAATAATTCCTTCAGCCGTTGCAACATGATTGGATATCAAACATCTAAATTCACAAACTGAAAATATTCATGAATATATTGGCATTTATAAGTTGCGCCGACCACACAGTGGACTGGGATAAAGGCAGGTAGAAGTAACAGAAGATGATATTATTATAAATATTTGTTATTTTTTTCTGTTACTTTAATCCATACTTACTTCACGTAGTTTTTGGACCAATAAGTAATCTTCTGTTACATATCTTAAAATACTTCTCAAACTTGAATTAAATTGTTGTTTCTTTCATTCTCAATGTCAATGCATCAATTGCCAAGCCATCACCAACTTCCACCTGCCTATCTCACTTTTATGCGATTTAGGCGTAGCTTTTTCAAGGATATTGCAGAAATAATTCTACTTTTTTTTTAAAGCTGCTGCATGCATGGCGTGACGTCAACTTGCAGTCCTGGCAATTGTAAAAGAAAATAGTTTTCGAATCGAACCCAGGACCTCCAGTCTACGGTCCTTATGAACTACAAGACAAGAAGTTTCCATAAATCTAATGAATCCGAGTTCCAAATAGGTCTTAACGTAAATAGTACTCTAGACCTTTTTTAATCAAGTTTTTTTTACATATAACAAAGACTTCATCGCAGCCGGCCCGCCTCCCCCCTCATTTCACGGTTATTAGTTGAACTTGTTACTACGCACAGCTCTCCATTAAAATGCAAATTTAACACCCCCGAAAATGTTTATGTAATCTATATTACATTTATTTTTTATTTATTTTACAAGTGCTCGGTTGTTGACAGTCTTTTGGATTATGTTTTTGGTCTTTTAAGCAAATACGTATAAGGTAGTCGTCAAATGGTGATTACAACAAATAAATTGCGATGCGAACTATGGATTGATAAAAGCGATTAATATTACAAGTCATGTAATGCTTGAAAATGTGTGTTTCGCCGATTGTACGTTAAGGTGGAATGAGGACAGGTACAATAAATCGTCAACAAATTATTGATATTTGACCAAAATTATCATTTTTGGTGAAGGTTATTGAGGGCCTTTATGATCATGGAATATTTTTTGTCCTATTACTACCACTGCCATAGATTAGGGCTTTGAGACGCCCACCAGAAACGGTACCCAGAAATCAATAGTTTTAAACAAAATACCACTTCAGAACCCTATTAAATTGACTCCATTTATAGAGACTACCCTCGGAGTAACCTCGGAGGAGTCCTATCTAACTCAAAAAGAAGTATGAAAATCGGTACAAATGTATCGAAGACATCGAGAAACATAGATAAAAACTATACAGATGAATTGAGTACTTCCTTTTTTGAAGGCCGTCGAAAATACTTCCAATAACAAAATTAACCTCACCTGAGAATCGAACAGCATCAAACATAATTGCGACATACGAAAAAAGCAATTTAAGCACCCCAACTGAAAGTTCCTTGAAAAACCAACTTAGTTATTCGTACGTCAGCCATATTTATTCGGAGCAAAATAATCCGCACCTGCTACGGTCACATCCGGCGGCTGGCTTTTCCATTTCCACGCGGAGTTCCACACTTCCGGTAGGCGGAGGGAGGGGGTGGGGGACGATTTGAACAGTTCTTACCAAGTCTGGTAATCAGCACGCATTGTGTATTTTATCATCAATTTTGTGATGGATTCAATTGCATTTAAGATCTTCAATTCGCCCGATTGTTTACAGAACAAGTAAATCCCAAAATTTGTGCCCAGTAGGATGATAGGCTCAAAAGAAACCTGCAAAAAAGTATATCCTCTTATTTATCTGCCGACGCCTGCAGTAGCACTCTATGTGCTGTGGATTGAGAGTTTCCAGGAACAGCCAAAGCAAAGCCAAAACCTTTCTCCAACAAGCTCAAAAAAGTGTATTTGCCCGGCCCCACATTTAATGCGATAAGGACAGATGGATTTATTCCGTTCAATTATCATAACCACTTACTTGCACACATCCTCTTACACCTTTATTTAGTAACACTTTTACCAGAACACTCAATGCTGGGAATTTATAGGGTCTGCTTATGACCTGTTTATTCCTTTGCGAAATCGTGATATAAGAATTTCTATAAACAGTTTCGATTTTCAATGTATATATAGTACAAATAAGTTTCCGCCGTTTTATTGTAGATGGCGAGGCACGGAGTTTCGGTTAGCTTTCGCAGATGATAACCGGCTTAAAAAATAGTTTGAACATTCAAGAACAACATAACCTATTAATATCATTGATTTTATATTGGTAAAATATAATTTTTATAAGTTGAAAATGTCAAAATTTGAGCCAAGTAAGCGTCATTTGCGGGAAATATTAGTTTACTTCTTTAATTTAAAGAAATCTGCTGCTGAGGCGCATCAATTGCTCGTAGAAGCATATGGTGAGGGTGCTTTGAGTGAGATCAACAGCAAAACCGAATATTCACGGAAAAAAACTTATGCTGTGTATTTGGTGGGATCAGCTAGGTGTAGTGTATTATGAGTTGCTTAATCCGAGCGAAACAATTACTGGAGCCCTCTATCGAACACAATTGATGAGATTGAGCCGAGCTCTGAAGGAAAAACGCCCTCAATACTATTCTAGACACGAGAAAACTATTCTTCTGCATGACAATGCTCGTCCACATGTTGCGCTCCCGTGAAAAAGTACTTGGAAACACTTGATTGGGAAGTGTTACCCCACCCGCCGTATTCACCAGACATTGCACCGTCCGATTATCACCTGTTCCGGTCCATGGCACATGCTCTGACGGCGCAGCGGTTCACATCTTATGAGGATACCAAAAATTGGGTTGATTCGTGGATAGCCTCAAAAGACAAGGAGTTCTTCAGACGTGGGATTCGAATGCTGCCTGAGAGATGGGAAAAAGTGGTTGCAAGTGATGGGCAATATTTTAAATAAATTTATATTACCGTTCTTCTATAATAAATATTTAATTTGTGTTAAAAAACGGCGGAAACTTATTTGTACACCAATAACTAAATTGGTAACACAACCATTATTATGTTTTTCAATACTTTTGAAACGACTGAACTGTAGCCCGAGCATGAAAAATTAATGTAAATGTAAATGTATTCGAGTTCGCTGCGCACTGATGACGTTTGGTTAATATTTCATACAAATTTCATAGACGCGCATCAAGTTCGAATACATTTACGGTTGTCAGAAATTTTCCTGCTCAGGCCGCTGAACTGTTAAATAATTACGAAATGTATCGACTATACATCTTCTAGACAGGATTGTTGTTAAGCAAGCAACCAGTCGTAAAAACTAAAGCCAAAAAAAAGCGACAATCCTTTCTGCAACTTACTTAGAAAAAAAGAGATTTAATATTACTAACTATAGAAGGGCCATCAAGCAAGTTTCATACAAATTTTTTTTTCTCTAACTTCAGTATTGCCATCAAACACTTATTATTATTATTATTATAAAAATTTACACCTTAGAATGTTCTGTGAATGGTTAAGAATCACGTAAGACAAGTTTCATCATCATCAGCCATAGGATGTCCACTGCTGGACATAGGCCTCCCCCAAAGATTTCCAGATCGACCTGTTGGAAGCGGCCTACATCCAAGACAAGTTTATTCCCTCAATATTACGAGTATTACGCAGGCCGACCTGGCGCGCTTATATTTCTTCAAATAAACTAAGCTACTTATGACTTTTGGTCATAACTTTTGGGATCACAAGTTTTGTGCTGTTGTCCTGTCTATATACTATTGAATGTTTCTGCTTAGCAATAGTGTGTTCTGTACCCCCAGGCCCCGGAGAGGAGTAAGATAGTGACATGAGTACGAAGAACTATCGACTATGTATCCGAATTGAAACCATTGCATCATCATCATCATCAGCCATAAAGCCATCCTCCGAAGATTTCCAGATCGATCTGTTGGAAGCGGCTCATTGCATACTAGATGACAAATTGGTTGAAACTGAAAGAGACGTAACAGTGCTGGAGTGCAGTGTTTATTCAACAAGACAATGTCTTCACATCGATGTCACTGGTCCAATACTTATACAAATCAATGCTGTACACAGTTTATAGTAACCTGCTATACGACAATATGAAATTTAATACCACCAAGTCTTTCAACCAAATTTGAATTTTAAACCCAAATGTACACAGTTCAAAATCGAACGAAACTTTTAACAATGGCGCCTACGCATCACAATTCCGTAGGAAATATTTTTAGTTCAACCAAAATAGGTTTAAATAGGCGCCCGAGTGTTTGTTGAGTGGTTGAACTCGAGGAATGCGAGAAAAAGGTGCGGGTTCGATGTCCCAATTAAAATTTACGAAACTTGACTACTGTCTTTATTTAGACTAGATTTGTTTGGAAAGCTTTGGTGTAGGATCATTGTTATATCCC